>CM057459.1:33727500-34977500 GCA_016271365.2 Neoceratodus forsteri
GTGTTGGAATCTAGATCTTCCATATCTGATTCTCCCCAATTCCTTTTGTCCTGAAGGACCTCACATTTGTTCATAAGAGTAATACCATGGGGTTCTGTAGATACTTTGGCCAGTCTGAAACATCTCCTGGTTGTCTTGGTTTTTACCTTCTGGAGGTGGGGGGGGGGCATGATAGATATTTCTCCAGATGTGACACTCTCCTCCACTACTGTTGAAGTTCCTGCTTGTTCAGGTTCAGATACTTTATCAACTGTGTTGGAATTGATGGACCCCCCCTTGGTAGCACCAGTAAGAATGACTCCGTCCTATGGGTTGGTTCTTGGCCTGTGTTGGGGGGGGGCACCTGGTCAACAGTAGAGGTAGAATTAGAGGAATCTGACTGGACCTCTATGTTACAGTAGAGAGGGGGTCAGGCTGCTAGTAGAAGATGGTGGTGGCACTGGCTGTACTTATGCAGACTTGTCAGCTGGGCCATCCCTCTGGGCCTTCCAGCCCAAGTCATCCTGCTCAAACCAATCTGTACAATAATGTGCTGTCCATGGACAATTCTGAAAGATGAACCTAATCTCCTCACATAGATTACATTTAAACCAGCTTCTACAAGTCTGGCTTACATGCCTGAATTCATCCCACACTCCACATCTTAAGTGATCACATGCACTTGAAAGATGAGACCTGTCCCCACATTTGTAGAAAGCCTTAGACTGGCCGAAAATAAACAATCCACTCATCCCAGCTGAGGAAAAAAGTGTTTGAAAGATGGAAAATTCCAGCCTCATTCTGGCGAGGTTTCACTCGAAGTCTCCAGCCCCCCTGTCCAGAGATGCTCCAAGTCTATGATCACATCTAGTGGGCCCAGAATGTCACAATGTTGGTTTAGCCAATAATGTACACCTCCCACATTAACTCCCTTGTTGCAAAGCATTACAGTCACAGTTTTCACCATTGGCTTCATAACAGGAATTACCATGAATGGTACTCATAAGAAGGAAAACTTGACCTGATTATATCGCATCCAAAAATACTCTAGGCCTTAAGGGGACTTGAAGCTTACATTGAAATTATCCTCCCCAGACACATGGATGAGAGCATTAATCTCTGAGGCAATGAATCAAACTGAGTCTTGTAACAGTCGCCTCCCCACAAACACCCCATTCGGCCTTTCTTCCATTGCACCTTTATATCTTATGCAAGTCACATTTTTTCATGTCACTGGTTCAGGTCTATTTTTAAAAAAGTCAGAGAATCTTGGCCCTTGACAGGGAATGTGTGTTTTGTCTGGATGATTCCCCATCTTTATCCTTGGATGCCGCATGAACCGAGTCTTCTTCTAAAGTGTCTCTGGTCTGTGCTTTTAAGGACTCATAATGAAAGAGTTGCACCTCCCTTGAAGTTGGCGGCTGTTCATTGTGCACAGTGGAGGGTTGAGGGCCCCTCTCCTGACCCATTTCATTTGAACCTTTTCTCTTGGGCTCCACCTCTCCCACTTGAATTTCAGTAGCAACTTCTGTAATCCCTTCTGTTAAGAGGTTTCCTTGCTCACTGCTTAGCTCTGTGGGTGGGGTTGGGGGGCAGTGCCCCATTCTCTGTCCTATCAATTTGTGGGAAGTTAACATCTCAGGCAAAGTTTTTTTTCTACCCCTTCCTCATTAGATGTTAGCTGTGTCCTTATATTATGAATCACTTCTGAATCTGATGTCACTTTAATAGACTGCTCAGCGTTTGACGTCTGACGAACACTACGGTCAAAGCACCGGGGCATCTTTTGGCTGCAACTGCCCACCCTTACCTATGCCTTTTCTGTGCTGCTTTGTACTTCAATAAATTGTGGAATGCACCCTAGCCTCCTGGATTTCTTTTTAGCAGCACATTCACATAAGAACTGATTTTTTATACATTTGTAACATTATATGAATACTTATACATATTTTTATCTGTCTTTATACTAGCAACACAGAGGGGCCTGAGGAAGTGTAATGTACCATGAAACTGTTGCCCAATATTAAGTTGAGTGAAGATAACAATGTAATAAATAAATAAAAAATTGATGCAGTGGAGTTTACCCATCTTTATCTTTATTCATATATGTGTTGGTTCTAATGGGTAACCCAATATAGAAAATATACACTGACAAGTGTGGAGGCATCCTGAAATCCCATTTTTTGTAGTGTACTGGATTTTTGGTCTGACCAACCATCATTTCAGTGGCCTCATGGTTTAGAACTGTTTCAGCTTCAAGAGATCAGGGCCAGTTTAGCTGTCTTGACACACCTTTTTCCTCTTCCCCCTAGCCCTCCCCTCATACACCTCCAACTTGCAGTGTTAATTTGTGATCTACAATGAATGTAGGTGTGGGTACGAGTTCTCAGGGTGACTCATCTAATCCCTTAGCAGAAGCTACACATGGGGGGGGGGGATCTAGTTATCTCTCCTACCAGTTTTCGGTAGAAGAACAGCAACAGGTTTGAGTCTTTTACACCAAGGGAAATCTTGGACTCATACAAGTAATGACAGGAGTATCACTAACAAGATTTTTCACTTAGAACAAAAAGACATTAGGTTAGAGTGGCATGCTATCTCACTAGGGGAATACATCAAAAACAAATGAATACCTAGAGGACTACATGTCCTCATAGAACCAAATGTGGGGTTCATGATGGCAGAACTTAATGAAAAATGGAATGGGATACGCAATAAGTGTTCTTTGGATTTTATGCTCTCCCTCATAGATGCAATATTTAAAGAAAGAAACAGACTTACAGAAGAGATTAATCTAATTAAGGATTAATACAAATCTAGGGTACAATTACAAGAATACACTACAAGAAAAGAAAAAATAACAAAAGATTTATCAGAATATGAGGAATATCTCAAACAACAAAAACTCAGAAAATGTAATAGGGACATTATAGATTACTGAGAAAACAAAGTATACTCTTGGTTAATGAAACCTTTAAGACAAAATACACAGGGTTCATGCTACAGAACACAGGATGAATATGGACAGGACTCAGACAGTGGAGATAGTTTTGTTTCAAATCCTTATGGTCAAAGAAAAAATCTTAGGGATCAACAGCAACCTTTTTTAGAGGAAAGCAGAATTCAAGGTATGCAACAAGAGCTTCCCAGGGAAGCTATGTACCCGGAATAACAAAACAGGTATGATTTAAGAAGCACAGGATGGCAGGACTGGTCAGGTGGCCATATTACAAACCAGAGAGGAAAAAGGGTGGATGAGGTGGCGGAGGAGGCAGAGAAAGAGGAGGAATGGGGGAGGTTATGGGGTGAGGGAAGGGAGGGGGAGGAAGAGACAACAGTAGTGTTTAATCTCAGTAAAAGGACATTAACTACAGAAGAAGAGAAGTTGTTAAAGAAAGGTTTATCTTTCTCTCCCACTAGACATTTAGATCCCTTCTACCTCAGTATTGATTTACAAAAGTTTTTTAGGAAGTTAAGATTGGCTGACTGGTTTTTGGATGAACCATCAGCTCCAGTAACTAAAAAACAAGCACTTAAACAAAAAATGAATATTAAATAAATATGTAATCCCCCTCGAGGTACAGATACAGTTGAGACTTATATTAAAGTGGTAGAATAACAGATTAATGAATTATGTAAGACAGAAACTTTACAGCCACAGTGGAAAAATTTAAGCAAAAAGGAACAAGGATTATTAAAATATTTGGAGCAAGATGAAACACTGGTTATAAAGCCTGCTGACAAAGGAGGTAGGATCGTCTTGTGGGATAGAGAAGATTATGGGACTGTATGCTATAAACAGATAGAAGATATCACTAGATATGAAAAAATAGATAGGGATCCTACCTTAACTATAGCTAGTGAAACAGAAGTATTGTTAGCATTAGCAGTTAATTTGGGTTGGTGTGCAGCTGAAGAAGGGAAAATGCTTAAAAACAAAGTTCCAAGAACACCGTTATTTTACGTACTTCCTAAGATACATAAGGATCCCTTTAAACCACCAGGACGTCCCATTGTTTCAGGAGTGGAATCTATTTTGGAAACCCTTTCCAAGTATGTTGATTTTCATATTTGTGAAGAGGTTCCTAAAATGCCCACATATATAAAAGATTCTAATCATGTTATTGATTTAATTATATAATTAAACCAGAGAATAGATGACTGGCAGAATACAATTTTAGTGACATATGATATTAAAGATTTATACACTAGTATAGATCACAAACAGGGTTTAGAATCTTTACTTAAATCATTATATAATAGACAGAATCAACATCCTCCAAGTGAATTGTTGTTACAATTAACTGAGATTGTTTTGAAGCTGAATTATTTCAAGTTTGAAGACAATTTTTTTGTACAAGTTAAAGGTACTCCTATGGGCAGTACCATGGCGCCATCTTATGCTAGTTTATTTATGTGGGACTTTGAATTCACACACATATTAAATCCAGAAGTGAACCCTTTCTTTAATGAGATTACCACATGGAGGTGTTTTATAGATGACATTTTATAGATGACATACTGCTTACATGGGATGGTGACATGAACAGGTTGTATCAATTTAATGAGTATTTAAATATGTGTAACACCAGTTTAGTTTTTACCATGGTGTGTGACAAAGAAAACAATTCTTTTTTTTGGATTTAGAAGTCTACAAAGGCATGGGAGGCCTATAAACTAGATTGTATAGAAAAGTTACAGCAAAAAAACACTCTCTTGCACTACACAAGCTATCGTGATCCCAAATTGAAGGATAGTGTTCCTAAATCACAGTTAAATAGGGTAAAACAAAATTGTAGTAAGGAATTGATATATAAAGAGACAGCAGATGAAATGATACTTAGATTTACAGAATGAGGGTGTGGTTTGGCTAAATTACATGACACAGCACAACAAGTCACATCACTGTCTAGGGAATCAGTTTCAAGCCACCAAAGGGAGAAAAAAGACATTTCTAACAGGATAATTTTTTTCCACACCATACAATCATTTGTCTTGGAAAATTAAGGGTATTATAAATAACAACTGGCATATTTTACAGACAGGAATGGCTAGAAATGACAGATTTAAAGAAAAAACATTATTTTCTACACATAGGAATCAGACTCTCAAGGACAAATTAGTCCATATACAACATTATAAAGAAGTAAAAGTTGACAGACAATTGTTGGGACCACTAGCACCAGGACATGTAACTTGTGCTCACTGCTTTCAATGTGGCAATACAAGCAAAAAAGCCTTCTTTGAAGATCCTTATATGAATAAGAAATACTGGATTAAACAACACATTGATTGTAACAGCCACCACGTGGTCTACGTATTACAATGTCCATGTGACAGATTATATGTTGGCAAGACAACTCGGGAGCTACGACAGAGAATCAGTGAGCATAAGAGCGATATCCGGTTGAAAGTTGAAACCTCATCAGTGGCACGTCACTATTTGGAAGCAGGACATTCAGCCACAGCTTTATGTTTCTGGGGTCTAGAATTGGTCCCTGTCCTAGATAAGCGTGCAAGTTTCTGGGATACAGCTCTAAAAAAGAGACATTTTGGGGATTTTCACCCTGAACTGCACAAACCCATTTGTGGGTTTAAATGAGAAATGTGACTGGGGTTTATTTTTCTAATAGCATTGTTTATTTTATTTCATTTTATTATGTTGTTTTTCTATTAACAAGAAAATTCCAGTCTCTTCCCTCCCAAATCTACTTACCCCCTGACCTCTTCTTACAGGATGAGAGATCTCATTATGATCTGGTGGGATTAGAACCAATAATATAGCACATGAGGAATTATACTTACGTCCATAAAATTATTGATATGGGGTTTATACCCCTGTATTATAACAAGTATATAAGGAGTATGAACAGTGATTGGATCAGAACCCACATGGCAATTATATATATGTTATGGGTGAGATCGTAATTGTAGGATGTTTCTTGTATATTGTTTAACACTATTAGGTGTAAAGTCTCATAATATAAGTTAGAAAATTCTTTACATAGCATGGAAACAATCACAAACAGTCATTAACTATAACAGTTTGTTACTATTACTTTTATTTTCATGTAAAATTAATAGGAATATATATTCCTTTGGTGGGTGGAGAACCCTGGTTATGTAGATCACTGTTGTGGCTTGGCTCGGTTTTTTTGATCTTCTTTCCAGTCACGCCACATGCTCCTTCCCGATCCACCCCCTTTTACCAGGAACTACATGGAATTACATATAGTCAATGTGGGACGTCATTATAGACGTCATAGACTCCCCCCACCACCGCAGTATTTAAATGCGGAAGTGAGCGAGTATCCCTCCCCCAGCAAGCGAGGAGGATACTGCAAGCTACTTCAGGTAAAAATGGATATTTTTATAGCATATTCTACAAATATCCTTAACTCCTTTCTAACATGTTAATATATGTCCTTTTTTTTGCTTTTAAGCAACCTGCATCTATACAGAAGCGAGTGCATTTGGAAAGATTGAAAGCGCATGGTGCTTTGGTACAAACATTAAGGCAAACAAGGCGAACAAAGTTTTTTTGTTTAAAAATAATCTTCTTAAGAAGTAAGCACATATTTTTTGAACCCCAGTTTGATTTTGTTAGTAATCAGAGATAATTTATAATCTCCAATAATTAAGTATTTCATATTTCCCTCCTTGTTTTTGTGTGTAAACAGGCTAAAATAAGCACTACCGCTGTACCAGGCAGAAAGAATAATGGCATTTTTAAGCCATTAGAAATCAGGTACTTGATATAATGAAGTTAGTTGGACTGTTTTGATTTTTCCATGCATTCATTTACCATGATATTTTGTTGTTTATTTAGAAATCATATCTGGACATTTATTAACTGGGGAAAAGTCTGAGAAGTTTATTCAACCAAAAAAAAGACATTATTTAAGGTATTAATTTACTCATATTGTGATTTCTCTGCTCTTTTCTCCTTTTGTGTGAATATATTCAGCTACATAAGAACAGATTTTTTTATACATTTGTAACATTATGTGAATAATTATACATATTTTTATCTGTCGTTATACTAGCAACACAGAGGGGCCTGAGGAAGTGGAATGTACCACGAAACTGTTGCCCAATATTAAGTTGTGTGAAGATAACAATATAATAAATAAATTAAAAATTGTTGCAGTGGAGTTTACCCATGTTTATCTTTATTTCTCCATTTATCTGCCAGCCCTTGTTCATTAGTTAGACTAGTCAAAGTCTTTGTTGCTTGAGCATTTGTTACTTTAACTCCTCAGGATCTATGTAGAAATTCTTGACCGTATTTAAGTCCCTTCCCATTATTATTTGTCCCTCTTGATATCTGGCTATCTTATGTAGGACTTCAGTCAAAAACTCTTCTGGATTCTGATTAGGCACATAGATATTTACTAAATGCCCTAAAGACCCTTTTAAATCTCCTGTGATCCTTACAAAATGTCCTTTCATTTCTGATTCCACTGATTTTATTTGAAACAGCAGATCCTTCTTGATTAATATCACTACTCCTGCTCTTCTAGGATTTGGGGAAGCTGCTGATTCTACCCTGCCCACCCAGCTCCTTCTTAATTTAACATGTTCTGTCCCTGTCAAGTGCGTTTCTTATAAAAAAACTATATTCCCCTCATCCGTCTCGGTTCCCACATTAATCTTGTCATTTTCTTCGGAGAATGTTTGCCCTTAACATTATATGAAATCATTTTAATTTCCTCCATTATCTTGTACATGTTCCCTCATTTTTTCCCCATATACAACCCTCTTAACTTTCTTCCAAACATTCTGTATTTCTTTCTTTGAATCCATCCTTCTGTTGACTCTCCTTATAAGTATCTGTGCAACCTTTTCAAAACTGTAATTATAAAATAATTTTTTTCCTTCCAGACATGATGTAACCATATACCAACATAATTAACTTTACCTCACTTTAAACCCCAGAGAGATAACAGAACTCCAACAGGAGTAACACTAACCAAAAGTATGTTCTTCCTAGGTTAAGTCCCTACTTCAGAAGGGTAGCGAGCCAACAGGGTGACTCCTCTCCCTCAGTGTAGTGTCCTAAGTAGGCCTAATATCTCTCTCTTGGGATATGTTCTATACAGGGAATATCTCCCTTCTCAGGTTCAGAGCCTTGTCACTTTATATAAGAAGCTACTGTTCAGATAAAACCCCTCTCACCTCCCTTTTCCCATCGACTTTTCATTTCCCTTGGGCTTCTGTTTCATATTATGAACCAACATTAATGGAGAAGATTACTTCTTTAATTAAATCATCGCTAGCGCTGATTGCCTCAACTACCCTCTTTTCTATAGCTCTTTACATTCTTTTACTCCTCGCTTTAATTACTGCACGTTCTGCATGTCCATTGTTTAGTCTCTATATTGCCCATCTTGTTCACCCCCCCCCCTTAGTTCTGGTATTCTGCTTTCGTATTTAATAGTTCCAAATTACAGCCTTTTACTCAGCAATTCTCATAGAGCCATTAGCCAGTCTTACTGCTTCCTTCGTTTCTTAGGTCGCCTCTGCAGATCTCTCCTCTTTATCTCCATTATTCTTCTCCCTCTCTCCTCTCCAGTTTCTGATATCTACCCCTCGCATCTCCATGTGGCACAGCAAACAATTCAAGTCTCTAGCTAGTCCCTTCGGGAGTGCTCCCTACGTGTCCCTTCCAGTTTTCCTTCGGCCCTATTCCCGGATTCTTCTTGTATTTTCCATTCCAACTCCTCCATTTCTAAGTCTGGCATCTGCACTTTCCAACTTCTCAGCAATGGCGCTGCATCGACCAATGAAGAGAATATTTTAATTCTGTCTGAAATATGAATCTTCAGTTTTGCTGGGAAATTTAGCTGCCCCGTAAGTTCCATTTTCTCCCGGATTTCTTTAATTATTCTCCTAACTCTGCCTCGCCACTTGTAAAGAAGGAGAAAAATCATGGTCAAAGAATATCTGTGTGCCATCATATTTGATTTCTTTTTGTCTCCAGGCCTCTTGGAGGATATAGTCCTTGGCTTGATAATATACCATGCGCACTATAATAGAGTGGGGTCTTGCCGATGCATTGGTTGGCTTCTGGCCCAGTGATCTATGGGCTCTGTCCATTTCATAATGGAAGTCGGCTGGAAGTGAAAGCATAGTCCGAAGAATTTGTTGCATAAAGTCAGTCAGTGATGGGAACCCTTCCTCTGTTCCCTCTGGCACGCCGTGTAGCCAAAAGTTGTTTCTCCTCACCCTATTTTCTATGTCTTCCATTCTAGTACACGATACTCGGTCCTGTTTCAATAGGTACAGCAAGAGTTGATTCGCTGTATCTTGAGTTTCCCCCATCTCTGATATTTTGGCTGTATTCTCTATTACTTTTTGGTTTACATTCTTTAAATCTTGTCTGAGATCTGCCACTGAGGATTCAATCTTTTGAACCGAACAAAGAATTTGTTTTAGGGTGCAGCTATTTTTTCTGGAGTGCAGGCTAACATCTTCCATCGAGTCAGATGATAAATCTGATGCTGAGAGTGGTTTAGGAGTACAGGCTGCAAGGTTCGCCATACTTCTCCCCAGCTTAAGTTGTTTCATTTTCACTGCTGAAGTGTCCGATTTAGAAATCTTTTCTTTATTTCCCTTCGATGGCATTCCCCAAGCAGATCCCATTGTTTTTCTTAGATAGAAGCTTTTAAATAGGTGGGATTAAAGTCAATTATAATCGCCGCTGTGAGGGAGGTATAAATCTGCACTTCTCACATGTCAGTGATGTCACCAGAAGTCCCCTGTATACACAATCTTGAATCACTTTATTGTGCATTCTTAAATTTTAGTTGGTATCTTCAATTTCAAAATCTGATGTGGGTTCTGTATCTTGCAATATTTTAAATAAGGTCAGAAAGTCACCTCTTTGACTCCTTAATTTCAGTGGCCAAAGTTTTAATTTTTCCAATCTATTGTTATATGGGGTATGTTTAAGGTTATAGATCTGATTAGTAAATCTCTGTTGGGCTTTTTCCAGGATATTGATGTCTTGTTTCTAACTAGGGTCCCATACCTGTGCACAGTAGTCAAAGTGCAGTCGTACATAAGCTTTATATCTATTGTGTTACACAAATGGAATGAACCCTAAATTCCAATTGTCTAAATTATCTAAATTTTCACTAAAACCAGCAAACTCAAAAAACTTTGTAGAACCAGATCCTACTGCCAAGAGTGTCACGTGGATATTGCCTGGCATGGTATGCTTTAATTAATCAAATACAGTATATAGAAAGTGGGGATGTTACATACACCAGGATATGTAGAAGCAGCAAATGCAAAGGAGGAGTAGCAAACTAAGAAAGCAGAGCACTGTGGTAACTCTTAACTTTGCACAGTGGTTATCAACATACCTGAAAATTAATTTCTTCATTTAAACCCCATGCACTCTTGTAGGTCCCCAAATTGAAAATGTATTTCGTTTATGTCTTCTCAAGAAGTTTGTTATGGTCACCCAATCCCGGTAGCAGGGGTATGTGCTCCAGCCCCAAAACCTCAATGAGGCCCCTGCATAGCCCCTAGCTTTAAAGTGCATCACCGTGCTGTCCCCTTTCCTGATTGCACTTTTGTGTTCTGTGATCCTTTTCTTAAGCTCTCCAATGGTCTTTCCTACATAAAGGTGATCACATGGACACGTGATAACATAAACCACACCACTGTGGTGCTACATGTTATGTGCTGTTTTATTTTTTAATGTCCTCCCTGTGTGCAGATGCTTAAAATCTTTCCTAGAGATGTGGTCAAAGACAGAACAGTGGCCACATGAGTACATTACTTCTTTTAAGGGACATAGTTACAACTGGCCCCTTTCTGGATTTTTTACAACATTTACCATGTGCAACAATTTGGATTTAAGGTTGTTGCTCTTTTAGATATTACAAAAGGCTTTTCAGAAAAAAACATGTTTGCGGTAGTTGGATGGTCCTGCAGTATGGTCCAATGTTTGTGAATGATTTTCCTGATTTCTGTCATTTGCTGACAATGTACTGTGCTGAACATCTCTCTTTCAAATGCTGTTTCTTCTATTTTGGGGCATGTTACTAAAGTAGCTGCCCTGGGGATCTATTCTGCTCTCAGCTGCACTCTATGGTTACAGAAGGTTATCATATCTGATGACCTGAAGGTATCAAAGCTGTGTGCAAAGGCTGCAGGGAGGGCCAGTGACATGCTGGGGTGCATAGGCAGAGATATTACTAGTAGAAGGCAGGAAGTGATGATGCCATTGTAGAAAACATTAGTAAGGCCTCACCTGGAGCACTGCGTGCAGTACTGGAGACCACACATGCATAAGGACATAAGTATGGTGGAGGCTGTCCAAAGTATGGTGACAAAATTGGTGCATGGTTTGCACCATGAAACATATGAGGAGAGTCTAAGAGACCTCAATATGTACTCACTGGTGGAGAGGAGAGAAAGGGGTGACATGATAGAAACCTTTAAGTACCTCAAGGCCATAAACAAGGTGCAGTTGGGAGATCTTTTCCAATGTAGAATAGATACCAGAACAAGGGGGCACGATATGAAATTGGAGGGGGGGAGATTAAGAGGTAACGTGAGGACATTTTTCTACATGGAGAGGGTGGTGAATTCTTGGAATAGTCTGCCACAAGAGGTGGTAGGGGCAAGCACAGCGGAGGGGTTTAAACATGCCTGGGACAAGCACCAGGAAACCTTGGGCGGGAAGGGGAGTGATGAAAAGCCATTGACCACTTAGGATGAGTGGATGCATACATGTATTGGTCCTATGAGAAGACTGGATAGGCCTAGCAGTTCTTATCTGCCAACAATGTCTATGTTTCTACGTTTACAGTTCTTATTATATCCTCTTTCTTTAAAATGCCGTGTCATTAACTTTTGCTGTTTCTGGTAACCTTGTGCTCTGCTGCAATTTTGCTTGGCTCTTATATACTGAGAAAGGAATGTTTTCAATAAGCTTGTGAGGATTAAAATTTACAGTTAACAATATAATGTTACACTCTGTTGGTTTACAGTATAACACCATATCCAGCCAACTGTCCTTTTGTCAAATCTGGATATCCTAGAAAGGTATTTCCTCTTTGTCTTATACGGCACTGAACTGGAGGCAGTGGTTTCTGGGGCTAGGGTACTATAAGAACTCCATTAACATTACCTCATTTGATTTCCACAGAAACAAGGTGTCATCGGTATATCTCTTTCATAAAAAGATATATTGATGGAAGAGGTTATTGGCATGGTTCGGATGTGCTGCTGCTCAGAAATGGACAGTTCAGCCACAAGCTGTGCAAACAAAATGGCACATTCATCATAACTACGACATTTTGCTGCATTTGACATGATGTAGGCTGAATCATGATTGGGAAATGGGCCTGCATCATATGTTTTGAAAATCCAGCCCCTAGTCTCAAAACAAGAAAACTCTAAACAGCTTTGTGGTGCCATTTTCTTAGTACTATACCTGCCGTTGCTAGTCACTTGCAAAGTCTGCATAAGGTCTGGCTCAATTTGTGTAACGATGCAGCTGCTTTGTGAGTGGCCCTGCAAAGCCCGCTATGGGTCTGGTGCAGCTTGTGTGACTGTGCAGCTACTTCACGAGTTACCTGCAAGGTCACTCATGAAGTCTGCTATGGGTCATGGGCAATGTATGTGATAATGCAGCGGCAGCTCAGGACGTCTGCTACTGGTCTGATGCAGGTTAGGTGACCATGCAGCTGCTTAATAATAAATACAGTTTATACAGCACCTTTAAAAATGTCAAAGCACTGTACAAGATTCTTATAAAAGAATAATCAAGACATGTGGCAAGCCAGCCAGTAGAGATACATTTTTAGTTTGTTACTAAATAATTCAGAATCAGTGCAAGT
The DNA here is from genome assembly GCA_016271365.2 of Neoceratodus forsteri. Taxonomy (NCBI): domain Eukaryota; kingdom Metazoa; phylum Chordata; order Ceratodontiformes; family Ceratodontidae; genus Neoceratodus; species Neoceratodus forsteri. Next base: position 33,740,340 of record CM057459.1, read on the forward strand.
CCTGATTTCGAAAGGCAGTAAATTCCAAAGACAGGTGGTGCAGACCAAAAAGTCTCAATCACCAAAAGTAGCCCATCTGGTGGTCAAGACACTGTGAGGATGAGCATCAGATGATCAAAGTCAACGGGTTAGAAGATGGTCATGGAGCAGTTCCAATAAGTAAGAAGAAGCGAGTCCATTTCAGCATTAAAATCCTATCAGGAGGTCCATTGGCACAATGGTAGCACTACCACCTGCGATGCCTGCAACCTGAGTTTGGGAACAAGCTCTGTGTCACGGGGGTGGCCATGGGGGGAGGATTGAGCATCCCACAGGATGCTCTCCTCCTCCGTGGAGGAAGGGTTGCTGTCCCCACTGCAATACTGCCACCTAGGTGACCAGAGGTGGCAGTGCAGTCAGAGGCATCAGGGGAAAGGGAGAGATGATGGATGGGTTCCGGGAGCAGCACGCCCATGTGTATGCAGGCTCCCTCGTGCTCCCACAGCATGCCAACATCCTTGGGGAGAAAACTGGAAAATGGCTCCTGCTTGCACGGATGATGGAGTGCCCAGCCCTGCTCCATATCCTTCCTGCCTGCTACGCCGCTCAGGCTGCCCGACACACACAAGATTCTGAGGGTTGTCCCCACCTCATCTCCATCTGGGGAGTAAGCCTTGGCTTAATGGGGAGCTGGTCTTGAGCACTGGAGTGCTGGTAGGAGGGACAATAGCAGCAACAGGTGCCTTGGCAAATCCTGAAGGAGTGTGCAAGCAGTGGATTGGGCTGAGGGATAAATAGAAATATATAAAAAAATCTTAACAGGAGTATTTTGTAATTGATTCTGTGTTTGATTGGAAGCCAGTGAAGTCTGGCAAACAGTGGGGATGCATGACTGAATTTCTTGGAACTAGTGAGAAAATGAGCTGTGGCATTTAGGATGAGCTGAAGGTGGTGCAGAGTTTGTGCCAGAATAACAGAGGCGATAATAACAGTAGTCCAGATGTGAAAAAATAAAACAATGGACCAAGGTAGCAGCAGTCTCTGAGCTTAGGTAAGGACAAATCTTAGTGATAGTAAAAAAGAGATAAAAGGCAGAGCTGGCAGTACTGTTAACATGTGATTCAAAGTGCAGTGATTTGTCAAGAAGGACTCCAAGATTTCAGACAACTGTAGAAGGATTAACAGTAGAAGAACTATAGTGCAGACTAAGGTTAATGAGTGGCCATTAATGAAGTCCACTATAGGTCTGGTGCAATGTGTGCAGCGTTGCAGCTCTGTGGGTGGCCAAAAGAGCCACTTGACAATTCTGCTACAGGTTTGGCACAATCTGTGTGATGATGCATCTGTTGGGCGCTGGCCCTTCACACAGCCGGCAACAGGTATAGCACTACTGGTGTGATGTAGCAGCTGTAGCTGATTTGCATATGGCTCACTACTAGGGTTATCTGTAATCTTAAAAAGCATTATCATTTATTGTAAAACACTATGTGAATGCACAAGTTAGTGTTTCTTCTCAGAGTCGCAAAAGTAAGGAAATGCAATGGTACTTTTTTAGACCTTAACTCCACCAATCCCCATACCCCACTGAACTGAATGCCAAAACCCAATCCAGATTTATGAGAAATACAGTTGCACTCAGTGGCCAACACTGAACTGATTGCTGCTCTTTCATGAAGTCCACTACAGGTTTAGGGCACTGCATGTGATGCTGCTGCTGCTTCATGAGAGGCACACAAAGCCACTCATGAAGTCTGTTACAGGTCTGGTGCAATGTCTGTGATGATGTAGCTGCTTTGTGAGGGGCCCATGGTGACAGGACTTTTCCTGTGAGCATGCTTACCACACAGTCATCCATTACCAACACTGACAGCTGTGCCTCTGTACTGCCAACACCAGCAAATTACTAGCATCCCTTTATCTGTGCAAGCCCTTTTATTTAAAAAAATATATATTAGATTTGCTTGTGAGCCCTGAAATCCCTTACTGGGCTAACTAGGTGATGAGCACATGTGGAGGTGAGGGGTGTAGCTTCCAGGGATAGAGGAAATGGGTTACTTAACATTTGCACACCTCCTGCCAGCCAACCACAGAGTGGCAATGGCATCAGCTGTGAAGGCAGTCACTCACCAGCCCCCCCCCCCCAAAGCCCAACAAAGGGTGCAACCGTGACGACCCTGATCATCAGGGAGAAGGGGGAAGGGAGTAAAAGTGGTCAAATAATAAAAAAAGATCTGCATACCAAGTTTAAGTGCAATGGGGCATCAAGTTACAGCTAAATGCACGCTAGAGCACAACAGTCATGTTCTATGCACTTCTGGCATGACAAGCACCATGAATAACCTTATAAATCTCTCAGATACAGTATTTGTATTGTACTGTGTGTCAGATTTGATGACAGCTGCGTAAAGTTTTCAAAGGGGACAGCTGACACTGCAGCAGTCCCAGTTCATGTTTGCTTGCCCATGCGCTCTCTCTCTCTCTCTCTCTCTCTTTTCCCTCCTCTCTTGTTTTCTATCTCTCTGGCCTTTAAAATCAGCTCTTTCTGCAGCTCCACACTATATCTTTATACTTCAGCAATAAACCATGACAAGGTGTAGGTTGTACTGGGATTTAAAACCTACCTTTTTAGTAAAGCTTTTAATGATTGTTTGATTATTTTAATGCTGTTTTAATTATTTATTTTATGTAACCTGTACAGGCGCCTTGGTTCAAGAAAGGTGCCTTATACAAATAAAGAATGATGATGATGATGATGATTTACCCAAGCCTGGTGTGGTGTGGTGCAGTCTCATGCCCAAATCCACAACCAAAGTGGATAAATCCCAGCATAACCTACACCCAGGAATGGTTTATTGTGATTATACAATGGGCAGGAAGTGAAGGAGTAGAAATAAATATTAACAGTTTAAAAGAACTACTTTTATATTGATTTTTTAGTGACTTTTTAGTGTAGTATCCTTCCTCTGTGCGTTGTATAGTCCCTTGTTGCTAGGTAACATTTCATTGTAGGGGGGCTGCAATGCCCAGCTCATATTGGAATAGTCATCATACAGACACAGACACACAGCAGTGTGATGTTTCTGTGTACTCACAGAGAGTCTACTATGCTTCAGGTTTTTTCCCCCCAAAGTTTCCAAAGACACAGTCTGGCAGTTGTGATTCTCACTATGTCTTTATAGAGCAAGGTGCCAGTGTGAGTTTGAGCTATGTGCTTCCAGGTTTCTTGTCAGTTTAGCAGTTCCAGTTTACAATGCCTTTTGCGGTTTTAAAGGCCAGGAAAACAGAAAGCAAAAAGAGAGACATACAGTGGTGCCAGCCAGGATGCAACTCAGCAATGCTGCAGTGTATCACAAAATGCTGCAGAATACTGCGTGGAACAATGTACCATAATTCAATGGCAATTAAGCCCTACTGTCATGCATTGTTTTGTGACATGTCACTTACTGCAAGTTATTGCGTTGCATCGTGGCTGGCTCTGCTGTATGTAGAAAACGACAGAGCAGGAGTAAACAAATACAAAGCATTTGTCAATGCCATATGTTCACCTCTGATATCGTTTTGTACTGGGTCTTGCTTGTTCACATTGTTACTATATATTTACCCAGGATAGAGCTGATGAGATGCAATGTCTAATTTTCAGTGGTGTCCTGTACAGGTGCCTTGGTTCAAGAAAGGCGCCTTATACAAATAAAGAATGATGATGATGATTTACCCATGCCTGGTGTGGTGTGGTGCAGTCTCATGCCCAAATCCACAACCAAAGTGAATAAATCCCAGCATAACCCACACCCAGGAATGGTTTATTGCGATTATACAATGGGCAGGAAGTGAAGGAGTAGAAATAAATATTAAAAGTTTAAAAGAACTGCTTTTTTTATTGATTTTTTAGTGATTTTTAGTGTAGTATCCTTCCTCTGTGCGTTGTATAGTCCCTTGTTGCTAGGTAACATTTCTTTGTAGGGGGGCTGCACTGCCCAGCTCGTATTAGAATAGTCTTCATACTGACACAGACACACAGCAGTGTGCTGTTTCTGTGTACTCACAGAGAGTCTGCTATGCTTCAGGTTTTTTTCCCCCAAAAGTTTCCAAAGACACAGTCTGGCAGTTGTGATTCTCACTATGTCTTTATAGAGCAAGGTGCCAGTGTGAGTCTGCGCTATGTGCTTCCAGGTTTCTCATCAGTTTAGCAGTTCCAGTTTACAGTGCCTTTTGCTGTTTTAAAGGCCAGGAAAACAGAAAGCAAAATGAGAGACATACAGTGGCGCCAGCCAGGATGCAACTCAGCAGTGCTGCAGTGTATCACAAAATGCTGCAGAATACTGCGTGGAACAAGGAAATTCAATGGCAATTAAGCCCTACTATCATGCATTGTTTTGTGACATGTCACTTACTGCAAGTTATTGTGTTGCATCGTGGCTGGCTTTGCTGTATGTAGAAAATGACAGAGCAGGAGTAAACAAATACAAAGCATTTGTCAATGCCATATGTTCACCTCTGATATTGTTTTGTACTGGGCCTTGCTTATTCACATTGTTACTGTATATTTACCCAGGATAGAGCAGATGAGATGCAATGTCTAATTTTCAGTGGCGTCCTGCTTTTACACACTGTTAGATTGTAATTGCCCAGGACTGGGCAGCTGAGAGGCAATATCTACTTTTATGTGGGCTCCCACATTTTCACCCCAAATGTGCAACAGTCTTTTTATGCCCCGAAGTTATGATCAGGACAGGTGGAATTGTTAAAATCCCATCCAAAAGGTGATTTCACTGTGTGACTATGGAAACAAGTTTCAGAGGAGATTTGAAAAATGACACCTGCCATGTTCAAGAGATGGGGTAACACAAGGAATATGTTGAACATAAGGGGCCAAATCTGCTAAAAATAAAATTTTGAGTAAATGTTGGAACAATTAATTTCCTCCCAACTCAGTTGTTTTTTCACATTTTTACCCCAAATTTTCAGCATAATCTTTTTATGACTACGTCTTCTGAGCATGACAGGTGTCATTTATAAAACAATGGCTGAAATGTCATTTTAAACCACACATGTTAGAGGTGCAGTGAAGAAATATCTATGTTGAAAATTTGGGGTCAAAATATTGAAACTTACCAAACATATGAGCCTGTGTTCGTAAATTTCAATGTAGGCTCATCATTTTGTTGTTGTCATTGAGGCACAGGTCAGGAAGCATAGCAAGACCAGGAGCAGTTGTAAAATTCACGAGTAACATTTTATCACTCTCAACAACAGTAAAAACAAACAAAATAAAAATTGTTCCATTATTTTTACAAAGCCAGTGCAAATGTAGAAAACAAAAGTCATCCTTGTGTGGGTTTCTTCTCAATTTCAAATCTTAGTCTCTCTAGCAAAAAATGTTGTTGCTCTTTTAATAACAAGCCTTTCCCAGGGACCTCTTGAAGGAGAACATTCTGTTTTTCTCAAGGTGTTCTAGTCAGTTTCCTTGCAAGTGCAGCAAACAGAACATGGTGATCCAGAACTGAGCTCTTGTTGGTAGCTCTGCAATGAGTTTGCAAACTGCATCTCAGGTTAACCCCCTAAATTCCAAATAGCTTTTTGCAATCATTTTTTTATTTATATATTCAGAAACAACCTTTGAGTATGCACTCTTTTACAAAGGTTCCACATCACGATGCAAAACAGCAGACATAACAAAAACTTGACAGTTAACATAAAACATAAGACTGCCATGTAATACAGAAAATAGATAAATAATACCATTACTACCAGGATACCAGTATCATTTCAGCAGTATAACTATATACATTTTTCAAACCAAGGGATCCCAGTATCACTTCCAGTTTCATACAAGGATTCAAATATATTTTATAACTACAGATACATAAGGAGAAGAAAAGACAGAAACAAGTGAAGGTAGAGATATTGCGAGAGGCGAAGATTCGTGAGACCATCGAAGTGATCAGTTTCTAGGTCTCACAAGAAAATTTGGTTGCACAACCAGACAAATAAGAGACAGAAAAGGAGAGGATAGAACATATCCTTACATTTAAACCCTTTCTGCATAACAGCTGGGACAGGGCCTTATTCAACCCTGTCACAGTTGTTTTTTTAATATTTTCACCAAAAATTTTCAACATTGTCTTCATATGACCCCACCTCATGAACAAGGGGGAGAAAATGTTCAACTCCTGCTCAAAAGGTGATTTATTTATTTATTCCATCTCGGATTACAAGTACCTTTGAGCTAAACATAGCTCATTTACAAAGGTTCCGCATCAGGGGCAGGGGGTAACAAACAGACAGAAAGGAGCTAACTAAGCAATAAATAGGCAAGTATTGGCAATACAATATACATCAAGGTAAACAGCAATAAGTAGAGAGTAGCAACTAATTGGGATTCAAACAAGCATTGGCAATACAGCATACAAAATAGTGAATAGCGGTAGGTAGGAAGGAGCTACCAATTGAATATCTGGCAAACTCAAGAATACTTTAAATATTAAGGTCAGCATAGTAGTTGCAGAGAGAGAGATAGAATATAGTGAGAGAGAGAGAGAGAGAGAGAGAGAGAGTGAGCCATATTAGTGCACTACGGGAATTAAGTGTAGAAGTGCAGTATAGAGGTCCTAGGGCAGAGAGGTAGCAGCCATGGCTATCTCAGTGCAGGGCATAGACCAGATTGTTTTAAAGGGGATTAGGGGAGAAATGTGTGGAATGGTTGTGGCAGGAGGATTGTTGGCAGGTACCATTAAGTATAGAGGGTTCAGTCACAGTAGCTTTCAGTAGTAAGATGCTGCCGAAACATATGCTTGTATGGCCCCCTTTATAGAGAGTTAGTTAATTCATGGTGTAATCCATTGTACCAGAGCAGTGCCCAGTACAGAAAGGTCCATTGACATTGAGTAGTCTGGCACTTGGGAACTAGTAGGAGTTCAACTGTGGACGAGCGGGTGTGTTGGGTCTTAGGAGATTTGCACAGGAGGTTAGCAACTACTATTGGAAGGCATCCAAGGAATGCTTTTTATGGCTGTGGGTGGAGTATGCACACTAGCCTCTGAGACTGGAAGATCAGAAGGCAGTGGGTTCTATCCCCACATTAGGCATACAGGTTAAAGAGCTTGTGTACTGCTTAAAACTAATATTAGATTTTAAAAGCAGTCAACCACGGGGGCGGAGCCTAGCATCCATGATGGAATTTGTGTAATTGAGTTACTGCAGTTCCAGCTTCACACATCTGGACTTATCCGGAATTTCAGTACCCACTATCCAGGTTTTTTTTTATGGAAATGAACTCTATGTACTAGGCTGATCCTAATGGTACCTATATTGACCTGATCGGACTTTGGATTGAGTATTTATCCCACAACACTTAGCTGGCCTCATTGCCTTTGGACGGCCTGTGCGACTTATCCAAACCACCAGGATCAAGTTGGCATACACATCATGGCCTCCAGAGATGGAACCCTTCAAAGAGCTGCATGCAGCTCCTAACCAATCAGTAGAACAGCAGCTGGGTAACATAACATTATTAAATAAAGTGCTTCTTGACACTGCTGCTCTAATTATAACAACTTCCAGCACTGAGGCTGATGTGGTAAAACTAACAAGCAGAGTTACCAACAAAAAAACACCAAGTGCTTCACCAAGGAGAAATCCTACATGATCTGCATATTCAGATCAGAGACCACCACCACCAAATACAGTATTTATTAGCAAAAGTGGACAATCTGGAGAAATGGGGGAGGTGGAAGAACATACGAATTGTGGGGAACTGAAGGCGCTGACATGATCTCCTTTCTGCAGCACTCCCTTCAGGCCATACTAAAAACAAACAACCAACCCCCCCCCCCACAGAGCTAGAGAGGGCCCACAGATCCTTGGCGCCTCACCTGCAGCTTGTAGAATCGCTGTGCCTGATTTTGTGCAAATTTTCTCAATACCCCACCAAAGAGACCTTCCTGCATGCAGCCATGGACCTAAAAAGCCACCGATGGCAAGGAACTCAAATACATATTTACCAGGATTATTCTTACAATCTTTCACATAGATGGCGAGCCTATAGACCAGTTAAACAGGTGCTCTACAAACTAAGTCTCCCAACCTCCCTGAGGTATCCATCCCAACTGAGAGTTCTGTATAGGGGTGAGTAACTTACTTTTGTCAATCCGGCCGAAGTGGAACTCTTTCTCGCTGATATTGCCAGTGAAGAAGCTCCGCAACAATCCATGCTACATATGCCTCGTGGGGAGGTCCATCCACTTATGGACACCTCGGCTCAGCATGACGGCACGCCACAATGCACAACAACTCCTGTGGCTGCTCCTAGCCTGGCTCCAGTAAGCCTGAGAAGAACCCCCCCAACAACTCTGGCGAGACCTCCACGAAACAGATCAAGCTGCCTCCAATGGAAGAAGCACATGTCAAAAGGCAGCGGGTCCTAAAATTACTCCACGCTGGTGAAGACACTGAATAGATATGAGCCGCTAAGAGATTTCACATTAGCAGCTTTAGACCTCACACAAAAGAGCTTAATCACAAGGGCAAAATCTCCATCCACGATGAAAGACCAGACTGGGACAGGGCACTAAGCTACAGGGACTGGGCAACTGACTTGGAAAACCCTGGCCTGGCAATGAAGTATCAGCAGCAACTGAGGCCTTTTCGGAGGGATGAAGAAGATGGAATGATTAGCTGAATGTGAAGGTAAGGGGGGGCAGTTGTGTCCCCGGGGTTCATACATCCCGGTCAAGACTTTTGGCACTGATTCCCACGGGGACTCCTTCCAAAGGCAAAGGGAATGGATTGTTTCATAGGTTGGGCCATATTCAGGATCTCCATGGCCCGTAGGTCTGCCCGCCCCCCCTTCTTTCTTATTCCCTTTCTTGGCTGCTTTGCCCACTGAGAAAGTGAAAATTTGCCTCGTTAATGTTAGCCATATACTTGGGCTGTGTTGTTATTTACTGCTGTCATTTGGTGCTGTGGTTAATGTTGTACACTCCAAATAGTTAATATAATGCATGGGCTAGAGTTTAAAGGAAATTCTCCTGATTGCTGTTGTAAAATAATATGTGAGGCATGCTCCGTGTGAAAGCTCCTGGTCCCTAGCACTGTTATTACTGAAAGATCGCGGAGGCAACCAGCTGACATAGGTGATCCAAAGGTAGGCTCCCAAGATCACTCAGTACACCACTGTCAGCTGGGTTGGTTATGCAGTTCCTTTGGGGAGATGAGAGTGGGATGTCACAATTTTAAATGTACATCTTGGCAATCACTGTCCCTGCTCTAAGCCGCATGCTGCCCAGTGCTAACACAGAATGCAGTATTCAAGGGATAGCTCCCTAGGGGCTGTATGCGCGAGAAGCAGGAAGGGGAAACTCTCCAGTTTACTATGTTGGATGAAGAGTGCATGGGATTATGAGCTCTGAGGGTAGGATTAGGACATATTAAGGAAGGGAGAAGAATCAGCTTTTGGGTAGGTTTTTTACCCCTCCCGAGTGTGACACGGGGATGTGTCCCAGATTTGCTAATACGTTCTTACTCAGCAGAGACTATTAGACCAAACCTCCCAGAGCCCCCAGCAGATACAGGTACTAGGAGTAGACTGTTTCCTTGACTCTGACCTTAAATCTAGCAAATAAGCCTGAGGGTCCGGAAAAGTGCATCATCCTTAGAAGCACTCTCCGAGTAGATAGTGGTGTTGCCTCACACCAGTAAGAATGGGTAGCTGGCCCCCTGTGGTACTAACCAGCTCTAGCGTTAGTCTCATCTTGCCAAATGGTAGAGAAGGGCAGAGTGCCTATCCCCACTTTCTCTCCCCCTCCCCCGGGTGTAGTTTCTGACAGTTGGAAGGTGAGCATTTTCTTCTCCTCCTTGGTCAGTGACGATTCTACATTCCCAAGATAGTACACAACTTGGCAAGCACTCTTGCCCCACTTTCAGGCTGAGCAATAATCCTATGTCGGACTTGTTCACAGAGACATCTTCTGGGAAAGGCAGCTGTCCTATGGCCCAAACCATCTGCTGGTTAAAATGTCCTATCACAGGGTCAGCTACACCATCGTCCATCCCTTCGGTGAATGGTTCACCCAGCCAATAACAACAAAAGTGATTTCAGGGATTACTTGGACCTCGGCTTTATGTCTTCAAGATCCCCTTACATGTATCCAGCGACCTCTTTTAATGCAGGGACAAATATACCTAGTTCAGTATGCATGTTTAGAAATGGCACTCAAGATGGTATTCATTACTGTACTCGTGTTGGCACACAAAAAGAACACACCTTGAATATGGCTAGTCTCAATGACATTACTCTCACCACTTGGAATGTACGGGGTCTTAATTCTCCAGTGAAATGGAAAATGGTACTCTCCAGGCTTAAAAACTGGGAACGCAAATAGTCTTCCTACAGGAAACTAAACTGAACTCTAAAGAGGACACCAAATTGGTTAGGAAAGGAAATTGGGTGGGAAAGAAAGGCCACAGCATTGCAGACTCAGCTAAGAGGGGTGTTTCCATTCTGCTGCACAAAAAATTACAATGGCATCCTAAGGAGGTTCACACAGGAGGACATGTGAGGTGGATCATCATGAAGGTTTCCACTCCCTTTGGTCCTCTGATACTGGTTAATGTTTATGGCCCGAGTGAAGACTCCCCCGAATTCTTCCACGCTATCTCCCAAAAAATCATTGATATCGCTTATGATAATCCGGGTATACTAACGGGAGGGGATTTCAACCTGGTGATGGATCACATATTGGATAGATCCAATGCCAGACTAGAGCCCCACTGATGGGTCTTATACATCCTTAAAGAGCTTACCTCCCTACACCAGCTTTCAGTTGTATGGCAGATTTTACACCCCTCGGAATAAACTATACTTTCTTCTCCACACCTCATGCAATGGCCAGCAGGTTAGATTTTTGGCTTATTTCCCCTAGTCTATTGGCAGCCACCACAGGGGTAAGTGTCTCACAGATACATATCTCAGACCATGCCCCAGTGTCCCTATCTATTCTGCTGGCCATGCAAACTCCCAAATCACTAATGTGGAGGCTAGATTCTCTTTTACTGCTGGACAAAAACTTTGTCTCATGGCTCCTGGAGGAGACAAAAGGGTTTTTCAAGGATAAGCCCCCATCCTCCGCCTCCGCTGCTAATATATGGGAAGCATACAAGGTCACCATGAGAAGCAAAATATTTAGTTTTGCCTCCCACAGATGAAAACAAAGAGAACAGGAGCTCAGACAATTGGAAACTGAACTTAGCCATCTGGAAGCTAAATATAAAAAAGGCCCTCCTCCCTTCAGGCTCCTTCAGTGTATCTGTTATCAGAATTAAAATTAACAGCTTGGTGGTGAGGAAAGCTGAACTTTACATCCAAAGGGTGCAATGTCGGTATCAAGCAGAGGGGGAAAAGGCCAGCAGACTGCTGGCATACAGGCTGAAACACTGACAAGCTGAAAGATACATTCTTAAACTAAAAGAGAGATTGGGGAAAATGACACCTATACCCACAGCCAATAATAAGATAATGTCTGACTTTTACAGAAACCTATATTCCTCTCAGGTTACTTGGGACAAAAACAAATATAGCCAATTCATTGAATCCTTGCCCTTCCCCTAGCTAACCCAAAATTAAAAAGACGCCCTGGACAGACCCATCATGGAAGAAGAAATTGTCCTAGCAATTTCCAATATGGCATCACATAAAGCACCAGGGGGGACGGGTTTCCAGCAGATCTTTACAAGAGGGTCCAGCCCCTGATCACAACCCCCCTGGTACGGATGCTGAATGAGGCCCATGTAAGTGGCAAACTTCCTGCCACCCTGTCAGAAGCCGTTATTACGGTGCTGCCAAAAGAGGGCAAAGACCATACACTTCCTGCCAGCTACAGGCCCATTTCATTAATAAATGCTGATGCAAAAGTTTTAGCCAAAGTTTAGGCCTCTTGCTTAGAGGAATGCCTGCCAGATATTGCACACCCTTCCCAGGTAGGTTTTGTTACTGGGAGAGTCAGCTCAGACCATATCCGTGCCCTTTTACCCCTGATGCAAATAGCTGCAACCCTCCCCTCTCCAGCAGTGGCGATTGCAATAGACTTTGAGAAAGCTTTTGACTCGGTGGAGTGGGAATATCTGCGCGCAGTTTTGGAAACTTTCAACATATGCCTCTATTTTACTAATTGGATCAAAACTCTATACACAAGCCCCTTGGCAATGGTACTCACCAATGGCAACCTATCTGACCCTTTCTTCTTGCAAAGATGGACCAGGCAAGGCTGCCCCCTATCCCCTCTGCTATTTGTCCTGGCCATAGAACCCCTCGCTGCAGCCATTAGATTCACCCCAACATACAAGGGATCCAAGCTGGGGACGAATGATACACTACCAAGTTATATGCAGATGACTGCCTGATATTAATCTGGGACCTGTCCTCTAGTCTCCCGTATAGCCTTTCGACCCTAAAAGTCTATGGGGAACTCTCTGGTTTAAAAATGAATGCTTCCAAATCAGAAATTCTTCCCCTGAATGAGTATGCCTCCCCAACAGGGATGGGGAATCTGGGCTTGGCCTGGGCTCACGCTGACATCAAATACCTGCGGCTTGGGCTATCCCCTAACCTACAAACCCTGATGGATATAAACTTCAAAACACTGGTAGAAAGCCTCCATAAAAATATAGCCAGATGGGGGCACCTACATCTTTCTATGGTGGGCAAACTTACCGCTGTGAAAATGAAGCTAGCCCCTAGGGTATATCATTTACTATCCCACCTTCTCCTTCCCTTCCCTGATATATGGGTTAAGAAATTAAACAACCTGATAAGCGCTTTCCTGTGGGGTCCCACTAGGCCAAGGTTTAGTAGAGCAAAGTTGAGGGCGCAGAAATTAAGAAGCAGAAGGAAACTCCCGATTTCTTCCAGTGTTTTCCAATACTCCATAGCATTCCTGGTGGCCAAGACACTGAAGAGAAGGCCACCCCCACCCCCACTCCGACCTGGGTACACATAGAAGGAACCATACTGAATGCTCCTCCATATCTGCCCTCCTGGCATACCCCCTACCTAAACACTTGCAACACTATCACACCGTTCAGCAAAGCCACTTGCCCTAACAAAAGTAGGGCTCGGTCCCAACATTGTCTAAACCTGGGGCTACAAACTCATATTTGGCACAATCCCATCCTTTGCATAGAAAATAAGCCAATTAATCGGTAGGAGTGGATCTCTAAAGGAATCAGATACCTAGGGGACCTGACCATTCCCGGAGACATCTCTGTGGATTCATTCCAGGGTTTAAAAACTAGATATGGCCTACCACAAAGTGACTTCTGGAAATTTCTTCAGATGCAACGCCTCTACTCTGCCTGGAAGCACTGAAAATGTACTCGTGTAGTGTGTATAAGGTTTAAAAAAGGTTCGCTACCTACTCTTCCAATAAAAACCTGGATTACGCACCCTAAAGGTAGAGCAGGCACCATTCAAAGGTTTATGAGAGATAGTGTCCCCGATCCATTCCTTCCTGCTAGAACTAAATGGGCAGCTAAACTAGGTATCTTCATAACAGACCAGCAATGGCAACAGTGCTGGTTGAGAGTAAATCAGGCCTGCTGTCTCCCTAGCAACCTGTTTCTTCAGAACAAAGTGCTGCACCTGTGGTACCACACCCCGGTCCAATTAAACAAGATGTGTCTGCTCCCTAATAATAAATATTGGAGATGTGGTGCCCTAGAAGCTGACTTGCTACACATCCTATGGGCCTGCCCCCTGTTGCAACCAATTTGGACCTCAGTGATCTCTTATAGTTCCCAGATTCTTGAGACTCCCTTATTGACAAACCCGGGTCTCTGTCTATTGGGTCTTTTATCTCCAAACCTGGATCTCTCCAAAACGCAGATCCTTTGGCTTACACAGGCCTCAGTAGAGCTGAAACACCTTATCCTGAAAAGATGGAGAACAGGTGCCCCATCAGTTGCGGAATGGTTCAAAGCCATGGAGAATATGGCTACCCTTACCAGGATATCCTGCTATAAAAATGGTAATGTGTCAAAGTTTGAGAGTGTGGGGGCACCATATTTTACCTTCATTAAATCTATCGGTAATGTACACTCCTCCAGGTACATGAAGGACAAGCTTAGACCCCCAAGAACTTCCAAGCTAGGTTGGTTGATTATTTACTAAAGATTGTCTTAATCTTTCTCCCTAGAGCTATCTTGAGTGCTATTATGTGGACAACCACAAGATCTATTCCTCCTCTACCGTCTATATCATAGGTAAAGTAACCCAGAGATATCGATACTCCTGTTAATCCATGTGAGTAAGTACATTAAATGTTTTAATGGTACTAGGTATAAAAGTGCTAAGTAGGACACCCAGCAGACTGTCTTCTGATGCCCTCTAAAGTTTATTAGATATGGTTAAGTATAGTAAGTGTAACCCCCCTACCAATGTGGGTTCCCGAAAAGTCTTCCTTAAGGTTGCCTAAATGCTCACTGCCAGGCTGGTGTCCTGTGTTTTAGCAGTTTAAATGTATTGCTAGAGAGTGCCTGTATAGCCTCTGTGTACTGTCTCTTTAAGAGCTGCCTGGCTTGCAGTCATAATTAATCTGAGAGGGAACTCTGTTAGAAGATGTACTTGTTTGCTGATCATTTGTTAGAGTAGTAATAATATTGCAGTTTGTTCTAACCTGCCTTCTTTGCAGCATGGACAGTTCTGTTTGTTTCCATCATCTTGGTCCTGCACTGCCAAAATGGGCCAATCAGTACATTTGGGACTCTAAAATGGAGCCTGCCTACAGGGGCTTGGTGGGGCTAAAACTTGTAGGAATTGTAGTTTTAGGCTTTTGGCACCTAAAATAACCTGGAGGGGGAGCCCTTGTTGTGACTGACAAACAGATCAGCCAACCGAACCTCTTGGATCTTGGGAAAAGTCCGATACTGCTTGCAGTTTCAGTTAGATCTGAGTTGGGAAGTGAAGAAGTAACAGCTTGAGATAGTTCTAGCAGCAATCCATAGTGGATTCACATGGGAGAACTGTGGAAAGGCCTAAGTTTGGCCTGCATGTCTGTCTGCTTTTCCTGAGAGGGAACTTGTGCTTTTTTCAGACTGAATCCGAATTTGGAGAGCGAATTAAGCCACTGAATTGTGACCAGGCTTTAACCTGAAGAAGACCGAAGATTTGCTGAATGAGATTGGCCTGTTAGGACTTCTAGCTTCCTCTGAACTCCCGGATTGTGCAGAGACTCTGTAATTGTGACCGGAGAGCCATTTGCCTAGTACAGTGGAATTTCCTTACATGCAAATGTGCTGTGTGCTTATAGTGGGTCATGATTTGGTTCCCCACTGTGTGTCTGAACTGTGTTTTGCTTGCTGGAGGCTGCATCCAGCTCCTCGGACTGAATCCATATCCATTTCCATTTGCCTGGGCCCTGCTACACTGGCCCAGCCAGAATACCTGCTACACAGAGAAAGTCATCAATGAGAGACCGACCTGGGGATCAGCCCCCTGCTCAATGCCTTGAACAGGAACGACACCTTGGTGATTCGTCTGGGCCCTGCTTCTCCGGGCACTCCAGCTCAACAGCCTGCAGTCTCGACTTCATCCTGCCTGTGTCCAGTATTGAGTATCGTGAGTAAACATCAGGGCAGCTCCCTGCAACAACAGCTAAATCTAAAAGTATTGTCATTGGATTGTCTTGTTGCCTTTTCTTTCATGAACTGAGCCCCACAGCTCCAGATTACAAATAGTGTGTGTTGTGCATGTTGCTTTCTTCCATCACAGGGCCCTAACCAGCTGCAATGTTCCTGGCTAGCCCACCATTTTCCTACCTGGGTACCCAGAGTGTGTGACTGTGTAGGGACTCTGAACTGCATGCATAACTGTCTGATTAATATAACTTTTAAGCAAATCAACCTGATTATGCCCCTCCCTTGTTCAAGTCCCTTGAATAAATCAGATTTAACTTTGTTTGCATTTAACCTGACTATGGTTCCAGTTTGTGCCAAGAGTATTGTACTGCTGCTATTTGCTGTGCGTAACCTTGTTTTACAGGGGTCCCCGGAGTCAAGCTAGAGGAATTAGCCCTGGTGGTAAGTGCAAACAGTATGGGTAATTGCCTGGTGAATAAGGGTCATTGTGAAAGTAATTACTGTATATTGTTCAGGCCACTAGAAGGGAAAGGGGGAGTGTTACAGTGTCCCAGAGGGCTGTGCCCAGGTTACCTTGACCACTAACAACCCTGACCTCCGGGTGGAGACACCCATTTTATTACCCAGGCCCCTTAACCTGCTACTAGCCAAGCAGGCAGGGGTAGTAGCCCTTGGAATAGCGTCACCTAGGGGTTACATCTTGGAGGCACCGCTGGGATTCTTAGTGCCCGCCCAGTCCATTTCCCTTGTTTTCCCAATATTGTAGCCCAATACTGACACTGTACTGCAGCATGGGGGGGGTGTGCCTGTCTTTTCTGTCTGTCTGTACAAGTGAATGTTAAAGATCATATGGCACTTCTCTAAAAGAGTAGGGTAATTTTATTGAGAAAAAGTTGGACTTCATTACAAAAGAAAGATTAACCAATACAACAAACATGAAAAATCAAAAGCAAGAACAATAGAAACATACAAATAAAATACAGAAATGAATAAGCAAAAAAAACTTCCCTTAATTGACTGTAAAGAGATCACAATTACACCATAAATGAAAAAACTGAGGCCCTGCAAAATGATTGAATACTGCAATTTAACAATACGAATAGCAGTTCTAATATTTTCTATTACTTCAGGAAATGGAATCATTTTTTGATGCAAAACCAGCATACATCTGGCCTGCCATAAATAATAACGAATCAAAGCAAAAACAGTAAATAAAGTATCTTCATGATATTTTTGACATAAAGCACCCTGCACACAAACATAAGCTGTGCGTAAGATAAATGTAATAGCATAGGTTCAGATCACAAGCTAGCTAACATAGTCCAAAAAGAAACAGCAAAGGGACACTCCCCAAAAAGATATTGTTGGGTTTCAAGAATAACCGAACAACCCACCCTAGGGCAGAATCGAGCATCTAAAGCTTTGTGTTTATGATTACCTTTAACACTCAGACACCCATAGTTACCCAACCAAACTATATCCCACACATAGGGGGGCAGACGGGGGTTGCTGAGTTGCTGAAGAATCCAATCAACATGATTTGGTGGACAAAAAGGGAAAACCACCATATCCTGTGCTTCCCTCCTCCAAATGGTATCATAGAGTAGCAATCTAGATAATACACAAAAATCCTGTGGACGTAAATCCCAAGATAGAGCCACTTTAAGCGCTTCTTTCCCACATAGTGGAACATCAGAAAATCGAAAAACCCACCCTTTTTTTCCCCAAGTCCCAACTGGGAAGGCAAGGCAATAACCAGTGCAATAAAAAGGGTTTCCATACCACCAGCCCCAGTTTTAATGCTTTCCCAAAATTAGTATTGAAAAATAAACCACAGAAAAAAGCCACAGGGTTGATCATCCCAACCCCTCCCTCCTTATATGGTCTATAAGTTATACTCCTCTTGACAGGGTTCAACTGAGACCCCCAAAACCCTTGAAAAAAGTATTATATAGTCTGGAAAAGCAACCCATGGGTGGAGGAAATACATAACAATGACATAAAAAAATGGGAAGCACCAAAGTCTTAAGTAACATAACACGTTTTTTCTCTCCAATCTGATACTGTTTCCATCCAGAAATCAACCATTCCGCCTTCCCTAAGGCCAAATGCCAATTATAACTACACACATCATCTGTCCCCCAAAAAATACCCAAGTACTTAAAAGGGCAAGTATCAATAGGTATCCCTGCACACTGTCCATACTGTGGAAGATCCAGGTGTCCAATAGGCACCCCAACACTTTTGCAAAAATTAATACGGGATCCTGAAACTGAGGAATATGTATCGAGAACTTGTAACACAGCTGTTTCCTCAGTACCAATATCCACGGTCAAAACCAAATCATCTGCATAAGCTAAGATTTTAACCAAATCCAGTAAAGGGGCCACTCCAACCCCACAATATGAGGACAAAGGGAAATTGCCCAAATCAACATATCTATACAAAAATTGTAAAGGAGAGGGCTTGGGGGCATCCTTGTTGGACCCCCCCTAACCATAGTGACTGGATTACCCAACCAACCATTCACGTTCGGAATGATGGTAGCCTCAGTATAAAGAGCTTTAATCCACAAGAGAAACTGACAGGGAATCCCAAAAGCGCACAACACCGCAAATAAGAAATCCTGTGAGACCCTGTCAAAGGCCTTCTCTTGGTCTAACCCCAACACCCAACCCAAGACCCTACCTTTCTCACCCAGGGCAAATAATTCACATAACAAAATTAAGTTATCATTTTGATTTCTACCGGGAATACCACAAGTCTGAGCCGGACTAAGACGTGTTGCAATTTTTAAAAGTCTAGCCAACAACATTTTCGCCAAAATTTTGTAATCAACATTTAATAAACTCAATGGCCTCCAATTTTGTAAATCAGCACGATCACCCTTTTTAAAAATTAGAACCAAAATGGCTTCTTTCAAGGACTTAGTTACAGAGGCTGTGGTCAACATGTCATTGAATAATAAAGTCAAAGCAAGAACCAAATCCTCTTTAAAAGTTTGAAAAAAATGAGCAGTAAGGCCATCTGATCCGGGTGCGGAATTAATATTTAAACTGCCAATGGCCTGAGACACTTCTGTGGCTAAAATAGCACCAGACAAGATATCCTGTTCCTCTAAAGAAAGTGATGGAAGGTGTAGAGAGTCTAAAAAGGGTTTAGCAGATTCACAACTAGGAGAATTACCCAACATAGAAAGAACATGTTGTTCCACCACCTCGACCAATACCTCTGGATCAGATACCAGTACACCAAGGGGCGACCATAGTTCCTGAACAAACTTAGAGTCCACCCATCCTTTACAGTCTTTAAACGCATTTAACCCTCCTTTGGTCACCTGTGTACCAAATCATGCCTCCTGCCCCAATGAATGAGCCCTATCATAATGCAGGGATTTCATTTGTGAACAAATCACAGCAATCTGCGCACTATAATCATGAACCGTAGTATCTGATAAGGAAATCAGATGTTGTAATTGTTGCCATAATGCTAAATATGATCAGTACTGCGCTGTATGTGTTGCAGCAGCCTGCCCCTGAAAAATCTGCCACCATCTGGTTTTAGAGTCATCCCACCACTCACCAGGGTCTTCATAAATATCTGCCACCGAAAGTCGGGCTGCCCATTCCCTCCTCCACAGTTTTTGTAGGTGATGATCCTCCAACAGGGAATCATTAAGCCTCCACAAATTTTTTTTACACCTTGGAGTATCCTTCCATGAGCATGTTACCTTAACTGCTGCATGATCAGAGAACTCCACACCTAGAGTCCTACAGGATAGAATCTGTCACACTTTAGATAAAAAAATGAAATCTCTACGAGTCTGTAAGGGACCTTTGAAATAAGTAAATCCCCCAGACTCATGACAAGATCTATAAGCATCCACCAGCAGAGCAGTTGTAACCACCTCCTTTAAGGCAACAGAGTCGCAGAATAATTTTGTGGTCTGTAACCCTCTATCCTTCTGGTGCAACCCACAATTAAAGTAACCAACCCATAAAATTAATCTGGAAGTATACAAAAAAGGCCAAATTAAATGAAATAGAGACACTCTTTGTGCTTTAGACTGAGGGGCATAAACACAAATGATCCTAAATCTCTCACCAGAATAGGAAAAATCCAACAATAAAGCATGACTGGGCTGAATGTCCACCAACCGTGAGACCCGGAAATCAAAGTTGGAGAATAAAATCCCAACACCGTCACATTTGTCGGTACCTGAAGACCAAAAAGATGGACCAAGGTTCCATGCCCAGGATGCTTGTTGAAGTTCCTGACTGGATTTTAATCTAGTATCCACTAGGCAAACTATATCACAGTTAAAGTCTTGTAAAGTTAACAAAACCCCACCAAGCTTTCTAGGGCCTTTAATACTATTAACATTTAATGTACACACTGATAAAGACTCCATCCTAAGTGCCTATGGGTGACTTACTTCTATGACTTTGTCTAGTTCGCTTTGCAATGGGGTCCAAATCCCCCCCTCCCTCAGTGTCTGTACAAGATCGGATAGAAGAACTGTCAGTATCCTCCCCCCCCCCGAGACTCTTTATCAGAGACATCTGTAGCTAAAACTGCAAATTTATTGCCAGACCTCCATGTACTACCTCTCACATCTTTACCCCGACCTAATACAGCCAAACCTTTATTTGTTCTTTTATGTGGTATTTGAACAAACCCAGCCACATCTGTACCAGATGCCATGTGCACGGGGGTGGGGGGGCATGGTGATATCAACCACCACTGTATCTACAGAAACAACAGGCACCTCAGTGACAGAAGTCCCATTACCTCCCTCAGTCTGATCTATCTCCAAAGGTGGAGGAGAGACCTTTGTTTCCTGAACAGTAGTATCCTCAGACCCTTCAGTGAACTCCCCAGATCTAGAGGTAGACGTGTTTTGATTCATGACACGAGCTGCACTAATTTTAACCTGAGCCTGTTGAGCCAAGGAAATTAATCCAACATGTGAAGGACAACTGTCCCTGTTATGGGATGCCCAAGGCCAGCGCCCATATGCATACCCTGTCCGTTCACACAAATTACATTTAAAAAGGTTAAGACAGGCACTGGAAGCATGGCCAAATTCGAAACAATGACTACACTTTATTGTGTCACAAGCTGAACTGAAATGAGCTCTGGAGCCACATTTAAAACAAGATTTAGGCTGCCCTGCATAGAAAATGAGTCCTTTGTCTTTTCCAAGATAAAAAAAACTAGGCAGGTGACTAGGTCCAGTATTAATAGAATACAATTTTACTCGAATTCTCCAGCCTCCATCCCATATTTGTTCGCTATCTATTGTGGGTGTAGGTTTATTGAGTACCTCACAGAGTTGTCGCAACCAAAAGAAAAAATTACTCACCTTAGTAATGTTGTTTCTTCTAATGGAGTCTTGCTATATTATGACAATTGCAGTTTGTCCCACCATTAGAACTGCTCCGGAGGTGAAAGGGTTAACTACCATTCTGAGAATGGAGTTTAGAGCGCAAGCTCAGTTAAGACTCTGTCTGGATAATTTCAAACTGAAACTGTCAGATCTTCTACAGAGCAAAACTCACTAAAGTTCTGTGTGGAAGCTGTAACCCACACTAGCCAACTGGCTACCTAAATATTAACACATATTCCTGGTCCCAACACAAGAGACTCAAGTCAGGGAACCAGAAAATAATAAAATAAGGTAGAATAAAACACCACACCCAAAACCCCAAAGGGGTGAAAACATATAATGGGCATAACCGGTGCCCACACTGGACTGCCCACCCCATACAAGTAGAAGTTCTGAGGGGGCAGGCTGGGGAGGTCATATTATAGCAAGACTCTATTAGAAGAAACAACATTACTAAGGTGAGTAATTTTTCTTCAAACAACATGAAGTCTTGCTATATTATGACAATTGCAGAATATACAGCAGTACCTCCATGGAGGAGGGACAGAACCTACTTAGGAATAGGCTCTGAAGCTAGGCTGTGCCAAATCTAGCATCCTTCCTGGCCTGGATATCCAAGGAGTAATGCTTGGTGAAAGTGTACCGTTTCCAGGTAGCTGCTTGACATATCTCTAAAATAGGATGTCTCTGGCAGCAGCTAGACACAGCTGTACCTCTGGTAGAGTGAGCCCTCAGGCCTGAAGGGAACCTTTCCAGTTTTTGATAGCAAAATTGGATACAAGAGACAATCCACCTGGCAATGGATCTCTTAGTGGCAGGTTTATCTTTCCAACCTCACCAAAAGTGAGAAAAAGTTGAGGGATTCGAACCTATGACCCTTGGTACGCTCTATATAGTAACTAAGGGCCCTTAACATCTAAACTGTGCAACCTCCTCTCACCAGAGGAGGAATGGTCAATAAAGAACACTGGAAGGGAAGACAGATTGGTTAAGATAGAAGTCTGAAACCACCTTAGGCAAAAACTTCCTGTTAGTCCTAAGGACTACTTTATCCCTGTGAAAGAAATAAAGTCAGTCTCCACTGACAAGGCTTGTAACTCACTTATACGCCTGGCAGAAGTGATGGCTACTAGAAAACAGTTTTCAAGTCAAATATTGAGCTCTGCAGAAGACAGAGACTCAAGGGAGGTTGCATCAACTGAGCAATGCAAACATTAAGATCCAGGCAGGGGCGGGTCCCTGAAAGGTGGATTAGTAAGAAGTAATCCCTTGAAAACTTGGAAAAACAGGGTGAGTGGAAGAGAAGAGGCTTTCCTGCTGAAATAAAAGCAGAGACAGCTGCCAAATGAACTTTCAGGGTAGCTGGTCTCAGGCCCAAAGAATTAAGATGGACCATATAGTCCAGAACAATGGGCAAATCAGCAGATTCCGGGAAATATGCTTCCCGAGCACCAGATGGAAAACCTTTTCCATTTAGAATTATAAGTGGCTCTAGTGGAAGGCTTCCTGGAAGCCTTCAGGATGTCAGAACACCTTGAGAAGGTGTAGGTCAGCAAATTCTAACTCCTCAAGAGCCAGGCCTTGAGGTTGAGGGATTGAGATTCGGATACCAAACCCTCCCTGGGCACAAGATAACAGATTGTGTCTCCTGGGGAGGCACAGGGAAGATGGACTGTTAAGGACAGAAGGAGGGTACCAGGGCTGCCTGGCCCAATCTGAGCAATCAGAATCATCCTGCAAGGCTGGGATCTGATTTTGACTAGCACCTTGAATAGGAGAGGGAAGGGAGGAAAAGCATATAGAAACTTCCCTTTCCAATCTAGGAGAAAGGCATCCAGAGGGACTGAGCCCATCACCGGGGGCCTGCAACAAAACAGTGGAAGTTAGTGATTGTCTGGGGCTGCGAAAAGATCTATCTGAGGGGTGCCCCATCTGGCAAAAACTATCCCCAGTACTTGGGGATCCAGTGACCATTCGTGATGGCCCTCGGAAATCCTGCTGAGAGCATCTGCCAGGACATCGTCCTTTCCTGGGAGGTGTTCAGGGAATAAGCCAGAGACCATAACTTCATTGCTTCGGTGCACAAGGCCGAAGACCGAGTGCCCCCTTGTTTGTTGATGTACCACATTGTGGTGGTGTTGTCTGTTATGACTTGTACCACTTTGTTCTGAACAGATGCAGAAAACACTTGAAGTGCTAGAAAGACAGCTCTGAGTTCCAGTAAATTGATGTGGAGCAGAGATTCCTGAGGGGACCACACTCCCTGAGTGGAGAGGTCGCCCATGTGAGCTCCCCATCCCAGAAGGGATGCATCCGTAGTGAGGGTCAAGGAATGTGACAGAGGGATGAAGGGGACCCCCAGTCTTAAATTGCTCTGATCCTGCCACCACTGAAGGGCCTGGATCAGGGTTCGAGTCACTGGGACCAACTTGGAAAGGGGATCTTTTCTCTGAGACCAAAAGGCTCTCAAGTGAAACTGAATGTCCCTCATCTGAAATCTTGCTCCTTGCACTACAGCTGTGGAAGCAGCCATGTGCCCTAGGAGCTGTAAGAAGTGCCTTGCTGGTCGAGAGACCTGCAGAGTGAAGGAGGAGGCCAGGGCCACCAGGTTCCTTACCTCTCTAAGGGTAGGGAAGGCTCTGGCCTGCTTTGTGCCAATCCTGCACCTATGAAGGTGAGTACCTGAACAGGTTCCAGAACTGACTTTGGAAGATTGAGCAAGAAGCCCAGAGAGGTGAGCAGCTGCTGGGTAACTTGCAGGTGTGATTTGACCTGTTCTGGAGACTGGCCCACAATGAGCCAGTCGTCTAGATGAGGAAAACAGCAATCCTTTGCCTTCTTAAATGAGCAACTGCTACTGCCAGACATTTTGTGAATACCCTTGGGGCAGAGGTGAGGCCGAAGGGCATTGCTCTGAACTGGTAGTGACCTGAGGGCAGTTCGAATCTGAGGTACTTTCAGTGGGAGCTTCTGATTAGAACATGGAAATAGGCATCCTTGAGGTCCAGGGAAGCTAGCCAGTCCCCTGGCCTTAGAGAAGGTAAAATCATTGCCAGAGTCACCATTTTGAACTTTGGTTTCAAAAGGTGCTTGTTCAGATATCTTAGGTCTAAAATGGGCCGCCATTCTCCTGTCTTTTTTGGGGTAAGGAAATATCTGGAGTACAGACCCTTGCCCTGGTGTAGGGGAAACCTTTCTACAGCTCTGACAGCTAGAAGGGTTGAGACTTCTGTTTCTAAGGTAAAAGTCTCTAGAGGGTTTGCAGGTGGAAAAATCTGGCTCTCATCTTTGGAAATGTTTGAAGCTGAGAACCAGACCTGGCTTACTACTTCCAGGACCCATTTGTCTGATGTTAGAGACTCCCAGTCCTGGCGAAGTAAGCCAGCCTGCCCCTACAGGTAGTGGAGAACGGCCCTGGGCACCCCATCAGGGTGCCTGTTTGGCAGGGGCTTTAGTCTGAGGGGTGGAAGCAGACCTACTTGCACCCCGTCTGCCTCTGCCTCTGAAGAACCCCCTCTGAGCATAAGCAGAAGAAGCCTGGGTTTGGTAAAAAGGCCTGTGAAAGGGCCTACCTCTACCCCTAGGGGTCTGCTTCTGAGGAGTGGCTTGCCACTCCTTGGCTTGTGCACTCCTATAAGTTGTTCTGTATTCATCCATTTTCTTCATGTAATTCTCTGTTTGCTCCCCAAACAGAGAATTCCCCACCACAGGAAAATCCATAGCCTTAGACTGGGTATCCTGTGACAAGTTAGTACACCTGAGCCAAGCTACCTACGAAAAGCCACAGATGTAGCCATGACTCTAGAGGATACATCATTAAAATCCACAGCAGCATGGAATTGCACCTTGGAAGCCTCAATACCATCAGAAGCCACCTGCTCCAGCTCCTTGGCAAGCTGACCAGGGGCCTGTTTAGCCAAAGCCATGACAGTGTCCCATCTAGATTTTTGGTATCTTGCCACATAAGCCATGTAATTTGCTTGTCTGAGTCCCAAGGACGCTGCCATGTATTGTTTTTTAGCCATGGCATCAATCTTCCTGGAGTCCTTGTCAGGAGGATGTGAAGCCAGGGGAATGTTAGCTTTATCACAGGCTGCAGCCTGAACTACTAACATGACTGCATTGCTGTGAAAGAAAGTCTGTATCAGGACCTGACAAAGTGTACCTCCTGTCCATCTTTTTGTCAACAGGAGGCACAGAATTAGGGGCTTTTAGAATTTTTATTGTTTGCTTCCTTTAAGACTTACGTAAGGGGATAGATAATCTCCTTGACTCTGGGATATCCATCATTTCCACAAAATCAGGTTCCTCTTGCTCATCCACAGCTTCCTCTAATGGGAGCTGGAGGGTTTCAGCAACCTTTTTATAAAACAAAAAATGAGAAGGGGACTCAGAAAGCATAGGGGGAGATTCTAAAGGTCTGTCTGGGGAGATGTCCGGTTCAATGGGCACATCCAGACTCTCAAAGTCACATTCACACTGTTCATAATCCTCCTCCCCCTCCTCTGGTTCATAAAAATCTCCAATATCATATTCTTGAACCGGTGAAACCGACCGAACCGACCTCCTACCAGACAGTGGCGGTTCGGACGGAACCGGAGAAAGTGACTGTACAATTTGTATAGCTTTTGCTATTTCTGCAGCAGTTGGAGAAGGAATTTTGGACTCCATACCTGCTGATTTTTTTAGTTTTCTTTGCTGGAACTGGCTCCTCAGAGCCAGCTTTACGTTTGCCCGAGGAAGTCTCGCCCTGGTCAGAGGGCACTCCCTCCGGTTCGGCTGGCACCGAACCGGGCTGGCCATCCGGGTCAGCGGACTTTTGGCCTCTCATTCCCTGAGCCTGCCCACTCTCTTATCAGGGTGGCTGCAGGAAATTCTTACAAATCTGGCAGTCAGATTGGGGTGGGTCAAACCCCAGACAATACAACCACATGTAGTGTGTGGGTCGCCTTGCCAAAGGCTTCCCACAGACACTACAGTGTTGAAACCCAGTGGGCCCGGTTTTTCTTTTGGGTTTCTCAGACATGATGCCAGCCTAACCAACAAACTTGCCCTTTTAACGGCAGTGCCAGGCAAGACACCCTTATCGGTTCCCAACCGTGTCACGGGTCGTGGAAAAAAACGTAATGAAATCCGTTTTTTTTAGAACCGATAAGAACCGGGAACCGCACTCTAAAAGCTTTAAAATGCTTAAACTTTAAAGTTTTAACCAACCTGATCGGTTCGAACCAAACCGATAAACATTTACAAGTTCCACATAGAAATAAAAACCTGTCTATTACTTACAATACCACAGACAGAGCTTGAACCGATCGGTTTGAGGTTAAAAATAATAATACTCGCGGTTGAATTTAACCAAGAAAATACTGTTTAAACCGAGAAATGAACCGAGCAGTAGGAGAAATCTCCAGAGCAACTGTTCAGTGAGGCGGAGTAAAGAATCTGACAGTTTCAGTTTGAAATTATCCAGACAGAGCTTCTCTAACCGAGCTCACGCTCTAAACTCCATTCTCAGAATGGTAGTTAACCCTTTCACCTCCGGAGCAGTTCTAATGGTGGGACAAACTGCAATTGTCATAATATAGCAAGACTTCATGTTGTTTGAATAAAATATCCTCAATGTGTACACCTTCATTTTTAAACATTACAATAATGTTTCTAACTGCAGGCTTTGTTAAGGGAATTGCTTGAAAGGGAGACCAGGTAGGAGAGGCCTGACAAACAGCACATTGGGCTCAAAATTGATCTAAACTGGAAACTTGTTTGAAACTAACATCAAAATTGTGGTTCCCGAAACTAATAAGGGCAAATATCTCAGAAGAAAGGAATTTCATAGATCCTTTAAGTAAAGTTTTCACCACATAGATCCGATTGGTCGGATCCACCAACCCACGTTTATATAATAGGCAAACCGCATTCCTTCACGGAGCTGGTTCACCTTTGGAAGAAAACAAATCAGCCAGTTTAAAACCAACAGGTCTAGCAGGATCCTCATCCTGAGAGTCTAGTAACTGAGGGGCAGGTCCCATCCTAAGAGGAACCTCCATTTCTAAGGGCACAGAAGATGCAACAACAGGGGAACCAAGCACATCATGAATGTCACGTAAAACAGTAGAGAAATTCTCAACCTGAGCAGGCACAACTGGAGTCAATACAGATTCACCAATAGCAGACACTTGGGTAACACAAGCAGTAATATCCCCCTGAAAATCATTGGAGCTCATAACTTTGGTGGTGGCCACAGACTCCCCAGCCTTGTGCAACATATCCAAATAAGTGGGGCCCTGAGAGTCAGGAGTCCAGACCCCTCCATCACCCTGCTCCCAACCAGCCTCCTTCAAAGCTTTTTCAGGAGACCAAGAAGCCCCTGACCACAAACAAAAGTCGAGGTATCTTTAAGAGCCTTAGATGATCGCCCTCTCAACAATTCCAAAGTACCTTGTTTACTCCACCACGAGTTTGCGATGGTGGAAAGAAAAATACCTCTGGTTCCTTAGTCCCTTTTGAAAATGCCTCTCTTGTCATTCCAGGTAGCACACCCCAATCTGGAGCAGTGTTGAAGCCACTCCAAGACTGTCGCTGTACAGCAAAAACTGGTAAATCACGCTGGGGCTGTAGGCACTCCGAGGAGCCACTCGCTAAACTGCCAGCCCCAGGTCCATCTTCCGGAATCAGTGAGTGGCATGCAAGTGATGCCGAACTGACAGCGTCACGTTTTAGTCTTACCAGACCGTGGAAGACCTTCCTTGGAAAGCCTGATAACTGCCTGAAGAAGCACAGCAATCTCTAAATCCACCATGGAGAGTTCTTTCAGCAAAGCTGACCGCTTTGCATTCAACGCAGTTTGCAAAGAACTCTTCCCTTTAGTAACTACCTCCATTTGCAGACCGGCCTGAAACACCTCCATACAATCCTCGGATTCAATGATAGTCATCATCACGACTTCAGCAAGAACACACTCTTCCTCCACGGCCCCTGAAAGTTGAAGCACAGGGGAGGAGGCCTACTCCCCTGCACTCACGCCATCCAGCTCTAGCTCTGACTGCAGCATACCGATAGCAGCCAGTAGAGGAATTTCCTTGGTGTCCTGGCCAAATTTCCCCCATTCACTAAAAATACCATCAACAGCTGAAACTGGTTGAAGTAAGGATTTATGTCATGTTACAACTTCAGTTGGTTACCATCTATACACCCCTCATCCCCAAAAAAGGGACTTCTAGTCTTAGTGGGCCTATCTGGTCAACAAAATTCAACGAATACATAAATTCCCCCATTATGCCTCATGGATTCCATATAAATCCAAATCATTCAAAGGCTATCTTGACATATAATTTTAATACCTTACAGCAAATCAGAGCCCTTTTCCTGATAAAAGGCTGTAAACATATTACATTTAAATGAACAACAAAGTCACAAATAAGGAGCTAGTGGCTTATGGAAAATGAGATTTGTTCTTATTGCCAGAGGATGAGAACAACAACACTTTAGTTTTCTTAAAGTTCAGTACTAGTTTGTGCGTACTAAACCATTTCTCAATTTCTTTAAAGCCAAGCTGTGGCTCACATTCAAGTAGGCTGGGGTCTGTGTGGCTTGTAAAGATGACTGTGTCATTAGCATAAAGGAGGGACCATTGGTGACATGCTGATGACAAATTGTTAAGAAAGATACTGAAAAGGAGTGGACCCAGTATTGAACCTTGTGGTACTCCAGACCTGACAATCTGTTGATTGGAGGTGACATTAGATATTTTCACCCGCTGGGTCCTGTCACTAAGATAGCTTCTGAACCAATTCAATGTTTCACTAGAGACACCAATCTTGGTTTATTGACTGAGGAGGAGCTGGTGGTTAGCTGTGTCAAATGCCTTCAGTAAGTCTATAAAAGCTGCTCTTACTAGCTTACCTTGGTCAAAAGCTTGATGAATGAAACTGGTGAATTCAATGAGTGCAGTGGAGGTGCTGTGCCCTTTTCGGAAGTTGTGCCAATGCGGACACTGGATGGAGTATTTTTCGAGATATTTCACCAGTTGATTGGCAACAATATGTTCCAGCACTTTTGATATGGGGGGGGGGATTGATATAGGCCTGTAGTTGTTTAGCAAGGCCCGATCACCGGACTTGTGTACTGAGGTCACAAGGGCTGTTTTCCATACCTGCAGGAATTGTGACAGGGTTAGAGAGAAGTTAAGGATCTTCGTAATGGGTAGTAGTACTTCCTCTAAGGTAAGAGCAATAAGCTTAAGGTCCAGAGAGTCACCATTGTACTAGACTTTCCCAAAACTTTAATCAGGAACTTTTGAACCTGGGTAGCAGAGATCTTTTTAAAGTAGAAAAGAGGGTGTCCAGAAGACCTGTCTGTGTTATAACAAGCTGTGTTTGCTGAGGTATCTGATATCAAAGAAGTCACTTGGAAGGACACTGCTCAAGTAAGTGAAGGCATCATTAAATGCATTAGCGGTTTTATGCAGCTCCAGAGTTGGTGTTCCATCCAGGTTTAGCATAGAGGGTGATACTTTAGGGTCTTTGCCCATGATATCGTTGATGTTTGACCAGAACTTCCTGTTATCCCCCCACGAGTTGGTAAGCAGCTCTCTGTGGTGTTTATTTTTTGCCTGTCAGATAGCCCTCGTGCATGCATTCCTTGCAGCTTTAGAAGCTTGCTGGTCCTGTTGCTTACAGGAGGCTTTAGCATGGTGCCATAAATGGTCCCTATGTTTTATACCAGCAATGATTTCAGCAGTGATCCAAGGATGCACTGTGCCATGAATCTTCATCTTTTTGTAAGGTGCATGTATATCAGAGGCAGCACTGAAGACCTCAATAAAATGTTCAAGCGCTGAATTGATATCATCAGTGGAGTCCAATAGAGGCCAGTCCTGGTAGCAAAGCTGTTGTTTTAGGAGATCAAGGTGGTCATTTTTTAGCACTCTATTGTAGATAATCTGGGAAGGGGGTGCCTGAAATTTGTTGGTCCAGCTGCAGGAGATGGGAGAGTGGTCACTAAGGGAGTCAGGATGAATGTTTATATTAGTTATGCAATCCGGGTGATTGGAGATTATCCAGTCCAGAGTGGTGCTTGTTCCAGTCTTGTGGTTTATTCTGGTTGGGGAGCTGACAGGCTGAGTGAGGTGAAGAGAAGATAAGGCATCCTTTATGGGACCAATGTTTGGTGACAGCCAGTTTGTACTGAAGTCTCCCAGGAGAATCGTCTCAGTGACACGATTTTGAGCGCGAAGATAACTGTAACTGCAAAATCACCTTTTGGGACAGACATGCCTAAATTCATTTGCATTGTTCACGAGGTAGGGTCCCAAAAAAGCCATGTTGAAAATTTGGGGCATAAATATTGAAAAATAACCAAGCTATGCCACTAAATTCAAAATCTCATTGACATACACTGAACCACATTGCTAATTTCCTCATTTCACAGTCTGGCATTGAAGAGTGAAGACATGCCTGCAGTCCAACGAGGATTATGGCGTTGGACCCCCATGGGTAAGTAAGGGCTTTGGGAGTGGGTGCTGAGTGGGATGGTCAGGTTGGGGGACTAATGGCAGCCACAGCAACAGACATTGATGGACGGTTTTCTTTGTTACATGGTATACAGTGGGATAGAAAACAAAAAGGAATGATGAAGGATGGTTTTCTTTATCTCAGACAGTGACACTGGGGGATTGGGCACCCTCAGTGTCAGTGTTATGTTTGGGAGGGGGAGTGCTGGTTAGTGCTGTATGGAATGCAAAATTCTGTTGGCAAAATTAGTTTGGAATGACTATTCCGTTGGTAGAATTTCTGCTGGAATGTCAGCTGTTCTTCTACAGAATTCTGCCTGCTGTGATCTATGGAACAATATTTTGCAGAACACCATTTTTTCCACAAAAATAATCCCACAACCATTTCAGTGGAAAATATTGAGATCTAGAGAATAATATTCTGCAGAACAGCATTTTCTCAGTGGAAAATCATTATGCAACTGTTTCCACAAAAAAATATTGACATCTGCAAAAATTTCATAAAATTTCGATCCACCAGAATTTAAAAATTCCACACAGCAGTAGTGCTGATATACAGTGGGACAAAAAAAAAGACAAAATATGCTTTTCATTACTTCAGGTGGTGACAATGGGGGATTGGGCACCACCAGTTTCAGCGTTATGTTTGTGATGAGGGGATGTTGGGTATTGAGAGGGAGGGTTGGGTGGGGAACAGTAATGGCGCCAGCAGAAACAGACATCGATATACGGTTTTCTTTTACAGGGCACATATAAAAAAGCAACAATGAGGGATGGTCTTCTTTACTTCAGGTGGCAACACTGGAGAATTGGGTACCCCAATGTCAGTGTTATGTTTGTGGGGGTGGGGGGGCTGAGTGGGAGGTTGGGTGGGCAGACGGTAGGAGCAGGGGCAACAGACATCGATGGACAGGTTTCTTTTTGCATGGTGTAATTCACCACAGCAGGCTGATCATGACAGATCAGCTGTGCTTCCTGGGTGGTATAGATCCAAGGAAAGAGCCAACCTATGACTGGATTGTCTCTTTCCTTTGAAATACACAAAGTTTCCACCCAGCAAGCCAGAACAGTGTCATGATCAACCTGGCTGATGATTGCTATACAACTCAAGGTGACTAGGAAAATATAGCCAATTGTAGTTTTTCTGGTGCCACTATCAAGGATATAGGGCATATGTTACCCAATATATTAAAACCTGCAGGATTAAACCCCTTAGTAGTGTTGCATGCTGGAACTAATAATACAAAAAGACAGTCGGTAGATGACATTCTTGAGGAATATAAAGAAATCAAGAAATTAATGGATATTAGAAGGGAGGAGTTAATCATATCTGAGATATTACCAGTACCTAAAGCCACACAGAGATGGACAAGGAAAATACAGCATCTCAATAATAAACTAAAGCAATGGTGTCTACAAAATAATGTACAATGTGTAAAAACCTGGGAGCTGTCTGATGAGTGATTTGATCTATTTGCATATGATGGACTGCACCTAAACAAGAAATGTAGTAGGTACTTAGGGTAGATCATTACAAAATCCATCACAAGTAGAACTTTAAACTGATCTGTAAGGGGAGAGGGGAAGAAACCACTAATTCCATTATGAATAATGAAAATAACCTATTAACACCTAGTCCATGGAATAAGAAATGTATCAAAAAGATCTACCCTCACGAAATCAGGACTATATTAATTAGTGCAAGAAGCCTTGTCAATAAAAAAGATGAGTTAGAACTGTTATTACTGAAAGAGCAATTTGACCTGTGTGCAGTCACTGAAACCTTGTGGCAGGTCGATGATTAGCGTCAACATATTACAGGATATAAACTATTTAACAACAATTGGGTGGGAAAGAGAGGAGGAGGAGGGGTCACAATGTATATTAAGGAAATATATAATGCCCATGAGATTAAACCCTTATTGCCTGATAATGATAAAGTGGAAGAGCTGTGGGTTAATCTTATGTAACCCCATAGCAAAAAAATACTATAGGCATATGTTATAGGGCCCCTGGGCTTTGCACAGAGGACAATAAGATCTTCCTACAAGCAATTAACAAGAAAGATTTAAAGGAAAACAGTCATTTAGCTTCTTTTCACCATTTATGCTATCCCCTTCCCACATGCTTTGCAGTCGCTAATGTTTTTTTGTAAAGTTTCTGACCTTTTCATAACTCCTGGTGATGTTATGTTTGTCTCTGTTGCGGTCCTGATGGCATGATTGTGGGTGCCATTTCATTCCCCTCACTGCACTGGAAGCCTTGCAGTGTGTGTTTCTGAGGTAGTCACATGGTGACGCTCACATTGTGTTCACACGCACGCATTCATCATTTGACAGTGGGCGCAGGCAAAGCAGAGCATGTCATGTATGCCTGGTTGTATTCCCCGCTTGTTCTCTGTGTCCTCGGACATAGTATGCTAGTACTGTTCATTTTAAATCAAGCCTCTATCGCTAGTTTTTATTTTTCAGCATCACTTTTCTGTTATTCTTGTGCTCTCACATTGTGTGTTGTGTTAATTTTTTTGCTGCTGTCAGTCATCCAGATTGTGCTATTGCACACAATAAAGAATGCCCACATGCAAAATAGGCTGTGCCAATACATCAGGTAAATTAAAGCATGGAAGAAAAGTGATGTTTCACAGAATTCCATGCAGTGGTGATTTACAGGTGAAGTGGCTATCATTTCTGTAGCGTGCAGACATTGATTGCAAGCAATTTGTGGCCAAGAAACATCATGTTATTTGTTCTGACCATTTCACCACTACTGATTACTTCCTAAAAAGTAAGTGATCCTTGGATGTTTCACACAGAGTGTCAGCTTTGTTGTCATTGCACCTTTGCATAGCATAAAGCTTAAAATGAATAATGTTTTTTCCTGAGCAGTATGTTTAAGATACCATACTGTGCATTCTCACTTGTCAGGCAGCAACTGAATGGTATTGGTCATTTGTGCTGTCTCTGATTATTTGTACTCTTATGTGCTGTGTTGGCAGGATGGACAGGATTGTAGGTGGCAACGTGGACCTGCAGGTTACTGCAGAATCATTTTTCTGAAATGTGTGTCCATGTTGAGTTGACCCCCCCCCGACTGTCATTCTCCATGCAGTGCCATCATAACAATATAGAATGCGGGAGATGCTGTAGTATGTGGGGTGTCTCAATGCTATCACATCTTGGCTGCATCACTACTGTAATAGCTTGGGCCATGACATCACAGTACAATGTGTGGTACTGATATTACATGACCAGTGTGGTTGGTGTGCCCCTGGTGTCACTTGCTGCCCCTGGTTGAGATGGATGTGGCTGAAACATATACAGCCGTATATGCATACCACCTACACTGTCATTTATAATATCGAGTAGCACCTCCGCAGTGTCACTGGTGGTGTCACTGTCTGTTTCACTATGCTGTGCCATGCTTTCAGTGTCTTCTGCATCATCAATAAAATGTGCCACAATTACCATTATTAGGAAAGATTGTTCAGACCTACAATCACACAGTAAACTGGCTAATGATGAACCACGTACTCCTTACTAATGCCTCACTTATGGTGACAATGCAAAAATAAATGCTGGAATGGCTACAGGATGTCAATACTGTATAGAAAGCCCACACCTGTGATCATATACAGCAACAACAGTGCTTAGCCACAAGAGTACCAGCGATACCACAGACAAATGCAGCTGCACTAACATCCAGGTGCAGGGACTGTTAGGATGTTCACAAATTATTTTATTGGTACACAAACTCCAGTACCTGAATTCTGTATGAGGCAAAGCAGGTTTAATTAATGTAAACTGGTAATCTCTGATGCGAGCCAACTCAGGTGAATAGGGACAACTGCATAGAAAAACAGGCTCCAGATTCAACTTGAAATACAGTCATCGATTTGATGAGAAACTGTTCGGGTGAGACCTGTGAGCTGTATATGCGATCGCGATGATGAGAGCACTGGGTCAAAGTTCACCCAACGCGTGGGCGCATGCACAGGAAGTCGGGTACTCTGAATGAGCACAAAGTGCTCATTATAATACAAGTTGTGGCGATTGCGGCGAGAGTCCCATTAAATGGCGAGACACAGTATCCGAAGATATAACAGCACAAGGAAAAAAAAAGATGGATTTAATCAAAAAAAGGACACAACCGCCGATGACAATAAGTTAATACCACTTCAAGCAGCAAATGGCACAATTATGACTGTTTTCCTTTAAATGGCAAAGCTTTAATTATGGGGGATTTTAACCTGCCCAATATAAATTGGAGACAACCTCAGGGTGCTACCAAATTGGAGAAATATTGTATTGACCTAATAATATCTAATGATCTTGAACAATATGTACTGGAGGGAACTAGAGGGAAAAATATATTAGACCTAGTCTTTATCAATATGAAAAATGAAATAACGGAATGCAAAGTAAAGGAACCATTGGGATCTAGTGACCACAATATGGTTGAATTTAAACTCATAAACCTGGTACCTGTTCACAAGGGGGTATCAAAAATTAAATGCTGGAATAAGGCCAACTACAATGCAATTAGAAATTACATGAATGAGTGGGACTGGAGTAATGACCTGAAAGATATAAATGTACATGGTATGTGGACAGTCATCAAAAAATAGGATAGATCTATGTGCAAAACAATTTGTACCAGAAAAAATCAAATATAACAACTGGGGGAGAATTCCAATGTGGTTTAACAATAATATCAACAAACTTATTAAAAAAAGAAAAGAGCACATGTCAGATACAACAAAAGGACAACCGCAGACAATCTGCAAAAATTCTAAACGACTGCAACAAAAAGTAAAAAGGTAATAAAACAAGCCAAAAGTAGGGAAGAAAAGAGGATTGCAACCATAGCAGCAGATAATAAATATACATTTTTTAACTATATAAACAATCAACATAAGGGAACAAATAGAATAGGCCCCCTGAACATGACTGGAAACCTGATCTCAGATGAACTGACCATGTCCAATGCATTTAATGATTCTTTCCTAAGCACCTTCCAAGAAAAAACTAATAAAGCAAGCACAACAACATACCCAGAAGCTGATGTTGGAAAAGTAATGCATTTTGATAGAAACAACATTGCCGCTAGGTTGAATAACCTTAAAATAAATAAATCATCTGAACCTGATGGCTTACACCCACAACTATGTAGAGAACTAACCCATGAGCTATCAGGTCCATTGTCCATTCTCTTTGAGGAATCACTAAGGACTCGGGTAGTTCCAGAAGTTGCTGCAAGGCAGATGTCACACCAATCCACAAAAAGCAGAGTAAATCTGACTCACTGGGCTGCAGACCAATTAGTCTGACCAGCATTATAAGTAAGATCATGGAAGGCTACATCAAAGATCATCTTGAAAAACATATTAGGACATCAGGTCAAACTGATGTAATGCAGCATGGTTTTACACAAACAAGATCCTGTCTGATAAATCTCTTACATTTCTTTGACCAGCTCAGTAGTGCACTAGAGACTAGTTCTCCAGGGGATGTGCTATATTTGGATTTTTCTAGAGCATTTGACTTCATTCCATGTGAAGAATTAATAAATAGTTTG
Organism: Neoceratodus forsteri; assembly: GCA_016271365.2. Taxonomy (NCBI): domain Eukaryota; kingdom Metazoa; phylum Chordata; order Ceratodontiformes; family Ceratodontidae; genus Neoceratodus; species Neoceratodus forsteri. The sequence goes on from CM057459.1 coordinate 33,776,420, forward strand.
GTGGATCTCAATATTGAGCATCCTATAGTTAGGTGGATAGAAGCTTGGCTCAACAATAGGCAACAGCGTGTAAACATTACAGGCTATGTATCGGACTGGGGAGAAGTGACAAACTGGGTGCCCCAGGACTCTGTGCTGGGTCCTGTCTTGTTTAATATTTTTGTATCATCTTTGCAAACTTCTGGTAACTCATGGACTGTGAAGTTTGCAGATGATACAAAGATTGGAGCAATAGTGAGTCACAAGGAGGATATAACTGCATTTCAAAAAGATATAGATAAACTAAGTGAGTGGGCAAATAAGTATAAAATTAAATTTAATATCAATAATTGTGCCGTAATGCACTTTGGCAAGCATAATATCCTAGGTAATTATACATTAAATGGAGAAGTAATAAATATTGTTGATAGTGAGAAAGACCTGGGGATTCTGGTTACCAATAACCTAACTTTCAAAAGTCACACAATTGAAGTTGCCAAAAAGGCTAATAAAATGATCAACTGTATACTCCGGCACATTAAAAGTAGAGACAGTGCAGCGTTGATGCCACTTTATAAAGAATTGGTGAGGTCCCACTTAGAATATGGAGTACAGTTCTGGAGTCCTAGGCACAAAAGAGATGTAATGCTACTTGAGTAAGTCCAGAAAAGAATAACCAAAAGGGTCCAAAGTTGCCAACATCTAGGATATGAAAACAGAAATCAGAATCTATCAATATTTTCATAGAATACAGTAGACTTAGGGGTGACTTCTGTTTGGTTTATGCCACATTCAGAAATCAAGACTTATGGGAATGCGTAGGCCTGGAAAGGAAGGACACGATTATATGTACCAGAGTCCATGATTTTCAATTAAGGGGTGAGCATTGTAAAACCAACAGGAGAAAATCATGGATTAATTAAAGGGTGGTAACACCATGGAAAAGTCTTCCATCTGACATAGTTGGCAGTGAATCAATTTCTATATTTAAGAATAAATTAGATTCATTCTATGCAGCTAGGAAAGTCTCATTTGAGACAGTTGGGTGTTAAATGACAAGACTGTTATGGTGGAAGCTACTGTCTTGTGTACGAACTTATGAAACTTTTGAATCATTGACAAGACCCTTGCAGACCACTCTGCATTGGACTGACAGTGTCACACCCCTCAAAAGCCACTCTCCTAACAAAATGTGTGCTGTGCGTGCACACATGGCAAACATAATAGATTGGATATGCTGCAGTGCTTCCCTTCACCTTTAAATATAGGCCCATACTGAATGAAAAATCTGTAACAGCCAACCTGATGCTAAGAATTGCCTTTAATAAATAACTATTTTTGCTTGAATATTACAAGTCTCTTATTGCTTTCTTGCCTGGCATTACCACTAGCACTGGGGCTAGACGAGGTGGAGTGTTCTGTCTGCTATAGAACATTTTGTTGAAAGTAACACACCAAGCAGCGGGGCACACCATTTTGTTCACCTTCTATCCCACTGATACCCTGACCAGTTTCAATCATAAGATCTTCTTATGATCGATCACAGCTGTATAGAAGTACTCTTTCTATTTAGGACTTTATTTTTATCTATTAGTAGCAACAACTTGGAGTCACATATTTTGGACTCTTGAATCCATTATTATGAATGCGTTTGACCGTCAGTAGATCTGGAAGAGGCTTTTTTAACCACAGCAACATATATTTTGATGAAAATGAATTTTTCAGCAGTTCTTCCTAAGAGCACTCTGCTTCTACAGTATGAATATTCATCAAATGGTATTTGGAATGTGTAAACCAATCATTAGGCTGGCCTATTGGGAAAGGATGGAGAGGAACTTTTTTTTTATACAGCACCATTCATACAAACTGTATCCCAAAGCACTTTATAATTCAAGGAGACGAAGGGGCAGAAAATGTTACTGCTATTTTCAAAACATATGAAAATTCAAAGACTACAGACACAGATTAGACAGACTTTAGAGAAAGGTTAAGCATAGGAAGGTTAAGTGACTTGCTGTCAGTCAAACAGTGAGTAAGTGGTGACTGTATGATTCAAATGCAGAGCCCCAGGTTCACAGCTCCTTGCTCTAAACAGTAGGTCAAACTGCACTGGATATCTCCTTGCCATGCCAGTGACCTGGGATCGTTCCCTAATACAGAGATTGCCACAGCAAGTTGGCAGGAGGTGGAGATGCATCCCATGAGATGCTCTCCCCCTCCAGCAAGGGTGGGTTGCCCATCCTGCTACCTTACCACTCCTTGGTGTTCTGGTTCTGAAGGCACAGGAATAAGCAAGCGCACACACTGATGTGCAGGGGGAGCCATCTGGGGCCTCAACACATCTTGCAGGTTAGCTTAGGCCTTCCTCTGATTCCACTGAAAAGGGGGAAAAAATGACGTTCCCGCATATCTTGTTTATAAGGGTCCTGAGCATGCTGCATCTTATGCCTCCTGCTTTGCTGGAATTTGACCCCCCCTCCCAGCCCAGCCAAGGAGGGCAATTGCTAGCTGAGCTCAACTATGCAGAAAGTCACCCTGAGACCACACAGTCCAGATACCTAGGGTGAACAGAGGAAATGGATGATGGAATGATGTCCAGATGAGGAAGTTCCCAGTAAAAAAGAAAATGTATAAATAAAAATGTGCATACCATTTGAAACTGATTTTCCAGTTTCCCACAAAACATTACAGTTGTCACTTCCAGATCTCAAATCTCACAACATTCCTAAAAATTCGGAAATTTTTTAGGGCATTAGATTCTTTATTATTGAAGACATTTGCATGAAACAGGATCTTGGCCTCCTGTACCTTACATGTCCCTGCTGCTTATGCCTGTCCTGAAGTCAAGTGAAGTATTGTAGGAGGCAATGTGTTCTAGTGGTTACAGCACTTGCTTATGAACTAGGTGACCACAGGATAGTAGTAGTAGTAAAAATCTTTATTTTTATACAGGAATGAGATGGTGCAATCACACCATTAGGACCTGCGGGTCCTTTTTACAAGGTGGTCCTGTTTACTAATTAAAATTATACATTAAAATGAGTATAACAAATCACGTTGCACATAAAACACATACTTTGTAAGTACAGCATGACACGTACAATGTATATATTCAAAATCATTGCTAGGCCTATCTGGAAATAGGGTTTCATCCATTACACATACAGCGAACGGGTACACATCCCACCAGAGCAAAATACTCAGTGTGTGACCTTGAGCAAATCCCTTTACATCCAAGTGCTCCAGTGCACCCAGCTGCAGAAATGGGTAGTAGCAGAACCTCCCTGAAAATGAGATGCTGAATCTCAGCTGGCCTATCCTGGGTAAATACACTTTACAAATATCATCATCTTCTGCTTGTGGCATTATAATAATTTCTGTAGTAACAAACTGTTGTGTCATAAACAGAGGATTATGACTTCAGGGCAGGAATACACAAGCAATGAAACGGATTGCATCTACAGGGAAAAGATCCAATTGTAATGAAAATATCTTCAATAATAAAAATAGAATGCCCTGATATTCTAATTTGGGGGAAATTTTGTATAACTGAGTTTTACTAAAACCAGAATATCTCTCTGTAAGTAGAACTGGGCCTCAAGATAAGTTACAAGCTGCGCAACAAAATGCACACTGTGTGCGCTGTTGGGAAGACACCTACCAACCACATAAATCTACCAAAAGTAGCACTGCCCATACATACATCATGTCTGATAGCCCATGCAGAAATTGTTTTATACTGTAGATAAATGCCAGAAGCTGTAACAGCCAATAGGAAGTCGGGAACACATTCATCATAATGAGGTCATCTTTTCTAAATTTGGAAATCTTTACAAAATGGTATTAGGAATGGTACCACAGGAGTGGAGAACTGTACCATGTGATACTGCTGCACAAGTGTGAGCCTAGGGATGATCCTGAGAACTACAGGTTGGTCAGTCTGACCTCCATTACGGTTAAATTGATGGAGACCATACTACAGAAAAGATGAGTTCCTTGAAGCCAACAGGCTACATGATGAGAGACAGCATAGGTTCATAGCAGGGAGGGCCTGTCAAACCAATCTGATCAACTTCTTTGACTGGGTAATAAAGGCAGTGGACAAGGGTCAAGCATCTGACATTCTATATTTGGATTTCTGAAAGGCCTTTAACTCAGTGCCCCACAACAGGTTGATCAGGAAGCTGGAGGACTATGGAGTGGGAAGTGAGCTAACCAGGTGAGTGGCAAATTGGCTCAGTGGTAGGACCCAGGGGTTGGTGGTGAGAAGGGAACACTAAGGTACAAGGAAAGTTACCAGTGGTGTCCCACAGTGGTCAGTGCTCAGCCCAGTGTTGTTCAATGTGTTCATTAACAACATTGGGGATGGCATTAATCATAGAATCATAGAGTCATAGAAGCTTGACAGCAGAAAAGGACCACACTGGCCCATCCAGTCTGCCCTATTTTCCCCCCACACCTCCTCACACCAGCCCTCCCCCTCCCTCCACTGCTCAGCCCCGTATCCCTGTCCCATGCCCTCTTGAATCCTTCCACCGAATCAGCCCCCACCACTTCTTCTGGTAGTCTGTTCCAGGGCTCCATCACCCTTTCTGTGAAGAACTGCCCTCTCACATTGCCTCTGTATCTTTTTCCCTGCAGTCTGAAGCTATACCCTACAGTTCTGGCCCTCTCCTTCTTCTTAAGTAAACACTCTTCCCCTACTTTGTTAAGCCCCTTCACATATTTAAAAGTTTCAGTCATGTCTCCCCTTTCCCTCCTAGTATCCAGCAAGTACAGATCCAGCTCCCTACACCTCTGCTCATATGCCTTCCCCTGCATACCCTGCACCATCTTGGTTGACCTTCTCTGAAACCTCTCTATCCCATCTATATTCTTGCAGAGGTGTGGTCTCCAGAACTGGATCCCGTACTCCAGATGCGGCTTCACCATGGCTTTGTAGAGGGGCATTATTACCTCCCTGTTTTCACCAGTAATGCCCCTGCCTATGCATGCCAACATTCCATGGGCCTTTCCCACTGCCCTACTGCATTGGTTTCCTATGTTAAGGCTGCATGAGACTATGATCCCCAGATCCCTCTCCTGTTTTGTTACTTTGATTGCCTCCCCTCCTAGGGTGTATCCTACTCATGTGTTTCTATTCCCCACATGCATCACAGCACACTTTTTTTGGCATTAAATTTCAGCTGCCACATCTCTGACCACCCCTCAAGCATCTTCAGGTCCTGCCTCATGTCCTCCACCACGCCAGGGTGTCTACCCTATTGTAGATTTTTGTACCGTCAGCAAATAAGCACACCCTCCCCTCAAACCCTCTGCAATATCACTGATGTGGATGTTAAAAAGAAATGGTACCCAATACTGACCCCTGTGTCACTCCACTGTTCACCCTTGCCATCCTGGAGTACACCCCATTTAACATCACCCTCTGTGTTCTTCCCAATAGCCAGGCCTCCACCCACCTTGTTATTTTCCCAGGTACCCTATACTTTCCATCTTGCTCACCAGCCTTCTGTGGGGGACAGTGTCAAAGGCCTTACTGAAGTCCAGATAGGCCACGTCCACTGCCCTTCCCTGATCAGTCACCTGAGTGACCCAAGCGAAGAACTCAGATTCATCTGGCATGACTTTCCCTTCATAAACCATGCTGTCTGCTGTCCTGTAAGCCACTCTCCTCCAGGTAGTCCACCACCCTCTCATTGATTAATGCCTCCATTACCTTCCCGACCACTGAGGTAAGGCTGACAGGTCAATAATTCTCCTTCACCTCCTTCCTTCGTCTCTTGTGTAAAGGTACAATGTCCACCCTCTTACAGTCCTCCTGCACCCTCCCCATATCTAGGGACAAGTTGAAATGCCCTGTCAATGGGGTGGCCAACTCCTCCTTCAATTCCCTAATCACCCTGGGGTGTAACCCATCTCACCCCATTGCCTTGTCCACCCTCAATTTTTCTAGCTCTTTCCTAACCCTATCCACAGTGAATGGGCTCTGATCCACCCATTTGAGCTCCTCCCTCTTCGTCTTTAGCTTAGGTCTCCTACCGTCTTCCTCCTCTGTGAATACCAAGCAAAAGTACTTCTTTAATACCTCTGCTTTTTCATAGTCCCTTTCCAATTGTATCCCTCCCTCCCCCCTCAGCCTTGCGATCCCCTACCTTGCCCTCCTCCTCTCCCTCACATATCTGAAAAACGTTGTATCCCCCTTTTGGCTTTTTTGACTATTTTCTCCTCGGTATCCACTTTTAGCCTCCTGATCTTTTGCCCTGCAAGTCTCCTCTTCTCCCTATAAGCTTCCCTATCTTCCTCACTGAGCATCCTCTTGAATTCTCAGAAAGCCCTCCTCCTTTCCCTGACTGCTCCCACTACCTCCTTCATAAACCAAAGTGGTCTCCTCCCTCTTTTGCTCTTCTTAACCTTTTTGATGCACATTTCCATGGCTTTCAGTAATCCTTTTTCAATAGATTACTACAGCTCCTCCACTGCCCTTATATTCTTCATTCCCTCCATTGCTTCCCATGCTATCCTTCTCATTTTGTCAAAGTCCGCGCATCTGAAGTCCATGACTGTAGTACTGGTTTTATTAATCTCCCTCCCCACCTAACCCTGAATCTTACAGTCCTATGATATCTGGTGCCCAAGACGTCTCCCACCTGCACCTCCTTCACACTCTCCCCATTTGTCAGGACTACATCTAGCAGGTTGTTGCCCCTTGTTGACTCTCTGACTAGCTATTGAAGGAATACCCCCTGCAGTGCAGCCAAGATCTCCCTGCTCCTAGACAATGCTGCATCCAGGATTCCCCAGTCTATATCCTGGAGGTTTAGGTCCACTACCAGTAGTAGTTCTCCTTTTAGGGCCATCTTCATGATTTCCTGAATTAGCTGTCTATCCCCCTCCTCTTCCTGTGTAGGTGGTCTGTATACCACCCCCAGTCGCAGGGATTCTCCAGTCCTCCTGCCTAGTGTAACCCACAGTAGCTCAGCCTTCCTGCCTTCCTCCTGTCCTTCGATTACTTTTATGCCATCCCTGATGTATAAAGCAACTCCCCCACTTCTTGCCCTCCCTGTCCCTCCTAAACAGTCTGTAGCCCAGAATATTCATTTCCCAGGTATGATGTTCTGTCCACCAAGTCTTGCTTATTGCTACTATATCCAGTTCTTCGTCTCCCATGATGGCCTCCAGGTCCACCATTTTGTTCCCTAAGCTCCTAGCATTGGCTGCTAAGCCCTTCCACCAAGTTCCTCCTCCAACTCCCCCCCCCCTCTTCAACTGACTCCCTCCTGCCCAAATTTCTATCTCTATCCTGGGAAGGGAGGCTGGTTGCCCCCCATTTCTCCTGCCTTGTGGTGTGGATTTTTCCCCAAAACCCCCCTCCCCAGATTTAGTTTAAATTGTAGGTTTCTTCTATGAACTCTCCTGACTTGCTTTTTAATACTGCCGCTCCCTCCCTATTCAGGTGTAGCCTGTCCGGGACAAATAGGCTCTCATCCCCCAACATTGATCCCCAGTTCCCTATTAACTCATGCATTATCTGTTCACACCATCCTGCCAGCCATTCATTGAACTCCTTAATCCTCAGTCTCCTAGCAGTACTTGCCTTTGATATAGGCAACACCTCTGAAAAAGCCACAGATTGGAACCCAAGACTACTGCAGTACTTAGCAAGCACTCTGAATCTTGCCTGCACTTCCAACAGGCTATTTCCTGCCAGATCATTTGTTCCCAGGTGGAATATCAGGTGTGTTTCCTGTTAAAGGCAAGATCTATCTTTCTGTAGATAACACAAAGCTATGTGGAAGGGTGAACACAGATGAAGCAGTGCAGGACCTAAAGCAGGACCTGGTGAATCTGGAGAGGTGGTCAGGTGTCTTGCAGCTGGGGTTCAGTACTAAGAAGTGCAAGGTCATTCACATAGGAAAGAAGAACCTGAGGGCTAAGTACAGTCTATTGCATTCAAAGTCACTGAATCAGAGGAGGAAATGGACTTAGGGATAGTCATCACTAGGGATCTTAAACAGGCTACAGAGTGTAGCAAGCTGGCGGGCAAGACAAACAGAATGCTAGACTGTATTGTTAAGGGTTCATGGGCAGAAGGGAGGAGGTTATACTGCCACCAGGGCTGGCATTAGGCACCCAAAAAACCCACAGCTGCGGGAGGCCTCACATGCAGTTGGGACCCCCAAGAAACAGAAACTTTTTTTAAAGCCACCTTTAAACTTTTCTTTTTAAAGCTAACTTTTTTTTCTTCAAAGCCATGTACTGGTAGTCTGTGCTGTAGCATGGTCCTGCCCCCAATGACATTGCTGAGAATGTCTTTGAGTCAAGGGCAGGGATGGTGGGGGCAGCTGGTGGAAGGCACTGCTCATAATGTGTGTATTGGGGGGGTTGGATCCTTTGACCTTTGGGGCAGGCTGACTGAAAATTGCCGTGCATTTCCTTTGAGATGAGAGTGTATGTGAGTCTCAGATAGCTTATTAGTGGTCTCCTCCTATCCTCTTCCCCCTCAACCTGATTATCTTGTGGCTACCTACCACTCACAGAGGCTCATCAAGTAACTTTGGACTGTAAGCCTCCCCCCATCAAAGTGCTGCATGGTCAGAGGTCTGTGGGACTGCATGGATAAGCAAAGCTCCCAGAAGATTGTTGCCTACCCTTGCTGCAGCCGATTAGTATCTAAGGCTGCAACCAGGACAGGTAGATATTTCCTCTGTGAAACAAATGTTATTGAGAATGTGTGGCATTCCTGATTTTTTTTTACAGAGCAGACAAGGACAAGGTGAAGATGCTAGATGAAGGAACCCCCCATGTGTGCACGCATCACACACACACACACACACACACACACACACACACACTCGGATGGCTGCAAGTTGCACAGTGCCAGGGTCTGCACTACAAGGCAAAGTGCGCTGGGTAGGTTTGGCATTCTTTCCCAGCTGCTGCTTGACTGCTGTCTGTACAACTGCCCCACCCCCATCTGCCTATTGCTGCAGGGTTGGAGATTGGATATACAGCTGCTGAAGGAGCCAATGCTCTAAACAGGAGGACTACTGGAGAGGAGAGTTAGGTAAGTACAAATTTCCATATACATATATAATGGGGAGAGGGCACTGCACTGGCTGTGGCAGGGTGGTAGTAGGGTTGGTCAGACTGTGACAGCAGTAGCATAAATGGCTCTTGAGTTGACTGGGAGCCTTGATTCTCCATTCAGTGTCACTGACTCTGACCATGCAGTGCTTTGGTGAGGGGGTAGGGGGAGCCTCACAGTTGAAAGTTACTTGTTGAGCCTCTGAGGGTGGTGGCCACAAGATACTCTATTCAGGGGAAGAGGGTAGAGGTCCCACTACAAATCTTTCTGAGACCTGCACTCTCAACAGAAATGCAGCACATCTCAATCAGCCTGCCCCAGAGGACATGATCTACATGCACACATATTGCCAGTAGTGCCTTCTGCCAGCTGCCCCCACCCCAGACTAAGATAAAGACATTCTCAGCAATGTCAGTGGGGGCAGGGCCATTATTTATTTTTATTTATTTAGTTTTTGTTGACCAGGTAAGTGCACTGGACAAATTCTGCCTATTTTCAGGCACAACCTGGGGGAGGGAGATACAGATGAATGCCAACTGACCTTGAACCAGATTAAGCTGTTGGTGGTATTTTAGTGAATGGGGGGAAATTTAGCCAGGACACTGTGGAAATTTCCCTACTTTTTTCGAGACGTGCCATGGGATCTTTAACATCCACCTGAACTACCACCAGAACAGGCAGATGGGACCTTGGTTTAACGTCTCATCCGAAAGACGGCACCTCAGGAGTGCAGCACCCCCCCATACTGCACTATAGTGTCGGTATTGGGATTTAATCTAAGTGCCTGGTGTGGGGCTAGAACCCAGAGCCTTCTGATCTCCTGGCCTCAGAGGTGAGTGTGCTACCTGCTAAGCCACTGACACAGCTTGGACTTTAAAGGCAATGGCTTCAAAGAACAAAAAAATTACTTAAAAAAATGTTTCTGTCTGTTGGGGCCCCCCACAGCTGTGGGTTTTGCAGGTGTCTAATGCTGGCCCTGGCTGCATCAGGCACAGCCTGTTGTGCAGTGCCTGATTTACTGTTACACCAAGCATGCCTGTGCATAGGGTTCATGTTTTCTTGGGGCCCTTTTCTGAGGTGTGTTCAGTATGTGGGTGCACAGCACTGGCAATTTTTTCAGGGTTGCCAGGATGGATAGGGAGGACTTCTCACTCTGTCTGCAAAGTGTGTGTGGGGGGATGGGTGGAGTCGACCATCTCTGAACCACAGACACTGACATAAGTTAATCATTAATGTATAACCCCTGCTCCAGCTGCCTACCCTGCTCTCTGCCATCTTGCTTAACAGTGGTGCATTACTGTGCATTTACCAAGTACTAGAGCAGGCAGGCTAGTTACCATAGCACAGGCAATTTCATAAAACTAAAAGCAAGTCAGTGAAAGTTTTGTGTATGTGGCACCATGGCAGTGCAGCTCTGCAGAGTAACTTTAGATTTGGCACCATTTTCCTGACACCAAGATTGTCTCTTCTGAGCCATCACCGAACCTTTCAATGCACTGAGGTGCAAGTTGTGCCTGGGAGATCAAAACTATTGTGTAAAGTGATTCACTTGGAGATCAGTACATGGAGTCAGTTGTCAGAGGAGAAGGTAAGGAGTTGTGAGGAGTCACAGTCGAACAGTGCCCTGCCAGCAGAGCAGTGTTACTTATTCTGGTGCCAGAGATGAGGTCAACAGTGCTGCATTTCCATGAGGAACATTTGGTTTGTCAGGTTGGAGGCCACAGACGATGCCATGCACACATGTGCAGTATGCCAAGAACCTAGCCCAATAGGGGGGTGGTCGGGGACTGGCCTTACAGAGGTGACTAAGCTGGGGCTGGTGGCCAAGTGAGATGCAACATAGTCAGTCAACTTGGACTGGAGCAAAGGAGAGCAGAAGAGGATTCGGAGTGTAGAGATGGCCAAAGTTGGGAAACTTGGCTCCACAAATAATCCACAAATTTATCGCCATTCACGGATTAATTATTGGATGTGAATTGTGAAGTTCCACCTGCAAAGCACAGAATTCTGCCATTCATGGGTGAAATTCCACCATTCACAGATGTAATTCCACACTTTGTGGTGAAATTCTATCAAAAAAAACCTCAGAGAAGTCAGATAGCTGAATTTTTAGCCTAGCAGCAAAACTTCGAAGATTGCTCTGCGGAGGTGAATTTCCTAACTTTGATGGAACGTCGCCAGAAAATTTAAACTTCACTGCATCTCTATCAGTGTGACAGTGTCCCCAGTCTGGCAGGTGTTAAGTTAGTTTTAAAGCAGCGAGCAGCACAAATTTATTAGATTCATGTCTTACTGCAAAAACAAATTTGTTGATTCTGTTCTGGTAACATGTACTCCATTATTCGTAAGTGACTTGTGAGCTTTTAAGATCAACATGAAATATGACAGAAATGATAGGGTTCACCCATACCCCAAGGTAAAAAATCTGATACACATGTATGACTGAATCAATGCTGAAATGACAGAAATTTTCAGTTTCTTGAAGAGAGGAAGAAGTGAACATCCTTAGGAGTCTTGTAATAATCTCAAATATAAATAAATAAAATTGCTTTCAAACAGTCCTAGAGCAACATATGTGTTGGTTGCAGTTAGGGATAGTTTTGCTACAACATAATAGGTAGTGCGTAAAGTGATTTATGGAAGATTGCCATAGTAAATGGGAGCAGTAATCTGTAGGAGTTGTGAATCAATCTCCTACCATTCAAACTGCCAAAAAGTGCTGATATCCATGAAAAAAATTATTTCTGTGCTCTGCTTCATTTGCTCTTTTTTTCTCAGTGCTGCAACCTCCAACTGTGACATCATGCAAGGGAAACAAAGTTTTTAAGCACTGTTTTGAAACAGAGACCTCTGTTGGTCAGTCTTTTTTTTTTTTAACTTATATTTCTGCCCCCTTCCCGACCTGCCCCTTTCCACCATCCTCCCAGTCCCATCTGCCCGGCGTACACTGGACTCACCTTCTGCTATTACGAGGTGCCAGCTAGCCAGGTGCTGTGCCTGCGATAGGCCAGCATCATCCTGCCAGTCGGGATGTTTTCTCTCACTTTCTTCCCTTCCCCAAGTATGGCGCAGAGGCATGCAATGACACCAATGGCCAAGTGGCGTGCACTTCTGCATGTGGCATGCCAGGCATCTGCCCCCCCATCCACCCCCTTTATCTGTGGGTCCATTATGCCATCCCGCTGCCACCGCTAGGGGACAGGCAAGAAGTGGACTCCATCCCAACCCCTCCCCGGGAGAGGAGAGCTGTCCTCCGGATGCTCGATCCTCTCCCTCCCCAGTCAACCCCCGGTAGCCCACTCTCACCGCGAACACAGGTCGCTGGTGTGATAGAAGGCAAGGCACTGATGCCTCAGCCCTCCATGCCACTGGGCCAGCATCTGTTGGTCAGTCTTGGTATTATAAACATCCTTTTTCTTTCACAATTTTGGACTCATAGCATAAGCTTGACACCAAAGAAAAAGAAAAGTATTCTGACCCATAATTACACTCCTGAACTACTTATGGTCATTCAGGCCCTAAAACATAAACATAGAAAAGTATCATCACTCTTCCACATTCTGACAGGAGCTGTAACTTCAGACCTGTCACTTCACCGGCAGGCAGTAAAAGAAAAACAACATCTACACAGCATGGCAAATGATCTTTTTGGCCTACCTGCATCACAAAAACATTTTTCCAGAAACCTTTCTACAGACTGTACTGCTGTAAACACTATCAAAATAGGAAACTGCACTCACTTTGATAAGGGGGACAGACAAATCAGCTATTTACTGTACCCACAATGCTTTGCTACATATGTCTACATATTAGGTGCTATGCTGCAGTCACCACTTCCAAAACAAGGGACTTCACCTCTGAGTAACGAACATTTAAGTAAACTTTATTATTTACCCACAATTCCTTGTTGCTGTATGTAAAATATTGACAGTTTCCTTGCATGACATCATTCTGAGGGTGTGGCCGCACTCAGAAAACTGGAGGACGGGCAGAAACAAAAACATTAAAATAAATGACTATGACAGATGTTCTTACAAAACAAATTGCAGCTTCAACATCTGAAGCATGGGTGGCAATGGCATACTATGTGAAAAAGGCATGTGAGGAACTTCCATTAATCACTTTAACCTCATGAGTATGAAATGGCTCCATCTCCCATTTGAAATGACTTTCATTGATATGAAATTTTAGCAAGTGTTGCCAGATGAAGAACTGAAGATAATGTATTTTTATAAAAAAAAGCAAGGGGCCCTAATTGCAATGTTAGTAAGAAACTGATAGACTGTTGGCAGTGTTTGTGTGGGTGAAGGGAGCATGTAATCAGTAAGGATGTAAATTCATCACAGAGGTCACGGAGGTCAGAGAAACTGCAATATTTGGATGCCTCTTTGACTCTCCCCGTTCAGCAGTTTTAAGTAAAAACTGCCCCAGTGTATAGTGTCCAGCTTCGGGGTAGTCTAGCGAGCCCCCCTCCTTAACCCAATTTGCCCCTATAAATAGAAATCCCTGATGATCTAGCAGCCCGGCCTGCCTGACCCAATCCCTGCCTCTGTAAATAGTAGAAATCCCTGGTAGTGTACCAGTCCCCCCTCCCTAGCCCTGATCAGCTCATGGTATCTGTCCCTGATGTCTAGTGGACCCTGCCCCCCCATAACCAATCCATGAGCCAGCAACCAGCACAACCCTCCGCTCACCACCATGGCCGGATGCCAACTGAGCTCTCTCAATGAGCACAGACAGTATGCACCCACTGAAAGCTCAGTTGACGGCCAGCTGTGGTGGTGAGTGGAAGGCTGTGCTGGTAGCCAGCTCATGGGTTGGGAATGGGAGGAGGGAGCATAGTGAGGGGTCCACTAGACACTAGACCAGAGAAAGATACCATGGGCTGATCAGGGTTAGGAAAGGGGGCAGCTAGACTGCCAGGGATTTCTACTATTGGGCTGAAAGCGGGTTAGGAAGGGGGTGGGGGCTGCTTGACTACGAGGGATTTCTATATTATTTACAGCCTGGGGCAGATTGGAGTTAAGGAGGAGGTACTGCTAGACTACCAGGTATTTCTATGTTATTTACAGCCCAGGGCAGATCAGGAATGGTGGGGGGGGACTCGCTAAACTACCAGGAAAGATTTCTACATTATTTAATTACAGGTGCAGATCAGGGTTAGGGAGTGGAGACTGCTAGACTACTAGAGATTTCTACATTCTTTACATAACTTGTTGCTAAATCAGTGTTGTATGTTGAATGTGCATTCCCTTCTTCCAGCAACAAAAGCTGGTTGACAGCACGCCTCTGCCTTTCTTGTGAGAGTTAGTCCTTTGTGCAACTTTAGACCCAGAGAGGCCACAGAAGAGACATCAGATATACTACTGCCTTTGTTGTCCACCTAGCTACCCAGATCAGTGTTCTACTTACTGATCTCCTTTGCTGGAGAATATCCTGCTTTTGCTTGCTTCCTTAGAGCAGCTACAGTACACCACACAGCCACCTGGTCTGATTTATTCGCTGACACTAAATTAATTTAAAACACTGGCCAACTCTTTCCTGGCAATTTAATATTTAATTATATTAATTATAATTAATAAACTTTTTCTGTTCAATTGAGGCTATTCAATTAAGCACCTATGGGTTTCGTGTGTGTGCATATTTTGTGTCTATATTTATTTATGCAATGCTTGTGAGGATACATTTCAGCAAATATTTTCAATATTTTGAGGCTGGTCAGACCCAGAGTGAGAATATTGCATTTATCCTCACTCTGTGTCAAATGTATCCACACAGTACGTCCATTTATCCAACAGGAGGTCATAGTGAGAATGAAAGAAAGTGATGCACATTGATGATCCACATTGTTGATGTTGAAGCTACTGTAGGCTAACATCATTGTTGAAGGTGACCACTGAACAATCACGATGCAGGATTTTTTCTTGTCATTTTATAATAAAAAGCATTACATAAATCAGATACACCATGACCCTACTGAAAATATCATTGATATTTTACTCCATGTAGTTTGACCTTTTGACATCCCCTGTGGCTTCACCATTCATGATGACATAAGGCTGCACTCGGGGAAAATATCAGTGATATTTTCAGTAGGGCCTTGGCATATCCCTTATATGTGCTGTAGACATGCAGAGTCAGCGTGGTGTTTGTAGGAAGGGGCTATACAATTTGGAACTATTTCTTATATCAGTTCATATAAAAAAAAGGGTTTGAAACATGTGTTTGGAGCCTGAAGTATAGCGTGTGCATGTGTGTGTGTGTGTGTGAGAAGTGCATCATGAATTTTTTAACATAACCTGACAATTAGTATTTCATTTATCAAAGGCTTAAAAATGAGACTTGGCACATACGTGTGCATAGTTATTTTAATTCCACAAAATTCGAGTAAAACATGGGACACATGTAAAAAGATAACCGGGTGGGGGGCCCTCATCTTTAATTTTGCCGGAGGCCCCCACCCCAAAATCCTAAAACTGTCCCTGACTGCTACTGTACAGATCCTTGGTGCAAGTGCACCTGGAGCATTGTGTACAATACTGGATCCCCTACCTAAAAAATGATATCAACCAGCTCAAGGCAGTTCACAAGAGGACAAGAAAGGTGGTTCAGGGGTAGCAGAGCAGGACATATAAGAACAGGCTGAGAGAACTCAACATGTAAAACATAAAAAAGTAGAGCACACACCTCTCATTACAAGGGCATAGGTCTATTAAAAAATAACTTTATTAACAAATGCCACCAACCTGATGTGTTTGGAATGTAAAACACATCCTTTCTTGAGAAAGGATGTGTTTTACATCAACAAGTCAGAAGTAACATTGATCAATAAAGACTGTGCTTGTAATAGAACGTGTAATCATATGTACTATTTTTCATAATTTCAATCAGTATGGTAGCACCATTTCCTAGTGCTAACTCCATTGTGTTTTTGATTAGAACTCAACATGTACTCACTTGAGGAGGAGGAGGAGAGGGAGAGAGAGAGAGAGAGAGAGAGAGGGACATGATTGAAATTTTCAAGTACCTCAGCGGTATAAACAAGGAGAGTATTGGGGAACTTCTATATCTCAGTGGCAACAAGACCACAAAAGGACACTGTTATAAGCTGGTGGGAGTAAGGATCAAGAAGGAAGTCGAGAGACAGTTCTTTATAGAGTTGGTGGCATGAGGGTGGAATGAACTCCCATCTGAGGAATTTTCCACTAAGCACTGGGAAGAGTGTGGGTTTCCAAGTAAATGTATCTAGTAGCAAGAGGATACAGAAATACTGTATTATATCTGGCAGTGTTTCTGAAGAAATATTGACAAGGCAGTAAGGGAAGCATGAAACGAGACAGAAGTGAAGTCAAAAAGCAGCATGGGATCAAAATTCCATTAGCCTTAGGTGTCCTTTCTAGGAGGACTGAGTTCTGACACCTCCTTGTGATGTGAGATACTGACCTTTGATATAGGAAAGGATGACTAGACAACAAAGATCAGTCAGCACATCATATGGTTATTGATACAGAAGGAAAAACCCACTGCAAAGTCAGCACGACTCCCTCTTTTATGTTATAGAGTTAAGAAGTAGTGCTTTCCCAGCCAGCAATGATTCATTAAAGATCAAATGCAAATATATTTAAAAAATTAACCCTTTTTCCTAGTACAAGGACAGTTGGTCCTTACATATTACAAATAAACTGAACAACTGCAACTTCATATACAAAAATGTTATTTTCTTCTCTCTTATTTGATGGCTTCACAGAAATGTCCTCAGACTTTGCCAGAGCAGCTGGCAGAATCTTGGCTGGAAGGTGATGTCATTTAAGCAAGAATGGCATAATTTTCCTCATGGTCCTAGCAGTTTAGTATACACTCAGCATATCAGATTATGAAATGTCACTTCAAACAGAATTAAGTATACTACAAAATACTAAGGGACAGATATTGAAAAAAGCACAGAGGTGGGGCGCAAAGGTTTGCGCTGTTTTTGCACCCAACCCAAAGGGTGCTATATTCAGTTGATTCATGCATCAGTGCTATCCAACTGAGTATCAGTCTATGTTGGCACAGAGTTACGTCAGTTTGCATTGCCCTGACTTGGACCTGGGTGTATCCAGCCCATAATGAATTGTGACCCCAGATCGGATAACACTGGAAGCTGCAGTGCAATATTTAGTTGCATTATGTAAATGAGCCTATTGGGCATGCAAGATACTAAGGGATCATACACATGCCCATTCTGGGCTTATTTGCATGGCAAGCAGTTGCAGGTTTGTGCCCACCCTGTGGTCACCCATCACATCAGATCTGGTGGCAACTGGCATGTCCTACCCCACCCCCAACGCCCATTACTAACATGTCACTGGCTGCCCTGGTGTCTAGTGGCACCTCCCCAAATGCCCGTCTCCCATACGTCACTGTCTGCCTTGGTGTCTAGTAGCACCCAAACCCCCAAACACCCATTCCCAAACAGTCACTCTCCGCCCTGGTGTCTAGCAGCACCCCACTGCCTGTCGATCAGCCATCCCAGTACGTCATACTGTATCCTCTGGTGGCTAGTGGTACACCCTCATCCATCACCCACACCAGTATGATGTACTGTATTCCCGTGTGGCTAGTGGTACCCCCTGCTGATCACCAGTCCTGATACAACAATTTGTACCCCACTGATGACTAGTGGCACCCCCCCTTGCAATCACTTATCCCGATCCTATCAAAAAACCCCTGGTGGCTAATGGCATCCCCTTGTCTCCCAGCCCATAGAGTGGTCTGCATCCATGGTATCCAATGGCAACTCCACCCCAAGCACCCAGCCTATGTACCCGAGCGATCACTGGCATCAAGTGTTAACTCTCACTGACTTCTAGTCACTAAAATTAGTGAACACTGGCAGTTCAGTGGGCCTCCCATCTGCTCCACCAACACCCAGCACACCACCTACCCAAACCCACCATACCTGTATTGGCAGGACCATGCAGCGAGCCTGATATGATGACTGGCATAGCCCTCCTCTCACCTCCATGGCCTGCTACCATATGGGATGACAGTGTGCGCATGTTCTCTCTAATGAGTTCCTTTCAGAATCTGTACTGCTTCCTTTGTTACCCTTACAAAACATTTACTTATGTCCAGCACCTCTTCCTAATTTGTAAGTCTATCCTGTCTTCTGCTAATGTTAGACCTTTATTCATCTTTCCAAAATTATGCACCTCTTTTACTATACCCTGACAGTATCTTACTTTTTTTCTCTCCTCTCTTAAAATTTGCACTTTTACTCCTTCACCATCCACATATGAGCCACATCTGCTGCACCCGTCTCAAAATTAGTACTTTTGCCCACATTGTCATATATGTGGACCAATTTCCCATACTTGAAAGTATGTGTACTTTTTCGTGTAACATGCCTGACTGTAATGTAATATATACAGTAAATATATATATATATATATATATATATATATATACACACACACACACACACTGATTTATAGTCCTTTTAATCATTGTTCTTTTATGGGTTCTTAAATAACTCCATAATGGGATTGTGTATGGCAGGGTTTATGTTTTTCTGCATGCCTATGCACTCCTATTCATCTTTATATGTGTTTGTGTCTGGTTTAAACCTGGGGCTCGATTTTCAAAGACCCCTTAGAGCGACACAACTTGCATCACTATAAGGGTTATGGCAAACCCTGGTTGCACCAGTGACATTGCACCAGATTTTATTATCTGCAGGGTCCCTGTGCCAAACTCCCGGGTTTGCTGCAGACTGCAAGATGCACCAAAGACGTGGCCATGCCTACGTGATCTGACGCAGGTATGCAGCTGCTGCACCACCACCACCCAGTGCAACACTAGAGGGGCCAGGATGGTGGGGGTTGAAGAAATACAGTGCCAGGAGGATCCCTTGGCATAGGGGCACATGAGGAGGCAGTGAGGGTGTAGGGGCACAGATGGGCATGAGACCCAGTGATGTGGCACCAAGCAGGGGTGCCACTGCAATGTGCTGAACTAAAATGTATTTTAAACTGGTGCCCCTACTGTAAGCTAACAGTCCTGATAGTCTAGCCCCCCCCAAGTCACTCCATGAACATAATTGTGGACCCCGCTGCACCAATTCTGAATTTTCATTGTGTAAATTGACAAAATAGCCCCTATGCCCCCCGTCCCCATTCTCACCAAACTAAATTGTGAAAATAATCCCTGATGGTCTAGTGGGCCCCCTACCTTCCCCACCCCATCGGGCATTGTTCAATCACCCTGCTCCCACCCTGTTCCCTGTTCTGATCCTGTGACCAGCACTGCCCTCTGCACACCACCACAGACAGCCAAAGAATGCATTGTCAGTGTGTACAAACTGTATAATGTATACAGTATCGCCTCACGCATTCTGCAGCTGGCCGTGGTGTCTTGATGACAATGCCGGTTGTAGGATCGGAGCAGGGAATGGGAGTGGTGGTTAGGGGACAGATTTAGTGAGGCATGCAGAATTTTTTGAGTGTCGTAGAGGTACACATTTTAGGAGGGAAGCAGTGACAAGTATACATTTCAGGAGGTGCATGAGAGAAATGGTATGGGTTGTAAGCGTGGTGCAAGGTAGAGTCAGAAACTTGGGAAAGGTGTGTGGACATGTTTTAGAATAATTACAAGGGAGGGGTAGGGTAAAGGTGTACATTTTTGAGGGATTATACCTTTGGGGAAAGGTTTGGGGTAGTAGCACACCTTTTGTGAGTGCTGTGAAACCTCATCAAAGGGAGTAAAACTTTTTTTTTCTATCATATTTTACTTCCTTCCTCTGTGGAGCGGGCTGGCAGGTCATCTGGCCGCCAGCACCCACACTCCCAGACCCGGGTCTGGCCAGAGACTTACTCTCCTTCACGCAGGCTGGCACACACAGTGTTTACCCCCATGGGGATCCGGATCCAATATATGGGGAGCGCACCTCTCTCGATCCCGAGGGCACAGAGCATGACCATCAGCCACCACGACCGCCCCATGATTTTCTCCCTTGGAGTCCGATGTACAATGACATCAGCACACACTGTGCCGATGTCCACCGCGCTCTAACCCAATGCTGTGCACCACACCTTGTAGTGCCCCTGACTTCCATCAGGTGCCGTTGCAGAACGACACAATCTCCTTGCCCACCCCAAAGAGAGGAGATCTGTCATGAGATGCTCCATCCTCCGCCTCCCCTGATGACCCCCGATGACCCGAGTCCATACCTAAACCTGGATCGTCGATGTGGTGCAAGGTGTGGTGTCCAGCGCTTCAACCCTCAGTGCCACCAGGCCGGCAAAGGGAGTAAAACTTAAAAGAATAAATAAGGAGGGAGCTATGGTTGCTGCAATTTGTGCTGGAAAGGGAACACAGGAAACCACAATTTACATTTGCAGCATATGAGAGGTTTCTTTTAGTGGGGGGAGGAGTTTGATACAGTGCTCAGAAGGTTGGGGGATCAAGCTACAGAACTTGCCAGATATTTGCCATTTTGCTGTGCTGGTATAAGTCCATTAACAAAAGCCCCCATCAGAAAATTGGTAGACTGATTTTTACCATTTCACAATTTATATATGATAAGGGGGGTTCTATTGTAATTATGTCTGTAGAATATTACAATAGTGAAATACAGAGACAGCTTATGGATACTGCCTTTTATGTTAAGTTAAAGAATGACCCTACTATTCAATTTAAAAAGGAAATAGATTTTTTTTTGAATGACGCTTTAATATCTGGTGTCATAACACAAGATGAATGGGGTTTTTTGACTGTTGCACATCCAGTTAAAGCTTGCATTTATATACTTCCAAAGATTCATAAAAATCTTTTTAGTCCGCCTGGCAGACCAATAGTGTCAGGAAATGGATGTTTAACGGAGTCCCTTTCGCAATTTGTAGATTCATATATCCGTAGTTATGTTTTTCAACTGCCTTCATTTATTAGGGACACTACACATATTTTGGAAATTTTGAATGACATGCAGGCTGAGGTTGGTTGGTATTTGGTATCATTAGATATCAATTCTTTATATACCAATATTCCACATGAGGGTGGTTTTAATGCATTGGATTATTGATTTGGAATGGATATTGAACTTTCTAATAGCAAAAGACAATTTCTTTTGTCCTGTGTTGAACATATCTTAACAAAAAATTTTTTTCTTTTTCAAACAGATATATATTTACAACAAAAGGGGACTGCAATGGGTGCAACTTTTGCACCTAATTATGCTAATTTGTATTTGGGACTTTGGGAGAAAACAACCATTTATGATACTGACTGTAATCCCTATTATAATATGATTGACATCTGGCGCCATTTTATTGATGATATATTTATGGTGTGGAAGGGCACATTGGCAGAACTGTATGAATTTATAGGCTATTTGGAAAATAGTAATCCGAATCTTAGGTTTACCATTCAGAGTGATTTACACACTATTTCATTTTTGGATTTGGAAATAACTATGAATACAGATGGAACCTTTAAAACTAGTCTCTTTAGAAAAGAGACTGCTAGAAATTCTTTGTTGCATGCCTCAAGTTGCCATCCACGCCATATGATTGAAAATATACCTAAAGCTCAGATGTTGAGATTACGCAATAATTGCTCTGAGGATGTCGATTTTGTTGTGAATGGCTTAGATATGTATGCCAGATTTATTGAACGTGGCTACCAGTCTGGGCTAGTAGAGAAGGCATATTTTGAAACTATGGACACCTTTAGGATGGATTTATTTACCAAAAATAAGAAACACACTGATGATCCATCCAGGGTTAACTTTGTGACCACATATACAAGACATACAAATGAAATGCAGCAGATAATTAATAAGAACTGGCACATTTTGGAAAATGAACAGAGTCTGTTGGAGATCACAAAGTTGAAACCAAGGATGGTATTTTGTAGAGGTCGCAGTCTGAAGGATAGATTAGTACATCGTTTCTATGTCCCTACGGACACTAATACGGAAGTGAAGACTTGGCTGCCCCCACTCCCCCTAGGCAACTTTAGATGTGTTAACTGTAAGTTTTGCCCACATATTTTGAAAACTGACACTTTCACTACGTGCAATAGTAGAAGGTCTTTTAAAATGGTTTCTTTTTTTAATTGCAGTAGTGAACAAGTGATTTATCTGGCCACATGTGAGTGTGGAGCTTTCTATGTGGGTAAAACTATTCGACCTTTTAAGGTACGAATAGGGGAACATCTTAGGTCCATAAGGGAAAGTGATAAAAAGAATGCTTTGGCTAGCCATGTATCTGTAAACCTTAATGGCTATCAGTCCTTTAAATTTTGTGCCCTTGAAAAGGTGACAATAGGACCTAGAGGAGATGACTTGAATGCTAAATTGTTAGCTAGGGAGTCCTTTTGGATTTTTACTCTGGGAGCATTGAAACCACCTGGCTTAAATGATCGCATTGAATTAATGCCATGTATAAAAAGAAAGTGAAATCTGATGTGCATTTCACATATGTCTAATAATGAAATTCTCTCTCTTTATG
Organism: Neoceratodus forsteri; assembly: GCA_016271365.2. Taxonomy (NCBI): domain Eukaryota; kingdom Metazoa; phylum Chordata; order Ceratodontiformes; family Ceratodontidae; genus Neoceratodus; species Neoceratodus forsteri. The sequence goes on from CM057459.1 coordinate 33,798,977, forward strand.
TCTCCATAGGTTCCTTTTTTGGAAAAAAATGTATTACCAAGTTATTCTATTTCCAAAAAATATGGGAAAGAATATAATATTATTACCAAGATGCAAATATATTTTTTGTGATGCTACATGTTCTTTTATTCCTGTTGTGGTGATATATGGACCTTGTATATACTGTATTATATATTGTAATTATGTATTATGTGTTTTATATATGTGTTTTATTTAGTAAGCACTGTCACTTTAAATCATTTTGTATTTAATGGTCCACCTTTTGAGTAAGCATGAGCCTCCTGATGACGCATATCACACGAAACCGGTAGAGGTTTTCCAGGGTTGGTGCTGGTGTTTGGCACTTTTTTTAAATCCTAAATAAAGCTGCTTTTATGGTTCAGCATCGTGTGGTGCGGATATTTGCTGTTGTTCCTTTCATTTTGTATATTTCGCACACCCGTTTGTCCATACGGAGTGGTTTTGTTGCTGCTAGCTACTATATATTGTGTGTACTAAGTTGACAGGACCTGGAGAAAAATAATGTTATTGCTTGAACGACATCAGCCCTCACACAAGATGCCCCTGGCTAGGTTGAAAAAGTCTGAAGGATTTTTTTGTAAAACCATCAAATAAGAGAGACAAACAAAACAGTATTTATACATATGTAATTGCAGTTTCTGAACCTTACTGTATATAAAACAAATGAAGCCTTGTTGTCCTCATGGTGGGCAAACAGTAGACATTTGATCATTAAATTGGGTAGCTACAAGATGTCCATGCAGTGAGCTCTAAGGACAATAATCCCAATGGCTTCTTGGAGGGAACATAAGATAATCATTTGAATCTAACAAGAGTGTATTTTTCTTCATAATGTACTTCTCTTTGTGGCAAACCTGTGCAGGGAAACCTGCAATGTTTTCTCTAGTAGCTGCCTATATAATAACATAGTAACATAGTGCTGCGGTGACAGAAAAGACGAAGAGTTCATCTTGTCCACTCCTCCTGCCACATAGCAGTGACTGTACCCAAAGTGATTACAGAAACACATGTTATCTTCTCAGATGGTATGCTACCCCTGCTTCTGATGTGAAACCATCAATGCATTCTCCCTCACAATGTTGATATCAAGCCAGCAGAAGATGTCTTCAATCTGGGTTTGAGGCCAGCACACTTAACACTGCATCACTGTGCATTGTAGATGGCTGGGAAGCTGACTCCAATATCATCCACTGGATGATTATATCTTTAAGATCTAGATAACTTGTACAGTACTTTTGCAGTACAGTACAAAGCTCACTGCACCTGTGTTTGTGGTTAATCAACAGTCTCTGGAAGTTTGTAGCATTTAAATGATTGTGAAAAGGGAGAAGGCTGCATGGCTTGGAGGATAAAGCACCAAATTGTGAACCAGGAGCTCTCAAGTTCAGATATAATCATGACTGCTGGCTGACTGCATGCCTTTGAGCAGGTCACTAAACTTCCCGGAGCTTCAAGCCTTCAGTCCCACAGTAACAGTGGGTAGAAAAAACTGACATACCAAATCAAAACCATTGGAATAGTAGACTCATTTGCCACATTTATAAAATGTAAGGGACTCAACTGCCCAGAAATATTTGTATATGTTCTGGCCCTCTTCCTTCACTTGACAAGTTGAAACAATGGTTCATTGCTCAAGCAAGTGCCCTTTAAACCTGTCACGTTAATGTATGTTGTATATTTTTCTTTATCAATGTATTTTGACCATTGATTGATTGTAAACTTTTTATATGTGTAACTTACATAAATAGTACAGGACACCAATGAAAATTAGTTTTTGCTCAAAGGTTATTTCCTGAATAAAATCTTATTTTACTGTATGGCACTGGGTCGGAACATAGCCAGCCACAATGCTGTTGGCATAAACAGAGTGGCAAGAATGGCTTCCATTTTATTTTTGCGGAGGGCACTGCTCCCTGCACCCACCAGACTTAAAGATTCCCACTCCGGGGTGGGGGAGCAGATCACTGGACATGTTAAATTTGTGGGGCCGTGGAATACTGGTTTCACAGCCCCTTGTAAAAAAAAAAAAAGTCAAAATTTGAGCAAATTGGCTGGGGATCTGGATTAGAACCCTGGTCTCCACTGCCTTCCGGCCATGCTGCTCCATGCCCCAGCCCTCCACATCATGGGAGCAGCTTGGCCAGTACCTCGTATTTTGCTGCCCTTAACCTGTGGCAGCACCACGGACAGTGACCAGGCGAGCACATATCTCAAGTGCTCTATGTCCCCGCTCACTGTTTGTGCTAGCACTATAGGGACTAGCACTCTCTTATCTGGTGCTATTCCGGTAGCACTACTCTAACCAGGTACCACTGGTACTACTAGTGCATGATGGGTTGCAGTGGATTACAAAATGGATAAGGGAAATACTGCATCCTAATTGGTCAGAGCCCATGCAATGAGACAGCACAATGCATGGCTGAAAAAAAGTGCTGGTAATCAAGGCACAGCATGCTAAAAATGTTAATGCCTTTTCCAAAAAGTCCTGATTGTCATTACAACCACTGCTGCCACCTTTACCCACTTAAAATCATCTAGGTCCTGGGCCGGCACAGCGGTAGCTCTACTGCCTCTAACGCCAGTGACCTGGGTTTGGGAACAAGCCTGGGTCATCACGGGCCATCCAGAGAGGAGGAGGCTTGAGAGTCCCATAGGAAGCTCTCCTTCTGTATGGAGGGGGGGCTGTTGCACCAGGGAGCATGGGACCCCCGGTGTGCGGAGGGGAGGACGCCGTTAGATGCTTGGTTGGGACATGCATTTGCACGTCCACAGTCTGGACCTCTGTACTTGCACCAGCATCCTCAGGAGTTGGGGTTTCTGGGGACCAAAACAGGCAAGTAAAGAAAAAAATCCAGCCTCTGCTTCCATGCAGCAGGGGTGAGAATGGAGCCCCGGATGGTCATCATAGCCGCCACCAAGCCCTTGGCTGGGAGTAGGCCAAAACTGTGCTATAAAAAAAAATAATCTAGGCACAAAATAAAACTCCTTCAAAATATAAAAAACAAACAAATTGATGTTCTTTTCCTTTATAGGCTCCTCTTCTTAGCCAGCTGCCAAAGTCCTGAAACAGGACTACCTTGATTGGGCCAAGCAGCAGATCCCCTGTGGCTTGCGGCTGAACAGACCAACCACCGTTCCTCTTCTTAGCCAGCTGCCGAAGTCCTGAAGCAGGTGAGCTGACCTACGAGCCCCGGGGTTTCATCTTGAGTGCTGGATTGGCAGGTATGCTCAGAGCCTGGCTTCCTGTTGGCTGCTGTCGCTAAGGCTCAGCTTTTCATTGGAGTGCCTTTTCCCCCAGCATTTTTGCTGGTGTGGACTGAGTTTTTTGAAATTCTCCTGCTCCTTCTATTCTGAAATTATTTCTGCCTCTGTATACCAAACAATACTGCTTGCTGGTGAAGTTATTGCCTGGAAGGGACATGAACTGCTTGGGAAATGTGTGGGAAATGTTTTTTGCACAGTTAAAGTATTGATTTCCCTGCCTGATCTAACCACTCCCTGCTCTATCTACAAGCTTTCCCCCAGGCTCAATTTTTCCCTACTCTGACCTCAGACTTAATCTTTTTTAACTGCTGGGTCCTGAGTTTGCTAGCGCCAACCAAGTGACCCCCCTTCAAACTGTTGTCTGCCACCCCCCTCCCCTGCCACTTAACCTACTATTATTATTTTGTTCTACTCCATGCCCCCTTCATTTAGCTCCTCTACTGCACCTAGACCTCTGACTTAAATCCTGACCTTTCCCTCTTCTTTCCCTCTTTCTCTCCTCAGGACTGCGCTGATCGGGTCAAACAGCAGATCCCCTGCAGCTTGCGGCTGGACAGACCACCCGCTGCTCCTCTTCTTAGCCAGCTGCTGAAGTCCCAAAGCAGGTGAGCTGCCCTACAAGCCCCGGGGCTTCATCTCGGGTGCTGGATTGGTTGGTGCTCTCAGCACCTGGCTCCCTATTGGCTGCTGCCACCTAAGCTCAGCTTTTCATTGGAGCGCCTTTTTCCCCAGCAATTTTGCTGGCATGGACTGAGTTTTTTCAAAAATTTTCCTGCTCCCTCTGCTCAAATTTTTTTCCCACCCACCATCACCAGCGCTCTTTAAATACACCTGTTTCTCCACCCCCTATTTGTGTTGCTTCTCTACTGGCAAAGCTGCTCCTCTATAGGCAAAGCTTGCTCAGCAGAACTTTAAAGCAATAAGCCTCATCCTCTGCCTGTTAGCCTGATCCCTGGTAATTAGACATATTTATCACTCACACAATCCTTCCCTGAATTACAGACATAATTCCTTTCTCTATTTCACCCTCTTCTGGGAAATCCAGTAATGCCTCGTTGGCTGGGACCAATCACAACTGATAGGTTAGCCTAAATCACCGCTGCCCCTACTTCTCACCTTTCCTTTCAAAACAACCACACCAAACCAACAAAATGTTCTTCTTCCTCACCAAAGGATTTGTTGTCAGTTGTTACCTCTTGTCCTCTCTTCACATCAATGTGACTGGCACAACCAATGTTTCCCCTAACAAATGCCATCAATCAACCTCTTAAACACCAGTACGGGATCCTGAGCAAATCTCCACCTTACCTTGGTCCCCTGGCCTTAGCCCAGTGCTATAAAATTATCCTACTTAAGCATCGATGTAAGTACAAACACAAGTCACCTTTCCTCTGCCCACCCTCGATCTGCACTCGAATGTGCCTTATCCTATTATCAGGTGACACTGAACTAAACTTTGGACCTGTTACAAGATTAAAGGCTGAAACTAATAATATGTCATTATCTATCCTCCTAACCTGTCCCACATGGACGGACATAAAAAGGCTCAAAATAGCCCATATGAACATACAGAGTATTAGGGGGAAGATAGCTGAATTGGAATCCTGGGCACAGCACTACAGACCAGATGTCCTATGCATAACAGAGACCTGGCTAAAGCCCTCCATCCAGTCTCAAGAAATTGCTCTTCCAGGCTTCTTTTCCTACCGGCGTGATCGACCGCACAAAAGGGGAAGGAGGTACTTATCTACACCAAGGCTGAGTTGTCTGTGAGTGAGCTGTCAAGCTTAAAAGTTAACACAGCCATTGAGCACCTATTTATCAATGTTACATTTGGTCATGTCAAAAGTATAACCATAGGATGTGTTTATCTACCCCTGAAACTTGCATCCCCCTCCTATGATGAACTGCTCGTCAATCTTGATACCCTCCCCCATAGCGATGTCATACTTTGTAGTGACTTTAACCTTGACTGGATTGGACTCAATAAAAGTCAATACCAAGCAGCTGTCTTAGACGCTAATTTAGAACAATTAATTAAACAACTCACCAGGCTTAACATGCGTTCAGGTAAGCACACCTTGCTGGACTAGATACTAACTAACAATACATCCTCCATCACGGCTGCTAGAATCCTACCAGATACACTAAGTGATCATTCCCCTATGTTCTGTGTCTGGAAGAATAACTCTACAAGCCCCCCATCAAAAATACTCAAGAGCAGGGACGTAACTAACTTTAATACTGATGCTTTTTTGCAAAATCTTGCGTCCATTGACTTGACCCCCATCACCTCTCTCCCTGACATAAATCACGTGTTAGAGTATCTGATTAATTCATTTACCTCAATGTTAAATACTCATGCCCCTACTAAACTAAGGAGAGTCAAAGGGATCCACTCCCCATGGCTCTCCCAGGAAGTAAGGCAACTAATGTGCTCCCATGACAAAGCCTGGAAAGTATTCAAAAGATCGGGTCTCCATTCAGACTGGATATCATATCGCCAACATATTGCCAACACTTGCAAATCTAAAACTAACAAATCCAAGTGGGAATACCTGCAATCCCGGCAGGAAACACACCATGCTAATCCCAAATGCTTTTGGAAACAAATTAACGCTTTAATTAAGGGAACAGAACGTAGCATCCCTCTGAATATGATTTCAAAAGGCTCTACTCTAACTACACCACTGGAGATGGCTGAAGGAATAAATCTCTTCTTCACAGACCTTGAAACTTATAAAGTGGGCATACCTGACCTTCACCCTGACCGATGCACCACCCCACCTGGCAGCCCCAAACCCCCACTTCCATTTAAAGATTACAACACAGAAAAAGGTCCTTAAACTTCTTAAGGGCATCAACCCTGAGAGTTCACTGGGATTTGACACCCTGCACCAAAATTCCTTAAAGATAGGAGTGAGTGCCCTTGCTTACTCGATCGCACAGTTAATCAATAGGTCCTTCCTAATGCGTACCATCCTTGACAAATGGAAAACCACAGTCGTCATCCCAGTTCACAAAAGTGGCCCAAAAAACCTTGTAGAGGACTACAGACCTATATCTATCCTATGCCCAATTGCAAAGATTCAAGAAAGAATTCTATATAAACAGTTATACTCCTGTCTAGAACAGGCCAACGCCGTCAACGCCCATTAACATGGATTTCAGCTATATTATGGTACTGAGTCTGCCCTATTGAGGGTTACCTCTGACATCTATCAGGCCGTGGACCAGGGAAGTGCTACTAGGGTGGTCTTTGTAGATCTTATGAAGGCATTCAATCTTGTAAACTACCTTCTACTTATAGGCAAACTCAGCTGTCTTGGCCTCTACCACAGTTCTCTCTCCTGGATCTCTGACAACTTAGCTAACCGGTCTCAGTGCATTAAATGGGCCAGAATCCTATCATCCCTATCTCCTATTACTGATGGGGTCCCCAGGGTTCAATCCTTGGACCACTTCTATTTTCTGTCTTTATCAAAGAATCTCCACTGCACTGTGGAGGGGCATAGGTTCAGCTCTATGCTGATGATGCCATACTATATAGATCCTCCAGAGATACTATCAGCATCAGCTCTGAACTGGAAAATGACTTCCATGTGCTTGAAATCTGGTTCAAGAATAACCTGCTGGTCTTGAACATGAAGAAAATTAAGTCCATGTTGTTCCACCACTCCTCCTTTGATACGACCTCCCAGCCACCCCTCATCATCAAGACCACCTCCGGTGTGCCTATAGAAGGAGTAAGCTCTTTCAAATACCTGGGTCTGACGCTTGATGAACACCTATCATTTGACATGCATACATCTAATGTTATCAATTCATTAACCAAAAACTTGGCCTACTTTACCTCACTGCCCCTTACATCACACCTTCTGCAAGGAAGACTATTGCCTCAGCTACCTTTCTTCCAGGCCTCTTCTAAGGGGACTCAATAACTCACTCCACTAAGACATCAAATCTGATTAAACTTAATACAGCCTGTCAAAGAATTGCACACTTTGCTGCCAAGGCACCAACTCAGGCCTACCATTGTGATGTGCTCAATACCCTATGTTGGCCATTCTTTGATGCCAAAATGGATTTTCCTGTGCTCTATACCACCTTCAAACTTATCCACCTCCCTTCCCCACCCATCCTGTCAAATCTGATCACCCTGAAAGCTTCCCCAAGGACCCTTAGATCCTTCAACCTCCCAATCTTAAATCTCCCTAAAACTCACTTAACATTTGGCAGTAGAGCCTTCTCCACTGCTGCGCCTCAGAAATGGAATAACCTCCCTCACACTCTACTGTCATGCACATCTCTCCCTCACTTTAAGAGACTTTTCAAAGAAATCTTCTTCCCACCCCCAGTATGTAAAGGTAACTGCAATTATACAATGGCAAGGAAAAATTTAAGAAGCTGATTGGCTGCTGACCCATGGAGACAGTGATGTTATTACATACTAACATCACTGTAACTTTGGATTTGTTGCATTTATATATTTTTTCTTAAGAAATAAAAATATTTTCCCACACTAACAAAAACATTCTTAAAAATTATTTTTTTATTCTGTATATAACAACAAGCCATTGTATAATTGCCATAAGACACGCCATGGTGTGTGTGTTATTGTGTAATAACATCACTCCTTGGATGGTGGAAGCACTCAGCTTCACCTCGTGCTTCAACCCACCACAGGAGTGATGTTATTATATGATAACATACACCTTGTTATGCCTTATTGCTTAAATAATCTCTCCTCGGCAATCTAACTGCAACTAATCCCATCCCAGCAGTCAGAACTCCTCTACCTCCTTCCCCCTCTCTCTTGTCACCCCACCTCTACCATAATCCTTGACTCTCTCCACACCCCTAGCTTCTCCTATCTTCCATTCTAACTGAAAGTGCTTATGTAGCCACACGTTAGAACAACAATTGTATTAACTTACAACATGTTTTATGGCTCTTCTCACCTCACACTTGTACACCATACTATACACTGATTGTTGTATAATCTAATGTAAGATGATTTACTTGGATGTGACTCAGATTGTGTATTTTATTGTTCTTTGCTGTATCTCCTGTTATATTTGGAATGTATCTGTTCCCCGGTTCACCCCTGAAAAAGGGACTTGTCCGTCTCAGCAGGCCTACCCGGTAATCAAAATTCAAATAAATAAATAAAATAAATAAATAAATGTATATTTCCTGCCTTGCATACATGGAGTGCACCCTCTATTATCCATCCCTCTATTATCCACCACTCTCTTTATCTTCTGGCCTGACCTTCTGTACCATTCCCTGTCTATGGAAATTCCCTCCATTATCCATCATCTTCTCTATCTACCATCCAACAGAACTTTCTGGTGTACAGGCTATATATTAAACATGTTATTCTCCCTCTGTTATCCCTCAAGTTACTGGCATTGATGCAGTGTATTATTATGTTCACAATTTTTTGGTTGCTGTAAATGTCTTAATAAGAAAAAATGTACAGTACACTACTGAGGACTATGTTACCTTTGAGAACGTAGTTAAGGTTTTCAACAATATCATCAATGAGGAAATTATTGAAACTGTCAGGAATGAAGAAAAGGAGGAAGTAGGCTGTTGGTTAACTAGGATCTGCAGCTTATCCATTAGGTAGGGAAATGGGCAGACTAGGTGGGCCAAGCAGTCCTTATCTGCCATCAAATTCTATGTTTCTATGTTTCATATTAGACGCAAGTGTGGATTTTCACATTATTTTGCTTGTCTGAGGCCTGGACTAGTGCAGCTAACCCTCTACTTGGCCATCTTGACTAGTGCAGGTCTTCCGTGGCTGCCAGTGAAGTTTAAAAAGTCCCTACTTTAGCAGACTGTAGTCTTCATGCAGATCTCCTTAATTGTTTCAGACGGCCAGGTATGATGAACAGCTCTTTAAGAGCTGCAATTACACGACACCTGGCAGTGCAAGGTGGGGACCCCACAATGTGAGTCATTGTCACCCCATTGTTAGGCTTTCAACTAGTGTCCAAGCTGTGATTGGGGTGGAATGCTGTTAAGTCACTAGCTTCCAAAGATCAAAGTTTATGTCTCCATGTGTGTTGATGTGCCCTACACTACTAAGGCCAGTGTCCCTCATTTTCCTACATTTTGGGTATCATTGCCCAACATTTCAGTGACAAAATGTTAATAGGTAAATAGTGTCTGCCATGCGGGTGGTGAGTTTTATTCCATCCTCTTCATAGTCACTCCCTCTACCTCTCGCTTCCCCATCTCCCAGCTCTGTACATTTCCTGGACACTACTGCAGTCCAATGAGAGAGGAGCACTTGGATGCTTAAATAAAATTAATCATTACTTAATAAGCCAAACAGATGTTCATCACTTATTACTTTAACGTTGGTTAATGGTAAATGAGAAATGCATTCAACTATCAGGTGTCATGTAATTGCAGATCTTAAAGAGCTGTTCATTATACCTGGCCATCTGGAACAATTAAGGAGATTTGCAATTATATCCCCAGAGCAGGAGGAGGACATAGACATTACTGTTAGAAGATATACAAAACATAACAGCTAAAGGGGAGGTTCTGATAATGGGAGACTTCAACATGCCAGATACAGATTGGTCAATACCAGCAGGAACATCTGCCAGAACTGGACACGTGGTGGATTCCCTGCAGGGGGAAGGCCTCAAACAACTGGTACAACAACCCACAAGACACAGGGCTATCCTAGATCTAGTACTGACTAACAGGAAAAGGATAACAGATCTCCAGGTAGGTCGTCACCTGGGGGCCAGTGACCATCACATGGTATGGTTCAATTTGGCAACTACAACTAAATCATCCCATTCCAAGGCAAAAATATGGGAGTTCAGAGGAGCTGATTTTGATAAGATGGCCAACAGAGTTAAGCTAGCCCTGGCAAAAAGAAATACAGGTGAGAGGGTTCAGGCAAAGTGGGCAAGCATTAAGGATGCAAAAGTTGAAGCAACATCCCATTGTGTTAGAGAGAAAAGGAAATGCAAAAGAAGAAGGAAACCATTTTGGTTCTTAAGAACAGAAGCAGAAAAGGTCAGAGACAAAAGGCTGGCCTTCAGGAAATATAAGGGAACACAGCAGGATGAAGATAGGGAGGCATACCAAACTTCCCTTAGGGAAGACAGTAAGGCAGACAAAGGCCCAAACCGAGGAAACACAAGCACAGACAGTAAAAGGTGACAAGACTTTCATTAGTGAAAGGAGAAAGTCCAGAGGGGGTATTGCTAAGATCAAAGGAGATAAGGGGGCTTATGAGGAGGAGGACCATGTAAAAGAATCTATCCTAAATAGATACTTCTGCTCAGTATTTACTGAAAAGATGGTAGGGCAAGGGCCCACAGCTCAGCACCATGGACACGGGGGGAGGGAGGTGAGCACTAGTCTCTTCACAAAAGAAAGGGTCCTACAAGAGATCGATAAGCTCAGGGTGGACAAGGCAATGGGACCTGATGACATACATCCCAGGGTACTAAATGAGCTAAGGGTGGAACTAGCAGAGCCATTATTAGAACTGTTTAATGAATCCCTGAGTATAGGAAAGGTCCCAGAAGACTGGAGAAGGGCTCATGTGATCCCGCTCCACAAGAGTAGTAGCAGGGAGGAGGCAGGGAACTACAGACCAGTCAATCTTACCTCAGTAGTGGGCAAGATTATGGAGGCACTCCTTAAGGAAAGGATACTGCAACACCTGGAATCCATAGGAGCACAGGATCCAAGACAGCATGGGTTTACAAAAGGAAGGTCCTGTCAAACTAATCTCATAGATTTCTTTGACTGTGTAACCAGAGTGGTGGACCAAGGGGGAGCAGCTGATGTCGCCTATCTTCACTTCAGCAAAGCTTTCAATACTGTTCCACATAGAAGATTGATTAATAAGCTGGGTAGGCTCGGGGTCGGTCAGAGGTTGGTCAACTGGGTGGAAAACTGGTTGACGGGCAGAAAACAGAGAGTGGTGGTAAACGGTATACAGTCAGAAGAGATGCAAGTCACAAGTGGGTTACCTCAGGGATCAGTCCTGGGGCCAGTCCTCTTCAATATCTTCATCACTGACATTGCAGATGGACTGGAGGGTAAGGTTTGTCTGTTTGCAGATGACACCAAGATCTGCAACAGAGTAGATGATCCATATGAGACGGGCAGAATAAGAAGAGATCTGGATAAACCAGTAAAATGGTCGGAATAGTGGCAACTGGGGTTTAATGCAAAGAAGTGCAAGATTATGCACATAGGGAAGAAAAACCCTAAAGCCACCTATAGGCTAGGACGGGAGTTGCTGACAGTCACAAGGGAAGAAAGGCACTTGGGCATCATCATCACCGATGACCTGAAATCATCCAAGCAGACCACTAAAGCAGTAGGTATGGCTAGGGGGATGTTAGGATGTATTAGTAAAGGTATCACAAGTCGGAAGAGGGAGGTAATAATCCCTATTTACAAGACACTGGTTAGGCCCCATCTGGAGTACTGCATGCAGTACTGGAGGCCACACCTTCACAATGACATTAACCAAACTGAGGCAGTCCAGAGAAGGGCAACCAAAATGGTACAGGGACTGCATCAGAAAACATATGAGGACAGATTAACAGAGCTCAATATGTATACCCTAGAGCAAAGGAGGGAGAGAGGTGATATGATCGAAACATTCAAACACCTTAAGGGCATTAACAAGGTGAAAGAGTCTAACATGTTTCAATATAAGAAAAATAGCAGGACAAGAAGGCACAGCATGAAATTAGGGGGAGGCTGATTAAGGGGTAATGTGAGGAAGTTCTTTTTCACAGAAAGGGTGGTGGATGCATGGAATGGCCAGGAAGTGGTGGATATGAATACAGTACAGGGCTTCAAACAGGCATGGGATAGGCATAAGGGAGCAATACAGATGAGTATGAATAGATAGGCCATTGACAGAGCAAAGGCCGATGGCACATTTATAAGGTAGAAAAAGAAATGAGCAGACTGGATAGGCCTTGCAGTCCTTATCTGCCATCAACTTCTATGTTTCTATGTTTCTAGATTTTTATAGACATACAGTGCACTCCACTTATACGGCCAGTGCATAATGTGGGCAATCACATTATGCGGGCACTTGACTGAAACCAAGAGCCATTTACTACATGCCCTTATAATAATTCCACTGCATAAAGCAATCCTTGTCCGCCTGCTATTGCAGGCACTTGAGGTACCAAACAGCCCTCCTCAATCTAGTTAATCCACTTACAGTAATTGGTGTGATTAACACCTCTGAATTTACATTACAAATGCTGCTTTCAAAGGTTGTTGTCTCATTATCCTGGAGGTGTTTTGTCAGTGTGATGGCCCCTAAACGGAAAGCACTCACTCTTAGTGAGAAAGCGGAACTGCTGCAAAAAATGGAACCACTGCCTATGCTCAGCCAGTGTGAGCTGGCGCAACAGCTCAACCTGACTAGATCTAGAGTAGCTGATCTCCAAAAACAATGACAGGAGATCATGTGGCAATGCATGAAAATGCCAACCCAGACCACAAAAGAAAGCATGAGGGAGATGCTGAAGTTGAGGAGGCATTGCTTTGGTGGTTCAAAAATGCTAGAGGGCGTGATGCCCTCATTAGCAGACCACTGCTTGCTGCTAAGGCTAAGCAGCTTGCGACTGCCCTCGGTCATCCAGATTTCAATGCCAGTGAAGACTGGTTGCAGCGCTGGAAGAAGCACAACAACACTGGGTTTAGAAGAGCCCATGGGGAGAAGGTGACTGCGGACACTGCTAGTGCAGATCAATGGCTCACTTAGGTTCTCCCAGGGCTGCTTGCCAGTTATGAACCTCGCAACACTTACAACTGCGATGTAACTGGACTTTTCTTCCATTGCATTGGTTATGGGACTCTTGCTTTTAAAACAGAACCTCTCCTTGGGCAGAAGAAAGCCAAGGAGAGGATTTCTGTTTTAGCATGCTTCAGTATGGATAGGAGTGATAAAACTAACCTTTTGGTGATTGGAAAATCCACCTCTCCTCGCTGTTTTAGGGGGGTGAACAACCTGCCAGTCATCTATAAGGCAAACAAATCAGCATGGATGACTGGAGAAATTTTCACTGAGTGGTGCAGAAATTGGGACTGGAAGCTGAGAGGGTGTAAAATCGCACTGCTTTTGGATAACTTTTCAGGACACCCTGCCATAACAAGTCTCCACAACATAAAACTAATCTTCCTACCCCCTAACACCACATGTATTATTCAGCCCCTTGATATGTGCATCATTTATGTATTAAAACAACACTATGTAAGGGCAATGAGGCAATGAGTTCTAGATGAATTGGATGTAGACAGTGCAATCACACCCTCACTATGCACCAAGAAGATTTCAATTCTCGATGCTGTTCGCTTTTTGAAACTAGCATGGGACTCTGTGACTGACCTGACAATTCAAAGATGTTTTCATAGGGCGTGGTTTGTTCTCCACATTGATCCAGATGACCCTGGAGAAGGAACCTCAGCTGGCAGTGAAGTGCAGATGGAGGAAGAAGAGCTTGTCAAGATTCCACATGGCTTAACAGAAATACAGTTTTCTGAAATCTGTCACCTTGGTGACGAGGATGCACCATCCCTAGTGGATGACGTGAGTCAGGTGGTGGAAAGTATGAGGGCATCACAGGATGCAGATGAGGAGGAGGAGGACATTTCCGATGCGTGCTGTGCAGAGGAGGCAATGGTGACACCAGGAAATGTGTGATGCGCTTTGCCTACGCTATGCCGTGCGATGGAGCAACACCCGGAGAGGACCCCAGACTGGGTGGCTCTTACTGCGGTGGAAAAGGTTAGGAAACCGTACTGTGTGAAGTCCACAGTACAGGTGAAGATCACATGATATGTTTAGCGTTTTGCTGGACTGAGTTGCTTACTTGCTGATTGTTCACTTCTTTTTGTACAGTACGTCATTATCATACTGCAGTAAAAAAACAAAATTCAAATGAATTGTTGTGTGCTTTCTTTCTGGGTAGGGGGTTCTGTATAATGCAGTAAACCTACTGTAACATTAAGGGATAACCATTAAAAGACGTGCATTTGGATATAGTGATCATGTTATATAACGGGCATGACGGGTTTGCACAGATGTGCCCATTATAAGCGGTGCCGACTGTACTATGGTTTTTAAGTATTTTTGTTACCAAGCTGTACACCTAAATCTAGTCCTGTGCTAGTTTTTCCATATTTTACTAATGCAACATAACATACCTCTATTATCCACCACCCTCTATTATCTGCCAAAAAGTTGGTATGCCAAAGCTGGTGGACAATAGAGGGTGCACTGTATACAAATTTTTAAAACATGAAGTACAACTTACAATTATATTTTTTTGGAGCTTCTTTTCTAACCATGGCTCCCCCTTCCTGTTCTTACATGCCAGCCAGAGAAACCATTGTTGCTTGCCCTGACCCAGATAAAGTTAAATCCTTGGCTTTGGTGGGGCTTTCTGTTATGTGTGTCTGTGTAGGGAGAGGTGAACATTCAGCCATTAGAATGCTGAAGAAGTCTGAATTCCTATATTCCATGATGAAAAAATATTCTAGCTACTGAATGGGTGGACAGACAGATGTTTGATAGCTGGGACGCACTCTTTATTTTTTTGTGCAGTAGTTAGTTTTCACAAAAGAAAATACCTGTTATTAATAGAAAAAAAATGTTTGTTTGTTTTTTACATTTTCTCAGTTTGCTTATTTTATAAGTGCAATAAGAAACTTCTGGGTTGTGCATTATGCTGATCTATCTGCCCTTCAAGGGGCTTAAAGCACTCTGCCTGCAGCATTGTGCCTCATTATGCCCCACGGTATGTGGAAGGATCAGCTTAGTGCATGCCCCCATCATGTCTTAGTGCTCACATAACACTTTTAACTTGTATAGGTAGGAACAGTGCAGACTGGGTAGACTCTGGACTTTTTATGCCTGTGAATTTTGTCAGTGTTTATATCTCCACAAATGAGTGGTAAGACCCATAATTTACAAGTGGTAGAGCCACACGTTAGCGATGAAAGTTTTACCACTCGTGTGTGGAGATTAATGTGTTATTCTTCCACAATCCATTATGTAAGTAAATTAAGTACAGTAAATCTCATGGTTGCCTAGATAGTGGCTGTGATTTTCTATCTGTCTGTCTATAATTTACTTTTTGTCTTTTTTCTGCTCCAAATTTGGGGTAATTCTATCAGTCTTCGCCATTTAATTTATTTGGAATTTTGTTTACTGGGTAAGCCCACTGAGACAAGCACCTCTTTTTCAAGGGAGACCCGGGATTAGTTACATAAAGTATCTTCCATGAACATCACCTAAATTACCTGAATCATCATCCTGAACAACTAAAGCACTGGAATGATGTAAAAAAAGTTGTTTGTTGCTGTATTGATCCTTGTACAATAAGATGCACAAAATGGATGATTTGATATGTTTTACTGAACCAACAGAGATTTACAGAAAAAACATTATGCTTTCAAACCTACAGAGTTCTTCATCAGAAAGGGAATGGCGTGTTTTCTTAAAAGGAGCTCACTTTCATTATACACATGAATGTTACAGATTAGAGAAATAATTAGCTGGGAGACACAACCAGAAATAGGAAAACCTCCTTGAAAAGCTAGTAGTGTGAAGGTGAAATGTCACAAAAGGAACAGTATGTAGATGTTTGTGGTGGTGCTTGGTTGGGGAGGTGGCTACACCTACAAGGGATCGCGAGGGAGGCAATCGCATCAGCGGTCGGAGACAGGGAAGTGACTGAATCTGCGGTTGGTACCAGTGGGGGCAGCAGCATGCCTGTAGCCGCATTGGTGGTAAGGAGGAGGCAGCATCAGGGCTCCCACCAGAGCCATAGAGGGCTGCATCAGTATTAAAGGTTAGGCTGCACCAGAGGTCTGGTGACTCCCCCCAGAGCCACAAATCAGGGAAGGGGGCACAAAATTTAAATCGTGGCTGGGCTATTTAAGGGAAGGCTGAGCCACATAACCGTAGTTTGTGGTGGTGCTTGGGTGGGGAGGTGGCTGCAGCTGCAAGGGATCATGAGGGTGGTGACCACATCAGCAATCAGAGACAGGAAAGTGACTGCATCGGCAGTCGGTACAGGGCAGCAGCAGCACGCCTGAAGCCACATTGGTGGTAAGGAGCAAGGAGGCAGCATCAGGGCTCCCACCTGAGCTGTAGAGGGCGGCATCAGCGAGAAAGGTTAGGCTGCACTGGAGGTCTGGTGGCTCCCACAGGAGCTGCCAATCAGGGGAGGGTGCACAAAATTTAAATTGCGGCTGGGCTATTAAAGAGCAGGCCCAGCCATGTAACAGTAGTTTGTGGTGGTGCTTGGTTGGGAAGGTGGCTGCAGCCACAAAGGATAGCAAGGGAGGCAACTGCATTGGCGGTCGGAGACAGGGAAGTGACCGCACTGGTGGTCGGTACCGGGGGGGCAGCAACATGCCTGAAGTTGCATCGGTGGTAAAGAGTGAGGAGGCAGCGTCTGTGCTCCCACCACAGCCATAGAGGGCCACATCGGCATCGTAGGTTAGGCTGAACTGGAGGCCTGGTGGCTCCCTCTTTAGTTTGTGGTGGTGCTTTTTCTCCCACCTGCCCCACACCTCCTCCTGTATTAAATTAATCCTTGTACTTCTCCCAGTAGTGGTTTTGAACAAATCAGGAGGGGCTAGATGAGGAGAGTGAAGAGGAGTTGGACACCTGAGAAGCTGTGCATCACATGAGTCTTCTGCTGGGGGAAGAGAATCAGAAGGGGCAGAAGGAGGAACTCATCGGAAGAAGTGGCCCCTGGGTGATCTAAAAGGCAGGGATACATGCAGCTGTAAGGGTACTGTTACTGGTCCGAGGTACTGTGGCTTTTCAATTTCTGGAGGCTTTATTACAGGGTCAGGGCACTATGGCTGTGTCAGGAACAGGGTACTGTTCCATTTCTGGAGGATCTGCTACAGAGCAGGGGCTCTGTGACTGATAATTGACACTTGGGGATGTCTGAAACTGTTTGGGCTCTGTATTATAAGAGGAACTCAAAGTGATTGGTATATGACAATTGGTGGAGCATGTAACTGTTGTTCTGGGGGAAATTCAGTTGTATGTACTGCATTTGAGGGGTACTCAGTCTTCTACTGTCTTCACAGGAAGCACTGCTGGGGATGTAGGGAGAGATTCAAATTACTGTCACTGCATAGGGAAGGGTTGTTAAGCCTAGGGTCTTTGTGGGAAGCAGTACAGGAGTGTGTTAAGGACATGTTAGAAAAGAAAGTCTGTCTGCTGGGGATTATTCAGGGAGTAAAGTGACGCTGAGGCAGGCAAATGGAAGGAACTGGGGAAGGACACGCTAGGGGATGGAGTGGCACTAGCAGAGGAGGATGGGGACCGCAAAGGAGGGCAGCACAGGTGGCAGCAAGATGCTAGAGGGGCCATGGGAGTAGAATAGTGTGTTGCAATGGTTGTGGGGCGGCAGTCAGGATGAACGTATTGTGGAAGCTAGAAGGGTGTCCAATCTGTCACAGGCTGAGGAGACTCAAAGAAGAAGTGCAGTGACTTGGTAGAGAGTTGGGGAGGGTGGGGAGGGGAAGGGAGCTGGGGCAGAGGGCAACAGGACGCCATGTGACTGGAACAACGGTTCACAGGGAGATAGGGAGGGGGACAGGAGCAATACAAATAGGTGGCCTAGCAAAGGAAGGGGGATAAGGGCAGGAAGATTGAGCCCACACCCAGCACAGCAGAGAGGGCAGGTAATAGGTTTGCGGTGCTGTCGACACTGGAGTGGGGAGGGTGAGGGATCTCCTGGAGGGAGTAGGTAAAGGGAAGCAGGAGGATGGCACAAGGGTCAGTAGTCAGGCAGAGGATGGTGGTAGGGGTAAGGGGAGGGGCACGGCTGGAAGGATGGATGAAGAGAGCAGGGAGTAAATGCAAGAAGAGCAATGCTAGAGTGGAGAAAGGGAGGGACTTAGCAGAGGGGGAGGAGGAGGGGGAGACCAGGTTAGATGGGAAGGATGGGGAGGAGTGTGAGGGAACAATGAGGGGGAACGGGGATAGATCTGGGGTGGGGGGGGAACCATAGGAGGGAAGAGCAGGGTTGTAGCTGGGGCAGACTCTAGCAGCAGATAACAAGGTAGAAGGGTGGGGGAGATGAGGATTGGAGAGGGAGGGGATTAGTGCTGGGGGACACCATACTTAAAGGGATTAGATGAGGCAGCAAGGGAAAACGGCATAGTCATATCTGGGTGGAGTCCATACCTGGCTTAACTGCAAGCAGGGTGGGGCAGTCAATTCTAAAGTGTGTTAGGAGGGGTAGGAGGAAACCACATCTTGTGGTGCACATGGGTATGAATGACCTGGCGGGAGATGGTGGAAGTAGTGAGGGAGAGGTTTGAGGAACTGAGCAGGCTATGTGGGGGCTAGGGGAATCTGTGGCCTTCTCAGACGTGCTTCCAGTACCCTGCACTAGTACGGTGAGGAAAGTAAGGATTGGGGAGTTCAACACCTGGCTGAGGGAATGGTGTCAATCTAGGGACACAGGTTGGTGGGGGGCTGGGACAGAATCTGGGCAAACAATTAACTTTATGCAGGAGATAGGCTACATTTGAGTGGGGAGGGGAAGCAGGTATTAAAGCAGGGGAATATGTAGCTACGAAGGTGGATTTAAACTAAGTAGGAGGGATGGCGAGTGGACAGATGGTAGGCTGGGATCCCAGATAGGAGCGCCAAACAAGCTTACCCCTCAGGCCAGCAGGGAGAAATCTGGAGCAATGGCACAAGGGGGGGATTAGGAGGGGGGTAATTCAGGGAGGGGAGGCGGCATGGATGGGTTGGAGAGTGGTCTTACTGAGTGCGAGAAGCCTTGGTAACAAATCAATGGAATTACAGGCTCTCTTGGCAATAGGGAGGGTGGGAATTGTGGCCATCATGGAAACGTGGGCCACCCAGTACCAGGAATGGAATTTGATGATCCCAGGACATAGGATATTCAGAAAGGATAGGGCTAAGTGAAAATGGGGGCATGGTAATATATTTATTTTTATTTGTTTTATTTATTTATTGAAATGTTTCACCAGGAAGGCACACTGAACAATAAGCTGCTTGTCTCCTGGTGCAACCTAGGGATACAACTGAATGAAGAATTAGACATACAGTGCCTTCGAAAGTATTCCCCCCATAGTTTTGTCACATTTTGTTGTGTTACTACCAGAATTTTTAATGCATTGAAAT
Source organism: Neoceratodus forsteri (assembly GCA_016271365.2). NCBI lineage: Eukaryota > Metazoa > Chordata > Ceratodontiformes > Ceratodontidae > Neoceratodus > Neoceratodus forsteri. The sequence goes on from CM057459.1 coordinate 33,818,469, forward strand.
TATTTTTCCTCCTTGATTCACACAGCATATTCAACAATTTAAAGGGGCAAAAATAGTTTTGTTGTGTAACAAAAATTTATGAAACATTAAAAACTGAAATATCTTGTTTACTTAAGTATTCACTCCCCGAGTCAATACTTTGTAGAAGCACCTTTGGCAGCAATTACAGCTTTGAGTCTTCTTGGGTATGCCTGTATCAGCTTTGCACATCTGGATTTGGGAATTTTCACCCATTCTTCCTTGCAGATTTGCTCAAGCTCTGTCAAGTTGGATGGGGAGCGTTGATGAACCGCAATCTTTAAGTCTTTCCACAGATTCTTAATGGGATTCAAGTCTGGGCTTTGGCAGGGCCACTCAAGGACATTCATCTTCTTGTTCTGAAGCCACTCCAGTGTTGCTTTGGCTGTATGCTTGGGGCCGTTGTCCTGTCGGAACGTAAATCTTCGCCCCAGTCCAAGATCTATTGCAGACTGATGCAGGTTCTCCTTAAGGATGTGCCTGTATTTGGCTCCATTCATTGTTTCCTCTATCCTGACAAGTACCCCAGCCCCTGCCACTGAAAAGCATCCCCATAACATGACGCTGCCACCACCATGCTTCATGGTAGGGATGGTGTTACACGGGTGATGAGCTGTGTTCGGTTTGCACCAGGCATAGCGCTTGCATTCAGTCCAAAGAGTTCAATTTTTGTTTCATCAGACCAGAGAATCTTTGCCACATGGTCTCAGAGTCTGCCCATGCCTTCTTGCAAACTCCAGGCATGCTATTATGTGCCTTTTCTCAGGGGTGGCTTCCGTCTAGCCACTCTCCCATAGAGGCTACATCTGTGAAGGGCTGCAGAGATTGTTGTCCTCTGGACAGGTTTTCTCATCTCAGCCATGGAACTCTGTAGTTCTGTCAGGGTGGTCATTGGGTTCTTGGTCACTTCCCTGACCAAGGTCCTTCTTGCCCGGTTGCTCAGTTTGGGAGGACGGCCTGCTCTAGGAAGATTCTGGGTGGTTCCATAATCTTTCCATTTCCTAATGATGGACTTGACTGTGCTCCTGGGAACTTTCAACACCCTAGAAATGTTTTTATACCCCTCCCCAGATCTATGCCTCCTCACAATTCTATCACGGAGTTCTATGGACAGCTCCTTGGTCTTCATGGTAGAGTTTCTGCTCTGACATGCACTGTCAACAGTGGGACCTTACTGTATATAGACAGGTGTACAGTATTTCCTCTGAAATCATGTCAACCATTTGAACTGACCACAGGTGGACTCCATTCAAGTTTTAGAGTGATCTCACAAGGAAATTGGATGCACCTGAGCTCAATTTGGAGTGTCATAGCAAAGGGGGTGAATATTTATCAAATCAAGACATTTCAGGTTTTTATTTTAAATTACATGTACAAAAAATTCCAGAAGTTTCATTCCACTTTGACATTATGGAGTAATTTGTGTAGATATGTGACAAAAAAATCCCATATAAATGTATTTTAATTTGAGTTTGCAACATCACAAAATGTGACAAAATCCAAGGGGGTGAATACTTTCTGAAGGCACTGTACAGTTTAACATTTAACATATCCAAGAAATTAAACATTCAATTACATTTGTAATAAGACATACAGTTAAAAAATATCATAAATAATCATACAATCGCATTTGAGACATGACATACAGTTGAATATATCATACCTGTGGAATATGCATTTAATTACAAGTGGCATATCTGATGAACATAATACAGGCATTTAATGTAGCCTTTGAGCCAACTCCTTGCAGGAATGGACCACAGTTAAGAGGCAGATTATTTAGCAATTATTAAATGAATGAGGTGCAGTGAGGGGATATCAAGGAGGGTAGAGGGGTAGACAGGGAAAACCAGCTGGGGGCCTTTGATTCCTTGTTGCATGGGAGGTTAAAGGGGAAGCTGGAATATATAGGGGTGGGAACAAAGAGGATAATTTGGATCACTAATTGGCTGAAGGGAAAGCAGCGAAGGGTGGTGGTGATGGGGGGGGGGACTCTCATCACTGAGGGATTTGATGAGTGGGGTACCACAGAGATCACTATTGGGACCGGTGTTGTTCGGGATATTCATAGCTGATATGTCCCATGGGGTCTGGAGTAAGATCAGTATCTTTGCAGATGACACAAAGATGGGAGCTGTGGTAGATGACATTGAAGGGTGGAGGGGGCTGCAGGAGGACCTGACCAAACTACAGGAGTGGTCAGATGCATGGCAGTTGGGGTTTAATGCCAAAAAGTGCAAGATATTGCACTTTGGGGCTAACAACCAGGGGAGGAGCTATCAGCTGCGGGGGTGTACAGCTGGAATGCACCAAGGAGGAAAAGGATCTAGGGCTGCTTATAACGGGGAGTATGAACAACTCAGCTCAGTGCAGGAAGGCGGCAGCAAAAGCCAACAGAGTGCTGGGATATATAGCGAGGGGAATCACCTCCAGAAATAGGGAAGTGATCCCGCTCCTCTACAGGTAGCTAGTCAAGCTGCACCTGGAATACTGTGTGCAGTACTGGTGCCAATTCCTGAAGAAGGACATCAGATTGTTGGAGGGTGTATAGAGAAGAGCGACAAAGATGATCAAGGGATTAGAGAGATACTCCTATGAAGAGAAGCCGTGCGAGCGGAACATGTATTCCATGGAGGAAAGGAGGGACAAGGGGGACATGATCGAAACCTTTAAATACTTACAGGGGATTAACAAGATTAGTACATAAGGGATTTTCCAGATTAGAAGGGGGAGGGTCACAAGGGGGCACCAGATGAGATTGGAGGTGGGAAGAAGATTCAGGAGGGAAGTCAGGAGACATTATTTCACTGAGTGGGTGTGGCCCGGATAAGTAGAATACTCTGCTGGAGGAGGTAGTAGCCTATAGCATGGTAGATGGTTTTAAGAGGATGGGACAGAGTGGGGGGTTAATTATGAGTAAGGGAGGTGGGTGGGGCAGCTGCAGGGTTGAGGGGCTAGCTGCACAATTGAGCGAACTTGATAGACTGCAGCGGCTGTTTCTGCTGGCATTTTCATATGTTTGTATGTTCGTATGTACAATGTCTATAAATTATCTCATTATCTAATGCTAAAGCAGTGGAATGAGTACTTTTTTCAGGAAAAACTTTTAAAGATTCTAAACCAACAAAGACACTTCAGCAAGATCCTACGGCTTCAAGAAACCTGATACCTGCTGTTTTATGACCAGTGCATTCTCCAAAGGATTAATTGCACCCTTATTTTCAAAGTTGCAATGAGACATTCCATAAACCTAATTCCTGCCTGTTGACACCTAGTATCCTATTTCTTCCTGGATGCTCTTAGTCCACCATGCTTTCTCATCTGGCACTAATTAATTTAGGGCAGTGATGTGGAACTGTGGTGACTCTCTCAGAGTGTCTCCGAAGTGCTGTGATATATAGCTGAAGGTTTACATCTGCTGGTAAGAATTTGGTGTGTGTATTCAGTCTGACTGTGGGACCCTCAGCCTTAATCTAGGAGACAGGTCAGTGGGTTACTTATTTGCCAATCTGTGTCCCACGTGGACCCCTGTTCTACCACCAGAACTTGAACATGAGTGTTTCATCAGTAGGACTCAAACCTTCAGGGCACATACTAGTTCTATTGTTCACAAGATTTCCACTGCCTGCCTCCAAGTCTACTAAAGGATGTATAGTACATTGTTATTTGCTATTACCTTGTCTTGCATGGAGGGGGGCACTGTTACTTCTGTTTTAAAGGGTTTTACTGGTCATGCCTAGTCAGCCACTTTATTCTGCTCCTGCAATGAGTTAACGAGGTTTCTGATGAAACAGTATTGCTTTCCCCTATCCTTTGTGAATATCCCCCTTACCAATAATATAGTACTGATGAACACATCTGAGTAATCTGAGTATTTGGGTACCAAATATAAGTATGGGCTACAGTTCTGTCTGCCAATAGTGTTTTTTTCTGTATAATACTGGTTGCTGCTACCCTTATCTCTACGTTAGCTTTGCTAACATCCTACCAGGGAAGACTGTGTCCTAAGGTTAGCTAGTCAAGAACCTAAAAGAACTGACTGCTACCAGTACCTGCTCCTGAACAGCGACAGTGTTTAAATTGTTTATTGCTGGTGTTGCTACTTGTACTGCTATTGTAATTCTGCTAACACTGCTCATGGTAGATTGTGTCCCAGGGCTACAGGTCAATGGCCTACCTGTTTTACTTACAAACTGCTGTTACCGTTCCTCCCTGCACACATGTTGCTCACAATATTAATCCTGCTGACCTGCTCACCCACAGCACTACTACCTGAACCTATACAGCCCTCAGAGATAAAGGATGCAATCTCCCTTGATCCCACACTGATACAAAGGCCTACTGATCTCCCTGAACAATCTCCAGCATCCGAGCCTCCCAGCCATATGCCCCCCATACTGAACACTTAAGCCTGGTGAAACTTAGGGAGCGCTATGGGTTTGGCTGACATGGCCATGTCTCCAGGACCACACGTCTGCCCCTCTTTCCTAGGAGTAAAACCTGGAGACTGAATCACTACCTCAGAGCCACCAGAGGCCTTACAATAATGTTACTTCTACTGTCCAGCAATGTCCACCACAACCTAGGCACTGCTGGTAGCTCTGGGTCTGCCACCCACAGCCAAGGATTACTAAATATTGTATTTATTTATTTAACGTCTCAGATTATAACAACATTTGAGCTAGTAGCTCATTTACAAAGATTCCACATCCAGTACAAACTTTGGCCCTTATGCACAAAGGGGCAGAAGGTATGCACCACAGGCACGTACCCACCCATAGAGTTTCACACCTGCAGACAGGTGTACACCTGGCAGCATTCACAACTGCCAGTCACCTGTCCGTGGCCCTGTCCCACCCCCAGTGCATAGGTTCACGCAGGGTGGACACTACAGAGCTGAGGACCCAGGAGGACATCCAATCAGATGCCCATCCCGGGTCCCTCAGTGGATCCCTTACATGGCAGGGCATGCATTAGATGCACGCTCCTGCATATGTCAGCTGGCCAGTGGCCATGGAGGTGTGACGAAGGCAGTGCTACCAGCCCTCCTGGGCCACAGCATTGGTGGCAAGGTATGGGGATGGTGCCATGGGGGTGGAGGGTCCACTGACCACTGTGACACTTGGCCAGCTGGTCATGATTATTGTATGCTACTGGTATTATAAATAAATGGTCAGTGTATGAAATGTCAGTCTGTGAGACTTGGCCCTTTTAAATTACAAGGTGTCAGCAACTGAAATAACAGGATGTATTAGACTGACCTGGAGATCTCTGTAATGTAATGTAATTAACTTTCTTGAGAAATTGCATTTTATGGCCTTTTTATGACCTTGTGCTTCTGAAGTTGGAAACTAAATATACATTTTATTACATAGGGAAAGGACATCATTTAGCTGATTCCTTTTGGCTATCTCACACCTGGGTGATGGACTGCAGGGTTGTAAACATCAAAGGAACTGGTTGATCAAAGACTCATAATTTGGGAAATGGGTTTTTGCTGATGTCACATTATTAACATACCTCATGGTAGGAAATCATTTTTTGTAAGTTTATATTCTAAAAGGAGCTATATGACTCACAGAAGGGGTGTGAAGACACAGAGTTTAAACTGGTACTTGTGTCTGAAATGCATGTCATATCATCTTGGGACTCTAGGGAGACACAGCTGTCTGATCTAACTTTAAAACACACTTCCAGAGGTAATATCTTAGATAGCAAAGATCTAAATGTATTGTGGTAGGAATTTTGCTTTGTAATTTTTCCTTGTTCTTTTTTGTGATTGTGAGCTCTGTGATATATTGTTCTGTGTTTACATTTTTCATATTTTTATCATCTTTTAGTAAAGTACCTTTTCTTTGAAAGACTGCCTGGGTGTCTGCCAGTTCTTTTTGCATGTGATGTATAGGGGGTTAAGTCTGACAAAACTGTTCAATAGCTTCATGGTGTTGCTAAGCTTGGTAAAAGGTAAGAATATACCTAAGGTCTCCTATAGAGCTTTAAGGGTTCATTTTGGAAACCTGGTTAGGTGCCCTTAGGTGAAAGATATATTGCATCCTCCCAAAGAGAATATTATCTGAGCCTAAACATTTGGGTACGCTAGCATAAGGTTCACAGTTTGAGTCCCCCAGATCTTAAGACTAAAGGTGATTCAGACCCAAAAGCAGACAGAAGGGTTACCCTGTCTGTTACTTGTTCACACTATTGCACTCTGAGTTTGGTACTGTGGGAGCAGAGGGCCTGACCTGCTGAGAGCTTCTGCAACAGATTTAGTTGGCAGCGGTGCAATAAATTTGGTAACACATGCTTTAACTGTTCAGTGTGTTAGCTTAATACGGTACAGTTCACTTGCAAAATAAGACAGTGATTTATTTTTAAAAGAGAAAACAGAATATCATTTTGCTTACAGTCAAAGTTCCTACCTGTTTCATTTTTTTTTCAAAGTGAAAGTTAGAGTAGCCATAGTTAGGGAAGAAGATGGCTTCCAGCTACAGTGAGCACACTGCAGACTACCTGAAGCAGTTGTGCAAGGAGAGAGGAGTCCTGCATGAGGGAAGAGCCACCAAGCAGAACCTTGTAGACACTCTGATGGCCGCTGATGCCCAGAGTGTTGAGTCACAGACAGTGACTGTAAAGGACCAAACCTTGGGCATGGAGGGGCCAGTGGCCAGTGCAGTGGCCAGATCCAGTGAGGAGAACAGCATGGCCAGTGCTAGCCAATGGCCACAGCAGCAGGGAAAGGTCACCAGCATTCTGGAGCCAGAAGCCATCAGGCTGCAGATGGAGTTGCGGAGAATGGAGCTGGAGTTCCAGAGAGAAGAGAAGTGAGAGCAGTGAGCAGCAGAGGAGAAGAGGGAGTGAGAATAGTGAGTAACTGAATGTGAACAGCGAGAGGCAGACCGTGAAGAGTATGAGCGCCAGAGGCGACATGAACTGGAGAAGCTATGAGTCCAACCACCAGCACCAGAACAGGTAAGTGGCTTGGGTTTAACTGGAACTACAGGACTGGATTACAAATTAAATTCCAAATTAATAGCTGAATTTAAAGGGGGGGGGCAGGATATGGATGCCTTTTTAAATTCCTTTGAAAAAGTTTGTATTCAGGCAAAGATTCCTAGAGGGTCCTGGAGCTTCCAGCTATCCCCGCTACTTACCAGGAAAGCTCGGGATACATTGGGTCAAATGGACAATGAGGACAGTAATGATTACAGCAAACTTAAAGCTGCATTTAAAAAAAAGTTTGATTTAACTGCAGAAGCATACAGTGCTAAATTCTGCAAGCTCAGGAGAAGCCCTGACATGAGCTACAAGGAACTAGCCATGAAACAATGTCAGTGTTTAAAACTTTGATGGGAAGAAACTGAAGCAAACTCTGTAGATAAAATTGAAAATGCTATATTGTTAGAACAGTTTTTTGGAGCATGCCCAGCAAAGCTGAAAACCTGGTTGGTGGACCAAGATCCCAAAACAGTGCAAGAGGCTGCTGAACTATCGGACCGCTATGCCAAGAACAGATCTGCTCTGAGAGCGAATGGGACGAGCGTAGCAGAGCAGAAAGGGAAAAGTGTGCCTTCAGGGCAGCTAAAACCCTCCCTGTCTCCACTGAAACCAGTTAGCCCCAGGTTTCAAAGAAAAGATTTTTCTGAGAAAATAAACAAATGTTGGGTTTGCAAAGAAACTGGGCATATTGCCAGACAGTGTCCAAAAAGGACGAACAATACTCAAAATGGGGCTAGGAAAGAAGTGGGTTGTTTGTGTGTCCCTGGAAGCATGCCTGTGAACATGAGGGAACACATGCACCCAGACACTGTGAATGGTGTACAGACACAAGGGTTAAGAGACACAGGGGCATCCCTGACGTTGGTAAAAGGGGAACTGAAACAGCCTGGTCAGCTTATACCCAATAAATTTGTAACTTACAAGGCTTCACTGGGGAAGAGAAAACATTGCCACTCACTAGTGTTCTCCTAGACTGGGGTGAAATGGGGAACAGTGCAACAGGTGGCTGTAGCCAAAACTTTAGCAGTTGATGTCATCCTTGGCAACAATCTCAAACAGGGGATGGTGTGTGCAGTTACCCATAGCCAAGCAGGAAGGGGAAACTGTAGACCCCATAGAAGCCACTGTTGAAACCACTAGGAGGCTGGTTCCCAGTCTGTGTCTCCTGATATGGAGACTAATGAAAAAGGGGTAGAAATTTCCCCAGTAGCAGTTAACCAAACAGCTATGGAGGGTTACTCTGAAGAAGGAGGGGTGACCCATTGTCAGAGGGTTAGGGATGAGAGTAATCTGGAGTGCTCTGATGCTAGAGCTAGGGACTCTAGATTAGATACTGATGGGGACATGTCCCATGCCTTGGAAATGTGTAAGGAATTTGCAGCTGCTCAGTAAAGTGACCTTAGTATAGAGAAGCTGAGGGCTTGGGCAGACACTGATGGAGCACAGGGAGGTGACGAGAGACATAAGGTTTATTGGGAGACTGAACTGATGTATACTCAGGATGCTAAGACAGAGGGAGGGGTGATAGACAGGCAGTTTGTTGTTCCCCAGGGGTACCGTGAGCAGTTGCTCAAGATTGTACAAGATATTCCCTTGTCTGGTCATCTGGGAATCACGTGCACTACACAGCAGTTGGCCTAGAATTTCTATTGGCCCAGCTTCACCCAGCAGGTGAAGGAGTATTGCAGGTCTTGTCACCGGTGCCAAGAAATAGGAAAGGTGGGTAAGAAAACTGAAGCTGCCCTAATTCCACTGCCCATTGTGGAGGAGTCATTCCAGAGGGTGGGAATGGATATGGTGGGGCCTTTAAATACCCCAGGTCCTCCAGGAAGAGGTTCATCTTGACTGTGGTGGATTATGCCACCCGGTATCCAAAGGCAGTCACCCTATCCTTACTGAGGACAGACAAAGTGGCATATGTCTTACTTGGGATTTTCGCCCATGTTGGGTTTCCACAGGAGGTTATCACTGATCAAGGGGGTTCCTTCATGTCAGACCTGATGAAATGTTTGTGGGAGAAGTGTGGAGTGGTGCAGAGGCACACGAAACCTTATCACCCACAAGCCAATGGGCTTGTGGAAAGACTTATCGGTATCATGAAGTCAATGCTCCAAGCATTTGCTGAACATCATGGGAGCGACTGGGAGAAATACCTTCACCACTTGTTGTTTGCATATAGGGAGGTACCCCAAGAGTCAACAGGGTTTTCCCCCTTCAAGCTCTTATATGGATGCCAGGTACATGGGCCCCTAAACTTGATTCAGGAGGACTGGGAAGGCAAGCACGCCACCCAGGGAACTCCCATAGTGGATTATCTCCTTAGGTTTAGGGAACGGCTGAAGGAGCTTATGGGGACAGCCCAGAGCAACCTGACAGCTGCCCAACAGAAACAAAAAGTGTGGTATGACTGCAGAGCCAGAGCTCACTCGTACATGATGGGTCAGGAAGTCATGGTCCTTATCTCGGTCCGGAAAGACAAGCTGCAGGCTGAGTTGGCAGGACCGTACAAAGTAGTTAGAAAGATAAATGATGTGAACTACTGTATATCAGAGAGTTACCTGACAGAAGATATACAGAAAGAATGTTCCATGTCAACATGATGAAGCCATATGCTAATAGGGCTGACATGGTGTTTGCAGTATGTAGTCCTGGGGAGGGGACGGATAAAGGAGACCTCTTTCTGGACTTGCTGGAAGAAAGCAAGGAGGAGTCCTCTGTGGACACAGTTAAACTGTCACCCCAGCTGGCCCCGGACAAGATCCAGGAAGTAAGGGAGGTTTTAGCAGGCTTTGCTCCACTGTTTAGTGCCAAGCCTGGACTAACTCCCCTAGCAACGCACAATGTGGAGACAGGGACAGAGACGCCCATATGGTGGACAGCATATCGGGTGTCAGAGGCTGTCCAAAAGGACTTTAGAAGGGAGGTGGAGGAAATGCTGGATTTAGGGGTAATCTAAAGATCCCACAGCCCCTGGGCCTCACCCATAGTCCTTGTGCCCAAGCCAGATGGCTCTACTTGTTTCTGTGTGGACTATTGTGGACTGAATGCAGTCAAGAAGCTAGATGCCCACCCGATGCCCCGGATGGATGAACTCCTGGACAAGTTGGGAGGGGCAACCTACCTTATGACTATTGACCTGGCTAAGGGGTATTGGCAGGTACAGTTAACTGACAGAGCTAGGGAGAGATCGGCCTTCATCACTCCAATAGGTTTATTTGATCAAAGACTCGTAATTTGGGAAATTAGTTTTTGCTGATGTCACATTATTAACATACCTCCTGGTAGGAAATCATTGTTTTGTAATTTTATATTCTAAAAGGAGGAGCTAGGTGACTCACAGAATGGGTGTGGAGACACAGAGTCTAAACTGATACTTGTGTCTGAAATGTATGTCATATCATCTTGGGACTCTAGAGAGACACACCTGTCTGATCTAACTTTAAACACACTTCCAGAGGTAATACATTAGATAGCAAAGATCTAAATGTACTGTGGCAGGAATTTTGCTTTGTAATTTCCCCTTGTTGTTTTACGTGATTGTGAGTTCTTTGATATATTGTTCAGTGTTTACATTTTTCATATTTTTATCATCTTTTAGTAAAGTACCTTTTCTTTGAAAGACTGCCTGGGTGTCTGCCAGTTCTTTTTGCATGTGACATATAGGGGGTTAAGTCTGACAAAACTGTTCAACAGCTTCATGGTGTTACTAAGCTTGGTAAAAGGTAAGAATATACATAGGGTCTCTTACAGAGTTTTAAGGATTCATTTTGGATACCTGGTTAGGTACCCCTAGGTGAAAGATATACTGCATCCCCCCAAAGAGAATATGATCTGATCCTGTACATTTAGGTATGCTAGTATAAGGTTCACAGTTTGAATCCCCCCAGAACTTGAGACTATAGGTGATTTGGACCCAAAAGCAGACAGGAGGGTTACCCTGTCTGTTACCTGTTCACACTATTGCACTCTGAGGTTGACACTATGGGAGCAGAGGGTCTGACCTGCTGAGTGCATCTGTGACAACCACCAATGATTGGCCGGACAGGCAGGGATGGATCGGGGGCTATGACTGCAGGGTGGGGGGGTGCACCGGTACTACACCAGGGGACAGAGACAACAGTTGAGGGAGGGTGTATGTTTATACAGCCAGGGGATGGCCGGCCATGTGGTGGGGGTTTGTACTAAACCTACGGGGATAGGGTACACTGCTGTTGGGGCAGCAGATGCCAATGTCATGACAAGGATGGGGCATACATGGGTAGGGGGTGCTTTGTCCTGTGTTGGGCGCAGGGGGGAAGACACATCCATGTTATGAGGGTGCCACAGTCCAGTGGGGGGCATGCTTGAGTCAAAGGATCTGAATGGGTGGACGCACAGCAGTGGTGCAGATCCCCAACAATGGGTCCTCACGGAATACCTCTATGGGCACCCGCCCGTTCAGCTGCCCCATCCCACCCCTTCAGCCTTGTGGGCTGAGGTGGCACAGATGGATGTTCCCTGGTCGCACCACAGCTTGCCATTGTAGTCCAAGGGGGCACACAGTGGGTTATGGCAAGGTCCCTCATGCCATAACATGCACCCTTCTCACACACCTGCAGCCAGCACTACACACCATAGTGCATGGCGTGTAGTGCTGGCATGCCCCCGCCTGCCCCCAGTGCATTGCTGTCTGCACATCCAGGGGGATTGGCAGGGCTGGATTAAGGCATAGGCACAACAGGCCCGGGCTTAGGGCCTCATCTGTCAGGGGGGCCCCATTTATTCCCTTTATTCGTTTTTTTTTTTGCTTTTTTTTTTTTTGTTCCCATAGTCCGTAAAAACAAAAGGCATTGAAAATGCATTTTTTTCTGGGGGGGAGGGGGACAGACAGCATTGTCATCACAGTGACAGCCCACCACCACTGTTTCAGAATCACGATTCACTAGAAATTAAAAAAAAAAAAATGAGCGCACCACAAGGCAAGAGGCACATGCCACTGCCTTGAGTCAGGTGGTGCTCTTTGGAGATTCAGATTGGAGGGTTTGAGTAATGTGTGGCTAATAGTTTTGCCTTCCACCACTGAGTACCGTAGTTTGCCTCTCCTTGTTGTTCGCATTGGAAGCAATACTAGGATTCCAGTTCCTATCCACACAGCCGGCTCAGTAGCCACTAGCCTAGCAGAGTGAAACTCACCAGTGAATTTTATTTCTGTTTTTACATCCGACCACCCGATCCATTAATTTTGTGGAAATTTGGGTCTTGAGATCCATCGTCAGTCCAACCGTGACGGGTGACGTCCGACGGTCCGTCCCGTCATAAATTTATTTTTTTAGTCAGGCGGTCAGCCCAGGGCTATTCTCTCACGACTTCACTGGCGACTCACCCACGACCCACACAAAGGACTCAGAGGTCTCTCCCTCCCGAGCCCCGACTGACTTCTGCCGCACCGCCCTCATCATCAGCTAGCCACCAAGCAGCCCACTGCACTACTGCGCTGCCGCCTGCCGGCGAAAAGCTCATCTCACCTCCGGTCTCATCTCACCCCCGGCCCCCGCCCAGGCAACCCTCAGCCCCCGCTGTGTCCTCACTGGCCAGTCTTTGTGGTCTGCCCAGTGCCACCTCGTGCATTGCTGTTGTTGCTGCTGGTCCGGTCAGGCCTGCCCTGTCCTGCCCAACTTAAGTACATTTAAGTGGCCAGTGAGTGTCCACAGATTAGGAGGCAAGAAAGGACTGTGTGACTCCATCTGAGTGTGTGTCTGAGGGGAGGGACAGCCAGGACATCTCACACACAATGGGTGACCACCACTGCCGCACTACCATGAGTCAATCGAGACGAGTATTACGAAGATTCAACCAACAGTAGGTAAGGCAGAGTTTTGTGAGTGACTTAGATGCCTATGATAAAGTTAATTCAAGTTTCAATCATTGGGGGACGGGGGTCCTAGTCCATTTCAGTAAATTTGCTATACTCATTGCCATCAATGTCATTATGATATTTTTTATTAATATTTTTTGGGTAGATTCTAATCGGGAATTATGTCCTAAAAGTGTAAACAGTGTTACCAGAGGTGTGAAGTGAAAGTGAACTTGTACACTTTTTGTACACAATTTTATTTTTGTCCAGACATTTGTGAGGTATGGACATTCATGAATTGAATGAATTAGTACTTTTAAGAAGTACAGTAGATTACCTTTTTTTTGTATATATAGTTTTTGATTTGTAGAACTTCTGATAATTGTCCGGTATATTATATCGTGTCTGAATTGATGTGAAATGTTTAAAAATGTTATTCTTGAATAACCACCTATATTCCACCAGGGGATGAAAAATCCCCAAGTCCGAGGTCCGGGACGCATAGAAACCGCAGGAGGACTTGAACGGCACAGCCCAGTTAAGTCTGGCAGACTTGGCTGTGCAGTTCAGTATTGCCGTGCATGCACAGTATTTGTATCTGAGTAGCAGGCTTCTGAGTGTTGTCATTTTGGTCTCTCTCCACCAGTGTTCCCATTCACTCATAAATGTGCATGAATCACGTAAAAATTAAGAAATTCACGCTCATTTATGTGTGGAGAGGGTACACTGCACGCAAAGGACTGCATACAGGCATGTATGCTGTTAGTACTAGCACAGCACAGTGCACACTGCCCCTTTAATTGCGATTGTGCTCCCCCTCAGTTCTGCCTAGTTACCTCAATGGCCAGCTCCTATTGGCTGCATCAGTTTCTCCCTTCCACTACAGCAAGTTAAGTTGGCATCGGTGGTGTTATACCTAAGGCTGGATCGAGGAGCCATGGGGCCGTGGGATACACGTGTTGATGTCTGTCTCGATCAGGAGAGTTGGTTGGCACAAAGAAGCTCAGCACCAGGAGAAAGAGCAGGTCAAGATTATTCTGTGGAGACCCTCCCGAGTCCCGACCCTGACTTGCAGTATGCATGGATCCCAGGGACAACAAGCAGGTATGGGACATAAGTGTAGGCCTCTCCCGGGAGAGCAAGAGAGTGCGAGTGTGCCGCGGCCCAGCCCCAGCCCCAAAGTGTGCCCCATGCTCCCACCTGTAAGTCCGGCCATCAAAAATTAATTAAATTGAAGTGTCCGCTGCCCCTGCAAAATTGAGCAGTAGGTTCTGTGTGCTTGTTTTTAAGGTTAGCCAGCAGGTGATTACGTTCTATGTCCCCGGTTTCCCTTCTACCGTGACTGAGTTGTGGTCTGGACTTGCGATTATATGGGGACACCGACTTGCCATGTGAAAGGTGTGGATCAGAAATTCAATTTACTGCCTTGGTTCATTAATTTGTTTGTTTTCTGCCAGCAAAAGAATTTAGTTGCAGTTTTTCCATCATGACCAAGCTGTGGTCGGGGCTCAGGGAGGGGTGAAACTCAGAGGTGAAGAGAGAGGAATCGGTGGCATATCTAGGAGTGGGGTGATCAGCAACAGTCTGTGACTTTACGGGTTCTAAAGAAATGTATAGAGTTGCAGCAGAAGCACATGGTGTAGACAAAATATATGCGTTGGGGATAATTTTGTTGGAGACTGACAGGGCAGAATAACGGGGGGGGGGATGAACAAACTAAACTGGGGCTGCTGCATCATAGACCCTTGCCCTAGTGCAGTAAGAAAGGAAATTTGGACACAGTTATTTTTTGGGGGGCTGCTCTGATAAACACTGCCTAATTACTTGGGAAATCTATAAGCACCTGGACATATCTACCCTAGACTGTGCACTGAGGTCCTTGCAGGACTTGGGGGGATAATTATTTTTCTCGGCTGATATAACTATTAATTTTGGAGATCAGCCGCATGATTAACAGCTAAAAGGGGACAGATATTAGTTTGAGCTGCAAGTGAGATCCTCCAAGCCAGTCTGCAGTAGCAGTTTATTTATATGTGACACAAGTACTCTGGGCTGAAATCTAGCTTGTCTGGACAGACAATTTCATTCAAGAAAAAAGAAATCAAGCCAGTCTGACAGTCATAGAATTATTTTATTTGAGACAGAGAAACAAGTACTCAGACAACACACTTCTGGGCCAAAATCAAGCCGCACAGTCTAAAACATCTAGAGTCACAAATATTTGTTTGAGACAAAGAACTAAGTACTCAGTAATAACTGACTGAATCTGGGATGAAATCAAGCCAGTGAGTGTGACAGTCTGTTAAAATATCCAGAGTCACAGATTTATTATTTTAATTGTGTGAGACAGGGAAACAAGCACTCAGTAAATATCAATTTGGGCTGAAATAAAGTCAGACAGTGTGACAGTCATAGCATTGTATTTCTGCTTTGGTAATAATACTGTATGCCGCAGAAAAAAGGTGTGACTAACTGTGTCCGGATACGGACTTGCCCTAAAAATGTAACATAAGTCCTGGACTTACGCATCCCCCCAAAATTTTTCAACCCCTGTCCACCAGACCTTGTAGTTGCCATTGTTTATATATTGGTTCATTAAGTAGTGGGATGAAATCATAATTATTATATATATATATATATATATATATATATATATATATAAAATATATGTAGGGGTGTAGGATCTGCTCTACTGTTGAGGGACATTAAAAATTCTATGCGCTTCCTTCTGGTTAGAAAGTTACAGCACCCCCATAAAACAAAGCCTTGTCTGATACGCCTCCTTTTGTGATGTCAGAAAATGAAGGCTGCTAGCGTGTGCTCCATAGATCTATATTGGTGCCATTTGTCAATGATGTTTAGTACTATTTAGAGTTGCCACTTGAACTATGAAAGCGACCGCTCCAGTAAACAGGGACTGTAACTCCAGTGGCTGATTTGATTTTTCTACATGGCACCTCTAAATAGTACTAAATGACATAGACATATCGCATACATATAGGTTAATGACCTGCAACCTCAGTATTCATTTTCTGACATCACAAAAGGAGGCGTGGCAGACAAGGCTTTGTTTTTATGGGGGTACATATTTGGGGTGCTATAACTTTTTAACCAGAGGGAAGCGCATAGAATTTTTAATGCCCCTCAACAGTAGAGCAGATCTACTATTAAATATGTTTGAGGGGAGCTGGGTACCTGCTCTTTAATTTATTTAGCAGTTCCATAGTGGACAGCAGAACAGCAGGCAACACAGTTTACAATGTTTGCTTCAAGCTTCACACTTGTGTACCTTGTCCAGAGGCTGCCATGACTACAAATTGTGGTGTTATATAGCTGAGTTTTAAAGAGACATAATCATTTGTCATGTGCAATGAGTCTAACAGTGTTAAGTGTAATCATTGACCGCGCCAATTCTTGGAATTTTCTGTAGGTAGTACCTATGAACTTGCAATCTTACACTACTCCCCACCTTTTGTCCCATCCTTCCACGATCTCCCTAGCACCTCTCCCCTCAATGCTCAAGTAACCTCTTCCATTCCTTCTTTCCTCTCTTCATGTGTTCTGCACCCTCCCTCTTTACTGTGTCACAGGCCTGTCTGCTTCTCTCCTCACCAATGTGTGACCACTTGTTCCCTTGACACATTATTTTCTGTCGGCATAGATGTACCTTGGGCATGTAACCTGAACTGTCTTATTGTTTATTCTCCTGCAACGGTCTAAGTGGCCACTGTTTTGTTACCGTTACCTAAGCTGTATTCAGTGCTTTATTTATTATTCTATTTTTGTATGGTTAATTCTCCTCTGCCCAGGTTCACCTTGGAAATAAATTTTACTCAGTGGCGTTTTCACTTGGTAAAATTAAGATTGATTGATTGATTGGAAATAAATGCATAGAAAAAGTACAAAACAAAAGTGCAAGGTATAAAGTTAAAATCACCAATGAGTGGTGGCGGGGTGGTGGTGGTGATTGTATCACTCATGGTGAAACAACAAAAAAAGTATTATGAAATTATGACTTTCGCTCACCCCTACAACCACAGATAGGCAAATCCTCCATACTGACTAGAAAAATAATGTTCCCTTTGCATGAGATATCAGAACTCATCCTGACAAATGGATTTGATGATTGCTTATAATGAATTGTATGTAATTCAGAGTCTGTGTGATAGCACAAAGCATCTCTGGGTCTGTCAATGTGGGTTTGCAGGTATATAAATAGTGATAAGATGGGCCCATAGGTTGCCGACTTCTGCTGCTTCCATGTTTCTAGGTATCACATCTTGGCTTCCTGTGTCAGAAGAACAAAGGCAAATAACTAGATGCTATTTTGGTTTGCTATATGGCCTGTACGGTTTTAAATAATCCTAACTTCCAATTCCAAACTGAGGTATATCAAAACAGAGGACCCCAGAATATATGAGTCAGAAGTTTTATTGTAGATCAGTTGCTCACGTACAGCTACACAGTCACCATCTTGATTCTAGCTGATGCAGGAGAGAATGCTTACTATAGTATAAGCTTTACTACAGGTGAAAATGCTGGTTTATCTCCACCATTGCCACAAGTTGGCATCTCCTAGTTGCTGTAATTCAGAATGTCTGGTTACAGTACCCCTCTCCTCTCCATGTACAGGTAGGATACAAATACTGCACTATAGTATCATCTGTGTCAGGACTATACATAAGGGTCCAGTGAGTGAAGTTATGAAGTGCATGGCCCAGGGTAGAGTAAGTACAGCAGTTGGGGAGGGACGGGTACAGCGAGTGTGAAGAAGGAGGTACAGCAGATGATGGGGCAGGGGTAGTTGCACAGCTGGTGTGGGGAGAGGTACAGTGGTGGGTGTCGGGTGAGAAGCAATTGTCTTTAGCTGGTTACAGCTGCGCATGTGTTTTATTTTTTTCATTTTGCACGTGTATCTGGTTTCAGCCCAGTTTCAGTGCTATGCTTCAGCACATTGGAGACATCCATGTGCGGTGATCTTCTCTGCTTTCATTTGGTGACTTCAGTAGGAGGTTAATGCAAGCTCTGGCCTTACATTAATCCCTGTTAAACTGTCATGTACAGAATGATCACAATGGCTCATGGATTCTTCCTGTCAGCATTCCATTCTCTAGCACTGCTGAAGGACTGGAAAGCTGCAGTCTGTTTTTGAGTGAACCAGCATTCTTAAACTGTTTGATGAAAAACTATTTTACAAAAAACTCCCTCTAAATAAGGAAAACATTCACAAAGTATACTGGCTGAGGGATGGAACCCAGATGGTAGTTGTGGGTGGAGAGTTATCTGGCACCAGAGAGGTAAACAGTGGGGTCCCACAGGGCTCAGTGCCGGTGTTGTTCAATGTCTTCATCAGTCACATTGGAGATGGAATTAAGGACAAAATGTGCCTATTCGCAGATGATACAAAGCTCCATGGGAGAGTGGACACAGATGAAGGGATACAGAACCTACAGGAAGATCTGAAAAACAGCTAGGGAGTTGGTCTAGGATTTGGCAGCTTGTCTTCAATGTCAAGAAATGAAAAGTTATGCATATTGGAGCTAGGAATCCCAGGACAGAGTACTACTAGCATACTAAAAAGCCAGCAGAATAGGC
The DNA here is from genome assembly GCA_016271365.2 of Neoceratodus forsteri. Lineage (NCBI taxonomy): Eukaryota > Metazoa > Chordata > Ceratodontiformes > Ceratodontidae > Neoceratodus > Neoceratodus forsteri. The sequence goes on from CM057459.1 coordinate 33,836,911, forward strand.
CAAATGATCTGTCTTGTCCGCTCAAAAGCTGGTCAACAAAGTAACGCATATGAGGGGGAGGCTGCGGGCACTGAACATGTACTCCCTGGATTGGAACACAGGAGAGAGAGAGGGGGGGTACATGATTGGGATGTTCAAGTACGTGAAAGGGATAAACAAGGTTGATAAGGAGAGTCTCTTTAAGCTGAGTGGCAAGATGACAACCATAACATGAGAGGGGACAGTCTTAAACTGGAGGCAGGTGGGAGGTTTAAGACAGATGTCAGGAAGCACTTCTTCACGGAGAGGGCGGTGGAAACTTGGAATGCACTACTGGAAGCCATTGTCTTGTTAAAGACAATGCATGGGCAGCTTTAAGAGAGGATGGGATAGGCATAGGGGTAGGTAAGGATGATGGGTAGGAAGGGAGGATGGAAGGAGTGGGGAGGGAAGGGAGTGTAGGAACATTAGCTCAAGCTGTGGACACTGCAATACTACAAGCAGACTTGATGGACCAAATGACCTTCTTCTGCGGGCTTCTTCGTATGTTCATATGTATGTTCATACTAACATTACTAGCATATCATGGTCATTTTTGTTAATTAGATGTTGAAGTTGGAATTAAATTTGCTTGTTGGTTGCATATAATTTTGATTTAAATATTGCTGCCTGACTGTTTTGTGCATCTGCGTGCTAAAGGTCTTGGAAGTGGAATACGTGGAGTAAAGTTTCCTCCCTTCCAGTACTGTTTATTTACCTCTGTACTTTGTTTACAATATGGAGTTTGTCCAGTCCAAATTAAAAGCTGTGCAAAAGACTCAGGACCAGGACCATCCCCTATGGCCCTGACGACCTACTTAATGAAGCATGTACACTGGGCACTAAGACAGATGCCAGCTGGAGGACAACCAAGACCAAACATTTTCTGATCCTGATTTAATCAGAGTATTTATGTCTTGGCTAGCCCTCCAGCTGGCAATGTCTCAGTGTGCATCATTAAGTAGGTTGGGCCATTAAGGCATGGTCCTGCCACTTTTGGCACATGTTGTTCTTCAAGCCCATGATGGTGTTTGTCCCTTTACCTTTAGGTCTTCCTGGGAGACCACTATAGTTATATAACCTGCATCTCCTTTCTTCATCCTCTAGGCACTGCATACACAGAAGTGTACAACAAACTGACAGAAGCAACAGAGTTCTGAGTATTGTACTGCTATTAAGTACTATCCATAATCTTCCCTGGCTAGTAACAGTTTTTTTTTTGTTCAAGTTCATTTTGTGATTGTGAATGATGGGGGGGCTGCACTGTCAGACCTTTTAACATCTCAGGTTTGTGTACTACATGCCTCGGTGTTATTCTGAGACCAGCCATAGACTGTCAGCTACAGTACTTCTAGACGTGCCCCCACAGCTCACCACATTCGGAGTTTGTACTTTTTTGCAGTTTTCCATTCTTTGGCTTTTTTTTTTTTTTTATTTAGTTGTTTAACCAGGTATAGCACACTAAGCTGAAAGCTTTTTTACAGGAGCGACCTGGGAGCACAAGGAGGTTAAGTGACTTGCTCAGGGTCACACAGTATGCAAGTGGAAGCTGTGGGATTCAAACCCAGGTCTGGTCTGCTGGATGTCACCAGATTTGCAGCTCAGAGCCTTAGACCACTGCGCTATACTGCCTCACATAACTGTATAAGGCACAATGTACACAAAGCCTGTTTCCTGGGGACGGTGTCTTTTGAACACTGGGAGAACACTTCAAGGGTTAAGTGATTTTCATGTATTCACACAGTATGCAAGATGATCTGATGTTGTGGGGTTCATATCTTAATTGTCTGGATGTAGCAGGCTACTTCTTAATTTACACAGATACACAGACAGTGTCGGCAGATAAGGGCCTATGGCCCACCCAGTCTGTCCATTTGAGCTTGTAAGTTCAGTTTGTTTTCCTAGAAGTCTGTTGCCCCTTACCCCTGACCTCCAGAATTCCTTTATGTCTATCCCATGCATTCTTAAATCCAGCGATTGTTTCAGCCCCCACCACTTCCTCTGGCAGGGTGTTCCATTGTCCACCACCTGTTCTGTGAAGAAATTCTTTCTCATGTTTCCTCTGATCATCCTCCTCCAACTTCATCCCATGCCCTCTAGTCCTGGAACATATTTTTCGCTTAAAATAGTGTTTTCCTGCACCCTGTTCCTCCCTGTAGGATACTTGTATGTCTCATCATATCCCCTCTCTCCTCCTCTCCTCCAGGAGTACATGTTCAGTTCCTTCAACCTGTCTTCATAGGACTTGTGATGCAATCCATGCACCATCTTTGTTGCCCTCCTCTGAACCTTCTCTACCCTGTCTATGTCCTTACGTAGGTATGGTCTCCAGAACTGTACACTGTACTCCAGGTGGGGCCTCACTAGTGTCTTGTATAGCGGAATTATGACCTCCCTTTTCCTGCTGGTGATGCCCTGCCTATACATCCCAGCATCCTATTTGCTTTACCTGCTGCCTTGTCACACTGTTTCCCCTTGAGGTCATCAGAGATGACAACCCCAAGATCTCTTTCCTGCTTGGTGCATGCTATATCCTCACCCCCAACTGATATATTGTGCCAGGGTTTTTGTGCCCCATATGCATTATCTTGCACTTCCTTGCATTGAATTTCAACTGCCAAACCCCTGACCATTCTTCAAGTTTCTGCAGGTCCCTTCTCATTCTGCCTACACCCTCTGGTGTGTCTACTCTGTTACAGAGCTTTGTGTCATCAGCGAACAGTGAAATTCTGCCTTCTAGGTCCTGCGCAATGTCACTGATGAAGATGTTGAATAGGACTGGTCCCAGCACTGATCCCTGTGGTACCCCACTGATCACTCTTCCCTCTGTGGAGTGACAGCCATTTACCACCACCCTCTGTGTCCTGCCACCCAGCCAGTTACCTACCCACCGCACTACTGTCCTGCCCACACCCAATTTGTTTTTTCTTTAAGTACTGTGTTGCGGTCCACACTTTTTGGGGGGCGGGGGGCACTTGTGGTAAGTAGGGTAAACTTGTATAGAGTTAGTGGTAAGTGATCATAAGCTTGGTGTATTTTCAGTGACAAGATTATTTATTAATGTTTGTATTATAGATAACATTGTAGAAAGATGGAGTCGAGCACAGCACGGAAATATCTAAGCGGGTCACAGAAGCATAAACGTGTTAGGGATCAAGTAGAAAAGGAGAAACAAATACTAGCAAAGGTTCCAAAGTTAACAGATTTCTTCTTGGCATCAGGCAGCAGTGCTAGAGATAAGGAGGTTGTTGGTCAGCATTGTCAGGGTAGCAGTGAGGAAGGCTGTAGAAATGTAGACACCAATGTGTCAAATATTGCTATGGAAATGATGGATGCAGGGCCATCTGAGGAAAAACCAAGCAATGTTGTTTCTACATGCCAAGTCTGACACATCACAGATGAAGAAGTCGAAACCAATATTTACCATGAGAGTCCTTTGGAAAGCAGCCCAGCAGTTATTACATGCCATGGGGTCACAAAGGGTCATGTTGTCAGCACCATGTGCAATCTGACTTCATTTGACAGCAATCCAGTGGTTCCTACAAATACAGAAGTTACTGAGAAACAGGTTACTGATACTTGCCATCAGATTCAAGTTGAAAGCTCCCAAAAAACACAGCTGTACAGCAGCGACTCAGCGCAGTGGACATCTGTATGTGAAGAACTTAGGAATTATTTCATAGATCGTGACATTGACCAGAACATATGTGACTTCTTCAAGTCCATGCATTTGTACCCAGATAAGAAGCGTTATTTATCCAAGGATCTTTTCTCTAGAATCATGTTACATGGTGAATGTAGGACACGGGATTGGCTGATTTATTCTCCTTCAACTGGGAATGTCTTCTGTTATGTCTGTAAGCTTTTTTCAGTGAGGAATACTGCATTCTCACAATCTGGTTTCAGTGACTGGAAAAATGCAAACTGTTGTGTAAATGAACATGAACACAGTCATGATCACAGGATGGCATTAATCACACTGCATAAAGGAAAAGGACCGGAGGACGAATTGATGCTGAAATTCAAAAACAATATCAGAATGCGTATCAGTACTGGAAAAATGTACTGAAACGTGCCGTTGCTGTGGTTCGTTTCTTGTCAGAACGTGGATTTGCTTTTTGAGGTGACAGTGAACTACTGGGGTCTCCAGGTAATGGAAACCTTTTGGGTAATTTAGAGCTTATTAGCCAATTCGACCCTTTTCTAGCTGACCACATAGCAAAATTCGGCAATGCTGGAAAAGGACGACCATCATATTTGTCCTCAACCATCTGCAATGAATTCATTGACCTGATGGGTAAAAATGTGATGCACACTATTGTGGAAGAACTAAAGATGGCAAAATACTATTCTATCAGTGGTGATTCGACACGGATATTTCTCAAGTGGATCAGCTGACTTTGTTAGATATGTCAAAGCCGTTGGAAATCCAGTTGAGCGTTTTCTTAAGTTCATTCCAATCCATAGTCATACGTCAGAAAATCTTGCAAACACAATGATGTCTGTGGTTCAGGAATTAGACATTGAAATAAAGTTGCAGGGGTCAGACATGATAGCATAAGTAATATGGCGGGAAAATATAGTGGCCTACAAGCCAGAATAAAAGAACACAATCCTTTGGCGGACTTCATCCCTTGTTCTGCGCATTCCTTAAACTTGGTTGGGTCCTGTGCTGCTGAATGCTGTTTGGAGGCTGTATCTTTTTTTGGATTTCTTCAGGCACTGTACACATTCTTTTCAGCCTCCACACATTGTCGGCATATCAAGAGGCAGCAGTTACCTAGTGAGGTGAAAGTACCAAAGTCACTTTCAGTTACTCGATGGTCTGCTCGAGCAGATGCATGCAGTGCCCTGTTCGGTGGCTATCAACACATGAAGACTGCATTACAGAACATGGCTGACAATCCTTCAGAAGGACCAAGCACAAGGATGGAAGCTGAAAGTCTGGCAGAGAAGATGGAATTGTTGGAAACTGCACTAATGACAGCCATTTGGAATTCAGTATTATAGCGCCTGCATGCCACAAGTGAGAATTTACAGAAAGTAGGCATTTCTTTGAAGATGGTGGTGGATTTATATTCAACTCTAACAGGATTTCTCCAAGAGATATGCAACAATTTTGATGAGTATGAAAGGAAAGCAAAAACGTTGGTTGTCCCGGAAACATCATACCAAGCAAACATCAGTAGGCAAAGGCGTCGCAAATACATGTTTAACAAACCAAGAAATGAATCAACATTAACAGGTAGGGAAAAATTTTGTGCTGAGACATTTCTTGTTATATTCGACACATTAAGTGCTGCCCTGCAGAAAAGAAAAGACGCTTATGATATATTACAGAAAAAATTTGGAGTGTTAACAGACTTTCCTCATCTGAATGTAAATGAGATACGGAAGCGAGCAGAAAGTCTAGCTGCTGCATGCCCTCAGGATTTGGAGGAGTTGTTCACTGATGAATTTATACAATTCACATCATTTGTTTCTTGTGAAGAAGACAAAGATGTTCTTAACCTGTGTAAACTTTTGAAGGCTCGAGGACTGGAGTCAACATTCCCAAACGTGGAAGCTGCCTTTCGTATATATTTGTGCACCCCAGCTGCAAACTGCAGTGGAGAATGGTCATTTTCAACCTTGAGTAGAGTCAAGAATAAATTAAGGCGCACGATGGACCAGGAAAGACTCAATGCCCTGACTATTTTATCTATCGAAAGTGAGCTGGTTAAGGCCATGGACTTTGATGATCTCATCAGTGACTTAGCCCAACTTAAATAGAGGAAGAAACAAATGTAGGCTGACTAAAGTACTATCAAACATCATCATTCTAAAGGAGACGACATAAGCTATCTGAGAAGACTGCCAATACCCTCATCCAGAATACCATGAAAAATGCCACAACTCAAGCCTGTGACCCCAGTGAAGCACTGCAAGAAATGAAGAGAATAGCATTGGTGCTACAAAGTGCTCCAGCACCGTGAAATGGAGACGACAGAAGCTGTCTGACAAGACTGATGCTGATACCCTGAGCCAGAGTACAGTGTAAAGTTCCACAACTCAAGCCTGTTACTTCAGTGAAGCACACAAAATAGCACTGGTGCTACAAAGTGCTCCAGCTCCTGGAGATGGAGACAACAGAAGCTGTCTGAGAAGACTGATGCCAGTACCCTGAGCTAGAGTATAGTGAAAAATGCCACAACTCAAGCCTGTGACCCCAGTGAAGCACTGCAAGAAATGAAGAAAATAGCATTGGTGCTACAAAGTGCTCCAGCACCGTGAGATGGAGACGACAGAAGCTGTCTGACAAGACTGATGCCAATACCCTGAGCCAGAGTACAGTGAAAAATGGCACAACTCAAGCCTATGAGCCCAGTGAAGCACACAAAATAGCATTGGTGCTACAAAGTGCTCCAGCTCCTGGAGATGGAGACGACAGAAGCTGTCTGAGAAAACTGATGCCAGTACCCTGTGCCAGAGTACCGTATAAAATGCCACAACTCAAGCCTGTGAGCCCAGTGAAGCACTGCAAGAAATGAAGAGAATAGCATTGGTGCTACAAAGTGCTCCAGCACTGTGAGATGGAGATGACAGAAGTTGTCTGACAAGACTGATGCCAGTACCCTGAGCCACAGTACAGTGAAAAATGCCACAACTCAGGCCTGTGACCCCAGTGAAGCACACAAAATAGCGCTGGTGCTACAAAGTGCTCCAGCTCCTGGAGATGGAGACAACAGAAGCTGTCTGAGAAGACTGATGCCAGTACCCTGAGCCAGAGTACAGTGAAGAAATGCCACAACTCAAGCCCGTCAGTGAAGCACTGCAAGAAATGAAGAAAACAATGTTGGTGCTACAAACTGAGCCACGCAGCCAGCACCTACAGATGAAGACAGATGTCTAAGAAGATTGATGTCAATAACCTTAATCTATGCATGGTGAGTGGTGAAAACCTTTTAACTGATGAATCTAAAGGATAACTTCTGAACTTTAATGTATATTTTACTAGTGTTTACAGTACTGATTATTGCTATGAGGATAGTTAAAATATTCCTGCAATCCTACTAACCAGGGTAAATACAGCTTTTAACTGTCTTCCTTGACCTCTCGGTCTTCTGATAGATTGAACTGATATACCATGTGGAACAGCCAATTGAAAAGGTTGCTTCACCATGAGCTGCAAGTCACTCTGTGTTTAGGGAAACATGAATAATTTGAATTGCTGTGGATATTTAGGTTATTTATTTGCAATGTTTTTTTTTAATTACATGCAAGCCTGATGATAATGGATAATTACAGATATTTTTTTTTCCTTGGACTACTATACAGGCACCTGTGCCTAGTGGGCCTTATCCAGTTTCCAAATAATTTAATTTATGAACAAAAAAAATGGAAAGGAGTGGGGCTTGGCATAATGGGCGGGACTTGCTAAAAAAGGGGGCGTGACCAACAGAAATGGGGCCCCAGAGACCCCGATTTCCCTCAGGCCTAGGGCCCCAGTGAACCTTAATCTGGCCCTGGGGATCGGGTGCATACGGGTTGCATGCCCCTTTTGAGCATCCTCTGTGGGGAACGCACTGGGTGCGAGGTAGCCACAGATACATTGTATGTGAGTCACTTTGCACATCTGCATGGGGCCCAATGACATAGATATGGGTAGTTAAATTATGCACAAACAGTTCCAGAATTACACAATGTGAGGAACAGCACAATGTAATCTAATGCAACATCAATACAAGTAGCAGCATGGCTGGTTCTTTTAGTAGGATGGGGAGCAAATGGCAGCCAAATATGGCCTTGTCAAATAGTGAAGAGTAGGGTGACAAGGTATAGGGGTGAAACCAGCCTTACCAGTTAGGTTTTGTCTCAGTGCACCAAGCACAGATAGTTAAAAAAGGGAATATTTGAGGGGGAGTGAGAGGATGAGAGAGTAAAGGGTATAGGTATTATGGGGCAGAGGAGGAGGACACAAAGGAGTGGGCTTTGTTGTAGGCAGAGGTAAAGCAGGCTAAATGGTGCACTCACATTTACCCATTGTGATAGGTCACCTACTGACCCTTTTGCTTGTTTTATGCTATCTATATCTAGGCACAGTAATGTTATTCAAGATAGTACTAACTGGGGTAGGCTTCAAGCTGGGGATGATGCTATCGGGAAATTAATGCAATATGTAAAAGTTGAAGAAGGTGTAGAAGTTAATGGTGGGGTGAGACATTCCGCATGGTATGAAGTGCAAAGGAGTGTTCTTTACAATATGAGGCTGAATCCCCGTATCCAGAGAGTGGATGACCAGGTAGTTGTGCTACAGACCTACCGGTAGCAGGTGATGGAGGCTGCGCACTCCAGTACCTGTGGAAGGCACTTAGGAAGATGAGGGACATTGGCTAATCTGTTGCCCCACTTTTACTGGCCAGGGATGTACAGACAGGTTGCAGCCAACTTCAAGGCCTGTTTTGTCTGCTAGTCTGTGTTGGTGACTACCAGGTTGGCCCAGGAGAAAGTGCCCCAGGGTAGAAAAGGTGGTGGTACACTCCCTAGGAGGGTGGAGGTGGCATACCCAAAGAGTAAAGATAAAGTCAACTGGGAAAAAGAATAGAGTCCCTGGAAAATGAAGGCTAACCTTCCTCCTAGGCTGAGTGGTGCATAAAAGTAAAAACACTTCTTAACCAACTAAGGTTAAGAGGCTGAAATGAAAATGGAATTGCAAAGGTTTATTAAACTGGTATATGGTAATTAGCAAACAGTCCAAGGTAAAATACATTAAGTGTTTGTACTTATTAGAAAAACCTACATAGGAATAAGTAGGCGGGAATGTTAATAGACCCTGTATTGGGGTAATACCACTGTTTACCCTCAGGTGTCTGAAACTGTACAGGAGATAAAAGATATTGTGGGTTTAAGTAGTGGGTGGAACCTAAGGAAAGAGCCCATACTTAGTACCAACATATCTGGTGGGGTGGCTAGGACAATTGGCCACTCCTGGTAAATGTGCTACATGTTGCAGGTACATATAGATTGTGCGGGATGAGACCCTGAGTATATGTCAAATGTTTGTTTAGATGGTTAAGATTAGGAGTTGATTAGCGAAAGGAAAACCAATGCTTCCCTTATGGTTCCCTCTTAAGCAGGGGGGTATGTGATAGGGTCAGTAGGTGACCTATTACAGGTAAGGGTCAGGTTAGAGGCTGTAGGGATGTGCCATTAATGATGCCACCCACCTGGACATCACCTCAGGCTAATGTACATAATTTCACCTTTATTACTTTTAGTCCCCCCCCCCATCCTCTCTTACTCTCTAAATCCACTATGGTTTCCATTTTCCCTCTCTACATCCTTCCAGGGATACAATTAAGAAAATGTATAGAGGACTAGTACTAAAGTAAATTAACTGATGTATAAAATGCCATTTTCTAGTTGTATAGTAGCTAAAATATCTTATTGACTGTCTTGGGCTGAAGGCTTGGGAAAGCCACATCTGTAACAATGCTGGTTGTGATGTCATGTGGATCTGTGATGTCAAAGTAATTGTGATGCAGGCTGCCTTTATATCTTGATGTCCTGAATTGAATTAGCCAGTCTGTGTGAATACTCAGCTGAAGAGAGACAGGACAAGCTGCTGTATGTCCTGAATTGTTTTCTGCTGACCTGAAGAGAAATGATTTTCTGCTCAATTAACCTGACCTGATGAAGAAGGAGAAGACATGCTGCCTCCATGTCTTAGACTGCTTTCATTTCTTTCTTTATTTTTTTGGGTTGATTTCTGTAAAGACTGAAAATAAATCCACACTGTTAGTAACTCACAGCCTCCTACACCCATCAGAATCAGATGCGAATGGACCTCCCTTTTGAATTGCCCAATGTCCTGGATAGTTGTGAGAGTAGTAGGGAGTTCGTTGAGCCACAGAGGGGCCATGTAAGTGAATGAGTGCTGGGCTAATGAGATATTTCCTAAAGGCACCAGAAGTGCGTTTCTGGCGGTGCTCATAGAGGGATGCAGGCAGTGTGAACACTGGAGAAGCTTTTGTATTTGGGGGGGGGTAAGTCCTAGACATGCTTTTTTACCAAGGAGGCATACTTGGTACATGATTCTCCCCTCGGGTGTGAGCCAATTGGAGTGGGCATAAAGGCTGCATCTGTGTGTTAGTTTCCCAGCACCAAGAACCAGTCTGTATTCTTTAGTGCCACCTTAACTCTTTTTAAAGCTGTTTCAGAGGTTACACTGTACACTGTTATCCCACTGTCTATAACAGACAGTATTGAACTATTAACAGTGAATCTTATGGCCTCTTGTGTCAACTAGTTCCTATGCCTGTAAAGGGTGTCTAGTCTGGCATTTATTGTTTTAACTAGTTGGTCAATGTGTGGGTTGAAGGAAAGGGAGTTATCTAGTGTGACTCCAGGGTATTTAAAGGTGTACACTTGGTCAAGTGGTTCACCACTACTGTTCAAAATATCCATTTGGCTTACTTTGCCCTTTTTCTGGGGATTGGAGAATACCATGATCTTTGGTTTTTTTTTTTTAGTTCAGCAGTAGTTTATTCTTCCTAAACCACTCTTCCAGTTGCTGTAAGCTAAGCTGAAGCTCCTAATTCTGTGAGCTTATCTGAGAACTATGAGTGAAGATGGTGGCATCACCCTCAAAGAGTAGAGTATTAGATGGGCATGCATCTGGGAGGGTGTTTACAAAAAGGCTGAAGAGCAATGATTCAAGTATGGACCCTTGAGGGACACTGAGTGTAACCTGTTTCTTATCTGATAGTATACCATTTTTCTTCACTCGTTGGGTTCTCTGGGTAAGGTAGCTTCTGAATCAGCTCACTGTCTCAGAGGGTAGCAGAAGTGCATGAAGTTTTGTGATCAATAACTGGTGTTTAACTGTATCAAATGCTTTTGTTAGGTCTATATAGATAGACCTGACAAGTTGGCCATCGTCCAGTACATCATGAATGTAGTTAGTGTACTCTACCAGTACAGTAGTAGTACTATGGGCTTTTCTAAATATGTGTTGTTGGGGGCACTGGATATCGTACTTGTTAAGATGGTCCACAAGTTGATCAGATAGGATTTGTTCAAGGGTCTTCGATTGGGGGAGTGGGGGAGTGCAGGATAGAGATTGGTCTGTATTTGGAGTAGATGGCACAGTCTCCACTCTCCTGAAATATCAGTAGTCTCCCACCTAAATTTGCCCATTTCAAAGCCTGGGTCAAGTTTGTGCAACCAGACATTATTTGCCTAAAAGAAACGTGGCTCAGTCCACACATACCTGATGCCACTATCACTCTGCCATACTTCAATATCTTCAGGGAGGATAGAATAGGCAGGTGAGGTGGGGGCTGCTTTATCTACAGCACCTCATATCAGACCTGCAAGACTCTAAAATCATAATCAAAGAATTAACCAGGGACTGTAAATGTCTAGCAATAAAGTTTTTGATAGAGCAAGGGCACAAATCTAGTCATTCTGTCTGCATATAACCCACCAGGTAAACAGAATCCAATCATAGAGTCACTTACTCACTACTTCATGCAACTAACTCAGAAATGGAATACGTTGCTACTGGTGACATCAACATCAGTTGGAATACTAAGTCAAGCAAAGGTCACAGGGATAAGATTTCCAACCTATTTAGTGCACAAATGGTCACTGAGCACACCAGGACAAACTATAAAACAGGAACCATGATTCTACTTGATTGGGTACTAGTTACACACCCTGATAGGGTTAAAGTTGTCAAAGTTCTGCCAGATACCCTAAGTGACCGCTCCCCTGTGCAATGTCTATGGACAGTTAAACAAACAAGACTACCCCCTCCTTTCAAAATCACAGTCAACTGAGTCCTAAACAAAGAGAAGGTACAGTACCTGAATTCAAATCATACTTGGCACAAATTGATTGGAGCTTCTTAGATGGACTCAGCCCTAGAATTCTTTGTCTCTGAGTTCACACATGCCTGTGATAAATTTGTGCCCTTTAAAAAATGAAAGGCAAGAGGAGCACCGTCAGGATGGATCACCCCCAAACTCCTTGCCTGCATGAGGGATAGGGACAATCTGTGTGCACTGGCCTGGGAAACAGGAAATCCTGCTCGACTGCAAATATACAATAACACCCACAATAACTGAACTGGTATGATTAGGAAGGCCAAATCTGACTTCTACAAGGACCAGCAGACCCAGAACTGGAGCAATGGCAAAAGATTCTGGGACAGCATCTTGGAGCTCCTTAGCAAGGGAGTTAAAATCATTCCTCAAATGCACATGGTGGAGGGTTGAGAGGTCTTTGATCCCACAAAACATGCCAGTTACTTCACTACAGCCTTTACTGACCTTAGTTCTGTCATCCCCATGGAGCCTACCCATACCCCCTACAGGGAATGTGGTCCTGAAGCCTCCCAGATGGTGGGCTCTGAACCAAGGTATCCTAAATTTTACTTCACGGCTGTTTCAGTCAAATACACCTCAAAATACATCAGTAGGGTACTTGGCAAAACTAGGTGTCAGAGAGATTTAGTTGATATGAAACTTCTTGCCCTGGTGCTAGAGGAACTTTCCTACCCCATCTCCATAATTTTTAACTTTCCCTGTGCTACTTGCAGTTCCCTGAGTAGTGGAAATCCACACTGGTTATACCAATTTTCAAAAGCAGTGATTCCACTAGTCTTGCCAATTACAGATGCATTTCTGTTCTCTCTCTCGCTGTCCAAGGCCCTCGAGGGAATAGTCTCTGACCAGCTCGTCACATACCTAGAAAAATACAGTGTCCAGTGTGTACAGTAACACAGCATCTGGAAGCCACAGCATCAAAACGATGCTGTTGGAATATGCCAACTATGTTCATGAGACTTTCTGACAATGGTGACCTTGTTGGAGCTATATATATTGACCTTACTAAGGCCTGGTCAATCGGAAGTTCCTACTTCATAAACTCCTTGGACTGGGTCTGTCTCAGAATACACTTCACTGAATTTAAAGCTATCACACCAACTACTCCCAGAGTGTGAAGACTGATAAATTGTCCAACACTAGAGTAGTATCTATTGGTGTCCCCCAGGACTCCATTTTGGGCCCACTCCTATCTGATCTCTTCACAAATCAACTGCCTGATGCCTGTCAGAGAGTCAACATACTCCTCTGTTCTGATGATGCTGTCATCTATTCCAAAACCCCTGCACTTGACAGCCTCACTGCCACTCTCCAAAGTAACTTCAGGTCACTATAGAGCTGGTTCTCCAATAATAAACTGGTCCTCAGTTACAAAAAACAAAGACCATGCTCTTCTCTAGCCTCTCACAGAAGAGGAAATTCCACCCTTTGTCATTCAAAATGGCCAGGGACAAAATCTTCAACAGGTGGAGATCTTCAAATATTTGGAGTGACTCTGGATGACACCTTATCTTTTGCCATCATGTTGACAGTCTGGTGACCATAGTTAACCGAAGACTGGGTGCCCTGCACTATAACAGGAACAATCTCACTAGGGATGCTAGATGCCTTATTGTGGCCAGCTCAGTTCTGTCATTTATTGATTATGGCCTCCCTGTCTATGCAGCTGCCTGTGACATGGTGCTAGACAGAGTAAAGCTGATCTATTATATGGCGTGTCGCTTTATACTTGGTTCATATAACCGCACTCATAGTTGTACCCTTTATGTGCTCACTAACTTGTTACCTTTACCCTGCCAAATGAACCTACAGACCTGTGTATTAGACAAAAAGGTGTTCCCAGGCTTAACACCCCCTGCTGTAACAAAATGATTCTGTACTGTCCAACCAATACAACACCAGGAATATGGCCAAGAATGCCATTAAGACTGCTTTCTGGCATACTCAGCTGACAAGTGGTCATTTGCTATCAGGGCTATGAACTGGTTAAATTAACTGCCTGATGCACTAGTTGAATCTCTACAAGATTAAGAGATCTTTGTGATATGCCCTTGCAAATTGACCCGGTCAACAAAAGCTAAATAAATAAATAAATCCAATCCGATCCAATTGCAACTGTTAAAATATTTCATTCAGTTTCTCTCTTTACATATCCTGTGACTTTTTATACAGTGATCTGTATGTATTTTTTTCAAAACTCTTAAGTAATTGTTCTGTCTTAAATACTTTGAGCCTGAATCAACTGCATTTCCTCTGCAACTGCTCATTGTACTTATAATGCTTTTTGAGATTATGGGTCTGATTTTCAAAAAACACTTAGAGCAATGCAACTTGCGTTGCTATAAGGATTGTGGCAAACCTTGGTTGAGGCAGGGACCCTACACCAGATTTTATAATCTGCAGAGTCCCTGAGCCAAACACCCATGTTTGCTGCAGACTGCAAGATGCTCCAAAGTCCTGGCCGCATCTGCAGTAATTGGGGCAGGTGTCCAGTGTCCTCCCTCGGTACAACACTGGAGGCTCCAGGATAGTGGGGGGGGGGATACAGAAGGCCAGGGGGTGCCCCTGGTGTGACCCTACAAGGCCAAATCCTGCCTCAGCTTATTGCCGCAAGTCAAGTACACCACCTCCTGGCTGGTTTAACTGGCGGCCCCTCTCGCATCCATGGTGGGGCTTCCAAAATCCCATATAAGGGGATGTGGCAGCCCCGCCATGGCACAAGCCCACTTATGACTTGGCGCCAAGGGTTGTTCAATGCAACTCTGTCACAAGTGGGCTTGAACACACCTACGTTTGAAAATCTTGTTTGGCGCAAGTTGTGCCACAACTCGCAACTTGCACCAAACATCTTTGCTGCCAATCCCTTGCACCACTGCATCTGCTTCTAAAATTGGGCCCTATATAGTTGACGTTTAACCACTGTAAATGAGCACCTGTGCTCAAAGGTAACCGCCAAAGTTTTCAATAACTAACTAAATAAATATATTTTATTTGATGTATTTGATATATATCACACTATTTGTAATGCCTTTATTACCATTCTGCCTAGTTTAAGCATGACACTGCCTTTCTTTCCCTTGTAAACTCTTTACCTTGCCCATTGTTCTCTGTGTACCAGTTCCAGATGTTTTTCTAGAAATGGCAAATTCTAAACAAAAATAAATACTTATTACAAAACAACATGATTTTTGATCGAAAGTTGCTTTACATATTTCTGGCACCATGCTGTTAAGCAGTGGAAGACTGCTTCTGCATGCTGGTGATCCACCTCACACTCGGTGCCTGGGGACATCAAGAACAGAGGCTGTCAAGGAGGATTCAGAGGGTCTACTCTGCTGGGGGGGTGGGGGGCTCAGTGCAGCATCACTCATAAACTGACACCTGGTGGAGGCTTGCTGGAGGTGATGTTGGCAGTGTGAGTAACCACTTGCTACCTGGTGCCCTCCTATAAGGACCATCATAAGCATGCACCCTAATGCTGAGAGAGGAGGGTGGGGAATAACTGTGAAAAATCACATACGCCTGTCACCACTAATGTCTACTGGACACTCTGAAAGGATGGGCTTTCAGGGTAACATTATGGCAAACCATGTTGCTTGGAGTACACCATAAGGGAAGGTGGCTGGAAAAGGGACCCCAACACGGAGGGGCAAACCAGTGGTGCAAGGCACTTTGGTTAATGGAAGCACAGATCTGACTATGTGGAGACCCCGTATAGAAGAGATGAAGGCAAGGCACCACCTAATAACAAGCACTATGTTAATAAAATAGATAAAGCTGCTGTCACTAATACAGTATATAATAAGTGTTTATCTTTACCTAAAGCTATTTAAAATTATCTGTAGAGAGATTGCCTGAGAAAAATGGCTCTTGAACCATTCCCATATACTACTTATTCATTTGGACAATACAATGCCTATTTTCAGATGTGACGTGGGATCATACCAATGGAAACTCAGGAAAGATATCATAATAGTTATACATCAAGTAGAAAAGAGAGCAATAATTGCAATAAGCATATGATAGAGAGATTGACAAGGAAATGTAAACAATATAGATACTGTATGCCATATCAAACAGTTGTGCGTAAAAATGGAATAGAAAAATAATAGATACTAAAAACATTAGGTAAGCAGTGTTGGGTAAGTTACTTTTTCTATTACTTTCTATTACTTTTGAAAACTTAACCCAGAAAGCTCTGTGCAGTCACTAGCAAGGATGGAGAAGTACTGGAAGATGTAACACACCTTACAGTTACATTTACTTATGTCTTTTTATACAAAAGAAATATGTAACTGTACCTGATTACATTTATTTGAAAGCAACTAGTAACTAACCTATTTCTTTCAAAAAATGTAATGTGTTATAGGTATTTCTTAATTTTGCATTGTTTTTGTATTAAAAAAATAAGTAACTATAATTGTAAGGTGTATTACTTTTTTTAGTACTTCTCCATCCTTGCTAGTGACTGCACAGAGCTTCCTGGAACAAGTTTCCAAACGTAATAGAAAGTAATAGAAAAAGTAACTTACCCAACACTGTAAGTAAGTAACAAAAAGTATAGTCAGTATGGATTTACCACATGATAAATAATTATACACAAGTCAGTGGAGGCAAATTATATAAATAAGCAACCAGTACAAAGAAGGTTAATAGGATTTTCATTCATTATGTACATCTCATTTTCTTTGACCACCCTAAGGAAGCAGATTTATTTTGCAAAACATTGGTGTCCACACATGGTTGTGTTCTTACATTTGTTTGCACTTGCACAAGAAATGTTTTGTTACAATAAACAGCATTTCAGAGGTGCGTCACTGCTGAGTCCATTGCAGCTCAAGCTGGAAGAGGCTCGGCAGTCCATACACACTGTGGTCGTGACACTACTGGCTGCTTTCTGGGCAGAAACTTCATGTAGCTGAAAGGACTGAAGCAGTTCCTATCAGAGAGGGCTTTGGTCCTTTAATTTGCATGAAGTCAGCCAGCAAGCAAACACCTGGCTCCCCCAGCTGCTTAAGTAATGTCTTTTGTCACTGACATGCAAAGTGCCTGTTCCCAGAACCTCAGTCCATGTCAGTGCCACGTCTACAGAGGGCTGCTCATCCCCAAAGCTGACAGATCATGCTGTGGGGACAGGCTCTCTCCTCTCCCTCCTCTCCCTCTCTCTCTCTCTATATATATAGATATATATATATATATATATATATACAGATGTATATATACACTATGGGCCAGATATTCAAACTATGCTATTTTGTGGCGCAAGCCCTTGTGCTGCACAAAATAGTTGCGCAGGGGTGTCAGAGTGATATTCAAAGGAGTTGCACCCTTGAGCAACTCCTTTGAATATCACCCCCGGGCCACAGCCACTGTGCATGGCGCAGTGGAACTTGCGCCACCGCAAGTTGTCAGAGTGGAGCATTCAACTTGCAGTGGCACAAGTACCATTGCGCCATGTGCAAAATCCAGATATTCAAAGGTGACATGCAAATGGGGCCATAATCCATACAGGCAGGGGGCCATTTGCATCTGATTATAGCCCCATTTGCATGCCATTAGCATGCAGATGCGCCGATCCCCGAGGATTCTGTTACGCCTGCTGCCAGGCAGCAGCCGCCAGACCGACGCTCTGCAGCCTGCAATCGTGGGCAAAACAGTGTAGAATCCCCCACCACCCCCCCACTGGCCTGATCGTGGGCATAGTTTAACCCCACCAGCCCGATCGCAGGCAGCAATGTGTCTCCCCTCCAAACACATCCCTGGTGGTCCAGTGGACCGTAAATCCCAGTCGGGATGGAAGTAATAAACCCACGAACTTTGGCATTATTGGGTATGTGCAATTGTGTTTTTCTTTTAAGTGTGGCAATATGGCCAATACTATTCCAGGTACCCCTTTCCTCAGTGTATTTGCTCTGGGGTTCTTGTCTTTATATGTATATATGTATATATATATATATATATATATATATATGTATATATATATTAGAGAACAAAAAAATCTGTTTAATGCATTAGTTAGGGTTGTTCCTGATGACAAAAGTGAGGAAATTGGTGTTGGGTTGAAAACCCCACTTGGACCCTGCCACCCCAACCAGCATCGGGGTGTGCATTGGGGTCATCAGCTAACTCTCACCCCATCACATGTGTAAAGCAGCAGAAGTATGGGAGAATGGGGTGAGAGTTGAGGACCCAGCAATGCACCCAAATACCAGTTGGGGGGGTGGGCAGAAATCAGAGGTTTTCAACCTAACAGACTCTTTTAATAAATTTAACTAACAATAGGTAAACTCAAATTTGTTGCCTCTAATTTCTCTTTTGAGAATGATAGCGAGAAATAGTGAGATGTAATGCGGTGGCGGGAGGCCCGCGCTCCCTCCACGTGATGTCTTGAGGCACAGTAACAGGAACAGCAATGCAAACAGAAGTGCTAACAGTGGCGCACATGGTAACGCAAGCGCGAATGAGAACAGAAAGGTACGCACACGGTGGCGTAGATGGGAACGGTCTGCCACGTAATGTGTTGTCACATAGTAACATGCTGCCTGCAAACGGAAATGTCAATGGGCATGGTGACGCAAAGTGAAACAGAAAGAGAAACAGTACTGTAGACACAAATGGCAAAAAATAACAAGCATAGCGCAAATAAAATGCAAAGGATAACGCACATGGTGGCGTAGACGTCAATGGTAAGTGAAACAAATGCGGAACCACAAGCGGAAAGGGCAATGGTAACAGTAATGTAAGTGCACAGGCTGGTTTTCCCCAAAACCTGCATAGAGAAAGACAGTCAGTACAAAGAATGTATGCATAATAATGGGTATCGGAGCAGAAAATGAGGACTTGGAATACTAAATAGTTTATATCTCAGGAACCGTACGACGCAGAAAAAAATTTAAAAGTCCTATGATTTATGACTGTCCTGGCTATTTTTGTACTTAGCCCCTGTTAGAGGCTAAGTATTTTTCCGACAAAAAGTCCGTATCTTGCACCGTTTCCGAGATACAGGCCCTGAAAGGCGCGGCAAATGCCATCATGTTATCCTATGGGAAACAAAGAGAAGTTCGGAGCACCATAACTTTGCCTCCCTGTAATATTTTTTCACCAAACCACTGAAAGGCACATCTGTGGGCTGTTGGCTGTCTTCCCTCAAAATTTCAGGAAAAAAGACCAAACCGTTATTTTGCAGCAGGGTGCCAAAGGATTCCTGTAATGCGTTGGGCGCCGTAATATTATCCTATGGGAAAAACTGTCAACTTTGGAGTGCCGTAACTTTGATGCCATGTAATATTTTTTCAACACAACACTGAAAGGCACATCTGTGAGATGTCGGCTGCGTTCCCTCCAAATTTCAGCCCAAAACTCCCAACCGTTCTTTTGCAGCGCAGTGCCAAAGAATTGCTGTCATTTTCCCACAGACTAGAAAACTACTGTCGCAATTTGCGAAAGCTTTCACAAAAATTTGCGACACTTCATGCGAGCACGAAAGTACTTTGGAAATACTTTTTCCAGAAATTTTTAAAATATATTTCTGGGGTGTTTTACCCAAAATAAAGACATGGCTAGCATCCTCAGGGTCCGACTAGGTGAATACAAAAGAATTAGGTTGCTAGAGGTCCCCAAATTTAAATGCCAAGCATTTTCTGATCACTAACTGAAAACAAAATGGCGGATTTGCGAAAGTAACAGGGCCATTGCGAAAGTAAAATGCATTGCGACACTGTCGAACTTTTTATTAACTTTTCCATTGACTTATAATGGGAAATTGTTTTTGAATAACTTTTGAACCGTTTAATATTTTTTCACACAGTCTTGAAGGCACATCAAGGACTGACGCACATTCCCTAGAATTTGGGCGGTCGCACAAACCATGCGACCTGGACGCGTGACCGTAGAATTTCAGAAAAAGCGTAAATGTGTGCGCAGATCATGCTTAATAACTCCGTAGCCGTGAATCCGACCAGTATGAAACTTGGCAAATCCCAAGGCCTATGGTTCTTGATCATGTATTCCAAATTTCAGCCAAATCTGTCAAACAGTTGCAAAGTTATTAAGGTGCAAATTTTGGGGTTTAACATAGAAATGGCTCCTCAACCCTAAGTATGGTAGCACTACTGTACTATATATATATATATATATATATATATATATATATATATATATATATATATATATATATATATATATATATATATATATATATATATATATATGTACATGTATGTACATGCACATACATATACATATACATAGTTTCTTGCAAAAACTCCATTAATGCATCAGGGTTGTTTCCACACTGACAAAAGTGTGGAAATTCCACGTTAGGGTTAACACCATCACCACCCTCCCCACCACCTCCCCAACCCTCCACACACCAACAAGCATTGGGATGTGCAATGGGGTCGTCAGCCTAACTCTCACCCCATTCCATGTGTAAAGAAGCTGTGGTGGTGCAGAACAGGAAAATGGGGTGAGAGGCATGACCACTCCAACACACACCCCAATGGCTGTTAGTGTGTGGAGGGTGGTGGAGTGGTAGTGGCGTTAACCCTAACGTGGAATTCCACACTTTCTGTCGTGGGAACAACCCTAACTGCTGCATTAATGGAGTTTTTTGCAAAGAACTTTCTTTTGAAAAGTGTAATATAAATAGTAAATGATATGTGTTGGTGGGAGCGCTGGGCCTCACCACGTTTGAAGTAGACATGATATAAAGTTGTGGGAGTGCAGGCCTCCAGGCCCTGCACCCCACCTCACATAAGTATGGGGCCACACAGCAGCCCTATTCAGCAAGGAACCCTTGTAACACTAATTTGCCCATATCTCAGGAACCATAGAAGCTAGAAAAGAAATTAGAGTGTCGTAATCATGAGAGTGAGTAGTTTTTGCAACATAAGTCAATCGAATCTATACCTCGCATCATTTCAGGCACTGAAAAGTGCTGTGACTGCTAATGCTGAGGGCATAATAGTGGCCTACGCACATGAAAATGAGCAATTGAAACAGTAATTTGTAAATATCTCAGGAACTGTACAAGGTAGAAAAAAAATTTCATGGTTTTTATGGCTTTCCAACCCACTTTTGCACTTAGAGGGACTAAGCATTTTTGTGACAAAAAGTCTATCTTAAACCGTTCTCGAGATACGGGCCCCGAAAGGTGTCACAGGTGCCACAATGTTATCCTAGGGGAAAATTTCTGAATTTTGGAATGCTGTAACTATGGGTCTATTCAATGTTTCTGTACCAAACCACTAAAAGGCACATCAGTGGCACTAGGGCTTGCCACCCTGAAAATTTCAGATCAATAGCACAATCCACATTGCCACAATGAAGAGACAAAGAAAATAACCGCCGCAGTGTTATCCTATGGGAAAATTTCTGAACTTCGGAATGCTGTAACTATGGGTCTCTTGAATGTTTTCAAACCAAACCACTGTGGGATTGCCACCCTGAAAATTACAGGTCAATAGCACAATCCAATTTGCCACAATCAAGTGACAAAGAAAACAGCACATTGCAAAATGTGTTAATGCAGTGTTGCCGCAATTACTTTAATGTTTTCACAATTCTCCTATCTCTATAATGGGAATGTTATCGCACACAAAAAAAATTTTACCGTGGTTTTTTTTTCGAGTGAGCATGACTGTTTGTTTTTGTTGCCACAATCAAAAAACAGAAATATTTTTAAAAACATATTTCCAGACCAGCTGGTGAAATACTAATGTCAGTGGCATGTTCCTCAAGGCCCGATTAGGTACACCCAATGGTTGGTGTTTACCAAAGTACAGTATTTTTTGAATTACAGCATTTTTTTCTCTCTCACTAACTGAAAACAAGATGGCAGCAGCACAACAACATTTTTGGGCAAGCTCAACAACAAAATGTGATCACGAATGTTTTCGCAGTGCACATATACATTTTTCCATAGGCTATAATGGGACATGAAAAAATGGAATAACTTTTGAACACAGCAATATTCTTTCACCAAATCTTCAAAAGGCACCAGAGGAACCCAGGACACATTCAAATGCATTGTTCAGTCCATTACGTCTGGACAAAGAATTCGCAACATTGGGGAAATTTTACTTGTTGAGCGCACTACAGTTCCGCAACCGTACATCTAACTGAAAAGAAAATTTCCAGATCCAGAGATCTATGGTACATCTTTCTACATTCCAAATCTGGCAAATCATACAAACAGTTCAAAAGGTATTAAAGTGTAAAATTTGAGGTTTAACATAGAAATGGCCATGCAACCTTAACTATAGTGGCTCTACCGTGCCACTATAATATATATACTGTATGCATATATATATACACATAGGTATATATACATACAGTATATATACATATATAAATACACATAAATATACATATATTCATTGCAAAGGAAAAAGCTTCATTAATGCATCAGTTAGGGTTCTTACTAAAGTGACGAAATCAGGGAAATGTGTTGTTAGGGTTTCCTTCCCTAATACCCAGCCCCCACCCTGTAGACACTGACAGGCATCGGAGATGTGCCTTGAGGTCATCAGCTCTAATCTTCGCCCCATTCCATAAGTAAATAAGCTGAGGTGGGGACAGTACAGGAGAATGGGGTGAGCGTTATGGTCGACGACCCCAAGGCACACCTCCAACACCTGTCAGTGTCTTCAGGGTGGGATGCTAGGGCTGGAAACCCTAACAAAACATTTCACTGCTTTTGTTGCTTTAGTAAGAACCCTAACTGATGCATTAATGAAGTTTTTTGCAGTAATTTCCTTACTTTTTCAGATAGTTGTATAGAACAACAGTGACCAAATTGTCAGCATAGCAATCTTATGCCCCACCTCAAGTACAGAGAAATTGCCAAATACAAGCCAAACTGTAATTATGTTCAACTACAATGCCATTGCGTGCCACAGGCGCAAAAACACATTTTGGGCAGGATTTGAAAAATGACAGCTGTGACATACTGCACATGAGGTGGGGTAATAACAAGGCTATGTTGAAAATCTAGAGTAAAAATATTTAAAATTTCCAAAGTTATGAGTGGGCGTAGCGAAATTGTAATGTATGGTCATAAGTCTGGCACATTTTCATATTTTGACCCCAAATTTTCAACATAGTCTTCTTATGACCCCACCTCATAAACCTTGTAGGTGAAACTTTTAAAATCCATGCCAAAATGCCATTTCAGGCAGGATGTGAAAAAGGACAGCTATACTGTTCATGAGGTAGTGTGGAAAAATGGCTATGTTGAAAATTTGGTGGCAAAATATTGGAAAGTACCAAAGTTATGTGGGTACATAGAAACTTTTCAACAGACATATGTAATTGAGGCATTTTTAGGAATTGTTTCACCAGATTTTCAATATGGCCTTTTTGGGACCCCACCTCATGAACATTGGCACTGTCATTTTGTTAATCAGTCTTGAAAGGTGATTCTGCACATCGACCACGAAATCACCATCCAGGCCTGATAAACAAAACAACAATGACAGTGTTCATGAGGTGAGGTTAAAAATCTGGGAAAGAAATACCTAAAAATGCCAAAGATATCAACATTAGTTGAAAATGCCACTGAAATGCATTGTATGGCACTTACCTTGATTCTTCAGTTCATGGTTCAGCTTTGAAGAGTGCAGATGTGTCCCGGTATACAGATGATGACACCTGATGACCTCCTGTGGAAAGTATAGGGCAAGGGGGTGGGGTGGTGGATGCTTAGTGGGAGGGTCGGGAAGGGGAGGGCCAGGGGGGATGATGAGGGACCATTTTCTTTTTTTCAGGATAAGAACAAAAAAAGACGTCAGGGGACTGTTTTCTTTTATACAGGTAGAAGTTAAAAAATATTTGGGGACATTGAGGGTGGGCTCCCCAGTGTTCAACACTGCTGGGGTAGAACATATCTGGGAACACTGGGAGTGGGATCCCCAGTGTCCCACACTGGCAGGGGGGCTTCCAGTGCCAACACAGGGATTGGGCACCCTGCTGTCAGCAAATAATTCAAATACATTTTTTGGGACACTGGGAGTGGGCTCCCCAGTGTCCCACAGTGCTGAGGAGGGAGTAGGAGCTATATGGAGACACTAGGAGTGGGCTCCCCAGTGTCCCACACTGATGGGGTGGTTATAGTGCCGACACAGGGATTGGGCTCCCCAATGTCAGTACACACAGTTTATACATATACAGTATTTTATATTAACATGCCTCTGCCCCTTCCCCTTACAGGCAGAAGAAGGGGGGAAAAAAAGGCTAGGTTTAGGTAAACACTAAGAGGTGGTTACCTAAATGGAGAGGCCAAGGAATCGGATTCTGGAGTCTGTTTTAACAAAAACTATACAGAAATGTTTTTAAAAAATAGTGCTGCAAACCCCCCATAGTTTCCCGAGGGTGTTTGTGGCATTTTCGAAAATGTAGTTCTGCAATTTGCAGCATTTTCGCAAAACTAGTGCAGTTCAGCAGCTGATTACAATAAACATATTTCCGGAAACTATTTTAAAAAACTAACTACAGAATCATATTCCTCTAGCCCCAATTAGGTAAACACAACTGTTAGTGTTTACCAAGTGGCAGTATTTTTAAAATTATTTAGTGTTTTCCCCATCCCTAACTGAAACAAGATGGCAGCAGCATAGCAGTACTCCAGTGTATGCAAAAGCAGAAATTGCTTTTGCAAAAGCAAAATAGTGCTTTCGCACGGCACATCTAATTTTTCCATAGGAAATAATGGGAAACTTAGAATTTTAATATCTTTTGAATGGATTAATATTTTTTCATGAAACCTTCAAAAGGCACATCTGTGACCCAAACCCCATATATCTGGAATGTTTTAGACCAAACTTCCAAGCAGTTTCGGAGAAACGGCGTGTCAAAGAAATTGACAAAAAAGTGGTAATTTTCACATGTTTTGACATTCTGTATCACTGCACACCATAAATCCGACTGAAAGGAAACTTGAAAAATCCAGAGATCTATGGTACCCAACAACACATGCACAATTTCATGTGAATCGGTCAAATGGTTGCCAGGATATTAAAGTGTAAAATTTGGGGTTTAAAATAGAAGTGATGTCTGAACCCTAAATATATATATATATATATATATATATATATATATATATATATCAAAAAACTCCATTAATCCATCAGTTAGGGTTTCTATTATAATGACAAAAGTATGGAAATTCGGTGTTGGGGTTCCCAACCCTACTACCCTACCCCACCACCCCACCCTCTACACACCAACAGGCATCTGGGTGTGCCTTGGCTTTGTTGGCCCTAATTCTCACCCCATTCCATGTGTAAGGAAGGTGAGATGGTACAGTATGGGAGAATGGGGTGAGAGTTAGGCCCAATGACCCCAAGGCACACCCCAATGCCTGTTTGTGTGTGGAGGGTGGGGGTGTGTGGGGGTGGTACGGTTGGGAACCCTAACATCGAATTTCCATACTTTTTTTGCTGTAATATGAACCCTAACACATGCATTAACAGTTTTTTGCAATGAATTTCCTTAGTTTCTGAGACAGTGTAATCTTACCCTTATTTGGTTGTGGGAGTGAAGAGCCCTTCGGGTTCTGTGCTCCCATCAGTCCATAGTGTGTTATAGGAGCACCATGCATGCATAATGTAATTGTCCCTGATTTTGGGCCCTGCCATAAGTGTAGAGGTTCCCTCCCATCTGTCCGTAAGTGTACCGACACTATAATTAGCCCTCATCTCCTTGTGAGAGCACAGAGCCCCATTACTGCATAATGGAGGTCTCTGTGCTTCCATTACTGCATAATGGTATCCATATGTAGGAGTGTAGGGCTCTCACTCCCATCTACCCATAAGTGTAGAGATAGAGCGCAGGCCTAGAGATATTCCAAGTAACCCTTGTGCTGAAAATGGCACAATATCACAGTAACTATAGAAACTTTGGAAAAAATTCCACCACAGTTGTAATCATGGCCTGGCAACCCACATAGCTGCTTAGCTACCAAAGCCGCGTTTAGCGAGAAAGCCGTATTTCAAAACATTTTCAAGATATAGCCGCTGAAAGGTACCACAACTGCCACAATGTTATCCTATGGGACATTTCTAAACTTTGGAATGTTATAACTATGGAACCAATGTAAATTTTAATACCAAACCAGTAAAAGGCACATCTGTGGGGCAAGCCCTTTCTACCCTGCGACATTACTGGAGGTGTTTTGCGAAACAGTGCCTCAATTTGTGAGGCTCTACGATGCCGGTTCAAAAACAATTTCGTCAACCTGCATCACAGCGACAGAATTTATGTCAACCACAAGTTATGGCTGACATAAATTTCGAAGGACTCCTGGTCTCTTTTTCTATCAGGGGGCTTTGCCTCCCAAACCCCCCATGCAGGGGGCTCTGCCATCTGCACCCCTTGTTCTAAATATAATCAACTCTGAGTTGGAGTTGATTTGGGAAGGGGTGCAGGACTGGGAGACAGTGCAGAGAACCGTCGTTGTTGTCGGCATCAACATAGTTCGTTGTATTGGTGTCGCCGTTGGGGAGGTATACCAGTTTGTGACACTTTCGCAAAGTAGTGTCATAATTTGTGAAAGTGTTGTAGAAGTAGTGTCACAAATCTCTGACATCAAAATGGCCTGATTAAAATGTTAATATTTCCGGGCATCTAATCAAAAAAGTGATGCCAGCATCGTGTTCCTTGGGCCACGATTAGGTAAACATAACCATTGGTGTTCATCAGGGGGCATTATTTTTTTTATTGTAATTTTTTTCATGTCACTAACTAAAAATAAGATAGTGGAAACATGAAACTACTTTCTCATTTGTGAAAGCATAAAGTGCTTTTGCATGGCACATCTAATTTTTCCCATAGAATATAATGGGAAACTTAAAAGCTGAATAACTTTTGAATGGATTAATATTTTTTCACCAAACCTTCAAAAAGCACATCTATGACCCAGACCCCATATACCGTAACAATTTCAGATCAGACCCCCAAGCTGTTTCGGAGATGAGGCACGGCAAAGGATTTGCACCTAAATGATAATTTTCACACTTTTTGACACGACGCATCTCTGCAACCGTACGTTCAACTGGAATGAAACTTGTCAGAGATCTATGGTACCAGACGGTGCGTGCAAAATTTCAGGCAAATCGGTCGAACAGTTGCAAAGTTATTAAAGTGTGCCCATGTAACAAACTTTATGTTGGCAAAACCACAAAGGAACTTTGGTGATGCATAAGCAAACATAAAAGTGATAACCGTTTGAGGGCTGAGAATTCAACAGTGGCAAGACACTTCAACATGATGGGATATTCAGCCACATCACTCCACTTTTGGGGCCTGGAACATGTCCCTGTACCACAGAGTGGAGAGACTTATTGGGACAATGCACTAAGAAAATGAGAAGTCTTTTGGATTTTTACTTTAAATTGTTTGAACCTGGAAGTGGGACTAAATGAAGAATGTGACTGGGATTTATATTATTAAGGATGTGGAGGACTTATTTTGAGAAACAAGGACAATGTGATGGGGTATTCTTTCTCCATAGTGACAAATAAATATATTAAATGGAACAGTAAATACATTTTTTGACAATGTTTAAAACATCCATGGATCCCCCAAGTGACAACGAGCCTACAATATTGTGAATAAGTAGGTGAATGAAGTACTATAGAAATAGTGTGACTGACTAGCCCTTACTGCTCACCAAGTATGATGAGGAGGTTTTTGAGAAATTTTGCACAGCGTTATTGTTATAGCAAATTAGAAAGGCAGAACATGTAGGAACATACCTGCAAAAAATACGTAATATTGCTGAAGCACAGAAAACACCCCACCCCCCATGTTTTTGGATGCCCACTAGTTATATTTAAATTACCAAAGGAAAGATTCATGTAGAAAAAATAACAAAATGTAGGGAGTGGAGGTAAAGGAAGCCTTGCATGAAAATTAACAATAAAACAGAATAAATAAAAATGGCAGTACTTAGTAGTCCAGAGTTGGGGTGAGGGGCAAGCCACTGAAGTGTGGACCACAGGCTCAGTTTGTCTGCACTAACATCTTACTAACTAAGCCACAGGGATTTCACACTGAACTGCTTAGCTAGCAGTAATCAGCAGCACTGAGGAGCGGAGCCAGTGTGATATCACCAGTGACATCAGTAGCTCCCCCCACCTCCCATGGGATTTAAATGGAGTAATGTGCAGGGCCACTGGAAAATTGCGGAAAAGGTTACCCAAAATTGCAGAACATTTTGCAAAAATTGTGGGAAATTGTGGGGGTTCTACTACAGACCTTGAGTGCTTCACAAAAAATATTTTAATGTTTTCTGCAGCATATATTAATCAGAATAAACTGCTAAATGAATACACTGACACCTAACTATGTTTAAAACAAAAAGAAAAGTTTATGTTCCTAACAAGAATACTAAACTGATAAGCTATTGTAAGCGTTGCCTGTCATCCAAAATTTAAAAACATCTGCCTCATACAGTGCTACATAGATTCTATAAAGTGAGCCACAGCAAATCAAAATGAAATAAAGCCAGAATAAATATTTTTGTGTTTGTTTCTGGCTGTAGAATAATGAAGCCTAAGCAACAGCTGTTTACAGTGCTCTGCCAACTATTCACCCACTTTGGTACAAGAAAAAATAAGCAGACAGAGTGGTTAATTGAGTTTTAGTAAACTGTTGTTAAAGTGTTTAATTGTCATAATTTGTACTGTAGGTACTGTACGCTATTTTTGAAATCACATACTTAAACATTAAATATGAGGGTTATTGGGGCTGGCAGCATAATCTAGAGGTTAGACTATAAAACTGTGAATGAGCTGATGACATCTAGTAGACCTGGGTTTGATTCCCAACAACCTCCACTTGCATACTGTGTGATTCTGAGCAAGTTACTTAACCTCCTCAGTGCTCCTGGGTTGTACCTGAAAACGGGCACTTGTGCCTAGTGGGCCTTATACAGTTACCAAACCTGTAAAAAAAAAAATACCAATATATTTTTTACTGCATCATACAGTAGTCAGAGTACCCTGCAATTTCACAGAGGGAAGAGTAACCAGTGGGGTACCACAAGGATCAGTGCTGGGACCAGTCCTATTCAATATCTTCATCAGTGACATTGCGCAGGACCTAGAAGGCAGAATTTCACTGTTCGCTGATGACACAAAGCTCTGTAACAGAGTAGACACACCAGAGGGTGTAGACAGAATGAGAAGGGACCTGCAGAAACTTGAAGAATGGTCAGGGGTTTGGCAGTTGAAATTCAATGCAAGGAAGTGCAAGATAATGCATATGGGACACAAAAACCCTGGCACAATATATCAGTTTGGGGGTGAGGATATAGCATGCACCAAGCAGGAAAGGGATCTTGGGGTTATCATCTTCGATGACCTCAAGGCAGGGAAACAGTGTGACAAGGCAGCAGGTAAAGCAAATAGGATGCTGGGATGCAAAGGCAGGGGCATCACCAGCAGGAAAAGGAAGGTATAATTCCACTATACAAGACACTAGTGAGGCCCCACCTGGAGTACACTGTACAGCTCTGCAGACCTTACCCACGTAAGGACATAGACAGGGTAGAGAAGGTTCAGAGGAGGGCAACAAAGATCGTGCATGGATTGCATCACAAGTCCTATGAGGATAGGTTGAAGGAACTGAACATGTACTCCCTGGAGGAGAGGAGGGAGAGAGGGGATATGATAGAGACATACAAGTATCTTACAGGGAGGAACAGGGTGCAGGAATACACTATTTCTAAGCAAAAAAGATGTTCCAGGACTAGAGGGCATGGGATGAAGTTGGAGGGAGGATGATTCAGAGGAAATGTGAGGAAGCATTTCTTCACAGAATGGGTGATGGACAAGTGGAACACCCTACCAGAGGAAGTGGTGGGGGCTGAAACAATCACGGGATTTAAGAATGCATGGGGTAGACATAAAGGAATTCTGGAGGTCAGGGGTAAGGGGCAACAGACTTCTTGGAAAACATAAACTGAACTTACAAGCTCAAATGGGAGGACTGGGTGGGCCATAGGCCCTTATCTGCTGATACTGTCTATGTATCTATGTAATTTATCTTTGTTTTAGTCTGGCTGCAATGATTTTGTACAGTTAAAGACAAATGGTCAGATACATTTTGTGTTTTATAAGCTTGTTTTTAGACTTTAGTCAGGTTTTTATTGTAGTCTTTGCATGTGAGCATCTAGGGGTAGTTGCCAAGAGAGAGATCACTGTTAGCAACTAGCTTATTCAAGTTTAAAATCAGCAGGGCCATCAGCTGTTTGAATCAAAACTAGTCTGAATGAAAGTATGCTCACAAGGAAAAACTTGCCCTGCCACTTACAAAAAGGCTTCATAGTTAGCACCCCAATTTAAGTGAATGAGATAATTTGCACCTTTTCTCCCATCTTTTGTTTCAGTCTGTATGGCAACAAAAAGTTTTCTGATAGACTGCTTCAACACAAAACAAATGTTAAGTGTTTAAGTGTACTTATGCTTGGCCAGTGGATTTTGAAACCAAAGAAGACAAGGATTCAAAAGAAATCAGTGTCACTTAAAACCCTTGCCCTACCTTGCACTGCATTGTTTTGGCCAAACCCAAGTCTGCAGGCAAAATTGTCAAAATATTTGAGAGTATTTTATTATAAATGTTAATACTTTTTACACAGCTCTATATAAAAACTCAAAGATTGCAAGAAATTGCGGAACATGTCAGATTTTACGGAGAATGGTGAAAATTGCAGATTCCGCTAAAAAATTGTGGGCGCAATTTTCCAGTGGCCCCAGTAATGTGACCAGCAACCCCTCCCTAGAGGCTGATGTGGAGTTGCTGTATCACAGGTAAGACATCTTTGTAAGATTTTGAGTGATATAAACACAATTTTGCTAGTAAAAGAAACTAAAAATGTTATTGTTTGACAGAAAATCACTAAAGGAAGGGCAAAGCCTCTGAAAGAACCGTGTATCTGCCATTTGATGACATACAGGCTACAAGAAAAGAAAGCATAGTTGCTGAGGCATTTTTTTGCAATCATACAGGAGACTTTTAAGCTTTAAGAGCTAGAGCATTGGCAATTAAAGGATAAATAAGCATGTTTATTTTACAGAGACTAAAAGACAAATGGCAGAAGCTTTAGAAGGATCATATAGCAGTCAATCAACTAAATACACGCTGGAAGTGTAAATGCATAGTAAACAAGGTATCCTTTGAACAAACTCCTCCATATTTGTTGGTTAGAGAGAGACATGCTAATAATATACAGTATTAGAGCTAAATCTTATGATTTTTACACTTTAAAGGTGTTTAAAGGGATGATGAAAATGACTAGGAGGGAGCAAGTTACCATAAAGAAAGAAACCTTATAAAGAAGGTACTATATATATATATATATATATATATATACTCAGAATATAGAAGAAAACATTACTTATGAGGTTGTTTTACTTTTAAAGCTGGATGAAAGATAAATGAAGGGTAACAGCATTAACGGAACATAAAAACAAATAGGAGTTAAAGGTCGAACAAGCCATTTTTTACACAGTCTATACTTACATATGAAGCAAAGGTGTGGAAATTAATAGGTGGAAGAATGCTGTAATATAACATGTGTGGGACATTTGGACGATGACTATATCATTTTTATTATTATTAGATGTTTTTAGTGTTTGGTATCTGTTGAACAGTTGAACATTATAAAATGTACATGAAAGACAGACAGTTACAGTGAAAGATGCATCTAGGCAGACTGGTCATATGACAGCTGTACTATTGAGAAAGTGTATTTCAATGAAGTGAAAACTGAAATATGATTTTATGAATTATTTTATTATAGAAACACAATTGGGTCCTGAGGAAGTGGCGTGGCCACGAAACCATTGCCCCCATCCTCTGGAAATGTGTTAAATAAAGAAAAAAGGAAAATTCCTTGAAAGTAATTGTCTGCAGTGGAGTTTATCCCCATGTTTTTTTGCTTTTTATTCTATATTGGCAAGTCCTTTCCCCAGAGATGTGCCTTTTGCTGGTTTGGTGAAACAATTTACACCAGTTCCAGAGTTACAGCAGTCCAAAGTTGTATATTTTCCCATAGGATAACATTGTGGCAGTCGTGGCACCTTTCGACGCATATATATATCTAAAACGGTTCAAGACACGGACTTTTCGCTTAGTGCTGCTTAGTACACCTTTAGGTGAACTAAGCATGTGTGGAGGTGGCTAGTTCATGAATACAAATGTGAAATAATTTTTTTCCACAGTTCCTATGGTTACTGAGATACTGCAAAATAAGTGTTACAAGGGTTACTAGCAATGCCTCTAGGCCTGTGCAATGTGTCTGTACTTATGGGTAGGTGGGAGTGCAGGACCCAGAGTGCCCATGCACCTGCCTGTGCATACTATTTATGCTAAACTGAGAGCACTGGAACCTCCTACGCTATGTCTCTGCAGTCACGGGCGGGTGGTAATGCAGGGATGATTATGCAAACAAAAAGCACAGGGCTCTTCTGCACTATATTTCTATACTTATAGGTAGGTGGGAGTGCAGGGCCTAGAGGGCCTGCACTCCCACCCTTGGATACCATCTTGCAGTACTGGAAGAACAGAGACTTCAGTCGCAATGTCTCTACACTTATGGGAGGATGGAAACACAGGGTCCGGAGGGCCTGTGCTCCTAAATATGCATCCCATTATGCAAAATTGAGAGCACGGTGCCCTCCTGTGCTTTGCCTCTACACTGATAGGTGTGTTGGAGTGCAGAGCCCATAGTGTCCCACGTTCCCACCTATGGATACCATATGAGTAACATTTCACTTTCCCAAAAAGAAGGGAAATTGCAAAATACTCTGTTAATATATCAGTTAGGGTTGATTCCACAACAACAAAAGTCTGGAAATTTGATATTAAGGTTACCAACCCTGTCCCCCACACCCCTCACCCCCACCTTCCACAGAGCAACAGGCATCTGGATGTGCCTTGGAGCCATTGGACTAAATCTCACCCCATTCTCCTATACTGTATGATCTCAGCTTCTTTACATAACAAAAGGGGTTTTCACAGCTCATTAAAAGTGATCCTTAGAATCCCTTTTCATGAGGAAAATCCCTTTGCATCAGCCACCATCTTGTTTTTCTTTCCTTTTCTTTTCATGAGGGATGCATCCCTTTTTGTACCATACAGCTGTCCAAAAGACTGAATTGAGCATGATCAGAACCTGAAATTTCAAAACTGAATAACCTTGGAACAGATTAATAGTTTTTCACCAAATCAATGCCAGCTTGTTCTTTGGGGCAAGCTCTTTCTACTAAATGGTGTGGCCGCAACAAGATGAGGAAAAAACAGCCAAAAAAGCTGAATTTTAGCATTTTTTTACTATTTGCAGTACAAAATCTACACATCCGATTGAAACAAAACTTGGCACACCAAGAGATCTGCCCCAATGGGACAGGGCATACCAAATTTCATTCAAATCCGTTTAATGGTTGCAAAGTTATTAAAGTGCACAATTTTTTGTTTAACATTAAAAAAGCCGACTCAACACTAACTATAGTGGTGCTACCGCACCACTATAATATATATATCTATGGGGCATGGTAGTGCCCCTATAGTTAGGGTTGAATAGCATGTTTAATGTTAAACCTCAAATTTTGCACTTTAATATCTTTGCAACCGATCAATGGATTTGCTCAAAATTTGGCATGCATTGTCACATGGGTTAGATCTCTTGATGTGGCAAGTTTTGTTTCAGTTGGATGTGCAAATTCTGAGATCAGAAAAGTCATAAAGTCACTTTTTTGCAGTTTTTCTTCATTGCCGTGTGTCCAGATGGTGTGGAATTTTGGTGTGATTTTTAATGGTAGAACAAGCTTGGGTGACAGAACAGGCATGCCTAGTTTTGTGAAAAAATCTTGATCTGCTGCAAAGTTATAACAATTTTTAATTTCCCATTGTTTTCAATGGGGAGAGCACTTTTCAGGACACAGGGAGAAAAAAACGACAAAGGATTTTGCTTTTGCGAAAAAGGATTCACTCTCACAAGATCATTTCTTTTTCGTGAAAACTAAATCCCTTTTTGTTGCAGAAAATTTCTTTTTCGTGAGCCATCATCTTGTTTTTTTTTTGTTTTTTTTTTAAATTATATTGCAAACTCACACAGATGACATTATACAGGTACACCAACCAATGTACCTTGGTCATTGGGACTCTATTAGGTGGATTCTCACCTTATTTCATGGATGAGCATTCTTGGAAGGTGTTTTAGGGCCTATTTGAATTCCTTTCTCATGACTCTTTTACTTCTTTTTTGAGAGCCAATCCTTTTTGCTAGCGATTCCTTTTACGAGCTCATGAAAAGGAATCTGATGATAAAAAGTCACTATTGAACTCATGAAAAGGAATACTTTTCACTATCCTTCGATCGGTATCGCCACTTTTCTCATAATTACCCTGGTGTCTGGTGGTATCCCCCACCTTCCATTCACTGTCCCCACATTTTTTTATTATTACCCTGGTGTCTAGTGGCACACTCCACCCTCAGATCGGTGGCCCCACATTTCTATTTATTCACTGGTGTCTAGTGGCACCATCTCATCCTCCAATCACTGCTTCCTCCATTTGTATCATTTCCCTGATGTCTAGCGGCACCCCCCACCCTCCAGTCACTGCCCCCTGTTTCTTGCATTAATTTCCCTGTTGTCTTGTGGTACCCCCTACCCTCACCTCTGATTACAGAAACAATCTGCAAAAAAGGAAACACTCCCTCAATGACTTTTTTAATTTTTTGAGTACCTGTAAAAAAAAAGTCCATTGCTGATCACACCCACACCCACACCCCCACCTGACCTCCCACTGTGCACCCACCTCCCCACACCCCCATGATGTCCCCACTGACTGCCACTCACCTAGGGAGGTCCCAGGTTTGAGACCCACTCTGACTATCAAAAACACATCTTACTACTGGAACCAGCAAATGCAATATGAACTAATGTAAATGTGCTTCAATGTATTTCAATGGGGGGGTTCAACTTTTTGCCATAACTCAGCTGTTTTTTTGTCATATTGACCCCAAATTTTCAACATGGTGTTTTGGGGACCCCACCTCATTAACAATATGACTGGCATAAGGCAACTCCTTCCAGAAAGGTGATTTTGTGGTCATTTGGCAAAACCACCTGTCCAGTGGAATCTGTATAATGATAGTCATATTGTTCATGAGGTGGGGCCAAAAAAAGACTATGTTGAAAATGTGGAGTAAAAATTTGAAAAAATAACTGTGTTATGACCATTCCTTGCAATCTCGCTATGTACACTCATAACTTTAGAAAGTTTCAATATTTTCACCCAATATTTACGATATACCCTTATTATTATCCCACCTCATGTATGTGACAGCTGTCATTTTTCGAATCCTGGCCAAAATGTGTTTTCACACTTGTGACGCAGAATGGCATTGCATTTGTGCAGAGTTACATTTTTGGTGGAGATCTGAAAAATTTCTGTACTGGGTACCAGCAGTAAGGTCATAAGAAGGCTATGTTGAAAATTTGGGGTCAAATTGATTTAAAATAGCAGAGTTATGACTATTTGTCACAATTTCACTACACCTGCTCATAACTTTGAAAATTTTAAATATGTTGAGCCCAAATTTTCAACACAGTCTTCTTATTACACCACCTCACGTATGTCACAGCTGTCATTTTTTAAATCCTTTCTAAAATGTGTTGCTACACCTGTGCTGTGGACTGGCATTGTGCTTATGCAGAGTTATGTTTTGGTTGGGATTGAAAAAGTTTCTGCACCGGGAACATGAGGTGGGATAATAACATGGCTATGGTGACAATTTGGTGACTGTTGTGCTGTAACTGGAAATGCAAGGGCCAGAGGTCCTTGTGCTTCCACTACTAGATACTTATCTGTATTTATGGAGAGATGGGAGCACAGGGTCTGAAGTATACTATTAGAATATCTCAAAACAGAAAGGAAATAAATTGCAAAAAACTTTGTTAATGCATCAGTTAGGGTTAAAGCGACAAAAGTAGGGAAATACGGTGTTAGGGTTTCCAACCCTAACATCCCATTCCCTACCCGGCACAGACCCACAGGTGGGGGGGTAGCAGTCTTGGGGCCTGTGAACCTTAACGCTCACCCCATTCTCCTATGCTGCAGCCACGTCACCTAATTTTACAATGGAATGTGGGCCCTGCTCTTTCATTTATAAGACAACAGTGACCAAATTGCCAGCATAGCCTTCTTATTACCTTGCATCATGTACCCATTACAGAAAATTTTTGAATCCCTGCCAAAATTTAATTTTGTGCAACTGCAATGCCATTCCGTGCCACAGGTGTGAAAACACATTTTGGGGAGGATTTGAAAAATGACAGCTGTGACATACATGAGGTAGAGTAATAAGAAGGCAATGTTGAAAATCTGAGGTCAGAATATTTAAATTTCAAAAGTTACAAGCGAGTGTAGTAAAATTGCAATGAATGGTCATAAAATCTTTTGATATTTTTACCCCACATTTTCAACATAGTCTTCTTATGACCCTACCTCATAAACCCCATAGGTGAAATTTTTCAAATCTGTGCCAAAATGCCATTCTGCACCACAGGTGCGAAAACACATTTTGGAAAGGATGTGAAAAATGACTGCTGTGATGTTCAACAGGTGGTATGAAAAAATGGCTATGTTGAAAATTTGGACTCAAAATATTGAAAATTACCAAGGTTAAGCCTGTATGTAGAGAAATTTCAATGAACATGTGGAATTTGACCATTTTTAGTGTTGTTTTCACTAAATTTTCAACATGGCCTTTTTGGGATGCCACCTCAAGAACACTGGTGGTGAAATTTCATTATTCAGTCCCGAAAGGTGTTTTCATGCAGTGACCATGAAATAACCTTCTGGGCCCAAGTAATGAAATGATAGTTGCAATGTTCATGAGGTAGGGTCCCCAAAAGGCCATATAGAAAATCTGGTGAAAAAATTCAAAAAATGGCAAAGTTATGAACATAAGTCAAAACATCATTGAAATACATGACTCTTACCTTGATTCCTCAGTTCACGCTTCGGCTCTGAAGAGTGCAGCTGTGTCTCAGTCCACAGAAGATGATATCCTGTGACCTCTATAGGTTAAAGGGTAAGGGGGTGGTGGGTGCTCAGCGAGAGGGTCGGGATGGGGGAGAGTGATGGCAGGGACGATGAGGGACCATTTTCTTTTTTCAGTTTTTTTTTAAAGACGTTGGACTGTTTTCTTTTTACAGGATTTAATAAAATACATATTTTGGGACACTGAAAATGGGCTCCCCAGTGTCCCACACTGCTGTGGGGAGGGGCTCTAAATGCTGACACGGAGATTGGGCATCCCAATGTTGGTAAATAAATAAAACAACGGGCTGAGGCAGGGGCAGCTGACACTGGGGGTGGGCATCCCGGTGTCTGAAACACAGACAGTAGGGGACAGCGATCGGAAAGTGAGGGGTGCCACTAGACACCAGGGAAACATTGGGGACTATGATCAGAGGTTGGGGGGTGCCATTAGACACCAGGGAAATTAGTTGCATTTCAGGCACAGCGATTGGAGGTTGGGGGGTGACACCAAACAGCGGGGAAATTATTTATATTACAGGGACAGTGATCAGATGGTGGCAGGGGGGTTGCCACTAGACACCAGGGAAATGTAGGGGCAGGGGTGTTGGAGAGTGGAGGCAACTAGACACCAGGGAAAAAAATTAGAGTACTGGGGAGGCAGTGGAAGGGACAAGCAATGATTCTTGGGTGACAAAAAAGGATCCTGTTTGATGATTTATGACATGGAAAAGGATTCTTTTTCATATCACGTGGTCATGAAAAAGGATTTATTATATTAAAAAAACACATTTCAAGGGTATATTTCTAACTTTGAAGTGCAGATTGCACCTAACTGGGTCCTGATGAGCCAGCTAGGTGTGGTGGTCTCTCTCCAGGATGTCATTTTTGCGGCTTTCAGAAAAAAAATAAGAAAAAACTGAAATAAGATGGTGGCTTGTGAAAAAGGATTTTTCTCTCATGAGAAAGGATTTTATTCTCACAAAAAAGGAGCCAGTCTCGCGAGACTGAATCCTTTTTCATGAGATCAAGTCCTTTGTCAAACTTCCTACCTCTATCCTGAAAAGTGATCTTCCCATTGAAAACAATGGGAAATGGCAAATTGAATAACTTTGCAACAGATTAATATTTTTTCACAAAACAAAGTATGCCTGTTCATTTACCCAAGCTGTTTCTACCATAAAAAATCACACAACAAATTCCACACCGTCTGGACACAAGGCTATGTGGAATAAACTGAAAAAAGTGTTGACTTTATGACTTTTTGCACTGTCCTGATCTCAGAATTCACACATCCAAATGGAACAAAACTTGCCACATTAAGAGATCTACCCAATGGAACAGCACATAAATTTTGAGCAAATCCATTAATCGACTGTAAAGTTATTAAAGTGCAAAATTTGAGGTTTAACATTAAACATGCAACTCAACTCTAACTATAGAGGTGCTACTATGCCCTATTTACATATATATATATATATATATATATATATATATATATATATATTTTTTATAGTGGCATGGTAGTGCCACTATAGTTAATTTCTATGTTAAACCTCAAAGTTTGCACTTTAATAACTTTGCAATCATTTGTCAGATTTGCCTGAAATCTGGAATGGAGGAAGATCTTTGGTAGAACTCTGGATCTGGAAATTTCTACATCAATTGGATACATGGTTGCAGAATCATAGTGAGCTCAAAAAGTGAAAAATTCCCAACATTCCATTTTCTTTCTACGTGCACCTTGGACTGAAGAATGCATGTGATTGGTTCAAATTGGGTGGGCTACATGGGTCCTGGGTTGCAGATGTGCCTTTTGAAGATTTCATGTAAAAATCTGGTTCCATTCTCCTATACTGCACCATCTCAGCTTCTTTAAATATGGAATGGGGTAAGAGTTAGACCGATGACCCCAAATGCACACCCTGATGCCTGTTGGTTGGGGTAGGGTGGTAACCCTAACATCGAATTTCCTCTCTTTTGTCACTGTGGAATAATCCTAACTGATGCATTAACAAAGTTTTTGTAAAGCATATATATATACAAAATATTCTTCAGAAAACTAGGTCAATGCACCATTAGGGTTTAAGTATCAAAAGTAGAGAAATGAGACCTTTGGGTTCCCAAGCCTAAGACCCCCTGCATGCAGGAACAGGCATGAGGGGTGTGCCTTGGGGTTGTGAACCCTATGGTGATGAAATTGAATGCACTGCCATCTAATATAGGGTCCTGCAGTAACATGAGACAGTTTCAAGACACATTAGATAAACATTATGGTGATTTTGGTTACCAGTTTGAGGTATGGATAGTTGCTGGTCTGACATGGCTAATGCTAACTGACCAGATAGTGATCCTATGAATCATATCCTATGTCCTGCTTACAGTATATACATATTTCATTCACTTTAACAATGTTAAATGTATTCA
Source organism: Neoceratodus forsteri (assembly GCA_016271365.2). Lineage (NCBI taxonomy): Eukaryota > Metazoa > Chordata > Ceratodontiformes > Ceratodontidae > Neoceratodus > Neoceratodus forsteri. Next base: position 33,876,279 of record CM057459.1, read on the forward strand.
TGGCTACCTCTTACAATCTGTAATATTTTATTCTCTTGCTTCACACATTGGACACAAAAGAAACAACTTTAATTTAGCCAGTCATTAGTAATTTGTACTTTCTAACATTATCATGATGTAAGAAACCTCTTACCCAGACTTTACATCCTTGTTCAATGATGGCCAGCAAATGACAGACCATCTTTCTTAGTGTTAAATCTAAGCACCTGACTGCCGAACCAAGCATTTATTTTTTTTATTTATTTTAGCTTTTGTTGACCGGGTAAGTGCACTAGACAAATCCTGCCTATTTTCAGGCACGACCCAGGGGAGGGGGAAACAGATGAATGCCAACTGACCTTGAACCAGATTAAGCTGTTGGTGGTATTGTTAGTGAATGAGGGAAATTTGGCCTGGACACCGGGGAAATTCCCCTACTCTTTTTGATAAGTGCCATGGGATCTTTAACATCCACCTGAACTACCACCAATCCAGGCAGATGGGACCTCGGTTTAACGTCTCATCCGAAAGCATGCTAGGGTAACATCACTCATGCCTTGATGTAAAGGAGCTAATTTACACTATATATATTTTTTATCTTTAGAAGTCAACTAATTCTGATAGAGCACCGCACAACATATAAAAGGATGTGACACTTTGATTTTATTATGAATAAAAGCTGACTACTGTTATGAGCTAGATCATTTATTTCTAAATATGAAAATGTTTTGGGTCCCACAGCGCCCTAAGCGAAGAAAGGTACAATGAATTGTGCTGGCAACATGTGGCAAGACATAATTCTCTACCTTTGAAGAGTGTATCACTATGAGGCAGTGGCTTGGAGCTGTACCATGTGCTTCAGATTGGAGGCTAGGGGCTGGAGGGGAGAGGTGAGCATTAGGACTGACAACCCCCAAGGAAGACCCCACCACAGATTCGCCAAGACTCCAGAGACACAAACCCCAATGTTTATTCCTCTTGTTGCTTGGGGTGGAGCACTAGGGTTGGAAACCCTAATGCCACACTTCCCTACTTTTGTGGCACTGAGTTACCCTACCTGGTGCATTAACAAAGTTTTTTGCAAAGAATTTCCTTTCTTTTTGAGATACTGGAAGTGTATCCTCATTCATGCAGATGCCATGCACAAAGAGAAGAGTCCATCCACCTACAGAAGTGCAGGGCCCACAAATTGCAGGCCATGCATTTCAATGCAACGACAGATGTGAAGACTTCATGTGGCTTTCTGGAGATAGGGGAGCTAAACATGTGGTTCAAGGGCTAGTGCCAGGAAAAAGGACACACATTTGTAGGGAACTGGCAACAGTTTTGGGAGCAAAAGTTCTTTAAATTTGATGGACTACATCTGTCTAAGGAGGGAGTCAGTGCACTGGGGCAGAAGTTTGATCTCTTTGCAGAATATTTCAACTAGCAAATGGGGAGAGGGGTGCAGCACCTGAAATGTCGAATGGGAAGAACACTCTTCCCCCTTTAACTAGTGGTCAAACAGGAGCTCAGCATGTTTGTAGTTCATTTGCATCACCAGGTAAAGGAAAAGGTCCAGCTCCCCATACGATGCACAGGGAAAATGCCAGACCTAGCCCAACAACTAACACACCAAAATCTGACTAATGGAAAATCATGTACACAAATGCTCGCAGTCCGGGAAACAAGATCCCAGACCTGCAGGCAATAATGACAGAGGATAAACTGGACATAGTAGCCATTAGCAAGACATGGTTTATCAGTAACCACACTTGGGAGACTTCAGTACCTGGCTATGTACTGTTCTGAAGAGATTGAGGTGCAAAAGGGGCGGAGTGGCCCTTTATGTCAATGAAAATATCAAAACTAAAGAAATTCAGAATACACATAAGGAGCCAGAAGAACTGTGGGTTCCCTGGAAACAGGAAATGGGACAACCATATGAACCGGGGTTGTGTACAGGCCTCCAGACAAGGGGGAGGACACAGACACATTACTGTTAGAAGATATACAAAACATGACAGCTAAAGGGGAGGTTCTAATAAGGGGAGACTTCAACATGCCAGATACAGATTGGTTAATACCGGCAGGGACATCTGCCAGAACTAGACACATGGTGGATTCCCTGCAAGGGGAAGGCCTCAAACAACTGGTACAAAAACCCACAAGAGACAGGGCTATCCTAGATCTAGTACTGACTAACAGGGAAGGATCACAGATCTCCAGGTAGAAGGTCACCTGGGTGCCAGTGACCATCACATGGTATGGTTCAATTTGGCCACTAGAACAAAATCATCCCATTCCAAGGCAAAAATATGGGACTTCATAGGAGCTGACTTTGATAATATGGCCAACAGAGTTAGGCTAGCCCTGGCAAAAAGAAATATAGGTGAGGGGGTACAGGCAAAGTGGGCAAGCATTAAAGATACAATAATTGAAGCGACATCCCATTGTGTTAGTGAGAAAACGAAGTACAAAAGGAGAAGGAAACCATGTTGGTGCTCAAACACAGTACCAGAAAAGGTCAGAGCCAAAAGGCTGGCCTTCAGGAAATATAAGGGAACACATCAGGATGAAGATGGGGAAGCTTACCAAACTTCCCTAAGGGAAGCAGGGAAGGCAGTAAGGCAGGCAAGGGCCCAAACTTGAAGAAACACTAGCACAAACAGTAAAAGAAGGTGACAAGACATTCTATCGATACATTAGTGAAAGGAGAAAGTCCAGAGAGGGTATTGCTAAGATCAAAGGGGACAAGGGTGTGTGTGAGGAGAAGGACCATGTAAAAGCATTTATCCTAAATAGATACTTTTGCTCAGTATTTACTGAAGAGAAGGTAGGGCAGGGCCCACAGCTCTGCACCATGGACACAGACGGGAGGGAGGTGTGCACTAGTACTTTCACAAAAGAAAGGGTACTACAAGAGCTCGATAAGCTCAGGGTGGAAAAGGAAATGGGACCTGATGGCATACATCCCAGGGTACTAAAGGAGCTAAGGGTGGAACTAACAGAGCCATTTTCAGAACTGTTTAGTGAGTCTCTGAGCACAGAAGAGGTCTCAGAATACTGGAGAAGGGCTCATGTGATCCCGCTCCACAAGAGTGGTAGCAGGGAGGCGGCAGGGAATTATCGACCAGTCAGTCTTACCTCAGTAGTGGGCAAGATTATGGAGACACTCCTTAAGGAAAGGATAGCACAACACCTGGAATCCATAGGAGCACAGGATCCAAGACAACATGGGTTTACAAAAGGAAGGTCCTGTCAAACCAATCTCATAGATTTCTTTGACTGGGTAACCAGAGTGGCGGACCAAGGGGGAGCGGTTGATGTTGCCTACTTTGACTTCAGCAAAGCTTTCGATACTGTTCCACATAGAAGATTGATTAATAAGTTGGATAGGCTCGGGGTAGATAAAACATTGGTCAACTAGGTGGCAAACTGGTTGACGGGCAGAAAACAGAGAGTGGTGGTAAATGGTACGCAGTCAGAAGAGATGCAAGTCACAAGTGGGGTACCTCAGGGATCAGTCCTGGGGCAAGTCCTCTTTAACATCTTCATCAGTGACATTGCAGATGGACTGGAGGGTAAGGTTTGCCTGTTTGCAGATGACACCAAAATCTGCAACAGAGTAGATGATCCAGATGGGGTGGGCAGAATGAGAAGAGATCTGGATAAACTAGCAAAATGGTCAGAAGAGTGGCAACTTGGGTTTAACGCAAAGAAGTGTAAGATCATGCACATAGGAAGAGAAACCCTGAAGCCATCTATAGGCTGGAGGGAGTTGCTGGCAGTCACAAGGGAAGAAAGAGACTTGGGCATCATCATCACCGATGACCTGAAATCATCCATGCAGACCCTCTAAAGCAGTAGGTAAGTAGCAGAGATGTTGGAGTGTATTAGTAGGGTATCACAAGTCAGAAGAGGAGGTAATAATCCTCTTTACAAGACACTGATTAGGTCCCATCTGGAGTACTGCGTGCAGTACTGCAGGCCACACCTTCACAAGGACATTAACCAAACTGAGGCAGTCCAGAGAAGGTCAACCAAAATAGTGCAGGGACTGCATCAGAAAACATATGAGGACAGATTAACGGAACTCAATATGTATACCCTGGAGCAAAAGAGGGAGAGAGGTGATATGATTGAAACATTCAAACACCTTGAGGGCATTAACAAGGTGAAAGAGTCTAACATGTTTCAATATAAGAAAAATAGCAGGACAAGTGGACACAGCATGAGATTAGAGGGAGGCCGATTAAGGGGTAATGTGAGGAAGTTTTTTCACAGAAAGGGTGGTGGATACATGGAACGGCCTACCTCAGGAAGTGGTAGATATGAATTCAGTGCAGGGCTTCAAACAGGCATGGGATAGGCATAAGGGAGTAATACAGATGAGTATGAATAGATAGGCCATTAACAGAGCAAAGGCCTATGGCCCATTCATAAGGTAGAAAAAGAAATGGGCAGACTGGATGGGCCTTGCGGTCCTTATCTGCCATCAATTTCTATGTTTCTATGGTGGGTTCTGTAAGTGCAGAGCCCTGTGGCCCCCACATCTCTCTGGTTTACCTGAGTACTCATTAAAGGGCTGGTGACATGATTTGATGTACTTTATATTATGAGCAGTTTTCATTAAACAATAAAGGTTTATGTGTTTGTTTTTGTCATTTCTTATGTATGTTGTCTTCTTTTTTGTCTTTTTTGCAGCTGCCAGTCAGATGCATGTGCCCACTGATGTGTAAGCTGCTGCTCACTAATTCCTGATTCAATGATGTCAGGTCTGGAAGCCCGATTCTGTATGCATGCACAATGTGCTGTTCTTCTCAGCTGGCATTTTGATCTTGACGTGTTATCTCTGTGTACTCATCTCAATATTACTGGTAAACTCAAAGTCCAGTGTTGCATGCAAGTGCTCCCTCGCTATATCTAACCCTGGTATAACAAAAACTGTATTATTAGGAATGGTATAGTTTGGAAACTGCATCTACATCCTAGATGTTTCCTGTAAATTGTTATAGTATGTGATCCCTGTGGATTTCAACCATTTGCTCAAACGATGAACCCAGCTGGGTTGCTGCCTACTGCCTCACCAGTAAGTTATGAGCCCCATTTAGCTGTACACTGTCTGGAGCTAGTGGACATCAGCACCCCCAAACTGCTCATCCATGGTGGTGGTGAGAACTCGTGCAGACTTGTCATACTGCTATCCCAGCAGGAGACCACCATATCTCTCACCTGCACTGTATCAGAACTCAGTCCACATCAGATGACACAATTTCTCAACAGACAGCATTTTGTCATGTGGAATCGGGCCGTGCTGCTTCCTACTACCACACCATGCTATGTTACTATATTTATTCCTGTTATATATCAAACAATTCATGGCCCTGAGTGAACATCAACCCCCCCCCCCCCCGAGCCTCCTCCCCCATACCATATGTATTTATATATGTAGTGAAAACTTCCTCATAAGTGGCACAATGTTTTAACTTCTATATGTGTTGTTTCTGCACAGTGTTGATTTCCCACGTGCGTTCACTTCTCGTGTCACCATCCTGGGAGGAGATCACCATCTCTCTCACTTGCACCATGCCAAAACACAGGCTAAGCAAGATGACACAGTTTCTCCAAAGACAGCGTTACATCATGTGGAATGTGTATCATGCAGTGCAGCTACAGATTTGCTTAATTTTTTTTTCCGGAATGTATTTCCCTCATTCTGTCAGCTGCCTCACTGTATACAAGTGATACATCACTATACTGAAAGCCCGGTAGAACAAAAACATGGTTATTACCCAACAGTACACTTGTCTCCCAACAGAAAGCACTGTTTGCGAACAATTTACAGAAGCGGGCACAAAGGCTATACTGAACAGTGGTAAAATGAAAACTCTTACACTAGGAATGGTACAGTGTGGAACGTTCTTGGACATCCTGGGTGTTTCCTCTAAATGTTTTTATTCATTCCAAAATTTGTGTTTAACAGAAGAGGAAAGAATGGTCCTAAATATCCTGCTTTTATTTTTTATGAGTCTGAAAGTACTGTTACATAAAAACTTGGGTTCCAGCCTGGTGAGGGGAACTGCTGGTCTGAAAAATAAAATATTGGAAAAGTACACAATATTGAAGAACATCCATCAGATAAATGCATCAAAGCTATGTTATTCAGTCCTGAAATTGATATGGTCTCAGAAACTATGCTGTGGGACCCCAGTCTATTCATGCTCCACACCACTAACACTCAAGGGTGCTTCCTGATGATATTGTACACTGGGAAGATAAATCCCTCTACCCCATCCCACTTGTTATAGCCACAGCTCTTTGGAGAGAGGCACCCATGAGTACAGGGAGTGATATCAGAAATGCCTAAAGTACTTTGAAACAAAGTCGATGCTGGAGGGAGTAATAAGGCACACAGAGAAACTAAAGAGGTATACGGTCTGGCATAGTTAACTGCTGACAGTGCATTGCAGTGCTATTTGTGAGAATGGGTGTTCGTGTACAATACCCGGGATCCCACACTGGAGTTGGTGGGGGGGGGGGTTAGAGCACAGCAACGGTAAAGCTCTCGATTCCCATGGTGGCGTCAGAGTGCCCCGCATTTGCTTGAAACCTGCTGGGCAACATTGGAGCATCATTAACATTTGTTGTAAAAACAGATGCCACTCCCCCTTCAGGATGGATGAAGGGTACTGCCAGGAGACCCCAATATCTGGATTAGAGACAGAGCAGACTGAACGGGTATGTAATTCATGCTAGGGAGGCTAAGAATTTGCTGATTCTGATACGATTGAACTGTTCATGAATTTAGGAATGTCCATTTTCGAATTTGATTTGCATCCTTGTTACCATCTTCAAATCTAAGCTGATGTGTGTGATTGTAATCAAAGGGGGCAACAGGCATGTACGGGATTCAGTGGTTCCACTGACTTAGATTATCCTCCGCTTGGAAAGAAAAAAACGGAATAATAAAAAGTAAATTGTGCCTTTTGATCAATAAAACCAACTGCCAATGCACTGAATTAGGTAAACCACACTGCCAGCTTGACATGTGTATGATCCATTTATTTGTACTGGTATTTTTATTTATTTATTTATGGGTGCTATATAGGTGAATAATAAACAACTTTTGAGTACAGTCGAGTGAGGGAGCTGGTTTGGGTCAGCAAAACAATGATTAAAATTGACAGTATAATATGGAGGTTGCAGGACCAGACTAGCTAACTTGCTGGGGGGGGGGGGAGTGCAAGGGGATCCACATGGAATGGGTCCATACACAATCTCACCACCACCATGGATGAGTCATTCGTGGGTGGAAAGCTGATGTAGTCGATTTGCTCTGGACACATATGGAGCTAAATGGGGCTCATAACAGGCAACAGGCAGCAAATCAGCCCGGTTCATCTTATGAGTAAAATGGTGTAAATCCACAAGGGTCTCGTAACATAAAATTTGTGTAGGGTAAAACAGCTGAAGAAACACTATTGGGTTTGATATTATTATTTTTGCTCAATGTCCGAACATTTAGTTACATAAACAAACATTTTAGAGTGAAAAAGGTAACATTTAGAGGAAAACTCTGGGATATCTGCACGAACAGGTGGTAATTGGCCTTAGACAGGCACAGGGTACACAGTATGCACAACCATAAACACCTATGGGGCACCTGTCCATGGCCCCACCCCACCCCCACTGCGCAGGACTCCATAGGGTGGCTGTGGGTGGGGTTGCAGACCCAGCTGAGCATCCAATCTGATGCCCATCCTGGGTCCCAGAGTGGATGACTTGCACTCCACGGCACAGGTCTAGGTGCATGAATAGCCAACGCAGGCACCAGGACCCATGTGGCTATGCCCTGTCAGATGGAGGGCCCCCTGGCCATGTCCCTGGTGCACCGTGGCCACCCACCACACTGGCAAACAGCCCCCCAACACAGAACCCCCCAACACCCATCCAGCACAGCACCCTCCACACACATACCCACCTCCATCCCCGGTAGTCATCTGTAGTCTCCCCTACCCAGTCACAAGACAGCCCCTGTCCCCAGTTGTCACAAGCATCCCTCTACATGACTGTCCCATCCCCAGCAGTCACAAGCACCCCACACATGACTGCCCCTTCCCCAGTTGTCACAAGCATCCCTCTACATGACTGTCCCATCCCCAGTAGTCACAAGCATGCCCCCACACATGACTGCCCCGTCCCCAGTTGTCATAATTATCCCTCTATATGACTGTCCCATCCCCAGTAGTCACAAGCACCCTCCACATGACTGACCCCATCCCCAGCAGTCACAAGCACCCCACACGACTGCCCCATCCCCAGTTGTCACAAGCATCCCTCTACATAACTATCCCATCCCCAGCAGTCATAAGCATGCTCCCGCATGACTGACCCCATCCCCAGCAGTCACAAGCACCCCACATGACTGTCCCATCTCCAGTAGTCACAAGCATGCCCCCACACATGACTTCCCCATCCCCAGTTGTCACAAGCATCCCTCTACATGACTGTCCCATCCCCAGCAGTCACAAACATGCCCCCACACATGACTACCCCGTCCCCAGTTGTCACAAGCATCCCTCTACATGACTGTCCCATCTCCAGTAGTCACAAGCATGCCCCCACACATGACTGCTCCTGTCCCCAGTAGTCACAAGCACTCCCCCCCTTACACCCACATGGAAGCTCCAGCAGCACCCTCCCTCGATACCTTAACAGGCACTCTGCTACCCCCCATGGTGGCCTGTGGTGCCCAATCTACCCATGGCACCGACACCCCCCAAAACAGCATACCTTGCTATCAGTGCCGTGGGCATGGATGGTCAGAGGCACAGTGCTCCATACACCTCCATGACTGATGGCCATCTGACAGATGCAGGGAGCTCATCCCTGATCTGGATGCATACTCCCTGTGGCTGTCAGACAGCCGGCAGCTGTGGAGATGTGCAGAGGGCTGTGCTGGCCATTTATGCCTATGGCACTGATAGAAAGGTATGCTGCTTGGGGGGAGTCGGTGCATCAGGAGGGTCAGGGACCATAGGCCACCATAGGGAGTGGCAGAGTGCCTGTAAAGGTGTCGGGGTAGAGCACTGACAGGGCTCCCATGTGGGTGCAAGGGCGTACTATGGGGGAAGTCATGCATGGGGGTGCTTGTGACTATTGGGGATGGGGGCAGTCTGCTTGTGACTACTGGAGTCGGAGGCTGGCATGTGGGAGGGTGGCCTTTGCACTGGGATGGGTCTTTAATGTGTGCATGGGGAGGTCCTAGGCATACAGGACAGGGGATGTGCTGCCATTGGGCTAGTGGGTTGCCTGCCTGCAGCCTGGACAAGGCATGAGCCTGTATGGTGAAGGGACTTTGTTGCGGGGGGGTATGTTCCACACAACGGGGGTGAGGCAGAAGACTGCCTTGCTGCTGCTGGAGCTGCTTAGTGAACAGGGCAGGGTGCATAGGGCACTTATGGTAGAGTTCCCCCTAGCATAATAGGCAGCCTCCTATACCCCCCGGTGTGTAGCACTATGCACCTTGGTGCATGGCGTGCAGTACTGACATACCTCTCGCCCACCCCCGTCGTGTTGCTGTCCGCGCAACCAGGGGATCAGGTGCATAGGGGCTGTGTGCCTCATTATGTGCATCCTGTGTGAAGGGCACAATGGGTGTGGAGTGGCTATGCACCATGAATCCGCGGCACTTGGACATTCCGCCCATTTGTGCAGAGGCCCCAATAACAGCAGCACAGAGACTGTATGGTAAAAGCAAACCTTTACTCTACAAGAGAAATACCCCAGGAAGCTCAGTATGTGACTTACAAGAAAGAGACGCACAGAATCAGACATTTAATTGAACTTTATTTAAAATTAAAATAAGAACAGACACAAGGAAAATGCTGTCAATGTTCAGCTGTGAGCTGCCACAAACACATTCACTGAGGCTGTAACGTGGCTTTAGTTTGGTGCTTGGAGATCCAGACCTGATGTCACTGCAAGCCGACTCAAAGCTTAGCCATGCAGCAGATCGTGCGAGAAGCATGTTTGTGCGGACTGCTGAAAAATAATTTTAAGTGGATTCTACTATTTAAAATGCATTGCAAGACAACATCAACATGTCTGTTGACCTACAGAACTGCAAAAGCGAGTCGACAGATGATAAGAAAATCATGTCAGCAGCTCTCTAAAGGGTCTTGAAAAAATATCTTTGGGTATTTTGTTTGATGATGGTCATCATCATAATTTATTTTGCCATAATAAGATGTTTTTCTATGTCCTGTGTTCTTCTCTTTCTACAAATATAGAATATCTGTGCTGACTGAAAAGCTGTGACATTGGTACTAATTTGTGTTAATAATGTGTGGCAAACCTATTGCAAGAAAAATGCAATTACCCAACATAGAAACAGCTTTTCCATTTCATGGAAAAATGTAAAAATTGCCTTTAAGCTAACATTTTGCTTGGACCCCTTCTCAGATAAAAAATTAGGATTTAACCAGTGTAATTTAACTGAATGTACATAAAAAGTTTTGTGTCAACAGCCCTAAATGCATACACTGTATCAGGAAAAGGGACAATGCACGTGTAAAATGATCCTTTAGCACTCCAAATTGAATCAGTTTAAAGCACTGAAGAAGTACACTGCAAGTGAAAAGCCCCTGAATTTCAATTTAAACCCTGAGGTAAAGTTTTCATGCTCTGATCCTATAGTGTTGACTTACTGTACTCTAGAGCCACTCATATACTCAGTCCTCCTGCAACTGGATAATTTCCCTGGTAATAGATTCTAGTATTATATTTTGAATCCCAGGTGGAAAATCAATTTACTGCACTCTAGGGTGAGCTTAAGTGTCCTTGATTTTTTTTTACACAAAGGCAGTACTTTACTCTCACTCTAACAACACCATAGAATGAAAATGACAAAAAATGCTGCATAATAGGCTAAACCTTATATTAAGGATTTTCAAATGTCTGTTGATTTTTCCCAGCAGTGCATTAAGTTTGCTTTTTGATTTAAATTAATAGTTACACATCTGCGTTTCTGTTTTGTGCATTTGAAGTAATAATATGAGGATAGTAGCTTTTTTAGTTGCCTGATTTTCTGCCATTCTCACCCCTGGATTCAGTTTAGCAATACAAGGTGTTTCTTCAGGAAGTATACACAAGAATGCAGTAAAACAGAAGTACTGTTGATTTTTGCTACATTAGAGTAAATCCAAACATAAGCTTTGACTCTCAATCCAATCCAGGATTTTAACATCTAATATTGCATGTGGACTGTGAAAATAGTGCTGGGTAAGTATACCAGGAACTATACCAACCTGTGGACAATATGCCATTTTTTGCTTTTTTGTAGGGACTATACAAACTTGTGGAAAGTATACCATTTTGTGCTTGTTTCTCCATATGTATACAGGATAGTTGTATATGCCAGCTATTTTGAACAGTATACCCAATTTGCAAAATACCACCTCACCCCTGTAGAATGCAGTCCATGTTGGCAAAACTGAGACTATGATATTCTCTATTTTGAAATTCACCTTATAATAGATTCTCACCCCAAACTATCCTGACTCCACTGGAGTGGCACACCTTTGATATGTTTCTGAGCAATCACTTTTTAAGCCAGGGTTCTCAAACTTGTAAATGACAGTTAATTGGACTTTTCTGGCTGCCATCACACATCGCTATATGGCAGATTAAAAATAAATTAAGAGGATCATATTCCCAACAATCAGATATTTTTATTTATTTATTTATTGAAATGTTTCACCAGGAAGGCACACTGAGCAACAAGTCACTCGTCTCACGGTGCAACCGGGGGGGGGGGGGTATAATAGGAATGAAACATTAAACATTCAAGTTACAAGATCAACATTAACATACGATTCTAAGGCAGGTGTTACAAGCAGTGGTACAACAGTGTTGCACATAATAGGTAGAAAGAGTGGACAATAATAAGTGTTGGGTTAATAAGTAAACAAGTGCTTATATGAAAGAACATGTGGGCGGTGAGGGGGGAAGGAGAGGGAGGGGTGAGGTGGGGAGGAGGAAGAGTCGTATTCAAGTTACATTCAAGTTACAAGATCAACATTAACATATAGTTGTAAGGCAGGTATTACAAACAGTGTTAAAACAGAGTTATGCATAATATGTAGAAAAAGTGGACAATAATAAGTGCCGGGTTAATAAGTAAATAAGTGCTTACATGAAAGAAAAGGGGGAAAGGAGAGGGAGGGGTGAGGTGGAGGGATGTAGGGGGAAGGGAGTAGATGAGGGATACAAGCCCCTGGGGGGGGTAGGAGAAGGACCCATGGAGAGCATTTGGTATCCCTTACATTCTGTGAGAGATCAAGGGAGGCCAGAAAGGGGGTGCAAACTGGGGGAAGGGGAGGAGAGCCAGAAATTTGGGGGGGAGGAGCTGCGCAGAGTAAAATGAAGATGACGGTAGAGGGGTAGGGTTTATCCAGAGCTTAGAGGAGGGAATTAAGGAGGGACATGGCAGGAGCAGCTAGGCACAAGGTAATTATTGAGGGCAGAGCTGATGGAGTAGGCAGAGGATGAGTGCCAGATTTGAGGGGGCAGTGAAATCCAAATATTTGGGAGGCAGTGAGAGTCAATGGATTGGCCAATTAGGGTGGATCTGCGAGGGACTACAAGGGTGTGGGAGTCAGTTGATCTAAGGGAATGGGAGGATGGGGGGGGTTGTTATAAAGGAAGAGGTTAGGTAGGAAGGGAGCTCACTCAACCAGTGCTTGGAGGTGAATTCAGAACAGTGGGAGAGTTGCCTATTTGTAAGAAAGGGGAAGGATAGGCCACGATAAAGATCACAGTGGTGGGTGCGGGGGGGGGGCATCTAGGGCAAAGTGGCAGAAGGAATTGAAGAGTGTGTCCAGTCTCACCAGTTAGGACTTGGGGCAGCACCATAGACTATGTCACAGTAGTTGAAAATGGGCAGTATCATCTTCTGAACAAGTTCACACCTAGCCATAGGAGGGATGCAACTATGGTTCCTGAACAGGGCACCAAGCTTGGGGCATAGTTTTTTCTGGATGGCGTCAATATGTCCAGAGAAGTTTAGATGTTGGTCCAGTCAAACACTTAAGTACCTGAAGGAGGATGTGTCCTCAAGTAAAGTCCCATCAAGAGTGTGGAAAGTGGGTAGGAAGGGAAGCCTAGAGAGTCTCTGCCTTGTGCCAAAGGTCGTGGAGACAGTCTTCTTGGCATTGAGGAAAAGTTGATGGGTAGCAAACGAGAGCTGAACCTTGTTGAAGTCTTGCTGTAAGCTGGTTGTAACCTCAGCAGAACCGGAGCCAGATGCATACAGGACTGTATCATCGGCATACATATGTATAGCGGTGGAGGGGGAAGCAATCAGAGGGAAGGTCATTTAAGAAGATGGAGACTAGGAGGGGCCCTAATACAGAGCCATGGGGGGCGTTAGTGCTAATCAGGAGGGGAGGTTAAGTGGAATCCAAAATCTTAACTGACTGGGTTCTGCCAATAAGGTAGGCCTTGAACCAGTTTGTGGCAGAGGGAGATAGGCCAGCTGCTGGGAGTGAGTCGAGGAGAAGGGAGTGAGAGACAGTGTCAAAGGCCTTGGCCAGGTTGACAAAAATGGCAGAGGAAATTTGGCCATTGTCCATCCCAGTTAGGATGGAGTCTGTGAGCTGTAGGAGAGAGGTGGCGGTTGAGTGGTTCTTCCTGAAAACAGACTGGAAAGGGGTGAAAAAGGAGGTGTCAGAAAAGAGGTGCTTTGGGAGAGGACAATGTGTTCTTGAAGCTTGGCAAGGGTATGAAATCAGGGGCACCATAACAAAAGAAAAAGGACTAAATATCCAAAATCAGGGAAAATTAAAAATATCAATGCAAGCTCTGAAAGCTATAACAACATACATTAAGGCTTAGTGTGTGAATGTGTGGTAGTGCCTGGGAGAGTGTACTTTCTAAAGAACTAATGTGCAGCTTGAATGCTTGACATTGTTTTGTGCTTTATTCAATCCGTACTTTTCAGTGATCGAACCACAGGGTTTTAGTGGAGACAGGCGAATAACTACAGTGAAATTAGAGACCGTTTGAGGGTAGTATTTAAAAGTATAGAAGAGCGCACTAGAATTCTGCGCCAAAGTCCCAAAGTTACCACTGTATGACTCACTCGGCACTGTCACGTAATGAAAGAGGGCTCTGATTAAAGATACGCCCTACCACCCCCACAGCTCACAATGTGGAATCTCAGCACTAAAGTTATTTGTAGGACCCGCATCCCCGCCCATCCATTTAATCACCAAACCATCCAAAGGCACACCCTTGGCACAGACCTCATCATTCCTGAAAATTTCAGAGAAAAATTTCATTCCATCTGGATAATGACAAAAACTCCCATGTTAACCTATGGGAAAAAATTGTTTTTTTTTTCTGTTTTTCATCACTTTATATCTCAAACACCATACAAGATGCCGTCACAAAACTTTCCAGATCTTGCGACACTGGCAGACTGAATGTGCATGCCAAATTTTGGGCTATTTTGTCAAAAAATGCCAGAAAAAAAACTTATTAAGGTGCAAAAATTGAGATTTAACATTGAAGTGCTGTACCAACCCTTACTATAGGGATGCGACCGCACCCCTATAATATATATATATATATATATATACACACACATATATACACACACACACACACACACATATATACATATATGCAGCAAGACACGATGGGGTGTGCATTAGATAATTCTAATGCATGGCTAAGGGGGCAGTGAGGCACGAGTGCATCCAGACCCCTAGCCATGCGTTAAAACTGTCTAATGCACACCCCTGAGTGGCTTATTGCGCTTATGTTTTTTAATATGGCAATATGGTTTTAAAACGAGGAGTTTCAAATCTAAATAATTGAAAATAATTGTTAGCTCTTCATAAAGTGGTCCTCTGCTTGTAGAAAAGATCAGTATTTTTTTTTTGCACTGGGAAGTTTTTATTCTAATGTAGCCACCGTTGATGTTTTTTCCCCAATGTATTCTGACTCCCCTCGGCCTCTCAGTATCGTCAAGGGTCTTCATGTGAGTGAGTCAGCAAAAAAAAGAGTTGCATCCTTTTATTTTCTTGTAATGTTCTGGTTAGCTTTTGAGAGAATGCCTGAAGCCTGAAGTTTGACCGGATTGTAACTGTCTCTGTCTCAGCAGTACGGAACTTCAGTGGAGACGTTTGAGAGCAGCAGTCCGAGTATATATTCCTGTTATTTAGTAAGACTGATTTTGCTTATGTTTTTTTAAGGTTTGCCATGGTTAATAATGCTGACTGTACTATTCTAAGCAATGTCCAGAAGTGAGTAGGAGCGAGCAGCCACCAGGAGAGCAAGAGGGTGGTGGGAGCTAATTCTGAAAAACAAATGTAAAATTTGTCCAGAAGCGAGTGGGAGTGGGCGAGCAGGCAAGACAGCAAGTGACAGTGTGTTAGTGGGTTGAATGGGGAAAAAAAAACTTCAACCTGCTTGTGGCTGCAGTAGGGTGCCTGTAGAAAAAGTCCTTAGTATGTGTAATGGCTGGGGAGCCAGACATAGTGGAAGACTGATCGAGTCATGAAGGTACAGAGAGTGGCTAACTTGGGGGGGGGGCGCTAAGTGGTCACTCTGTCAGGAAATAAAACACAAACAAAAAACAAAAAAAATGGGGTTTTATTGCTGTGTACATTGGGGTCATTGGCCATAACGCTCACCCCATTCTCCTATAATGTGTCAATCTCAGCGTATTTACTTATGGAATGGGGTGAGCGTTAGGGCCAATGATCCCAAGGCACACCCCAACGCCTGTTGGTGTGTGAAGGGTGGAGAGGTGGGAGGGAGTGGTAGGCTTGGTGGGGGAGGGTGGGGTGGAGTCTTAGGGTTGGGAACCATAACACCACATTTCCATTCTTTAAAAGGCATGATATTGATAAAGAACCTCTGTGCGTAAACACTGAGGCAAGGGTTACCCCAAAGGGCATTTGGCTGGGAAGCCAAGTTTCAAGAAAATACAAAGTCACACATGCCCCCACAATGCAAAGCATCAAGGGCTGCATATGCAAATCACCACAGAATGTTATGCTGGTCCAACTTTAAGCAGAATTGCATGGTGCCGAAAGGCCTCTCACACAGTTTGCATAGGATGCTAACAGAAGACATAGACACGTGATTCCGTCCCTACCAGGACTCATCAGTATGCCTCGTCTGTTTAACACCCCAGTGGACTGGACCAGCTACCCCTAAGGCAGTGTGCCTGGGATATATTGTGGTGAACCCATTAAAATAAAAAAACATTTAAAAGACAAAGAACCTCTGTGCGTAAACACTGAGGCAAGGGTTACCCCAAAGGGCATTTGGCTGGGAAGCCAAGTTTCAAGAAAATACAAAGTCACACATGCCCCCACAATGCAAAGCATCAAGGGCTGCATATGCAAATCACCACAGAATGTATGATATTGATCCTAACTAGTGCATTAATGTAGTTTTTTTTGCAGTTTTATATATGTATCTATATATAGATATATATATTCATTGCAAAAAAACTTAGTCTCATCAGTTAGAACTTATAACACAACAACAAAGTTTGAAAATGTGATATTCTGGTCCCCCCAACACCCAAACTCCACACACCAAGAGATATTGGGGTGTGCCATGTAGAGATCGTCAGGCCCAACTCTCAGCCCATTCCATGTGTAAACAAGCTGATATGCTGCAATACAGGAGAATGTGGTGAGGTTAGGTGATTTAACCCGGCACACCGCTCACATGCCTGTTGGGTGTGGAGGTGGGGTGGGGTGGGGTGTGTGGGGGACCCTAACATTACATTTCCAAACTTTTGTCACTGTGCTATTGACCCAACTGGGACCCTTCCTTTTCTCCTTATTCATTAACTCCCTTCCAGTGGATAGTCTCAACTGTCACTCAATCCTTTAGGCCGATAACCTCATGCTCCTCTCCAGCAGAAAGTCTCCTACCCTCATCTCTGCAGCCCTCTCACAAAACTACACCGCAGCCCACAACTGGTTCTCTGACAACCTCCTTCTGGTCAATGCCAAAAAACAAAAACAGTGTTGTTCGGATCTAAGCCCTTCCTAACTAAATGCAAATCTAACCCACCCCTAATCATCACGTCCCCTGATGGCCATGCCCTAAAGGACGTCAAACACTTCAAATATCTAGGAGTTGTGCTTGACCCCTCCCTTTCCTTTACAGAGCACATAAACTCCCTGGTTCTAAGATTTCACCAAAAACTAGGGGCTGCCTACAGATACCAGCAATACCACACTCCTGAGGCCCGCCATGCCATCATCCAGGGAAATCTGCTACCTCTCCTGGACTACTGCTCTCTCATCTACTCCAAGACCTGTGCATCCACTATGGCAAAACTATCTGTCACATACAACAGTGCTTGCCGCTTCTACCTGCTGGCCCCTTTCTCCACACACCACTGTACACTCTACACTACATTGGGGTGGCTCCCACTACAAGCCCGCTTTGACCTTGCACTGTACAGTTTTATTAATTCTGCCATCTGTACTAGCCAGAAATCCCCTCTTGCTCCCCCTTCTCACCTCCCAAACCTCACACCACTACCTACGCTCCTCCAGTATCCCCTCCCTGAAAATCCCCAGGGTAGCCATGAACATGGGCACTAGAGCCCTGTCTGTAGCAGCCCCCAAACTATGGAACAAGCTGCCCACTGAACTGAGCACCATAAACACTCACCGCCAGTTCAAGACTCGCCTCAAAGACTGGCTCCTATTGGCATCCACCTGCCACTGCTTTAAGGACTAACACCACCCCCCCCCTTACAGGTTCCAGAGGTAGGGGCAAATAGGTTCTCTTGTTTACTGAAACTGTACCCCCATGAGCCTTACTTTGCTTTATTTGTTGTCCTTCAACTACTGCCACCATGTATTGACAAATGTAACAACTGTAACTTTTCACTGTGTATTACCTGCTCTTGTTATGTTCTTGTTATTTTGATGTTTCTACTCTGTTGCACCTTACATGGCCCGGGTCGTGCCTGAAAATGGTCCCTGGAATCAGTGCACCTACCCGGTTAACAAAGTCACAAATAACATAAAAAAACTGATGCATTAATGGAGTTTTTGCAATGAATTTCCCTTCTTTTTGAGAAAGTGTAATCTAATAGTAGTAGTAGTAAAAAGCATTTATTTTTATACAGGATACAAAAATGACTCAGTTTTCACACCATTAGGATAAAATCCTATTTACAAGGCATTCCTGTTTCAGACATTATAAATCATTTGGACATATAAATCAGTTACACATATCAAGTATAACATATTAAAATATAATCTAACCATTTGTATGCAGATGACGTGATCCTGTATGCAGAAGGAACATCAACCCCTGAAATTCATACTATTCTTCAAAAAGACTTTGATGTTTTACAGGATTATTTTAGATCACATAAACTAATATTGAATATTAGAAAGTCACAGGTTATGATCTTTGGGAATAAACAGGCTGACACTCCCCAAACACTTCAAATTAAAATCCCTTCAGATGATGCATTACAAGAAGTAAATTATTATAACTACTTAGGAGTATGGCTAGATACACAAGTGAAATGGGGTAAACATATAGATAACCTAATTAAAAAATTAAACATCAGACTAGGGGCTTTGCACAGACTGAAAGATTGTGTTCCAACGCTGGCCAGAAAACATATAGTTAACACCATGATAGTTCCACTATTTGACCGTGGAGATGTGGTCTACAGTGGGGTGCCCAGGGTGAAATTAGATTGGCTTGATATAGCCTTTAATAGGTTTGCCAGGTTTGCCCTGGATGCCCCAAGGTTGACACACCACTGTCTAATGTATTGGGACCCAAACTGGATAGACCTAACGGAATGTAGGCATTTACATGCAATACAATTCCTCTATCAAAATCTGAAGAAAAAGACCCCACTCTATTAAAACACTCAATTTGAAATTCAAATCACAAGGTCTGACCTGCAGTCAGCTCAAAATCTAGAATTTAATATCCCCATGATGAGAACAACCAAGGGTAACTCTTTTATAGCTGTTCAAGGTCCGAAAGCTTGGAACAAGCTTCCCCTTTATTTAAGGTCTAAGGTAGTAGCTCCATGGAATAGAATTAAGGATTGGCTGTTTCAAACTTCTGTACAACCAAAAAGATGCTGCTTGTAGTGAATGTTAAAGTTTATGTATGTGTTTTCTTACCATGTATCCTAAATGTATTTTTACATGAAAATAGGAATTTGTATTTGCTGTAACTATTGAGTTTTACAGTATGTGAATGTGGAACCCCATTGTAAATGAGCATTCTTGCTCAACTGGGTAATTCTTTTCCTCTGGAAGCTCTCTTTTGGAATAAGCTTTTAAAAACAAACAAACTAGTAACTGGTATGTGGTAGTGGTAGCATGGGCTCTCCAGGCCCTACGCTCCCCTCACACTGCCCATTTTCACATAATGGTATGCGTATGTTGGAGTGCAGGCCCTCTGGGCCCTGCACCCTCACTTACACTTAAATATTGAGCCATACAGCAGCCCCATAGTAATGAAAAGGAACCCTTGTAACACTAATTTGGCAATATCTCAGTAACTGTAGCAACTATGAAAAAAATTCCACTGTAGTGGTATTCATGACTTAGAAACTGCCACATATACTTAGTCCACCTAGGGTGGTCTAAGCTGCGTAGAGAACAAAAACTCTGTATCTCGCACCATTTCCAAGATATGGGCATCAAAAGTCACTGCAGGCGCCACAGTGTTAACCTATGGGACATTTCTCAACTTCGGAGTGCTGTAACTATGGGCCTGTTGATTGCTTTGGGACCAAGCCACCAAGAGGCACATCTGTGGGACCAGTGCTTGCCACCCTGCAAATATCAGCCCAAAAGCCCCAACCATTTTGATGCTGTGGGGTGACAAAAAATTGCTGTTTTTGGGTGATGTTCTGTCACAAACTGTGACAGTTTTGCAAAATTTTGCGACAGAACGGGCACAACATTTTCATGATTTGCGAAACTGTCGCATCCATTCAGTCACAATTTGTGATAGTATGAGGGGCCCAATTACCATAAAGGCATTTCTGGGGTGGGGGGTTCCCCAAAAACAAGACAGTGCTGTAATCATCAGGATCTGACTAGGTAAACACAGCAGTCAGTGTTTACCTAGAGGGTCCCAGATTTAAACACCAGGCATTTTTCTCTCTCACTAACTGAAAACAAGATGGTCACTGAATGACGGTAAAAGGGCCATTTGCAACAGTAAAATGTGGTGGTGGCAGCTTTCGAGAGACACATATATTTTTTTTTCCATTGACTATAATAGGAAACTTGTTTTTTTGAATAACTTTTGAGCAGTTTAATATTTTTTCATCAAATCTTGGAAAGGTGCATACTACATTTTCCCTGAAGATTTCAGACCAGACGGACAAATTCTGTCGGCTGTAGCCACAAGCAAAGAAACACACAAAAACCCAGTTTTTGCTTGTTTTTTTGTGCTCTGCAGCTCAGCAACTGCTTATCTGACCATAATGCAACTTTCCAGATCCAGAGATCTATGGTACCAGACCACGCTTGCAATATTTCAGGCGAATCCATCGTACGGTATCAACGTTATTAAAGTGCAAAATTTGGGGTTTAACATAGAAGAGGCCGGGCAACACTAACTATACAGGCAGGTGCCAGTATAAGAAATATATGTATATATTATACCTGCCTGGTAGGGCTGGTATAGTTAGGGTTGCATGGTCACGTCCATGTTAAACCTCAAAGTTAGCACTTTCTGCTGCTAAACCGTTTCTCAATTGCCTGAAATTTGGAATATAACCGCTACCATAGGTCTCTGGATGTGAAATATTTTGTTCTGATCGGATATACGGCTGCGGAACCATGGGGCACTCGAAATGTGAAAAATCATGCTTTTTTGTGCATTTTCCGATAAGCCATAATGGACTGAAGAATGCGTTTGAGTGGCTTCAAATGTGTTTGTCTATATGTGGCCTGGGTTGAACTGGTGCCTTTTGAAGATCTGATGAAAAGATATTGCTCCATTCAAAACGTATTCAATTTTTTCATGTCCCATTATAGCCTACAGGAAAATTTATATGTGCAATCACATTTTTTGTTGTCGAGCTCCCTGAAATTGTTTTCGTGCTGCTGCCATCTTGTTTTCGGTTAGCGAGAGAGAAAAAACTTTGTAACTCAAAAAATAATGCCCTTTGGTAAATAACAACAGTTGTGCTTACCTAATCGGGCCCTGAGGAACATGACCCTGGCATTAGTTTTTCACCAGCTGGTCTGGAAATATGTTTTCAAACTTTTTGCCAATTTCTGATCGTGGCAACATTTTTTGTTGCCGCGAAAACAATTGTAATAAAAAAACAAAAACCATGGCAACATTTGTGTATGCATGACAACATTCCCATTATAGAGATAGGAGTGTCACAAAAACATTAAAGTAATCGTGGTGACACTGCATGAACACATTTTGTAATGTGTTGTTTTCTTTGTCACTTCACTGTGGCAAGGTGGATTGTGCTTTTGGCATGACATTTGCAGGGTGGCAAGCCCTTGTGTCACAGATGTGCCTTTTGGTGATTTGGTATGAAAATATTGTACAGGCCCATAGTTACAGCATTCCAAAGATGAGAAATGTTCCCATAGGATAACATTGCGACACCAGTGACACCTTTCGGTGCCCATATCTCAAAACCGGTTCGCGATGTGGATTTTTCATAGCAAAAATGCTTAGTCCCCTACAGAAGTAGTTTGGAAAACCATTAATACCATGAATTTTGAATTTTTTTCTACCTTGTATGGTTACTGAGATATCTGGAAATTAGTATTCCAAATTGCTCATTTTCATGTCCGTAGGCCACTATTATGCCCTCATAGTTAGCACTCACAGTGCTTTTCGGTGCCCGTATCTCAGAAACGATGTAAGATATGGATTCAGCCAATTTATACTGTGTGGACGTCTCACTGTCACGTTTACAACAACACTTGAATTTTTTTCCTATCTGCTACAGTTCCTGAGATATTGGAAACTTTGTGTTACAAGGCTTCCTCGCCCTATTGGGCTGCTGTATGTCTCCGTAGTTATGTGTAAGTGGGAGCGCAGGGCCCAGAGGGCCTGCGCTCCCACAGACACATATCATTATGCAGAAATGGGTGGCTTGGTGGGACCACGGAGCCACCAATACATACCATTTACTATTCATATTATACCTTTTCAAAAAGAAAGGAAATTCTTTGCAAAAAAACTTCATTAATGCATCAGTTAGGGTTGTTTCTACAGTGACAAAAGTGTGGAAATTCAATGTTAGGTTTACCACCTCACCACCCCCCACCCCCACGCGCCCATCCTCAAAACCCTAACTTTGCATTCTCCCACCCCCACCCCCCATGCACATGCAAGACACATGCAAGATTGTAAGACACTATACCACTCCATCACATCTGTAACCACAATAATCACAACACTGTACTTATTTCACATTACACTATGTAATGAAAAACCAAATATAGTATCATTGTCTCTATACTGCCAGCACAGTATGATGACACATTATTGCTGGCATATCTTCTTCATACAATGAGACTTAGTCTGTACACATCTTCAAAATATTGACTCTTATGTGTCATTATTCAACAATTGGGTTGTTGCAGGAAAGATACAGATGACACATACTACTTTTAAGATACTGCTCAAGTATCACATGTTGCTACACTGCTGCATTACCTGGAAATACTTATTAGCAGCATGTTATTGTTAGCTTTGGATGTTACGACTGTTGCTTTCACATGTTACTTTTAAACTATACTACAAATATTTACTTTTGTCATTACTACCGTTTGTTATTAGGACTAACTCACTCTATCAGAAAAATAAATGCAAACATCCAATGACTGTTGGTAGGCTTATACTAACTCTCATTTCCAATAAACTATCTGTGGATAACATACTGTGTGTTACATCACTTCTTCACTATTGAAATATAGGCATCTGCTTAACTCTTGTTATTGCTGTTTGTAGCACAAAAATGCTTACTGTGGGGCATTACCCATGGTTGCCCAGCATGCGTATGTACCCCCAAGGTACTATGATGGCGGCAGAACTCATACAGTTGGTGACCCATGATGATGGATGTGTCTTGCAGTACATTTAGAGAGTTGTATGTTACTTCTGTTACCTGATGCTGGTTGTCTCTGATTGGTTGTGTTGCCTTGGCCCTTCCCCTGCTTGCATGTGTGTGTGGAGGGGGATGCAGAGTTAGGGTTTTGAGGATGGGGGCTTGGGGTGGGGTGGTAACCCTAACATTGAATTTCCACACTTTTGTTACTGTGGAAACAACCTTAACTGATGCATTAACAAAGTTTTTTGCAAAGAATATATATATTTAGAAAATGGGTAGGGATCAATCTTCACCTTGATTGGCTAAGGACACCAATCATCTGGTCCGGTATCAGGCAACAGAGACCGGGAAATAATG
Source organism: Neoceratodus forsteri (assembly GCA_016271365.2). NCBI lineage: Eukaryota > Metazoa > Chordata > Ceratodontiformes > Ceratodontidae > Neoceratodus > Neoceratodus forsteri. Next base: position 33,899,722 of record CM057459.1, read on the forward strand.
AGCCCCAGTCTCTGTTGCCTATTTTCGTTCTGAAATCCTTGTGCAATAGAATTGTAAGTTTGAATTATCCACCATGTTGTCTCAGTTAGCGAGACATAAAACACCCCCTTCACTCGATTTTACATTTCTCCACTCTTCTGTCAGCATTCTAGGTCTCCATTTCATTAATGTTTTTCATTAAATGGAACATAACTTCTTTTTTCCCCGGTTTCTTTCTTTTGATTTACAGCACCCCCCCGCCATCGAGGCGATCCGACGGCATGCACACTGAACTGCCAGGTGATAGTGTAAGTTGCTGGTTGCAGCGAATAAACTTTTTTTTGTGAAAAAAAAAAACAACTCACTGAGGTGGCATGGTTACCTTAGCACTGCACTAACACTCCCACTAACGACTGTTGCTTTCTTCTTGCTCTGAAGGTGGAAAAAAACTAACCATTAGTGCCACCGCGCTCTAACATTATCACTGAGTGGCATCTTTTGAATCCTGATCCCTGTTGCTGTGAGCCAAGCAAATAAATAAAGTCATACTACTGGGCTTACATAAAAAAACTATCTGAAAAGGAGCTGTACACATTTAAATAAAAACACAGTTGATGCACTACCGCCTCTCACTATTTCCTGACATGCTGTGTTTACATCCGAGTTTACGTCACCTTGACTACTTGGATACATGTCTGACAGCAGTTTAGAACAAAGTGCAAGTTAAACAAGATCAAACAAAATTATTTTTGGTTTTCTCACTCTGTTTACTTAACTTAAAGCCCCTGTCCCGACTGCACATCACTGATCACTCTCATACCCTTCTGTCCCAACCCTCACACTGCCCTGCAGCTGCGCTCATCTCTCCCACAGATTTGTCACTGCTGGCCACGATGTAACCCTTGGTAAGTCAATTGACTAATGGACTGCTGCTAGAGGGAACACACTGAACTGTTGGGGGGGTAAACAGTAAGTAACAGTTAAGTGGACAGGTGATTTAAATAGTCTGTGAAACACAGCAGACCCTCTACTGGCAAGTATACCAGTAAAGGGACTACTTTACAAGAAAATGGACTGTCTATTAATTTTTGCTTATTTGCAAGTTTAGTTCAGTTTTTACTTTGAAATATTTTATTAAAAGTTCGCCAGTAGCCCATTTTCTAAGTGCAATAGTACCCTCCAAGATGGGCGGTATTGGGAATACCGGACTTTCCAGAGGCTATAAGGCCCTCCGCCTGTGGCGTCGGGCCTCATTACGCCCCTGGGTGGTCTGGTATTCCCCAATACCGCCCACCCTGTTGGGTATTATTGCTTATACATATATATATATATATATATATATATATATAATATATTTTATACTGGCACAGCAGCAGTATAGTTAGCTGAGGCAGTTTAATGTTAACCCTCAAATTTTGTACGTTAATAACTTTGCAACCATTCAACAGATTTGCATGACATTCGAATGTGCGGTCTTGTATGGTAGATCTCTTGACTTGCCAAGTTGTGTTTTGATCAGACTTGGTGTCAGGGTGTCAAATCTAATGCCTCATTTCCCTACTTTTGTCACTTCAACCCTAACTGATGCATTAAAGAAGATATATATATATATATATATAATATATTAGATATTACACTGGCGCAGTAGCACCAGTATATTAGGGTCGAGTGCAAACTTCAATGTTAAACCCAAACCTTTGAACCTTAATAACTTTGGAACCACGCAACAGATTTGCATGAATTTTGGCAAGCAGTATCTCCAGGGGTAGATCCCCTGACTTGCAGAATTTCGTGCAAATCCATTATGTGGTTTATGAGATGGAAACCATTAGAAAATCCTAAATTTACCAGTTTGTACATGTTTCTTTGTCCACCTGTATCTCAGAAATGCCTTTATGTTGTGGTCAACAGTTAATAACCTGACATGGGTATAGAATAAAACAATGGGGTGAGTATTAGGGTTCGCATTAGGGTTCGCACCCCCAAGGCACACCCCTCACACCTGTTCCTGCATGTAGGGTGGAGGTGGGCCTTAGGGTTGGAAGCCGAGGGTGAGGGTGGGGTGTTCAGGTTGGAAGCCGAGGGTGAGGTCAGGGTCTTATGCTTGGGAGCCCTAAGATCACATTTCACTACTTTTTACATTTCAACCCTAATGGTGCCATAACAAAGTTTTTGCAATGAAAATATATAGATATATATATCTATATATATATATATATATATATATAAAAACTTCGTTAATGCATCAGTTAGGGTTCTTCTACAATGAAAAAGTAGAAATTCAGGAGTTAGGGTTAGCCCCCCTTGAACCCCAGCCCACCTCCCAACGGCGCCGAGTGCGGCGTTGGGGATCATTAGCCCTAACTCTCACCCCATCACATGTGTAAAGAAGCGGAGGTATAAGAGAATGGGGTGAGAGTTAGGACTGGCACAGTTCCGCATCTGTTGACATTTAACACACACAACAACTGAAAACTACATCCATGACACTAAGGCTATGTACCCTATCAATTTCAAGCCACCACCACCAGCAAAACACTGTCCTCAACACGTAAAGTGCATCACACAATATCTCCACAAAAAAAAATTTTCTACAACATGTAAACACCATAATTCGCATCTACAGGACATGCCATAAACACCCTCCAAATTTCAAGTAAAAAGACCAAACCGTTCCTGAGATATTCAATATGAAGGATTACTGAAATTCCCCTATCTATTCCATTATAAAAAAATCTGGCCATCTTGTCCCTCCCTCATGATCAAAGATGGCGATCAAAGAATTTGAAGGCTCACAATCAAAGAATTTGCAGGTTCATGAACAAAGAATTAAAAATATTACAAATCAAACAATTAAAGAAATTGCGGTATACCACCATCATGGCTCAACAAAACGAAGCCCCCTGAGTAAAACCCACCCTCATTTGACTTCCTAGGACACCCCTGGGCTGATAAAATAGATTTTTAAATTGGGCCATCTCGTCCCTCGCTCACGATGCACGATCGCGATCAAAGAATCTCACAATCAAAGAATTTGCAGGCTTGCGATCAAAGAATCTGCAGGCTCATGAACAAAGAATTAAAAATGGTGAAACGCAAATTTTTCACCGATTTGAACTGAACCAATGGCATGCCTCAATAGAACGGACCCTCCTGAACAAAACCCACCCTCATGTGTGTCCCTAGCCCACCCCGGAGCCATGATATTAGTGTTTTTAGGTCACGATGCAAGATCACGATCAAAGAATCTCACGATCAAAGAATTTGCAGGCTCGTGAACAAAGATTGTTAGCAAGCCGTGAATTAAGATTTTAAAAGCTTATAACTCTATTTTTTCACTGATTTGGATTAAACCAAATGCATGGCTCAATAGATCAGAGCCCCCTGAATAAAACCCATCGAAGTTTTACTTCAGAAGTGACCCATGAGCCGAGATATTTGTGTTTTTCCAATCAGAAAATAAAAAACAAAATGGTGGACCTCGCGATCAAAGAATTTTGAAAATCCTCGGTGACAAAAATTCTTGAACCATGAGGCTGAAAATTCTTTGATCGCCAGGTGGGACACGATGGGCAGAACCCCCATTCTTTGATTGCAAGATATACATATAAATTTTCCCATTGACTTATAAATTTTCTCATTGACTTACAATGGGAACTTAAAAGTGGCATAACCTTTGAATGCCTTAATATGTTTTCACCAAACAAAAAGCGGCATGTTCGGCCATGAAAGCTCTTTCAAATGAGCCATCTTACAGAGTGGCAAGCCACACAATGGCCATGCAGGACCACATTAAGTATGCCGAAAGGTGCCTCCAAAAATGGATAATTTTGCATTTTTCAGCACTTTTGTACATGAAGACCGGCACTCCGACATAAACGCAATTTGGCATATCAAGAGATCTAGTGGGCCCCAATGTCTGTACTAAATTTCAGGCATATCCATTGAACGGGTCTAAAGTTATTAACGTCCACACTTTTGACTTTAGTATGTAACTGGCCGCTCAACCCTAACTATAGTGGAAGTACTGTGTCACTATAATATATATTTATATATATATATATATCTATATATAGATATATATAGATATATATATATATATATATATATATATTTATACTAGTGTGATAAGCGCCACTATAGTAAAAAGTTAAGTAGGGTGTTCAGTGTTAATCCCCTAACTTTGCACATTAATATATTTGGCATCGTTTGACAAAATCAGCTGAAATTTTGCATGTGTTGTCTTGGAGGCATGGTCTTGATCTGTGAAAAGTTTTGTGATGGCAGCTTGTTCACTTTCTGAGATCCCCATTTTTTCTTTAGATGGCTAATTTTTTCCTATATCTAACATTTTTTGTTTTTTGCGCTCACCTACAGCCTACATGGAATGGAACTGAATGTTTTCCGCTAACTTGCAGAGCACTGGTGGCATGTCCTAAGGTAGTGCCTTTGAAAGGTCTGGTGAAAAAATATTTAACGGTTACAGAGCTATAAGGCTTTACATTTTTTTATTTTCCTGCTGTGAGCATGCCCAGGGTTTCTGAGTTAGCATTCTGGTACGAAATGAAAAACTGAATGTTACAGGACCCTTTTTTGGTTTCTCACCACTTGCTTGCAACAGCACCAGACAGTTTTTTGTACCATGAGAACTGCCATCTTGTTGCTTGTCTCCACGAACTAACAAGCATGGAAAATACATAAAATGCTGGCATTTTTAAAAACAAACACCAGAACCTAGCTAAATGGGCCACATTTAGCTAGGATTCTGATGTTTGTTTTTTACAATAAGGGCCAGAAATTCCTTTTCTGGGCACCCAAAATCTTGGGTGCCCAGCTTAGCGAGAGGAGCCATTCACCTGTGTTCTCTGTATGAGAACAGCAAAACTTTGTTGACTTCTACAGCCACAGCTGGAACTTGTGCTGCAAGCTGCAGTGAGAGCAGTGAGCCACCATTTCCCTGGTGTCTAGTGGCACCCCCCCATTGCCATCCATTTATGTATGTTACCTTTCCCTGGTGTCTAGTGGCAACCCCCCATTGCCATCCATTTATGTATGTTACCTTTCCCTGGTGTCTAGTGGCACCCCCCCTCAGATCACTATCCTGTAAAGAGTTAACCTATCCCTGGTATCTAGTGACACTCTCACATTCCAGTTGCCATCCCCGTAATTAATTTAGCTTTTCCCTGGTGTCCAGTGGCACCCTCCATCCTCCAATCAGCATCCCTGCTATTTTGTTGTTTTTCCCTGGTGTCTAATGGTACCTCCCACCCACCGATTGCCATCCCTGCTATTTTGTTGTCTTTCCCTGATGTCTAGTGGCACCTCCCACCCACCGATTGCCATCCCTGCTATTTTGTTGTCTTTCCCTGGTGTCTAGTGGCACCTCCCATCCACCGATTGCCATCCCTGCTATTTTGTTGTCTTTCCCTGGTGTCTAGTGGCACCTCCCACCCACCGATTGCCATCCCTGCTATTTTGTTGTCTTTCCCTGGTGTCTAGTGGCACCTCCAACCCACCGATTGCCATCCCTGCTATTTTGTTGTCTTTCTATGGTGTCTAGTGCCACCCACACCCTCTGATCACTGCCCCCATTGTTTTGTTGTCTTCCCTAGTGTCTAGTGGTACCCCCACCCTCCAAGTATCATCCCTGTTGCTTTGTTGTCTTTCCTTGGTGTCTAGTGGCACCCCCAGTCTCCAGTCACCATCTTCATTTTTTGTTGTCTTTCCTTCATGTCTAGTGGCACCCTCCAATCACCGTCCCCATTGGTTCTGTGTCTTTACTAAGTATCTAGTGGCACCCATCACCCTCCGATCACCATCCCAATACTGAAGTAAAGAAAACTGGGTTGCTCAATCCACAGTGTCAGTGTATCCCTGAAATAAAGAAAACTGTCCCTCAATGTTTTTTACTTAATCCTGTAAAACAGAAAATGGTCCTTTGCCAATCTGCCCCAACCCACCCCACTCTGACCTCCCACTCAGCACCCACCACCCCAAACCCACCCACACACCCACCACACACCCTCACTCATTTGAACATGTTATATGACTAGCTGCTTGTCTTTGCTGAGTGACTGGTGCCATTACAGTCAATCCCCTATGAACTGCTATCACCAACTTGTACATACAACTCAAAATGTAACTTGTGGATATTTGTACATATTGCTCTTCTGCTTGTATATAGTGCATACAATTCTTATGAGCTCTGTATAAGTTTATTGCTTGCCATCTACTTTGTTCAATTCATGTATTTTATGTTGCATTTCTTTCTGCCTTGTCCCCTACACAACCCCACCCACCCACTCCAGGATGCATCTGGAAACAAGCTGCTAGTCCAGCTCAGTATGTCTTTCCTAGTTAAACTTTTGAAATAAATAAATAACATGTCCCAGGGCGAAGATCCACTCTCTGATCACAAACATGTCTTGTTGCTTGAACTGGTGACTGCAATATGAGAAACTAAGGTAAGTGTGGTTCAATGTATTTCAATGGTGTTTTGAACTTTGATGCATAGATTTGTCATTTTTGCATATTCTAGCGCCAAATTTTCAACATGGCCTTTTTGGGACCCCACCTCATGACCAATGGTGATTAAATTATGCAAATCAGGCACAAAAGGTGATCTTGCGGTTGCACTTTAAAATCACCTATCAGGCAGGATTTGAAAATGTTCACCACCCTTGTTCATGATGGGGTCCTGTGAAGGCTATGTTGAAGACTTAGGGTCAAAATATATAAAAATGGCAAACTTATGCATGTACATTGAACATTTTCTAAGCTCACTCATAACTTTGGTAATTTGTAATATTTTTACCCTAAATTTTCAGCACAGCCAATTTTTTTACACCACCTCACAAATGTGACAGCTGTCATTTTTCAAATTCTGGCCAAAATGTGTTTTCACACCTGTGGTGCGGAATGACATTTTGGTGGCATTGAATGATGTTTTGGTGGGGATTTGAAAATGGTCATCTACCAGGTTCATGAGGTGGGGTAATAATAAGGCTATGCTGAAAATTTGGTGTACAAATACAGTAAAATGCTTAGGTTATGACCGAACATTGCAGTATTTCAGTGTTCACTCATAATTTCACTAGTTTTCAATATTTTGACTCGAAACTTTCAACATAGTCATTTTTCTACACTACCTCATAAACATGACGTGTCATTTTTTAAATCCTGTTTGAGACGTGTTTTTGCAGCTCTGGTGCAAAATGACATTTTGACCCACATACTATAAATGGTACCTGTCATGTTTATAAGGTGATTCATAAACAAGTATCTTGGATATTTGGGGCCAAATTTAAGAAAAAATTATAATTATTTAACAAGCTTTGTGTATAGTGCCAGTCTTCACCTAGCGGCTATGATTTGCGATCCTGTGGCAATAAGCTGAGTTTGACAGTGAGCTCAGTGACCCAGCTGGATGGGGTGAGGGTGGAGGAATGCTATTGTTATGGGCCCCCCTCCAAGCCAGGCAATGAAAGATGCAGACTTGTCTGCATGGGCCCAAGTACTGTATAGTGAAGACAACTGTTCTCTTGGCATACTTCCCTGCACCTCTCCACCCATGGGTGGCAGAGTGCCTTGTGCATTGGCTGACAGATGCACTCTTTGCCCTGTGCATCTGCATCTGCAACTACGTTGAAGCGCCAGGACCACAAGGCCCTGTGCTTCTGCAGCCAACCAGACAGTCCCATGAATGCAGGGCCCTTGGACAAAATTTTCCCTTGGTGCAGGGATCTGCATCTGCGCATTTTCAGAAATAAACACCTGCAGCTCATACATACAAGCAAATATTTAGCATTGACAAATGCTTATTTACTGGTCCTTCTAAAATAAATATCTGCTTTAAGAAAGTGGTACTGTAAGTCTATTACTGCAATTGTTTTGATGTTTTCGGCTTGATTGGAATGAGCTCTAATTCATAATGCTATAGGGCCACACTGGAGTACCACGCTCTGTAAAAAAACAAATCACTAGAAATGAAACAATGCATTTTAGCTAGGCCATCCTAGGAAAACAGAGGGTAAGATAAAAAAATGTAAAGTAATTTTGATATTCACAAACTGAAGGATTTCTGCTACCTCCAAGTAATCATATTGAAGCTATGACTAATGAGATACATCCACTACACATCTATCCTCGCAAGGGTCTGAGGGCTTGATCTGGATAGCCTTCCCCAACCCCTCGCTGCAAGCCACCAAAATCTATCATCACAAGTGTCTGCAGGCTTGATCTGGATAGCCCTCCCCAGCCCCTCACTGCAGGTCACCGAAATCTATCATCGCAAGGGTCTGAGGGCTCGATCTGGATAGCCCTCCCCAGCCCCTCGCTGCAAGCCACCAAAATCTATCATCGCTAGGGTCTGAGAGCTTGATCTGGATAGCCCTCCCCAGTCCCTCGCTGCAAGCCACCAAAATCTATCATCACAAGGGTCTGAGGGCTTGATCTGGATAGCCCTCCCCAGCCCCTCGGTGAAAGCTACCAAAATCTATCATCACAAGGGTCTGAGGGCTTGATCTGGAGAGCCCTCTCCAGACCCTTGCTGCAAGCCACCAAAATCTAACATCGCAAGGTACGGGACTTGAAGATTCACATTGTGCACTAGTTATTTTGGATTTTAAATCCTGGCACCTTTTTCAGGCACAGCTTTGCATAAATCAGGGAGCTCCTTGTTTAAGCTCCTGCCTGCTAGTTTATTTTGATGAGCAAAATAGATTTAATTTACTGACCCTGTATTGTGGCTTTTTAAATGAATTGCCTGTTCTTTATATACATATATGGGGTTTCTCCTTTGATTTGTTAATAGTGCTGTAGTGCAGCAACTTCAGCTCTGCTTGTCTCTCTCTCTCCCCCCTTCGGCACCACTCCTACTTTCTCTAACCCCTCCCCCTGCTTTGTCTCTGCTTCTAACTTACTCTGATTCCCTTATTTAATGCTTTCCCTGTTGTTCTCTTTCCTTTCTAGGGTCTGAGGGCTTGATCTGGATAGTCCTCCCCAGCCCCTTGCTGCAAGCCACCGAAATCTATCATTGCAAGGTACGGGACTCAGAGATTCACACTGCGCACTAGTTATTTTGGATTTTAAATCCTGGTACCTTTTTCAGGCACAGCTTTGCATAAATCAGGGAGCACCCTGTTTAAGCTCCTGCCTGCTAGATTTTGTATGCCAACCCACCGATCCCCCACCTCTTCCCTTTCTTAAATGCACCTAGGCACCACCCCTGCTCTTCTCTGATTGGCTTATTGGGCAATTTGGGTGGGTCTTACAACTAGTGGTAGCTTTGGTGTTCATTGTTAGTTACATTCCACTATGATAGCAAGTTTGCTACACTACCCTACACAATTTCTGCAAGAAGGAGCTTGAAAGTATGGATTCACAAAGGAGCTGCTTGGGTGCTTTCAGGTCTGCTATTGGAATGTGCCTATTTTTGCTTTCTCTCTATGCTCTGGTGGATATGATTCCTCATGGCACCCAAATACACAATGTATATAATGATTCCTTTTATTACACCAATCTCTTGGCCTCTGACAGACCTCACAGTACTGATAACTGGGCCCTTAAATTCATCTGCCCAGCCAGACTTGGCTACTACATTATCTGTGTCACCCTTCCCAATCTAAATAAGTGCAGGTATCATATTCAGTTGTTTCTTGTTTCTTGGATTAACAAAATTCGCATATCCCTCTCTGGTGATGCTGAGCCCAATCCGGGTCCAATTGGTGCGGCAAATCCAATCACTTTCCTGCAGTGGTTTCTATTGAGGGACCTAAAAATTGCCCATATGAATATTAGAAGTATTTCCTCTAATTTCCCTGAACTTGAAGCATGGGTTAAACTGTATCCCCAGATATCCTTGGACTCTCTGAAACTTGGCTTAAGCCAGATATTCCTGATTCTGTGCTTAAATTAACAGGATACAACCTAGTTAGATTTGATCATCCCTACTCGTGGGGGGGGGGGGTTGCCTTCTACTCCAGAGATCACCTCAAGGTCTCAGTACTATTTCACGGAATGCACAGCTACTGCGAAATACTTTATGTGGAACTGACTCTTGGTGGGTAAAAGAAATTAAACCTAGTCTGTGTCTATAATCCTCCAAAGGGGGCACTAACTGGCCTGGATGGAATCATTGACCACCTGTCTTCTCTAAAGGGGATTAAAGAAATTATATTACTTGGTGATTTTAACCTTGACTGGTCTAGTAGTAACTCTGGTGTATATAATAACACTCTTGCAAAGCTTCACCTCTCCTAGCTGGTTACTGGACCTACCCGTATTTCTTCCAGCAGTTCACACAAATCCACATTGGACTGGATTGTCACTAATCATGTCAGTAGAATTCTTGAAGTTGGTACCTTGCCTGACTCAATCAGTGACTACTCACCTACATTCTGTGTCTGGAATGCCAGCTGTCCTAAGCTACCTCCTAAGATCATACAGTTCTGGGATTTCTCAAAATTAAATATCGCAGCACTTCTGTTGGAAGTAAGATGCATTGATTGATCCCCGTTATACCACACAACTAATGTTGATAGAGCTCTCGATTACTTACAATCAAATCTCCTCCCCCTCCAACACAAGTATGTGCCTCTCAAAAGAAGGAGAATATGGGACGCTAAAACTAGATGATTGCATAAGAATCTCCTCTCAGCAATGAAGAGTAGAGATAAAGCATGGGTTACTGCCAAAATGTCTAACCAACCTGATGACTGGTCTAAGTACCAATCCATGAGAAAAACATGTAAGAAAGACATCCGAGCAGCAAAAACAGCATATTGTGGTATGCTTCTTCAAAAAACCTGTGGCGATGCCAGGGGGTTCTGGAACCATGTTAAAAGTTTTTAAGGGAAAGGCCCATCCCCGCTTCTGACTGAAATGACTATAAATGATGCTAACTGCAATAACCAAAGCATGATTGCTACTTCGCTTAATGTTCACTTCTCTGATCTCTTGGATTTCCTAGTTAATTCCATTTTATCCTCTGAGGAAATCCTAAACCCTGACGAATATTTATCGACCCAGTTTAGTATTAAACCAGTCTCGACTACTGATGTATTAAGGCTTATGAGAGCCATTCCTGAACATGGCTCTCCTGGGTCCGATGGACTATTACCTAAGTTCCTTAAAGTTATTGCTGCTGACATCGCAGCCCCTGTTGCGAGAATACTCAACTTATCTATTATGACCAGGACGGTGCCATACACCTGGAAAATTGCACGTGTTGTGCCAGTGCATAAGAAAGGAGACTCTAGAACGATGAGTAATTACCGACCAATTGCCATCTTATCTGTCTTGGATAAAATCCTAGAGAAGGCTGTGTCTTCTCAGGAAACGGAGTATCTGCATAAAAACAATCTATTATCCCCAGCCCAGCATGGCTTTAGGTCCAGCCACAGCACAACTACAGCACTATTACAATTTACTAATGATATGCTGCTTAACATGGACAAAGGAAAACACACTGGGACCATTTTTATTGACCTCACAAAGGCCTTTGACTTGGTTGACCACTCTCTTCTGCTCTCAAAACTATCCTCTCTTGGTTTCTCAAATTCTGCCACAGCCTTGTTTGGCAGTTACCTTCTGGGTAGGCAACAATTTGTTCAAATAGGGAACGTCGCATCTGATATTGTCTCTACCTCAGTTGGTGTTCCCCAAGGTTCTATTCTTGGTCCCCTCCTTTTCTGTCTCTTTATAAATAATCCTCCCCCCCTGTCTGGATTGACTTTGTCTCTTTTCTATGCGGACGATATGGTTATCTACTCTGCCGCTAATGACATTTCGGCAGTTCGCACCTCCCTTCAATCTAACTTTGACTGCTTCTTGGCTTGGCTAAAACACGATAAGCTCCTACTTAACACTAGCAAAATGGTGTCAATGCTCTTTGGGACTTCCCCTAGGCTAAAAGCTTGTCATATGGGACTTTCCCTTCATGGCCCTGATGGCATAAGCCTGGATACAGTCACATCCTTCAGATACCTTGGAATGACTCTTGACCCCTCACTGGACTTTAATCTTCATGTTGCAGCCACTTGTAAGGCAGTGAACAGTAAACCTGGCCTGGCTTACAAGGTAAGATCCTCCCTAAATTTGACAGCCAGGCTGGCCATTGCTCAGGGAATTCTTTGACCTTGCCTCAACTATGGCTCTATAGTCTACCTTAATGCTATCAAGCAGGTAATCCAGAAATGCAGCACTTGTTATAATAGTATCTGCCGCTTCACCCTTGCAGCTCCTAAACTAACACATCACTGTCAGCTCTATTCTTCTCTCAATTGGCTCACCCCATCCTCCTATCGTCTGTATACAGTTGGTTGTCTGGTCGATAAATTAACCTGGACTAGTACTCCAAGATCCCTTGTAACTCTGCTAAAACAACCTGACTTGCTTTATATGCTGAGATCTACTCAAAATGCTTCCTTTGTTACGCCTAGATGTCTCACCAAGAAGGGTGAACTTGCATTTGCCGTATCTGCTCCCAGAATGTGGAACACCCTTCCACTCTATGTTAAACAATCGGCTACTCACCAGGCTTATCAAAAAAGCTTAAGAACTCACCTTAAGAGCTCAGGTCTGTGCTCCTGCTCTACCACTTGCTTGTCTCCACTCACTTGCACTACTACCACTGATCTTCCACCTTGAGAGCGGTACTTCCTCTCAGCACTATTGTACCCCCAGTGTTTGCTGTATATGTATTTTTTTAGTCAATTATACTGTTTTCAAAATTCTATAAAAGTTTATGTAACTGTGATTACTGTTTATCCTCATGCTATGTATATTCTACTTGTTGTTCCTGAATGTGCCACGTATTTTAAATTGTCATGTGTTACAGTATTTTCCTTCCAACTAGATTTTTGTATTCTTCAGTGGACACTATGTATCTGCTGTTTCTGATGTGTAACCCTCCCGGTTCATGCCTGAAAATAGGCAAAATCTCTTGTCTAGTGCACCTTTTTAACAAAAACGAAATAAAATAAAAAAATTAAATGTCTGTTATAAATTTAGTCAGGAGGTGGGTACATGTAGCTGCATGCAAAGTTTTTAAACTCTGCAATTCGTACCTTCCAGCAATGTTTACTACTTGAATAGATGCACTAAGCAGCAAACATTTACTGCAAACTAGTGAACTGCATCAGCCTCTATAGTAAAATTTGCACGATTGCAGCAAATTGTGTAATGTGATTTACACAAATACTCCTCATAGTGTGTAGCAGGCTAATTCTCTGAAATTTATCCATGACTTTTAAATTTGCAACACTGCTAGAGTTGGGAATCAAACAACAGTAAGGACAATACATTTTATAGTTGGCAAACATGAGCCCATTGAAGTAAACAGGACTAATTTTTAGTTTTAAAAATATTCACAATTGTTAAAAAATGCAAAAACAGTTGTGCTTCTAACATGTTTTCCTATAACACATTGTACTATTTACTTCATAAAGCAATGTGAAAATATGTGCACTGTATTAGCATTATATCTCTGATTAATATAGACATTTCCAAATGACCTAATTTTACTACATATCCATGTGTGAACATGACTGGTAGTGGCTACTTAGTTTAAATAACCATTTGGAAGACTCACTTGAAGTGGTGGACAATATAAAATACCTTGATCTAAAGCTCGATAGACGCATGTCCTTCAATACACACATTGTAGATCTTTGTAAAAAACTAAGAATTAGACTAGGGTTCTTTTACAGAAACAAGAACTGTTTCCCAATGGATGTCAGAAAGAAGCTAGTGCATGTTACTGTCCTCATCTTTCTGGATTATGCAGATTTGATGCATAGCCATTGTTTGAATATCCTTCTTAACAAATTTGATGAGCTTTATCACAGGGCCCTAAGATTTATCACTAACTCTACACCTAGAACTCACCACTGCATACTTTATCCTACGGTAGGATGGTCATCACTGGCCATTAGGAGGCCTAAAAACCCATACTTATGGGTCTACAAAACAATAACCAAGAATGTACCACAATATATTTCAGATCTTGCTATCTTGTCACATACTGTAGTAGCTATGCATTAAGGAAAAGTAATTATATCCTCCTTGATGCCCCAAAATATGCTACAGAATATGGTGAAACAGCAACTAGCAGCATCATCCCTATGATTTTCAACAACCTACAAAAATCACTCAAACTTACCAGCATAGTCAGCCCTGGTATTTTCAAAACTCTTATAGGTAAGCATAACACTGAGTCCTGTACCTGTATACAGCATCAACATATGACCAATATTTGACCTTACTTCCTCAGAGTAATGATTACCCTGAATTGCACTTACAAATGCCAAGAGCTATTTTTCTGTACCTAGGATATGCACAAATTGTGTTAGATAGGCACGTTGCACTCCGTGCTATGTTTTATTGCTGTCTATAATCTATATTTTCTCACTGTATCTCATAATGTATACTTTGTTTCTGTTAATCCATAGTACTATGTATGTATCTCTGTAACTGTTGTACCTAATTTTATTTTATGTTGTCCTACCCAGGACTTCCTTGTAAATGTGCTTGCTCAATGGAGCCTTTTCCTGGTAAAATAAACTAAAACTAAACTAACATTTTATGCTTTTGTGGGTTTATAGTAAAGCCCAGAAACAATGTTTTCTCAAACTGCATCATATTGGGGCTGATTCTAGAATGGATGCATTCACCACAGAGAACTTGCAGCAGGCTGTTTGATGCAACTTGCGATTTGCATCAAACACTGTGGCAAGCATGATTCTGAAGGCACTTGCCTAAAAATCCCTACAGCAAGTTCGGAACACAGAACACAGGACACAGGGAGGTAGACCACCTACTCTCTGGTCTAATGTTGTATCTGGGATCATGGCACTTGTGCTGAACCTTTGGTGCAAGGTGGCGTAAAGTGGGGAAACTGTCACAACTGTGTCAGCCCTTCTAGAATTGAATCAGGTTGCATCCAAGGGGCTCTGGCACAACTGTGTCCTGCTTTGCAGTGGATGCAGGGCTTGATGCAAGCCCAGTGTCCCCTTCTAGAATCCGGCCCATTATTTTGTAATACTGCGATGATGTCCCACTGCCAGCCAGGCCCCATATGAAAACTGTTAATCATAAATGAGAAGCTGCAATCCAAAAACTGCACAAAAATAACATTTTTTCTTTTAAAAAAAAATCATATATGCAAAACATGTGCTGAAGTGTAATAAACTGTAGTATTTATCATACCCTTGAGCAAACCACCTTTACATAGCACCTGTGTCTTGACCATCCATGAGTTACTTCATTTTGCTCACTTGACATAATATCTGAACTGTATCATTTTTTTCTATTACTCAGAAATTTTTTCAAAAGCACCAATCTTTTCTTTAAAATTATTGTGATAGTGTTCATTCTAGTGAACAACTTTTATCAGGATAAAGTAGATGGACTGTTCAGGTCTTTTTTCTCTCTCACTGTTCTATGTTTCTGCAGTATATTTCTCATAAATGCTGGAGCCAGTGAACTACTCCATCTGCAAGATCAGATGGACAAGGAATATCATATGTCCCATTCAGATGCAAACAAGAGTTACACTGTAATGTTCATGAAGATGAGCTGTCACCTCTAGAATTCTGATCAGAGTGGGCCATTATCTCAAGGAGGTGGAACTCTCCTACAGTAGTTAAAGGTGAAAGATGACACAGGAGCAGGGAGTCTCATAAAATTTTAAACCAGAGGGATAAGTTTAGCTCCAGTGGGTTCCTGCCCAAGTTAATCCCTGAAGAGGTTTTTGTGGTCTATCTAATAGCCATGGTGCCTGATGTCATGTAAAAAGCAGGATTTTCTTGTTTTTTATAATTTGTTTAGACTAGACAGCCCAGCTAAGAAGCAACATCTTGCTTCCAGTGGTGTCACAATAATATTATAAGGAGCAAAAAAAAAAATGACAGTTAAATCAAAGTTGAATAACTTCATACAGTGAACCACTTTAACATTTGGTAACCACTGAGAAGTGGGGAGCAGAATCTATGGTCAGCATAGCTGACTCCTGCTCTTAGTACTTTACTATGACCTATTTAAGTTCACACAGTGAGTCACTGGATATGGTGAGATATGAACCAGGGACTCTCCCTAGTCTCACTTCTATGTACTGCCTACTGCAACACGCTGTCTACTGCTTTCTGGAGAGTTAGCTTCCCATTACAGGCAGCACATTTTATGCAGGCTAAGTCATAGTAAACCCTAGCCAATGTACAGCTTGCCAAACCAAATTGCAGAATTTATGGTACAGACATCTACGGTCTGCTGTTTTAAAATTCAAGAGGTGCTAAATGCATATTCTGCAATATGGTTATCTGTTTACTAACCAAACAATGCTGTAAAGTTTCAATGAGTTTAGCCCTCCCAAATTGTAAAATTAGTAATTTTAAAAAAGGCTGAAAAAATAAATGCTTTAAATCTTTAAAACTCACAAAGGGTAGGTAACTTTTAATGTCTGGGTTTTTCCCCTCAGATGTTTCACCTAGTGACTCTACATATCATGAAGGACAGGCTTCAAATCTATGATATCTACTTGAGATACTGTTATTCTACATGTCAACCTCAGGAGTTTAGGGAGGAGGTGCAACCAACAGATTATCCATTTTGTCTGCTTATCCAATGTATTCATAAACTGAGGATACAGTGGAAATGAAAAGTATTGTGCTATCTATCACACTGCTCTGGAGATTTTATATCACCATCTTCATTTGTCAAGCTGAAATCTAGCAATCAACATTTAAGGATTTGTTGAAACTGTTTGTGCTTTTTATCCTGGCTATTTCAAAAATAGTTCACTGGACTGATCCAGTACAGTTATAGCAATAAAACAAACAAAAAAAACTGAATCATTATTATCAATATTTTCATTTCAGTGACTTTTGATGTATTCCTGCAATATGATTCTAGACAGTAGTGTGACAGGGAGCTCCTGCCACTCTTGAGGACTGACCTTTTCTTAAATCTGCTGCAACAGTTCTTGTATTTCTTAGTCTATTCTATCCTTTACAATTTCTAGTCCATAGGGTTGGCCATCTATAGGCACCCCCCCTCCCCTTTCTTGACTATGCTATAGTGTCCTCTTTAATTTTGCTTTTCCCTCTCAGGTCCCCGTACAGAGAAGTTATTGTTGTGACCTCCAAGTGCATGTAAAACAGGTTGTGTTTATCATTGCTGGATTTATTATGTAATAGCACGATGTCATAATATACTTTATGTTTATGAAACCTGCAAATGTTGAAAATACCATGGCACTAGGTATTTTTGATAATGGTAAAAAAGTACTTGGTGACTATTATAGAAATTAAGTTAGTTGTGCTATTTAAAATGCATGTAAATTGCTGTAAACTGAACAAGTCTGAAATGGCATGATGATTTGCATATATCCCTTGATGCTTTGTATTATGGAAGTATGTATGATGTATTTCTTTCAAACTTGATTTGTTGTCAATGTCCTTTGGGTTAACCCTTTTTTCAGTGATTCTGCATTGAGGTTTTTTCTCTTTAGCTTGTTTAGTTGTTTTTTTTATGAGCCCCCACTACCCAAGCAAATGGGGCAAACAGAGATGAAGGGTTTTCACTGAAAAGTGGTTAGATCAGAGATCATTGTCAGTAGGTGCTGGCTAAGTGTAGAGAAAGGCCATACATTGTCTGTTGCTGCAAACTGATGTACTGAAGAAGGAGTATGGCATTGCAGAAGCTTATTTACTGTATTTTGAATAGACAACACACAGTGATTGTGTGTTGAACCTGCAGTTCGGTGTCTGGTCCATCTGCCATCCCACAACCCCTCCACAGACTTGGTGTCAGCAGTGGGATAACTTGCTGGAAGCATCTGAACAGGCCAAAGAGAGACGTTTTCTGGTGGATATTGCCAAGATATCCCAGGTGGACTAATGCAGCATGAGATGCCAGAGTAGAAACCAGGAGAAGAAAGCCCATGGAGTTCTGACCAGAACCGTGGCCAACAGATGGAGAGAGGCTGCTGCCTGGACTGGACCTGGGAGCTCGGAGGAAGGCCAAGCCTGAAGACAATGAAGAGATGCAGATTGAGGCAGACTGGAGGTGTGAGAGACAACACTCCAGAGGTGGAGATCCTGATGAGGATAATCCGCTGGATGAGTGGGCAATGGCTGGAAGTATACCGACTATGCAGAGAGGTAGAACACTGGTGCCAGGTGCTCGAGAGGTTCCTGCCAGAGTTTGGATAAGAAGTTGGAGGAGGATTTTTGTAGGCTCAGTTTGAGGAGGACCCCCTGACTAAGCAGGATATTCCTTTGTTTCCTGTGTTTCCAGGATGTTATCTGTTGGAAATCAGAGCTGCAAGTATGGAACTTGAATGTGAGACCCCAGGTAAGACTGTGCCTAGTGATACTGTGCTGGGGTTGAAGACTCCAAGCAAGAAGAAGCCTATGAGGCTGAAGGGACTTTTTCTTGTATTGATGCAACTAAATCTATTAACAGTATTGACTAGGATATACTGCAGGCTAAAGATGCTAATATTGCCAAAATGTTACAATATGCTAAGATCAAGGAGGTGGTACATGTGTTTTATTTTATTGATGAAAAACCTACAAAGGAGGAGGTGGGTGGAAAATGGATAGGAACCTGTGTTGGGGTAACACCTAGAGTGTCTACCCTTGGGTGTCTGTATCTGTAGCAAGTAAAAATGAATCCAGAGATATAGTGGGTTTATGTAGAGGGGTTGAACCTAGGACTGAACCCCTGCTTAAAACTGACATGTCTGGTGAGGTTGGAGCAGATAATTACTCACCCCAGAGAAAGTCTTTCTATGATACTGGACTTTACAGCTGTCCAGATTTTTGGTTAAGAAATATGACAGACTTTGCCTAAAAGGAGGTGGGAAGGTACCGTTAGTCTCTGCTGAGAAATGTGTTAATGTCTCGGGTTAAAGAATGATGATATCCACTATGTTTATAACAGAATGTTTATCGTTAATAGGGACCCAGAGACATAGTCTCTTAAGATGGATAGGTGGAAGCTCCATCCCTCCCTGGGACAGGAAGGTAGTAAGCAGTCTGCAATGACTGCTTCCTTCTTAAAGTGGGGGATATGTGACAGGGAGCTCCTGCCACTCCTGAGGACCGATCTTTTCTTAAATCTGTTGCAACAGTTCTTCTACTTCTTAGTCTATTCTGTCCTTTTCAATTTCTAGTCCATAAGGTTGGCCACCTATGGGCACCCCACTCCCCTTTCTTGACTATGCTATAGTGTCCTCTTTAATTTTCCTTTCCCTCTCAGGTCCTCGTACAGGGAGGTTATTGTTGTAACCACCAAGTATATGTAAAACAGGATGTGTTTACTGTTGCTTGATTTAGTATGTAATAGCACTATGTCATAATATACCTGGGCCCGGATATTCAAACTGCGTCAGGCAGGGGCACAAGACTGGGCGCAGCGCAACTGGGCTGTGCCAGGGCAAGGACCAGGTGATATTCAACGGTGCTGTGCCATGGTTCAGCACCACTGAATATGACACTGAGGGTGCATGCACTGCGCATGGCGCAGTCATACTGCACCAGTGCAAGTGGCAGAACGGGAGCAGGGGGATGTGCCAGTGCAAGTGCAGTTGTGGTAGGCGCATCACCCATGATATTCAGCACTGGGCAAGCAAATGAGGCCATTATGCATGCAAGGTGCAAATGGGGCCATTTGCATGTCATTATATCACCATTTGCATGAGGTGTGCCGATCCCTGGTGACTTGTGTCTGGTGCCCTGCCAGGCTGCAGCCATCAGGGACCGACACCGTGATGTGCCAGTGCAGTCCCCTACTCCTCTGTGCCTGATCGCGGGCATATGTAATAGCGAATCCCTGATGATCCAGTGGTGTGCCCCTCCATCGCCTGATTGTGGGCAGATTGTAATCAAATCCTGGTGGTCCAGTGGTGTGCCCCCCATCACCCGATCACAGGCAGATTGTAATCAAACCCTGGTGATCCAGTGGTGTGCTCCCCATCGCCCGATCGTGGGCAGGTTGTAATCAAACCCTGGTAGTCCAGTGGTGTGCCCCCCATTGCTCGATCATGGGTGAGTTGAATTCAAAACCCTGGTGGTCCAGTGGTCACCCCGATGCCCGATCACTGGCAGATGTAGCAAGATGAACCCTGGTGGTCCAGAGGTACTCCCTCCCCACCCACCCGCAAGCGCCTACCCAGCACCCCTGTCAATGGTGGCGGCACCACCCTGCAAAGCCTCCTCGACCACCCGCACGATCGGCTGCCACGACAGCAAATTGTGTGCCTATTTGTCCACTGCAAGGACCAATAGGTGTATAGTTCATACTGTGCACTGTCAATCGAGTGGAGCGATCAGCGACTGGCGGCGAGGGCGAAGGTGCTGCCACCACGCCACTGACAGGGGAGTGAGATGGCGAGACTCGAATGCGTGAGTGTGGAGAGGGTTACCCTGGACTACCAGGGTTCATCTAGCGACAGCTACCCATGATCGGGCAATGGGGGGGTGACCTCTGGACCCCCTGGGTTTTTAATTCAACCTGCCTGTGATCGGGCAATGGGGAGCACACCACTGGACCACCAGGGTTTGCTTACAACCTGCCCATAATCGGGCAATGGAGGGATTGCCACTGGGTCACCACGGAGTCTACGTATACATATGCCCACGATCGAGTGACGGGGCTGGGGGGCATGATGCTCCCAGGGCAGGGAGCTTGTGGACAGTGTTCTGGTTGGGCAGGTGGCCACCCACAACTGGCGGCTGTTGTGTTGTGCCCTGCAATACATCAGCTCACCTGTGAGTGGCTAAGACTTGTTCCTGGTTTTACTAGGCACAACTTTGCACCCCCCTGAGTGGCGCGAGGCAGAGTTGTGCCAGCATATGCACTGCACATCCCGGGCTGACTATTGGGATATGTCGCATATGCATGGGCACTCCCCCTGCAATTGCACTGACTACATTATCGATGCGCCCCGGCGCATCGGGAGTCATGCAGTGCAACTCGCCCCTTTATATCGCGCCAGTAGGCACTGGGGGGTTGCACATGGCACGGCCCTGTTGTGCCATGCACAACCCCTTTGAATATCCAGACCCTTATGTTTATGAAACCTATACATTTTGAAAATACCATGGCACTAGGTGTTTTTGATAATGGTAAAAAGTACTAGGTGACTATTATAGAAATTAAGTTAGTTGTGCTATTTAAAATGCATGTAAAATACTGTAAACTGAACAGGTCTGAAATATCATGGTGATTTGTATATATCCCATGATGCTTTGCATTATGGAAGTATGTATGATGTTGTATTTCTTTCAAACTTGATTTGTTGTCAATGACCTTTGGTATAACCCTTTTTTCAGTGATTCTGCATTGAAGTTCTTTGTCTCTAGCTTGTTTTGTTTTTCTTCTTTTTCAGCCCCCACTACCCAAGCAAATGGGGCCCACATAGAGATGAAGGGTTTTCACTGAAAAGTGGTTAGATCAGAGATCAGTGTCAGTAGGTTCTGGCTAAGAGTAGAGAAAGGACATACATTGTCTGTTGCTGCAAACTGATGTACTGAAGAAGGAATATGGCATTGCAGAAGCATATTTCCTGTATTTTGAATAAACATCACAGAGAGATTGTGTGTTGAACCTGAAGTTTGGTGTCTGGTCCATTTGTTATCCCACAGTCCCTTCACAAGAAGGTAATTAACTGCACATCTTAATGGGATGAAAGGAAGTAAGAAGTTCTGACTGACAGTATCACCAGTCAGCACTGGCGTACACCTCAGTACAATTTATTTCTAATCAATTGAGAATGCTCCAGAGAATGCACTCATAGGAGAGGAGTTTAATGACACAAACACACCAATGTTAGGGTAAAGCATCAAGCAACATATGTAAAAATATATGGTGGCAATCTCTAGTATTTAGAATCAATTAAAGTTTTACAAATTAAAAACATGCACAATTTTTGATTGAAAAAATGACTGACCTCCCTAGGGTGGGGTTTACCAGGGATATATTGAAACACAGAAAATAAAATATCGGTTAGTCAGGTGTACTTTCTCTGTTCTGTTTTTTCAAGTATATAAGAATTTCAGACAGCAGGATAAAATAAGCAACACCATCATAAAAAAATAAGGATATAAAAAACTTTAAGGTAGTCATGGCTGAATCACTGACTGCTGGACTCTGTCTGAAAGGTGCATCAGTGGGGCTAGATATAGTTACAGTATAATATAGCCTTTGGTAAATGTAGCAAATAAGTGAATAAGTTGGTATGGTAATCCAAGAGAAACACAGCACACAGTGTTGGGCTGTTGGAGTGCAACTGACGGAGCCTGTCCAGCTCAAGAACTGTCATACCAAAAGAACAGAGCACTCCAGACCCAGATGTAGACAACTTACACCACTTTGTAAAAAGATAATACTTAAGTGCATACACTATCAAGCACGACAAAAGTCAGTCCCACTAGGCTTCCTTAAGGAAGCTCAAGTGGAATGAAGCACAAGGGTGGAGAGCCTCGTGGAGCAGACCTGTATCATGTTTGATGGTGTATGCACCTTCAAATAAAAGTATTTTAATTACTGGCCATCATTTTTTATTCACAGATAACTACTTTTATTCCACGTTACAACCGCCTGGTAGATATTTTGTGTTATAACTGGGCAGTTGCAATCAGCAGCTGTCACTCTAGCTTGCACTACTCTAAGCGTGAGCTTACAGAACTGTTCGCAACACCACCAGGTTCAAGACCTCACAGACAGATCAGTTACACAAGCACTACCAAAGTAAAAACAAAATGAAACAAAAGTGCCACCCTGAGAAAAAAGAAAAGGAAAAATGGAATTGGGTTTCGACCTGACAGATCTGGGAAATAAGGAAGACTTCCTAACAGAACAGGAAAACAGAAACACTATCTGGAAAACAGCAAGTGAGGTAATGTTATTTAAAACCCAATGTCATAAAAATGATGACCAATAATTAAATAAAATAAAACATGGGAGGGTGAGTGTAACCAGAATTTTACACCCACACACCCATGTATTATTCTATATATATTTTGCAAAAGTAGTGTAAGCTGTCTGGGTCCGAAGCACTCTGTTCTTTGAGTAAGTTGGTACCTTGGAAAATGTGAAACAGAAACTAGTGCCCTTCCTGCTCAAAAGATAGCAATATATCTTGTATAGTAAGGTGTGTCACACTCAAACATTCTCACTTCTTTTCTATGATGCAAATTTTGATCCATTTGGCTATGGTATACTGAGCAGCTACTTAACCCATTTTATTAGGCCCAGGGAAAAGAAAAAGCCTTCAAGAGAGTCTAAACTTTTCATTTGGCTATTCTATAATTAGAAGATATTTAATCCCTTTTGTGTAGTTCAGGTAAAATAAGAGTCTTACTGAGAAAGTAAACTCTGTTCTGTCAAGGTGGAACTTTAAAGCTCTTCTACCATCAAGCTTTGTGTTAATTTTATTCTCATTTAAAGGATGAGCCCTTTGGGAGAGAAGCTTAACCACAGGCATGCAGAACCCTTCTCTAAGTTGACTGAAACAATAAATCCCAAAGAATCCCAGCAAAGCAACAACAAAAAACGTCCAGAATAAACACATATTTTAGGAAAAGAGTGTTTCAAATGAGCCTTCATTATATAGATGACTCATGGTAAGGTCAAGTAAAAAATCCTGAAATAAGGATCCCTGTTGAGATTTTCTGCTTAGTTAAGTCTTCTTCAGGGAGTTGTTTTCAGCTGCTGCCTTTTCATCAGTGGTGGGATGACTGAACCAAAAGGGCTGTGTTGGAGCCAGATTTGTTGCCCAAGAGGTAGGTACAACAGTCAAGCAGGGGCATCAAGATGGCAGCAAGTGAGTGAGAATTTGAAAAGGGTATGTGATCTGCTGCATAATCAGTGTTTTTTTTATCTATAATGGATAATTAAGTAAACACTGCATACCTTTCTGCAAATTTGGAAGACCTGTATTTCACATTTACAACTAAAATGATAATCTCACTGGTGCCAGCACACTAGATGCATAGTAAGGAAAGTGTTAGTAGGACTTAACATTTTTTATTTAGTTTTTGTTGACTGGGAAGGGAGGGCTGGGAAATAATTCCTCTTATGTAACTCATTGAGGTGTGGGGGGAGGATAAAATGTAAACCAGCTGATATTAAACCAGGTTTGCCATTTGTGGAGCTTTTTGGTGAATGAGGGGAACTTGGGCAGGAGGAAACCCAGAAAATTCCCCTGCAGTTTTTAAGAACTGTCATGTGATCTTAGACTTCCACCTGAACTGCCACCACAACAGGCAAATCTTGGTTTAACTTCTCATCTGAAAGATTGAGTGGAGCCTGGGGGCATAGTAGCTCTCTCCCCCCTCTTACCACCCACTGTAAAAATTAATTGTGAAATCTGACATGACACATGCCTCCCAATGGCAGGACAGGGGTTGAAACTAAATGTGAGAGTTTAGTGAGATGCACATTTCTGAGTGGTGAGGCCAGAGGCACTGGCTGAGGGTAACACTTACATCACATCACTGGGTACCTGACTGGAGCCTGTTTTTATTTCAAAGTAATGGCAGCCTGGTCTGTCTGCTAGCAAGCAATTACATCATTTGATTTTATCTGTGTGCACGCCATCATGGCTACCTCACCTACCTCCTGTTGTGATTTCTCACACAAATATGGTAACTTTGCTTCTCTGTCTCATGCCATCTACATGCCAAACATAGCACTGCCAAGTTTACAAGTTAGGTTATCTCAGTGGGAAGCTGTTGAGAACTGGCACATGTCTTGTCAGAGGGGCACCAGTTTTATAGCAAGGGGCACAAGGGGGTGACTTCTCCCATGCCCCCCTCCAACTCCACCTGTGAAAGGTGGAGTTGGCTGCCATCTGCTGTAAATTCTGTCTCTATAAAACATGAAAATCTTCCTGTGTTGTCTGATTGGAGGAACCCCACTGGCATTACTGAACCTAGAAAGATATACTGGATGAAACAAAAAAACAGTAACGAGTGAGTATGTTCCTGCTGTTTTCCCGCGTACCTCAAGATAAGGAGATGTTACACAGCATTCCAATTAAAGAGCAAAGTCAATGGATTTGCAATTAAATTGGGAAAATTACATGTGTCACAGGATAAACCTTAAGGTTTTCAATTATTAATGTATGTTAAGACCACTAACAAAAGTTAAAGAGGATTAGGTTTCTTTTCTTGTTGCTTGTTGGAATACCTCTTTGTTTAACTGGTTTTGCACCGAGATGGTTTCTTTTCTAATACTGAGTTAGAGTTTGGACATTTAGGGTTGCTTTGCTTCCAGCATCCACAACTTATTAAGAACTGGAAAAGTAATCTATTTTCTCAGCCATATCAGTTTGTTACAGGAACAGTGATCAGGACATGCACTAAGTCCAGTAGTCATTTTAAATAGAGCATGTAAATTCATTTAAAATGTACTCCATGCAAAGGTATCCATATACTTGTTAAAATAATTGGGCATCAGATACTCTCCTGTATGCACATTAAAATAAAAAGTACTTGCTTTAAAACAAGGTTTCAGATCTTCAGAGAGTAATATACTGAATCTGAATGGAGTTGTAAACACTTTACCTGGGGTAACAATTTCCTTTCAAAATTGTGCATTAATAAGCTTTCCCCGGCAACTCATTGGACACTGCATTAAGACAAAAAGTTCAGTACTCAATTTAAATTACGCTTGTAGTAAGTATCACATGAAGGGAAAATGTTTTTCTTGGAAAATCTTTAACAATTGGACACTAAAGATTTTTTCCCCTATACCAAATCTGAACAAGTTATAAATAATTTACCTAGAGGTAACAATTTCCTTTTAAAATCAGGCATTAATAGGCCTTCCCCTGCAATTTATTGGAACTTGCAATAAAATAAAAAGCTCAGTACTCAATTTAAATTTAGCTTGTAATAACCACCACATAAAGGAGCAATGTTTTCTTGAAAAATCTTTTAAAACTGGGCAATAAAAAGTTTCCCCTGTATTAGCTGTACCAGTAGTTTACATGTTATTATAAGCAGTACTATTTTTTTTTATGTACTCATTGTGAAGCATCCATAACTATCTCCAGATTAGTTGCCAGAACTTGAACAGGGGTAAAAGCCTAGACTATAAAATGCAAAACTTTTTTTACAGCTACTTGTCATGATGTTTGTAACTGCACTGTTATGAAATTCACAATGCACTCCTTGAATGATTTTAATACTGATAGTCAAAGATGAATTGTTCATTTGAAAGGTACAGCGACTGGTGGAAGAATCAAAAGGTACAGTGACTGGTGGAAGAATCATATTTAAATGAAAGGATGTTAACCAGGACCCCACCCCCTGATGAAGCCTTAGTGGTAAAGTGCCAGGGTGTTCTGGCCATGGACGTTTAAACAGATAAAAGTTTAATAGAAAGTTTTAAAGCAGAAATTACAGAGTCAGCATGGCATCAGTGGTATATGGCTACATGAAAGTGCTTAATCTCTTGTGCTGAGGTAAGCAACCCCCAGTTCAGGCACCCAAACAGTCCTTCCCACTGAAGCACACACTTAACTTTCTGGTTGCACCAGTCTCACAGCCAGGGGCACAAGGAGGGGTGATCTCTCCCCTGCCTACCTCCCCAGTTCCACTTGTGAGGGGTTGAGCTGGCTGCCAACTGCCATTAATCCTGTATCTGAAAACATGAAAATCTTCCTGTGTTGTCTGTCTGGAGGAAATCCACTGGCATTACTGAACCTAGAAAGATATGTTGGAGGAACCTGAAAACCAGTAATCGGTGACTGTGTTCCTGCTGTCTTCCCAGGTACCTCACGATAAGGAGATGTTACACAGCAGCAGGCTGTCTTGGAAAGCAACAATAAAAACAAAATAAACTAACCAGATGTTACATTCAATTTTGTCCACAAAACCAGAACATTTCCACTCTTTAAAAAACTCATTTTAACCAGCATTTGTCAATGCTGAATGTTTGCTTGCTTGGACTTGCTGTGAAGGTGTTTGGTACTGATGGTGCAGAGGTGATAATTAACAAATTAATAGTACAAGTTATTACAGTGAAATTGTTATGATTGGGAAGAGAAGAGGCTGACACATAACACTGTCATTTTCTTAGGCTGTGACCTTAAATTTTCAAAATACTTTTTTGCCCAAGCATATTAACATGACAGGAGCAACCCAAAATACTGTTTTGAGGAATGACCACGAAAACAGGTTTTGGAGAGGGATTTGATAATAACACCTGTCATGTTCATTCAACGGGGGTAAAAAACAAGAGTATGTTGAAAATGTGGGTTATAAAAAAAAATATTACAAAGTTATGAGCAAATGTTAAAAAAAAGTCCATGTTTGTTATTTTTTTTTTTTATTTTGACCTCAAATCTTTAACATAGTTTTTTATTTCACCACCTTATGAACATGACAGGTCTCATTTATGAAATCCTGTCCAAAATGTTATTTTACGGCACAGTGTAAAAAGACATTTTGGGCAGGATTTAAAAAATTACACCTGTCATGGTCATGATTGGGGTATAACAAAGGCTATGCTGAAAATGTGTGATCACAATTTAGTAAAATAGCAAAGCTAGGAGTAAGCATTGAAGAATTTCAAAGTTTCTTCATAACTTTGTCATTTTGTTTGAGATTTTGATCCCACATTTTCAACGATCTTATTATATCCCCACCTTATGATCAAGACAAGTGGAATGCTTTAAATCCCATCAAAAAGGTGATTTTGTAGAGTGACTGCAAAAACAAGTTTTGGAGGAGATTTGAAAAATTACACCTGCTTTGAAGTGGGGTAAAAAATGCTATGCTGAAAATCTGGGAACAAAATCTAGAAAAATAGCAAAGTTAAGAGAACACATTGAAGAATTTCAATGCTGCTTCATAACTTTGTTGTTTTTGAAGATTCTGACCCCAGATTTTCAACATAGTCTTTTTATTACCCCACTTTATGATCAAGTCAAGTGGATTTTTTTAAAATCCTGTCCAAATGGTGATTTCATTGAGCAACCATGAATACATGGCTTTGAGAGAATTTGAAAAATACACCTGCCTTGTTCATGATATGGGGTAAAAAGGGGCTATTTTGAAAAATTGAGGGCAACATTTTTAACAATAGTAAAGCTATGAATAAACACTGAAAAATGTCAATGTTGTTTCATAACTTGGTTGTTATTTGAGATTTTGACTCAAAATTTTCAAGATGATATTTTCATTACTCCACCTTTTGATCAAGTCAGGTTAAATTTGTTATATTCTTTCTGAAATGTGATTTCACAGAGCAACTGTGAAAACAAATTTGGGGGGCTTTGAAAAATCTGACCTAACTGGTTCATGGGGTGGGGATAAAAAGGGCCATGTTGAAAATTTGTGGTCCAAATATTGAGAAATCACAAAGTTATGAGTAAAAGTTCAAAATGCATTAAAAACACATTAACTGCATTTACCTTGTTTTCAGTCACTTCCTGGTGGACCTCAGAAGAAGCAGGATGTTAAAGAAGGAGCAATGCTGGAATGGATAGGTGAGTATGCAGCACAGGTGCTGAGAGAGGAACTGGGGTGGCGGTGCGGGGGGCAGAATTCATTGCTGGGCCATTTTCTTCTTTTATAGGTTTACATACAGGACACAGTGGAACATGAATTGGGCATGGAGAAGTATCAGGAGGTGGGTGGAATACTTCGCAGTGGGCGGGTACTTTATTTTCATGAACAAAGCATGGGGAAGGATTGAGATGTGGGTAGGATATCTGGCAGTGAGAGGGATTTTTAGTTTCATTGACAGGGCACAGAAAAGGATTGGAAGGTATTCAGGATACTTAGCAGTGCCATTTTGTTTATGAATGAGACATCGGGGGAAGGATCAGGAGGTGGGTAGGATCCTTGGCAGTGGGAGGGTGTTTTAGGGTGGAGCACGGAGGAAAGGATCAGGAGGTTTTTTTTTCCTATGGACAGGTTATGAAGGATAGGGAGGTGGGCAGGATACTTGGCAGTGGGGGGGGAGTTGTTTTTGTGCATCTCTTCTCTGCATAACAGCGAGGGGGGTCAGAGCTGATCTTCACATCTCTCAGCTGCTTGCTGGACAGTGGCATGCAGATGAAAGACTCAAGCCACTCTATGATAGAAGCAGTTTACTCCTGTCAATTACATGAAGTTTTTACCCCAGAGGCAGAGAACACTGTCAAGATCAGCCTTGCTGAGTATTGGGCTGTCACTGTGGAGCCCCCTGCAGGCTGAGCTGCACTGGACTTGATAGTGACACACCTCTGAAACCTGCTATTGTAACAATATGTTTACTTAGAAAAGGGGTAAGAAGAATTATTTTTCTCATTGACTAGGAGCACCAACTAGCCGGTCTGGTATCAGACAACAAAGACTAGGAAATAATGAGTCCCAGTCTCTAGCTACCTGATTATGTTATAAAATCATTGTGCCAATAGAATTGCTCAATTTCAAAATGCCACCATATTTTCTCTCACTTAGTGAGACAGATACAGTCTCCCACCCCCAGTGCTCAAACTGAAGGACAAGAACAGCGCATCCACTTCCCGCTTAACTCATTTTTTTTACAGTTAAAAACATCACCTTCCTGTCCCAGCTATATTGCTGCTGACTGATCCCTGCCATGCATGTAAACATTACTCTGCCTACACAGACACTGCACTCTGTCATACTGCAATTACTGTCCTATCATCTAAAAGATAATTGCTGTTTATTTAAAAACATAAGAAGCAATCCACCCTTGTGAAGCACTCTATTAGGTGTTGCGAATTATCCCTTTTGCTGTCTGAACGGGATCAGGAGTTGTAAGTTTAAAAAAAAAAAGTAACAGAAGGGAGATGATCACCTAATCATTCAATTTATAGTGTTTTACAGCAGCAGCTTCTCACGCCCCTAACCACCCAAAAGCTGGCCGTGTAGTATACAGTATACCCCTTTTTGTAATTATTTGTAGTTTGCTGAACAAGAACAGTTTTTGTTGTTTAAACTCACAACGCTAGCATGTCACCTGCTAAGCGTTACTACAGACAGCTTACCCATTTCACCCTGGCTCCAGTATAGCTCAAAGTGACATAAATTTAAGTGCGAGTTGGAGCTAATATTTTTGCCAGTGGGTGAGCGGGTTACAGGAGGGGGATACCGCACTTGATAGCTCTTCTAGCTCTTACTTTTTTTTTTTTTTTAAATAAAGTGACAACCACAGAACAGGACCTCCCACCTGCTGTCCATCCTCTGGAATAAATATGTAGTGCTGCTTTTTTCTTCTCCTCAATCAGACACTCTCACCACGCTTGCTACAAATGATGTTTATCACTAGCACCACTCAGCTGCTCTCCAGTCCTGACCATGACCAATCCAACTGTGCCACTTTCCTGACTATGTAACAGTTTCCTGTGTCTGTATGTGTGACTGCATGTGGGAGGAAGTGCTATGGGAGGGAGAGATTCTCTGAGAAACAGCAGCACCCCCCCCCCACTGGTAATTCTACCAAAGGAGGGACTACTTTACATATAAAAAGCAATTTTTATTAATTATAAAAAATGTTTATATTTTTTTAAATGCCCATTTTCTAAGGGACTGACTCATTTTCTAAGGGCAATAATACCCTCCAGGGTGAGGTATTGGGCTATGCCAGATCTTCCAGGGGCTATAAGGCTCTCCACGTGTGGTGTTGGGCTACATTACACCCCTGGGTGATCCGGTATAGCCTAATACTGCCCACCTTGTCAAGTATTATTGCTTACTTTGCACATATACAAGCAACATAAAAGTGCAAAGCTACTTCTTGGGGACAGGAGGCATTTCAAATTTTTCTCATATTTGAAAAATAAGAAAATAAGTGCTTATGTAGTATGTGACAAACTTCTTATCAACCATAGCATTTTGCCAGGGGCAGTGGCAATTTGAACATTACATGAATTAGCAAAGGTCATATCTGAGCAAAAATGCATTACTCTTTTGGACAAAAACAAATTATATGTTGAAAATACTACTGTACATAATTTGCTGGTCACAAACATTGCATTCTGAAATTCCTCATTTGGGTTTAACTGAAAGAATTTGCTGCACTTCTATGGCAGGAATTTGGCATACTTCAAGTAATACTGTATAAGAATGTGTCTGATAGGGAAAGATTAAAAATTAAAACTAGCTGAAGTAACAAATTTTAGCATGGCTATGCAGCTCAGCTTTATTGCATGTCAAAACCTGATAATGTCTCTCACAGTTGACAGAAATGACTTCCAGTGGAGTATCATTTGTATTCCATTAGTTGGGAACTTTTTGATTTCTAAATGCATAAGAGGTTCCTGTGAAATCAACAATAGTGGAATGATTATGATAGCACAGTGTAAGTCATTAGATTCTATTTATAACATTTACTTCCTACCAGCATTTTTTCAGTACAATGAACTAATAGTATCCTGGTTACTTGCCCAGGGGATGAATCTAGTGCAGTATGGTTGCACATTAAAAGTAAAGCTTTCTGTGATTTCAATGTCATCCTCTAGCTTAGCAGAATACGTTGATTGTTTGGTGCATCGTACAGTGTACATTGTCAAGATGTTTATCTAACATAAAGGTGAGTGCAAGTGGAAACTGACAGCTCCAGTTTGGTTTCGATTCTGTCCCCCTAACTTCAATTTGGCTTTACCACTTCAGCCAAAAACATGTTGGACCTGTATGTTTAGTTTGACTTCGGTACTTTGGTCATAGGCACTTTGGGTCTTTGGTATTGAAGTTTAGCAGGCTACAAATAGGGGTATGTGGCACCCCTTAACCACTACTTGCCCACCCTAGTCAATCTAATCCTCTTTTACACTCACCTGGTCCTCCAGTCACTATATAAATGCTGATTCTTCTTATTTTTCTTCTTCTTCCAGTCCAATAAAAACAATTCAGTCAATACCAGACACAGTGCCAGCAGCCAGAACTTGTCTTTTATTGAAAAAATAATGTCTGGGGAGAGAAAAGGAGGGTGGGGAATGACCAGGGTGAGTGAAGGGGTGGTCATGTGACTAGTCCTGGCCACCAGAGAAGGGATCACATTTTTTTTTAATTAAATGGTGGAAGATCAAAGTGATCCAGAAGTGGCCCAAATGTTTGGCTGAGCCAAATGGAAGGTAAAAGTACTGAATTCTGTCACATTCACAGAATATAGTTTCACAACTGGCACAATGTCAGGGCAAGAAGAGGTTAAACAAATTGTGTTGATTGTGTTAGTGGCTGTGGGTAAGGGGAAACAGAAGGAGAGAGGTAGTGGGGTGGACTTTGATGCAGCTGAATATGGCACCACTAGGGTGTGAGGCATACTGATCATGTGAATGCTAGCGCCAATGGGATGCTAGCAGTCTAGGATTATGTAAGCATTTGCAAGTGTTTTTGACAGCAGGCAGGGCCAGACAGTGCCAGAATTATAAGTGGGCAGAGTTCCCAAGTGTATTTGCAAAGCATTAAAAGAAGTTATATTGTTTGTGTTTGGGTCTGTGGAAAAGGGCAGACAGGAGGGAAGAGGGCATTGTGGGAGATAGCAGGGATGGGCTTTTAAGTAGCCAAATCTGCCACCATTAGGGTGTAGGGCATACTGATCATATGACTGCTAGTACCAATGAAATGTACGCAGTCCAGGATTATTTAAGCATCTGCAGGTACTTTTGAGAGCAAACAGGCCAGAGGTAACTAAGACTGTAAGTGTGCAGTGCATCTAAGAGTATTTACAACAATTTAAACAAACTGTATTTGACTGTGTTTGGGGCTGTGAGAAAGGGCAGACTGGAGGAGGGAGATCATTGTAGAAGCAGAGGGGTGGTCTTTGGGGCAGCCAAATTCCATGCCATTAGGGTGCGAGGTACACTGATCACATGACTGCTTGCGCCAAAGGCATGCTAGCAGTCCAGGCTTATTTAAGCATTTGTAAGCATTTTTGAGAGCAGTTAAAGTCCGAGGACATAGAGATCATAAGTGAACAGAAAGCTCAACTGTATTTACAACAATTTAAAATAAACTGTATTGTTTGTGTTTAGGGTTGTGGGAAAGGGCAAAAGGGAGGAGGGAGGGCATTGTGGAAGGTAGTAGGAGGGCTATGAGGGAGCCAGATTCAGCATCATTAGGGTGCAATGCACACTGATCACATCATTGCTAGCATCAATTCAATGCTAGCAGTCCCACATTTAAATTCTACAACCCTGGAGCACTAGGGATCCCATAGCATGAGGGCCATGGAGCAGGAGGGTGACATCTGCTGGGATGTCTGCAGGTAGTCTGCAGTTCCCCAAGGAACGCTACAAGTGCAGTCACCAGTCAGGGTATTGTAATGGGGGGGGGGGCATCTACAAATAACACAAATAACATCTAGAAAACTTGACTTGCATGTAACTACAGTACCCTACAGCCTAGACTAACTGTCAGGGGTAGGCATCATAGTACTGTATGTCAACTGCAGCACCTGAATCTCAGGCAAATACCCGCTGGCCTTGACTCCTCATTTGGGGTTGGCCTACATAGTGCCTCAGTAACTGGATCAGGTGCATACACATTGTATCACAGAGAACCCCCCCTCCCCCCATAGAAGGGCTAGGGATGTCTGTGTTGGAGGGAAGGTGGGGGGAGGGTAGTAAGTTGTAGAGTATGTGGCATGGCCATCTACTGGAGCATGGTCTTGTAGATGGGGAGGGGGTTACCTGTTTTTTAAGAAGTCAGGGTTCCTGGTGTTGGCAGTGAACCACCTCGGGACTGAGCGCAACAGTCTGAGATGTTCTCCTGTCCACTAGGGGTCATCATGGGTCCAGAACACCTCTTTTCTAGCATCCTCAAAGGGCTTCCAAGTCAAGATGGTGTACAGTGGGCAGAAGAGAAGGTGGGTTGGAAAGGAATGAGTCCTAGTCCTCAGAAAGGTGACAAGCAAACAATATCAGCCCCGGGAAACACAAGAGAGGGCTAACACCCACTAGCTCTAGAGCAATAATACAGGTCAACCACTGACACCAGGGGAAAAGGTTCAGACCATGTGGAAGGAGCCTAGTGGAGTGTCCCGGAACATGCAATAGGAGTCTGCTGGGTGATTGTGGACAAAAGGAGGCAAGAATGGAAAGAGTCCTACTGTTGGTTGATAGTCAGAGGGATGGGGAAGTTGGTTGAGTGCCCTGAGCCTGGCAGAAGGAAGGTGGTCTGTCTCTCAGGTATGGACCAGAGGGGGAATGTGAGAAGCCATACGTTGTGATTCATGTGGGAATCAATGATTTGTATGGATGCCAAGTGGAAGTTGTGCAGTAGAGATTTAGGGTTCTAGAGGAAAAGCTTAGGGAAAATGCAGACTTGGTAGCCTTCTCAGAAGTGCAACCAGTGCCATGCGCTAGTCAGGTTAGAACAGCAAAGACTGTAGATTTAAATGCATGACTGAAGGGATAATGTGACAAGCAGGGGTTTGAGCATGTAGGGGATTGGGGAGACCTCTGAGAAGACAAGGCTTTATGTGTCAGACCACCTGCATCATAGCAGAGGAAAACTAGGACATTGGGGAGGAAGCTGGAAAAATTCATCAGCCAGAATTTCAACTAGGAATGTGGGAGGGCTGCACCAGAGCATATGGCCTAAATCATTCTCAAAGTGGAAGCCACAGGTCACCTCCCTAGGACAGTAAAATGGGACATTTAGTAAGAGGAAAGGAGGGTGGGAGGGAGGTAACACAGGGGACACTCACTGGATGGTCACCGAATAAACAGGTACACAAAAGGCACTGCCAGGAAAATAAGCCACAACAGATACTGCAGCAAATGTGGGGCATGGGTGCAAACCAAAGCAGAATGGGGTATCAGGCCACCTGAAAAGCCATATGCTTTAATTCCAGGAGCTTGGGTAACAAACGTGGGGGATCTTCAGGCACTGGCTGAAAAAGCACAGCTGGATTAAGTGTTCATGACTGAAAACTAGGCAACACTGCAACATGACTGGGACCTCTCATTCCCAGAACACTCTATATTTTGAAAGGATGGGGCTAAGAGAAAGGGGGGGAGGAGTGGCCCTGTATGTGAGGGAGGGTACCAAGGCAACCACAGATATGATCATGGGAGAAAATGCCAGAGATAGTCACTGTGAGTACACCTGAAACAAGTGGGGACAGGAAGATGAGAATGAGGGTAGTTTATGGGCCACCAAATCAAAAGGTCAAGGAAGACAGGGAACTAGAGGAAGAAAACAAAAGGGCAGCATCACAGTGGAATGTTGTACCACATGAGATTTTAATCTTCCTGATGTGGATTGGAGCATACTGGGGGAAGCAGCGACAGAAGTCAGGCACTTGTGGATGCATTCCAGGGTGGCTTCTTGGTCCAGAAGGTCAGAGAGTCAATGAGGGAGGGGATGACACTGGACCTTGTGCTAACAAATACTGACTATGCTAAGGACATACAAAAAGTGAAGCACTGGGTACAGTACAGTATGGTTCACTATTGAGCTGGTTAAGGGGCACATTGGTTCCAGAACTAGAGTACTGGATTTCAGAAAGGTACATTTTGGGAAAATAAGGAGGAAGCACAGAAGCAGGTTGAAGATGTAGAGGGGCCAGTGGAGTGTAGAGGAGAAATGGAGCATCATTAAGAAAAGCTTACCAAAGGGGACTGGCACCTGCTAGAAGCACGTGTGAAAAAGCAAGAAAAACAGAAAAACAATTTATTTTACAATGGGGTGGGCAATGCAATGACAGAAAATAGTGTGATTTTCAGGAACTATAAAGGGAGTCAAGCAGAGGGGGATAGGGAAACATACCGAGGCAAACTGAGTGAGGCCAACAGAGTGATGAGGAAGGCTAAGGCAGAAATGAGACAGATGACAGTAAGGGGAGATAAGGAGGGGTATAAGACCCTCTCCCTACATTAGGGAAAAGCGTCATATGACGGAAGGCATAGTCAGGCTGAGACAGGGTCGGGGTGGCTGGAAGAAGACAAGAGAAAGGTGGAAATACTAAATGATTACTTCTGTTCAGTATTTACAAAGGAGAAGAAGGTCCACTACCTGAAGGGAAAGTTAACTCAGGACAGGATGGGGAAGGGGGTCAAAACTGTGAATGGAGCCAGTTGCTGCCAGAAAAGGAGTGCTCGTGGGGACTGAGTTCTTGAAAATCAGTACCTTTCTGGGGACAGATGGGCTACACAAGAGGGTCTAAGGGAGACGGTGTATGGGCAGGCAGTGCCCCAACAGCTTTCAACTATTCCCTAGAGTCTGGGGTGGTATCTGTACACCGAAGAGCAGCAGATGTTTTGCACTTGCACAAAAGTGGAGGAAACGATGAGACAAAGAACTATAGACCAGTTAATTTGACATTATTGTCAAAGAGAGGCTAGTGGAGTTCCTAGGTTCAAATGGGCTGCAGCACAGAAGGCAACATGAGTTTGTGGTGTGCACACATCTTGTTAAATCTGACTTTTCTGACTGGGGGATGAAGGCTATTGTTAAAGGACAGGCAGTTTACATAATGTATCTGGACTTTGGCAAGGTGTTCAGCACAGTTCCACATAGGACAGCCTCTGACACAGTGGGTTGTGAACTGGGTAAGGGGGAGAACATAGAGTCTAGTGGTAAATAGACAGTACTCAGGACTGAGGTCACTAGTGGGATCCCACAGTGGATAACACTTGGGCCACTACTCCTTTATCAGTGACATAGTGGAGGGTATTGTGGCAGTTAGGCTACACCCTCAGCTGTGACTGATGGACCACTTTTCTATCTCCTTATTTCCTAGCTACCAAAACATCTGTTGTGCAACAGTTAGCACTTTTATTTTTGCTTCCCTCCCCACCCTATCCTAGGTTGGCCACCAGCGTAGCTCTTTACTATCCCTACTAAACTTCCCACTAGTTCTCTCTTTTCATTTTTTTTCCATTTCCATCCATCCAGCCATGGAATGATGCCAAACACCCAGAGAGGTGTTGTGTAATGTGCATATGTGCATTTTGTGTACAAAAAGCATGAAGACTATTTTAAATAGGAATAAATACAGTTAATGAAGCTTTTTTAAATAAAAAGGATTCAGAAGCCATATAACACAATAATAATTTCATGATTAGTACAGTTATAAGAAATCCTTAAGGTATTTTCACAAATTCACACTATAAACCTGTTACTGTATAAGGTGGTATGCTTTATAAAAGTATTTAGTCACTGTGGATCACAGATATAGATAGTCAATATATGTGGAGATAAACACTGTACCTTTAACTGAACCAGGAAGTCCCCTGAAACAACCCCCCCCCCCCGATTTTGAAACAACATGTTCAGACATGAAACAGCATGTCCAGATATGTAAATAGAAAGGGCTCAGTCAGGGACACTAGGGTGGTGAGGGCGGCTAAGGCAAGGAAGCAGCAGAACCTGGCCAGAGAAATTAGGAGACGGAACAAGGGGTTCTTTAGATACATTGGGGAAAAACGAAGGGTGAAGGGGCAGATTAGCAGGATTAAGACAGGGAAGGGATGGGCACAAGACCTGGGGAGCAGGCTGAGGTACTAAATGAGTACTTCCCTCAGTTTTCACCAAGGAAAATGGGGGCTGCATCATCATGGGAGGGACGTGAAACTGAGAGGGGAACCCTTACCGAACAAGTGGTCTGGGGAGGGGGCACAACTGGCAGCTGGGGGAAGGCAAAGCAGGGGA
Organism: Neoceratodus forsteri; assembly: GCA_016271365.2. Taxonomy (NCBI): domain Eukaryota; kingdom Metazoa; phylum Chordata; order Ceratodontiformes; family Ceratodontidae; genus Neoceratodus; species Neoceratodus forsteri. The sequence continues at coordinate 33,937,323 of CM057459.1, forward strand.
CAAGGCAGCAGAGGTGGAAATCACGGCAGAGAGAGAGAGTGAGGGAAGCCCTCAGGTCCCTTAAGACGGAGAAAGCACCAGGGCCGGATAAATTACATCCCAGAGTGCTGAAGGAACTGGCGGATGTTCTGGTGAAACCCCTGGCAGAGCTCTTCAGCATCTCTCTGAGGGCAGGGTGGGTGCCCCAGAACTGGAAGGTGGCACATATAGTGCCTATCCACAAGGGGGGATCAAGGGAGGTGGCAGGGAACTACAGGCCAGTCAGCCTGACATCGGTGGTGGGCAAGATGATGGAGAGCATTATCAAGGGGAGGCTGGGGGGGACCTGGAAAAGTTGGGGTGCCTGGATGATAGACAGCATGGATTTGTCCCAGGGAAATCACGTCAGACAAACCTTGTGGAGTTCTATGACTGGGTGACAAGTGCCTTGGACCTGGGTAGACCAGAGGACATCCTCTTTCTTGACTTCAGCAAGGCATTTGACTCTCTTCCTCACGGGGGCCTGTTGGATAATCTGGGAGAAATGAGGGTGGGGAACCAGATGATCAGATGAACAGGCAATTGGCTCCAGAACTGGACCCAGAGGGTCGTGGTTGGTGGGATAGTCTCATCCCCAAGGAGGGTCATTAGTGAAGTCCCTCATGGATTGGTCATTGGGCCCCTCCTGTTCAATGCCTGTGTCTCTGACATAAGGAAGGGTATCAGGAGTGAGATGAGTCTCTTTGCGGATGACTCAAAACTGGGGGCTGTGGTGGATGGGGAGGAGGGGAGGGTGGCCCTACAGGGGGACCTGGAGGCTCTGGAAAGGTGGTCTAGAAAGCAGAAGCTGAGGTTCAATGCAGGGAAATGCAAGGTACTGCACCTGGGAGCCAGAAACCTGAGCCAAGTGTACACCCTGGGGGGGGGGGATGCTACAAGTCTCGATGGCAAAGAGGGACCTGGGGGTGTTGGTGGATGTCAAGATGAACAACTCGGAGACTTGTTAGGAGGGCAGCAGCAAAGGCCAACAGGATGCTTGGATGCATCACTAGGGGGCTCACCTCCAGAAGGAGGGAAGTGATACCCCCACTGTATAACTGCTTGGTGAGGCCACACCTCGAGTACTGTGTGCAGTTTTGGAGGCCACATTTAAAGAGGGACATTGAACTCCTGGACAGGGTCTAGAGGAGGGCAATCAAAATGATTTGGGGCTTGGGGGATAGGACCTATGGGAGGCTCAAGCTAAATATGCACACTGGAAGAGAAGGGACTGGGGGGACATGATAGATGTCTTCAGGTACATGAAGGGATAAATAGGGAGGAGAAGTCAGGGTGCTCTGAAGGAAGGGGGGCAACTAGAGGGCATGGGTGGAAGCTGGAGGGGGGAGATTCAGGGGAGAAAGGAGGAGGTGCTACTTCACTGAGAGGGTGGTGGAGCCATGGAATGCACTGCCCAGGGGGCTGGTGGAGGCAGAAACGGTGGAGGGGGTTCAAGAGGAGGTGGAACAGGTACAGAGGAAGGGTTCTGGAAGCAAAAACCAGTGCAGCGAGAATATCCAGGACTGGGAAGGGAGAAGCCAGAGAGGGAGAGGGGGGTAGCAAGGTCAGCTCCCAAGGTGGGGGCTGACCAAACGAGCAGGTACGAAAGACCATTAGGCCTATTCTGCTGGCATTTTAGTATGTTAGTATGTTAGGTGACCCCACCAAAAGATACGAAAACCTTTTCATTGAGTTCACTTCAATTCAGTCCAGTGGGGCTCAGCCCTGAGAGAGGGAGAGAGGTAATACTGTTGACAAGCTGTTGAATGCAGATGAGAAGGGTCTTAGGAGCTCTAAGATCCAAGACTGTATTACTGTATGTGAGAAACTACTGATGTTAAGTAGTGATTTTCTTTGCAATTTTTTGTTTTCATTTATTATTTTTCAAACTTTTGAAAAATAAATATCACACCATGGTGTGTTTTAAACCTATAAATTTGCCTCGTCTGAAGTTTATTCCCACACGCTGTGACAGGTATCAGAGGGGAAAAATATGTCTCTATGAAGGACACTAAGCTCTATGGCAGAGTAGATTGAGAGGAGGATATCCAGAAATTGAAGGAATATCTGGAGAGCCTTGAAAAATGTTTGAAGATCTGGAATCGGGGCTTCCGTGTCAAAAAGTGTAAGGTCATGCACGTAGGCAACAGAAACCCTGGTGTTTTATACAGGTTGGTAGGGTGAACAGTTACTGTGACTGGGGAGAAAAGGGATGTGGGAGTGGTAATTTCTAACAACCTCAAATCACCAGTGCAATGTAACAAAGCAATAGGGAAAGTAAATAGAATGCTTGGGTGCATTTGGAGGGGACTCAGCAGCAGGAGATAAAAAGGCTATTTTTCTGTGTTTCATCATTAATTTGAGTTGACATCAAATCAGCTCTAATGGTAGTGCTGCCAGCCATATCAAATATCAAGTTATTGTACTAAGCCCAAAGATTACACTGATATCAAGTTCAAGATTAGTGTCTGATCAAGCCAGAGGGTTTTTGCAGAATTTAAAATTTAACAAAGATTAGTCATGAAATATAATACAACTTACAAACAATACTGTTTTCTGATTTATAATAACATATCATTCTTGAATATACCATGAAACACCAAAACTCGATATCCCAAGTTTAGTAGCTCGAAACTGATTGCTCGAAACTCTATATCCAGACAGTCAGTAATTGCCCGTGGGAGAGGTTTTTTCATGTTTCGGGGGGCTTCGTCCCCTCGTACCCCCTTACTTTATATAACAAACTCCACCGTGGGCAATTACCAACTGTTGGAATACTGAGTTTCGGGCAATCTGCATTGGGCTACTGAAACTCGGGATATCGAGTTTCAGTCTTTCAAAATGCTCCCTCATTTTCTCTGGATTTTCTGGCATTGCAATAAATAATTTGCCTGTTTTAGTAGTACTGTACAGCTTCTTCTTTACTATTAAATAGATATGTAATTAATTCAGATGCAGCATTATACAATGGCCCCAAGATACTTCCTTTAGTGGAACCTTCCAGCTGCAGCTTCGGCAAGGAGCAGTGCAATCCTTGACTCCCTACAGGGGGCTTTTATCATGTAGCTAGTAAAATAACTTTCTAGGGATGGAGCAGTGCTGGACCTAGTACTAAGAAACAGGAACAGCATTGCAGGCATCACAGTGGGAAGTCCCACAGGTACCAGTGATCACTGTACAGTGTGGTTCAACATAAGGAAAGGAGCAGAGGTGAATCACATGAGGATAAAGATCCTGGACTTCAGAAGGGTAGATTTTAAAGAAAATGTCTTGCAAGGGGATCCATGAAGGAGTAGAAGCACTATGAAGAAAATTAAGAGATGGTATACATAGGGCAACAAACCTTTGCATGAAAGAAGTAAGCAAAAGCAGAAGGAAAAAGAGACCATTATGATTCTCCAAAGAAGTGACAAGGATAGTGAAAGAAAAAAGGGTGGCATTCAAGAAGTACAAAAAAATGCAGAGGGATGATAGGGAAGTGCACCAAACCAGGTAGAAGGAAGCAAGTAAGGCTGTTAGGGGTGCAAAGACAGAGGAAAGGATCGCTTGAGGGGTCTTTAAAGGGAACAAGCTTTTTTCAGATATGTACACAAGAAGAGAAAAGGAAAGAGATGATAATGAGGATTAGGACTGAACAGGAACACTGTGTGGAAGAGAACCAAGAAAAAGCTGACATTTTAAACAGGTACTTCTGCTCAGTCTTCACAGTGGAGGGAGGAGGGATGGGCCAGCAGGTGGAAGAAGTTATAGAGGGAAGGGGGATGGACGCAAGTTCATTTTCAGAGGAAAGAGTCCTGAAATGTCACTCAGCCCTGAAGGTGGTTAAGGCTATGGGACTGGATGGGATAAAACCCTGAGCACCAAAACAGCTCAGGGAAGTGCTAATGGCCCAACTGACAGCCTTGCTCAACAGCTCACTGGAAACAGAAGTGGTTCTGGAGCACTGGAGAAGGGCTGACATGGTCCTTCTACATAAATGGCAGCAGGGAGAAACCTACCAATTACATTTCAGTGAGCCTAACTTCAGTGTTGGGGAAACTGATAGAAACCCTAATGAAAAAGAGGCTGAGTGAGCATCTGCAATCCAGTGGGCTGCAGGACCATAGGCAGCACAGATTCACGGTGGGGAAGGTCATGCCAAACAAATCTGATAGATTTCTTTGATTGGGTGACCAGAGAAATAAAATCAGGAGAGGGCGGTAGAAAGAGTCTATCAGGAATTCAACAAGGCCTTCAATATAGCAGCACACAAAAGGCTGATTAGGAAGCTGACCAGCTTAGAAGTGGGGTCCAGATTGGTAGATTGGGTTTACAACTGTTTAATGGATAGGAGACAGAGGGTGGTGGTTAATGGCACATACTCAAAGAACAGGAGGATGACCAGTGGGGTACCACATGGTTCAATACTGGGATCAGTTCTCTTAAATATCATTATTTGGGACATTGCAAAAGAACTAGAGGGAAAGGTTTGCCATTTTACAGAAAACACCCAAATTTGCAACAGGGTGGAAACTCAAGAGAAGGAGGAGAAAATGCACAGGGATCTGGGGAGATTTGAGGAGTGGTCAGGGACATTGCAGATGGGATTCAATGCCAGAAAGTACAAAATCATACACCTAGGGCATATGAACTCCAGTGCTGAGTACAGGATAGGTGGGGGACAGACATTTGCAGTCACCAAACAAGGAAGAAACCTTGTGTTTACTATATCAGAGAATAGCAAGGTGGCAGCACAGTGTGACAAGGCTGTAGGCAAGGCTAAGGGGATACTGGGGTGCATAGGGAGGGCTATCACCAGCAGGCAGCAGAAGGTGTCTGCCACTTTAATGCTCTGTGGTACGCCCCCATCTGGAGTACTGTGTCCAGTTCTGGAGACCGCATCTCAAAAAGGACATTGACATGGTGGAGGGGGGTCCCGAGGAGAGCAAGCAAAATGGTGCAGAGGTCTCAACATGTACACCCTGGTGGAGAGAAGGGCAAGTGATGACATGATCAAGACCTACAATTACCTCACTGGGTGAACAGAGTACAGAAAGGGAGCCTTTTCCAAGTGAAGACAAGCTCCAGGACTATGGGGCATGTGATGAAGCTGGAAGGCAGGAAGTTCAGGAGGGATGTGAGGAAATATTTCTTCACTGAAAGGGTGGAAGGTGCATGAAATTGTCTGCAGGCAGAAGTGTAGAGGCAAGAGCAGTGGAGGGTTTCAAACACAGGGGTATATTAGAACAAAGGCTGGGAGGGGGAGGAACGCTGGAGACTGTATAGTGTCTGTGGAGATAAAGTAGGCAGGAAACCTGCAGACTTGAGCAGACCGAGTGGGCAAAGCAGTTCTTTTCTGACAGCAGAGTCTGTGTTTCTATGTTTGCTTGTTAATATTTTCTTGGTATTGTGCACTATTTACAAAATAGTATGTTTCACATCTTCATTTAACTTTATACCTGATTCATAAGAAGAATCAAATTTCCTGTAGAATCAAACCATAGTTTTTAAACATTACTGTGCAATACTTCAAAATTATACCTTGCTGTGCTTTTACATTTTTTAAGGTCTTTAATAATATATCCAAATAACTTTCCAGTTTATGTATTTGTTTGCCTGTGCTGAACTGTGAAATATATCTGGATAGACTTAAATGGGCACTATCCTTTTGTTTAGCAATGTTAATTTTTTACATTTCTATCAGCATAATGTAATGTTTAAATGGCATATACCCTGTATGATGGATTTTCTCAGATATTAGTAAGTCCCATTTCATTTAGAGGTAATTCTACAAAGTTAAACCAGAGCAGTTTATAGTCCTGTTCATTGTATTGCATTTTTCATGTTGGCATAGAAATTAAGATTCTTCTCCCTAGTCATACCATGCTCATCTGTTTTTATTTGCCCCAATTCCAGTCACAGAAATACTGCAGGGTACACTTTAAGGTAGTGCTAACAACATCCTGTATGAAGTTTTTAATCTTATCAAAATCATCATTTTTGGCAATCCCGAATATTTCAGACGCAAAAAGCATCTGAGCCTTGAATTTGGCATTTGTTGTAGGGAGACAGTTTCTTGTAGTGTTTCCTCCGTATTTAGAAAGACATTTATCAGTTCCTATATGAGAACTTTTAGGGTTGTTTTTTTTTTTTTTGCATTGTTAATTAAAGTGGTTATTCCCTTTTCCATTTGCTAATATTTCAAATCCAAGACAGAATATTTACTGACTATTTCTGTTTTATAATTTCCCATGAACCAATTAGATTTTTTTCTGTTTGGGCTTTAAGTTTTTTTATTTTTTTTTGTTTTATTTGAAGCTTTAACAAATTACACAACACAGAAAATGTTGATAGTTTCCTTTGTAGACCAGTTGGAGGGGACAAACACAAATCAATGTTGTTAGCAAATGCCAGGAATCTACATTTTCTTCCCATTAGTGGGGGGGATGAAAACCTTCATCACACAAGTCTGTAAGAATTCTGTTAACAAATCAACAGCATTAAATAGAGCTGGCACAAGAGTGCAGCCTGGCCTGACATCATGATTAGTTACAACACTGTTTGTAAGGTCTCCTTTCAGACTATGTCTAATGTTGGACCAGATTTGCTCATGCATACTTATTAAAATTAATATAATTTCTCTGTCAAAGATTAATTCTATTATTTTTTTTCACAGCATATGTCTAGCAAGTGGTTTGGACAAACCTTTAGGTCGACAAAGGCAAAAATATTTTATTGTTTTCTCATTGTTAAATAGTCCTCAAATAAATCATGGTGAAGTAGTTATCAGTAAAGCTGGGCAAGCCTTGATTTTTTTGAAGAAGAGCCGAGTCAATGCTCTGGCTTGGCTCTTAAAGGCAATCATGAGCCGAGCCGAAAGTTATCGGAAATTCAAAATCTGACCTGTTTTTTATAAGAATTTTATACTGCAATAAATTTCTACAATGTATTTTTCATACTGTATTTCAGAAAATGCTTCTAATTAAAAAATCTACTTTATAAATATCTGAGACAAAATAACTCACGTAAGATGCATTCTACGATATCCACAATATATTTTTCATATAAAAAAGTATATTAACTTTTTTAGCCTAAATAATCACCAATCCAAGGTTTCACTTAATTCCTTCCTGCCCCCACCCAGCCACATTGTTTTTTTAGAGTCACACTACAGAAATTGTACTTGTAATAACTGATGCATTACATCACATGAGCAGAGTCCAACCACTGACCTGAAATCATCACCTTCAATCCCACCGCAGTCACAAACTCACAACAATTCACAGTTTGTTTTTATATACAGGTGATCCAATTATTTAAAAAAAACTCAATGTGAGAGAGGCGAGAACAAACAGCATAGCAAGGAGAGTCAAAGGCAGTGCAGCAAAAGCAAGCAATTCCTAGGGCAGACGCAGACCTGACAGAGCAGGCAACCTGGTAGACAAGAGGGGGACAGGAAAAGCAGACCAACAGTGAGTACACACAGACACTACAGTATGGAGTGAGGACTCTAGATGGAGGATAAGTTGTTGCTGTCTGCCAGACTGGACAAAGCAGCAGGTATAGCAATTTACAGTAGAGCACAGCCTTCAGCCATTCACTCTTCTGCAGCTAGAGTGCGTAGTCAGTGTGCAGATCATGGACAAGAGGACAGAAAAGAACTGATTTTTTTGAACTGCTGGCTAATATAAATCTAATCAGTTCAGAAACCAACAGTTTGTCCTGGCATCAACTGACCTGATGGTGGCCTATGCACATGGGGGATGGCAGGCAAGCGTGAGTAGGCCACCCACGCCACAAAGAGTAATCTCATTATTGCCTTCTCTTCCCTTCTCACATAAACAGTTAAAACTCTCCTGCATGTGGTACAGGAATGAAATGCGGCAGCAGCTGGTAATTCTAAGCATTTCTAAACCAATGGTGCTCTGTGTCTCTTTCACGTGCTACTGTACTGCGATGTCCCTGCCTTGGATTGATTGTACTCACACTGTGCACCCTAACAAAATACAAGCAAAAAACAGGCACAGAAGAATTAACAAAAAATGGTCTCCTTCAAATAAAATGTGATCGAAAGTGAGGAATTTTTAATGCTCTAAAGATCTGTTGCTACGAGATCTGAACTTTGTTAACTTGGACCACAGCAGTGGTTACCCTCACCTACTTGATCTCAGAAACTGGCACTCACTTCTGCTGCTGTGCATGGTTTAACAGTGCACCACACTTACTTAGAACAGATGCCTCTGATTAGTGGGGTTGCAGGAGGCCTGGTTGCTCCCAACATGTGGTCCTCTACCCTCCCCCATTGCCACAATCCAATCTCTTAGTACCTCCAGGCAACCGGGGCTCATCGTCACCTCTTCATAATTCCTGCTTCTTAAAGACACTCCTGCAGACTTTACTCGAGATGGGGGGGGGGCGCATGTGGGGACAAGGAGACATATAGTACAAGGAGACAGTTCATCTATGAAGGCAAACCTGCTCCTAGTGGCAATGTGGATCACAGCTATTTAAGGGAAGGGAACATTGTTTAATCAGGAGTAGCATACTAAGCCGAAGCTGGTTTCCAGATGTGATCTGGAAGCACAAGGAAGTTAATTGACTTGCTCAGTATGCACCTAGGCAGCTGTGGGATTCAAACCCAGATCTCCAGATCTGCAGCTCAGAGCCTTAACCCAGTGTACTATACTGCCTCCTATGTCTCAGGCAGTCTGTACACCATGCTTTCTGCCAGTAATGCATGTTTCAGACCCCTAAAGAGCGAAGCTGGCAAGGATACTGGATGATGTAAATAACACACTGATAGTCAAACACCAGGGAGCCTAGTCTGATGTAACACGCTGAGATACAAATCAGCGGCAGCTCAAGTCTGGCAAAATTATAATGGGGAAAAAGAAAAAATGTTTTTTATCCCAATCTACCGATCTTTCCTCTCCAGTAGCACTGACATCATCTACAGGAGCATTTGACCAGTCCTGTGCTGCTGTTTTTATGCACATTAAGCTGTTTTAAATAATTCATATAGTATGCTGTTAATCTGCAGTACTCGGAAAACAGTGCTGTGTTCTTCAGGCTGCATAAAAATAATAAATAACTGAGCTCAACTAACTTGCTGCTGATTGAAGGAACAGCAGAGGGAAACTCTCAGAAAGTTATGACCTTTCATGAAACAGATTCTGTGGACACTCACATCCAATTGCCTCAACTTTCTTCTCTTTGTAGGGGCTAGGTTGCTAGCAAACAGCAAATGTCTCTACATTAATGTTAATGGCCTGTCATGCCCAAGGTGGTGAACAACAAATGACACAGACATCAGTAGCGAAGCAAGCTAAATTCTAACATGTCATATGCTTAACAGCTGATTTTAAGCACCCTTTTATTTCTGTTTTTGGAACAGACTACCCACTACCATCATGGAATAACATGCTGGCTGGCTCAACCCTCCTCCTCTGACCCCTCGCCTTATCCCAGTGCTCCTGACTTCCAGCAAAGTAACTCCCACCACTCCCTGGCTGGTTCCACCCCTTGCAGCTTCAGCATCCACCTGGCCCAACCACCAGCCATTACCAGTTGACCTGCCCACCGCCCTGATTAAGTTGACCCTCACCTGGTGCAACTCCACATTGCGCATGCTCAACCTCCAAGTCCTCTGGATGACAGACACTTACTCTGAGTCCCTGGCCGAAGCCAGCCAGGCCCCTACTGTGGATTATCCTTCATCCTTAGAATCAACAATCAAGTCCTACCCCCCCATCTGCTGATGCTGGAGCGAACAGACTGTGGAGCTTGAAGGAGGAGTGTTTGCTTTGCAACAGGACTGCAGTGCAGCAGACAAAGGGAGAAAGCCAGAAAGGACCCCCCCAACAGAAAAAAGGTGCCTGACACCCACTCTGGGTCAACTGCTCACCCCACACTCAACCTTCCAGTCCTCCAGATGACAGACACCTACTCTGAGTCCCACCCCAAAGCCAGCCAGGCCCCTGCTGTGGCTGGGCCCTCCCTCATCCTTGGAATCAATCAAGTACTAACTCCCCCCCCCAAGCTGCTGAAGTGTATGGACTGCAGAGCTTAGAGAGGAGCCTTTGCTTTGCAGCGCAGCAGACAGAGGGAGAAAGTAAGAAAGGACCACCCAACAGAAAAAAGGCACGGGTACCTGCCACCTGATCTGAATCTGAGTCGACTGCCAGTGCTACTACTTACCGCACACCACTTACTTTACTTCTATTCTTCTCCGACTCCTTGTTCTGCTGATCTTGGGACCTGTTTTGCACCTTGAGAACTCACACAGCAGCAATCCTGCTCTCTCTGACTACTGAATGTCGTCCATCCATCATTGTCGTTGTCCCCTCCCTCGTGCATGCACAGTAGCTCCAGTGCCTCCAGGAACACTGGGACATTGAGGTTTTAGCCAGCAACATGAAAATACTCGGCTCGGCTCATGGCTCGCAAGTCGGAAATAGAGGCGAGTCAAGTCGAGCCAGGTCTCTGGCTCACCCACCTTTAGTTATCAGTACAGTAGTTGAAAATGTTTGCCTAAAGCCAGCCTGGCATTTGTTGATGACATGGTATTCTTCTAGCCAGATTTCACTCCTACTTAAAATTACCTTTTCAGATATTTACGCAATACATTACAGAAGACCTGTCAGTCCAAAATTAGATGGATCACTCACATTATCCTTTTTATGAATGGAAACTATTATCTTGCCAAGAACAAAAAATACTATTTCGTGTATTAGTTTGTTGAAGGAGTGTCAAAACTGGTGTTCACCAATCTAGGCTACATTTGTGGACACCAAATGGAATTTTTTCTAGCCCTGGGTCCTTGTTTGATTTAAAATAATTCACTGCTTATATTATTTCACCTTCTTCAAAATTAATATCCCTCATATTTGGATTAATTGGTTCAGGTATTGCATTCAGTAATGTTTTTTTCATAACAAACACCTCGGTAGTATGACTGCCTAACCTCAAAGTTGATGTGAGCATGTATGTTTTCCTTCCAATTATTAGTTTCTTTAGCTACAAGCATCCAACAATTATACATGCTAACATACAAACACATACAAGTAACAAAGAAAACATCTTTGATCCATGAAGCTCTTATTCCAATTATATTAACAAAATGCCATACAATAGTTAGGTCTTTGATGATTCCATTCTCAGTCTCTCAGACTTAGTCGGAAGTTCAGAGAACTCTCAAATTCAAAGCTAAGATCTCATTTTCTTATTTTAAAGCATTGAGTTTTTTAATTTTTTGGTTACTATACAAACACTGGCCCCTATGCACGAATGAGCAGGAAATACACTCCGGAGGCATGAATCCTGCTCACGTAGCTGCAGACGTGCAGACAGATGCTGATTGGCCATTATTCACTAACAGCCACCACCTGTCCATGGCTCTGCCCCTCCCCCGGCATGCAGGGCCATGCAGGATGGCTGTGGGTGGAGTCGCAGACCCAGCAGGACATCCAATCGGATGCCCAGCATGGGTCCCACAGTGGATCCTTTGTGCATTACAGCACAGGTTCAGGCGTGTGAATGCCTACCACAGGCACCTGAACCTGCGTGGCCAGTCCCTGACCAACAGTGTGCCCCCTGGTGCCAATGGCACACAGCACCCACCCAGCACACGGATGTGCTCCTAGCTAGTTGCTGCCCCCATCCCGTGAGCTGCCCTGCCCCACCACACAATGGCAGCCTGCCCCTGCTGTAGGTACCCCCCCTCCCTCCAGCAACATGATACCCCACCAGGCATGGCATGCAACCCCCCCCCAGCAGCAGGGCAAGGCCCCAAAAGGATTGTCAGTGGTGCATCCCCCCCTGCCTCAGCACCAGTAGGCAACAGTCTTGTGCCCCATTTGTGACTGCTGCACAGCACCCACTGCATGGCATTTATGCGTAGTGATGCCAATTCACCCGGATTCTGCAGCACATTGGCATCATGCATAGGGCCCACTGTGATTGCTATTAGTAAATGATACCTTAATATACTTCATTTTCCGTATTACAAATGTTAGTTGTGCATCTGTATGTTGATTCTTAAAGGGCCTTATTTTTTATTTCTATAATATATTGTTATGGTACAGGTCCCTGGTAAGGCTGCACTTGGAGTACTGCAAGCAGTTCTGGAAACCATACATCAAGAAAGACAGGGATTTCATAGTGATAATAAAAAAAAGGGCCATCAAGAAGATCCAGGGGCAGTACGGCAGGTTGTATAAGGAAACCCTCACCTGGCAGACCACAATATGTGTTACACCACAAGGGTGTTGTCTGGGTAGGGGGCAGTGGGGAAAGTAATGGATCTGGGGAGGAGGGCCAGCCACAGTGCATGGACTGTAGGCTATTACTCAAGCAGACTTGATAGACCACTGGACCTAATCTGCTGGCAATTTAGTATGTTAGTATGTATTCACTGAAGGCCAAGAAGGAAAGAGGGAATAGCATGAAGACCTAAATGTTCTTGCAAGGAATTAAGATTGTAAAGACTTATTCATGAAAAATGAGGCACAGAAACACAAGGACACCAGTGGAGATTGGCTGGAGGGGGAAGATCCAATAGGGACATAAGAAAGTTCTTCATGCAATAGGTGGTGGATAAATAGAATAGACTGCTAAGAGAGGTGGCTGAAGCCAAGACTGTAAGGGGATTTAAACTTGGATGGTATAGATATAAGTGAATTGTGGGAACCACAGGCAGGAAAGGGAAAGGGGTACCTTGGAAAGTGGGTGACAAACCTTTAGGGTTATTTAAGCAATATACAATATACCATGACTGGGTGTGGGTTATGCTAGGATTTACCATGCCTGGTGTGTTGTTTGGTCCTACCATTACCCACACGCTGGAGTGGTATATTGCGATTATACAATGGTCACCTTCACTTTTTATTGCAGAAAATTAAAGAAAACTACTGTTTTTTTACTACTTAAAATAATTTTTCTTTAAATTATTGTTCCTCCAGAAAAAATAGTTCCCTGCTGCTAGGTAGAAAAATCCCTCACTCTTATTTATTTATTTATTTATTAAAATGTTTCACCAGGAAGGCACACTGAACAACAAGTTGCTCATCTTCCGGTGTAACCGGGGGGTAGTACAATTGGATGAAGAATTAAACATACGGTTTACCATCTAACATATCCAAGAAATTAAACTTTCAATTACATTTGTAACAAGACATACAGTTAAAAAATATCATAAATAATCATACAATCACATTTGTGATATGACATACAGTTAAATATATCATACCTGTGAAAATGGTTACATGAGCACAAAGAATGCCAGGCTTCAGTTGTTCATTTCCCACAACTGAGTCAGTGTTTACAAAAAGACAGGCTATGATTTCTTGATTTTTCATTTTCTTAAACAGGGAGCCTGATCATTTTACCATATATTTGTTTTGTACAGAGCATTGTGCGAATTGGGAGCTTGCCGTTATGTACTTTCGGGGTTGCTTTGGGTTTAGTGGTTCCAGGTTTGGATTTTGCATTTAGGGAGGATGTACTGAGTTTTGACTCATCTAATGGGTTTCCTTTTAATGCTGTGGATTCTGTCTGTGGAGGCTGCCATGTTTTTGCGTGCTGTTTAGCAGGGAGCAAGTGTGCAGTACTGAGGAGTCAGTGAGTGTGTTACATTTAGCGGGGAGTGAGTGTGCACACCGAGGACTGTGACAACCGTTTAGGTGAAATAGATTTTTTTTTCTATGACTTACTATTAAGAGTAGCTTGTTTATGTTCTGCAGCTTTTGGAGGGTTTTAGTATTATTAGGGTAGCCGTAGAAATGGTGACAGTTGCTGTAATGCTTTTGCGAGGGTTCCGTCGTGTTTGCCAGTCCTGAATTTGTGGTCGTCGGTGTGATTTCGAGGGAGTTTTTGATGTGGCTCACTGATGGCTGGCACCACTTACCATTGGTACTGTTTTACAATGGGCAAGAGATGCTAGCTGACCAATCAAAGCCTGCCATTTTTGGACCCCATTGTATAACTGATTTTTAAATGCAGCCCGGCATTAGGCCTCGCATGGAGCTAGGCAGAGAAATGGGCACAGAAACATAGAAACATAGACTACATCATCAGAACAGGACCACTTGGCCCATTCAGTCTGCCCTGATGGTTTCTACCTAGTAAGTCTCCACTGACCCTAACTGGTCTCTGGCGAGCCTCCATCCTCCCTGCCTATTTTTACCAATATTCACCTAGTTCTATCCCATGTATGCTAAAAGCCCCTTACTCCTTACTGTTTTTGACTCCACTAGCCATCTGTTTCAGGCATCCACTGCTCTTTCACTGAAATAGGATTTCCTCACACCCCTCTTTAACTCAGCCCTCCCCAGCTTCATCCTATGCCCTCTGGTCCTACTGCTCTTGCTCATCTGAAAGAGACTCCTCTTATGCACCTTGTTCACCCCCCTGAGGCACATGAAGGTCTTTATCATGTCCCCTCTTGTTTTCCTGTCTTCCAGGGTATACATGTTGGCAGTAGTGGGGACAGTGATCATGGGCACTAGCCTTCTACTGTCCTAAAATCCAGAGTACAATCCATAATATAATCTCTCAGTCTCTCCTCATACAGTAGGTCTTTTGATGAACCCCTGCACCATCTTAGTTGCCTCCTCTAGACTACCTTTACCCTATGTTCTTTATTTATTTATTTATTTATTTGTAAAATCAGTTTACAACCTTTGAGCCAGAGGCTCGTTTCCAAAGGTACCTCGTCACATTAAAGACATACATAGTGTTTTTGGTTACATAGCATAGGTTTGCAAAACAATAGGTGTTCAACAGAGGCGCCACGTCACACTGAGGTCCGACAAATACATTTAGGTTACAGGGTACATGTAATTGAGAACAGGTGTTACACAAGTTGGTATAAAAAATTGAGAAATCTAATAGGTATACAATGAAACAGCTGGCACTGGCCCGGGAAGCGGTGGTGGGGATGGCTAGGTGGAGAGCCGCCCGGTGGGTGTTGTCATGAGAAGTCGAGGTGGAGGCTACTTTCAGAGACAGGAGCAGCTATGAGTGTTGAAGAGTTGGTTTCGAAGGGTGGTTTTGAACTTGGAGATGGTGGTGGCATTGGTGATGGGGGCAGGGAGAGAGTTAAACCAGGATGGGGCTCTGTAGCAGAAGGACCTCTGGCCATGACTGGTTCTTGATCTGGGGACCATTAGAGTGGTCTTGTTGGATGACCGTGTTGCAATAGTGGGAAGGCTCTGGTGGATGGATGCCGTTACCCCGGGGGGGAGGGCCCGTGTAGGGTTTTTTTTGTGAGGAGACAGGTTTGATATCGGAGCCGTTCATCCAGGGTAAGGAGTTTAGCCTCGACATACAGCTGACAGGTGTGTGTGAGCCTGGGGGCACCAGTAATCAATCTGCAGGCTTTATTCAGGGTTAAGTGAATTTTTTTGAGTGCAGTGGTGTCGGCAGCACTATAGACTGGTAGACCATAGTCTACAAGGGACAAAACGGATGACGTAACAGCAAGCCGGAGTGCATTTGGGGGAAGGCAGGTTCTATGGCAGAAGAGGATGCCAAGCTGTGTGTTAGTGGTGGATGTTAGGGCTTCGATGTGGTTGTGAAATGTGAGGGCTGAGTCGAAGGTAATGCCAAGGTATTTGTAGGAGCAGACTTGTTCCAGTGGCTGATTGGTACTAGGAAGGATATAGAGTGGGTGGTTGCAGCTTTGTTTTGGGGGTGGGAAAAGAGCATAGCTTTGGTCTTTTTAAGATTGATGACGAGTCTGCGTTCCTTAAACCAAGCTTTGGCACTATTGAAAGACTGCTGTAGGGTGTCCTGAAGGGAGACGGGATTGCGGTGGGTGGCAAAAAGGACAGCGTCATCTGCATACAGGAGAATTTTGCCCCGGCATGCACTGGGCAGGGTGTTCAGATAGAGCGAGAAGAGAAGGGGGCCCAGGATGGAGCCTCGGGGGACCCCAGAGTGAATGGGACGGGTATCAGAGAGTATCCCATTGATTTTTACACACTGTGATCGAGCGGCAAAATAGCTTGTGCACCATGCTAGGGGGCCAGCCAAGAGACCAGTGTGGCAGAGAGCATTCAGCAGAAGTGGATGGGAGATGGTGTTGAAAGCCTTTGAGAGGTCGATGAACACTGCACCAGCTAGGGAGCTGGTATCCAAGGAGAAGTGTAGGAAGTTGGAGAATTCAATTAGGGCAGTGCTGATACTGTGACCAGCATGGAAGCCATGCTGCTCTGGGCATAAGATGTTATGCTTAGCCAGATAATCAGTGATTTGAATGGCCACCACTTTCTCCAGGGCTTTAGAGATGGGGGGGGAGGATGGAGATTGGCCGGTAGTTGTTGGCCGACGACCTGTCGCCCCCTTTATGAATTGGTGTGATTATGGCTATTTTCCAAGCCGTGGGAAATTGTCCCAGGCAGAGTGATCGGTTAATTAGGCTGGTGAGTGGGGCAAGGACTTCATCTAGCACCAGCCTGAGGATACTGGGGTCCAGTGAGTCACTGGCGGGACTGTTGCTATTCAAAGCTTTGATTATGATGGGTCTGGCTTCCCGGGTGGAAATCTTGCGCAAGTGGAAGCTGGGGTGCTGGAAGACAGGGGGAGGTTGGTTGGGGGGAGGGTCAAAGAAATTACTAGGGAGGACTGAGCTAAGGTCAGTGAAAGCGGTGTTGAGCCAGTTAGCTATGGTGGCAGGCTCGGTGGTGGTAGTGCCATTTCTAGTGAGCTGGGATGGGGCAGGGGAGCAAGATTTTCCGTTAACTTGTTTAATATTATCCCAGAAAGTCCAGGCCGAGCCCCAGGAGGAGGTAAGGGTGGCCTGGTAATGGTTGGCCTTGGCTTTCTGGATGGCCCAAGAGCACTTATTCCGGGCTACATTGTAAGCCTGCCTATCAGACAGACGACCCGTTTCAGTGGCAAGGTGCCAGAGGTTATCCCGATTTCTTAGTGATTGTAGAAGGGCAGGGCTAACCCAGGGTGCATTCTGCTTTTTGGACCGGATTTTGGTGAAGGGTGCAAAGAGATCACAGGCCATGTTGAAGGTGTGTGTGAAGAAGGAAGGCGAGGGCAGTTTCAATGTCGGTTGCACGATGAATGGGGGACCAGTTTATCTGGGTGAGGAATACTTTAAGTTTTTTCAGCCCACCAGGGCGGAGGCGCCTGCGGAGGGTGGTCTGGGCTTTGGGTTTGGGATTGGGGACTGCCCAATGAAATAGGATAGGGGAGTGGTCACTTAGGGAGTCTGGTAGGACCTGGATGTTTTGGATTTTTTGGGGTCGGTTGGTTATAATAACATCCAGGAGGGTGCTGGTACCTCTCTTAGGGTTTATTCTCGTGGGCTGGGTGACGAGTTGCATCAGGTCTTGGGCGGCAAATGAGTCTCTGATCGTGGAAGAGGAGGTGCTGAGCCAATTTACATTAAGGTCCCCAACTAGGATTTGTTCCACCTTATGGTGGAGGGTGGTCAGGTAGTCAGTTAAAGATACCAGGGCCGGGTGCTGGTTCTTTGGGGGAATGAAGGCCGTGGTGAGATAGAGAGGGCTCCTAGAGGGGTCCGGGGTGAGTTTGAGGGTAAGAGCCTGGGCCCCATTTACAAGGGCAGGGGTGGGGAGTGCGTGTCCAAGTATTGTGTCCCTAGTGTAGATTGCACAGCCTCCCCCTCGTTTGCCTACTCAGTCCTCCCGGTATAAGATATAGCCTGGGAGGGAAACAAATGAGTCAGGGGTGGATTTGGACAGCCAGGTTTCAACCAGAGCTTTGATGTCTGGTTGATGAGCCAAGGCCCAGCACTGTAGGGCGTCAAATTTTTTCAGCAGGCTGCGTATGTTCATGGAGGCTACTTGGAGACCAGTGGGCTGAGTGGGTGGGTGGGAGGGGCAGAGCCTGGGTTGGGATGTATGTTCCCTGTCAGGAGTAGAAGGAGGAGAACTGCTCTGGTCAGAGGGTGGCAGATGGAGAGTTTACGCGGGAGTGATAGGATGAGAAAGGGGGTTTCGTAGCACAGGGGGTGGGTAGGGCAGCACAGGCAGAGAAGGCTTGCGTGATCAGATGCGCAAGGGAGCCGGGGGAGGAAAGGTAATGTCTGGATGGGGGGGTGAGGTGGAGAGGAGCATATGGGGTGTGTGGAGGAGGAGGGAGGGGGAGGAGCAGTGGTAAAGGAGTAGGGGAGGACAGGAGGGTAGGTAGGAACACTGGAGTAGTGAGGCCGAGGGTTAATGGGGACAATAGGGTTGGTGGAAGGCAAAAGAAGGAGGAGGAGAAGAGAGAGGCTGGTGAGCAGGGGGTGCACATGCATAGTTGGTAAGGGTGGGGGAGCTGAAGTGAAGAAAGAATGGGGGAACTAGGATGATAGAGGGGAGATAGTAGTGAGAGGTCACCTCTAAGTGTAGTTGCCGCTTTGGTACAGTGGCAGAGCTGGTGCCTGAGGTGCACAGGGCACTAGGTTCAAGTCTTGCCCAGGGTAGCAAGGTGTCTAAGGTGTCACCCCCAGAACTGGACAAAATACTCCAGGTGGGAGCTCACCAGTGAGTTAGACAGTGGCAACACCACCTCTCTCCTCCTCCTGTTGGAGATACCTCTCACAATGCATCCCATCATCACACTGGCCCAACCCACTACTTTGTCACACTGCCCTGCCACTTTGTGGTCATCAGATATGCTACTTCTAAGGTCCCTTTCCTGCTTAATGACTGACAGTGCCTCCCACCAATTCTATATGCAGTTCCTGAGTTCCAGTGCCCTAGGTGTATAGTTTTGCACTTTTTAGTGTTGAACCCCAACTGCTATGTGTTTGAGCACTCTTTGACTTTCCAAGAACCCTACGCATTCTTTCCAAACCTTCCTAATTGTCCACCCCATTACAGATTTTGATATCTTCTGCAAAACAGCATACTTTCCTTTCTGGGTCTATGTGATAATGGCGAATGCCTAAAGGTGATCGCTGTTATCACTCAGTCAGAGTGCCGAACAAATTTTTGGCACTCTGACTACCTTGGAGCACCAGCACAATGGCGCCAGGACATATTTTACTACTTTCTGTGGGGGCTGCCCTCTGGGGCTACACCCCAACCCCTACTTAAGGATTCTCAAGTCCAGGAAGTATGTCGGGGTGAAAGTAGAAAAAAAGGTCCGGTCCGGGCACAATAAAAATCGCACCAGCGCCCAGACCCAACCCAGTACCTCAGCCACCCAGCCATTGCCCAATCCTGACACCACACACGCAGCTTGACCAGCGACCACAGCGCCACCCCTACAGCTTCTCCCCAGCCCACGCCGCCATGCTCGCTCCCACCCCCATGTGCATATGTACAGTGACATCCTGTCGCCTAGTTCGCCCACCCCTCATCCAGTCACCCTACCCATCGGTCGCTGTGAGTGGATTGTGTGAGGAAGCTGTCACCATAACGGACGGCGCCCTTCCTCATGTGTCCACTTCATGGGTTACCCTCCTTTCCAGTTCATCAGCAATGTCACTTATGAAGACATTGAAGAGAACCATTTCCAATACTGAGTCCTGCAGGACCTCGCTGGTTCCTCTTTCATCCTTAGAGTTAGTGCCATTAACCACCAACCTCTGTCCGCTATCCATTAACAAGTTTCTAACCCATTTCAGAACTCTGGATCCCACCCTAGTCTGTTCTTAATCAGTCTCCTGTGCAGAACAATTTCAAAGGCCTTGCTAAGTTAAAGGGGCACTGTCAGCTTTGCCCCTCCATTTTCGATACCATCCGAGCAGTGTGCCTTTTGGCACACACCTATGCAATCTGTAATGTAGAAGACCACCCTAGATCTCAAAAATAATTATTTATACCTGTTTTGTTAATTTCTAACACAATCCACATTTTCCTCAGTCTGTTTTTAAAAGACCCGCCACCGGAAGCATAACCTGCTTGAGGACGCGCTTCGGGCACGAGTGCAGTCTTGACGTGGCATTTTTTACCATGCCCAGTCTGAAAACATGCGGCCACTGTAAATTCAGAAATAGCAAACTGCTCCTGGTACCTTTCAATCAAAACCAAGCACTGCGAGTATTGCAATTAACTTTTCCATACCATATGTGGAAGAAACAAGTCTGCATACAGGAGGGTATGCTCATGGCAGGAGGCAGGGAGTTTGTTCAGAAAGATGCTAATGAGCAGGGGCCCCAGAACTGACCCTGGGGAGACACCCCATTGTACAGGCTGTTTGGAGGAGAGGGCATTACCAGTCTTGACCTGTTTAGTGCAGTTGGAGAGATAGCTATTAAACCAGAGGAGGGTGTCTGCGGACAGTCCTATATCGGCAAGCTGTTTGATTAGAAGTGGATGGTTGACCAACTCAAAGGCATTTGACAGGTCAATGAAGGTGGCACTGACAAGTGACCTTGATCAAGTGCCTGATGAATGAAGCCTGTAAATTCGATGAGGGCAGAGGTGGTACTGTGACCTTTCCGGAAGCCATGCTGCTGCGGGCTTTGCAGGTTATATTTTTCCAGGTAGTCAATCAGTTGATCTGCAATGATTTTCTGTAACACTTTGGATAATGCAGGGAGGATGGAGATAGGCCTGTAGTTTCGATGTTGTGCCCTGTCACCTTTTTTGTGGATTGGGGTCACCAGGGCAGTCTTCCATCTGAGAGGGAATTGGGAGACCATGAGTGAGCAGTTAATAATCTTGGTTAAGGGGGTTAAGACAGCATCTAGTGTGAGGGCTATGAGCTTTAGGTCAAGAGAGTCATCACTAGTTCTCTTCTTTCCAAGAACTTTCAGTAGGTATTTTTTGGCAACACGTGCCTGAAAACAACGTGAAAGACTTAATTCCGGCAAATATATAAGCTATGTTATTTTGTTCCAGCTTGTACTTGGGGCACTCAGGATGTGTGTAATGCCCTGTGAAGGTGTTTTTGTGGTGGAAACCAATTGCATATTATGATAAACCCTTTTAAGTACAAACATAGTTAAAAACACTTTAAAGTTAATAAAGGATACAAGGTTATAAATTTAAATTTAAATTTTTCGCACCTGTGCATCATGTGACTGCTGGCTATATAACGCATGCATGGGCATCTTAGCATCAGATCCACCACTTGACCATCCAGTGATACACACGCTGCTAAATCAGAATATTGCCTTTGTTACTGCTTATTTTTAGGATACTTTTACTGCGATTTTTAGCCTTATAAAGGGCTCTTCAGCTGTTACTTGCCCACTCCTGTTGCACTGTCACATTATCTGTATTACTTGATAGCACTTTCTTCTGGACAGATGTCTTTTTTGATGCTAGTTGTTACAGAAATATTGGAGTGAGCTGGGAACAGACCCAGAGATTGAACTCAGCAGTGTGTATATACAACTTTAGGGCCTGTATTTCCATCATGAAGTAAGTTAAACGTTTTAAGTAAGTAATCTATTGTACTGCTATGATAATAGGGTAGTGTTTGGAGAGACTTTCTAAGTACCCAGATGAAATTTTATCTGCTGCTTTTAGGTAGAGAAACAGTTTACTTGTAACTCACTCTTATACTAAGTTAGTATCACGTTTCTTTTTCTCTGCTTTTTTAAAGGCACCAGGGAACCCTCTGGTCACTGCATAGAGACAGAACTGATATTCTTAGAACTGAAAGAGACCTTGAGGAGGGTCGACTCTCTTGGCTGCCTTAAGAAAGAACTTGTATGTCCTTTTAAAAAGAAAGAAAAGAAGGAAAAGTTCTTTTTGAATCTGTAGCAGTGACGGATGGAGCAGTGGGTCTTTTTCTGACATCTTCTCATCATAACAATAAGTACAAATTGGAAAGCATAATGTGAATTCATACTACCTTAAGAAAAGGAACAGAACAGCACTAGAAGACATATTCAAATTAGATCGAGACTGGAGAGATCCTTATAGCCCAGCAAAAGGAACAATTATATGGGCTTACTCTACATATAGCATTTCTTTTTAGAATAAATCGAGTCCTTGTAAATAATTCCCAATTAGTTTACTTACTAACATTTACTGGAGTCTCTAAAACTATTTAAGATCTACTTATGTTATATTATATATACTGTACAAAATTGTTTTCAAGATCTGACTGTTGTTCTATATTATTGTTAGGTACTTATAATTAGCCATGGTCAGTACACATACATAGGCTAGAGTTAATGAGAGTCTCCTTAATCATGAGGAACTACAGCATGAGCTGCAGAGGGAAAGAAAGCAGGAAAACAAAAGATAAGTAAGAAGAAAGGAAATTTGGTGCAGACTAAAATCACTGAACATTTAAAACAAGCATCAGATTTGAGAGAAAAAATAATGAATAGGACATCTAGCCCCAAATCTGGGAATGATGTTAAGGACTGTGGAGATTGCCTAGTGTTGGCTGATACTTCAACTAGATCTGTTTTTTTTTTTTT
The DNA here is from genome assembly GCA_016271365.2 of Neoceratodus forsteri. Classification (NCBI taxonomy): domain Eukaryota; kingdom Metazoa; phylum Chordata; order Ceratodontiformes; family Ceratodontidae; genus Neoceratodus; species Neoceratodus forsteri. Next base: position 33,959,668 of record CM057459.1, read on the forward strand.
TGCAAAATATATCAGAGATGTGGATTGTCAAAATTTTGCATCTCAAAAGCAACTGGATATAGAAAGCCAGGAATTATCAGGGATAAATAATAGTCTTCTACCTGGGAGTGAGACTGAATATATGTTTGTCACACATCTCGATCTCTATACATCACAATTAATGATAAAAGATAGTTTATTGAGTCAAGCCTCACCTGTTAAGAATAGCAGTGAAATGAATAGTCCAGATGATTGGTCACAAGTCTGAGGGACTATACAAAGACTAAAAACAATTAGCATCAATGATAAAAATAATACAAACAATAAATCTATTAAAGGATACCAGGAATATATCCCCATTAGTTTAAGTAAGGATTTGATTGAAAGCATGAGAAATCCATGTTCTGCTAGGCTAATCAAAATGGAACAATGTGTAAGCCTTAAGGAGGAAATTGATAACATCAAGGGTTACATCGCCATCAATGGAGCTGGACTATAGGAAACTAACTACAAATTGGACAAATTACTATCAAAGGTTGAATCTAGCTCCATAGAGGTGGAACTGGATGCAGAAGTTACTATCCCAATTGACCAAACTTTCCAGCTGTTAACATGCCCACTTCTCCCCCCAAAAAATAATAAAACAAAATTAAAAAAAAGAAGCACATAATAAGCATGACAATAAGGCACAGATGCAGAAACAGAAAAAGACTAAAACTAAAAAAAGCAACAATATGGGAAACAAAATAAAGAACATGATCAGAATGAATACCAGGTCAAGGATAAACAGCGCAAAAGGCTCGAAACAAAAAGTAAACAAATCCAAGGTAATAATAACAAACAACAATGAACAGCACATGAGCACTTTGAGACTTCTGTGTCCCCCCATATAAATTACCCCCTGCCTAATTTAATTGGAGAAGAACAGATAAGTGTTCTTGATTTAGGAAAGAATTTACGAAGACTGGAGGAGCAACTTTTTTTACTTAAACAAACGTGCAATGAGGTGTGTGGTCAAAAGAATGAGGGACAATTTAAAAGTACCAATAAGCTCGATGGAAAAAGCAAGTCCTAGTATCATAGTTTAAGTAGTATAAACACATGCTTTGAGGATGTTCCAATTCCAATTAAGACATATTATTAGAACTCTGCTAGGCTTAGCAAAGAAAATGGGGAGAACTATATGCAGAAGCCTTTCTTAAGATTTTTCTGGTCCACCTAGTTGGAAAAAGAACATAAAGACAGATCTTGGCATATTTATAAGTACACTGATTAAAACTGAAATAGAAATCTCCTTTAATGAGGAAGCGATTGTACAGATTAAGAACACTGTACAAGATGCCATAGATATGTACTTTAGAGATCCTAGAACTGCAAACACCATTTGATATAATGAAGCTAAGATATTAGACAAGGGCTTTCAAATTCTCTTCCTGAATAGACATAAGTTCAATAACTTGTACAGAGCAGAGGAGGAGATAAAGGAGAAACCCCTTTGGATTTGCTTGTTTGGGATGAAAAACCTATGGAAATAAAATGAGCTGAAATTAAAAAGGACAATTTGTAACCTACTGAGTAATGCTATGCAAATTGAGCTGGACAGAAGTGGTATTCTGAGAAAGAGAACATACCCAGGAAAGGAGTCAAATTGATATACTTCTCAAAAACAGGAATATTATTAATAACATCATGGGAAAACAGCAATTATTGGATAACATGGGGTTATATTTTGTTGAATTTCCCTTGACCTGTGAAGAAAGGATACTTATTACGCAAACTCCACAAACACAAGAATATAATGTACAAACAACAAACAGATTTCTTGCATTAGCCAGATACGGTCACTAACTGGGTTCTACTAAGGATGAAGATGCCAAACACATGAAAGAACTAAAAGTGTCTAGTACTGTCTCAAATATGGACAGTTTAACTACACCTAATCTAGACACCTGTGCAGTTTCCTGGAATGTTTCTGGTATACAGCAAAAATATGTAGATATAGACTGGAAGAACTTTATTAAAAAAGCTGATATTCTGCTACAAGAGTCTTGGCACATTGCTTCTGCCAATATTCAATTAAATGGATATCAGGTTCATGACTCTATTGGAAGTAAACAAAATAGATCAGAAAGAACTTCAGGTGGACTGATTTCTTTTTTTAAAGTTGGCACCTTTATCTCAACACATCTTCTTCATTCATCCAGTAGTTTTTTGGTGAATTGTTGTAAACAAACTGATGGAGAATGTTTGATAATTAATACGTATATCCCCCTGAAATGTTCCACAGTTTTTGATCAAAATATCTGGAGACAGTTTGAGGAGATTATCTCTGAACTTGACTATAAATACCCTGGGTTAAATATTTTAATAGCAGGAGATATGAATGCTAGAATCAGAGTCTATGATGGCCTAAAGGATAACTCAATACTGTGTGAAATCAATGATCTCCCGGTTATGCCAGGTAGGCTTTCCCTAGACAAGAATATAAATAGTTCTGGTTACTGTCTAATAGAACTATTAAAAAATATAATATTCTATGCCTTAAATAGGAGATTACATGGAGATAAACATGGTAATTATACTCACTTTAGAGATAATAGTGCTTCTACTCTCGATTTTGTATTATGGTCTGCTGTTCCTAATTTTTGAACATCCTTACACATAGAATCAAGAGCAGAAAGTGATCACTTACTCTTAATCCAAAAAGGTTGGATGAAAGAAGCTGATCAGGGAAATATAAGGCATATTCCTCTCAAAGAATTATGAGGGAACAAGAAATTACTTTTTCAATATAATCTACAGGACCATTCCATCCAGATTTTTTAATTTTTTTTATTTTAGTCTTTGGTAACCAGGTAAGGCCCAATAGGCACAAGTGCCTGTTTTCAGGGGTGATCTGGGAGCACTGGGCAGTTAAGTGACTTGCTCAGAGTCACACAGTATGCAAGTGGAGGTTGTGAGAATCAAACTCAGGTCTGGTCTGCTGGATGTATCAAGCTCGTTCACACCTCGTTCCTCTAACCTCTAGGCTATACTGCCAGCCAGATACTTAAGACTTCTCTAGAAACACTGTTAGACAATGGTTTTGAATTTCTTGATCCATATGAAATGAGTAACAACTTAGAATTAATAACCAACTCTGTTAAGGATGACTCATATAAATACACCAATCCTAAAAATGATAGCCCATTAGGATGGTTTCATGGGGAGTATCAATTACAAACTCTAAGTTAAGGAGATTAACCAAAATTGCAGTAAAATGTAAAGATATTGTTAAGTATAGAAGTCTTAACAGGGAAAGAAAAGCTTATAAGCTGTTTTTAAAACAGAAAAAGAGGGAATACCAACATGGCTTATGGGAGAAAATGTGGTATGCTATCTGTGACAAAAATGATAAGCAATTCTGGCGACTGGTGGCTAATGGTACTGACAAGTGTAAATTAAGTATTGACACCTTATTATAGAGCAACAATGGATGGAATACTTTTCTTTCTTAACATTTTATTGAAAGAGCATGAAAATTACAAGAATGTGACCATGACAAATGTCACAAGACAATGCCAATAAAGAGAAAAAAGAGCATTCTCTACTACAAAGACCTATAAACAGTAAACTCCTCCAAAAGAATTAATAGCATTGTAATAGTGCAGTTACATAGTAAATATTACTTAACAGACAAAAGTTTAACTCTCAAACAGTAACCATCTTAACTGGGACAGCCACCTTCCTTCCCAAATAAAGTAATCTTGACAAACCTTTAGAACAAAGTAAAAAGACACTGTACATTATCCCCAGTGAAACACCTCCTTGACTTTACCCATTTATCCCACCCTTTATGAAAGTGCATGAGCTGGTTCTTCCACCAAAATATAACCTGTAGAAAGCAGCTGCTTTGTCTAGAGCTGCTTCCATCTTAACAAGGGCAGAACCTCAATCGACCCACAGTATAATAACAAAAGCCTCTTTGCCTCCAAAGCTGCGGCAAACAAAAACCCTTTAAAATCCAGTGTGCATTGGTCCAAAAAATGTGAGTCCCCAAGATCCATAAAAGTGGGGATCTGGGAACAGAAAGCTATGGAGTGTCCTCCAAACATAAAATTATATTTTCCCACCACCGATGTATTAAGGAGCAATCCCATAGAATGTGACATATTGTTCCGGGTACCTGAAAACATCACCAGCATAAATCCGAACTGAGAACCCCCAATTTTACCAAGTGAGCCAGGGTATGTGCCATCAGCTTAACACCTTTTTTGGATTAGCTGGAGCCTACGGTCGGGGGAGGCCTAATGCAACTCCTTCCAACAACTTGCCCACACTTCTGGGTTCAACATGGTACCCAACTCCTCCCCACATGTAAGTCGATGAGAATTCCAGTCCGCCAAAAATATCCATTGTAACTCCTTATATAACAGACTGAGATGGCCCTTAGAGGCCTTGAACCACTTTTGTAAATATGTAACCATTGGGACCTGTCTTAAACAAGAGTATTGAAAAAAGCAAAAAAATAAAACATGCCTTAGTTGTAAATATTGTTACAAATGATGTGAGGGGATATGATACCTGTCTTGCAAATCATAAAACGAAGGCAGGATCCCTGATGTAGAATCAATCACATCCCCTATTGTCTAAATTTCTTGTGCATCCCAACCATGCCAGAGGATCGATCTACCACCCACCTTAATGTAGGGATTATTCCATAAGAGTTCAAACCTACCTAAAACTGAAGAGTCCCATCCTGACAACTTACAATAGTTACCCCACACCCACCAGGAAAACAGCATCAGGAGAGTAGTCGTTTTAAATGAAACTTTAGATGGTGTCAGAAAGACAGCCAGAGGGATAGTACCTGCTAGTGTTCGCACTATCTCAACCCATAAGGGAGATTTCAAGAAGGTGGGAGATGCCCTCACCAGTGCTTGTTTATTTTTTTATTTAGTCTATGGTAACTGGATAAGGCCCAATAGGCACAAGTGACTGTTTTCAGGGGCGACCTGGGAGCACTGGGCAGTTAAGTGACTTGCTCAGAGTCACACAGTATGCGAGTGGAGGTTGTGAGAATCAAACCAATGTCTGGTCTGCTGGATGTACCAAGCTCATTCACAGCTCATTACTCTAACCTCTAGGCTATACTGCCAAACCCAATACCCCCATTTAACCCCCATACATAGATGAAACGGCCATAACGAAGGCATATTCCAACCTCCAGCAATCCCAGGAGCGTGCAAAATTTTCCTACTAAATCTTGAAGGTTGCCCCTCCCAGATAAAAACAGATAATAACCTATCTAACTTAGTCCAGACCCTCTGAGGTATTTGAAAAGGCAAGTTGCTGAGCTTGTAAAAAATTTGGGGGAATGCCATCATCTTATAGTGGCAATCTTGCATGGGATTGACAAACCTTGCTGTTTCCACCTACGAAAATCAATCCTTAGCTCTTCTAAGACTGCATCTATGTTTTGGGAATACATGCTCCTGAGATTACCAGAGATGAACATGCCCAAATATTTTACCCCCTCAGGAGACCATTTCATAGGATAGGAGCCTATAGATGCCCAGCCAGGATCCACCACATAAAGAGGCAGGATCTCTGTTTTGCCCCAGTTAATTTGAAGCCATGATATATCACTAAACAACCCAATAATTTTCCAAGCCTCCAGGAGTGAGGTTTCTACCTTTGTTAAGTCAGGTGAAGTCATGGCAAAGTTGCAACAACACTAGCAATTTCGTATGGCTTTGCTTGAAAAAGTGCCACTTTGCCTGCTGAAAACTTCATAAAGTAGGCACTTCCCATGTCACAATTTTGGCAAACATTGCAAATTAATTCATGATTTTTTTTTTTTATTTTTAAATTTGACATACTTTATTAAGCAAAGCTCAATACATCAGCATATGAAAAGTAAATGCAATACTATCAATGCACACTAGCAAGAAGGTCGTACATAGGTTAATAAAATAGAATAGAATAAAATTTGGAGAAAATAAAATCAACACCACCTTAAGAAAAAAAAAAAAGAACCTAAGCCACACCTCACCCTCCCTCCCCCCCACGGTGCACTCTCCTATACTTTATTATCATAAGGTTGACAAGGAAACGGTAAGGATAGTCATTAAAATATAATTAAAAAGGGAGGAGAGGTTCGTGAACTCAACACAAGACATCCTATCAAGACAAATAGAGGACATATCATTTCCCCCCTTTTTTGTTAAAAGATGAAAGGCGAAGGCGCACACTCGCAATTAAGTATTCAAGGCGTAGTGCTAATGATATTTCATGCAACCATTCCACATAAGTGATAGTAACTTGATCCATCCAGTGTCTAAGCACTAGTTTTTTGACTGCCATTGAAATTAGAGCCATATGAAACCTTCTCTCCTTCACCGGAATTCCGGAGTAATCTCCCAAGATACATATGACAGGGGAGAAGAGGCCCTGTAGTCCCAACAATGGGTCTAGAGCAGATTCAATTTGCTTCCACAGTGGGGATATCCTTTCGCAGGACCACAATATATGGAGGAGTGAGCCTTCCTCTTTATTGCACCTAGAACACGTGTTGGAAGTAAGCCTCTTCATTTGGGTCAATTTTACTGGAGTATAATACATATAGTTTAAGATACTGTATTGTGTAAGACTATATCGGTCCTGGGTGAGATATGTGTATAGGCCTGTCAATATTGAATGCCAGTTAATAACTTTGTCAGGGAAAGAAACCTGCCAGACCCGAGAACCAGCAATCGAAGGGGGCTGAGGAAAGGTGAGGACCAACTTATATATGGTAGAAATGCCATGGGATTTGCAAGCCAAATTCTTAATTTGTTTGAGGAAAGCTTCAATACGAAAGGGGTTGCACTCTTTCCCCACTACCTTAGCCAGTAGGTGCTTAAGCTGCAAAATTTGAAAGACAGCCCGTGACGTTAGACCCAGTTTAGTGAGAATCTCCTCAGTGGATAAGATAGCCCCGTTTGAGTAGAAGTCAGCCACCGTGAGATCAGGAGAAAGAGATAGCCAGCACCGAGATATGGGAACTCCCCCTATTTTAAGGTTCAAATTGGCATATAGTGGTTGAGAAGGATCTGAACTCGGAAGTACCTTATAGAAGCTAAACATTTGAGAGAGAACTCTTAATGAGGTACAGATCAGAAAGGACTGGAGGGATTTTGGCAATTTTTTAAAAGGCGTATAAAAGAACGAAGAGGGAGCTAAATTAGGTGCAGTGAAAATGTCAGACTCTACATGTAACCAAATAGGAACATAGTCGTGACGAGCACAGAGTTCGGTTGAAGAGGACCATTTCCCACACTTATAAAGGTGACAGGCCCAGTAGTAAAACAAGAAGTTAGGGAGACGCAAGCCCCCCATCTCCTTGGGTAAAGAGAGCTTAAGGTAGGATCTTCTGATTGCCTTATCTTGCCAGATAAAGGAGCTAACGTCAGAGTGGATGCGCTGAAAAAAGGACAAGGGTAACCAGACATCCAACATATTTAGTGGATAAAACAATCTGGGTAGAACATTCATCTTAACTGTGTTAATTCTACCCCAAAGCGAGAGAGGGAGCTTCTTCCATCTTGATAAATCCTGTTGAATGTTGGACCACAAATCCTCTAAATTAAGTTTGCGGAGTAATGATAAGTCCAAGGTAATATAAATGTCCAGGTATTTAATGGACTGGGAGGTCCATTTCATACCAAACTCACTAAAAGCTGAGCTATATGTTAAAGAATTAAGGGGAAACATTTCAGTTTTAGCAATGTTGAGTTTATAATTCGAAAATTTCCCAAAAGTATCAATAATACGTAATGCTTCTGTTAGGGAGGAGACTGGATCTAAGAGGTGAAGCAATATATCATCCGCATAAACTGAGAGGACAGGGGTCCTATCACCTATTGGAATTCCAGAAATTAAAGGGGAAGAATTTAGTCGCCTAATCAGGGGTTCAAGATATATATTAAAGAGAAAAGGGGAGAGCAGACAACCCTGCCGCATGCCGGAAAAGAGAGGGAAAACCTTGGATAAGACTCAGTTGCAGTTTATTTTAATTCATGAAGTTAAGTTTGTCAACTTTGCACATCTGTAAGCAGGACCACAAGATATAGTATGGTAACTTAAACAGACATGCTTTTTTCAACTGAAGTCAAAAAGAGAAATGTGCATTAGAAAATATATATGCTGTGTTGTGGTCATGTGTACAGAGAAGTACAATGGTGAAGTACATTGCCAGCACAGCAATAAACATTTTTACAAGACATTAAGTCATACCTTAACACAGTAAGGCAGCAGTAAACAAACGTGTTAATGAAGCATTTGAAGATAATATTATTTCTTTAAATTTGAAAACATTTTTTGACTACTGGGCAAGACCCACAATGTATGTACTCTCCAAGGTACACACGTCTCTGATGGATCCACCTGGTTAGCCAGTCATCACTAATATTAACTCTTGACTAAACATCGGTCAAAATATTTGCACAGTTTTATCAAGTCATTCATCTGGGAGCTCCCATCCTATATCCAGAACACCAGTGACATTCAGTGTACCTTGGGGGACTTGGCTACTGAAGAAGGCTGCATGTAAGTAACCATGGACATGGAGCCTCTCTACTCAAACATCCTTCATAAGAGATGCTTAAGAACCATGCAGCACTATCTAGAACAAAGGAGTGAGGAATACAGATCCAGACAATAAGGTTCTGTTATGATTAACTGAGCTGGTTCTGAAACAGAATGCACTTACTTTTCTGGGGGATGTTTTCTTCCGATTAAGGGAACTGCTATGTGGGCTATGTTTGCCCCAGTTATGTGAACATTCATATAGGGCCTTTAGGACTGTGAGGTGGTGTATGATCAACAATGTAATTCTTTTACAGATAAGGTGGAATACTGGAGGCATTACATTAATGACATTCCTATGGTGTGGTGGGGGCCCAATACTGACTTGCTCAAATGTGTGGATTACTTATGCAACAGCAATCCAAACATTTGGTTTTCAGTGAACAGCAGTTTAATGCCTCTACAATTATTGGATTTGATGACCATTAAGAGTAGTAAAGGGGGTGTAGATATGGACCCCATCAAAAATCTACTGATAGGAACAGACTTCCACTGTACTAGCTAGCAATTGTCACACCCACCACAAAACTAATATCCCCAAATTTCAATTTATGCAACTGAAAAGAAACTGATATGACTACACTAAGTATAATATGTGGGCATAGGAGACGGAAGATAGATTCTGTCAAAGGGGATATAGCTGTGAGGTTGTCAGGAATGCTAGGGGACATGTGGACCAGGTGGTTAGGGCAGCATTACTTCTTGGCCAGGATGAGTCAGCTAGGGGAGCATCACCTACCACAGTAACACAGAGAATGAATGTAATTATCACCTTCTCTAGTACAGAAACATAAAAACAGAATTTGTTAGCAGAAAAGGACTGCTTGACCCACCCAGTCATCCCCAATGTTCTCTACCTAATCTGTCTCCATAGACCCTAATTGGTCTCTGGCAACCTTCCCTCCTCCCTACCTGTTTTCTAATATACTCCTATTTCCATTCCACGCATGTCTGAGGCCTCTGACAGTTTTTTGCCTCCATTACTTCTGCTGGCAGTTTCTTCCAGGTGCCTATCACCCTTTCAGTGAATAAATATTTTCTCACATCTTGCTTAAACTTTACCTCTCCATCTTCATGGCATGCCCCTTGGTCTTGGTGCTATTTCTCATTTGAAAGAGACTTCCCTTCTCCACCTTGTTCATCCTTGTGAGGTACCTGTACATCTCTATCATTTCACTTCTCACTCTCCTCTGTTCCATGGCATGCATGTTGCGATCCCTCAGTCTCTCCTCGTAGGGCTTCTTGTGCAACCTCAACACCATAGTTGCCCTGCTCTGGACCACCTTTGCCCTGCCTGTGTCCTTTCTGAGGTGCACCTCCAAAACTGACACAGTACTCCAGGTGAAGCCTCACCAGCAAGAGATACAGAAGCAATGCCACCTCTATCCTCCGGCTGGAGACACCACTCCCTATGCACCTCAACATCCCACTACCCCTACCCACTGCTTTGTCACACTGTCTGCCATCTTGAGGTCATCAGATATGATAAAGCCAAGGTCCCTTTCCTGTTTAGTTGCTGTCAGTACCTCCTAGCAGGGCTTATAGGGTAGAAAGGATACTAAGGAAGCATTGGGGAGTCCTTAAAGGGGAACTGCAGTCATATTTGTAAAAAGATATGTTGTGCGGAGTGTTGTGATTTGTGTATGCGCAGTCTTGCTGTGTCCTTCCCTTTGTTTGCTATTAGAAGTTTTTTTCTAAATTTGCCTGCTAGTATTTTGGCCCCTGGGATCTCCATGTTAGCATTTTTTATGGTTCTTCTTTGTCCTATAATGCCTGCTGTCCCATCTGACAGTGATGCGTCCTGGACCATTAATTAAAATTTTAAGTCCATTTTAGAGCAGTACAGCTGTGATTTTAAGTAACTTTCCTTATCCAGTGAGCACTGAAGGCTACATTTGCAGTTTAGCAAACACTTCAGGATGAATTGAGTAGGTCATTCAGCAAGAAAACAACTAGAGTCTTTACTAATTATAGCATTGATGACCTGAGGTGATTTGTGTGCTTTTCATTGCTGTGTGTAGGTAAATGAAAAGCATTAAAAGCAAAACATTTACTCCTACTGGCTAGGCCTATACAGACACACACACACAGAATACAAAAATGTTGAATTACATTTATTGGTTAAAGCCAGACCATCAGGCTCCTATCTGCAGATTTCTGCTGCAGTGCTTTCCCTCTCTGAATCAGTGGTTCCAGATGCAGCACTGTCACATGACACACTAGGTACTGTAGGAAAAAGAAGAGCAATAAACCATGATAACATGGAGATCCTCAGAGACCATAAAAGTAGTAGGCAAATTTAGAAAAAAAACTCCTAATAGCAAACAAATGGAAGTACACACCAGGACTACACAAACAAATCAAAACACTGTACAACATATGTTTTCTGCAAATGTTGGCTGTAGTGTTCCTTTAAGGCTGATCTCGCTCAGAAATAAATTATAGTTAAAGCGGTATATGGTCTTTAGGGGATAGAAACACAAACATAGGCACTGCTGGTAGAAAAAGACCAAGGGTCTAGCCATTCTGCCTAGAAAAACTCCTGATTCTACCACTTACATTCTAGAGAAACTAAAACATTTGCTTGTGTACAGACTGCAACCTATCCAATGTCCACATGGAGATCATACCTCTTGGATGCATTCCCTGGCACCGGAGGGCCACTGCAGTGGCAAATGTAAGTTCAGTTATCTGGTACAGCATGCTAAAACCTTTGTTAATCCATGTGATGGTAGATCTTTGAAGTTTGCAGTTCTATCAACGGCAATACCATCCATGTAATTTACAAGGCAATGTTTTCCTGCAGTGCAATTTACATGGGGGAAATGAACTGCAACTTTATGTTGTGGATCAAGGAATATATGAGGACCATTCTCCATGAAGATGACAATTATGCCTTGGCCAGACATGCTCTACAAATAGCTCTGAGCTATTTATTTAGCTACATGCTCATGCCTAAACATCTATGTGGGTAAAACCACAAGATGTTTTAAAACAAGAGTAGGGGAACATGTGCGTGCCATTCAAAAGGGTGATATTACATATGCCACAGCAGCACACATTGTAAAATCTGGGGATAATCATGAACATGTTTTGTGCTGTAATGTTTCCCAATAGAAATCCCAATTCGCCATACCCCCATTCTAAGCTCTCCGGTGCATTATAAATATAAGATACTCATTTATTTTTTGCATAGACTAAAGAGCATAATTTCATTCCTGGTATAAACTTATGATATAATGTATGGTAGAATGTTGTTATAGGTAGAAATCTACCTTTTTATAACAATGTTTTACCATCAATGTGACGTCACAATGTTGTTAACCCATCAATGGTACGTCACATCGATGGGTTAACAACCGGGAACAGTCAGGGCATGCGCGCAGCTGGATCGAACGGCTTTGTAATGGCCATGGCGGTGAGGGCAGAGCAGTGGATTTGTGAAAAAACAGCAGTAAGGAACTGCTTTCTTTTCTTAAAAAATGAACTGGCACCATACACTATAAAAGCTAATGTATGGTACATCGATGGTTAACCGGCTTGTTAACCATCTCGAGGTTGCCACGGCGACATAAACCTCTTGAACTTCGCTCTCAAGGTTTACATGGTCACCCTGGTAACCTTTTGATGGTTAACAAACCGGTTAACCATCGATGACCATACATTATCCTCTATATTATGCATGTGCTCACTGTTGCATTGTGTGTTTTGTGTTTTCTGGTGTAATCATGCTGCATGTGGTGTTTTTTAACCAGTTGATTCAAACCGTGTATTACAGTATCATGATGATGTCATGATTTAAAATGTATATAAGTGGTGGTTTGCTTTCTTTAAATGAGCCTTTGATAAAGGGTCCAGTTCATCTGAAATATGTCAGGCAGCTAATCTACATGTTCTTTTAACAATAACAAGCATTTGTCAATGCCGAATGTTTGCTTGCTGGCATTGGCATTGGTAGTGTAGAAGTTACAGAGCTGCATAATAGGAATGGCAGTGAAGTACTGAACTGAAGCCAACCCCACCACCACCCTGCAGAGAGTGACAGGCATTGGGGTGTGCCTTTGGATCGTCGGGCATAACGGCCACGCCTATTTCACCACACCCTACCCTGCAGACACTGACAAGTGTCACGGTGTGCCTTGGGGTCTTTGGTTCTTATGCACACCCCATTCCATCAGGAAATATGGTGAGATGGGTGTGGTATAGGAGAATGGGGTGAACTTTGTGGCCAAAGAGTCCAAGGCATACCTTGATGCCTCTCACTGGCTGCAGGGTGTGGAATGGTATGAGCATTACAGGCAAGAATCCCAAGTCACACCCCGATGCTTGTCATTCTCTACAAGGGTGGGGCGTTATGGTTGGAAACCCTAACACCTCAGGCATTCGTTGGTATTTTCACTCCAAATTTTCAGCATGGTTTTTTTTGTAACCCCCACCTCATGAACAGTGGCAATATCAGTTTGTTAGCCGAAAGCTGCATAAGCACAGCGACTACGGCATTTAGCACCAGAGGTGCAAAAACACATTCCGAACAGGATGTGAAAAATGACAGATGTACTGTACATGGGGAGGTGTAAAAAAATGGCAATGTTGCAAATCTGCAGTAAAAATATTAAAAAAAACTGGTGAAGTCACGAGCGTGCATAGAAACTATGCAATGCACACCCGTAATGTAATTAGTTTGGGGATTTTTTACAGCAGATTGTCAACACAGGCATTTTGGGACCTCCGATCATGAACAGTGTCACTGTGAGTTTATCTGTCCCGAACAATGATTTCCCACAGTGACCACGCATCTCTGCGCTGAAAGTGTGAAAACACATTTCAGCCATGTTGTGAAAAATGACAGCTGTACGGTTCATAAGGAAGTGTGGAAAAATGCCACTGGTGAAAATCTGGACTGAAAATATTACAAAGTCATGAACTTACGAGGCTGCGTGGAAAATGCACAATGCTCACTTGTAACACAGTCATTTTATGGACTTTTGTCACCAAATTTTCAACATAGCCATTTTAAGACCTCTGCTATTGAACAGTATAACTGTGATTTTCGTAATCTGTCCCAAACATTGCTTTCGCACACTGACTGCACCATTGTGCACTACATGTGCGGAAACACATTTTGGGCGACATGTGAAAAATGGCAGCTGTTCTGTTCATAAGGAAGTGTAATAAAATGGCAATGTTGAAAATCTGGAGTGAAAATATTGAAAATTCGCAAACACACGAGTGTGGGTAGGAACTGTGCAACGCATGCTCGTAAAACAATCATTTTTAGGAATTTTTTCACCAAATTTTCAACATAGCCATTTTAAGACTCTCTGCTTATGAACAGTATCACTGTGATTTTCTTAATGTGTCCCATACATTGATTTCAGACATCGACCGCGCCATTGTGCGCTACATGGGTGGAAACACGTTTTGGGCAAGATGTGAAAAATGACAGCTGTACTGCTCATAAGGAAGTGTAATAAAATGGCAATGTTGAAAATCTGGAGTGAAAATATTGAAAATTTGTGAACTTACGAGCTTGCGTAGGAACTGCGCAACGCACACTCGTAATACAGTCATTTTTAGGAATTTTTCCACCAGATTTTCAGCTTAGGCTTTTTGAGAGCCCACCTTATGAACAGTGGCAGTGTCATTTCAATACTCAGTCCTGAAAGGTGATTTCACACAGTGACTGAGAAATCACCCTTCAGGCCCGATTAACGCCATGACAGTGAGAGCATTCATGAGAAGGGGTCCCAAAAACCCCATGTTGAAAATTTGGTGCAAAAATTCCAAAAAATGCCTGAGATATGCAGCAAAATTGAAAAAATCCTATCTATCCCATTACAAAGCTTACCGGCATTTCCTCGGTTCGCGGTCAGCTTTGAAGAGTGCAGATGTGTTCCCGGTCCACCGAAGATCGTCACGCCGGAGTCTGGAGGTAAGTATGGGGTGAGGGAGGTGGAGGAGGTAGGGTGTGCAGTGGGTGGGCGCGGTGGGGCCAGAGACAGCGAGGGACCGCTTTTGTGTTTCAGAGTTTTTGTTTTTTTTAAAAGGACAACGCGGGACATTTGCCACATTGAGTGGGCTCTCAGCGCGGCACAAGGACGGCTGTTTGGGGGCATGGATCCGACGGGGATTGGGCCCCAGCATGGCACCCTGTACTCTCTGAGGGGGAATAGGGAGCCGACAGGGGATTGGGCACCCCTGTCGGCTATACGATGTGGTAGCCACACTGGGGTGGGCACCCAGCGTGGCATGTGGAACTCTGTTTGGGGGAGCGCAGCACAGCCGGGACGGGATTGGGCACCCCGTCAGCTCACAGTGTGTGCAGGGGCGAGCACGCAGCATGCGTGCGTGTGTGTGTGTGTGTGTGTGTGTGTGTAGGGGGAGGGCACATGAGCAGGCGATATCTTATCACTGCTCACTGAAGCGTAGCTCCTCCCTTCATCTGTACTCCACTACATTTTCGACTGCTGTCATAGACAGCTCCAGCAGCCATTGGAGAACTGCAGCCACACCTGCAAACACACTGACTGAATTGGAAGAGGGCTGCCACACCTCCGAAAACTCGGATGATGGCACTATGTTTCTTGCACATGCGCGCAAGCAAACATAAAAATGGATTTTTACTGTCCCCAATGTCTGTGTAATATAAGGTGGTAAGTGCTTAGCTTTTTTACTTTTCATTGCTCTGAGCATTCCAGGGAAAGTATACCTAGATTTTTTGGTATTGAAAAGACCAGGCAATGGAAGGGAAGGATTCTCATGAGGTGCAACTGGCAAAGAGGGAGCTGGACCAGTGACTGGAGGGCAGAGGCACTGATGCCTTATTTGTGGCCACACCCTTGACCCAGCTTCAAGACCGAGCCTGGGTGCTTGGGGGTCAGCCAGGGGGAGTAGGACTGAGTATTCCGCTGGATTCTCTCCTCCTCCAGTGGGTGGAGGGTAGCCTGTTCCGCCATACTACTGCCACTTCAGTGGCATCGGTCATGAGCAGCCAGTCTGGGTAGGGGACGCTCCTGGTGGATGATGGCAGCATGCATCTAATGATGCTCACACATTAGGCTGCCACACCTATGGAGCGTCCGGGGCTCAGGGACCAGAAAATCAGGAAAAAAACCCTGGTCTGCAGGATGATGTCATCCTTCCTTGCAGGCCCCGCACCTGCCTACTGGATGCACCATCCCGCAAGTTAAAGAGCTAGTGTACCAAAAGTGAATTATCATAGTGGTGCAGTCATCCTAAGCTGTGACCTGGCAACTGTATGGTGTTTAGTACTTATTTAGCTGTTTGGTGAAGAGTTTATTAAGTTATGCATTGTTTTACACCACTTCTGTGTTTCAGGCTCTGTTCTGCACCATTCATTGCTGACACACCCTAGATGTGATGTAATGGGAGGAGGCTGTGGTGTTAAAAATCAATCAGATATGCAGGTATTGTGATGGAGCTGTGTGACAAACTGAAACTTTTGTTCCTTGCTTTTCAAATTTCTCCTCCTACAGGAACACATTTCTTCTGCTAAAAACAAGCTGTACTCCCCCCTATGACAGACGAGCAGCTCTTTCTTTCACTAGTGAATGAGTCATTTGCTCTTCTCATACAGTACTGCACCATAAATGTTCCCCCTCCACAGGAAAGCATCCCCTCAGCACCTCCACTCATAGTTCCTAACCATTACTGGCTAACCTCCCTCTACTCCCAAGTTCTCACCACTGCTGCCTCCTCTTCCCCCCCTATAGGCACCTGCACCCCTCCAAAAGAATCAATAGTGAAATTACAGTAATAACCTGGGCAATTGCTTTAAACATAACGTTGAACAGCAGTAGCCGGCTCATGCCTGGGAGAGTGTTTTACTGTCCTCAGCATGTCCTTTGGAAACTGTTAATTCCATTGTATTGTATAGGCAATAGTATGTGTTTTTATGTGATCATACAAAATGTTTTATTATTTCGCTTATTGTAAACAAGAACTACTGCGCTACTGTCATCAACTACTGTACAACAAAACAAATCAAATCCAGTAAGTCCATGCTTCTCTCCAAAGCCTGAAATTCTGACTAGATCTGGGGACACCCCACAGGGCAGCAGCCGTCTGAATCCAGATACATTTATAGTATTATAATAACTGGGTATCATTTTCACCCATAGGGAAAATGGGTTATAATTCACTGTTATACCTTGAGGGTTATAACGGTGAACACATGCTAGATTTCCTTTGTTCTGTACATGCTCATCCTCCTTACCGTCCGCACACCCCGGGCAGCACACACTGTCTCTCCACTGTCACTGAGACTTCTATTCTGGTCAACCCTTCTAAAGATTGCTCTTTTTAGACTCCAGAAGTTGCAATTTAACAGCCCCATAGGCTACATTACATGTCTGCCATGGTTCTCGCATAAAAAAAGAGTAAAACCGGCAGTTGGCATGACAGCATGTCAAATAATCCTACGGGTACCGCAAGAAATGCCCATGGACAGAACCGTGAAACAGAGAGAAGAGAGCTGACAGAGAGAGAGGGATGCAGTGATCACAAAGGGCACACAGAATAACATGACTGCGGGAGCTTTCAACTACATCTCTAATCCTGATGTAATGCTTTAAACAACATCACCATCTACTGGCCATACTGTTTTCTATAATTACTGTGTAGTGTTTACAAGGTGAGAAAACACTACTCTGCAATTATACAAAACAAAACATGAGGGGGTGCAAACTGCAATTTAATGCACACCCTTTGGTGTGGGATGATTTAATAAACCCTTTGAGCTCTGTCCTCATGGTTTATGTAGTATCCCACACCTTGGGTGTGCATTAAAATCTCATTATGCACTCCCCCATGTATTATTCTATATTTATTTTCAATGGGAGAAAGCTCATGGACTTATCAGAAGGTGTTACTCTTTGGCAAGAGTGCCTGGAGCAGCAGCAGTATGCATTACTTAATAACTACAATGTGTAGCAAACAAAACAATATTTTTACAGTACAGGAAAAACATACAAACATTCAAATATTCACAGCTGCAATTACAGAGCTCTCACAAAATGTGGATGCGATTGTAGTCATTTGTCAATGTGTCAAACCTGTAAATCATGCATAAAGTTAGTATTTTAGGTTTGTTTTTAATCAACATCAGGTAGAGTTATAATCTAGAAGTTCGCTGTATGCTAAAGCCCTTTTTGGTAAGTTATTTGCTACCGCTAGGGCACATACTGAAATATCATTTCAGAATGTTTGTTCGCGTCACATGTACTGTCAGTTTCTTAATCTTGTACTGCAAAGTACCTAGATTGTACACAAACGTAGGCAGTAAAGTCTGGAGTATTGCTGCTAATGCTGATCCAGGAACGTTTTGGTGGAACTCCTGGGTGCCAGCTGATTGATGTGGGTAAAGCTGGTTTCTAAACTGAAAAACATCTCCTGGGTGCCTGTCCCCAAGCTGTACCTGGGGCTGGAAGGCATCTGCTGCTGTGTGTAAGAATCAAGATGAGCAGCAGCAGCCGGATAAAAAGTTCAACTGGGGCTCACCAATGGAACTACTGCACTGTAATCACTGGGCCTGGACACCCCCCAGAGTCTCCAGGTTTTCATATGGAGTCTCATGGCTGGCTCTCCACGGAAGTGCCCCATACTGTGGGGCTCGGCAGTTTGGCCCATCTGGGTGTTGCAGCCCAACTGTGGCCAGTGGTGGTTTTGCAGCAGCCACTTCTGCACTGGGCCTGCTGGTGCCTGTCAGTAGCCACTCCCAGCCCCCTTGCAGCAGCTGTGGCTTTGATTGCCCCAGTAACACTGCCCCATTCTGTGGTCCACTGACCATAGCCAAGCTGCTTGCCAGCTCATCCTGCTGCTGCTTCTGAAGACGGATCTTACTCATGTCATGGGTGAAGACCCTCTGGGTTTCCTCAAACTGGGGGTGTGTTGCCTGCCTCTCTCTATCCTCTCAGTACAAGCCATCTTTAGAAGCTTCATACATGTTCAAGACCTTGATAAACTGACTTGCCTCCAGCCCAAAATGGTCATATTTCTCTATTTTCTGTTATCTATTAGGGCCTGTGGCAGTGGGGAAAAAAAAACCAAATCATCACTGTACAACTTTTGAAAAAGTTACGAATCCTCACCACATACAGTGATAGTCTTGACCATGGGTGAGCACATATGTCTAACAATTAGATGTTTACATCAAATTCCAATCTCCACATCTGGCAGCTGCCTGTCCTGTCACATTCAAACCTTGTATAGAAAATCTGTAACAGCAAACTAGACAGTCTGCTGCAGTAACCTTTTCACTTTTCATAACTTTCACCAAAGTGGCACCGAGATCGGATTCCTTCTTATTTCAAGACAGTAGAAACATTATTAGCTGTGAGATTCCCAACATGGTCTGCCCAAGTTCTATTTGTTTTTATGTCCCATGAGTATTAGTCCCAGTTCATGTTTCTGAAACAGATCCATGGATCCAAAGTGAGTCTTTGCACTAAATCATTAATTCATTATTTCATTGCCACAGTTACAGCTCTGGCAACATGATGAGCTTGTTGGACGAGCTCCTTTGCCAAAGTTTAAGTACAGGGAGTGCTAACTTTTCTCTCTTGGCCTGTTTTGATGGATTTCCTGTGCACCTGTCCTGCGTTGCACACTTAGTGGTGGTAAGTAGTTCCTGGTCCTGCAGGATGCTACCACTGACGCTCCCCCCAGACCTGCTGCATTTTTATGTTTGCTTGCATGCATGTGCAAGAAACATAGTGCCATCATCCGAGTTTTCGGAGGTGTGGCAGCCCTCTTCCAATTCAGTCAGTGTGTTTGCAGGCACGGCCGCAGTTCTCCAATGGCTGCTGGAGCTGTCTATGACAGCAGTCGAAAATGCAGTGAAGTACAGTTGAAAGGGGGAGCTATGCTTCAGTGGTGGCGATATCGCCTGTCATGCGGCTCCCCTACACACATGCACGATACTGTGTGCTCGCCCACGCACACACTGTATAGCCGACGGGTGCCCAACTCTGTCGGCTGTGCCACGCCCCCAAACAGAGTTCCACATGCCACGCTGGGTGCCCATCCCAGCCTGGCTAAACATCGTGATACCCGGCGAGGGTGCCCAATCACCGGCTCCACTGTTCCCCCCAAGAGTACAGGGTGCCACGCTGGGAGCCCACCCCAGTGTGGGAACAGATCTTATCACTGACGAAGTGCCCAATCCCCCGTCAGCTCACTTTAAACAGCCGTCCTTGTGCCATGCAGAGCCCCACCCAGCGTGGCAAATATCCAGCGTCATCGTCCTTTTTTTTTTTTTAAAAAAACCTGAAACACAAACGGTCCTCATTGTCTCTGCCCCACCCCTCCTACTGAGCACCCCTGCCTCCCCACACACCCCTTCACCCCATACTTACCTCCGGACTCGGCGCGATGATCTTCGTGGACGGGAACACATCTGCACTCTTCAAAGCCGACCGTGAACTGAGGAAATGCCGGTAAGCTGTATAATGGGACAGATAGGGTTTTTTCAACTTTGCTGCATATCTCAGGCATTTTTTGGAATTTCTGCACCAAATTTTCAACATGGGGTTTTTGGGACCCTTTCTCATGAATGCTCTCACTGTCATGGCATTAATCGGGCCCGAAGGGTGATTTCGCAGTCACTGCGTGAAATCACCTTTCAGGACTGAGTAATGAAACAACACTGCCACTGTTCATAAGGTGGGCTCTCAAAAAGCCTATGTTGAAAATTTGGTGGAAAATTCCTAAAAATGACTGTTTTACGAGTGTACATTGCGCAGTTCCTCACATGCCTTTCGTGGGTTCACAATTTTCAATATTTTCACTCCAGATTTTCAACATTGCCATTTTACCATACCTCCTTATGACCAGTACAGCTGTTGGTTTTTTCATATCTTGCCCAAACGTGTTTCCCGGGCCAGGTAGTGGTAATAATGGCTTAGTCGTAAAAGGTAAATCAATGTATGGGACATATTAAGAAAATTCACAGTGACACTGTTAATGAGCGGATGTCTTAAAATGGCTATGTTGAAAATTTGGTGAAAAATTCCCAAAATTACTGCTTACGGCGTGCGGTCATACGGTTCCTACATGCGCTGGCAAGTTCGCAATTTCTATATTTTCACTCCAGATTTTCAACAATGCCATTTTATTACACTTCCTTATGAGCAGTACAGTCATTTTTCACATCTTGCCCAAAACGTGTTTCCACCCATGTAGCGCACAATGGCGCAGTTGGTGTGTGAAATCAATGTATGGGACACATTAAGAAAATCACTGTGACACTGTTCATGAGCAGAGGTCTTAAAATGGCTATGTTGAAAATTTGGTGAAAAAATTCCTAAAAATGACTGTTTTACGAGCGTGTGTTGCGCAGTTCCTACGCACGCTCGTAAGTTTGCGAATTTTCAATATTTTCACTCCAGATTTTCAACATTGCCATTTTATTACACTTCCTTATGAACAGTACAGCTGCCATTTTTCACGTCGCCCAAAATGTGTTTCCGCACATGTAGCACACAATGGTGCAGTCGGTGTGCAAAAGCAATGTTTGGGACAGATTAAGAAAATCACAGTTAAACTGTTCATGAGCAGAGGTCTTAAAATGGCTATGTTGAAAATTTGGTGACAAAAGTCCATAAAATGACTGTGTTACAAGTGAGCACTGCGTAGTTTCCACGCACCCTCGTAAGTTCATGACTTTGTAATATTTTCAGTCCAGATATTCACCAGTGGCATTTTTCCACATTTCCTTATGAACAGTACAGCTGTCATTTTTCACAACATGGCCGAAATGTGTCTTCACACTTTCAGTGCAAAGATGCGTGGTCACTGTGGGAAATCATTGTTCGGGACAGATAAAGAAAATCACAGTGACACTGTTCATGATCGGAGGTCCCAAAATGCCTGTGTTGACAATCTGCTGTAAAAAATCCCCAAACTAATTACATTACGGGTGTCCGTTGCACAGTTTCTATGCACGCTCGTGACTTTACCATTTTTAAATATTTTACTGCAGATTTGCAACATTGCCATTTTTACACCTCCCCATGAACAGTACAGCTCGTCTATTTTTCACATCCTGTTCGAATGTGTTTTTGCACCTGTGGTGCTAAATGTCGAGTCGCTGTGCAAAGCAGCTCGCTAACAAACTGATATTGCCACTGTTCATGAGGTGGGGTCACAAAACCATGTTGAAAATTTTGAGTGAAAATACCAACGAATGCCTGAGGTGTTAGGGTTTCCAACCATAACGCCCCACCCTGTAGAGAATGACAGGCATCAGGGGTGTGACTTGGGATTCTTGCCTGTAATGCTCATACCATTCCACACCCTGCAGCCAGTGAGAGGCATCGAGGTATGCCTTGGACTCTTCGGCCCCAAAGTTCACCCCATTGTCCTATACCGCACCCATCTCACCATATTTCCTGATGGAATGGGGTGTGCATAAGGGCCAAAGACCCCAAGGCACACCGTGACACTTGTCAGTGTCTGCAGAGTAGGGTGTGGTGAAATGGCATGGCCGTTATGCCTGACGACCCAAAGGCACACCCCAATGCCTGTCACTCTCTGCAGAGTGGTGGTGGGGTTGGCTTCAGTTCAATACTTCACTGCCATTCCTATTATGCAGCTCTGTAACTTCTACACAACCAATGCCAATGCCAGCAAGCAAACATTCAGCATTGACAAATGCCTGTTTTTGTTAACTCTAGCCCTCACAATTGCTACGAAGGTACTCAAATCAAATTCTGATCTGCACAGCAGGCCATTTCCTGTCTTGTCAACATTAAATTCTGTGAAGAAAGTTTGCAACAGCAAACCAGCCAGTCAGTCACAGTAGAGTCCAGGTCACTTTTAGTAACCTTCACCACAGTGGCTCTGAGATCAGAAGCCTTCTCAGTTTAAGACAGTAAGAACATTGTTTTTATGTCCCATTAATATTAGTCTCAGTTCATGTTTCTGAGACAGATCCGTGAATCCAAAGTGAGTCTTGCCCCTAAATTATTAATCCATTATTATTTTATTACAGTACGATGGTTATAGCCCCAGCCCGCTGATGAGCTTGTTGAATGAGCTCCATTACCAAAGCTAAAGTGCAGAGAGTGCTGCTAACTTTTCTCTTAGTCTGTTTTGATGAATTTCCTGTGCCCCCCCATTCCAAGTTGCATACTCAGCAGCAGTAAGTAGTTCCCAGCCCTGCATATTGCTGCTGCTGCCGCCTCTCCTCAGACCTGCTGTTTTTTTTTTTTAATGTTTGCCTGCACTTGCAGAATGTGAACATATTGCTACAATAGTAGGTTTGAGAGGTGTGTTACTGTCAGGTCCAATGCAGGGCATTCTGCACGGGGTGCAACAGTGTCAGGCCATTGATCAGCGATGCTGATCATCATACTGTTCTGTGCTCGTTGTCAGGAACTTTGTGTAGGTGAAAAAAAAGAGATGCTCATATCACAGGGCCAAATGCTTTCATCTATATGATGCCGCCCAGCAAGCAGCTGAGCACCATCATCACATGTAGTAACACCCCACCAAACCTAGTTGCATATGCCCTCCCTCTCCACTCCTGTCAACTGAGCACCCCCCCCCATTCATCTATTCATCCATCTTTCATCACCTCAGAGTCCACAACAGTAATAAACTAAGGTGTCTGAAACCATCTTGCTTTTCAAGATACAGATGAAACCACTGACTTTATTATTGTTTAGACCCCCACACAACTTACTCTTCTGGCAGCCGGTTTGTAAAATTGCTTTGAGAAGGGATATCGTGATCTGCATTTTTCTTCCCCAGCACAGAGCTTGTGTCATCTTGAAAATAACTGAGCCAGCCCACGACTTACATCACATAACGTCCTGTATTTCTAGTTACATTGGAAATTTGTGGTTTAAGGTTGACGGCAAAGCATCCTGGACCTAACTGACTGTTCCTGTTCCTGGTGGCACTTTGTCTTTATTCAGATCCTCCTCACAAAATTACCAACACTTTTCTGCCAGACCCCCCCCCCAACACACTTGTGCAACTACCACATTGCATTTTTTATCATCCCAAAAAATTCCCAACGCTGCCAGTGTTATTCTTTAACGCAGCTGCATTGCATGTTCTTTATCATCACCCCCGAAAAAAAAAAACTACCAGTACAATCGGTTTTATTCTTTGCTGCCGCACACTTCTTTCTCTGTCATCCTAATACAAGCACCACCTTTCTCTCTCTCCTTCTCACTACTCTGTGGCACCAGCAGCACTCCACTACAACATTACTCATTCAGGCCTTCATCTGCCCTGGAGTGGCTGCAAACATTCACTGTGAGAAGTGGATCACAGGAGCTCGTGGTGTGGTCAAGCAGTTCAGGCACAGTAGGACATGTCTGACATCTAAAGGAGTAGGAAGGAGCTCAGAGGGACAGGCAGAAAAAGGGATACCATGTGATCTGGAACCTCAGTGACAAAACAGCAGGTATTCTGTTTACTCTTATGTATGTTCAAAGGGATATTGACTAATCTCCAGTAGTGACCCTATAAATATAAGAATTGACAGTATATGAAATACGAGTAAAACAGTGAACAAGACATGTTATGCCTCAAATTGTCCCCCAACTTGGCTATCACATTACAGCAGTATAGTGCATCAGCCTAGCTGAATTCTGTTAAACATTTCTGCTGTCATTGTCCGTTTTTATGTTGCAAAAGACAGCTGTTGTTTGCTCATGCCAACTATTGTTTCTTTTAGTCATTGTGAACAGGGGCACATTTTTTTATCATATAAAAAAAAACATGCTAAGGTCTTGGGTGGCAAAGCCACGGCTAGGTCACATCATCAGTTTTTGATGCAGTTTACATCTGTTTATCAATAACTTTAGCAGCGCCACTCAGCTTTTTATATCAAACATCTCTGGATAGAGGTGAAGTCCCTCAAGCTTGGATGAATGCTTTGGTGGTCCCTCTCCACAAAACGGGATCAAGTTCTGATCCAGCCAATTTCAGGCCCATTAGTCTGACATCATTAATGGGTAAAGTTATGGAGGGAATTTTAAAGGATGTCACAGTTGATTATATAGCAGCAAATAAATTGTCTGACCCTGTACAACACGGTTTTATCAAGTCTAGTTCATGTCAGACTAACTTGTTATCCTTTTATGAAAATGTTAATACTGAGTTGGATAAGGGTAAAGCAGTGGATGTGGTTTTTATGGACTTTGCCAAAGCATTGGACAAGTTACCTCATGAGGAATTAATACACTTATTAATTAGAGTGGGAATATACAGCAACATCATAAAATGGATAGCTGATTGGTTGACTAGGAGGAAGCAGAGAGTGGTGGTTAAGGGTGTGATGTCAGATTGGTCGGCAGTTACCAGCGGTGTACCTCAGGGTTCGGTATTGGGACCCTGTCTTTTTAATATCTACATTTCAACTTTACAACTTAGTAATCCTTATATATGGATTTCTAAGTTCGCAGATGATTGTAGACTACGTTCAACTGTTACTACTACAATTGAGGCCCTTTCTTTACAGCAGGCCATAAACAAAATCTATAAGTGGACTATATCTAGTAAATTAGAACTTACCATCTCTAAATGTAAAATCATGCATCTGGGCTAGAATAACAATAAATATATGTATTATATTGGGGACAACAGTCTTGTATCATCATGCGAGGAGAGCGATTTGGACATAAAAATTACCACTGACTTAAAATTTAGTGCACACTGCAAGCAACACTTCAAAAGAGCAAACCAGAATTTAAACTGCATACTGAGACACATTTCTAGCAGAAATTAGAATGTTATTATGTCATTGTATGGTGCCCTGGTAAGACCACATCTGGAATATTGAGTGCAGGTGTGGTCTCCCCATAAAAGGGAGGATATTGTAAAAGTTGAGAGTGTACAACGCAGGGCTACCAAATCAGTGACTGGACTGAAAAATTTACCCTACGAGGAGAGATTGACTAAACTTAAACTGTACTCATTACATTATAGAAGACAAAGGGGAGATCTATGCATGATGTTTATAATATCTAAAGATACAGCACTAAGAGAGGATCTTAAACTATCCTATAAACCTGGTTGGACTAGTGCAAGAAAGCACAGTATGCAACTTGATTTGCCGAAGTGGAATACAAACCTAAGGAAACATTGGTATACAGTTAGGGTGGTGACTGCATGGAATAGGCTACCAATAAATGTGGTGGAGAGCACTAATATGGACACATTTAAGACTAGATTAGACAACTTTCTATGTGATAAAACTACTATCTTTTAACAGAACTCAATGGCGAGCATTATGGACGTAAGTCTCACAGCTTGAATCAAGTTATGAAACTTATGAAACATATGGGCATTACCACAGAAGTTGGGAGTATATGTAGGTATGACTTACCATTAGATAGGCCCACACTCAGAAACAAATCTTTATTAAACCCTATCAAACTGAATCAGCCCTGTAGTTACATCTTATCTGTCTCCTTCAGAACTGCTTTTTAATGCTTTTTTATTTAACTGCAGTAGAGGCACAAGAAATGTATCATGAACCAAGAGACTCACATTTTTAAAGGAAATGTACCAGTTTAGCCATTATTTCTAGCCATGGGTGGGGGGATGGCCATATTGCTGTGCAGGAGCTGGACAGGTTCGCTGGGGTGGGGTGTGGAGTCTGGCTGTGTTGGTTGGTTGGGGTGGGTGGACTGCAGTATTGATAAGACAGAGAAAGTGTGTGGGTAGTTCTTGGCCAAATTGCTTGTGCTTGGTGGTTGGTAGGGTGTGGAGGAAAAAACAGAAAACTGCACAAGGTAACATTTACGCTGTTGTCCTTTTTTTGTTCTTACCCCACCACTACCAACCACTACCAAACAAACAATCTGTTTGGAAATAGTATTCAACCTTCACACACACTCACTTTGTCTGGTTCATTGCCACAGCCCCATGTATACATGGGTCCTGGGGATGATGGTACATGTACTGTATCTCTGGGGTTTGTGGGGGCAGAGCATCTGTGATGATCTGTCACTGACAGGGCATGTGTGGGAGGCTCTGAGGGTGACAGCATGAGCTATCTATGCCCAACAACTACACATTAAATACAAGCAAGCAAGCAAACATTCAGCATTGACAACCGCTTGATTAAACTACAGGTAAACCTTTTTCATGAAGAAGAGTTGCATTCTTGCTAAACATGATTACTTTGATTATATTCATAAGCCAACAGAACTATACCCAGTGAACTACATCTTTAGACAAGCTGCTTTGTCTAACACTAACTGCAGAGACTGCTATTTCTTAGACGCTAAATAAGACAAGAACAGACAGTTGGGCAGGATACAGGATGTGAAATCTACCAACATTCCAAACCTTGACAGACTGAAGAGAACATTCTGACAAACAACTTAAATGACCATTCATAACCTCTAAAATTTCTTAAAGTGATTTATGCATGTTTCCCAAATTCCTTTTTTACATAGTAAGCCATTGCCACCCATGCTTCAGATGTTGACGCTGCAATTTGTTTTGTAAAAAAAATATGTCATAGTCATATTTTTTTTAAGTTTTATCAGCACTTTGTGGCTGCCCACCCCCCAATTTTCTGTGTGCAGTCACACCCCCAGAATGATGTCATGTAAGGGAGCTGTCAATGTTTTACATACAGCAACAAGACATTCTGGGTAAATTATAAAGTTGACTTAAATGTTCCTTACTCAGAAGTGCAGTCCCTTATTTTGGTAGTGACTTATTTTGGTGACTGCAGTATAGCACCTAATATATAAATGTATGTAGCAAGGCATTGTGGGTACAATAAGAAGTTGTTTTCCAATTTCTTTACTGTGAGGTGCAGTCTCATATTTATGTACTGGCTTCAGCAATATAAGCTCTCATATGTTTATTTTCAGAACAAGGCTATTGTGCATATAGTATCTAGCTGATAAGATTTTTCTTTACTGAGTGATGTACTCTCCTATTTCTGTAGTGAGCATATAAATATAATAGCCTGTATACTAATTATACTAATTTACATAGTGAGGCATCATGGGTACAGTAAATAGCTTATTTTTCTATCTAAAACTAAAAACTGACAGCGTCCCTTTAAAAATGTTGTTTCCCTTGCATGATGTCACAGTTAGGGGTTGCAGCACTGAGAATAAAAGGGCAGGATTATGCAAATGAGCAGAGCACAGAAATAAAAGGATTTTTTTCATGGAAAATAGCACTTTTTTTGGCAGTTTGAATGGTAGGATACTGATTCACAACTTCTACAGGTTACTACTCCCATTTGTTATAATAAACTTGCATAAATCACTTTAAAAACACAGCCTTGCCCATGTCAAATTAAACAGTTTTCTTGAAACTGTGTTTTAATATTTGTCAGGCATCCTCTTGACATATTGGCTGTGTCTTACTAGTAACAGGTTTAGATTCTGGAAATGGATTAACACTTTTGGCCAATAGAATTTTTGCAACTTTTTCTATCTGTTTTCCATGTATGGTCTGGGTGTTAATAGAATGTATTCTTCCAAAACATTAGTTTCTGATGAAGGACTCAATGTCGCTAAAGCACCTGCTTCCTTTTTGTAACATCTCTGTTGGTACCACTAGCGGCTCTAGCCACAAATGGTTACCAGGGCACAGCTGGGGCACAACAGATGGCAGCCAGGGCACTGATATATTGTTACTATGGGGGAAGCTCTTCACCATATGGGGCACAAACTGGGGCACAGCATTTTTTTACCAGGGCACGTGCCCTGGCGGGCCCTGGTGTAGAGCCGCCACTGGTTGGTACAACAAAAGTTATCAAATCATCTCTTTTTTTATGGATCTTCTATTCCTCAGAGCATTAAGGAAGAGCCTATGTGTACCCTATCTGTGCATGTTTCTTTTTTAACATGTAGGCTTTCTGCAGTTTTCAAAAACAGCTTTCAACTGCCCTGCTTTGGACAGGACTTTTACCTCTTTTGCCCTACATGTCACCATTACTGTGTGCTACACTGATATTGTGACTAGTTTCTGCTCCCCAGTGCATTACTGTAAGCCTTTTGCATCAGTTTTTTTATATAAATTATATTGTTTGCCTCTCTACTTTCTGTAACCTTAGATTTTTGCATCCTACTCTGTATATTTGTCTCATTACCCTACTTTGTGTAAGTCCCCTGTCCCCAGTTCGGGGCCTTACTAAAAGTTACCCTGCTGTCCCCTTTTCTGTGCACTAGTTGGGAGGTAGGACATGGGTTGGTGGCCGCCCTTTGGGTGTGGTTTGCCCTGCCCCCTGAGGGTATAAATTGGGAGGTGTGGCAGTGCTGGGGGGAGGCTGACAGGAGTGCAGATTTCAAGTAAGGGGCTGGGGTTCAATCCCAGGCCGAGTGCAGTCTAAGCTTAGCATTGCTTTGTATGGCGCTCAGGTGTTCAGTGGGAGGTATGTCAGGAAAGCGGTTGGTGGGATGGGACTTCCACGGTGGAAATAGGAGCTGTGGCCTGGAGGAATCAATGTCTGACCCCCTTTATGCTATGTGGCACCGTGGTGGATCAGGGCCCTGTCCGTGTGAAGAAGTGAGGCAGTGGGGGTGTCACGGTGGCAACAGTGCCGTGGCATGGCCAACCCAGTGGTGGCAGTACTGGGAGGTTGTACTCATATGGCATGCCATCCTCTAAGTTTTGGGTGGCCTTCTGGGATCGAGAGTAGCCTGGCCCACCTCTCCCGTGTTTTGGCTGTGTCAGGGATTGGGGTGGGCCCCGGCTTAGGCCCGATGCAGCAGGAAGCATGTGAATTGAAAGGGAGATGGCTGGTGTGAGAGTTCCCTGTCATTGGGATTCCGAGCATCAGAGGTTGGAGCAGCTGTTTCTTGTCCAGGCCAGGTTGTTTTCCAGGGGTAAGTTTTAGGAAGCCCTGGTTTTGGAGATCTTGGTTGTGCTGCATGTAAAATCTAAGACCCGGCTCAGCGTTCTAAGCGGAGCCCACTCATTGGCCTGCCTAGGCCTAAGTATTGTGTCGCAGCCTTGTGCTGCTGAAAGTGCTAACACTTACAACCTTGTGCCTGTATCCATTTTGCGTCCAACCCCATGGAGCTGTATTTATTCATTTTAAAATGTTAATTAATTAAATTTTATTATTTTTACCCCTTGGTGCTCCTGCTTGGTTTGTGTTGCCATTTTTCTAACCAGCTAGCCCACAGGGCCATCCCTGCCTTTGCCATCAAGCTGATTCCTCCATCTGTGTGCATACTGAGTTTGAACAGCTCCTGACTTCCTGATCTCAGTGGTTAAGGTAGGCCAAGCTATTTTCTGCTTCCAGTTTTCTGTGATGATACTTGGCTTGTACCCCCCTGTAGTATATTTGCCATCAAGATCCCTGGACATAATCTGGAGGATGGGTTACATTTGTAATACCCAAGGTCATACCTGTAATAGGAATTGTAACTGTACAGTGCGCTTACCTGGTCAATAAAACTAAATACATAAATTTATGAAAAAGTGACACTATGGTGACTCTGTAGTATTGCCAGTTTTTACATCATCACCGTAGTATGTAACGCCAGTTATTTCCTGTAGTAACTGAGCTATAATATGATAAATCACGGTTTAATCACTTGTTACTTCATAAGCAATCAATTAAACTGATACTTGACAGTAAGATTTTTTATCCAGTGCCACTCGCTGACAAGCCTGAGAAAATTGCAGCTTAGTGTTTTTTTTCCTTATAGCTAGTTTAGTAAGCAATTCCAGTGGTCTAGAAATAGGGTGCTGGTCTACATCTAGTGAAGAGTTATAACGACCTTATAATCCCCACAGATCCTGGTCCATCTGTCTGTTTTGGGTCTATACACAATGGCTGCTGCCCATTCACTGTAAGCTACTGGGAAAAGTATGCCCTTGTGTTCAATTCTTTCAGTGACTGGTTTACAGCTTCCTAAAAGCACAGTGCCAGTATAGAGCCTTGCAGAATTTTGCCACTGCTTTTTCTGATTCATGTAGTTTCGCTTCAATACCTTTCATTGCCACATGTCTGATTCTAACACATTTATACTTTGAGCATGACATTTCTACTTTGTCAGTGCCAGTATGTACTTTAGACCAATCTTATTTGGCTAACTAGGCTACTCCGCTTTGTGACTTACAGTTTTAAATGTACCACTCAATAACAGCATTTTTTATTAACAAGAACTTTCCCTTTAAGTTGCAATGCCTGATCAGTGTACGGTTTTAACATGCAACTTATTGGCAGTAGCCTCACTTTTCTAAATTGACATGTGTTCATTTTTTTCACAAATTCTGACATGGCTGCTCCCTTGTCAGTTTCCATTCTGATGTTTACACCAATAACCGTTACACAATATGGCTTTACATACTCACTATCACTGGTCCCAGCAGAGTAAATTTAACTTTTCCCAATAACTGATCTTCCTTGGGTTATTAAATATTACAAGAAGGCAAACTCTGGAATCCAGCTATGACAGAGCTGGTAGTTGCCAGGCAGTAACTAACTGAAGGAGCAGCTTGTGTGCATTGATCTGTGACCATTTAGTGTGTTTGCTTCTGTATACAGGCTCAGACCACAAGTCCCATCTGGTGACAGAGCCTGACTCAGACAGGCCTTGAACCGGCAACACTGTGGTGGATGCTTCATCTCGTTACCCTGATAGCAGATGACTTTTGATTACTTGCAAGTGTTGTCTCCAGCAAATCCAACATTTTTTTTAAACATGCTACTGATATTGGAAATGTAAGCTGCGGCTAGTCACTTCAGAAGTGTTGGCTATTCCAAGGACCTTGTGCCAGGAATGCATTTCAGTATGTGAAGAATTTGGTAATCGAATGTAAAGCTCTTGACCAATAATGCCACGCACTGACTAGTCTCTCATTGTTGAGTCTGGTTGTTTTCCAACTTGCAGAAGGAAGCCAATTTCTTAAATTATGCAATATATTCTGCAATATTTCTGCCCAGTTGCTATTTTTGCAGGGAAACTTAAGCTGTTCAGTTACCATATGCTTTGTCAAATAACTGAGTTTCAGGGTTGTAAGGAACTATGAAAATAAGGTTTCATCTGCTTTCTTTGGAGATAAACGTTATCTAAGTACAAAAATGATTTGTTCTGACCTCTGATAGGAAAACTGCTCTTTTATGTTCATCTTTAATTTGGTTTGTCTACAGAAATTGCTGTAATCTGTCTTCGTAATTTAAGGAGCTCTCTCTAATTTCATCAATGCTCACGTCTGAGTTTGATAAAACTTTTCATTTTCTTCTTTGGATTTAGTCTAGCCTTGTCACAAAATACTGCTGTGTGAATAAGAGGCATAGTACATTTTTGATAAACATAATTATTTTATTTTATTCATGAGTCAACAAAAGTTTTTCTAGAAAACTGCATGTTTGGTCATACTGTAGCAGCTTTCTAATCATTCTCATTAGCACAGACTGCTATTTCTAAGCTGCAAAGCACAAGCAGCCAGACAAATGCAGCATGTAAAATCTATCCAAGTTCTACAACTCACCAGGCTGGCGTGAACATTCTGAAAAACAACTTAGATGACATTATAACCTATAAAATCTCTTAAAGACACAAAGTAAATACTAACCCCAAACTGACAGAATACAGATTGTTTTGCTACTATTTCAGACATAACCACTGCAAAAGTTACAGCTGTCAGAGAAATAGAGCAATGTTATACACTAGTCAAACCCTCGTGCTGTTAGAAGAATTCTGGGAAGACTCCATACCCCAAAGCACAGGTGGCACCCCTTTGCCTAAAGCTACAGGCTAAACAGTGAAAAGTATGATACCTGCTGTTTTTGCAGCTAACTTAAATCCCTAAGGGACACAGACTAGGAATAAGGTGAAACACTTGACAAGGACATATGTACAAAGGCTATTGAATCAAAAGATGATGGGACTCTCCTGCACAAGCTTGCACAAATTGCCACTAGGCAGAAAAAGGTTTCTGACATCTGGAACAAATGACTAGTATATATTTTGTGCCAGTAGTAGATTGCTCTAAGTCACACCACCCAAATGCAGACTGCTGAGGGAGAAAAAAATTGCTCTTTCAGCTGTCAGAGTGTCAGCTGGTAGCACTCTTACCTATGGGTCAGAAAGATCTGATGATCGTGGGTTTCAGCCCCATATTAGGAACTTAGATAATATAGAATACTGATATGGTAGGTCTGTATAGGGGGGCCACTGTACTGTTAGAGGTGGCGTCCTTTAGATGAGACGTTAAACCGCCAAGTCACCAACTTTACCTCACTCTCATCCTAACTGTCCTGCTCCCTGGTTTCTCTCTTATGGGAGGGCTGTGCCTATGGTTCAATGTGAGGAATAGCTCCTCCCACAACCTCTATTTAACCCCTATGCTAACCACACCACCCTTGCTTAGGGAGCGTTATTTTCATCCACCAGCATCCCTTCCTCCCCCTCTTTTTCCGGCAATCTTCTCACCCTTGTTCCTGGGCCTTCTATCCCCTACAGTTTACTACCTACGCACCTACTACCCAAGGGTGGGAATAGAGTTAAGCTACAAAAAGTACTACAAGTTACACAAACACTATATGCCCCCATCTCTCCTGATTGCTATTCTCCAAACATTGAAACTATGTTAACCACCTCTCCTCAAAGAGAGTAAACAGTAAATCAGAGGAACAAAATAAGCAGCAGAAGACCTGTTACCACAGTACTGGAAGTTAAATCCAATAATAAAAAAGTTCAAATACTTAATATAGCAGCACAGAAAGAAAACCACTACCCCTGTATAACCTAAATATCTAAGTCAAATATAGATGTCTACATAACATATGACATTTTGTTTTTTTAAGACACCCATAAGGAAAGAAAAACTAAGCAACTAAAAGTAGACAGCAGAAGACTCCGGCAATCATCTCTGTGCATCATCCACCCCCTGGGGATTATGAACTTAGAGGAAGCACAGGAAATATTTGTTACAACTCCTCCCTGAATCTGAGGGAAAAATGAACAAGCCCATTAGCAACCTTGACCAAAGGTATGCCAAGATTCTAATCATATCGTAAAATAAAGGTACTACAGCTGTTTGAGTCAAGGGCAAACGATTTGACTGACTATAAAAAAAAATCTGAGAAAAACATTGGCACCAATTACTGAATGACTATCTGTTAGCCAAAGAAAGCATTGTAAACTAATCATTGATGCAGTCTCTCTGTATTTACCATGTAGCCAGGATCAGGGCCAACTTTAGAGATTTGGGAGCCACCAGTTACTGTAAGTCATAGCCCTCCCCACCCAACTCACTTCATCAAAATAATTGACTTGGTATCATATGAATATTACAAATATTTTTTAAAGCAGTTGAAATTAGCGGCCCAGAAAGATCCTTAACAGACAAAATCATAGCAACACACCATTCATAGGCTGCCACAGCAGATCAGCAAATCCATAACATAGGACACATAAAAAAATCAGAGAAGGCCCAATAAAATCTAATGTACTGTTGTGTATTTTTAGTAGAGCAGCAACACCATTTGTGTCTGACTTCACATCAGGTCAGAGGACCTTTTGGAGCTGGTGGAGCAGGATTTTGCTGCCCCCCCCGAAACAGTTATCATGGGAAGCTCTGCTGAATTGGAGGGATTTGCTCTAGCCTGGGACAGCAGTTAATTTAGTAAAACAACAGCACCATTTGTGTCTGACTTCGGGGCAACTCAGGGGACATTCTGGAGCAGGTGGAGCAGGCTTTTACTTCCCTTCCCCTAGCAACAGTTCAGCACCTAAAGCTCTGCTGAATGGGAAGAGTTTGTTATAGCATGGGAGAGAAGGGAGTTAAGCAAAAAAACAGCACCATTTGTGTCCAACTTCAGGGCAACTCGGGACATTTTTGGAGCAGGCTGAGCAGGCTTTTACTCCCCCAGAAACAGCAACTGAAGCTCTGCTGAAGGGAAGGGATTTGTTCTAGCCTTCTATTTAAACCCCACAGGTCTGCAACCTCCAAGAGCTTGAGGACCACAGGAGCAGGAGTAGGGTGTCTGTTCTGTGCTAAATAGAGGGCATCCACAGGTAAGTCTGCAGTCCCATAGGAGACTCTGAAGGAGCGGTGACCATCTAACTGTAGTTGGTAATGACAAATTGTATTGTATGTGTACTGTTACTGTTGCTGTTGCTAAACTGTTAAATCAAAGCTTTTGCCTATATTGGGTAAGGTTATAAAACAGCAGTTGGTAAGCATAAACTGTATCTGGTGTGCAGTGTTACTAACTGATGCTAAAACTGTTGAATCCTAGCTTCTGCCTGTATAGGGTAAGGCAATGAAACAGGCAGACAGGCCTTTAGGCTGTCTCAGATAGGGTTGTTACTGATTACTGCTAATGCTGTTAATCTTAGCTTCTCCCTATATATGATAAGGTTATAAGATGGGCTGTCAATGTCTGCACATTACAGTACTAAGTAACCCAGGCAGTTTTATAAGCACACAGCAGAAGGCTAGAATAGAGCATAGGGTGCGTAGTGAGGCACTCAGCTGTGGGGATTATAGAGTACTCATCTGTGTGGCTATGCTTTTGAGGAGGGGACATTGCCCACTATGTCAGATCTTCTGGGAGCTCCATGCTCAGCTGGCAGCAGCAAGGGAGAAAATATTCCATCTGTGATTCCAACTAAGCCGGTGACCACCCCTTGCACCCCCACTACCCTAGAGGCTCATTGGCTTGGGGGGATGGAGGGTGGTGGAGAAGGGGAGGAGAATGGGCCATGGGGCAGTCACACAGCAGTTAGCCATACACAGGAGATACCAATGACACACTGTATCGCAATCCTGGAAGAGGCACCGGTGCCTGTCACTGATGGGGGATTTCGAGTCAGTTGGTGTTGAGAGAAAAGAAGACATGGTGACACCTGGATGCAAGATCATGTAGAAGTTAGTAAGGAGGATTCTGATGATAGGGAACTCTATGATTATTGGCATTGAGAATGTGGTAGGCACTGCAGGAAAGAGGAAGGAGGTGGTCAGATGCCTGCCTAAAGCATCAGCCATCTTGGTTTGGGAGAGGATAGGGAGGACAGTGGAAATGTGGAACAGGCAGGGAGTGCTGGTACCAACTCTATGGCAAACTGGCCTGTGGAGACAGTGAAATGGGACTTCCAGAGGCTGGGGGACAGACTGAAGAACGACAGTAACCCCTCACTATAACAAATGGTTTGGTAGCCATAACCCATGTTCGTTGTAGCTCCCTGTTAGTTATAATGAGGCATGCAAAAAAAAAAAAACAACAAACAGAGCACTAATTATGGTTAGTAAGCTCTACACAAGATTCTCTACTCCACTCAACTCAGTTATGCCTTATATACTCCAAGTTAGTCACAGTGTAGAGTCAATTTTATTAATGCAATTACACAATCTATGGTGTGCAGAATTATGATATTTATGCGTGTCATGATCATGGCTGGTTGACAGCACTTTGCTTTACCATGCATCTCAAAACACACCCACTCTATGGTAGCATTCACCATTTTGCTCACCTTGCCATACTGTAAATATTGGCTTACCTACGAAACTGCATGAGTGGTTGACACTGGCTATTAAAGATATGATGAAGATGGAGAAACAGTAACCATTCAGCAAAGTATGTAATGCTCATCTTTTCACAGACTGTTTAAATACTCTTTAATACAGTATGGGTCTGTTCATGAGAAAGGGTTACCAAAGTGTGACATAGAGGTAATTTTTTCAAACCCACAGTTGAATAATTTTGATAAGCTTTTCTGAACATTCTGACCCAAAGTTGAAAAAGTAACCATGTAGTGAGATAACTGCCTAACAGAAACTTGAGATAAAAGCCACCCAGTGTAGCATGCGCAACAGGGGACACCAAGCAGTCTAGCGCGTGCAACACTGGACACCAACAGAGTGTGGCGTGTGCAACACTGGACACCAAAACAGTGTTCTTCTCAGCATCTAATCATTATAATACTAAAACCATTTTACACCAAACATTGCATAACTTGTATATTGATGTTTATATCCATTTAGAAGTGTTCCAAGGTGCAATTCCACCAACCCCCAAAAATCTTCTGTTCCAATATTCTCATTTTGTCATTGTCTTATGCTGTATTGCCCTGTTCCCCCTGTTCCACCCAAACAAATGGAGACACACACCAAGTACTGCAGAGAAATGGCTGCAGCCATGTATTTGATAAAAAAAAAAACATTAACAAGCCTGCGTGATATGGGCAGCCAGGTAGTCTTGATTGATATTCTGCTTCATAACTCTGGGCTTCCACATGAGGTAACTGGTCTTCAGCCATGCCCTCAGTAGGATTTTTTATTAGGGGGTCTGCTACTTTCGTTTAAAAAAGTTGGAATGCCATGGCCCAAAAAGTGGAAGTCCCTGTTAAATTTCCAGGGTTCCTCATTTAAATGCATACGAGCCATGGCCCTGCACCTGCATGGCTTATGATGTAAGATTCTGTACAGCACAGGTGTGTGCTCCATTGTTCTCTATGGGGCCATGTTTTAATCTACAATTTCTAATGTTAACGTGCTAGTTCAAAAAATTGCAGCCACCATGCTACTAACAGTGAACTTGTTAGTTGAGCAGTGGCCATAATTTGGTTGCAGTCACCATCTGTAAAACAGCCCTAGAGTAAACCAATGGAGTGTGCCCTCAAGCTCTACAGATTCTTTCATTACAAGCTACATGGCCGCAGAGGCACAGCTGACTCTTCCTGGGCATTGCAAAGGAGAGTCTCTGGGAACTTTCACCCAAAGAACACAACCGCCCAGATAAACAAAATGGGCATAAAGGATGCTGGTACCTTCCCCTCTTCTGCATCAACCAAGACTTCCATGCCACCCAAGACATAACAGTAAGTTAATTAACCATCCCTGCCTACTGCCTAACCTGATCTCACTAAAGAAGGCAAACAGCCCCCAAAAAACCTGTGGAAAACCTGGGGAAACTCTTTCATGACCCCAAAGATGATCTCCCCTACAGGGACAGCAAGCCCATACTGACGCACACCTGCTTTTACAATGGTAAGGGAAAGGTGGGTGCACTACCCACTGGATGTAATCTAAAAACCTATCTAAACTTACGCTACACAAATACACACTGCACAACAATGTCTCTTTAATTCCGATACTTTCCTTTCTTACCACACCCACCCACCCAGTAGTGTCCATAAATGTTGTCACTGCTGCATTCTTAAGCCAGCGGTCATTCTTCATAGTTTTATAGAACAGTTCATAGTTCATCAGAGTGCCATTGGACAACAAATCAATTTTCACCTCCCTGGAGTTGCCTGGAACTCAAACTTCATGGATAGCCGCACACCCAGAGTAGTTTCTTTTTTGAACCGACACCTGCCAAAAACAAAACCACAGATTGAAATCCGTTCCCGCAGCGCATAACATTCGAAATGCAGTGACTGTCAGTGCCCAAGGGCCTGCATCCACTGACACCTGCCAAAACAAAAATAGGTTTATGTGCCACCACACATAACCAAAATCAAGCTCTGCCAATTCCCAAGGGCCGGCATCCACTCATCCATGAGCCCTTCTACCCTGGCATGTGATGTTCTCCAAACTTGAAATAAGTGGTGTTAAACTCCTTTGAGTTTACTCCCAGCCTCTTCAAGCTTGTGCTTAATACATGCCTGAACTGACATGCCATCACCGTGTTCACATCCTCATGACAGAACAATGCCATACCCTTAACTGTCCAATGTACAAATGAGGCCATGATTCTTGTCCACACCTCATTGTCCCCCCTCAATCATTTCTTCACTTCCTTCACACCTTCCCCTTTTCTCCACTTCTTTCACACCTTCCCCTTTTCTCCTCTTCCTGAGCACGTTTTTCACACCTTTCACCTTACTTTACACCTTCCCCAACTAATCATCCCATCTTCCTTCCATCAGCATCCCCTTCCACTTAATTCCACCATATGACAACCTCCACTTGGCCACCCCATCTCTGTCTACCTTCAGCAACTCTTGTGTCCACCAACATTCTTTAAATTCTTCCCCAACACCTGTCCACCTTCAGCAGTCTCTGATCAACCAAATGGCTGTCCACTGTCAGCATGCTCTGTGTCCCTATGCTTACATCCATCTACTCACCTATTGCTGTTCACCATATCTAGCTGTTTACCTTCCCCTACCTGCCCACCTTTTCCTCACCTGTCACTCTCTTACAGAACCATTCAGAAATGTTAAAAAGACAACACATCCTTCAAATTCTGTTAATTCCTATGTTGTTTCAGTTTTTCACGTTTGTTGACGATGGTTTTCAGGTCACCTGGTGATATGTTGAATTTTCATTGTCCTTGCACTGTTATCTGACCATAAAAAAGTCATCTTCCCTTTATGACATCGCTGTCCGAATGCTGTGGCCAATAGAATTTGCCATCCCTGCTCCGTTGCAAAAATTTGCATTCAAATTCTTGTTTCATTTCATCAAATGATGTTACTTACTCAATGTAAAATGTGTTTATAGAGTAATAGCATAAACTGGCTTGTCTGTATGTGGTCATAGTTCTTTTGTCTTCTGATAGATGCGCTGGCAACAGATAATGTACTGATTGTTGTGCTGGCTACAGAATCTGTCACAGTGGCAGCATATTCACTAATCTGATTCACAACAGTAGATGTACTGGTCATCA
Source organism: Neoceratodus forsteri (assembly GCA_016271365.2). NCBI lineage: Eukaryota > Metazoa > Chordata > Ceratodontiformes > Ceratodontidae > Neoceratodus > Neoceratodus forsteri. Next base: position 33,998,843 of record CM057459.1, read on the forward strand.
CTGGAGGTGCAATATCAGAAGTGGGGGTGGGTGTGCTGGTGATTGCATTGGAGACAGGAATCGGCAATGTAGAGTGCCCAGGAATCTCAATATCAGAAGTGGGAGTGGGTGTGCGAGTGATTGTACTGAAGATCAGAATCAGCAAAGTAGAGGGCCCAGGAGTCTCAATATCAGAAGCGGGAGTGGGTGCGCGAGTGATTGCACTGAAGACCGGAATCGGCAATGTAGAGAGCCATGAAGTTTTTTTCCTTCACTGAAGACACATAGCCAGGTGCATTCTGAATAATCCCCTTCTTCCATCTGTCAACGTATCTTTAATTTTCACAGTGATGTCCTCCTTTCTGCATGGCCCACAGAAACAGCTGTAGTCTCAAACTTCAACACCATCTGCCTCCAATCGGACACTCTGAATATTTCATGTGCCAGGTATTGCTTTTAGTTCTGGTCCTGCATTTCTGTTAATTTTTCCCTTACCGACCCAGAGGAATGTTCTACTGTAATGAGTGCAACCTTCAATGGCAGGTTCCTTTGTTAAATTCTACTTGCAGTACTGAAGAGGTGTGCAGCATTTGAAATGATAGCCTGCGGGGATTGCCTACTAAATTACTGCACGCGACTACCACCGCACTCTCACCATCTGAGGGTGCTTTTCCATGCCTGGATCAAAATAATGCACATTCTATTGGGAACCCATGTAGTGATGGAGCCAACGATATATTCTAGAAGGTCCATTTCAATTTGTACTGACTCCCACACCCATCAGTAAAGTATACCTGTTTCTCAATATTGATGCCAGGGATTTTTCTGGGGTAGGAATTGGACATGTTGATGAAATGCAGAACTGCATGGTGGTCGTGTTTGAGATCACTAGATATGAAGAAAAGTGACTCTGTAACTAAGTCTGTACATCTTTTCATACCTGTAGTATGTCACTACAGGGTGCACAGTGGTTTGGTCATGGTGCCAATGGCATGACTGAATTTCATCCTGGTACTTGCATGTGTAATTCTCTGCAAAGTCTAGTACCATCAATACCCAGCTGTCAGGAAGATTATCTTTGAGTGATTTTAATCTGTGGTATTGCTAGGATGCCATGTGTAGATGTCGACCCAGAAACAGGAGGTCCTCCTTCAAGACTTCAGACATCGAAATGTGGCAACTTTTCACTTCATGACTTTTCTTGTTTGTTTACTTTCTGATCCATTTATGACCCTGGAAATGGCCATACCGTCCCACTGTTACCATTTCTCCTCAGTTCTGTGTGTATATAAAAGTTCTTCAAGTGATTTTTCAATAGCAGAAGTGCTATACTTTTTGCAATTTTTTTCAATATGGGACTTTTTAAAGAATTTCTCACCTTCCTTCTTTGGGCACATTGTCAGCTCTACTGCTTCATAAATATTGAAATTTTTGCAGTCCAGTCTTTTCTTCACAGCAAATCGCTTTATTGCTAGCAGCTTTAGTTTACCATTGGTGCAATACTCATGTAGACACTGGTCCAAGTTTTGCTCCTTTGTGAGTTTAATATTATCGGGACAGAGACTGCTAAATTTAGTTATTCCAATTTTGTCATCTGGGTTTTGCCCACAGAATTCTTGGTGAAGCCTTTTCAGAGTTTTGTCTAGGAATGATCTGCTTTACCAGTTTGTTTTGACAATGCCTTTTTGTGTGGAAGCGGTGTTACTGATATATTGATAAAATCTTGTATTTTCTTCTGCAGCTCCTCAGATATTCCCAACTTGTGCCTGGTACTCCTCTTAATTTGCATGCTCTTCGATACCCTCATCATTCTTCTCCAGCTGATCCCCAGGCACGTCCTTGCTCTTCATAGTAGGCGGTACTTTTTCAAAACAAGAAACATGCTGATGAATTATTTTTTCAGTTCTTTGTCTGTCTTCCTGTTGTGCTGTTTAACTGAATTTAATTTTTGTTGGACTTCCATTAATTTATTGTCCAGTTTGGTGCAACATCCAAACCTTGAGAGGACAGCCTGTTTTTTTGGCGTGGCCAAGGAGATAACTTTTGCGATTGTCGCAGCAAACCTGGTCGGGGACCTGGGCAGTCCTTCACATGTTTGCTGCACAGCCTTTCTAATTGCGCTTTGTGACCTTGGGACCATCACTGGTGTTGCACTTTTATCCAAGGCAACCGATATCATGGTTGTACTGGTAAAGGAGAGTATTCTCATTTGTGTTTCCATTGTGTTGGACTGTGTGCTCACTTGCATTTCCATAATGTTTGTGCTGTTAGTGGCTGTGGTCATGGAATTGGTGGTCCGTGTCTTCTTTACTTCATGGTATCCTGGTCGGCATTTTTCATTGATTCTTCTGCATTTTTGGGAGGTCATCATCATGCGTTGTTCTCTTTTTCACTCTCTCCAATATTCTGTTTTCTGTTCTGCTGTTTCTTTAGTTGTTTCTTTAGTTACAGAAGGGTTTACAGTATTTGGTGGCATGTCCTTCTTCCTTTTCCTAGCTTCCTGCATTCAAAATCGACTTTTTTCTCTAGCAAGTATGCATTGTTCTTCAGTCATTCAAACAACATGAAGTCTTGCTATATTATGACTACTGCAGTTTGTCCCACCATTAGAACTGCTCCGGAGGTGAAAGAGTTAACTCCATTCTAAGAATGGAACTTAGAACTCGAGCTCTATTAGAGAAGCTCTGTCTTGGTTATTTCAAACTCAAACTGTCAGATTTTTTACTCCGCCTCACTGAACAGTCGCTCCGGAGATTTCTCCTACTGCTCGGTTCATTTCTCGGTTTAAACAGTATTTTTTTCCGTTAAATTCAACCACGAGTATTATTATTTTAACTGCAAACCGATCGGTTCAGGCTCTGTCTGTGGTATTGTAAGTAATAGACAGGTTTTATTTCTGTGTGGAACTTGTAAATGTTTATCGGTTCAGTTCGAACCGATCAGGTTGGTTAAAACTTTAAAGAGTAAGCATTTTAAAGCTTTTAGAGTGCGGTTCCCGGTTCTTATCGGTTCTAAAAAAAACCGATTTCATTACTTTTTTCCATGACCCGTGACACGGTTGGGAACCGATAAGGGTGTCTTGCCTGGCACTGCCGTTAAAAGGGCAAGTTTCTTGGTTAGGCTGGCATCATGTCTGAGAAACCCAAAAGAAAAAACGGGCCCACTGGGTTTCAACACTGTAGTGTCTTTGGGGAAGCCTTTGCCAAGGCTGACCCACACACTACATGTGTTTATTGTCTGGGGTTGACCACCTCAATTCAGACTGCCAGATTGGTAAAATTTTCCCTGCAGCCACCCTGGATAAGAGAGTGGGCAGTCTCAGGGAACGAGAGGCCAGAAAGTCCGCTGACCCGATGGCCAGCCCGGTTCGGTGCCAACCGAACCGGAGGGAGTGCCCTCTGACCAGGGCGAGACTTCCTCGGGCAAACGTAAAGCTGGCTCTGAGGAGCCAGTTCCAGCAAAGAAAACTAAAAATCAGCAGGTAGGGAGTCCAAAATTCCTTCCCTAACTGCTGTAGAAATAGCAAAGCTATACAAATTGTACAGTCACTTTCTCCGGTTCCGTCCGAACCGCCTCTGTCTAGTAAAGGTTGGTTTGGCTGGTTCCACAGTTCAAGAATATGATATTGAGATTTTTATGAACCAGAGGAGGGAGGAGGATTATGAACAGTGTGAATGTGACTTTGAGAGTCTGGATGTGCCCACTGAACCGGACATCTCCCCAGACTGACCCTTAGAATCTCCCCCTATGCTTTCTGAGTCCCCTTCTCATTTTTTGTTTTATAAAAAGGTTGCTGAATCCCTCCAGCTCCCATTGGAGGAAGCTGTGGATGAGCAAGAGGAACCTGATTTTGTAGAAAGGATGGATATTCCAGAGTCTAGGAGATTATCTATTCCCTTGCATAATTCATTCAGGAAACAAACAATAAAAAATTTTAAAAGCTCCTAATTCTGTGCCTCCTGTGGACAAAAAAGATGGACAGGAGGTACACTTTGTCAGGTCCTGATACAGAATTCCTTTCACAGCATTGCAGTCATGTTGGTGTGGTTCAGGCTGCAGCCTGTGATAAAGCTAATATTCCCTTGGCTTCACATCCTCCTGACAAGGATTCCAGGAGGATTGAAACCATGGCAAAAAAAAAAAAAAAAAAAAAAACAATACATGGCAGCGTCCTTGGGACTCGGACAAGCAAATTACATGGCTTATGTAGCAAGGTTTCAAAAATCTAGATGGGACACTGTCATGGCTTTGGCCAAACAGGCCTCTGGCCAGCTTGCTAATGAGCTGGAGCAGGTGGCTGCTGATGGCATTGGGGCATCCAATGCTGCTGTGGATTTTAATGATGTATCCTCTAGAGTCATGGCTACATCTGTAGCTTTTTGCAGGTTGGCCTGGCTCAGGTGTACTAGCTTGTCACAGGATACCCAGACTAAGGCTATGGATTTTCCTAGGTAGGAATTCTCTGTTTGGGAGCAGACAGAGAATTATATGAAGGAAATGGATGAATATAGGACTACCTATAAGAGTGCTCAGGCCAAGGAGCGGCAAGCCACTCCTCAGAGGCAGACCCCCAGGGGTAGGGGTAGGCCTTTTCACAGGCCTTTTTACCAAACCCAGGCCTCCTCTGCTTATGTTCAGAGGGGGTTCTTCAGAGGGAGAGGCAGATGGGGTGTGAGCAGGCCTGCTCCCACCCCTCAGCCTAAAGCACCTGCCAAACAGGCACCCTGTTGGGGTGCCCAGGGCCGATTCTCCTTACCTGTAGAGGGCAGGTTCGCTACTTGCTCGAACTGGGAGTCTCTAACTTCAGACAAGTGGGTCCTGGAAGTAGTAGGTCAGGGTCTGGTTCTCAGCTTCAAAAAATTTCCAAAGATGAGAATCAGATCTTTCCCACCTGCAAACCCTTTAGAGACCTTTTCTTTAGAAACAGAAGTCTCATCCCTCCTGGCTCTCAGAGCTGTAGAAAGGGTTTCTCCCCTACATCAGGGCAAGGGTCAGTACTCCAGATATTTCCTTACCCCAAAAAAGACAGGAGAATGGCAGCCCATTTTAGACCTGAGATATCTGAACAAGAACCTTTTGAAACCAAAGTTCAAAATGGTAACTCTGGCGATGATTTTACCCTTTCTAGGCCAGGGGACTGGCTAGCCTCCCTGGACCTCAAGGATGCCTATTTTTCATGTCCTAATCAGAAGCTCCCACCGAAAGTACCTCAGATTCGAACTGCCCTCAGGTCACTACCAGTTCAGAGAAATGCCCTTCGGCCTCTCCTCTGCCTCAAGGGTATTCACAAAATGTCTGGCAGTAGCAGTTGCTCATTTAAGAAGGCAAAGGATTGCTGTCTTTCCCTACCTGGACGGCTGGCTCATTGTAGGCCAGTCCCCAGAACAGGTCAAATCTCCCCTGCAAGTTACTCAGCAGCTGCTCACCTCTCTGGGCTTATTGCTCAATCTTCCAAAGTCAGTTCTGGAACCTGTTCAGGTGCTCACCTTCATAGGTGCAGAATTGGACACAAAGCAGGCCAGAGCCTTCCTACCCTTAGAGAGGGTAAGGAACCTGGTGGCTCTGGCCTCCTCCTTCACTCTGCAGGTCTCTCGAGCAGCAAGATACTTCTTGCAGCTCCTGGGGCACATGGCTGGCCCACAGCTGTAGTGCAAGGAGCAAGATTTCAGATGAGGGACATTCAGTTTCACTTGAGAGCCTTTTGGTCTCAGAGAGAGACCCCCTTCCAAGTTGGTCCCAGTGACTCGAACCCGATCCAGACCCTCCAGTGGTGGCAGGATCAGAGCAATTTAAGGCTGCGGGTCCGTTTCATTCCTCTGTCTCACTCCTTGACCCTCACTACGGATGCATCCCTCATGGGGTGGGGAGCCCACATGGGCGACCTCTCCACTCAGGGAGTGTGGTCCCCTCAGGAATCTCTGCTCCACATCAATTTGCTGGAGCTCAGACCTGTCTTTCTAGCACTTCAAGTGTTTTCTGTGTCTGTTCAGAACAAAGTGGTACAAGTCAGAACAGACAACACCACAACAATGTGGTACATCAACAAACAAGGGGGCACTCGGTCTTCGGCCTTGTGCACCGAGGCAATGAAGTTGTGGTCTCTGGCCTATTCCCTGAACACTTCCTGCATAGCAGTTCACCTTCCAGGAAAGGACAATGTCCTGGCAGATGCTCTCAGCAGGATTTCCCAGGGCCATCACGAATGGTCTCTGGATCCTCAAATACTGGGGATAGTTTCTGCCAGATGGGGCACCCCTCAGATAGATCTTTTTGCAGCCCCAGACAATCACCAACTTCCACTGTTCTGTTGCAGACCCCCAGTGTTGGGCTTAGTCCCCTGGATGCCTTTCTCCTAGATTGGGAAGGAAGTTTTTACGCCTTTCCCCCTTCCCTCTCCTATTCAAGGTGCTAGTCAAAATCAGATCCCAGCCTTGCAGGGTGATTCTGATTGCCCCAGATTGGGTCAGGCAGCCCTGGTACCCACTCCTTCTGTCCCTAGCAGTCCATCTTCCCCTGTGTCTCCCCAGGAATCACAACTTGTTAACCTGTGCCCAGGGGAGAGTTTGGTATCCGAACCTCAAATCCCTCAACCTCAAGGCCCGGCTCTTGAGGAGCTAGAATTTGCTGACCTACACCTTTCTCAAGGTGTTCTTGAAATCCTAAAGGCTTCTAGGAAGCCTTCCACTAGGGCTACTTATAATTCTAAGTGGAAAAGTTTTCCATCTGGTGTTCTGGGAAACATATTTCCTCGGAATCTGCTGATTTGCCCATTGTTTTGGACTATATGGTGCATCTTAATTCTTTGGGCCTGAGACCAGCTACCCTGAAAGTACATTTGGCAGCTGTCTCTGTTTTTGTTTCAGAAGGAAAGCCCTCCTCTCTTTCCGCTCACCCTGTATTTTCCAAGTTTTTTAAAGGATTACTTCATACTAACCCACCTTTTAGGGATCCGGCCCCTGCCTGGGATCTTAATGCTTGCATTGCTCAGTTAATGCAACCTTTGAACCTCTGTCTTCTGCAGAGCTTAAGTACTTAACTTGGAAAACTGTTTTCCTAGTGGCTATCACTTCTGCCAGGCGATAAGTGAGTTACAAGCCTTGTCAGTAGAAACTGACTTTATTTCTTTCCACAAGGATAAGGTAGTCCCTAGGACTAACAGGAAGTTTTGCCTAAGGTGGTTTCAGATTTCCATCTTAACCAATCTATCTCCCTTCCAGTGTTTTTCACTGATCATTTCTCCTCTGGCGAGAGGAGATTGCACAGTTTAGATGTTAAGAGGGCCCTAAGTTACTATATAGAACGTACCAAGGGTCACAGGTTCGAATCCCTCCAACTTTTTCTCACTTATGGTGAGGTCGGATAAGGGAGACCTGCCACTAAGAGATCAATTGCCAGGTGGATTGTCTTTTGTACCCAATTTTGTTATCAAAAACTGGGGAAGGTTCCCCCTTCAGGCCTGAGGGCTCACTCTACCAGAGGTACAGTGGCATCTATAGCTGCTGCTAGAGACATCCCTATTTTAGAAATATGTCAAGCAGCTACCTGAAAAACGGTACACACTTTGACCAAGCATTACTCCCTGGATGTCCAGGCCAGGAGAAATGCTCGGTTTGGCACAGCTGTGCTTCAGAGCCTATTCCCTAAGTAGGTTCTGTCCCTCCTCCATGGAGGTATTGCTAGGTAGTTCTTCGTATTAGTCATAATATAGCAAGACTTCATGTTGTTTGAAGAAAAAATTACTCACCTTAGTAATGTTGTTTCTTCTAATGGAGTCTTGCTATATTATGACCTCCCCCCCAGCCTGCCCCTCTCAGAACTTCTACTTGGGTATGGGGTGGGCAGCCTAGTGTGGGCACTAGTTATGCCCATTATATTTTTTCCACCCCTTCTTGGGGTTTTGGGGTGTGGTGTTTTTATTTTATCTTATATTACTTCTCATATTATTATATTATACTATTATTTTTGGTCCCTTGACTTGAGTCTTTGTGTTGGGACCAGCATTGGGTGTTAATATTTAGGTAGCCAGTTGGCTAGTATAGGTTACAGCTTCCACACAGACCTTAGTGAGTTTTTGCTCGTAAAGATCTGACAGTTTGAGTTTGAAATAACCAAGACAGAGCTTCTCTAATAGAGCTCGAGTTCTAAGTTCCATTCTTAGAATGGAGTTAACTCTTTCACCTCCGGAGCAGTTCTAATGGTGGGACAAACTGCAATAGTCATAATATAGCAAGACTCCATTAGAAGAAACAACATTACTAAGGTGAGTAATTTTCTCTTTTCTCTCTCTATGCTTCCATGCACATCCTTTTGCTTTTTCTTTATACTCCTGGATGCATTGTGTATCATTTCTTAAGTTATTCCAGTACCACTGATTTCTTTCTTTTACTGTGAGCAGTGCAGAACAATTCTTCAGAGCCCCACAGAGCTAGTCAGCAGCAGACACACATGGTGTTTGACGGCTTCTTGTTTCACTTTGGTCTATCTTCCAAAACTATTATAACACAAGATGGCAAAAACAAATCCATGATGCCATAATAAAAAACAGTGCAGAATATATTCATAAATTCACTCACAGAAAACAACGAGGAGGGCACAGGACAAAACAGAGGTAGAGTAGAGCAGATCAGCACACATGGTTATGCTGCATGAAGTAGAGTAAAGCAGCACGAGGGTAGAGCACACATGATGACATTGCACGAGGTACAGTAGAGCAGCAGGAGGTAGAGTAGAGCAGCGCACATGGTGATGCCGCATGATGAGGTCAAGTAGAGCAGCACAAGGCAGAATAGAGCAGCACAAGGGTGGAACACACATGGTGACACCGTACAAGGTACAGTAGAGCAGCAGAAGATACAGTAGAACAGCACACATGGTGACGCCGCACAAGGTAAAGTAGAGCAGCACACATGGTGATGCCGCACAAGGTCAAGTAAAGCAGCATGAGGCAAGCCAGCACTTTCCTTACAAACAAAATGGAGGCTCCTTGCCTCAATCTGTGCATTTACTCTGCACGGTAATTAATTGCACAATATTGATATTGTATTGTTCACTTTGTAAAAATGTCTGTACATACTGCTTACATTTGTAAAAATGCCTCTACATACTGTTGTATTTCCTCACTATTTGTTACTCTTTGTCTCTTCACTGTACACTCTGTACCCGGGTCACACCTGTAAACGAGCCTCGGATCAGTGTGCTTTTCCCAGTCATCAAAATTTTAAATAAAAAAAAAATAGATCAGCACATATGGTGATGCCGCACGGGGTCAAGTAGAGCAGCTTGAGGTAGAGTACAGCAGCACACATGGTGATGCGCACGAGGTCAAGCAGAGTAGCATGAGGTAGAGTAGATCACACCATACCACACCATCCTTCTACAGTGTGGCTGGCTGTCTGTGTTTGTCTCTGCCAGTAGTTCTGTTTTTGTGGATTTTCATGTGTTTCTGCTTGGAGGAACTGGACCAATCTTGGACATGACATCTATGAAGGTTCCTGGACCAAGAAACTGTAAAACATCACCACCAGATATTAGCATTCTTATCATAAATCAACTTTCTTGGAAACCATCAAAAGCAAAAGTAAGCTCAGTAAATCTGTTATACAAGCTCTGAGTTGTGGAGTGCTGCATTGAACCCACATTTCCGTGTGACTTGTTCCTAAAGCATCTGTGCTTGTCTTTTAGGTATGTTCACAACCATTTTGGAAAACAAAGGGAAGACACTTACAAAGGATTTTTGCACCTTGCATATGCCCCAGGCCAATGTTCATCACCTTCAGGAATTTAACACATTCTGGGTCTCTGATCTACAGTAACAACAGTTAACTGGTCCCCAGTAGTTCACCATTTCCTGAGGATTTGATTATTTTTCATCATTTGACTGCCAGTACCTTGGACAAGATTACTATATTACATATCCCTGAGCATAACTATCTGCATGGTTTAATATTACTACATCAAGAATGCAACCTAACCCCATGAGAGGGCCAGGGTATACTGGGCCGAAGGGAAATGGCTTGAAACTTGCTACGATGAATATCTGCAGTCTAATTTCAAAGATGCCTCAACTGCAGGCGTGGGCTGCCCTACGTAACCCTGATATACTTTGCCTGACTGAGACCTGGCTATCCACCCGGGTCAGGGGTAATGAGATAGTGCTCCCAGGTTACAATACTTTTAGATGTGATAGGAATGGGAAAAGAGGTAGTGGCTGTCTCATTCACTTACAGAACTCCCTACAAGGCGTTGTGCTCCCACCACAACCTGCAGCATTGACCATGAGCTCCTTGCAGTTAGAATCATTTTTGGTGAACATAAAAAATCTCTGGTCATTGCATGCATCTACCTCCCACCGAAAATGGCCAAAGACGGTCTATTTAAACTACTAGGGTCTTTGGCTGGCATTAACAACAACTATGAGCTCATTGTGACTGGGGATTTCAACATCAATTGGCTCAGTAATGAATCGACCAACCAGAAGGATACCATAGCCAGCTCCCTCCTCACGCAATTAGTCACAGAGCCCACTAGAATGAATCGTAAGATGGGTAAACACACGCTCCTGGACTGGTTCCTTGCAAGCTCACCTGACAGGATTACCAGTGTCTTGGTACTACTGGATTCGCTAAGCGACCACTCCCCTATCACCTGTCTGTGGTCCAATAAATTCAAAAAAGTGCCACCTGTCTTTGAGAACAGCAGAATTCTCAGGAAAGGGCAGCTCGCAGCTTTCAAGGAGGCACTTTCTCAGATTGATTGGTCTCCCCTTAAGGTACTGCATGACCTTGACATAACACTCCAGTACTTTATTGATAACTTTAATAGTGTTTGTGACAGATTTGCTCCATTCAAAAACAGAAAAACACGCGGCTATAACAATGGGTGAATTACTAGTGACCTTCTAGATCACATGAGGGTAAGGGACAGCCTTTGGAATCAAGCAGGGCCTTTGAAAAGCCCAGTGACCTTCAAAGATACAGGGCAGCTGGAAACAAATGCACACATCTCATCAGGAGTGCTAAGCCTAATTTCTACAAGGATCAATTGGAAAGAACCTGGGGTGATGGGAGGCGGTTTTGGGACAATATAAAGGCACTCACAGGGAAGGACGACAAAACACAGCCATCACTGCTAAACATTAATGGCACAAATACCATGGACCCCCACACCATTGCCGAAGAGTTCAACTCCACCTTCACGGATCTTAGCTCTGTTCTACCAGCTGAATACCTCTACCCTATCAATGCTGATAATAGACACCCACCGGATATCAACTCACACCCTCAATTTTACTTCAAGAGAGTCACTGTCAAAAAAACACTGGGTTATGTTAGAAAGGTCCTGGGGAAAACCAGAATGGGGTCTGACGACATTGGCATGAAACTGCTGGCGCTGACAATCGACTAAGTCATTGCTGTCATCACTACAATTTTCAATAAATCCCTCCAGCTTGCCAAGTTCCCTTCTCCTTGGAAACAAGCTCTGCTTACCCCGGTGCATAAGGGAGGTGATAGGTCACTGACTGCAAACTACAGGCCCATCTCTATCCTCTCGCCCCTCTCTAAAGCACTGGAAAGGATTGTGGCAGACCAATTTACTGACTATATTCACAAATACCAGCTGCAATGTCCCCAGCAGCAAGGCTTTAGGAAACTCCACAGCATGGACACTGCACTGGTGGATTTCACTTAGTATGTCCATAAGGCACTGGATAAGGGAAAATTGGTTGGGTCCATCTTTATTGACCTAACAAAGGCATTCAAAAGTCTGCCACCCACTCCTCTTGTCTCAACTGCATGCCCTTAGTGTTTCCCCAAATGTCGCTTAATGGTTCCAGGACTACCCAACCTCCTGGTCTCAAAGGGTCAAGATAGGTCACTCCATATCTGGATCCAAAGAATTCTCACTAGGGGTGCTTCAAGGGTCCATCCTGGGTCCACTGCTCTTCAGCATGTTCCTGAATGACTTACTCGATGCCTGCACTAGCAAATTCATTCTATACACCGATGATGCTGTCCTACTTAGCAGTCACTCTCGCACAGAGCACCTACAGGCCAAGCTACAATCATCCTTCCAGCAACTGGAGACCTGGTTCTACTCCCAAAGGCTGCTACTCAATTATAAAAAAAACAAGACGATGCTCCTCTCGAGCCTCCAAATAAAAAGGAGAAGCCCAGAAGCAACAATCACAAATCACCTGACTGCCCCACCGGAACAGGTTCACTCCTTCAAGTACCTGGGTGTCATTGTGGATGATACCCTCTTGTATGTTCAACACATTGACATGGTGGTGAAAGCTATGAACACTAAATTAGGGATCCTGTTTAGGCACAAGAAAAGCCTAACTGCTGAAGCCCTCCAGCTCTCAGTCTCCAGCTCTGCCCTCTCCCTGGCCAACTACGGGCTGACGGTTTACGGTGCTGCCACTGATACGGCCCTCAAAAGGTTTGCCACTGCCCTTAATAAGGTTTGCAGACTATTGCTAAATGCTGACGCTTCACGCACACTAGTACCCTGTATGGTCTGGCCACATACTACCACTTCAATCCAGAATCAGAGGCCAAACTTTCCTGCTAGGGAGAAAGGCCATGCTCTTCCTAACCCCTACCTGCATTGCAGACCTGGTAAAGGAAGCAAGCTCCAAAAACAACACACGAAAAACAGTGACAACACAGCTTGATGTCCCATTTCGTAGAACTTCCCTAGGACAAAGATCCTTCATGTACCAAGCTCCACCATGGCTAAATGAGATCCCTGCTGCAGCTCTTAATACAACAGATGTTTGGTCCTTTAAAAGAGAACTGAAGCAATACCTGCTGAACTCAAATGCCTGCAACTGCCTTACCTGAATCCATATCTTCAACCTGGATACCCCCTCTTAAACACCTCTGACTCCCTTACTGAGTCCATAGCCTCAACCCAGATACCCCCCTCGTCTGTCTGAGCTTTTCTCCTGTTTAACCTACCCTGGACCTCCACCTGCCATCCCTTGCCACCCCCCCAGCTCCCTCCAACTCCCTCCCCTCCATACTCCCCAATACTTCCCCTTTCCACCCACATTTCCCCCCTAAATATTCCCCTCTCCCAATCCCTTTCTCTTTCTTTCTTCTCTCTAATCTACCACTTGTCTCTCCCCTTTCTTTCTCCTACCTTTCCAATACTCTACCTTCACAGGCCCCCTGGAGCAGCTATGCCATACGTTGATAATTGGGAAACCTGGTTCGCACTCTTCCCCCTTTCTTTCTTCTACCCTTTCCGATACTCTACCTTGACAGGCCCCCCTGGGGCAGCTATGCCGTACATTGGTAATTGGGAATCTCCTCCCGTTGTTTAGTTTCAGTTATTTAGGTTACTCAAATGCATTATTTATCTATTTTCTGTATTATATAGCAATCTGATGTTTTGTGTTAACTGTCAAGTTTTTGTTATGTCTCTGCTGTTATAAATCCTGAAGTGGAACCATTGTAAAACAGTGTATACTCAAAGGTTGTATCCGATTTACCAAATAAGTAAAATAGAGCAGCAAACATGGCGACGCCACACAAGGCCAAGTAAAGGAGCACAAGGTAGAGTAAGAACAGCACACATGGTGATGCTGCACGAGGTCAAGTAGAGCAGCACGAGGTACAGTAGAGCAGCACACATGGTGATGCCACAAGAGGTCAAGTGGAGCAGCACGAGGCAAGCCCACACTTTCCTTGCAAACAAAATGGAGGCACGCACACACTTGCCTTGCAAACAAACTGGAGGCACGCCCGCACTTTCCTTGCAAACAAAATGGAGACATGCCCACACTTGCATGCAAACAAAAGGGAGGCATGCTCGCACTTGCCTGCAAACAAAATAGAGGCATGCCCGCACTTTCCTTGTAAACATAATGGAGGCATGCCCGCACTTGCCTGCAAACAAAATGGAGGCATGCCCACACTTGCCTGCAAACAAAATGGAGGCACGCCTACACTTGCTTGCAAAAAAAAATGGAGGTACGCCTCCCTTTCCCTGCAAATAAACTGGAAGCACATCCGCACTTTCCTTGCAAACAAAATGGAGGCAAGCTCGTACATGCCTGAAAACAAAATGGAGGCACATCCGCACTTACCTGCACACAAAATGGAGGCACGCCCCCCAATTTCCTTGCAAACAAAATGGAGGCATGCCCACACTTGCTTGCAAGCAAAATGGAGGCATGCCTGCACTTGCTTGCAAACAAAATGGAGGCACACCGACACTTGTCTGCAAACAAAATGGAGGCACGCCTGCACTTGCCCGCAAACAAAATCTCAGCACGCCCGCACTTTTCTTGTGAACAAAATGGAGGCAGACCCACACTTGCTTGCAAACAAAATGAAGGCATGCTCACAATTCCTTGCAAACAAAATAGAGGCATGCACGCACTTGCCTGAAAACAAAATGGAGGTACTCCCACACCTGCCTGCAAACAAAACGGAGGCACACCCACACTTGTCTGCAAACAAAATGGAGGCACGCCTGCACTTGCCTGCAAACATAAAGGAGGCATGCCCGCACTTACCTACAAACAAATAGGAGGCACATCCACACTTGCCTGCAAACATAATGGAGGCATGCCCGCACTTGCCTGCAAACAAATTAGAGGCACACCTGCACTTTCCTTGCAAACAAAATGGAGACATGCCTGCACTTTTCTTGTACATGAAATGGAGGCATGCCCGCACTTGCCTGCAAATAAAATGGAGGTACGCCTGCTCTTGCCTGCAAACAAAATGGAACAACGCCCGCACTTTCCTTGCAAACAAAATGGAAGCATGCCCGCACTTTCCTGGCAAACAAAATGGAGGCACGCACGCACTTGCTTGCAAACAATATGGAGGCATGCCTGCACATTCCTTGAAAACAAAATGGAAGCACACCCACACTTGCTTGCAAACAAAATAGAGGCATGCCCACACTTGCCTGCAAACAAAATGGAGGCATGCCCGCACTTGCCTGCAAACAAAATGGAGGCACGCCTGCAGTTGCCTGCAAACAAAATGGAGGCATGCCTACACTTGCTTGGAAAAAAAAATGGAGGTATGCCTGCCCTTTCCCTGCAAATAAAATGGAGGCACATCTGCACTTTCCTTGCAAACAAAATGGAGGCAAGCCCGTACATGCATGCAAACAAAATGGAGGCACATCCGCACCTACCTGCACACAAAATGGAGGCACGCCCACACTTTCCTTGCAAACAAAATGGAGGCATGCATGCACTTGTCTGCTAACAAAATGGATGGACGCCCACACTTTAATTGCAAACAAAATGGAGGCACACCCGCACTTGCTTGCAAACAAAATGGAGACATGCCTGCACTTGCCTGCATACAAAATGGCTGCACACCCGCTCTTTCCATGCAAACAAAATGGAGGCACGCCCACACTTTCCTGGCAAGCAAAATGGAGGTACGCCTGCACTTGCTTGAAAACATGCCTGCACTTTCCTTGCAAACAAAATGGAGACATGCCTGCACTTTTCTTGTAAATGAAATGGAGGCATGCCCATACCTGCCTGCAAACAAAATGGAGGCACGCCTGCTCTTGCCTGCAAACAAAATGGAACAACGCCCGCACTTTCCTTGCAAACAAAATGGAAGCATGCCCGCACTTTCCTGGCAAACAAAATGGAGGCACGCCTGCAGTTGCCTGCAAACAAAATGGAGGCATGCCTAAACTTGCTTGGAAAAAAAAATGGAGGTATGCCTGCCCTTTCCCTGCAAATAAAATGGAGGCACATCTGCACTTTCCTTGCAAACAAAATGGAGGCAAGCCCGTACATGCATGCAAACAAAATGGAGGCACATCCGCACCTACCTGCACACAAAATGGAGGCATGCCCACACTTTTTTGCAAACAAAATGGAGGCAAGCCCACACTTGTCTGCAAACAAAATGGAGGCACACCCGCACTTGCCTGCAAACAAAATGGAGGCATGCCCACACTTGCATGCAAACAAACTGGAGGCATGCCCGCACTTGCCTGCAAACAAAATGGAGGCACTCCCGCACTTGCCTTCAAACAAAATGAAGGCACACCCACAATTGCCTGAAAACAAAATGAAGGCACACCCGTACTTTCCTTGCGAACAAAATGGAGGCATGCACGCACTTGCCTGCAAACAAAACGGAGGTACTCCCACACCCGCCTGCAAACAAAATGGAGGCACACCCACACTTGCCTACAAACAAAATGGAGGCACGCCTGCACTTGCCTGCAAACATAAAGGAGGCATGCCCGCACTTACCTGCAAACAAACTGGAGGCACATCCGCACTTGCCTGCAAACATAATGGAGGCATGCTCACACTTACCTGCAAACAAATTTGAGGCACATCTGCACTTGCCTGCAAACATAATGGAGGCATGCCTGCACTTGCCTGCAAACAAATTGGAGGCACACCTGCACTTTCCTTGCAAACAAAATGGAGGCACGCCCACAATTTCCTAGCTAACAAAATGGAGGCACACCAGCACTTGCTTGCAAACAAAAAAGAGGCATGGCTGCACTTTCCTAGCAAACAAACTGGAGGCATGCCTGCACTTTCCTTGAAAACAAAATGGAAGCACACCCACACTTGCTTGCAAACAAAATGGAGGCATGCCCGCACGTGCCTGCAAACAAAATGGAGGCAGTCCCACACTTGCCTGCAAACAAAATGGAGGCTTGCCCATACTTGCTTGCCAACAAATTGAAGGCATGCCTGCACTTTCCTGGCAAACAAAATGGAGGCATGCCTGCAAACAAAATGGAGGCATGCCTACACTTGCTTGCAAAAGAAAAATAGAGGTACGCCTGCCCTTTCCCTGCAAATAAAATGGAGGCACATCTGCACTTTCCTTGCAAACAAAATGGAGGCAAGCCTGTACATGCATGCAAACAAAATGGAGGCACATCCGCACCTACCTGCACACAAAATGGAGGCATGCCCACACTTTTTTGCAAACAAAATGGAGGCAAGCCCACACTTGCCGGCAAACAAAATGGAGGCACACCCGCACTTGCCTGCAAACAAAATGGAGGCATGCCCACACTTGCTTGCAAACTGTAGGCATGCCTGCACTTGCCTGCAAACAAAATGGAGGCACTCCCGCACTTGCCTGCAAACAAAATGAAGGCACACCCACAATTGCCTGAAAACAAAATGGAGGCACGCCCACACTTTCCTTGCAAACAAAACGAAGGCACACCCGCACTGTCTTTGCAAACAAAATGGAGGCACGCCCGCACTTGCCTGAAAACATAATGGAAGCATGCCCGCACTTGCCTACAAACAAAATGGCGGCACACCCGCACTTTCCTTGCAAACAAAGTGGAGGCATGCCCAAACTTGCTTGCAAAAAAAATGGAGGCATGCCTGCACTTGGTTGCAAACAAAATGGAGGCATGCCTGCACTTGCCAGCAAACAAAATGGAGGCATGCCTGCACTTGCCTGCAAACAAAATGGAGGCATTCCTACACTTGGTTGCAAAAAAAAAATGGAGGTATACCTGCCCTTTCCCTGCAAATAAAATGGAGGCACATCTGCACTTTCCTTGCAAACAAAATGGAGGCAAGCCCGTACATGCATGCAAACAAAATGGAGGCACATCCGCACCTACCTGCACACAAAATGGAGGCATGCCCACACTTTTTTGCAAACAAAATGGAGGCAAGCCCACACTTGCCGGCAAACAAAATGAAGGCACACCCACAATTGCCTGAAAACAAAATGGAGGCACGCCCGCACTTTCCTTGCAAACAAAACGGAGGCACACCCGCACTTTCTTTGCAAACAAAATGGAGGCACACCCGCACTTGCATGCAAACAAACTGGAGGCATGCCCGCACTTGCCTGCAAACAAAATGGAGGCACTCCCGCACTTGCCTGCAAACAAAATGAAGGCACACCCACAATTGCCTGAAAACAAAATGGAGGCACGCCTGCACTTTCCTTGCAAACAAAATGGAGGCACACCTGCACTTTCTTTGCAAACAAAATGGAGGCACACCCACACTTGCCTGCAAACATAATGGAGGCACGCCTGCACTTGCCTACAAACAAAATGGCGGCACACCCGCACTTTCCTTGCAAACAAAATGGAGGCATGCCCACACTTGCTTGCAAACAAAATGGAGGCATGCCTGCACTTGGTTGCAAACAAAATGGAGGCACACCCACACTTGCCTGCAAACAAAATGGAGGCACGCCCACACTTGCCTGCAAACAAAATCTCGGCACGCATGCACTTTTCTTGCAGACAAAATGGAGGCACGCCTGCACTTGCTTGTAAACAAATTGGAGACACAGCCACTCTTTCCTTGCAAACAAAATGGAGGCATGCATGCACTTGCCTGCTAAAAAAAATGGATGGACGCCCGCACTTTACTTGCAAACAAAATGGAGGCACACCCGCACTTGCCTGCAAACAAAATGGAAGCACGCCCACACCTTCCTTGAAAACAGAATAGAGGCACACCCACACTTGCTTGCAAACAAAATGGAGACATGCCTGCACTTGCCTGCAAACAAAATGGATGCACACCCGCACTTTCCATGCAAACATAATGGAGGCTCGCCCATACTTTCCTGGCAAGCAAAATGGAGGCACGCCTGCACTTACCTGCAAACAAAACAGAGGCATGCCTACACTTTCCTTGCAAACAAAATGGAGACATGCCTGCACTTTTCTTGCAAATGAAATGGAGGCACGCCTGCACTTGCCTGCAAACAAAATTGAGGCACACCTGCATTTGCCTGCAAACAAAATGGAGCAATGCCCGCACTTTCCTTGCAGACAAAATGGAAGCATGCCCGCACTTTCCTTGCAAACAAAATGGAGGCACGCAAGCACTTGCTTGCAAACAATATAGAGGCATGCCTGCACTTTCCTTGAAAACAAAATGGAAGCACACCCACAGTTGCTTGCAAACAAAATGGAGGCATACCCACACTTGCCTGAAAACAAAATGGAGGAATGCCCGCACTTGCCTAGAAACAAAATGGAGGCACGCCTGCACACAAAATGGAGGCATGCCTACACTTGCCTGCAAACAAAATGGAGGCACTCCCACACTTGCCTGCAAACAAAATGGAGGCACGCCCGCACTTGCCTGCAAACAAAATGGAGGCATGCCCCGTGCTTTCCTTGTAAACAAAATGGAGGCACGCACGCACTTGCTTGCAAACAATATGGAGGCATGCACGCACTTGCTTGCAAACAATATGGAGGCACGCCTGCAGTTGCCTGCAAACAAAATGGAGGTATGCTCGCACTTTACTTGCAAACAAAATAGAGGCAGGGTCACACTTGCTTGTAAACAAAATGGAGGTATGCCCGCACATTCCTTGCAAACAAAATGGAGGCATGCATGCACTTGCCTGCAAACAAAATGGAGGCACACCCACACTTGTCTGCAAACAAAATGGAAGCAAGCCCACACTTTCCTTGAAAACAGAATGGAGGCACACCCGCACTTGCTTGCAAACAAAATGGAGGCATGCCTGCACTTTACTTGCAACTAAAATGTAGGCACACCCGCACTTTCCTGCAAACAAAATGGAGGCACACCTGCACTTGCCTGCAAACAAAATGGAGGCACGCCTGTACTGCCCTTGCAAACAAAGTAGAGACATGCCCACACTTGCTTGCAAACAAAATGGAGGCATGCTAGTACTTTCCTTGCAAACAAAATGGAGGCACACCTGCACTTGCCTGCAAACAAAATGGAGGCACACTCACACTTGCCTGCAAACAAAATGGAGGCACGCCTGTACATTCCTTGCAAACAAAATGGAGGCACGCCCGAACTTTCCTTGCAAACAAAATGGAGGCATGTCAGCACTTGCTTGCAAACAAAATGGAGGTATGCCTGCTCTTTACTTGCAAACAAAATTGAGGTACATCCACACTTTCCTTGCAAACAAAATGGAGGCACCCCCGCACTTGTCTGCAAACAAAATGGAGGCACGCCTGCACTTTCCTTGCAAACAAAATGGAGGCACGTTCGTACATGCCTGCAAACAATATGGTGGCACATCCACACTTACCTGCAAACAAAATTGAGGCATGCCCGCACTTTTTTTGCAAACAAAATCGAGGTAAGGCTGCACTTGCCTGCAAACAAAATGGAGGCACGCCCGCACTTGCCTGCAAATAAAATGGAGGCACTCCCACACTTGCCAGCAAACAAAATGGAGGCACACCCACACTTTCCTTGTAAACAAAATGGAGGCACACCAGCACTTTCCTTGCAAACAAAATGGAGGCACACCCGCACTTGCCTGCAACATAATGAAGGCATGCCCGCACTTGCCTACAAACAAAATGGAGGGAAGCCCGCACTTTCTTTGCAAACAAAATAGAGGCATGCCTGCACTTGCTTGCAAAGAAAATGGAGGCACACCCGCACTTGCCTGCAAACAAAATGAAACACGCCAGCACTTGCTTGCAAACAAAATGGAGGCACGCCCGCACTTGCTTGCCAACAAATTGGAGGCATGCCTGCACTTTCCTTGAAAACAAAAGGAGGCACACCCGCACTTTCCTTGCAAACGAAATGCAGGCACTCCCGCACTTGCCTGCAAACAAAATGGAGGCATGCCTGCACTTGCCTGCCAACAAAATGGAGGCATGCCCGCACTTTCCTTGCAAACAAAATGGAGGCACGCACACACCTTCTTTGCAAACAAAAGGGAGACATGCCAACACTTGCCTGCAAACAAAATGGAGGCACACCCGCACTTTCCTTACAAACAAAATGAAGGCACACCTGCACTTGCTTGCAAACAAAATGGAGGCATGCCCACACTTTCTTTGCAAACAAAATGGAGGCACGTCCACAGTTGCCTGCAAACAAAATGGAGGCATGCCTGCACTTGCCTGCAAACAAAATGGAGGCATGGGTGCACTTGCCTGCAAACAAAATGGAGGCACACCTGCAACTGCCTGCAAACAAAATGGAGGCACACACGCACTTGCTTGCAAACAAAATGGAGGCACGCCCACACTTGCCTTGGAAACAAAATGGAAAGACGCCCGCACTTGCCTGCAAATTAAATAGAGGCACAAATGCACTTGCCTATAAAGAAAATGGAAGCACACCAGCACTTTCCTTGAAAACAGAATGGAGGCACACTGACACTTGCTTGCAAACAAAATGGAGACATGCCTGCACTTGCCTGCAAACAAAATGAATGCACACCAGCACTTTTCTTGCAAACAAAATGGAGGCACGCCCGCACTTGCTTGCAAACAAATAGGAGGCATGCCTGCACTTTCTTTGGAAACAAAATGGAGGCATGACTGCCCTTTCCTTGAAAATAAAATGGAAGCACACCCACACTTGCTTGCAAACAAAATGGAGGCATGTCCACACTTGCTTGCAAACAAAATGGAGACATGCCTGAACTTTCCTGCAAACAAAATGAAGGCACTCCCACACTTGCCTGCAAACAAAATGGAGGCATGCCTGCACTTGCTTGCCAACAAATTGGAGGCATGCCTGCACTTTCCTTGCAAACAAAATGGAGGCACACCCGCACTTTCCTTGCAAACAAAATAGAGGCACTCCCGTATTTGCCTGCAAACAAAATGGAGGCACCCCTGCAGTTGCCTGCAAACAAAATGGAGGCATGCCCGCACTTTCCTTGCAAACAAAATGGAGGCACGCACGCACCTGCTTGCAAACAAAATGGATGTACGCCAACAGTTGCCTGCAAACAAAATGGAGGCACGCCTGCACTTTCCTGCAAACAAAATGGAGGCACGCCCACACTTTCCTTACAAACAAAATGGAGGCACCCCCGCACTTGCTTGCAAAACAAAATGGAGGCACGCCCGCACTTTCCTTGCAAACAAAATGGAGGCATGCATGCACTTGTCTGCAAACAAAATGGAGGCACAGTCGCACTTGCCTGCAAACAAAATGGAGACACACCCACACTTGCTTGCAAACAAAATGAAGGCACACCTGCACTTTCCTTGCAAATAAAATGTAGGCACACCTGCACTTTCCTTGCAAACAAGATGGAGGCATGCCCGCATTTGCCTGCAAACAAAATGGAGGGATGCCCGCACTTTTCTTGCAAACAAAATGGAGGCATACCTGCACTTTCTTTGCAAACAAAATAGAGACACTCCTGCACTTTCCTTGCAAACAAAATGGAGGCACGCCTGCACTTGCTTGCAAACAAAATGGAGGCACACCCGCACGTGCCTGCAAACAAAATGGAGGCACACCCATACTGTCCTTGCAAACAAAATGGAGTCACATCCACACTTGCTTGCAAACAAAATGGAGGCACACCTGCACTTTCCTTGCAAACAAAATGGAGGCATGCCTACGCTTTCCTGCAAACAAAATGGATGTGAGGAAAATTAAGGGTTTCGGAGGGCCGTCCGGGAAGGGGGGGATTGGTATGAGCATCCAATGAATAGATATGTCAGGTTACTCGGGGGGCAGCAATATGGGGTCGTGGTTAGCGGCAGGTGAGGGAGCCAGCGGGGTACCCTAAGGACACAAATATCTTGCTTTAAACAAGGTCTCGCTTTAAACAAAAAAAGTCAGCAATTACAAAATAATTCAGCACGAGTAATCCAGACAAAGCATCATTTCAACACACCAGCCCCAGATGATGCATCTTTTCAGGTGTACTTCTCAGCCCATACCCTTACACGAACCCCCCCTCCCCAATCCAAGAAAGCACATGACACTCCTAAGATGGCTGAACCTTAAGCAGGCCTGGAAAATGCATCTCCTGGACCCCCCCCCCCGAACCACAGGCCTCGATTTAAACAGAAAGCCATGACAGTTCAGCACAGTTTTGCATCTTTCCAGGTGTGCTTATCCACCAGCCACTGAGCCATGGTGCTCAAGATGGCTGAGAGAGCTTCTGTGAACAAGCATACCTGGAAAGAAACATTGCCTGTGTGCAAACTCTCAGCTTCTCACTTTAAAGTAAAAAAAAAAAGGTCCACATTTCAACACAAGGCAATCACAAAATTCAGCATTAATCGTCGGTTTCAACACACCAGCCCCAGAAGATGCATCTTTCCAGGTGTGCTTCTCAGCCCACACTGTCCCACCAACACCCCCCCTCCCCAATTCAAGAAAGCACACAGCACTCCTAAGATGGATGAGCCTGAAGCAGGCCTGGAAAAATGCATCATCTGCCCCCCCCCAACCACAGGTCTTGCTTTAAACAAAAAGGCAGCAATCACAAAATTCAGGAATTGTGGCAGGCAAAGCATCTTAAGTGTGCTTATCCACTACTCACCGAGCTGAGAAAGCACGGTGCTCAAGACAGCCAAGTGAGCCTCTGTGGACAAGCACACCTGGAAAGAAACATTGTCTGTGTACGCAAAACCCTCAGTGTCTTGCTTTAAAATACAAAATAAAAAAGACCTCACCTGGTCCACCCCCACCCCCCACAACAATAGGTCTCACTTTAGCAGATTGGTTTGGGGCAACTGACTGGACGCATTATTTTAAAACAGGTGCATCTTGACAGAGAGTAAAGCTTCACAAAATATACTGCAGAACCACAGTAGAATGGTTTGGGGCAACCAATATGTTATTTTAACCCCCTCCCCCCAAAAAATCAAAATCAGTTTGCATAAGCCAAACTGGCAACATGTCTCCCTATCAGAAGCACTCAAAAAAGAACACCCAGAACACTCACCAGTTTTGTATCAGGAACCCCCATTCATGACCCGAAAGGATCCTAAAGTGACCCAAAATAAGCACAAAAGCAAGTCAGCAATGGAGGGTCTATTTTTTAAAAGACAGTGCACTAAATACTGTTTTATTACACTGGTGAGCATGGAACATATGAACATATGAAGAAGCCAGCAGAAGATGGCCTATCAAGTCTGCTTGTATTGCAGGGTCCACAGCTTGAGCTTATGTCCCTGCCCTCCCTCCCCACTCCTCCCATCCTCTCTACCCATGATTCTTACCTTCCTCCTATGCCTATCCCAGCCCCTCTTAAAGCTGCCCACTGTCTTCAATGAGATGACCTCTTCCGCAGCGCATTCCAAGTGTCCACTACCCTTTCTGTGAAGAAGTGCTTCCTAACCTCCCTCCTAAACCTTCCACCCTCCAGCTTAAGACTGTGCCCCCTTGTGATATGGTTGCCATTCAGCTTAAAGAGACTCTCCTTATCAACCTTATTTATCCCTTTCAAGTACTTGAATGTCCCAATCATGTCTCCTCTCTCTCTCCTGTCTTCCAGGGAGTACATGTTCAGTGCCCTCAACCTCTCCTCGTATGCCTTGCCCTGCTGACCGGCTATCATCTTTGTAGCCCTCCTCTGTACCTTCTCCAGCAGGTTAATGTCCTTTTTGAGGTGTGGGCACCAGTACTAGTATGGTGCACCAACATCATGGCAATCCCAGGGCCATAGCATGGCGCAGTACACAGAAGTACTTCAATGGGTTATTGTGTGGTTTTAATTGTAAAATCAGCAGAAACCACACAAGCCCAACCAAAATATCTCAAATACATGCAGGAATACATGCTGATGGGTTGCAGATATCAAATGGATGTTGCAGCAGCTCCTAGATGGAAATATTCTTACCTGACTGTGGTGCAGCAAACATGGTGGTGCAGTGAACAGGGCTGTGCAAAGTCATTGTGGTGAAGTGCACTGGAAAGGTGATGGTGGACATGGCTCTCCCACAACACAAAAGTGCAACAGGGAAAAAGGGCTGAAGACATGCAGTGCACAGGCTTTTATAGCCTGACTAAACCGGATCAGTTCTGATGCACACAGCAATCGCGAGGTTGTTCATAGGTAAATGGGTCGGGTCGGGGGGTAGCGCACACACATCCAGGGCATCTGGACACCGAACGTGGAGTCAAAAATGAATCCCGTTTTGGGAAAGCAGAGACCAAGGGAGTAAAGAAAGTGCTTGACTGTACAGTAGCTACTTGCCAGTGCTTAACAGCAGGGATGCTGTATGAGCCAGAAATGTGGCTGAACAAATTTGGGGGGCATATTCAGCACAGTCCTTACAGAGGGCACTGCTTGTTGTCTGCCCCACAGCAGTTTGGCCAGACAAGAAAATTCAGGCAGATGTTTAAATAGGAGCCAAAACATGAAAAACCAATAAAGACACACCACACTAAGTTTCACATGAATTTTTTTTACAAACAAATACGGCATAGGCTGAATATAGCCAGCAGAAGTTCAAGTTCAAGTTTATTGCAGGAAAACTCCATTGAGCAAGCTCATTCACAAGGAGGTCCTGTGACATAAACACTTAAAGTACAAACACAGATAGGTAATAACAGTATATACATGAAATGCACGTTACATGATACAGGCTGGATATACATACAAGGGTACCACATAGGGTGACCGCAGGTGGTAAACATTGATATGAGACAGGAAGTGACTTACAGGTTGCATACTGATAAATGAAACATGATGACTGGTGTGCAATACATATACAGTATTTTGCCAGCTAGAACAAACAACAGTCTACAACTGATATGGGGAGGAGTGATTTGATAGAGTAGCAGTGGAGCGTAAGCAAAGATAAAGCCAGGAGTAGAAGGGAAGGAAAGCAGTTAATATGACAAATCAATTATACCTTACCAGTGGATAAATATGGCACACATGGGGAAGGAAGAGACTTAATGACAGTTACAGGTGTCTTTTATTTTGGCTGAACTTAGCAATTTGTAGAAATTTATTGAAACTGTGCTAGTTAGTTTCAGTACGGTTTGTAATTGGTTCCAAATGGAGGGAAGGGCATATGCAATAGAACGTTTACCAAAGGAAGTCCGCGTCCTTGGTATGTCAAGCATAATAAAGTCAGATTTTCTTAACGAGTATGCACTATGTGAGATACTAATAAGGGAAGAGAGATAGCTTGGCAATTTCTACAGGAGCAGTTTAAGAGTCCATAGCCCAGCAAGGAGCAGGCGTCTAGTAGTAAGAGATGTCCAACCAACAGCTGCATATAAGTCACAGTGGTGCGAACGGTAAGGGGAGTTGGTAATGAACCGTAACGCATGGTGATAAAGGATGTCCAGTTTACTTAGATTTGCAAGAGGGGTGGAGGAATAGATTACATCGCCATAGTCGAGTACGGGGAGAAAAGTGGCCTGTACAAGCTTGTTTCGAGTTTCAAGGGGGAAAAGGGGCCTATTTCTGTAGAAGAAACCTAACCTTGCTTTTAACCTTCTAGAGACATCTTCGACATGGTCACTGAAAGATAATTTATTGTCGATCCAGATACCTAGATATTTAAATTTGGTTACAACTTCCAGAGGCTCGTTTAGCGTGGTGACAATGAAGTCTTGGGCAAGGGTATTGGGGGGCCTGTGACAGCACTGCGGGAGAATATCATCGCTTTAGTCTTCTTGGCATTGAGCAGAAGCTTTGCCTTTATTAGATTATGCTCAAGTTGTGCGAAGTCCGCTTGAAGCACTCACTTGACTTCAGATAACGATGAGCCAGAAGTATACATACAGTATCATCTGCAAAAGTGCAGATTGGACATAGATATGTTAGCATCTAAGTCATTAATGTACAGAGAAAACAAGATAGGGCCTAAGATGGATCCTTGGGGGACTCCTCTTGCAACTGGCAAGGCAGCAGAAAAAAAGCCTTCCGCCTTTACTTTTTGGAATCTTCCAGTTAGGTAGCTAGAGAACCACTGGGTGATATGGTATGTGGCACCCAACTTTGCAAGGCAATTGACTAATAGTTTGTGATCAACAGTATCAAAAGCTTTGCTGAGGTCCAAAAAGACTGCACCAGTTACCTTCTTAGCATCTATAGCAGAGATCCAATCATTGGTTACTTTTGCTAGTGCAGTGATTGTGCTATGATTAGCCTGGAAGCCAGATTGAGCTGGGTTAATGAGAGAAGGTTTCCAAGTGAGATTTTAACTGAATATGGATCAGTTTTTCGAGAACTTTAGAAAGGATAGGCAATATGGAAATAGGCCTATAGTTGTTTACATCGCATGGGTCACCAGATTTAAATAGAGGGAGGATATGTGCTGATTTCCATCAGGACGGCACAGTAGCAGATGTAATGGAAAGATTGAAGATGTGGAGAATTGGGGCAGTGAAATGGGCGTAGCCTGACCTTAGGAAAAAGGGTTCCAAGCCATCGTCCCCTGCGCTTTTTTTGGTGTCTAAGTTAAGAAGAGAATCTTCTACTTCTTTATAAGTTATCTCGCGCAGTTGGAAGGGGCTGGGTGCAGGACTAGATGTGGCGGGAGGGGTATGCTGGCTCACTGCAGCACCAGCATAAGGTGACAAGTCAAAAGCTAATCCAGCTGTGGCAAGTGGGAGTTAAGTTCCTCCAGGATTAGGGACTTGTTTTCCACAATCTTGCCACTTGCAACCTATCTTTGTTGGGACAGAGGGGCCATGGGCAGTCCTTCTATAGCTTTGATAGTCTTCCATATTTTATGAGGGTTACCTTTAGCTTGTTCGAGAGTAGAAATATAATAGTTAGCTTTAGCAGAGCGAAGTTTTTTTACACAGTTATTCCTGGCTGTTCTAAAGGCCTGCCAATCTGAAGATTCTTTGGAATGTGTAGCTTTAGCCCAGAGCTTATCTCGAGCTATAAGGGCTGCCTTGAGATCCAAGGTGAACCAGGGGTTGGAATTGTTCCGTACCCTTACTTTGATGAAAGGGGCAAGCTTATTTATTATTGTAGTGAGTCTGTCATTAAGGATGCAAGCTGCCTTGTTGACATCTTTGGCTAGGTAAAGATCTTGCCATCTGATCATGGTCCAGTCAGATAGGAAGTTTACTGCACTGAATTTGCAAAAGGATCTTTTTGTTATAAAGATGGGTTGCGGCCAGGCCTTAATTTGAGATCTTATGCAAGCAACAATTCCATGATCGCTCATGTCGTTGTGAAACACTGCCAAATGAGATATTTTGTGTGGATGGGTGGTTAGTACCACATCTAGAATGGAACTGTTGGCAGTATTTAGAGTGTTGTTCCTAGTAGGTTCACTGACTAATTGCCCAAGACCTAGCTTGTCACAAAGGGATTTGATGGAGAAGATGCTATGAGTCTGTATGTCACAATTTTCAGATAAAAAAAAATTTACTTTTCAGAGATGGATAGCTAAAAATCAAACTGATAACTGCTGCTGGAACTCTGAAACTGTGTAACTTATCTATGCCAATGACCATCTATGAAAAGCACATGTTATTACTGCAATAGCTGTTTTGATATTTTTTTAAAAAGGGGCTTAAACTAGGTGGTACATTGGTAGCCCCTTCTTGTGAACAAACCCATATACATAAGATTGCAATCAGCGCCTGGGATTGTAAGTCAAAGTATATAGTCTGAAAAAGGATCATCAGAGCTTACAATAAGAGACACAGGCATTGTAGATTGTGAGTTCCCAGGAGCAGTCTAAACAGATTGGTATTGATTTCTCCTGGGAGCCACACACTGCATTCGTAAATAGCTGGGATTCCACTATAGCGGGGTTCGCTATAGTGAAGGGTTACTTTACTTGACTTCCTTGGTCTTTTCTGAGATCCTCCCTGTCTGGGGGAGGGAGAAGGTGAAAGACAGAGTAAGGAAGGAGGAGGAGATCAAGGAGCTCAATGGGTGGTTAAAAGTGTGATGTCAGGAACAGAGTACAACTTTGAGGAAAACTGTGAGGGCTTCTAGGATAAGAGGCTTTTCAAACATGGTGGCTTTCACCTGACAAGAGAAGGGACTAGTGCATTAAGGCAGACATTTGACGTCTACATTGGCAGACAGTTAAACTAACTAGGGAGGAGGCTGGGGCTAGGGATTCTACGGTTGAGGTACTGTAGATGAAGTGGCGAACCTAGACAGGATTCCTCAGCGAGGGGTGGGGGGGGCAAGGTGTACAAGAAGTAGTAGCAGAGTGGAACATGTTTATAGGACCAGAAAGTGTAAACAAAGCAGACCAGTAAAGAAGAATGAACATGGCTGTGTAAACTAACAGAAGTAACCTTGAGGGCTTTCCACCTCCATTGAATAGGCTTAAGCATATTCTGTATTACCCAGTATTGTTACTAACAGATCTCATTCCCCCCACTGATGTAACACAAGATGTATATGGTTACAATTATTATTGCCAGTTTATTCATCTTAGCTATGATATATTGTGTATCATGAAACTGCACACAGTGCTATATGTATTGTAATGATATGTATTAAAATAAAATATAAATTAAAAAATGATAAAAACAAGACACCTAGGATATCAAGGAATTGTAATGGGGAAGTCATTCATGAACCAAGAGAGGTGGGAATATAAGATGGAGGGTGGTGTGCTTCAAGGCCAGGAGTCTGTGTAATAAAATTAGTGAACTCCAGGCACTGATGGAAGACTTTGGGCTGGATCTAGTGGCAGTTACAGAAACGTGGGTCAATGAGAACAATAACTGGGACCTGGCAATTCCTGGACATACCATCTATAGGTGTGACACAGGGATGGGTAGAGGTGGAGGGGTGGCAATTTAGGTCAGGAAAGGAATAAAGGCAGTAGAGGATACAGCCTCTGGAGGGAAAGGGGAGGTAGAATCACTGTGCATATAGCTCATAGAGTCATCAGGTAGAGAACTTCACTTTGAGTGGTTTACCAGGCACCAGGGCAGGTACAGGAGAGAGATAAGGAACTAATAGTAGAAGTAGAAAAGCAGGCAGCAAAAGGAGAGGTTGTGGTAGTGAGAGATCTCAACCTGCCAGACATTGAATGGGCCATCCTAGCAGCCAGGAGTACCAGAAGGGAGGTCCTGCTTAATACTTTGCAGAGCAACATGCTGGTGAAGCAGGTCAGGAAACCCACTAGACAATCAACCATTCTCAATGTGGTACTCCCCAACTCAGAATGAGTAGGAGTACAGGTTGGGGAACCACTGGGGTCCAGTGACAACAATACTATACAGCTTAAGTTGGCCTTGGGCACCAGTACGCTCTCATCAAAAACTGAGGAGCTACACTTCAGAAGGGAGAATTTCAACCAAATGAGGAAACTAGTCCTGGGCAGGTTAGCAGGAGTGAAAGAAAGATGAGGGGTTAATAAAATGTGCTGTTCTCACAGCACTTAAACCATGCACAGAACAGTTATCAAGAGAATCATGTATAAGAGACCAATTTGGTTTCTCTGAAAAGGTCAGGGAGGAACTGAGGACTGAAAAGAAGGCCTGTTTAAGGTACAATGAAAAGCAGGGGATGAGGAATGGAATGAGTATAAGGAAAAAAACTAGAGAGACCAAGAAGGCAGTCAAGATCACAAAGGCAGGTGCAGAACTGTGATTTGTGGAGGGAGTCAAAAAAGGGGAAAAACAGTTTTTAGATATAAAACAGAAAAAAGAAAGATGAGAGGGGGATTGTTAGGCTAAATGAGAGGGGCAAAGTAATAGAGGAAGATGGGAAGAAAGCAGCTGTGATGAATGACTACTTCTTCTCGGTATTCACTATGGAGAACAGTGGGCTCTTGCCAGACAACAATATAAATGCAGCTGATAAAGGGTCCCAGAAAAGAAACTGCAGTATACTAGTGAAAGATTCAGAAAAGGGTTAGCAGCTCAGAAGGTAAACAAGGCCCCGGGGTCAGACAGGATGTATCCGAGGGTACTAAGGAAAAGGGCATTGGTGTTAGCAGAGCCTCTAGTGAGGCAGTTCAGTAGCTCTTTGCAGCAAAAGGTGGTTCCAAAGGACTGAAGGATGGAAAACGTAGTTTCACTACCCAAGGGAGGAGACAAGAAGCAGCTGGGAAACTACAAACCCATCTGCCTTACCTCCATGGAGGAAAACTGAAGTAGACACTATTCAAAGAGCACCTAGTGAAATACTTGGAGAACAATGGGCGTCAGAATAGCAAGCAGCATGGATCTGTGACAAGGAGGTCCTGTCAGACCAACTTGATAGTATTCTTTGATTGGGTAACCATGGTAGTTGATATGGGCTTGCAGTAGACTTACTATACTTCGACTTCAGCAAGGCATTCTACTCAATACCACACCGAAGGATGCTGAAGAAAATGAGGAATCTAGGTACAGATAGGAAAACAGTTAAGTAGGTAGGGAGTTGGTTGGAGGGGAGGCAGCAGAGAGTTGTGGTGAATAGGGTCAGATCAGTGGAATGAGAGATCACCAGTGGAGTACCACAAGAATCTGCCCTGGGCCTAGCCCTCTTCAATATGTTCATCAGTGACATAAGAGAGGGAATCCAGGGGAGGCTGTGCCTATTTGTAGATGACACTAAGCTTTGGTAGAGTTTACAACATGGAGGGGATAAGGGAATTGCAGAGAGATCTGCAAAGGCTGTAAAACTGGTCTGATGTCTGGCATCTGAAATCCAGTCTCATGAAGAGCAACGTGATGCACTTAGAGAACAAAAACCTCAGAACAGAGTACTATACGGGAGGGGTTCAGCTGGACACAACATCAGAGGAAAGGGACCTAGGTGTCATCATCAGTGACTCCCTTAAACAAACCAGCCAATGTAACAAGGCCTTCAGCAAGGCTAACAGGATGCTAGGGTACACTGGGAAGGGTTTGACAGTAGGAAGCAGAAGGTACTATTTCACCTCTATAGATCACTGGTAAGACCACACCTGGAGTACTGTGCCCAATTCTGAAGTCTCCACCTAAGAGAGGACATGGACAGGCTGCAGATTGTACAATGCAGGGTGACCAAGACGATTCATGCAAGGAAAGCAGATCCTTTGAGGATCGGTTAAAGGCACTGAACATGTATTCACTCGAAACCAGACAAGAGGAAGGGGACATGGCTGAAACCTTCAAGTTCCTGAAAGGAGTAAACAAGGTGAACTGTGAAGAGCTGTTTACCAGGAACAGTGGAGCTGAGACATATGGTAATGAATGGAGGTTAATGGGGGGAAAATTTAAAAAGGATGTGAGGAAGTATTAGTTTTACGGAAAGAGTGGCTGAGCTGTAAGGACTGAATGTTAGTCTTGTGTATTAACAAGTACAGAGAGCATCCAGCAGAGATAGAGGGTGGATTGAATATGATTCTAGATTACTGTGCAGACATGCAAACCTATCGAGAGTTACAGGTAAGTAATTTTCCTGTTTTCACAGAGTCAGTCTCCTACATTGAGCCAAACTCTTTGGTAGAGTATAAAGCAGTACCATAAAAGAAAGGCAATTGGCTGGAGCAGTCTAGAGTTGCATAGTTATACGAGAGAAAAATGTGTCATGTCAAATCAGCACCGCATAATGCCACTCCTGTTGGTACTACAGTAAACCACAGAATCAGAAATCCACTACTTTAGTAGGAAATTTAAACAGCCATATCAGGAGGGGTAACTTACCATTCTTGTTGTGTCATATCATCAACTACTGGAGGAAGAAACTCAGTGTGCTGTCTGGCAGTGATTGTTGGGCTTAGCAGTCCTCTGGGTCTAAGGATGGCACCCAGTCTGGCAGAGGACAAGTTGCCTTCATGCCTTAAGGGTGGCATGATCCATTTATCAAGAAAGGAACCCCCATTAAAGGGCTTTCTCTTGGGATTGCAGATCTAACCTGGATAGCTGTAGCAAGGCATGATGGTGAAGGTGGACAGCAGAGGCTGCATACCTAAAAGTGATTTCAGAAGTGTGGTAAGCCACCCTTAATTGGTTTGCATCATCTGCGCCCCATGGTCCACAAGTTTTAAAATATGCCCTGCATGAGGAACATCAGGTGATTGCTGCAACAATAACACAAGCTTTGGCAAAAGATCTTGATTATAAACAGTCATGTATAACAGGGAGCGGGCAAGCCTGATGGACAAGAATGCCAAGGTATAAGCTTTCCTGACTAGAGAATCAAACCCTTTCAACCAGGGGCTGATGACTTGGATGATGCAGAGACAATCTGCAGACCGTTTACTGATACAAAAGTGGAGACACCTGGAGAATGTTAATCCAGGTGACTGAGATTTGTTGGGATGATCTAGCACAGATGAGGTACCTTGAGGACTGTCAGTAGAGTAAAGGGGTGTTTCCATGCAATTGTAGCTGCTGTCACAAGATCTGGTTGAACTGGAGAAGCCCCACAGTATTCTGGGAATGGCAGATATAAATAAGGAAGTCTCCTCAGAGATTTTTCCAACAATAGTATAAAGCCCAGGGATTCTGCAATAGTAACAAATTTTTAGAGCATCACTTCCTCTGGTTGAGATTGCAGAACATATCCAGATGGCTCTGAAGCCTCTATGGAGACACAGCTGGGGAAAAATTTGCAATAATTTAAAAACTGTGCAGTCCTGAACACCAGGGATATTAAAAAATAGGGATAGCAGGAGCTATGCTCCTGTGAACAGGTGAGAGCATGCATCAGGAACCAGCGCTGCTGTGCCCTTGATTCTCCAAAAATAAGGCTGAAGAATGGCTTGTTGTGGGGACCACTGAACTGGATAAGAAAGGGTTAGGAAATGGGATGCAACTTCTTGCTTATTGCCAGCAGTTGTTCTGCAGAGTATGCCCCTATTGTCTGATTTGCCCATGAATGCCCAAGGGCAAGGAGACTGCAGTAACAGCTTGATACTTACATGAGGTAAAAGCTGGACACCATACTACAACCTGAGGTATAGAAATCTGAACAGCACCTCATGGTACACAGTGCCCTAAGCTAGGTGCCATGCCTGGCACCAAGCACAGCACCAATGATAGTGCTGATATAGGATCCAAGGATGGTACGATGTCAATGCTGAGCAAGGTACCATTGCCTATGGCAGAGGAATAAGATCCCCAGGGAATGCAACAAAATGTTTCACCACCTCTTGCCATGGGTTAAGCAGTGGAGAGAAACTGGAGGCCAGATTTGACATCACTAGGAACACCCAGCATTGTACCCAGAGCTGGGGGTACACCAGGACCTTCATGGAAACATTGCCTAAAGTGAGTTTGAATGTGGTTGGTGTAGTGACTGCTTAAAAGAAGTCAAGGCAGAGAATAATGGCATCAGTTCCATTGTATCTGACTCTACAGACACCTGTAGTAAAAAGGCTACTCAAAATCTAAACTGACCTCCACAGGCTTTATGTTTTTTATATCATCATCCCCTACTTGGCCTGACAATGGTGATGAGAACAAAGAGACTGAGGAAATTGCCAACACCTGTCCTACTGAGGACCTGGAAAGTCTTAATGCTTCACTGTGATTTTTTTTAATTTCCCTTCTTCTCCCACCTTCCTTGGTTACTTCTCCTCAATCCTTGTGTACCTTTTCTCACTCACCCCCTCCTCTCCTCTCTAGCTATTTTATTCCATTCCCTCCTACCATATCTTTCCCTTTCCTTCCCTTCCCTTTCCCTTCCCACTGTCCTCTTCTTCTCCCTCGCCTTATTTCCTGGAGCATCAGCAGCAGCCTCACTGCTGCTCCCTGGCTTCAGTTGAAAGCTCTCTGAAAGCTACTCACCCATCCCCCATGTCCAATCACAATCTCCCACCCACCACTCTGCAGATGTAATGGATCACTTAAATGCTTCATTACCCTGCTACTCCTCCTAGCAAGTGATGTGAAGTTGAATCGTATCCCCTTCCACTCTCACTTCCCCCTTCTCCCCAAAGCGTTAAGGGTTCTTGATTTCAACAACCACAGTCTCCTCCCTAAGACTGATGATCTGAATCTGTGGGTCCCGAATCTCTGGCCAGATCTACTTATGGTATCCAAGACTTGGGTCTCCTTTAGATTCTGCTATACATCTGTTTCCCTCCCTGGCTACACTGT
Source organism: Neoceratodus forsteri (assembly GCA_016271365.2). NCBI lineage: Eukaryota > Metazoa > Chordata > Ceratodontiformes > Ceratodontidae > Neoceratodus > Neoceratodus forsteri. Next base: position 34,033,515 of record CM057459.1, read on the forward strand.
CTTCCAAAAGGACCATGGCAACTCAGGTGAAGACACTGCAATTTACTTCTCTCTCAAACCTTGTTTTGAGGTTGTGCTTTGCTCTTCCATTCTCCTGGGGAGCAAACTCACCCTTCCTTCCTCCACTTCTGTCTTCATTTCTGGAATCCGAATCAGACTCGGTTCTTGACATTTCTCCTCCATGTTTTTACTAGTGGCCTGTGGTGAACTTGTGTTTTTGGGGGCGGCTTTAACATCAACTAACTAGCCCCATCCTCCAAAATGATAGTTCAAAAAATTCAATCCTTTCACCTCACACAGAATATCACAGAGCCTACCTTGCTCCACTCATCAAATGCCCACCTTTACCTAATTAACTGGAATCTAGCATCCGGCCCCCATGGTACCTGGGATACTGGCTTCCTCCCTAATGTTCTCAGCAGTCATCATCAGGTCTACTGTGTATGGAAAGTTTCCTTCACCAAGATCCCAACTAAGTTCATATTGTGACTTGTCTGCCTTGCTGGATGATCTTCACTTAACCAATTGGTCTTTCCTCTAACTATTGATATTGATGATGTTCTTTCCAAGTTACAGTCTAACTTCACTGCAGTAGGAGCCAACTCCCTTGCAGGGTCCATGTCAAAAGCTTTCCTTGCCTTTGGTCTCAGCTGAGCTCACCACCTGTCTTAAAGTGCATGACAACGTGGTACTGCCACAGGACCTCTAAGTCACCAATGGATCAGGCTAGATATAAACAAGTCAGAAATGCTTGCATGACAGCTACTAGGCTAGTGGCCAAGGTGGGATATTTTGCTTCTTACTTCCAGAACAAACTTAAATGTCCCTCTAACTTCTGGAAGGTTGTCCACACACTGATATACCTTGGTTCTCAGACTGTGCGGTTCCACCATTTATAAGCTTGTTGGCTTGGCTTCTTCCCATTTCTTCATCACTTGTACTTTCTTTTTACTTCCTTCCCCATCCACCTTTATCCCCCTCTCTCCCCTACATCTCCCCATCCCCTGCCCCTTTTATCTTATCTCACCTGCAGCTATACTGTCTGCACATCTAGCTTTCTACGCCTTTAATACAACAGTCCAGATAACCTCGATTCCAAACTTATCTATCTCTCTGCCCCTGCTGTGGCCTCCCCATCACTGATCTCCTCAACCTTTCCTTCCTCTCTTGTACAGTTCCTGATGTAAGTGTAACCCCCCTGTTACCCGGGGTTACTAGAATCCCAGTAAGACCTAGTGGTAGGCAGGGAAGGCAGCTTGTGAAACTCCAGTTAAATGGATTTCACACTGTCTCACTCTATTCTCAGTCTCAGCTGAGACTGAGGGATGACATCACCATAGAACTTTCGCAGCTGCATGAGTCACATTGGAATCTGCAGTTGGGAGTCAGGTTAAAACGTTGGGAGTGTTTGAAGGGAGTTGTGTTAGCAGTCTTGAAGAGAGCAGCACAGCAATCTGTGCACAGGCTCTTGGAGCCTAAAGCTCTGATATAGAGCTACTTTAAGGGAGAGGTGTGTGTTTCCGCCAGTAAGCTGTTTTTGAAGTGGTGGAGACCGCTGTTACTGGTCCCTATGTCCCACCCCTGAGGGGATGGGGTGGAAAGGTTGCATGTCATTCCAGGGGCAACCCTCCTGGTGCCGGCTAGGGAAGAAGCTGCCTTATTCCAAGTTGTGCAGCAGCAGCACCAGAATCTGTGGGAAAGAGATTCCTGTGAAGAATCGCCTGTGGGGCACCTTCAACCAAAGGGTGAGTTCGCTCTGACATAGGGCCATTGTTTCACCGGAACTGTTGTAAAGCGGGGATTGGACTGCTTAATCAGTGGGAGGCCTAGAGTAATGGGCTAAGCCAAGTAGAAGTATGTTCACGTCCAGCACAAAGAGTAAAGTAAAGTGGGGATTGGACTGCTTAATCAGTGGGAGGCCTAGAGGAATAGGCTAAGTCAAGTAAAAGAATGTTCAAGTCCAGCACAAGGGGAAAGCCAAGACATGTAGAGGAAATGTGCTACGCATTTACCCTTTAATATACATTGCCAAGCTTTTCAGAAAAAGATGTTTAATGTCCAGAGAAATGGTCGGGTATGAACTGTGGAAGTGAGAGGTGGGAGAGCCCCCATCAGTAGTAACCAAATTCACCTCTATGGATTTGCTCTGTGGCCCTTTTACTTTCCCGCAGGCACTTGGCCAGTGCTGAGGAAAGTACCCAGACGTGGGATTAAAAGGAAGTTTCCCTTATGGAGTCGAAGGCTCTTAGGTGGTTTAGGGAGCCACCAGAAAATGTGTCCATGTCAAATGGAAGGTGTTCAAGTGGCCGGCAGGGGAGCTGAGCCAGGGAAATCCCAGAATAGTGCACAAGTTCGAGTTATGTACCCAAAGCAGCATGCAAGTACAGGCTGTGTGCCTGGTGGGTTCAGAATCTGAGGGCTGAAGTGTTGAGGAAGTATTCTGATTCTTAATCTGCATTACCAGAAGTGTAGCCCTGTGGGGGTCCGTCTATGCTTTGTTTTGTTCTGCTTGGATGTGAATAAAGACACACTTTAGAATCCCATTCCTGGTATTGGACATTACAGTTATTGCTTCCTGTGTTTGGATTTACTTGGGTGCCCCTGTGCAGAGTAGCCAAACCTAGCCCTTGTGCCGAGTAACCTAGTCCTCCCAGAACCCAGTCCCCCACCTGGTACTGCTGTCAGCTTTAACAGCATACCACCAGTCATTTGCAAAAGGCAGGGGTGAGGGGTTACATATGCAAGAGGGCAAAAGTTGTCACCATTCTCAAAGGTGGTGAAACCTCTGCCACAGGCAACTAGCTCTTCATCTCCCTGGTCTGGCCAGATTTCAAGAGCACCTTGCCCTCTCCCAGATCTCACCTCTCATTGACTCCTTTCTCAGCCCTTACCAGTCTGGTTTCAGGAAGACCCACTCTACTGTCTCATCTCTAATTAGGTTCACTGATACATCATTCAGGGGATGGATCAGGGCCTGATCACCTCAGCTATCATGTCAACCTGGCAAAAGACTTCAGCACTGTAGCCTACCCCCTCCTATTAGGAAAGCTCTCAAGGGCTGGCCTTTCTAGGTTTATGATTAGAGGGTTTAGCTTCTACCTGGCACACAGGTCTCTGAACTTGTAAGTGACTCCCCCAATACCCTTCCCAAGTGGTTTAGGTGTACCCAAGGCTCTGCCCTTGGTACCATCCTGTTCTATGTATTCCTTAATGACCTCACAAATGCATGTGTCTCGTACTACATTCACATATATACAGACGACACAGTGCTTTTTGCATGTGGGTCCTCAGCCCCTCAGCTGGTTGCTCAGCTCCAGCACTTCAACAGTGTCCAACATTGGTTCCATAACAAGCAAATCATGCTCAGTGCCAAGAAAATGATATTCATGACCTTTGGAACCAGGCAACCACTGCATAAACTCCATTCTCCCTGCTCTACATGATCCTGGATGGCTCTCAGCTAGAGGAAGTCTCCTCCTTTAAATACGTAGGTGTCTAGCTAGCCAGTCATCACAACTTCTCCTGTCACATTGACACCATCCACAAGACGTTCCTCCCCAAATGTGAAGTGTTCTACAGGAACAGAGTCAGTATCCCTCCCTCTACCCGCTACGAGATTGTTGAGAAGATGATCCCTCTGGATTTTGATTATGGAGATGTGGTTTATAGCACCACCCCAAAATTAGCCTAACTTGATCCTCCTTCCCACTCATTTTGTTTCACCCTTAACTGTCCTCACCGCACCCATCAGTGTTACCTCTACTCCTCACTCTCATTCCCCTCCCTCAAGGGCAGATGCTTTTTTCACAGCATCTCCCTAATCTCCAAATTCTTGATTGCATCCCTCCACACAGAAATACAAAATCTGCTGGCAGAAAAGTACTGTTTGGCTCATCCAGTCTGCCCAGATATTCCCTGCCTAATCTGTCTCCATAGAGCATAACTGATCTCTGGCAACCCTCCCCCCTCCTCTGTTTTCTAATACACACTCTTATGTCTATCCCACATATGCCAGAAGCAGCTCCTACCCTTTTGGCATCCACCACTTCTACTGGTAATTTGTTCCACACATTTACCACCCTTTCAGTGAAGAAATACTTACTCAAATCTCTCTTAAACTCCCCCCCCCCAGCTTAATGGCATGCTTGTAGCTCTCGGTGTTATTTCTCATTTGAAAAGAGATTTCCCTCCTGCACCCTGTTCACCTCTGTGAAGTACCTGTAAGTCTCTATAATGTCACCTCTTGCACTCCTCTCTTCCAGGATATATATGTTGAGATCCCTCAGTCTCTCCTTGCAGGGTTTCTTCTGCAAACCCAACACCATTTTAGTTGCCCTCTTCTGGACTGCCTCCACTCTGTCAATATTCTTTCTTCTTTTTAATTTGTATTTTAGGTACTTTTTTTCTGTTTTCTCCCTGATCCCGACCCCCTACCTTCAATGTGGAGGCATGTGCACGCTGTGTCTCAAGGTGCCCTCCCTCTGTGTCACCCCTGCCTCCTACACTAACCACCAGACTTCCACCCGGTGGTAGTGGGACTATGGGGGGTGGTGACCACCCCCAGGAGAGGAGAACTGCCTTCCAGCTGCAAAATTTTACTCTGACCCTCCCTCCCCCATGCTAGCCCCCCGATGACCCGAGTCTGTTCTCAAACCCGGGTTGCCGGTAATGTGAGGTGTAAAGCATCCAGTGCCTCAGTCCTCAGCGCCACCGTGCCTGCCTGTCTATATTTTTTCTAAGGTGTGGCCTCCAAAACTGGACACAGTCCTCTTGGTGAGGTCTCACCAGCAAGAGATATGGTGGTAACACCACCTCCTTCCTCCTGCTGGATAAACCTCTCCCTATGAACCCAGCATCCAATGAGCCCTATCCATTGCTTTATCACACTGCCTGCCACCCTGAGGTTTTCAAATATGATAATCCCAAGGTCACTTTCCTGTTTAGAGACTGTCAGAACTCCTCCCCCCCCATCCTATTCAGCACCTGGGTTCCTATGTGCTAGTTGCACGATCTTGTACTTTTTGGCACTGAACCTCAACTACCATGTTTTAAACCACTCTTCAAGTTTCCCCAAATCACTGGTATCCAGATCCACAACTGCCTCAGCGTACTCTTGCCCAGTTCCCGCCTCTTACTACCTCAGAAACTCTGATCCCTCTACTTCTCTCTGCTCTGCAAGAAGACTTCTGTCGTCAGGCTGCCTTTTCTAACAAATCCTCTCCCACCAGCTCTGTCTCTGGTCCAGCCACACCTCTCCATCTGCTCCTCCTCCTCCTAATACACTGCCCTGAAATCTCTTCCCTATGACCACAATTCTGATGTCTGTTTTTGTACCTGACCTGCTTGCCTCTCTTCTACTCTCTATGTACCATTCTCACCACCTCTCGCATCCCTCTGTATTGGTCTATATTGATTACTGCTTCCACCCATTTTTGTGAGGAATTTTAGCCCTGGCCTGTTTCATACATGTTTCAGTATTGCCTTGCTTACCACAGGTATTTTATTTTTTTATTATTTATTTTTATTCTTGTTTTATTTGATTAGCAAGAACTCTCTAATTTTTGGACAATCTCCTTTGCGCCTATATACACAAGAGGCAGTATAGCACAGTGGTTTAAGGCTCTGAACTGCAAATCTGGTGATATCTAACAGACTAGACCTGGGTTTGAATCCCACAGTTTCCACTTACATACTGTGTGACCCTGAGCAATTCACTTAACTTTCCTGTGCTCCCAGGTCGTGCCTGTAAAAAAGCGTGCTAATCCTGGTTAAACCACTAAAAAAAATACACAATTTATATTTTTCCAGTGTATCATTTTTGCAATGTTTGCTAAACATCTTCCATTACCTTTTTTAATTTGATTTTATTCATTTTTTGAGAACAAGCAGAACACACATGACCACTTGCATCATGTCACCTATTAACCCACTGCTGCAAAACCAGGAAGTCAAATCTACAAGGTATATACCCCACACCCCTCTAGGGACAGGCATAGTTCAAGGGATGGGACTACCAACAGAAATAAGAAAACTACAATAAGTTATGTGTTCACCTGACATTGGCCTCGGAGAGAGCCCATGACAGCTGGATTTTCTCCCCAGAGGCCTCACCTGGGGAACCCCACAATGCAACTCTGCCCTTCACTTCTCCAGCAGCGTTCCTTCCCCACAGAAAGGCATGATAATCCCTGTGAAAGAAATCCCCTTTTGATTAGTGAGGAACATAAGAATATGTATAGTGAGGAATGTGTTTTCCTAAGTAGGCAAGGCGCCCACTAGGCATTAGGAAATTATCATTCAAACTGGGAGCTGTGACAGAGGCTTATAAAAGTGAATGTCACTAGACTGAACTAGCAAGAGATGCCTGCTGGCTGACCATTCCGAGTAAACTATGGTGCAAAGATAGTGACCCAACTCTCCCAAATGTCCTGAAATACAGAGCTTTGATTATTCTTTTTAAAGCTTATTTTCTCCATTCTGTAGATTGTGACAGTAAGGTCCCTCCATTCCACCAAGGTTGGGATGGTGTCTGAAAGCCAGTTACGTGTAAGAAGTTTATTGATTGTTAACAAGATGAGAAGCAATTTTTGTCTGTTTTTAGCTTTGAGCCCGTGGGAATGGCCCCCAGATGTGCATATCTAGGATCTGGAGGGCATGAATGGCCCACGATTTTGCCCATTTCTGCCAGACATTGTATCCGATAGCCTTGAATTACATACAAAAACAGAATTTATTGGCAGATAAGGACCTATTGGCCCACTCAGTCTTCCCATTTTGCCTGTGCCTATACTCTTACTGCAGACCCCACCTGATCTCCTGCTACTCCCCCCTACTTTTCTACCAAGATTGCTTTGTGCCTATGCTATGCATTCTTGAAGCCCACAACTGTTTTTGCCCTCACCACTTCTGCTGCATGACTATTCTAGGTGTCCACCACCCTTTCTGTGAAGAAGTACTTCCATACATCCCTCCTAAATTTCCCCCTTCCAGCTTCATAGCATGCCCCCTTGTTCTCATGCCCCTTCTCATCTCAAAAATACTCCCCATCTTTATTTGACCCCCATGAGGTATGCATAGGTCTCTATCATGTCCCCCTCCCTCTTTTCTTCCAGGGTGTACATACTGAGATTCTGCAGTCTCTCCTCGCAAGGCTCATGATGTAGCCCCTGCACCATTTGACTTCCCTCCTCTGTACAGCCTCTACCCTGTCTATGTCCTTCCTGAGATACGGCCTCCAGAATTGGACACAGTATTTCAGGTGGGATCTCACCAATGATCAATATAGTGATAACACCACCTCTCTCCTTCTGCTGGTTATTTCCAATCTTATGCACCCCAGCATCCCACTGTCCTTATCCACTGCTTTCTCACACTGCCTCGCCACCTTTAGGTCATCAGATGTGATAATCCCAAGGTGTCTTTCCTGTTTAATGACCATCAGGACCTCTCCCCCCATTTTATACACCACCCTTGGGTTTCTGTGCCCTAAGTGCATGATTTTACACTTTTTCACACCAAAACCCAGCTGCCATACATTTGACTACTCCTTGAGTTTTTTCAGATCTCTACTCATTCCCTCCACCCCCTCCAGAGTGTCTATCCTATTGCAGATTTTGGTGCCATTTGCAATCAGGCATACTTTCCCTTCGTCTCCTCTGCAATCTCACTAATAAAAAAAAAAATTGAGGAGGACAGGTCCCAGGTTACTTTCCCCTCATTAAGGTGAGTGACATTTACCACCACCCTGTGTCACCTATTCATCAACCAGTTCTGTACCCAGTTTACCACCTTGGGTCCCTCCCCCGAACTGCCTATTTTCCTTATTAGCCTCCTATAAGGTTGGTGTTGAAGGCCCTTCTGAAGTCTAAGTAGGCCATGTCCACCGAACCACCCTGATATTTTTCCCTAACCACCTAAAGAAATTAATCTAGTTTGTCTGACATAAGACACCTACCCCATGAATCCATGTTGGCCACTGAATGTAAGATACTTTATTAGCCTTTCTTCTAAAAGAGTCTCCATTAACTTCCTCACTACTGACGTTAGACTGCCTGGCCTACAGTTGCCAGCATCCTCCCTACTACCGCTTTTATAAAGCAGGACTACATCTGCCCTTCTTCAGTCCTCTGGAACCACTCCTATTTCAGTGAGTTGCACAATAGGGCTATCAGAGGTTCAGTTAGTATCTCCCTGAGCTTCATCAGCACCCTTGAGTGTACCCCATCCAGCCCCAGAGCCTTATTCACTTTCAGATTTGCAAATCCTCTCAAGACTCTTTCCTCTCTGAATGGACCTATATCTACGTCACACCCCATGGTGTTCCTGCTGCTTCTATGTGGTCAATTCAACTCAGCCTTCACTGTGAAGGCTGAGTAGTAGTATCTGTTCAGGATATCTACATTTTCCTGATCATCCTCTGCATAGTCTCTCCCTGCTCTTCTGAACCTCACAATCCCGCCCTTTGTTTTCTTCTTTTTGCTTCTGTATCTAAGAGAAGGTCTTGTCCCTGTTAGTTATTTCTTTGGCTAGTCTTTCCTCTGTTTGTGCCTTTGTGCCCCCTCATGATGATGATGCTTCCCTTTGTTTTTCCTGGTATACCTCCTTATTCTCTTCCCTCTGCATCTCACTGTACCTCTTGAATGCTACCTTTTTAGCCTTTACTATCTCAGCCACTTCCCTCGAGAACAATAGTGGTCTCTTTTTCATCTTATTTTTGCTCACTTCTTGCATTCAGAGATGTGTTGCCTTCTCTGTGCCATCATTAAATTTGGCCCACTGTCCCTCCACCCCACCCAGGCAATCCCATCCACTAGGTAGTCTCTGAGGTATTCACCCATTTTTTTAAACCTGCCTTCCTGAAGTCCAGGACTCTTTTCCTCATGTGGCTTGTCTCTGCCACTGTCCTTATACTAAACCACACTGTACGGTGGTCGCTGGTCTCCAGGTGGCATTCCACCTTGACATCTGCAAGACTGTCCCTGTTTCTGAGCATCAAGTCCAATATTGCCCCATCTTGAGTGGGCTGTCTGACTAGTTGCTGAGACATGCCCCCTGCAAGGAGTCTAGAACAGCAATGCTTCTAGCCAAGGCTGCAGCTGGGAGGCTCCAATCTACATCCAGCAGACTGATGTCCTCCACAGCAGCACCTCCTGCTTTTCTGCCATAATGCTGATGGCTTCCCAGTGCCTTATCTAGTTCTTCCCCCTGTGTTGGAGGTCTGCATATCACCCCAGTGCAGACAGTGGCTCTGTCTCCTGTCTCCAAGGTGACCCACAGAGCCTCAAACCCCTCCTTTCCCCATGGCTTCCTTGCATTTTTGTCACTTTTATACCCTCTCTCACATATAGCACAACCCCTCCACCCTTCTTCCTTTCCCTATCCTTCCTGAAATGAGTGTAAACAGCTATGGCCATGTCCCACTCATGACTACCTGTTTACGCTGACTCAGTAACAGCCAAAAGATCCAAGTCTGCCTCTGCCGTGATGGCCTCCAGGTTTAGAATTTAATTTCTAAGACATCTTGCTGTTCCTGGACATGCACCTAGGATGAGGGTGTGGTTTGCTTCGATCTCTCCACACCCTCTCTAACAGGCAACTGAGACATCCAGGTGGAATTTTGCCTGTAAAAGTGGCATGATAAAGAAGCGGGAGCTGTGCTTCCAGACATTTTCTTGCCAGGTTAGGGCAACGGTTGTTTTGTTGTAGTTCATGCAGATCCAGAACCAAAGCTTGTAGGATATGGGAAACCATAATTCCACTTCTCAATTCATATGAATATATTGAGTGTCCCCATTCTCTAGGGTTCCCAGCCCTATATGAATGGGGACACTCAATATATTCATATGAATTGGGAAGCAGAATTATCTGGGAAATAGAGATGAATAGGCCCAATAAGTCTGTTACTTGGGAATGAATATTTTGCCAGTAAGTCAGTGATAGAACTGTAGCGCCCCCCCCCCCACACCAATTTGGGGCTTACCTTAAGTGTCTCCCAGGTCTCCATCAATGCCCACTGCCAGGCAGATGTCCTGCAGAGATAGTAATTCCATGGTTATTTGTGGTTATCCAGTTGATTTGCATGAGAGGGCCATGATGTGTCTCCGCCCCTGTCCCTTTAAGGCCATAGCAATGAGTATATAGCAAATGGTCTGAGCTGGGTCCCAGTGCTTCAAGACAAGTGACACGCCAGGCACCATCCTGATTTGCACCACTCTGCAGTCAATAGCAAAGCAGAGGGAGCTTTAACTAGTGCTATAAATATTTACTTTTAACTTGTTATTATATTTAAATTAGAGTGCTTGTTTAACCTGCCTTCTTGCAGCTTATGTATCCAAATGGGAGCCACCATGTTTGGTCTGGGACTTCCAGGAATTTGGACCAACTGAGACACAGGGGACCTAGAGGGGTCCTTAGTTCAGGTGCCTCATGGGAAATAGCTGTAGTTCTTGTCATTTAACAGATTGGCACCTAAACTGATGAATGGGAGCACCAGAACTGTGACTGACAGTGTCCCTAGCCAACCGAAATCTGGAAAAAACAGACTAGTTCAGTAAGTGTTAGAAAAAAGGGTCAGCTGCTTGAAGCGCTGAGAGAGTGATCAGCTCAAGCCATTGAGAAGCAGCTTCAGGAAAGGAGCAAAGGAGGATTGGCAGGGAGAGGCCTGACTTGCCTCCCTGCTATTTTTTCCAGAATTGGACTGCCTTATAGCAGTAAAACAGACTAATCTGAAAGCTAAAACTAAACTATGGCAAGTAGCCCTGAGACTCTGAGGAGTGCAGTTTGAGCCATCCCTTACCAAATGTGACACAATGGCAACACCATGGCACCACAATGGCAACACAGTGGTGAGCTACAAAATGTGCAATGGTACTACCCAGTGGTACCCTGGTTGTACTATGGTAGTTTAAATTTTGATTATTTTTGTTGATATGGTAGGATAGTGGTACAATGGTATCACAATGGAATTGAAACAAACCACTGTGATACCATGAAAACCTTAATGGTAGTATAGTGGTAATCACAGTGGTATTGTAATGGCAAATGAGTGGTATTACAGTGGTATTCCGAAGAACTTTTTGTAAGGGATTGGACAGAAAGGAGCTTCTGTGAGCATTCGGCCCAAGAACTGTGATCAGACACTGTTTCTACAGACTACAAGATTTGCTCAGTGAATCGACTGCAATTGCGAACCAGCCTGAAACCAATCTGAAAGATAGAGAAGCGAATGTTGTTTTCATTAAATGTGCTGAATGTTTATTGTGGGTCAAGGCCTACTGTCCAGGGACTCCTGATTGCCAGAAAGGAGCCCAGCTTTACCAGTGACTGAACTGTCTGCCAGCTGGGGGTTTTCACCAGCAAACAAACCGAACTTTGCCAGAAGTGTTTATCCAGCCTTGAGACTATGTCAAACCCAGTCCAAGCCATCTATTCCTGCACCAGTGACTGCTTTCTCGTCGAGAGACCAGCTTGGGGATCCAGCCCCTGCACAGCAAGGAACTGTAGGTTGCGGCCACCTGGAGGGAAAGGCCGTGAAGTGGAGGTGAGTCATGCAGGCCAAGTTTCCCCATGCTCTTCAGTATTCTGCAGAAGGTCTTCATATCGCCAGGCCAATCCCCATCAGCTGGTCTTGTGAGAAAATTCAGGGTAGCTCCCTGCAACATTTCTTTAAATCATTTTGTGCTATCATCTGATTTTGTCAGTGAGTTACAGGGTTACATTTGTACTGGGCCAACTGCCCAAGGATTCACTAAAAATACCACCAACAGCTTAATCTGGTTCAAGGTCAGTTGGCATTCATCTGTATCCCCCTCCCCCGGGTCGTGCCTGAAAATAGGCAGGATTTGTCTAGTGCACTTACCCGGTCAACAAAAACTAAAATAAAAAAAATAAAAATGCAAATAACCAAGGTCTTGTTTATGCATGTTTAACTGCTTTTTCTTTCCATCAAGGGCCCCAACAACAGCTGCAATGCCAACCGCCTCGAGAACCCAGTTGTTGTCAGATTGTTTTACTGTGGGACTAGAGTATATGCATGCAGAGTAACCTGAATAAAATCAGTAAAGTAATCATGCTTCTAGATTCATGCCCCCACCCTTGTTCATGCCCCTTTAATAAAACTGATTTACTGTTTCACATTTAAACTGGCTTACAAGAATATTCTTAATTGGGGTAGAGATACTGAAACATGTTACAGTATTGAAAGTGCATGCTTGCCTTGTTAAAGCTGTCTTTACAGGGGGTTCCAGGGGATTTGTTCAAAGACCAGACCCTGGAGTAAGTGCAAGGTGTGTGAACATATTGTTAATGCTCATTACTAATTGTGTGTCAACTGCTATAAAGGGCTGTAACACATTACAAGGTTCATGGTCACTAGGTGGGTCTGTGGGTGGATATAGCTTCCCAGAGGGCTGTAACAGGTTAGGTAGATACCTCCACATACTTTACTCTGTGCATCTGTACTTCTATTCCAGCCAGCTCACTTACATCACAAATGCTCTTTCATCCCTGCCCCCCATCAGAACGCTCCTAGGCGATGACCTTGAGGTAATCAACAACTTCAGATACCTGGGCTGTGACCTCGACCAACACCTAACTTTTTCTGCCCACGTTACTTTCCTTGCAAAAAAACTGCGCCAACATATTGGTTTCTTCTACAGGAAAAAAGACTATTCATGACTGAAGCCAGACTACGCCTTGTCCAGTAAACTTTTATGCCACTTCTCGACTATGTCGACATTGTTTATGGCCGATGCTCGTACTCCCTGCTTTGCCAACTGAATACACTCTACCACCGAGTGATTCACTTCATTTCTAATGCACACCGTCACACACACTCACTGCGAGCTATATACCCAGTTAGGCTGGACCTCCCTATTGTCTAGACGCCTCATCCACTCCCTCACCTGGTTATATAAAGCCCTTTTGTCTAATCTCCCCTTAAATATTTCTACTGTCTTTCATCATACTACCTGTTTATACTCATTACGGAGAAATAACTACATTACGCTAGAAGTACCTTGCTCACGTACTTGGTTCGGTGATATGGCCCTAAGTCATGCCCTTCTGGCTGCCTGGAATAAAGCACAATCCACTCTCAAACTTAAAAATCTTGTACCCCTACGCAATTTCAAAGCATTAGTCTCCAGCAAAATTGGTGACTCCTGTGCATGCCACTGAGCCCTCTCCAGTCCCACTCAATCCCACCCTTTCCTATTTCTTCCTCCCTCACTCCCCCTCCTCTCTCACATCCACTTCCTATCCCACTATCCCTTCCCTTCCCTAGTTCACCTTCTGCCCACAATCACACCCACCCCTAGCCCTCCCAGTCCTCCTTCTTCTCCTTCATTCCTTGCTCTCCCCTCTGCCTCCTGCCCCAACACCCACCCCACCTCCTCACTTCTGCCACAACCTTCCTCCCTCGACTCACCCCCTTCTCCTCACCCCTAAAATCTCTACTGGTCATATGGCTTATCTCCCTGTTTACAATTTGCTCCAAATGTTCAAACCTTATGTTCTCACCATGTCTTAACCTCACTGTTCTGTACACTGTAACCTGTACTTGTGTATATATGTACATACTGTATATAACCTTGTAATCCTTCACTCCATACATGTATTTATTGCTGCTTACTCTACCCTATAGATTGTATATTTGCTAATAATGTTTTAGCCTTGGTGGTTGCTCAGGACCTCCTTGTAAATGAGCTTGCTCAACAGAGTATTTCCTGCCAATAAACTTTGACTTTGACTTGACTTTGACTCTGGGTGGAGGCATCAAAATCTTGAACCCAGGCTCCTCGACCTGTTGTCAGAAGTACAGGCAGGGATAGTAACCCTAGAGATAGTGCCACCTATGGGTTACATCTTGGAGGCACTGCTGAGATTAGCGCCCCCGGCCAAAATATACAAAATTGCAGTTAGTTGTTAGTTGAGTGCCAAAACCGAAATGGAGAACATCGCTAAGGCTAAACTTGAAATTCCCCCTCACAAAATGGCTGTGTACCGCCTGTTGGGGAGGAGTGAGGTGGAAGATGTTAATCCCCACCATGCTTTAATGTTATTTGATATCCCATTAGCTACCACTAAAGCTACTATCGAGGAGGCAGTGAGCAAAGTCAAGTGTCTGGGCAAAATCATTGTACGAGGGCAAAATGCTGACCTGTTTGCTCAGACAATATAGGTTCTTATTGAATGTAGTGTTCCCATAGACCCATAGGCTGTGCCTTCCCCCTCGTTATTATGCCTGAGGGATCCCAGGTGGGATGGAGGACTATCACTATGCATAGTGGGGTGCCTTCCCTTGGGGGTTCACCTAAACTGGAAGGGTTAACAGAGAAGTTTGGAAAACTATTAGTAGCTGAGGGACAGACCTCTGAGGATTTGAAAAGGGCCATAGAGAGTACTGGGGGCTACTCCAGTGAATTCCTCCCTGGGCCATACGCTCCTGCCTATGCCATCTCCCCTTGCAGTGTCCCCCATAGTGACACCCACTGTGAATTTGGACTCTTACCACAGGCTCAGACTGTTTTCGGGCACTGTTCCCACCTCCGTGGGGGAAGATGACTTTGAAACCTGGATGGACTATGCATCTCCTTTGGTCCAAGAGTGGCAATGCTTGGAGGGTGAGAAGCAAAAGAGACTCATGGAAAGTTTAAGGGGCCCTGCACTTGAAGCCATCCAATTTCTGAGGTCCACCAGCCTGGAAGCCTCTACCAATGAATACCTGTCTGCTTTAGAAGGAGTGTTTGGTAGTACTGAGTCAGGAGAGAACTTAATGTGGAAGTTCAAATCCACCAAGCAATGGAAGAATGAACATCTATCTGCCTATGTGACTTGAGTAGAGAAGGCTCTTCAGAGAGCACACCGCAAGGGTGGTATACCAGCTAGTGAACTGAACCGAGTGAGGCTAGAACATATTCTCAAGTCTGCTCGCTACTCTAGTGTGCTTATGCTAAAGTTAAAATTTCAGGATCGCAAGGACAATCCCCCTGCCTACTGCTGGCTGATGAAGGAAATTCCAGAAGCCAAGACTGAAGATAACTGTTGGGACCCATATGCTGGCGTGGCACGAACTGCTTCCACTAATGAGAAGGATACTGCCCCTGATTCTCCACAGATCAGTGACTTGCTGAGAGAACTAAAAGAACTGTGAGCCCACCCAGAACATGGCTGAAATGGTGAAAAGCCACGTCAACTGCACTTCCAACACTGAGGCCACTCGTGAAGGTCAACCTGCTGTAAAAGTGGCCAGTGCCCAAGTTTTTTTTTTTTTTTAATTTATTTCCCTCCGGTCACGGCTCCATGGAACTTCTCTCAGGCATCCGATCCTTGTCCTGCCCAGCCTGAAGCCTCCCCGATCAGTACCTCCTCTCTCCCCCTCCTCCCTCCGGCCAGCACCCCCAGTTTAACCCACCTGGGGTGGGTTGCCCTCTCCTCTTGGGCGCGCTTACTAGTCAGACTCTGGCCACAGGGTAGGGTGCCCTGATGGAGGACCTGGCAGGTCAGTTGGAGCTGGCCCGGCATGGGGCATGGGGACAGGTGCAGTCACCTCTCCATGGTGCCGTTGTTTTCCCCCTGTTCTTTGTGCTACCTCCCCCCCCTCCCTGCGTGGTGCACGTTGATGCCCTGGCACATGGCAACCCTGCCAGCATCGACCACACTAGTCTACATGCATGTCTGGCTTGCTGTAGTGCCCCCCGGCCTCCACTGGAGGACACCAGCATGCTGGGACATCCTTCCCCTTCTACCTGGGGAAGAGAGCACCACAAGGGCGCACATCCTCAACCCTTCCCAGCCGACCCCTGGCAGCCCGATCGATCCTGAACCCAGGTCGCCGGCGTGGTGCAAGGTGTGGCATCCTGCACCTCAGCCCTCAGTGCCACCGGGCCAGCCCTCCAGTGCCCAAGTTACTGAAACTAGATATGGCAGTGATGCAACAGAAGAAATGAGAGAGCTGCAAGCTATGGTGAGGGACTTCATTCACACATCCCGACAGCACGTACCCTGGAGAAATTACAGCGGAGCTGAAGCAGAGCCTAGGCCTACGGAAGAGTACTAGCCTGCACCCTCTGACCACTGCAAGCCCAGAAAGGATCCCGTTCAGCCTCGTGAGCCCAGAGCTCAAGTATTCTGTTATCGGTGTGTCGAAGATGGGCTCACTAAGAAATCTTGTCGTACTTCTGAGGACCTATGCAGAGTAACTGCCAAACTGCTTAGCCAGGTTCGGCAAAGTAACATAAACCCACAGTATGGACCACCCCAGAAATCCTTTTCATCTAAAGCCATTGTTCAAAGACCTGCTAAGGCTGCTCCTCCAGACTAGTCAGAGATAGTAGGCCCCTCTATGGAGACCACTGTGCACACTGATGGTATCCCGGCCCGGGCCATATTGTAGTAGTAGTAGTAAAAAGACTTATTTTATACAGGATATGATGGAAAAATCCCATCATTAGGACCTAAGTCCTATTTACAAGATGGTCCTGTTTTCATATAAATACAGAATTGCACATAAAGCAATTGCAAAGACAATGCATACATTAAAACAATTTCACCGTAAAACAAACAATCGGCAAATACACAAGGCAGGTAATATTTACTAACTAGCCACCGCACATACATCTTGTCCTAAGTTCATATTTCAAATCCCTCATGAATAATTTAATACTGTCATTTTCTATTTCTTCTGTTTTATTCATTGAGTTCTAAATTTCAAATGTAATAGCAACAAAAGACATTTTACTGTACTTATTACTTAATCTGAAGCTGCTGGTCTATTGGTTTTTAATTATCTAAACATAAGTGGGTGTTAGTTGCTCTCAGAGTCACCCTCAAGTACTTTAGTGTAGTGAGGTCCCATCTTATATTATATTTTGTCTTCAGTTGCTGTGGTGGACTATAATTAAATGTAAGTACTTCCATTTTTGTAGTATTGAGAGCGTAGCCTGACAGTTCTGAGAAGGTTTTAATCTTTTCCATGACCTGTATTAATGGGGTCTCTGGATCAGTCAGGTAAAGCAGCACATCGTCGGCGTATATCGCTACCTTGTGTGTGCTGGGTCCTAACGGGACTCCTCTTATTTCTGGATAATTTCGAATCCATTGGGCTAGGGGTTCGATATATAAAGTGAATAAGAAGGGGGGCAGGGGACACCCCTGTTGGCTGCCTCTATTTAAATTTATTTTCTGGGAGATTATACCATTAGTACATATGTAAGCTTGTGGTTCTATATATAAGCACCTTATTAAGTTGATAAATTTTTCAGGGAAAGCAAACCTGGCAAGGACCCCATATAGAAAGTTCCAGCTTACTCGGTCAAAAGCTTTTTCTGCATCTAGGCTCATTAAGATAGCTGGTGTTTTTTGTTGATTAAGCTGGTCAAGAATATGTATTGTATGACGGACACTATCAGCTGCCTGTCTATCTGCGACAAATCCTGTTTGGTCTTTATGCACTAAGGTTGGGATTAGGAATTGCAATCTTTTTGCTAAGATAGAGGTTAGGATCTTATAGTCAACATTTAGAATCGAAATAGGTCTACATGATGTACAGAGGGTGGAGTCCTTGCCGAGTTTGGGAATGACTGAAATAATGGCCTGTCTCCAGGAAGGGGTAAGTATAGAACCTTCGGACATTATTTCCTGATAGGTAGTTCTCATAATGGGGATCAATGTTGTCTGAAATTTCTTATAAAATTCCATGGGAAGTCTGTCATTCCCTGCATACTTCCCTGTTTTCCCATCCCGTATTACATTGTTAATTTCAGTTTCTGATACAGGGCATAAAAGTTGGGTTTTCCAGGTTTCTGAGACCCGAGGGAGGTGCAGTTCTCCAAAAAACTTCTGTATCTCCTCCTGAGGGGGATCATCAGGTTGGGCCTACAATTGCTTGTAGTATGTCTGAAATGCCTCTGTGATATGTTCTAATTTAGGGCTTTTTATTTTTGTTAGGTGGTGCAGGATTCATGCTATATGTGCTTTAGCTCTCTTGGCCCTTAAACAGATGGCAAGGCACCTCAGGGCCCTAGGACCTCCCTCATAGTAGCTTTGCCTTAGGTATTGAAGATTGAATTCTATCTTAGCATCTAAGATGTTATTTACTTCTTTTTTGTGTTTTGTTAGCTCTTTTTCTCTTTGTCTCAAACATTCCTTCTGTTGTTGTGCTTCTAGTGTTTGTATCTGGCTTTCTAATATTTGTTGCTTTTGTTTTTTCTGTTTCTTTCTGACAGAGGCTATAGCCACTAGTTTCGCTCTAATTACAGCTTTGAGGGTGTCCCAGATCATTCCCCTACTTACCTCCCCATTCTCATTTATCTTGTAGGGTTTGTGTAATTAGTTTGGGTATTTGGTTTTGTACTTCTTTATCTCGGAATAAGGATAGATTGAGCCTCCAAAACATATTGTGGGGGGGGGGGGCAGGTCTAAGTAAAGTATTAAAGGAGCGTGGCCTGAAAGAGTAATCAATCCTATTTCATATTTCTGTATCTTTGAAGCTGCGTCCCTATTTAAGTAAAATAGTTTAACTGTGAGTATATGCGATAGGTTGCTGAGTAGTGTGCATAGCCCTTCGTGAGGCCCTCAGCAAAGGTCCAGGCATCTTGTAAGCCCAATTTCTGTAATAGGGCCTTAATTTGTTTCTGTGATTTATTAGTCTTCCTATGGATTTTCGAGGTGGTGTCTGTTCTCTGATCTAAGATCATGTTCCAATCCCCCCAAACAATAAATGTCCCCTCTGCTCTTTCCGCAATCATAGTTAAAATCTGTCTATAGGTTTCATATGGAGAACCTGGGGGGACGTATATTGATACCACTGTCAGTCTGTTTCCATTTAGGTTTCCTTTAAGTAAGGCAAACCTACCCTCTTTATCAGCAATCTGGTCCAGCACTTCAAATGGAGTGCTATGTGGGATTAATACAGCTATGCCCCTGTGTCTACCCCCCGACAGGATGAAAAGCAAACATCAGAGAACCCAACATTTTTTAACTTCAAATGCTCATCGTCCGATAAATGAGTCTCTTGCATTAAAAGAAGATATATTTCTTAACATGAGTAATACTTTTTTCCCTCCAAATTGGATTTGTTAACCCATTTACATTAAATGAGAGAACCTTAATCCCTATTATTTAATAGAAAAGGGTCTATCTGACCGAGGATCAACAATCCTCCCCCATGTCCCTCCTGTCTCCAGCACACCATCCTCATCACTATATATGTTATCTCACCTAGGTTCAATACACAACAAACTTGGGCTACTTTTAAAACTAAAGAAGTAGCCAAACCCGGCAACAAAAGCTGCCAACCATAACTTTGTACAGTTCTTCCAAGGTAGAGGAACAGTGTGGTTCCCTAACTCTTCAAAGTATTGCTCTGCAGAGATGTAGTGTTGTTTTTTATTCCCACAACAGAGGATCACTACAGGGGCAGTAGCAAGCAGAGAAAAGTCCCCGCTAATATTTGTCCCAATTTTAGTTAAGCACCACAGATAAGAATGGAATTTGTAGGCTGCCTTAATTCCTCTCCCCACCAAGGGTCACTTGTTTCAGCCTGTATAATTAACAAACCAGGGCTATCAGCTCTATTTTTGTTTGGTGTCATCTTTTGAGCCCCCGTGTTAACATCTGTGCCCCATCCTGCCAATGCGCCCCCCCCACCCCTTCTGGTAGACATGGCATAAAATCCTTATATTTTAATAGCACAATATAACTGAAAACGCTACAAGGAGGTAAAAAGTGCATTCTCGAGTGTCTGCATAAGAAGGTCTAACCCAAAGGCAGTTATTTGTTTTTCAGTCATTTCTCCAAGTCCTAATATTTCAATTCAATTGAACATTTATACTGAAAGTTTAGAAACAGCTTTTGTCCCTTTTGTTGTGGCTTACCGACCCTTTCAGTCAGCGCTGTATTAGGGAAGCTGCACGGACTGTGGATGTAAACAAGGGGTATATTCCAATTATGTCTCTAAGAGGCCATCAAGTGTCCAGGTCTTGTTGTTCATTCTGAAGTTGTTAAGCTCAGGCCTGCTGCAAACTGTTGTGGATGTGCACGAGGGATTTCTGCATGGAACGTGTGCCCAACACTCTATCTAGTCCACTCTGGAGATGATCCCCCCAGGCGCCTGAGGTTCCTTTCTTCAGCCCTTGCAGTGGTCCACTGAAAATCTTCCAATGTGATCCCTATTTGCTTAAGGGCTTCAGCGACATCTTCAGGAGATGAATATAGGCAGGCCCCCTCCTCCCAGAACACTCTCATTTTTGCTGGATAGAGGGTTTGGAATCAAATCTTTTTGGAACAGACAGCTTTCATAGTAGGTCTGTATTGTAGCCTCATTTTTGGATCTCTGGTGGATAATCTTGGTCAATATATAATCTACTTCCATTATATTTAATTTCCCCCATCTGCCAGGCTTGGCGAAGTACCTCTTCCTTGGTGGCATAGCTTGAGAATTTCATAAGAATCTGGCAGGGTCTGGCCGAAGGATCCATGGGTTTAGGCCCGAATGTCCTATGGGCCCCGCTCAATTTTAATTTGCATTGTGGCTGGTAAGGCTAGTACATCTTGTAGGAGATCCTGCATAAAGTGGGCCATATTGCCCACCTCAGTCCCCTCTAGTAGCCCTGACAATCGAAGATTGTCCCTATGGGGACCTCGCCTCCAGGTCCACACATTTTTCCCGAAGTTGGTCGACAAAGTCTAGAACTGTTACCAGGGCATCTGTATGAAGTGAGGAGCTGGTTTCTAAATAGGACACTTGGGTATCTACCTCCTTAAGTGCCACATCCATGTCCGCTAACTTGTGGTATAATTTCTGGAATTCAGCTTTGTTCTCCTTTCACATTTCATGAATTTCAGCTAATATTATATCTAGTTGTGCTTTCTCCTTCATTCCGCTCTCAGCGGGTTGCGCTGCGGCCTGGGGTGTGTGGCCCACTGGCGAGGGGCTCACGTCCCGGTCTTCTTGTAATAAACGGGATCGGGAGCCATCTATTGTCATTTGCCCTCGCTCATGTGAATTTTTGAGTTGCTTCGAGTCCCCTTTTCCTTTTGGAGGCATTCTGGTCCATATGCATAGGGTTGCTGTGGGGAAAGACAAAGTTTTTAATCCCTCGAGGGGGGAGAGCTGCAATTCTAAGCCTGTTAGGCAGCCATAGCAGAACCAGAAGTCCCTGTTAATCTCAGATGTAATACTTCTAGCATTGTCACCTACTAATTTTAGCCTGCATAGGGATTTGGGTCCAGGGTTTGTTTCAATATCTCCTATATCTATATATGCCTTTACAACTCTCAGTTTCTATAATTAAAAGCTAGGCTAGAGATAATATGTTCCCAGTTTGTATCTTTGCCCACCAAGAATCAATTATACAAGCTATATCCCCTTAATGAATTAGAAGTACTCTGTATATGCCTTTACAAGAACAGATTATATAAATTAAAATAACTGCAAACTGCAGTTTTAAAACAACGTTACTATTCTGAACTGTTACTCTATATATATGTGTACAAAATCAAACACGGTAACTGTGCAAACTTCAGATTCAAAAACAATATTATTGATCAGGCCTGCTACGGATTTTCTGGTACCGAGCCACTCATGTTCATGCTGTGGAGTAGCGTGAGGTTTTGAATGCTAAGCCCCACCTTGTAGGAGGCACACTCAGCCACTGGCTCACCCCCGAGCTCCTGTGCCTGCTGAAGTCTAAGAGAGAGAGGTGTTGTTTGGCTGTCAATAGTCTTCCAAAGGGCTTACTTTATGGCATTTAGCCCATAGCAGCAACAGTTCAGGTAGGATGTGAAACAGAGTTCTTTTTTTATTGGACAGCGGATCCCAGATCACTATAATATTCAAAGACTAGTATGACCAGCACTTGTCTGACTGTCCTTTACAACCCCTAGAAAGACTGCATGTATGGGGTCTGAGCAATAAATCTTACCCT
This sequence comes from Neoceratodus forsteri, assembly GCA_016271365.2. NCBI lineage: Eukaryota > Metazoa > Chordata > Ceratodontiformes > Ceratodontidae > Neoceratodus > Neoceratodus forsteri. The sequence goes on from CM057459.1 coordinate 34,055,441, forward strand.
CACCTTAGTTACTTATGGATATGGCCATCTTTTCCTTATACTGGCTGGCGTGGATGAGTCCATGGAGATGCTGGCCTTGGTCTGCCTGCCAACAGGCCTATATGATGGGATCCATTTATTGATCAGCACTAATGTACATATGTTTGGCCGACTGGCTCAGCTGTTTCAAGAGCGACAAGCTCGAAAGACTAGACAAGCTTTACACATCAATGCCATGGTGTGGCGAGCGTATGAAATGCAGATGCAGGCCAAAGAGACTGACAAGGATGATTTGGTGGCAATCGTGTGGAAAAAGGATCCCGTGCTTCTTCTCTTCCCACCCAATCTGCAGTGCAGTGTCAGCAGTGAAGTGCAGATGAGAAAAGACGTAACAAACAAGATCCTTATGCTGGATGCCCCAGAGGAAAGAAAGCTGCCAGATGGGCTACTAGCAAAACCTAGTGTGCTACTTGTCAGAGCCCATGCCTACGTCTAGGAGAGTAGTAGTGCAACTCTGCAATGTGACCAACAGAGACATTAAAGTCACTCAAGGCTGTACCCTGGCTAAAATATATTGCGTAGATACCACTATGTTACCAAGGAAGCGCCATACCGAGGAGGATGGTGAAGTAACTCCGGACGTGTTCAATTTTGGAGGGCCCCCCATTCCCAAAGAGTGGAACGATAAAGTCAGCTACGAGCTAGCACAGTGAAGTAAAGTATTTTCATTAAAGGAATGGGATGTTGGATGCATCACAGGTCCTGAACACCATATCAAGCTTCATGATGAGAGGCCATTTCGAGAAAGGTCCCACAGGTTGGCACTCGTGGACATTGATGATGTTCGACGCCACCTCCAAGAGATGTTAGCAGCTGGAATCATCCTGGTATCCCACAGCCCTTATGCCTCCCCCACTGTGGTGGTTCAAAAGAAAAATGGCTCAGTAAGAATGTACATGGATTACCGGACACTTACCCAAAGGACGATACCGGATCAGTATATGATGCCTTGCATCCAGGATGCCCTTGATTGTCTCAATGGAAGTCAGTGGTTCTCCATCTTAGATCTCAGAAGTGGGTACTACCAAATCCTGATGGCGCCAGAGGATAAAGAGAAAATTGCATTTATCTGTCCCCTGGTCTTCTACGAATTCTTGCGCATACCCCAAGGCATATCTGGAGTGCCAGCCACCTTCCAGAGATTCATGGAGTGAGCTGTAGGAGACATGAACCTCCTCGAATGCCTAGTTTATTTAGATGATGTCATCATGTTTGGCAAAATGCTCGAAGAGCATGAGGCTCGTTTGTTTAAGGTCCTGGACCAGTTAGAAAAATCTGAATTAAAATTATCCATTGACAAGTGTCATTTTTTTCAACAAATCCATAAAATACATGGGCCACATTGTATCTTCGGAAGGCATCCAAACAGATATGAGCAAAGCAGAAGCCTTAACCACCTGGCCAAGGCCTAACAACCTTAAAGAACTGCAAAGATACCTAGGTTTCTGTGGACCCTGGTAGCGCGTTGTAAAAGATTATACCAAAGTAATTCACCCACTGCTAAATCTGACCCTGGGATATCCACCTACCAATCAGAAGTACAAAACGGGTGCTGTAAAAGAAGGTGATAAAGTCTACTTCAAGCCAAATTAACCTTTCTGAGCCAGATGGACCCCTGATTGTGACACATCATTCTATGACATCATTCACCAGCTCACACATGCTCCAGTCCTTGCCTATGCAGATCCAACTAAACCGTATGTACTACACACCCATGCCAGCCTGAATGGACTTGGAGCCATGCTTTATCAGGAGTATGAGGAAGGATTGCTCCCAGTGGCATTTGCCAGTAGAAGCTTGGTTCTGTCTGAAAAAACTATCCTGTACATAAACTTGAATTTCTCGCTTTGAAATGGGCAATAGTAGATCAGTTTCATGAATACCTACAGTATATGGCGCCAAAATACTGGTAAAACAGACAATAATCCCCTCGCGTATGTCCAAACCTCAGTCAAGATGTATACCACTGGGCACAGGTGGTTGTCAGCTCTCTCAACATATGATTATTCAGTGGAGTACTGTCCAGGCCTCAATCACATTGATGCTGATACTTTGTCCAGAAGATCTGTATCACATCCTGAGTGGGTGTAAATGTCAGAACAGTCCATGAAGGCCCTGTGCCAAAAGTTTGACTGAGATGAATACCCATCGGCTGAACCCGTGAAGTACTTAGTTGACTGTTTGGGGCCTCCAGACACTTGTGTTCCGGTAGCATACTGCAACTTTGCGACTTTGGATTTGAGCACCCTGCCTCAGCTCCCTGCAGCAGACATTCAGAGGGAACAATATCACGATCCTATGATCAAGCTTGTGCTGAATGCCATAAACAAGGAACAAGATGTTTCTAAGGTATGGTCAAAAGATCAGAGAACTACCTTGCTGTTCATAGATGGGCCTAAGCTTAAACTGCAAAACAAACTACTGTAAAGAGAGATCACAGATGAAAGGCAAAGTCATTGGTGTTGCCTTCTAGGTTTAAGCATGTGGTCCTAAGAGCACTCCATAACCAAATGGGATATTTGAGAAGTGAAAGGACAGCTGACTTAGCTAGAGCCCGGTTCTACTGGCCCAGAACGAATGCAGATGTCGAGCAGTATATTAAAACCTGTAGCAGATGCCTCCAAAGAAAGGCCCGGTCAGAGGGAGCAGCGCTCTTGGTTAACATCTCCACTAGTGCACCTATGGAGCTTGTATGTGTCGACTTTTTAAGCTTGGCGCCTGATGCAAAAAACATTGGCAACGTGCTTGTCATGACCGACCACTTCACTCGTTACACAAAGACCTATCCAATAAAGGACCAGAAAGCAGCCACCATAGCCAAGGTGCTTATTGAAAAATGTTTCATCCACTACGGTGCCCCACAGCGGTTTCATTCTGACCAGGGAAGAGACTTCGAAAGCCATTTAACCAAAGAAATGCTCTCTCTCTCTGGGGTGTAAGAAAATCAAGAACCACTCCATATCATCGACAAGGAGATCCGCAGCCTGAAAGATTTAACAAAACATTGCTGGACATGCTGGGCACACTTCATCCAAATGACAAGCCGAGGTGAAGTCAACAAATAAGTACCTTGGTGCATGCCCATAATTGGACTCGCAATGATGCGACCGGATTGTCACCGTATAAATTGATGTTTGGTCGAGAGGCATGTTTACCTATAGATATTTGTTTTGGAGTATCATCAGATGGAATCCAAGCGGACAATTATTTACAGTATGTGCAAAAACTCAAGACTCAGCTCAATCATGCCTACCAACTGGCTCACACCATGGCTGCCAAAAAAAACCTAGCAAACAGGGTGAGACATGATAAAAGAGCAAAAGCCCAAGAGCTACAACATGGAGATCGTGTTCTCATGCACAACCTAGGACTGCATGGAAAACACAAAATAACTGACTGGTGGAGTCACGCCCCGTACCATTGTTATTAACAAGCTGGATGAGCTGCCAACCTACAAAGTGCACCCAGAAAATGACCCATGAGCTGTAAAGACAATATACCAGAATCACCTCTTACCCACTGGACAAATTATTATAGACTCTGCCCCTCAAGCTGATATTCCCTCTGGGTCTGTTACCAGATCTGCTACTCAAAAAAGACAATCAAATCAGCCTTGTGCTGTTACACAATCAAAGCCTCCATCATGTCCTACTGCAGTTAATGATGACAATCATTCTGAGTCAGATGACAGTGATTATGGGATTGCATATTATCCTTCTTTTGAACTTCCAAGGCAACCCTCTGTGTAACAAGGGAGACAGTGCTGACAATCACCAAGTATCAGATCATCTTGCGCTCTCAACCGCTCCAATACCGCCTGATAGTGAGGTGCAAAGTATAACTTCAGAAGTAGCTGATTCTTTACCTCTTATGGAACTGTCAAAAATTGAAATAGCTAGTCCTGACCAAGAAAGTGAGGAACACAATGGTGAATCTACATGTGATGCTGAAATATCTGGGCCTAGTGAACCTGAACTCATGTTAACCAGTATTGTTAACTTTGAAAGTGCCAACAGTGTACTAGATAATTCTAATTTTGTTGAAGTACCACTTAATGATGAACCAGAGTCTACAGAACAAGCAAGTTCAAGTGCTACTACAGATGTAAGTTCTTTTTCCAATGCTGAACAACCAAAGAGGGCAGAGGTGCCCCTTTCGTCAGACGCTGACTTGTTGCTGAACAATAAGGCGGGAGTAGCTAACCTGAATGCAGATGCTGAAAGGACTGTGCCACTGCCCACTACACCCAGAAGATCAGAAAGAGTTGTTAAACCCATAGTACGCCTTACTTATGATTCTCCAGGAAAATCTGCAGTGCTTCATATGAATGTGGTCCATAAAGGGGTTTATATTACAGCCAACTCTCTCCCTTCCTAAGATAGGTTACACTGCAGCTTCTACATTAGTGATAAAACCCTCCAATCAGTGGTCCCAGGGTCATTTTTCAAAAAGCCCAATATTAGCTGACAAGTTCAGATTATCAGCCATATGGGTTAGTGTACAAAGGTAGGTAGGTAGGTAAAATGTTTATTTTTATACAGGATATCACATGTCGTTAGGGATGAAATCCCTGTTTACAAGACAAGTCCTGTTTGGTTACATAAAAGTAAGAATCATATAGTGTATTACAAATACTAGAATTTTTACAAAATTTGTTAAATATAACAACATTCACTATGCACTGTACAAAATATGTAATATCAGACTATCAAATACAACAAACAACAAATACAAAACATACAAAGCTACCAACAGGCCTAGATACATTGAATTACAAAGAGTTCTATAAAGACAATAAACTAGAATAAAGTGCATTATGATGTATGGTCTAGATTTACTAAACACAATAGTAGACTGGGCAGTTAACAATTACACACAACCTAAATTAATTTCAAACACAATCTAAATACATTAAATTACAGGAATTTCTATAAAGACAAGCAGACAAGGATAAGGCACAATTACATCATATAGTCAGAATTACTAAACATGATAATGAACTAGACATTTAGCAGCAGCACGTGACCTGAAAAATTGATTTCAGTACTGTTTTAAATACATTTGTGGATGCCACTCTCATTCAATATCGAAGTATGTTCCACCATATTGTCGCTTGATGTTTTAGTGTTTTACCCCAAATTTTGTTTTATTATAATTACTCTTTATTTTATTAACGTATACGGATCTAGTCAAGGTCCGAGTAGGCTCAATCTTTTTCGGAAATGCATTAATATGTAATGAATCGGTTGCTTTACAAAAAAGCGATGCAGTAGTTTCAGCCATATCTGGCCATTTCTTTGTTCTAAAGTAGTCCATCCCAAATTAATTTGTAATTTACAATGATGTGTTCTATAATGACAACCCAATATAAACCTCGCAAGTTTCTAATAAACTTTATGTAACTTAACCCACATTAACTTAGGTGCAACCCTATATATAACACTTCCATAATCAATGGTAGGCATCACCATCTGTTCCACTATAGTTTTTCTAGTCTTTAAATCCAGTTGTCTTGATGTTCGTCTAAGAGTCCCTAATTTCCTACTAACTTTATTCAGTAACTCCTTAATGTGTTCTTGAAAATTTAACTCTGCATCAAATATTATTCACAGATATTGATATTCAGTTACCTGATCTATTAGAACATTTGACAAGGATGTTATACCCAACTTTGATTTGTTTCTATTCCCAAAATAAAGGACTTTTGTCTTCTTCATATTCATTGCCAGCCCCGACCTGGTGAACCACTTCCCTATGCCGCTGAAGTCCCTCTGCAAGTTAACTCTCAGGTCTGCAAAGTCCACCCCAGTTGTAACAAGAGCCATATCATCGGTATACAGCCGGATATTAGATGTTTGAACTGTCTGGGGAAGGTCATTGCAGAATACCAAGAATAACAATGGCCCTATAGATCCTTGAGGGACTCCTCTTTCTACTGGTTTAACTGTTGACAAAGTCTGGGACACACATACTCTTTGAGATCTTCCTGTTAAGTATGATTTGATCCATACCCATGGTCCCTCAGTAATGTCCATAACCCAGAGTTTCCTCAGCAGCAGGGAGTGGTCCACCAGGTCGAAGGCTTTCAACAAGTCTGCAAATAAAACTGCAATCACCTTTCCTGCATCCAAGGAAGTTGCCACAAGATAATTAAATTTGATCAAAGTTGAATTTGTGGAAATTCCTCTTCTAAAACCTGCCAGGTATGGTGTAAATACATTATTTGTTTCTAAGTAGTCCATTATTTGTGTATGTACTAACTTCTCCAGGCTTTTAGATAGTATTGAAAGCGGGGCTATTGGCCGATAGTTACCTGGATCACTTTAGTCTCCCTCTTTATATATTGGAATAGTTTTACTCGGTTTCCATATGGTAGGAAAAAACCCTGTACTTAAGCTCCAGTTGAACATGTATACTATTATTGGTGCTACACGATCAGCTGCCATTTGTAAAAACCTTCCTTCCAGACCATCAAAGAGTGGTACAGACAAGAGTAATGCATATAACTAACTGAGAATGAGGATACAAAATAAATGTTTGAAATGAAAATGTAATTGATTAAATGATACCTGTGATTATGAGAATGTTGTTTACGAGTAAAGCATGCTTATTATGAATCTTAGCAATAATACTGTGCAGTAATGTATACAGCAATTCATGGCTGCAACCTGTATATAGTGAAAAAATAGTATTATACTAAGTGAAAGTGTTTATGATGTATAGACTTGACGCAGATGCCAAGTTTCCTAGGCAGGAGAGAGTGTAGCCCCCCATCAATTTGGGGCTTACCTTAATTGTCTCCCAGGGCTCCATCAATGCCCACTGCCAGGCAGAGGTCCTGCAGAAATAGTAATTCCATGGTTATTTGTTGTTATTCTGTTGATTTGCGTGAGAGTGCCATGATGCGTCTCCATGCCTGTCCTTTTAAAGCCATAGCAATGTGTACACAGCAAGTGGTCTGGGCTGGGTCCGAGTGCTTCAAAGCTTGTGACTGGCCAGGCACCATCCTGATTTGCTCCACTCTGCAGTCGATAGCAAAGCAGAGGGAGCTTTAACTAGTGCTGTAAATATTTACTTCTAACTTGTTATATTTAAATTAGAGTGCTTGTTTAACCTGTCTACTTGCAGCTTATGTATCCGAATGGGAGCCACCATGTTTGGTCCAGTACTTGCAGGAATTTGGACCAATTGGACACAGGGGACCTTGAGGGGTCCTTAGTTCAGATGCTGCATGGGAAAAAGCTGTAGTTCTTGTAGTTTTACAGGTTGGAGCCTAAACGGACAAATGGGAGCACCAGAACTGTGACTGACAGCTCCCCAAGCCAACTGAAATCCAGAAAAAACAAACTAGTTCAAGAACTGTTATAAAAAAGGGGCAGTTGCTTGGAGAGCTGAGAGAGTGAGCAGCTCAAGCCATCATGAAGCAGCTCCAGGAAAGGAGCTGAAGAGAACTGGCAGGGAGAGGCCTGACTTGCTTCCCTGCTATTATTTCCAGCATTGGACTGACTTATAGCAGTAAAACAGAATAATCTGAAAGCTAACTCAAAACTGTGGCAAGTGGCCCCGGGACTCTGAGGAGTGCAGTTTGAGTTATTGGACCGAGAGGAGCTTCTGTGACCATTTGGCCCAGGAAATGTGATCAAAGACTGTTTCTATAGGCTACAAGGTTTGCTCAAGTGAATTGGCTACAATTTCGAACCGGCCTGAAACCGATCTGAGAGGTAGAGAAGTGAATGTCGTTTCCATTAAATGTGCTGAATGCTTATTGTGGGTCAAGGCCTACTGTCCAGGGACTCCTGATTACCAGAAAGGAGCCCAGCTTTACTAGCGACTGAACTGTCTGCCAGCTGGAGGTTTTCACCAGCAAACAAACTGAACTTTGCCAGAAGTGCTTATCCAACCTTGGGCCTATGCCAAACCCAGCTCAAACCATCTATTCCTGTACCAGTGACTGCTTTCTCAGTGAGAGACCAGCTTGGGAATCCAGCCCCTGTGCGGCAAGAAATGGCAGGTTGCGGCCACCTGGAGGGAAAGGCCGTGAAGCGGAGGTGAGTCATGCAGGCCCAGTTTCCCCATGCTTTTCAGTATTCTGCAGAAGGTCTTTATATCGCCAGGCCAATTCCATCAACTGTTGTTATGAGTAAACTCAGGGTAGCTCCCTGCAACATTTCTTTAAATCATTTTGTGGCATCATCTGATTTTATCTGAGTTACAGGGTTACATTTAGACTGTGCCAACTGGCCGAGGATAAAAATAACCAAGGTCTTTTATGCATGTTTAACTGCTTTTTCTTTCCATCAAGGGAAGGACCGAAACAACAGCTGCAATGTCGGCCACCCTGTGCACCAATTCTGGCCAGCCAGCATTATATTCTGGGTACCCAGTTGTTGTCGGACTGTTTTACTGTTGGACTAGAGTATATGCATGCAGAGTAAGCTGAATCAAATCAGTAAAGTAATAATTCTTCTAGATTCACGCCCCCACCCTTGTTCATGCCCCTTTAATAAAACTGATTTACTGTTTCACGTTTAAACTAGCTTACGAGCATATTTTTAATTGGTGTAGAGATACTGAAACCTGTTACAGTATTGAAGGTGCATGCTTGCCTTGTTAATGCTGTCTTTACAGGTGGTTCCAGGGGGTTTATCCGAAGACCAGACCCAAAATGCAAGGTGTGTGAACATACTGTTAATGCTCATTACCAGCTGTGTGTCAACTACTGTAAAGGGCTGCTCCACATTACAAGGTTTGTGGTCACTAGTTGGGCCTGTGGGTGGATATAGCTTCCCAGAGGGCTATACCAGGTTAGGTAGATACCCCCACATACTTTACTCTGAGTGGGGGTACCAAAATATTGAACACAGGCCCCTCAATCTGCTGTCAAAAGTACAGGCAGGGGTAGTAACCCTAGAGATAGTGCCACCTAGGGGTTACAGAATGTTACTGCAGGCCTGCAAGTATATGTACAAATCTGTATGGGGAGGCCATATTCCCATACCAGGTCCTCAAATAATTTAAAAGGACACTGTCAACCCCCTTAGGCTTCAAAGTGTCTCTAGTTTAAAAAAAAAAAACATGTTAGAATTGTTCACATTCTGTAGAGACTGCTAAAGTAGCTGGTAGTTTGATTATGATTCTTTTTTGTCTTTTAAAAAGTGAAAAGCAGACAGCCCACCATACTGGTGATACCAGACAAAAACATGTTTGTTTACATTCTTTGATCAACTGCCACTGCATCTTTCATGGACTTAAGAACACCCCAACACAGTCTAGTGACTCATTATGCAGTGGGAATAGTGGAGTCTATTGCATCACGAGTGCTGCACTCTTTGGGGGTGTTTTTAACATTTAGGAAGTATGCAATAAGAACAGATTCAGGATCTGAAACAAAACAAGGTTGGTTATAACTATACATTAGCATGCATTTCAGTTCTACAACATAAGGAGGCAGATAAAACAACCAGCAAGAGAAAGTAAGCAATAATAATGCGAGTTTTTAACTAGAAAACATATGTTGCAAAAATGGTTAACAGTGTCCCTTTATCCATCCCTTTAGGAAGCAGACGGATGAGAGGAAGAGACCAACCAAGTCCAACTTATGGAATTTATGATCTAAGCTAGCAGGGAGAAACCTAGGATCAAACCAGAGTTTCAGTAGCAAACTAAACTGATGCCGAAAGTAAAATTTACTGGTCAGCTTCCTCCAAAATAGGACTTCACCCTCTGTCCCATTTTTTACCAAATTTCTGGCTCCTGTTAGTATTTTCTCATTATATAAGAGCTCCAGAATTTTGTTTTTTGTGTATAATGCAAGCTTTATCCCCTTCCACCTAGCAGAATTGTGTGGGGCGGCCCAGTGTATCTTCTGCCACCTTCTTGCACTTGTATTTTATGTCATACTATTCCCTACTCCCTTACACCTAGCTGTATGTTATATTATTTACACCAATTGTATAATCTTGTGTACCTTTTGCACCTTGTGATTCCCATTATTCTCTGGTCCCATTCCCCATGAGTACATCCAGAAGTGAGTTGCATGCAGCACAGAATTCTTCACTGATGAAAATATTTTATTACTAATTATTTGGAAAACTTCTCTTGTCACCCCTGTTCACAAAAGTGGGGACTGCTGCCTTGTCGCCAACTACAGGCCAGTATCAAACCTCTCCCCTTTGTCCAAGGCCCTATAAAAAATTGTAGCAGATCAACAAGTTACCCACCTCTGTAAATATAATCTCCAGTGTCAAGAACAGTATGGGTTCAGAAAGCTTCTTAACACCAACACTGCTCTCACTGAGTACACTAACTACCTGCATGAGGCCCTCGATAGCAGCCTTCTGGTGGGTTCCATTTTCATTGACTTAACAAAAGCCGTTGACTTGGTAAATCACTCGCTACTGCTAGACAAGCTTTGCACCCTTGGCTTCTCCACAGGCACAGAGTCCTGGTTCCGAAGCTATCTTACAAACCGCTTACAGTGAGTGACAATCAATGGAGCAGTATCTGATGTCAAAAAAGTGTCTCAATCAGGGTACTGCAAGGCTCCACATTGGGCCATCTCCTTTTTGGACTCTTTATAAATAATCTCCCTGAAGCATGCCCTACCTGTAAGATGCTACTATATGCAGATGATACCGTCATATACTCCAGTAGTCTACACCAGGAGATTCTCACTCAAGAGCTACAAGGTAACTGTGTGACATTGGAAGAATGGTTTAAACTAAATAAACTAATACTACTACAAGAAAACCAAAACCAAGTTGTTTTGCTGGTCCTCTTGTGAAAAAAAGGCCCCTCCCTTTACAATTATAAATGAGAAAGGGGCTACTTTTGGACCGGTGGATTCATTTAAAAACCTAGGAATCACCCTTGATGACACACTCTCCTTCGCACCTCATGTTGATAACATCATTAATACTGCTAATACAAAACTTGGGGTCTTGTACAGGCAAAGACACAACCTCTCCCCCGAATCCAAATGTATTGCTGTAACCAGCACAATCCTCCTTATACTAGATTACAGCCTTTCAGGATACAGAGCGGCCACTGACTGTTCTTAATAGGGTCAGACTGGTCTTAAATAAGGCTTGTGGGTTCGTATTAGGGACTGACAGGCTCACACATACCTGCTCCCTCTATACTCAAACCAACCTTCAGGACAGATTAAGATACCAGACATGCCTGTTTGAGAAAAAAGCTCTCCTGGGCCTCACTCCAAATTCAATTCAAAACCTACTACACCCTGTCCTCAACCAGTATTCTACTAGGAATATTACCAGGAACGCTCTATCAGTGCCCCTCCGTAATTCAAGTCAGGCCATGCATTCCTTCACTGTTAGAACTCCACAAGGGTTGAATGAGCTACCCAAATCCCTTCTGGGCATCCGTAAAGAAACTCAATTCAAGAGGGAGCTAAGAAAGGTACTCTCACTTGGAAATAAATGTAACTGCTATAAGTGACTTTCTGACAACCTGTAACCATCTCCTATATAACAGAATGCGTTTCTGCTAGCTATGTCCTTGACAATGATCCCCTGAAACTGCACTTGCCAGGCCTATTTGTATTGTTAATACTTGAAAACACTTGTTCTGCATGTTTGGCTCTTGACAATGCTCCTATGTGAACTGCTTTTGACAATGCTCCTATGGGCCTGCATTATACTGTACTACATTGCTGAAAACTCTGTAACTACTCAGTGATGTGGAACCTTTGTAAAAGAGCACTTGTGCTCAAAGGTGTACTTTCAAATAAATGAATGAATAAATAAATATAAGTACTGTAAAATAAACAACAGTCAAGAATCATTTTTTGATTAGTATACAAATTTGCCCCTTCCCAGCTATTGTTAATGCTGATTGATATCATCAGAGTTGTGTCATATAGTTTGGGTCTGATGTCATTAGAGACAGAGGGCAGATGGGAACTCACCCCATGTAACTGTGTATATCACATAGCAGCTGATTAATTTTAATTGATGTGCTGGAATTTCTGATCTGATGTTACTATTAGGAAATGGGAAGCTCCCTCTGTATCTAACAACTAGAGGCAGTTAACTGGTCTGGTCACACTGGAGGCAGTGTGGTCTAGTGGTTAGAGCGCCAGTTTGGTAACCAGGAGATCTCAGCTCAGGTACAAACCTTGCTACAGCCAAAAAGAATCAAACACTCCATGTGAGATCTTGAGCACATCATCTAATCTCTAAGTGCTCCAGTCCACCCAACTACAGACATGGATAGCAGATGCAGGACCCCACTGGAAATGAGATGTTGCATATTAACTGGGTTATCTTGCATACATAAATTATAAAATAAAAAATACAACAGAATGCTATTTTCATAATACTTTGGCCTCTGATGATATCAATAATATGGTACAGTAGTGTAACATCTCTGGAGCATTTAAAAATACTTACAGTACCAATATGGTACTATACAATGGTCACAGGTCAATATGTAAGCAATAATACCCGACAGGGTGGGCAGTATTGTGCTATACCGGACCGCCCAGGGGTGTAATGAGGCCCGACGCCGTAGGCAGAGGGCCTTATAGCCCCTGGAAGGTCCGGTACAGCACAATACCACCCACCCTGGAGGGTATTATTGCGCTTAGAAAATGGGCAATGTAAAAAAACACAAAATAGTTGAAAAGTGTTAATGAAAAATAAGTTTAAAGTAACTTTTGAAATAAAATAGTTCCTCCGCCTGCATTTGACTTTTGTCCTGTCACACACACACAGCCAAACACTTCACTTTGTTTTTTTTTTAATTTATTTTTACATTCAGTGATTTTTTGCTTTATTAATACATTGTGGAAACTGGCCGAGGAGTGTTGGTAGCTGTGGAAACTGGCCGAGGGGTGTTGGTAGCGGGCAACTGAGCAGGGAGAAAAAACAAACGTAAGCCTTCAATTTACAGTGCTCCGACCAGACAAAAAGTCTACACATGTTTCGTTTTATGTTCGCGTTGCACAGAAACTCAAAGAGCATTGGGGAATGGATTCGGGAGGAGGAGGAGGAGCTATTGTCCTTAAAAGAAAAGTGCATCACACAGACTCTACCCATGCCCGAAGTGCTCTCATACAGGCAGCAGACACCAGAATAAAGGTTCTTGCGCTGCTCCGCTTTACGGCGGAGGGGAGTCAGTTATTAAGCCGGGCAGAAGGCAGGCGTGTCATAGAGAAGGCAGGGCAATGTAACAGTTAGAGCGATGCTTGGGGACCAGGAGATCTATCCCCATGTTCAAATCTAACAGTCTAATGCTGCTGTGACCTTGGTCTTGTCACTGAACTCTCCAGTGTATTAGTCTCGTCTATCTGTATATAAATATGGGTAAAGGCAGGACCCCGCGGTAAAAAAAATGAAATGATGCAACTCAGCTAGGCTACACTGACAGCTAGGCTATACTGGGTAAAGTAATGCATACTTAAAAAAAAAAACATTATTTTTTTCGCAAGGGTTCAACGCGCGTAATCACTATTTTTATTTCGACCTGGAAATAGAGTACAAGAGATTTAATAGTCAATGATCACTATACGAATTACAACTGACACCCTAACTATAATGCTACTGACCTGATGGCCACTAAAATAATAACTGATTAGGCATAATAATTTCAATATGAAACAGCAGGTATGATTCTTTTACACATGAAGCCTCAAGCCTGATCCGTGAGAGATGTTTGAAGTAGCTGTCCATTTCCGTTGATGTGGGATGGAGCGTGCCTGTCTTTAGTGTTGAGCGCGTGATGTGCTATCGCTACTGTTTCGAATGAAAAGCTAATTTTCTTACAAAAAAAAAAAAGACAAGGAAATGTTAAATGGCCGTTTTTGTCTTGCAGCCTGTACCTGTTTCCATCATCATGTACGCTTTGTCTTCGGGGCATCTCGAACCTCACCTCGTAATCAAGCAGTTGAAAACAGCTGCATTTTGTTTAAAAACTGTGGCTATGCAGTGATGGTTGAAAATACTTTAGTTTTCAGAAAAAAGGGAAAATGGGCACATGGATCTGGGCAGTTACTGGGTCATGTTATGTTTCAGGAAAGTGTGTGTGTGTGCATGGAGGGCTCTCACCCTCTCGCTGAGGGATGAAAAAAATGGCGACAATTTGAAATTGTGTGTCCAGTGCTTCAACCAATGATGAAGCAGGCTGGGTACAAGGATACTTGGCTGGGCATCAGGTAGGTTTGGGCTGGAACTTTTTATTTGGTGGGCATCTATTGTCTGATAGATGCCCACCTAAATAAGTGTCACAGCCAATCAGAAGACAGAATAGTCTTTGCCCATTTTCTAAAGCTTTTTACTAAACAGGGCAGTCTGAAGCATTCAGTAAACCAGAGGGGAGAGGAGGAATCTGTGGTAGCAGGGAGGAGGCTGAGAACTACAGATCAGTCAGTCTTACCTCAGTAGTGGGCAAGATTATGGAGGCACTCCTTAAGGAAAGGATAGCACAACACCTGGAACCCATAGAAGCACAGGATCCAAGACAGCATGGGTTTACAAAAGGAAGGTAGTGTCAAACTAATCTCATAGATTTATTTGACTGGGTAGCCAGAGTGGTGGACCAAGGGGGATTAGTTTATGTTGCCTACCTTGACTTCAGCAAAGCTTTCAATACTGTTCCACATACAAGATTGATTAATAAGCTGAGTAGGCTCAGGTGGGTCAGAAGTTGGTCAACTGGGTGGCAAACTGGTTGTCGGGCAGAAAACAGAGAGTGGTGGTAAACGGTAAACAGTCAGAAGAGATGCAAGTCACAAGTGGGGTACCTCAGGGATCAGTCCTGGGGCCTGTCCTCTTCAATATCTTCATCAGTGACATTGCAGATGGACTGGAGGGTAAGATTTGTCTGTTTGCAGATGACACCAAGATCTGCAACAGAGTAGATGATCCACATGGGGTGGGCACAATGAGAAGAGATCTGGATAAACTAGCAAAATGATCAGAAGAGTGGCAACTGGGGTTTAATGCAAAGAAGTGCAAGATCATGCACATAGGGAAGAGAAACCCTGAAGCCACCTATAGGCTGGGAGGGGAGTTGCTTGCAGTCACAAGGGAAGAAAAAGACTTGGGAATCATAATCACCAATGACCTGAAATCATACAAGCAGACCACTAAAGCAGTAGGTAAGGCTAGATGGATGTTGGGGTGTATTAGTAGGGGTATCACAAGTCAGAAGAGGGAGGTAATAATCCCTCTTTACAAGACACTGGTTAGGCCCCATCTGGAGTACTGCGTGCAGTACTGGAGGCCACACCTTCACAAGGACATTAACCAAACTGAGGCAGTCCAAAGAAGGGCAACCACAATGGTGCAGGGACTGCATCAGAAAACATAAGAGGACAGATTAACGGAACTCAATTTGTATACCCTAGAGCAAAGGAGGAAGAGAAGTGATATGATCAAAACATTCAAACACCTTAAGGGCATTAACAAGGTGAAAGAGTCTAAAATGTTTCAATGTAAGAAAAATAGCAGGACAAGAGGACACAGCATGAGATTTGAGGGAGGCCGATTAAGGGGTAATGTGAGGAAGTTCTTTTTCACAGAAAGAGTGGTGGATACATGGAACGGCCTGCCTCAGGAAATGGTGGCTATGACTACAGTACAGAGCAGGACTTCAAACAGGCATGGGATAGGCATAAGGGAGCAATGCAGATGAGTGTGAACAGATAGGCCATTGACAGAGCAAAGGCCAATGGCACATTCAAAGTTAAAAAAGAAATAGGCAGACTGGATGGGCCTCGTGGTCCTTATTTGCCATTAACTTCTATGTTTCTATGTTTCTATGAATTACTTCAATGCTTGCAGACCCCAACCTCATGAAACCAGTCACTGCCATGCCACCATGAAACAGACTCTGGCCAGAGTCGATAAGGCTGTAGCCGAGGAATTTGGGGTAAAAATACTGAATATTTGTTTTTTAATATTTTTACACCAAATTTTCAACACAGCCTTCTTATGACCCTGCCTCATGAAAAAGAGCAGAGCAAAATTTCAACTCATGCCCGAAAGGTGATTTCACGCTGGGACCACAAAATCACCTTTTGGGATGTAAAAAAAAACATTTTGGCCAGGATGTGAAAAATCACAGCTGTCACATTCATGAAGTGCTGTAAAGATATGGCTATGTTGTAAATTTGATGTAGAAATATTGAAAATTACCAAAGTTACAAGGCTGCGTTCGCAAAATTCAATGTGGGCTCATAACTTGATTGTTTTTTAATACTTTTATAGCACATCTTCCACAGAGCCTTCTTATGACCCCATTTCATGAACAAGGGCCGAGAAAATGTTCAACTCCCGCCTAAAAGGTGATTTCATGCAGGGACCACAAAATCACCTTTCAGGATGTAAAAAAATATATATTTTGCCTAGGATGTGAAAAATAACAGCTGTCACAACCTTGAGGTGCTGTAAAGACATGGCTATGTTGTAAATTTGGGGTAAAAATATTGAAAATTACCAAAGTTACGAGCCTGCATTTGCAAAATGTGATGTAGGTTCATAACTTTATTGTTTTTTAATATTTTTGCACCAAATTTTCAACATAGCCTACTTATAACCCCACCTCATGAGCAAGGGCAGAGAAAATGTTCAACTCCTGCCCAAAAGGTGATTTTGTGCAGGGACTGTGAAATCACATTTTGGGTCAGATTTGCTTAATGCGAGTGCAACTGTTCATGAGGCGGGGGGCCAAAAATATGCAAAAATGCCCAAGTTATGCCACTAAGTTCAAAACCCCATTGAAATACATTGAAGCGTATACCCATTTCTTCAGTTCGCGGTCCGGCTTTGAAGAGTGAAGATGTGTCTACGGTCCAGAGAAGATTATGGCGTGAACCCCTGATGGGTAAGTAAGGGCTTGGGAGTGCAGGGTGGTGGGTGCTGAGTGGGAGGGTCAGTTGGAGGGTATGGAATGGCCGCAGAAGACATCAATGGACAGTTTCCTTTTTACAGGTGAAAAACAAAAACCATGATGGAGGATTGCCGAGTGTGACACTGGGGTACTGGGCACCCCCCAGTGTCACTGTTATGTATCTGGGCAGGGGTGCTGAGAGAGAGTCTCAGGTAGGGGGAGAAAAATAAATATGTAAAAAAAAATGTTCCAATGGACACTAGGGGATTGGGCACCCCCAGTGTCACTGCTATGTTACAATTGTGACACTGGGGGATTGGGCACCCCCAGTGTCATTGTTATGTTAGTGGGGTCTGTGGGTGCAGAGAGGGAGGGTCAGGTGGGGGATATGTGTACTTCAAAAAAAAGAAAATCAGTGGTCACGACGGAACACAGCACAGTCCACCTTGACCAAGATGTCTGTCACAATGTACTGCGCATGCGCTAGCAGTCACACATGCGCAATATGGTCTGGTAGCCATCTTGGGCATGGCAGAGTGTGCCGTGTTCCACCATGACTGCCGAAAGACCACAAAATAGTGCAGTGACAATGACAATGCAAACAGCGAGTGGAGGGCTTCACAGGTGCGGAGGCGACTGTGTTGCAACTCCAACATGTTGTTCAGTCAGAAAGAATGCACTGCCTGCTGTTCTGATACCAAGAGGTCTGTAGGGCTACTCCCACTGCAGCCCTAAAAACATGTAAAGAATACATGCCACAGCACACACACACACACATTAACTGAGTCCAGCTCAATCCCTACAAAAACTCATTTATGATAAAGTACTTTGTTCAGATTTATAGCACTAACTACAATCCAGGTTTGTCATCTAGTACCTTGAGTGCATGACTACTGTCATGTTGTGTTGGTTAAACTTCTGCTTGTGCAGTTTCAAGATTTGTTAATTTAAGGCTTGGCTTTTTCAGGAAGGAACAATCAGGCATAAGACACATCTGCCCTCCCTGCTTAGAGAACATCTCTAAGGGACTAATTAAGAATGGCTTTACGTGACAAATTTTAAAATTACCTGAACTTTGATCATGCATCAAGGGACAAGAAGAAACTAGTGAAACTGAATTATGATAAGCAGAAGTTAACAGAATAAGGAAACCTGAGCATAAACAGTTGCAAAACCCCAGGCAATACCTATTAAAGCAGCGGTGCAATGAAGGCTAGAGAAAAAATATGAACTTACTCTTTTACTATGAAGTCGAACATCTTAAAATGTCATTTATTTGTATGATGCTCATGTTTCACTAGTGTTTAAGTATTTCGCAACGTGTTTCTTACTTTCTTACAAAAAAAGAGATGTCCACTTACTGTCTAATTTATCTTTCTCTGTCCAGCTGCCCTTCCACTGAATTGTCATCAGTTTTGTCACAGTCTGTACAGTATCAATATTAAAATAATAATACCCACATTTTGCAGTCACAAGTACTGTCCCAACCCTAACTTAGAAACATAGAATTTGACGGCAGATAAGGACAGCTTGGCCAACCCAGTCTACCCATTTCCCTACCTAATAGATAAGCTGCAGATCCTAGTTAACCAACAGCCTACTTCTTCCTACCCCAACCCCTAGAATTGCCTTATGACTGTCCCATGCATTCTTGAATTCTACCACTGTTTTTGACTCCACAACCTCCTCAGGAAGTCTGTTCCATGCATCCACAACCCTCTCCGTGAAAAAATACTTCCTCACATTACCTCTGAGCCGTCCCCCCTCTATCTTCAAATTGTGCCCCCTTGTTCTTGGACACCTCTTTTTCTGAAAGATGCTACCCTCTTGGACTTTGTTGATTCCCTTGAGGAACTTGAAAGTTTCTATCATGTACCCCCTCACCCTACTTTTCTCAAGGCTATACATTTTAAGCTCCTTAAGACTCTCTTCAAATGTCTTCTGGTGCAGACCCTGCACCATTTTAGTTGCCCTACTCTGGACTGCCTCCATCCTGTCTGTCTTTGCAGAGATTGGGTCTCCAGAACTGCACGCAGTACTCCAGATGGGGTCTCACCAGCTGTCTGTACAGAGGGATAACAATGTCCTGTTTTCTACTGGTGATGCCTCTCCCTATGCATCCCAGTATCTCCTCAGCCCTCCTTACTGCCCTCTCACATTGCTTGCCCACCTTTAGGTCATCTGATATGACTACCCCCAGGTCCCTTTCCATTTTTGTTGGTGTTAATATCTCACCCCCCATTTTGTACTCTTTCCCTGGGTTTTTGTTTCCCAGGTACATTATTTTGTACTTCTTAGCATTGAATCTAAGCTGCCATACATTTGACTATTCCTCCAACCTTGACAAGTCCCTTCTCATCCTTTACACCCCACCTTGTGTATCAACTCTGTTGCAGATCTTTGTGTCGTCTGCAAAGAGACATACTTTTCCTTCCAGTCCCTCTGCAATGTCACTTATAAAGACATTAAAGAGGACCGGTCCTAGTACTGAACCCTGCTGTACCCCACTAGTAACCCCCCTTTCTTCAGTGTGGACTCCGTTTACCATTACCCTCTGTGTCCTGTTCTCCAGCCAATTCTTTGCCCAGGCTACCATCTTGGGACCCACTCCCAGGCTGGTTAATTTGTTTATTAATCTTTTGTGTGGGACTGTGTCAAATGCCTTGCTAAAGTCTAGGTAGGCCACATCCACAGCTCCTCCCTGATCTACTACTTCATTCACCCAGTCAAAGAAATCCATTAGATTCGTCTGACATGACCTTCCCACTGTGAATCCATGCTGCCTTGGGTCCTGTGCCCCTCTGGCCTCTAGGTATTCAACAATTCTTTCCTTCAGAAGTGATTCCATCATTTTCCCAATCACTGAGGTTAAACTGTAGTTTCCTGCTTCTGCCCTGCTCCCACTTTCATGAAGTGGAATAATATCTGCCCTCCTCCAGTCCTCAGATACCACCCCATCCTCCCATGATTTGTTAAAGAGGGTAGTCAGTGGTGTCACTAGTTCTACCCTTAGTTCTTTTAGAATTCTGGGATGAATCCCATCAGCCCTCATTGCTTTGTCCACCTTCAGTTTTAAGAGTTCTTTCAGAACCCTTTCTTCTGTGAATGGGCTGGTATCAACCCCCATATCCAGAGGGTTTCTACAGTTTGGTTTAGGTACCTCCCCCTCTTCATTTGTGAATACTGAGCAAAAATATTTGTTTAGTATCTCTGCTTTTTCACAGCGACCCTCTTCCCACCCCCAACCCCCCTTTATTAAGCCTCACTATCCTTCCCTTGGTCTTCTTTCACTCCCTGATGTACCTATAAAAGGTTTTATTCCCCTTCTTAACTGAGTTGGCTATCTTTTCCTCGGTTTGGGCCTTTGCTGTTCTGACTGCCTTCCCTGCTTCCTTTTGCTTTAACTGATACAATTCTCTGTCCTGCTCCTTCTGTGATTCCTTGTACTTCCTGAATGCTTTCTTTTTCTCCCTAACCTTCCCTGCCACCTCCTTTGATAACCATAGTGGTTTCTTACATCATTTTGTTTTATTTGCTTCACACAAAGGCTTGTTGCCTCTGTGATGGCAGTTTTGATTATTCCCCATTGTTCTTCCACCCCTCCTTCCTGCCCATTTGCTAGTGCATTCCTTAGGCACTCACCCATTTTGGCAAAGTCAGCCCTCCTGAAGTCCAGTACCTTTGCCTTTGTATGACTTGACTCTACTGCTGTGTTTATCATGAACCATACTGTTCAATGGTCACTAGTTCCCAGATGACTACCCTCTTTTAAATCTGTGATCCTCTCGCCATCTCCATTTGAGAGTACCAGGTCTAAGATTGCTCCCTCTCGAGTGGGTTCCAGTACTAGTTTTCTAAGGCATGCCCCCTGTAGGGCAGCTAAAATTACCCCACTTTTAGAAGTGACTGCTGCAAATGCACTCCAGTTAACATCAGGCATATTCAGATCCCCCATCAGCAATATCTCCCCTTTTTCTGCCATTCTAAGGATACTTTCAATCATTTCATTTTCCATTTCCTCCCTCTGAGATGGGGGTCTGTAAACAACCCCTGTGCTGATTGTGATACCATTACCTGTCTCCAAATTGACCCACAGTGCTTCCTCTCCTCCCTGTTTACCCTTTTGTTCTGTTGCTTTGATTCCTTCCCTTATGTAGAGAGCTACTCCTCCTCCTCTTTTACCCTCTCTGTCCCTCCTGTACATAGTGTATCCTGGTATGTTTACGTCCCAGTCATGGTTCTGTGTGTACCATGTTTCTCTGACTACCATGATATCTAGATGCTCCTTCTCCAGCAAGGCCACTAATTCAGGAAGCTTGTTACCCAGACTACAGGCATTGGTACTCATTGCTCTCCATTTTTTGATGGCTTTACCTCTTGTAGCACCATCCCTGTCCTCATTGGCTTTGCTTTCTCCATTTACCCCTGTCCTGCTCCCTACTGACCTTTCTACCTTGGTCTTTACCTCATTTAGTACCCTGTTTTGTAGGGGGGAGGCTGGGAACTCCCTGCTGCTTATCAGTGCCTCCCCACCTTGACTAGTTTAAAAACTTGCCAATGAAGCATTTAAACCGATCACCCAGACTTATTCCCTTCCTGGACAGATGCAGACCATCCTGCCAGTATAGGCTGGTATCCCTCCAGGTGGAACCACAGTCTCCAATGAAGCCAAACCTCTGTGCTCTGCACCATTTTTTCAACCATTCATTGAATCGCATGGTGCAAAGTACCCTCACCTCACCCTTGCCATAGACAGGCAGCACCTCTGAGAAGGATACTGTGTGTGCTACTTGCCTTAGGCCCCTCCCCAACTCCACAAACTCTTCCTGCACCACTCTAATGTCATGTTGAGCCAAGTCATTCATCCCTAGGTGGACAATGATGTCCAGCTCAGTCTCCCGTGCAGCTGTTCTCGTGACCCTGAGGATGTGCTTCCTATCCCTCCAAGCCATGGTGCCAGGCAGGCACTGCCACTGATTTTCCCTGCTCCCCCAGTTCTATCCCCCTAATAATTGAGTCCCCCACCAAGAGCTGCTTTCTTTCCCTGTGGCGTCCTTTGCCTCCTTCCTGTGGGGCTCCCTTGCGACAGTTGTCTGCAACCTCCTTAGTCTCCTCTGTGGGTGAATCCATAGGGGAACTATGCTCCATCAGAATGGTGTATGGATTGTGGAGTGGTACAACTGATTGGATGTGCCTCTGTTCCACCACCTTCACCCTCCCTGAGCCCACTGTGGTCCAACTGCTGCATTTTCTTGGCAATCTCTGGGCAGTGGTGGTGGTGGTTCTGGTGCAGCCTGGTTGGGGGAGGTTCCCTTACTACTGTCCTGTGTGGCCTGAAGATGGGCAACCTTCTCCCTCTGGGCTGAGAGTTGCCTGCAAATAGGGAAGCATCTCAGCCTTCAGAAAGACTCCAGGAAGACTGCTGCCCCACAGCCAGTACATTGCACTACTCCCCACATGTCTGTCTACCTTCCTGATTATCCTGTGTAAGTTTTTTTTTCCAGTTATTGTTTTGTTATATATAAATATATATGTATATATATTACATAATGTGTATGATTATATTGTCAGTGCAGTGTGCTGGAAAGGATATGACAGTGGTATGCATCTTGCCCTCTTGAAGAAATTATGTCAGAATTCCTGGTATAAAGGAAATGGTACCAGGGTTGGGTGGGGTGAGGGGAAGGGGTGTTGTGGCCCAAACTGTGCCCTCTCGAAACAATCAGCTAAAAGCTCTGACCCACCACTACAATGAGTGTTGACCCTTTTAAAAGTATCAAAGTGAGACAGCTAAGAAGCAAGATTGAGAAAACAAAGAAAAAATACACAGTAGTACACAAAACAGAAAGTACTTTAAAAAGCAAACTCTTGGTCTACGGTAGTGCAAAATGTGTTCACTGCTCTTCTCTGTTGCACCACCAACCAAAATAAACTCTGCTCATATGTGGTCCTGCAATCTGCTGAATTATTTTGCTGTACTGGTGAGATGGGGCATCTGAGATGAGGCCCTGGTCGCATTAGGAAGGGAGGAGGTGGGGCGTCTTCAGAGGTGAAGGCTGCAAGGAGGTAGGGAGGGAAAGGCTCCCAGCCCCATAGGAAGCAGCTGCTGGTGATGGATTCTATTGTCACAGGGATAGATTTGGGAGTGGGGGGACAGAGGATAAGGAGGTGGCATGCCTGAGTGGTGCTTTGACTTGGAGAGATGGTGAGCATTTCCAGAAGATTGCTAGGGCAGCAGGAGCTGGGAAGGAGCTAGACATCATTGACCATCTGGGGATGAATGACCTGGCAAGAGATAAGGTATGGGTAGCACTGGATAATGTCAGGGAGTTAGGGAGAGACATTAAGCAGGTGGCACGCACAGTGGCTTTTTCTGAGGTGTTACCTCTGTACGACCAGGAGATCCAAGGATACTCTACACCAGGGCATTTAACAAAAGATTGAAGGCATGGTGCATGGAGGAGGGCTTTGGCTACATCAGAGACTGGGGACCAGCCTGGAAGAATATGGGCCTCTATAAGGGAGATGGCTTGCATTCTTCCAGCAAGAGGAGTGCAATCATTGGTGGGAGGTTTAAATGCCACTTGGATGAGCATTTAAATTAGCCAGTGGGAGGCTGTAAAACAAAGGCAGGCAACAACTGTCCTTCCATGGATGATGGAGCAGTAGGAAGGGAGGGCCTGAGGGGAGAAAACTTGCCCAGACAGGGGCAGAGAAATGAAGACATGGCGTCAAGACAGAAAAAAAGGAGGTTAAAACTTAGGTAAGTGAGGGTAGAAGAATGGGGAAGGTAAAAAAGGAAAAGGAAAGTCAGGGAGAGCTTCAGAGAAAAACACAGGCAAGAATGGAAGGGGAGAAGCAGGCCAGCAGGCAGGGGGGGGGAAGGAAGGTGTGGAGAGCCACGTGTGCCAATGCAAGGAGTCTTGGAAATGAAATTCCAGACCTGGAAGCCATCATGTACAAGGCTGACCTGGATTTAGTGACCATAATGAAGTGATGTTGCACTGAGCACTGTTACTGAGAAATGGCCATACTGGCCTACTCCATGTTCAGGAAAGACAGGACAGTGAGGAGAGGAGGAGGGGATATTTTATATGTGAAGGAGGGAATCAAGGCAATTGAGGTACCGGGGTACCATGAGGAAAAAGAGGGACTAAAGGTGCTGTGGGTCACCCTGGAGACAGGCTCTGGGACCGCCATCCATACTGGGGTAGCGTGCAGACCTCCAGCACAGGGAAAGCAGTTGAATAAGACACTTAAAAAAAGCCATCAACAGGACAGTGAGCAAGGGGGAAGTGTTGCTAGTTGGTGACTTCAATCTGCCCAATGTGGAGTGCAGCCTCTAACTGTAGCCTCCCTAAAGAATAGGGCCATCCTTAACTCCCTGCAAAGGTCTTTTCTCAGGCATCTAGTTAAAAGAACCTACTAGGGACAGGGCAGTGTTGGACATAGTGCTTACAAACAGGTACAACATTGCAGACATCACAAATTGCAGTCCCCTGGGTACCAGTGATTACTGTACAGAATGGTTTAAGTTAAAGACAGGAACAGAGGCTAACCACATGAAGGCAAGGGTCCTGGACTTTAAGAGAGTGGATTTTAAAGACGTGGGGGTACTGCCTCAGAAACTGCCTCCACAGAGTGGATTGCCAGGGAGGGGTAGAGGCATGGTGGGGAAAAGTAAAGGAGTGTATCACTAAAGCAACCCAATCTCTGCATGAAGGATATGAGTATAAGTAGAAGGAAAAAGAGACTATTATGATTCTCAAAGGAAGTGGCAAAGGTGGTGAAGGAAAAAGGAGTGGCTTTCAAGAGATACAGAGAAACACAGAGGGAGTAGCACAAGGAGGTATACCCAGTAAAGCAGAATGAAGCAGGCAAGGTGGTAAGAGGAGCAAAGGTGCAGACAGAGGAAAGGATCACCAAAGGCGTCTTCAAGGGGATAAGACTTTCTTCAGATGTTATACCATTAGGACGGTGACTGATTTTTGTCGCCATACTTACAGCACTGCAACAAGGGTGACAGTGAAAGGGGTGATCTTGATTTTAGATTGCCCTTACTCCTGTCGCCCTTTGTCCCCACACAGTTTCTACCCCCTCCATTGAGGGCTACAGGGAGAAAAGCCCCCTGCAAAAAACAACTGTTTCCCGGGACGGCGCTTTGGCGCTGTAACTCCCAGGAAACAAAATGCCTGGCACTGTAATGCTAGGCAGTATGTTGCGGTATCGGCAACACGTTTTTCACCATGACATGGCTGAACCCTTCAGATACATAAGTGAGATGAGGAAAGCAAGGGGATGGATGGTGAGAATTAAAAGGGTGGAGTGGGGAGACTGCAAAGAAGAAGAAGACTAGGAAAAGCAGATGTCCTAAACAGGTACTTCTGCTTAGTCTTCACAGTGGAGGGATGAGGGGACAGACCACCAAGAAGGAGCAAGGTTATGGGAAGAAGGGGAGGTGGAAAGAAGTCCATTTTCAGAGGAAAGAGTCCTGAAGGGACTTGATTCTCTGAAGTTGTACAAAGCTATGGGAACTGGATGGGATACACCCAAGAGTTTTAAAAGAACTCAAGGAGGTGCTAGCTTCCCCACTGACAGCAGTATTCAAAAGCTCACTGGAAACAGGCATGGTTCCAGAGGACTGAAGAAGAGCTGACATTGTCCCTCTACATAACAGCAGCGGCAGGGAGGATAGCAACTGTATTCAGGTCAGTCTTGCTTCAGTGGTGGGGAAATTAATGAAAATCCTGCTAAAGGAAAGACTGACAGAGTATCTTGAATCCAATGGGCTGCATGACCACACGCAGCATGAATTCACAGAGGGAGATCATGCCAAACAAATCTGATGGATTTCTATGACTAGGTGACCAGGGAAATAGATCAGGCGAGGGCAGTGGATGTGGCCTATCTGGACTTTGGCAAGGCTATTGACACTGTGCCTCATAGGAACATGACAAAGAAACTAATCAGACTAGGGGTGGGATCCAAAGTGGTGAACTGGGTTACAAACTAGTTAACGGATAGGAGACATAGGGTGGTGGTAAATGGCCCTCATTATAATGAGGGGGTTGTGACCAGTAGGGTGACACATGGCTCAGTGCTGGGACCAGTCCTCTTCAATGTATTCATAACTGACATAACAGAAGAGATGGAAGGGAAGGTATATCTTTTTACAGATGATACCAAAATCTGCAATAGGGTGGACACTCAGGAGGGGATGTTGAGAAGGCATAGGGAGCTTGAGAAACTTGAGGAGTGGTATTGAGTGTGGCAGTTCAGGTTCAAGTGCTAAAAAGTGCAAAATTATGCACCTAGGGCACAGGAGCACAGGAGCTGAGTATAGAATGGGAGGGGTACTGACATTCAGAAAAGGGATCTTGGTGTTATCCTAACTGACAACCTCAAAGTAGCAGGGCAGTGTGACAAAGCAGTGGATAGGTCTTGTGTGATGCTGGGGTTCATAGGGAGGGGTTTATCCAGCAGAATGAGGGAGGAAGTGTTGCTACTGTAACACTCACTGGTGAGACCATACCTGGAGTACTGTGTCCAGTTTTGGAGGCCACTTCTCGGAAAGGACATAGACAGGGTGGAAGCAGTTCAGAGAAGGGCAACTAAAATGGTAAGGATTGCACAAGAAAACATACAAGGAGAGACTGAGGGATCTTGACATGTATACCCTGGAAGAGAAGCAGATGAGAGGTCAGAGGTGACATGATAGAGACCGACAAGTACCTCACGGGGTGAACAGGGTGGAGGAGTGGAGTCTCTTTCAAATTAGAAAAAGCGCCATGACCAGGAGGCATGCAATTAAGCTGGAAGGAGCAAGTTTAAGAGAGATATGAGGAAATGTTCCTTCACTGAAAGGGTGGTAGATGCCTGAAACATGCTACCAGCAGAAGTGGTTGGGGTGAAACACTTGGGGGCTTCAATTATATTTGAAGAAAGACAGGGAGGAGGGAGAGTCACCAGAGTTAGGGTCTGCAGAGACAGATTAGGCAGGAAACATATGGGCAGGCTGGGTGTTTCTGATAACCTTTTTTATGTTTCTATGAGGGGTAGGTGCCCCCGAATAGGGTGCAGTGAAAGTCAGCAATCTAAGTTTAGCACACTAACATCCTGGCAAATGCTCTCAGATATGGTGCTTTATAAAACTAGGACAAAAGGAAAGCATTTAAGGTATACGGGGAAGGGAGGGGCAGAATGGGGCCAACAAAGAGGTGTACAAGGAAAAGCAAGAGAAGAGCAAGGAAATCATAGTAGGGTGAAAGTAAACACAGAACTAAGGATAGCAGTTGAGGTCAAGAAGAAAGATAAAACTTTCTGCAGGAAAAAATGTTCAACAAATGATAGCATAGAAAAGATGAGGAAAGACAGAGAAAGTGTGGAGAAAGATGCAGAGAAGGCAAATGTTTACATGAATACTCAGTTCTGTGTTCACAGTGGATTCTACAAGGCCAATCCTGGAGAGCAAGATATGATTCAAGGATACAGATAGCCATGAATTAGGGATGGGATATATACTGAAGGAAAGAGTGTTGAAGCATTTAAAGAATCTAAACATAAACTACTCCTCAGTGCCAGACAGGCTACACAGACAGGTGCTGAAGGAGATGAGACAAGCCCTGGCAGCACACGTCACAGATCTATTCAATGAGTCACTGGGAAGAGATGAAGTGCCTTCGGAATGGAGTATTGTGAATGTAGTCTCCCCTGCACCATGGGGATAAGAAGAACCCAGGAAATTACAGGCCGGCGAGCCATACATCATTAGTGAGCAAGCTACTGGAGACAGTAATAAAGGAACAGATGATTGGCTTCCTATAGGAAAATAGGGTTATGGACAGGAATTAACAGGGATTCATGAAAGGCAGGTAGTGTGAAACAAACTTGGATTTTTTTTTCAGTTCGGTGACATAGATGGTGCATGGTGCCAGACAGTTGACATCTTGTACCTGGACTTCAGTAAGGCATTTGACTCGGTGCCAAATGGGAACTAGTAAAAATGGTATAGCAACCTCTTGACAATGCCTCTGTTGGCTGCTCGCGCATGTTAAACAAGAAAACGCAAAGTTCAGCTCCACAAACTTGAGGGTGCACGTGTTGGCATCAACAAAAAAGAACAAAAAAACAGCACTCGGTCGAAACCAGTCGAGGGATTTGCTGCTTTTGAATGGAGCTGTGCTATGCTGTCATTTTTTATTGCTTCACAAATAAATAGCTACTGCTTTATATGCATATATGTATATATAATGATCTGTGGTACCACACTGTGTTTGCTACATTTTAGCTTTATGTTTTAGGTACTGATAAAATATTGACATTAAATGTACATTTTAACAGGCTCTATTATATACTGTAGGAACACGTAGCACTTTACAATTATTATTACTTACTTAGGTATTTGTTGGTAAAATGTGGAGTGTCCCTTTAAGAGTTACCATTTATAAGGCTTGATGTATGGCTAGAATACACACCCTCCTGATGATGTACTAGGAAGTATGAAACAGGTCGAGGGATTTGCTGCTTTTGAATGGAGCTGTGCTATGCTGTCATTTTTTATTGCTTCACAAATAAATAGCTACTGCTTTATTGTTCTTCGGCTGAGAAGTGCTGTTTTTTGTTCTTTTTTGTCGATGCTAACACAAGTCGTGCACCCTCAAGTCTGTGGAGCTGAACTTTGCATTTTCTTGTTTCACATATTTTGTTCTTGCTCACAAGCCAGAGAAATAGCAGTGCCCTTAGAGCGTTTTTTTGGAAATGACCTTGGTCCCAATACACTTGAATGCCTGAACCCCACAGTTTGTTGCGCCATCCCCCAGCTTGCCGTGGTCATTGTCTTTTCTTCTCCGGTATTTTTTGGCAGTGAGTCTCGGACGTGCGAAGTGGGAAGTTTAAGAACGCGGTACACAGAGAAGCTGAAGGACATAGCCTGACACTGGAGTTTTGCTATCTGGCTGTAAATTTAATAAGTTCCCTTTGTTTATTCTTTTGAAGAGCTTTTGGTGGAACTGATCTTGGCAAGTGAAATTTGGGTGAGTCCTCTGCATGTATTACAAACAAATGTGATATTGACATGCAGTGTGTGGTGATGCTGAATCAACTGTTCAGAATCCGGACAGACTTAAAAACGGGCTTCAGAGATGAAGGGCTCCTTCTTGTCTTTTAAAGGATTTAAAATTGGGACTATTTGAGTGTATGTTTCATCTGCTTACATGTGGTATGCTGGGATACTTAATCAATTACCCCCAGTCTGGCAGGAAAGAAATCTGGCTCCTGGTATTATTCACTTTCATTTGGATTCTGAAACCTCCAAGTAAGACCACTCTTAATTACACTGATTATTACCTGCTCACGATTTGCTTCAGTATGTGCCTATGTATAGGAGGGCTGTAGCTGGATAAAATCTGATGAATGAATTACATCTTAGTATCTAGCGATAAGTGAGTGCTAGATTGTGAACAGAAGTATACATTAAATCGAAGAGATCTGTACTGTGATAAAATCTAATTAAGAAGATCATGACATCAGTGATTTACTGCAACATAAGAGCATGCTGAGAGGGTTGAATCAGGCACGAAATTGGGGAAGCATCCAGTTCATTTGCATGTAACCCCCCTGCAAATGGGGGTTCCCAAAAGACTTCCAGGAGCTTGCTTGAATGTTCCAAGCCTGAATGGTGTTTGGCGTTTAAGACATTTATCAGTGAGTGTTTTTAGAGCCTCTGGTACTGTCTCTTTAAGAGCTGTCTGCTTGCAGACATAATTAGTTTGTATGGGGGGACTGTGTGCTTCTCTGTTTGAGTACAACTCAAGCTGCTGCCAATTCACTCCATTTTTGCAGTCACTAGGAGTGCAAAGGGAACCTATCTGAAAGATGTAACTGTTTGCCAGAAATCATTTAGAGTAATAATGAAATTACAGTTTGTCTAACCTGCTTTCTTTGCAGTCAGAACTGTATCTGCCTAGTTCCCCATTCTGGTTTTGAACTGCTGAACTGGACCAATCAGTGTGGGGTAAGCTAGCTCTAAAATGGTGCCTTGGACGAATCAGAACTTGGACTAATAATCTGAGCCAGCCACAAGAGGATTGTATGGGCAGTGACTCTGGGAGATGTAGTTTAGACTTCGGCGCCTTTTTGGACCAACAGCAGCAATCTATTGTGAGTGACAGCCAATCCAGTCAAGAACTGGGAGGAACTCAAAGAAAGTGCCCGGTTTTGTCTGTTGGAGTTTCAGTTGAGCTATGGCAGTGAAGAGGGAAGGAGCCCTGTGCTTTTTCGGTGTGCAGTTTTAGTCGGGAAGCGTGTGTAAGGCCCAGAGTTCCGTCTGCAGCTTTGTAACTGCTTGTTAGGACTGAATCCGTCCTGTAAGAGAATCAAAGGATATCTGAAGAGTTGAAACCAGGCTCACCCTGTAGAAGACTGGAGAAATTGCTGAATTGCACTCGGTCTGTCAGGAACTGAATCTGCAGTGTGTTCTCCCGGGTATTGTGCAGTA
This sequence comes from Neoceratodus forsteri, assembly GCA_016271365.2. Classification (NCBI taxonomy): domain Eukaryota; kingdom Metazoa; phylum Chordata; order Ceratodontiformes; family Ceratodontidae; genus Neoceratodus; species Neoceratodus forsteri. The sequence continues at coordinate 34,085,829 of CM057459.1, forward strand.
ATTGCGATCGGGATACAGATGCAGCCTGCCTGGTATAGTGCTTTCTTTTTACCATATAAATGTGTGCAGAGGTTTGTGTACCTCAAGTGAATCCTGCTGCCATTAAGTGACTTTTGCCTGTGACTGTTTACCATATAAATGGGAGAGGAGTCTCTTGGAGCTCAAGAGTAGCCCTGCTGACATTGAAGGACCCTATCTTGTTTGGAGGTCGGAGTACTAATTCTGGGTCGCTTCCTGTTGAATTGCCACATTAAATCCAAATGGAATTACTGTATTGCTGACTGTTTAATTTTTTTTTCTCTGTGTGAAAGGGCCCTCACCAGCTGCCACGGTTTGACTAGCCACTAGGGCTTGGGTACCCAGGGACAGTAACTGATAGGGATAGGCCTGTGCACAGAGCCAGTAGGTAGATGAGTAGAGTGATAAGCTAATTAACCTGATTTCCCCTGTCCTTGTTATATCCCCAAATAAATCAGAGCTGCTTGTTTCAGCAAAGTTATACTGCCTGAGGTATTTGTCTATGTTAAAGTACTGTACTGTGATTGTTGCACTGTATCTTATTTCGAGGAGGTCCCAGTGCCGGAACCAGTCCTGGGGGTAAGTGTATACTATGAAGGTAATTTATATATTGTGTGGGCCACTAGTGGGAAGAAAGGGGGTTGCAGTGTCCCAGAGGGCTGTGACCAAGTTAGTTTAACTATTGCAAACCCTGACCTCTGGGTGGAGGCACCTGCCATTGGATCCAGGCCCCTCAACCTGTTAGTGGCAAATCAGACAGGGGTAGTAGCCCCTGGGATAGCGCCATCTAGGGGTTACATCTTGGAGGCTCACCATTGGGGTTGTGTCCTCTAGTGGCCATATTTACGAACCACTGTTAAAAAAAAAAATGGGTACCCGACAAGTGGCTGTGCACCGCTGGTGGAGTGGTGTACTGGGAGGAGATTGACCCCCAAAATGCTATGCTTATCCTGGACATCCCCCTGGGTATCAATACGGACACTGTACAGGGAGTACTTTAAAAGGTGGAAGGTTTACAAAACCCTGTGGTGGTGGGTCGGCATGCTAATCTGCTCACCCACACTTTCCTGGCCCTAGTAGAGTTTAAGGATCCCATAGATAGCTCCAAAGTGCCACAGACCATTACCCCAGAGGGAGCCCTCACTGCCTGGAGAGTGATAACTAAGTACAGTAAAGATCCGGGGGGGAATGAGCCCCCACCACTGTCTGAAACTTTTGAGGAGAAATTTGCTAAATGGTTGCTGGGGGGGAAGGAAAACTGTGGAGGACTTGAAGAAACTATTCTTGCCACCTGGGGTGTTCCTCCCCAACACCCTCTCCCGCCTCCAGTACCCGTGATGGTGGCTGAACCAATACAGACTCCTGTTTCTGCACCTGCCATTAGTCACGACTCTTACCGAGTTGAGGATCTTCTCTGGCACCCTCCCACCCCCAAGGGAGGATGACTGGGACACCTGGATAGACTATGTTGCCCCCAAGTGCTAGAATGGCAATGCTCGAAGCCAAAAAGCTGAAAGAGGGTTAGTGAGAGCTCTGAGGTCCTGCCCTGGCTACCATCTGTGCTAAACGGGCCAGTAACCCTTAATGACTGCACAGGCCTATCTTGAGGCCTTGGAGAATGTGTATGGGAGCCCAGATTCTGATGAGGATCTATGGTGGAGAGTAAGAAATGCACAACAGTACCAAGGGGAGTTGTTGTCTGTGTATGTATCTCGGCTGGAAAAATTGTTGCAAGAATGCCTCAGAAAGGGTAGTTTGCTAGAGATTGAACTGGACCGAACCAGGCTGGACAGGATCCTTAAGTCTTCCCCCTTCTCAGAACTGCTGTTGCTTCAGTTACGCCTGGCAAATCGACTGGAATCCCCACCCTCCTATGATGAGTTAATGAGAGAAATTCGAGGAGCTGAGAAAAGGCGACCTCGGGAGGGACCTGCACCAATAGCTGCGGCTACGACCTGAGTGACTGAGGGTGGCCCATCAAGTGAAGTTCAGGGGCAGAGGTTGGCAGTCAATGAGTGCTCTGACAAGGAAAAAGATATGCCACAATGGGGCGTAACTGGTGAGAGAGATCCGGGAATTCAAAAACAGTCCCTTTATGAAGGCCACGCCTGCAAGTACGGGCCCGACCTATATCCGACTGCATCTGCTATGGGAGTGGGGTACCCACCCATGTATCTCCTGCTGATAACAGCTCCAAACTCAATTCCTTGACCATGGAAGTGGAGAAACTGACGAGATGTCTCCAAATGCTTATCACGCGAGACAGAGATGGCACCAAGGTTTCCAGTTAGTAATACCCCCCCTGGCTCCCAGTGTGGCACCTCGGCCAGCTCAAACCCAGAAAATATGTTTTGCTATAATTGTGGGAAGGATGGGCATATGAAAGAGAATGCCAGTCCCCAAAAGACACTGACAAAGTTGCATATAGGCTACAAGGAGAGCTTCGGAGAACAAATCAGTGGTTAAGAGGTGCACTGAAATGATCCCAGTGAGGGCACCAAAATGCTAATTCACGTCCTTTGTGGCAAGGTCAGTTGCCCAGGCCCCACTACCGCCTCTCCAGACTGGTCCAGAATAGTGGGTCCCTCCATGGAGACCACTGTAAAGGTGAATGGAGTGTCTACAAGAGCTGTATTAGACAGTGGCTCCCAACTGACAATTATGTTCCAGGATTGGTATCAGAAGCATTTGTCAGGCGTCCCTTACAACCATTAGAAGGACTGCATGTATGGGGTTAAGTGAAGGCCTACCCCTATTCCGGGTACATCCGAATTTGGCTGTCTTTCCCCACCTCCGTGGCTGGAGTGGCCGAACAAGTAGAGACCCTAGCCTTAGTGTGTCCCCCACTGGACTGTATGATGGTGTCACTTTGTTGATTGGAACAAATGCTCATATGTTCGGAAGGCTGGCACAGTTGTGTTATGAAAACAGGGTCAAAGACTAGTAGAGCTTTAAGAGTTCCAGCTTTAATTAAGAAGGCCTATGAGGCACAGAGAGATGCTGAAAAATAGAACCAGAGGAACCGGTTGGAATTGTATGGAAGAAGGATCCTGAGTCTCTGATCCTGGCGCCAAATGCCCAGTGTACCTTACAGGGAGAGGTCCGTATCAGAAAGGATGTTAAGAATAAAATATTAATGTTGGATGCACCAGACGATGGAAAATTGCCAGAGGGACTGCTGGTCAAGCCTAGTATTTTGCCCGCTAGAGCCCATGCTTATGCCAGAAGGGTAATGGTCCAAGTTCATAATGTGTCTGAAAGAGACATTCGAGTAAATAGAGGTTGCATCCAGGCTAATGTGCATTGTGCAGATACTGCAGTGCTACCCAGCAGCAAGAGTTCGAGGAAGAATGACAGAGTAACGCCTGACTTGTTTGATTTCGGCGACTCCCCGTTGCCAGCTGAATAGAAAGTGAGGATCAGTGAGAAGCTTGCCCAGAGAGACCAGGTGTTTTCTTTAAAGGAATGGGACGTAGGATGCGTGCAAGGAGCTGAGCACAATATCTGGCTGCATGACGAAAGACCATTTCGTGAGAGGTCTCGACGCCTGGCACCTGCTGATATATAGATGATGAGACGGCATCTGCAAGAGATGTTAGCTGCTGGTGTAATACAAGAATCCAGAAGCCCTTATGCTTCCCCATTGTGGCAGTGAGGAAAAGAATGGGACAGTAAGGATGTGCGTGATTATTGCACCTTAACCGGCGGACTATCCTGATCAGTCACAATGCCCGCATTCAGGATGCTTTGGACTGCCTAAACGGGAGCAAGTGGTTCTCTGTGCTGGATCTCCCAGATGGGTACTACCAGATCCCGATGGCCCCAGAGGACCGTGGAGAAGACAGCCTTTATCTGTCCGGCTGGTTTCTATGAATTCATGAGGATGCCCTCAAGGATTTCTAGGTGCCCCAGCCACTTTTCAACGATTGATGGAGCGTGCAGTGGGGACATGAACTTACTAGAGTGCCTGGTATACCTAGATGATGTTATTGTGTTTGGCAGCTCACTGGAGGAACATGAGAGCAGATTATTTAAGGTATTGGACCGACTGGAGGACTTTGGCCTTAAACTGTCCATTGATAAGGTCAATTCTTCAAACATCAGTAAAGTATGTGGGACATAGTATCCAATTTAGGAATAGAGACCACCCAAGTAAAGTTGAGGCCTTGACCACCTGGCCACAGCCCAAAATCTAAAAGAACTGCAAAGATTCCTGGGATTCTGTGGTTATTATCTGCTTCATCAAGGACTATTCAAGAGTGATCCGCCCCTTTACTTAACCTTACTCAAGGGTATCCCCAACCCACAAAAATATCAAAAGTCAGCGCCTCAAGACTGAAAGAGTGTATTTTCATCCGAGTGAAGTATTTGGGGCTCGCTGGACTCCTGATTGTGAGACTGCTTTTCATGAGATCATATATCAACTTACCCATGCTCCAGTGCTGGCCTATGCCGATCCAAGAAAACCTCCCTGCACACTGATGCTAGCTTGCAAGGGTTGGGGCTGTGTGTACCAAGAGCACGAGAATGGCCTGAGACCAGTGGCCTTTGCCAGTAGAACCTGACCCCATCCGAAAAGAACTATCCTGTACATAAGTTAGAGTTCCTAGCTTTGAAGTGGGCTATTGTTGACCAATTCCATGAGTACTTGTATGGGGCTAAAATACTAGTAAAACTGACAATAATCCTTTGACCTATGTGCAGACCTCAGCTAAGTTGGATGCCACTGGCCATAGGTGGCTTTCTGCATTATCTCACATATGACTATGCTCTCGAATACCGAGCAGGTCTGAACCACATAGATGCTGATGCTCTTCCCGGAGGCCTGTTCCCCAGAATGATTGGGTCCGATTGGCAGAACCTGACATTCGGGCACTCTGCCAGAAGTTTGACAGGGAGGAACAAATGTCCACGGACGCAGTGGACTGCATGGTGGATTGCTTGGGACCCTCTGAGAATTGCATACCTCCTGCTTATTGCCACTTTTCTGCAATAGACATTGGTGCACTGCCTCAGCTGGACAATGACAGTATTCGGCGGGCTCAATCCCGCGATCCCATGATCAAAGCAGCTTTAGAAGCCCTCTATGCAGGAAAAGATGTGTCCAAATTACGCTCCACTGATTTGAGAACTGCACTGTTATACAAAGAAGGTCCTAAGTTGAAACTGATCAATAAATTGTTATACAGAGAAACAGTAGACAGAGGGGGACAAGTAGACAAACAACAACTAGTGCTGCCTACTGCCTTTCGAGACTCAGTACTGATGTCCTTGCACAACCACATGGGGCACCTTGGTATAGACAGAACACTTGACTTGGTGAGATCCAGATTCTATTGGCCTAAGATGGGGCTGATGTGGAGCAACACATTCGAACTTGTAGTCGCTGCTTGCAGAGGAAAGCTTTGCCCCAGAGGGCTGCCCCTTGTTAACATCACCACCAGTGCACCCATGGAGCTGGTCTGTATTGATTTTCTGAGTTTGGGTCAGATCAAAGAAATATCAGTAGTGCTGGTGGTCACTGACCATTTCACGAGATATGCCCAAGCTTTCCCACCAAAGACCAGAAAGCATCCATGTGGCCAAAGTACTTGTAGAAAACTTTTGTTCACTATGGGCTCCACAAAGAATCCATTCTGATCAAGGAGAGACTTTGAGAGTCGTCTGATCAAAGAGATGCTTTCTCTGTGGGGAGTGCGAAAGTCCAGAACCACTCCTTACCACCCCCAGGGGACCTACAGCCTGAACGCTTCAACCGTGACTTTGCTGGATATGCTAGGCACCCTGCACCCAAAGGACAAGCCTAGATGGAGCCAACAAATTAGCACCCTGTACATGCTTATAACTGCACCAAAAGTGATGCCACTGGGTTCTCCCCACCGCCTGATGTTTGGAAGAGAAGCTCGACTCACCGGTAGATGTGTGTTTTGGGGTCTCTCCTGATGGGGTTCAAGCTGACAACTATTTACAGTATGTGCAAAAGTTAAAGGCCCAGCTAACTCATGCGTACTAACTGGCTCAAACCATGGCTGCCAAAAGAAATCTGGCCAACAAAGAAAGGTATGATAAAAGGTGAAAGCACAGGAACTCCAGGGAGGAGATCGGTATTGCTAAGAAATCTGGGACTGCATGGCAAACACAAGATTGCTGACAGATGGCACCATCTCCCTCACATTGTAGTGGGCAAACTAGATGATCTGCCAGTGTACAAAGTAAGGCCTGAGAATAATTCAAAAGATGTAAAACAATGCATAGAAATCATTTACTACCCATTGGACAAATCTTGATTGAGTCCGAGCCCCCAGAAGATGCCCCCTCTGGACCAGTGACTAGACCTGCTACTAAGAAAAGATCAAGAAAGTCTGTACCTACAGAAGCAGAGTTAAAGTCTTCCCCTCCACAAGTCCCAGTTGAGCATGACTGTCAGTCCATATCAGAAGAAAGTGAGAGTGACTTTGAATACTATCCTTCTTACGAACTGAGTCAGTTGTTTCAGGGCAATCCCCTAGTCAATACTGGAGACAAAGCTGGGCCTTCTGGACTGTCTAAGCCCCCAGCTTCGTCCCTGGAGCCAATGCTCCCAGAAAGTGAAGAAGCATCACATCAGAGGAAATGGAATCATTGTGCATGGTTGAACTGTTTGAGCTTTCAGGGAGGAAAATGATGGATTGGGTCAGACTGGTGATACACCAGAACAAGAAGAGTATTTTGAGTGCCCTGACAGTCCACTGCCAGTGTCCGAAAGCTTCCATGCGAGCCAAATTTTGTGGACTCAGAAACTGTAACTCCTGGAGCTGAAAGTGCCCCAAGTTCTAGCCTCTCTACCCCATGGAGACTCCTGACAAGTGAGGACAATGCTGAAAATGAGGCTCAGAGTGCAGAGACTGTAACAGTTCCCCTAGAAAGACTGGTCGAGCTATAAAGCCTGTGGTGCACCTCAGTTATGATTCCCTGGGCCAGCCAGTGGACCTGCCTCTCAATGTTGTCCATAAAGGAGTATATGTGTCCCGAGCTCATTGCCCAAACTGGCCCGTCAGTACTAACTCCAAGTTACTTGTGTTGCCCTCTAATGGTGCCCTTGCCCCATCCAGCCCCAAGGTAACTGATAGGAAGGGCCCTCTTCAGGTTTCATGTACAAAAGGTAATAACTTGAGTTATGGTACAATGTGTGTGTAATACTGTGTAAAGAGTGACGTACTGCAATTTCAGAAATGTGTTCTTGGTAAAATGATATATTGACTGATGATTTCATGTGTGAGCCTAATGCAAATGTATATGGTTGCAGTTAAAACTTATGGGGGTACTTGCTTGACGCGGACGTCAAGCTTTCCCAGGCCAGGAAGGGTGTAACCCCCCTGCAAATGGGGGTTCCCAGAAGACTTCCAGGAGCTTGCTTGAATGCTCCAAGCCTGAATGGTGTTTGGCGTTTAAGCCATTTATCAGTGAGTGTTTTTAGAGCCTCTGGTACTGTCTCTGTAAGAGCTATCTGCTTGCAGACATAATTAGTTTGTATGGGGGACTGTGTGCTTCTCTGTTTGAGTACCACTGAGCTGCTGCCAATTCACTCCATTTTTGCAGTCACTAGGAGTGCAAGGGAACCTATCTGAAAGATGTAACTGTTTGCCAGAAATCATTTAGAGTAATAATGAAATTACAGTTTGTCTAACCTGCTTTCTTTGCAGTCAGAACTGTGTCTGCCTAGTTCCCCATTCTGGTTTTGAACTGCTGAACTGGACCAATCAGTGTGGGGTAAGCTAGCTCTAAAATGGTGCCTTGGACGAATCAGAACTTGGACTCATAATCTGAGCCAGCCACAAGAGGATTGTATGGGTAGTGACTCTGGGAGATGTAGTTTAGACTAGCGCCTTTTGGACCAACAGCAGCAATCTATTGTGAGTGACAGCCAATCCAGTCAAGAACTGGGAGGAACTCAAAGGAAGTGCCGGTTTTGTCTGTTGGAGTTTCAGTTGAGCTCTGGCAGTGAAGAGGGAAGGAGCCCTGTGCTTTTCGAGTGTGCAGTTTTAGTCGGAAGCGTGTGTAAGGCCCAGAGTTCCGGTCTGCAGCTTGTGTAACTGCTTGTTAGGACTGAATCCGTCCTGTGAAGAGAATCAAAGGATATCTGAAGAGTTGAAACCAGGCTCACCCTGTAGAAGACTGGAGAAATTGCTAGATTGCACTCGGTCTGTCAGGAACTGAATCTGCTGTGTGTTCTCCCGGTATTGTGCAGTAATTGCGATCGGATAGAGAAGCAGCCTGCCTGGTATAGTACTTTCTTTTACCATATAAATGTGTGAGGAGGCTTGTGCAGCTCAAGTGAATCCTGCTGCCATTAAAGGACTTTGCCTGTGACTGTTTACCATATAATGTGTGAGGAGTCTCGTGGAGCTCAAGAGTAGCCCTGCTGATGTTGAAGGACCCTATCTTGTTTGGAGGTCGTGAGTACTAATTCAGGGTCGCTCCTGTTGAATTGCCACATTAAATCCAAATGGAATTACTATACTGCTGACTCATTTAATTTTCTTTCTCTGTGTGAAAGGCCCCTACCAGCTGCCACGGTTTGGACTAGCCACTAGGGCTTGGGTACCCAGGGACAGTAACTGATAGGATAGGCCTGTGCACAGATCCATAGGTAGATGAGTAGAGTGATAAGCTAATTAACCTGATTTCCCCTGTCCTTGTTATATCCCCTAAATAAATCAGAGCTGCTTGTTTCAGCAAAGTTATACTGCCTGAGGTATTTGTCTATGTTAAAGTACTGTCACTGTGATTGTTGCACTGTATCTTATTTCACAGGAGGTCCCAGTGCCGGAACCAGTCCTGGGGGTAAGTGTATACTGTGAAGGTAATTCTGATATATTGTGTGGGCCACTAGTGGGAAGAAAGGGGGGTTGCAGTGTCCCAGAGGGCTGTGACCAAGTTAGTTTAACTATTGCAAACCCTGACCTCTGGGTGGAGGCACCCGCCATTGGATCCAGGCCTCTCAACCTGTTAGTGGCAAATCAGGCAGGGGTAGTAGCCCCTGGGATAGTGCCATCTAGGGGTTACATGCAGAATGTGTGTTTACCACAGTGGGAGAGGAAAATTTGTTTAAAGACATAGATACAGTTACAGTCCAAGGACCTACTGGGGGATCTGACAGTGAACCCAGTGTGCAAAATAAGGAACTCAATATCAAGGATGTGTTCACTGATCTGGAGAGGGCCATATTAAGGGTCTGGAGACATCATTGGGGGAAAGTGACATTGGAAGCCTACCTTAAGGCGGGCCGTTCACCGCGTGGCTTGAGAGTTATTAATAAACCCGGCTATGGGTGGGATAGGGAGGTGTTTTTCACTGACTGGCAACAATCATTACAGATTGGCACTGATGCCCTAATCAAAACAGTAATTAGAGATTATGATGCTCAACGAGATCAGGTCACATGGGATATTACTGAAAAGGAAGCCAATGTGGCTCAGTTTAAAGACCACCCAGACTATAGTCATTTGGAAAAGAAATTGAGAGACACTATTCAGAGAGAAGAGAACAAAATCAAGAGAATTAAAACCACTAAGTGGGAGAGGGACAAGAGAGATTATTTAAATAATAGGGTGTGGGACTGGAGTAAGAAACCTAATTATAGGAGTGGTAAGCGAGGGAACAACAATACAGTCCATACCATTACCCAGCAAAGGCCAATTCTAAAGAACGGGAGCAACTCTCCTAATTATAACACCTCTAATAGTGACTCAGAGGCTGAGGAGCCTCTTTTAGAGGAAGGCAGGCCGCAGCTGGACTTGTGGAGATCAATGTGCTTCCAGGAACAGGACCAGGACCTGGATGATTACAGCCAGAGCAGACAGACACAGCGCAACAGGACAAATCATCTATCAGACGGACACGCCGAGGGGGCAGGAAACACAAAAGGTCATGGCAGAAGGGGCAGAGTGTGAAAAGTGTGGAGAATCAAGGAGAACATAGTCATTAATATTTCACATAAGGAACTGAGTGAGGTTGAATTATGAGTACTACAAAAAGAACTATAATTTGTTCTGACTGCGGACACTAAGGAGTTTGATTTATTTATTGACATACATAGATTTACACGTAATTTAAATCTGAAAACTTTTTTCAAACATAAAACAATGGGTCGGGAGTCTGACCTGAGATTGGATATTGAAAAGATTACTATGTCCCAGGATGGGGCGGGACTTGGGACAATAGAGGTAAGGCAATTTAAACCATGGTCTTCATTCATGCCTCCTTACAATGAATCTTTAAAACACATGAAGAATTGCTGTATTTGACCATTGACCGTCCCATCAGGGCAGTTATTTATGTCCTTCCAAAGATACATAAAGATCTGCATGATCCCCAGGACATCCAGTTGTGTCAGGTATAGGGTCATTGTTGGAGCCCTTGTCGATATATGTGGATGCACATATTAAAATGTAAGTGACTACATTACCTGCATATTTATGTGATACAACACAGATTTTGGAAGTCCTGGGGAACATGCAGATCGAATCACATTGGTATTTGGTGTCTATGGATATCACATCCCTTTACACCAATATACCTCACGAGGAAGGGTTGGATGTCCTGAGATATTGGTTCTATCGAGATAAATATATGTCACATGAAAAAGGGGAATTCCTGGTGTAGTGTCCCTTTAAGAGTTACCATTTATAAGTCTTGATGTATGGCTAGACTACACACCCTCCTGATGATGTACTAGGAAGTATGAAACAAGTCGGGGGGGTTTGCTGCTTTTGAATGGAGCTGTGCAATGCTGGCGTTTTTTATTGCTTCACAAATAAATTGCTACTGCTTTATTGTTCTTTGGCTGAGGAGTGCTGTTTTTTGTTCTTTTTTGCTCGCACATGTTACCTGCCCCAGCTCTCCACTTCACTATACATTCAAAGTAGTAACCGTCCTAACAAACCAGCACCAAATGTATTAAAATAAACCAGTGCTATATTTATTAAAACAACTACTGAATCTTGTTTAACTATACAAACTGTATATTGTAACATACCTGCATATAATTGTAATCCTGTATTCCTGTTGAAACCGTAATTTCGTGTCTGTAACCTTGTAATTCCACTATGCTGTTACTATGTATACTGTATGTCTGTTTCTGTACTATGACGTGGAGCCTTCGTAAATGAGTCTCTGACTCAAAGGCTGTAATTCCTAAAGCATGTTAAGTAAATAAATAAAAGACTTATGACTCCAGGAAACTAGGTGAAATGGGAACTGGGTGACAGACAAGACTCAGGGTAGTTCTGAACGGAAAGTTCTCTGATATATCAGGGAGGTCACTAGTGGGGTGCCACAAGAGTCTGTCTTGAGGTCACTGCTTTCTAACATGTATATTACTAACAGAGGCTGGGGTCACAGGGGAAAGTGAGTCTGTTCAGAGATGATGCAAAACTCTCTGAGTCAATGGGTAATGAGAAGGGAATCAGCAGCATGAAAAAGGTGTAGAGGGGTTGGAGCAGTGATCCAGAATTTAAGCAATTGAAATTTAATTCCAAAAAATATAAAGTGATATACTTTGGCAACAAAAATCCGCACATGGATTATTGTATCAATTGGATCACAGTGGTGCACTAAAAGGAGTAAAGGGACCCGAGAATGATACTTAGGCGCACACTACAAGTCAGTATGTGTATCAGCAATGTTGCAGATGTTGGAACTTCAACTTATTGCCTGTGCTTTTACTAGTCTTACCGTGTTTGAGTAAGCCAACTTTTAATACCTGTGTTTCGTTTTCAAATAAAACCTTTTTCTTCTGTTTTTGTGGTCTGTTAGTTTTTTGGTGCTGATCCTGACTCCATTTGCATGGAGTTCTCTGTGGCCTTCTGATAACTTTTAACTCCTGGGTATTGTGCACAAACAAATAACAGTGTGAGCCCCCCTGACTTTGTGGTGTTTCATCCTTAATAAGTACAGTACTCTCTGGAGGGCATGATGGAAAGGGGGACATGATAGAAACATATGACTACATTAAGAGATACAACAGTGTGAACTCCACTGAGTTGTTCAAGCTGAGAATCATTACAACCACCAAGGTACGCACCCTCAAGCTGAGAGGGGAGAATGCAAAAAAGCAAATAATTTTTCACAGACAAGTAAGTGGATGATTGGACCTGTCTACCCAGTACTGTAATAACTGCTGGGACTATATTAGAGTTCTAAACACAACTGCACATTTTCAAAGGTGTTATTAAACCAAGACAGTGGCAGGGAATAGGGAGAAGTCCGTGTGGGCAGAGTTATTCAAACTAGGGCTGCAGGGCAGACTCTGTGGACTCATAATCTTTCTCTGTCCTTCCTTATTCATCTATGTATACCCACTGCATGTTTCAATATTACTCTTTTGCATAATTTCTGAAGCATACCCCTACCCCATCGGGCAGCACACTCCCATTAGGCAGCACTGTATACTGATGTAATCCCCTCTCTCCACACATTGCCTTTGTAATCAACCTAAAGTTACTGATGCCGTCACTCCCCCATTACTGATAGTCACCCTGTCTATGGAAGTCCTGAGGCTGCTGTATTAGCTAAACTGTATGCTGTGAGTGCGCTCACTGCAGCTCATATGGCAGCCAGCCGACAAGGTGATAGGAGGGCTGTGCCAGTCGCTGTACAGGGATGAGCCACATGCCCCCATCCTGCCGGGAGGGGGGTTGGGATGGGTGCTGAGCTGTGCTGGGTGCAGGTGGGTGGGGGGGCTGCGGGACCACTACTGTGCACTGGTGCATTTGTGGACCAGCATTCAGAGGGTGGGGGCAGAAGTACCACTGGACACCAGGGACTGTATAGGACGTGGAGTTCAGAGGATGGGTGCCACCAGACACCAGGGCTGTAGGAATACTCACCTGGATAGGTGAGTGAGAGTGGGGGGCCATGGGATCGCAGGGACCATAGAACAATTTATGGGATGGGTGGGGGGGTACCAGTAGTCATAATGGTACGTATTACCATCAAGGGGATGGGTATGTGGTGGGGGCCACTAGACACCAGTGACTATTTTCACAGCTAAGGGACTGTTGTTTGGGGGTGGGGCTGCCACTAACCACCAGTGATGGGTGTAGTCTACAGGACAGTGCTCAGCAGGTGGAATCTGTCACACTACCCAAGGTGAGGGATAGGAGGCTGGGCGTGCCACTAGACACCAGGGAAGACCTGCACACTACCAGAATGAGGATAGGAGAGTGGGGGGTGTCACTGGGCATGAGGGTAACTATGTCCATCTGTGGGATGGGTGACTGGGCGTATGTCACTAGACATTGGGGAGGACTTGCACAGTATCAGGATGAGGGATCAGAGGGTTGGGGGTGCTACTAGACACCAGGGAGGACTTGCACAGTACCGGGATAGAGGATCAGAGGTTGGTGGGGTGCAACTAGACACCAGGGCATCCTTCGTTTCACCAGGATGGGGGTTCAGAGGGAGGCAGTAGGGAGGGTGGCTGCAGTATAGCAATCCCACCACCAGGGTTTTGCACCCACTAAAGACTAGGTTTTCAAAAGCAGTAAATAGCATCACTTTGGGTGCCATTTACCACTGTTGCAAACCTTTGAAATTGTTGATGCGCCCATATGGGGGGGTGACCCTCTCATTTGCATGGGTGCAGCATTATTTTAGCATTCAGGTGCTAATGGGTTTAGCCCAAACTACAGGGATCTTTGACTATAGATCCTCCCATCCAAAAATCAGGCCAAAACTCATTTAGCGCAAGCAAACACCCCTTAGTGCCCACACTAACTTTTCAATATCTGGCACTAGATGTCTGTAGATGATATGTTTATTTCTTCCCACTTCCTTTTTTATTTTCAACTCTGTTTCAACCATGCTTTATATAAAAACATAAAAATGTTAATATTATTCTCATATACATTACAAATCAGGCAATGAAGCATAATAAACACTGCAAATTCTACCACCAAGCAAACAATGCCTTCCTTTATTACCCCATAAGCATTCACCTTTGAACAAAAGGGGGTCAAACTTACAGTACTAGTCTCACCCTCCTGACAAGTAACCAGCTTCCATTAATTTATACAACTGAGAATATGCCTTGTTAGGAAAGACTAAAACAACGCAGCATGATATCAGCATTGCTACTGAGGGATCTAGTCATGTCAGTGCTCTGCTTGTTGTAGAAGTTTATGTTTAGATTATTCTTTGTCATCTGCCATTTCCTGACTGGTTTCTCCAAAACTGTTTATCAAAAGAAAAAATGAGAAGCATTATTGATGTACTGTAGGTGAAAAAGAACAGAAGGGTAGGGAGTGTAATGAAACTGTACTGTCAAATGCATTACTGAATTGTCACTTATTAGTCTAATTTAACAGCATGCGTTAACCTACAGTAGTTCACCAGTGTTATACACATTTATACTGATATTACCACTTCATGCATATTAACTCATATACTGCACATTTAAATTACACAATAATAAAGATTTTCATATTAAAAAAAAACTAACAGATTTATGTTTGAAAAATATAGGCTGATTATGATCTTTTAAAGGATGAATAAGTCTGGTATACTATTATACATTTAAGAAGAGCTTTGAAATTAGGCCAGCTAGTTTGTTAAAATAATTTTACTGAGCTTGAACTTCCAACTTTCAATGCATTAACTTTATGTCAACTATTTTCTTGATTTGTTTCCATCGGCTCCACCAAGTAAATGACCATCTAACTACCTCAAGCTGCCTCTATAATCTTCCTGATACTGCCTCCCAGTGTCTCCATGGAGCCATCCCCAATCCCCTCCTCACCAGCTCTCCAAGGTGGCAACACCTCAGTGCCAGTCTTCAGGATAAGATGTACAGGCAGGGACTGCGAAAGAAACCAGCATGCCACTGCTATATGGGCAGTCAGGTGGGTGTCATCCCACCATGCCTCTACCCCTTTAATTCACTGTAGAACATTCAACTTCCCCGACATGGGCCACCACATCCGTGCCAAATCGACATGGGGGAAAGCAAGATGTTGTGTTGTTTCCCACAGTGTGTAAGCCACTCTATAGAGGCCATAATAGCAGGCATCCTCTTCCTTCTAGTAAAAGTACACTGCCTTTGAAGCACTTGCCAATCCAAGCAAGGCATTCAGGTTTGTAGTACAAGCAGGGATCTTCTTCATGGCAAAGCAATACATTCCCCTTCCATCCACCCCCCTCACACACACACACACACCTCCCATGACACAGATCTAAGCATTTGTTTTTTCTTAATTCTGAAGCTTCAAATATCTACACGTAACATTTTTCACCCTTAAAAACATCTGCTAATGGTAACATCTGCTTAAGATATTTGCCTTACCAGAGACAGTGACTAATGTGAAACGTTTTCAGCAGGGTAAATGAGGAATGACTTATAATTTACAAAAACTGCAAATACATTCAAAGACAGTGCTAAAAGAAGGATGTTTTGATTTCATTTCCAGACAAGAATAAAGTCTGAGGCATAATGTATATTCACAGCACTTTACATTTTTTCCAAGTATATAAAGCAAATTGAGCAATTTAACATTGTTTCTAAATACAGTATATGAAGTTTCATTCTAATTATAAAGTATTTTTTAAATATCATATTTGACCATTTAAAAGCCATGGCTTGTATTATAAAGTTGTATTTTTATCACAGCTTCTAAATGGGGGTGATCGGTATTCAGGTTTGCTGAAGAGTTGCTCCGAGTCAGATGCCAACAAGGTGCTCACTGTTCAATCAGCTACTGTCATTCAGCAATGCCAAAACAGAAACCCTGTAATTTGAGTTTAGGATCACTGTAGTTAACCCTGCAGAGCAAGACAGAAATTATCCTGTAGCCACCGAGCTCACAACTGATGCATAACAAGTGTGGGAATGGTGAAAAAGAAAGAAAAGCTGGCAGAGAAGCTTGTTGAATATAGCAGTACAAAGCAGAACTCCAAACACTATGGATTTATTGGAGGTGGAAGGAAATCCTGACATCCCATGGAGGAAACTGATTTAGCCTCCTGGGTGGCTTTATAGCATTAGCAGCATCTGCTGTGGGGGACCAGAAAACCAATAGCTCTGAAGACCGCATCTCTAATAAGTGGCCCCACATCTATGGCTAGTTGCAGCTGGATGGAACCCTTTTAAAGTGCTGGGGGTTACAATAAGGCAGAGCACCACAGTCATCCAAAAGTTGCCATCAGACATTATTCCAACAAGCATTTGTCAATGCCGAACATTCACTTGCAGGTATTTGCAGTGGTGTTTGGTACTGGTATTGGCTTCAGAGGTACGAGGAGGCAGCAGTGAGAGTGGCAGGTGCCGTATGGTGGAAGCTGCACCATAAATGCAGGAAGGAGTTGCTAGTTAGAGAAGCCACTCCCGCTGGCCTTAGTGGACCGGGAAGAGAGAGTGCACTGGGTGGCAGAAGCCACTAATAAGTAAAGCCACACTGTGGCTATTGTAGAAGCCTGGGGGGGGATTCAGAGGAGTGAGGACTGGTGAGAGAGAGAGACAGTGCAGTGGCCAGCAGTAGCCACCAATAAGTAAAGCTGCACTGCAGCTATTGTAGAAGCCTTGGGGGGGGTTTCAGAGGAGTGAGGACCAGGAAGATAGAGTGCAGTGGGTGGCAGGAGATGTCAATAAGTAAAGCAGCAGTATGGCTACTGTGGAAGCCGGGGGGAGGGTCAGAGGTGAAGAGACGGGAGAGACAGTATGGTGGGGGCAACAGCTGCCAATAAGTAAAGCCACACCATGGCTAATGTAGAAGCCTGGGGAGGGGTAGAGGAGCGAGGACCGGGGAGAGAGAGAGAGACAGTGCTGTGAGTGTTAAATTGCCAAAAGCAGAGATTTTAATTAGGACTTCTACACCAATTGCTGCCAGTCCTACCCATAAACTCCTTTTTCTCCGAATTCCAGATAAATGTCTTCCATCATCCATCATTGCCATTGACTTTGTCTCGTGCTATTTCTGGCTAATGTGAGTTTATGTGTTAATTCAGCTTTTAATCCACCTCCTGTATAAACTGAGTGCAGTTTGGAGGTTGACCTGGTTGCCCCTTTATTTCTTTTATCCCCCCTCCAAATGTTGAAACAAAAAAGAAGTGAGAGAGACTGAGGCGAGGAAGGAGGATGAAGTGGAGCTGGGACCTGTGGCAGGGCTTGCTCCGACACACTGCCCGCGGTATAATAAGCTTCTTATGTGGGACAGTGTCAAAGGCCTTGTTGAAATCGAGGTAGGTGACATCCATGCCCCCCTCCATTTACTTCCTTTGTCACCCAGTCAAAGGAATCTGTCAGATTTGTCTGACACAACCTACCTGCTGTGAATCAATGCTACCTTTGGTTCTGGGTACCAATGGCTACTAAATGTTCTACTATCCTTTCTTTAAGCAGTGCCTCCATGATCTTCCCTATTACTGATGTGAGGCTGAGTGGCCTATAGTTCCCTGCCTCCTTCCTACTGCCGGATTTGTGTAGCGGGACCACATATGTCCTTCTCCAATCCTCTGGTACCAGTCCTGTGTTAAGTGACTCTGTGAACATGGCTGCCAGAGGTTCAAACCTAGAAATTGTTGGCAAATAAGAACTGCTAGGCTCATCCAGTCTGTCCATGAGCCATATACTTGACTATGGCTTCTGACCCTCCGTCAGCTTTACCTCTATGGTTCCCCTATGCCTGTCCCATGCATGTTTAAATCCAACCACAGTGGTTGCTCCCATGATCTCCTGTGGCAGACCATTACATGCATCCACCACCCTCTCTGTGAAGAAAAACATCCTCACATTCCATCTTAGGCTGCCACTTTCTAATTTCATGTCATACACCTCGTTGTCGTATTCCTCCTGTATTGGAAGATGTCTCTCCCTGCACATTGTTTATACCCTTGAGGTACTTGAATGTCTCTATGATGTCTCCTCTCTACCTCCTGTCCTCTATCCAATACGTATTGAGGTACCTTAATCTTTGCTCGTACATTCTGTGGTGTAAGCCCTGTACCATGTTAGTCGCCCTTCTGTGGACCATCTCTAGCCTGTTCATGTCCTTTTGAAGGTGCGGCCTCCAGAACTGCACACAGTACTACATCTCAGGCCTGACCAGGGTCTTATATAAGGGCATCACTATCTCCCTCCTTCTGCTGGTGATACCCCTGCCTATGCACCCAGCATGCCAGTGGCCCTCCCCACTGCCTTGGTACTCTTTGACATTTTCAGGTCATCTGAAATAATAACCGGCAGGTCCCTTTGTTCCTTGGTGACTGCCAGCAACTCCTTCCCCCCATCCTGTAGCTCTTCCCAAGATTTCTATGCCCCCACCTCCCACCTTCTGCTAGTGATACCGCTGTCTATGCACCCCAGCATGTCACCCCCCAATCCTGTGGCTCTCTCTCCAGGCTTTCCTCTTCACAGGTGCATTATTTTGCACTTTTTTTTCACTGAACCTCAGTTACCACTACTCAGAACATTTTTCAAGCCTCTCCTGGTCTTTCCTTATTTTCTCCACTCCTTCTGCAGTATCCACTCTGTTACAGATCTTATTGTCATCTGCAGGCAGACCTTTCCTTCTAGGCCTTCTGCAATGTTGCTAACGAAGACATTGAACATGACTGGTCCCAAGAATAATCCCTGAGGTACCTCACTGGTCACTCCCCTCTCCCTGGATTGGATCCCATTTACCACCACTATCTGTCTTGCTTGCTCCAGCCACCTCTTATGGCACATTATTCTCTTTTTTAATTTATTTATTTATTTTTTATTAGTTTGCACACATAAAAACACGTACATTACATCTAGAGTTGATACATGAGGAAAGACATAGTCAGTATGCAACATTAGGATTTGACACAAGTCTAGATTATGCTACATCCTAAGGGGGGGCAGTACCTTATCATACATCTCATATAGAAACTGTAAGGATGAGCTTACACTGCCAAACACAAGGACAGTCCCTGAGATGAGAACTTTATTAAAATATATTCCGTCCCTGCAATGGACTGAGAGTCCTTTATTGAGCATATAAGGCAAAAGACAAACAGTTTAGGCCTGTGTTTTAACTCCTACTGTATTTCAAACCAGGTATCTCTGAAATATTCAAAGTTACTGTAACCCCCCTGCAAATGGGGGTTCCCAAAAGACTTCCAGGAGCTTTCTTGAATGCTCCAAGCCTGAATGGTGTTTGGCGTTTAAGCCATTTATCAGTGAGTGTTTTTAGAACCTCTGGTACTGTCTCTTTAAGAGCTGTCTGCTTGCAGACATAATTAGTTTGTATGGGGACTGTGTGTTTCTTTGATTGAGTACCACTTGAGCTGCTGCCAATTCACTCCATTTTGCAGTCACTAGGAGTGCAAAGGAACCTATCTGAAAGATGTAACTGTTTGCGAAATCATTTAGAGTAATAATGAAATTACAGTTTGTCTAACCTGCTTTCTTTGCAGTCAGAACTGTGTCTGCCTAGTTCCCCATTCTGGTTTTGAACTGCTGAACTGGACCAATCAGTGTGGGGTAAGCTAACTCTAAAATGGTGCCTTGGACGAATCAGAACTTGGACTATAATCTGGGCCAGCCACAAGAGGATTGTATGGGCAGTGACTCTGGGAGATGTAGTTTAGACTTGCGCCTTTTTGGACCAACAGCAGCAGTCTATTGTGAGTGACAGCCAATCCAGTCAAGAACTGGGAGGAACTCAAAGGAAGTGCCGGTTTTGTCTGTTGGAGTTTCAGTTTAGCTCTGGCAGTGAAGGGAAAGGAACCTGTGCTCCTTCAGTGCACAGTTTTAGTCAAAAACATGTGTAAGGTCCAGAGTTCCGGTCTGCAGCTTGTGTAACTGCTTGTTAGGACTGAATCTGTCCTGTGAAGAGAATCAAAGGATATCTGAGGAGTAGAAACCAGGCTCACCCTGTAGAAGACTGGAGGATGCTGGAATTGCACTCGGTCTGTCAGGAACTGAATCTGCTGTGTGTTCTCCTGGTATTGTGCAGTAATTGCGATCGGGATACAGATGCAGCCTGCCTGGTATAGGGCTTTTTTTTTACCATATAAATGTGTGAAGAGGTTTGTGTACCTCAAGTGAATCCTGCTGCCATTAAGTGACTTTTGCCTGTGACTGTTTACCATATAAATGTGAGGAGTCTCTTGAGCTCAAGAGTAGCCCTGCTGATGTTGAAGGATCCTATCTTGTTTGAGGTCGTGAGTACTAATTCAGGGTCGCCCCTGTTGAATTGCCACATTAAAGCCAAATGGAATTACTTTACTGCTGACTGTTTAATTTTCCTTTTCTCTGTGAAGAAGGCCTACCAGCTGCCACGGTTTGGACTAACCACTAGGGCTTGGGTACCCAGGGACAGTAACTGATA
This sequence comes from Neoceratodus forsteri, assembly GCA_016271365.2. Taxonomy (NCBI): domain Eukaryota; kingdom Metazoa; phylum Chordata; order Ceratodontiformes; family Ceratodontidae; genus Neoceratodus; species Neoceratodus forsteri. The sequence goes on from CM057459.1 coordinate 34,106,177, forward strand.
GGGATAGGCCTGTGCACAGAGCCATGAAGGTAGATGAGTAGAGTGATAAGCTAATTAACCTGATTCCCCTGTCCTTGTTATATCCCCTAAATAAATTAGAGCTGCTTGTTTCAGCAAAGTTATACTGCCTGAGGTAATTGTCTATGTTAAAGTACTGTACTGTGATTGTTGCACTGTATCTTATTTCACAGGAGGTCCCAGTGCGGGAATCAGTCCTGGGGTAAGTGTATACTGTGAAGGTAATTCTGATATATTGTGTGGGCCACTAGTGGAAGAAAGGGGGGTTGCAGTGTCCCAGAGGGCTGTGACCAAGTTAGTTTAACTATTGCAAACCCTGACCTCTGGGTGGAGGCACCCGCCATTGGATCCAGGCCCCTCAACCTGTTAGTGGCAAATCAGGCAGGGGTAGTAGCCCCTGGGATAGCGCCATCTAGGGGTTACATTACTATAATAAAACTAACTTCTACAAGCATAATTACGCTGCAGTTTAACCCAAACAGAAACAAAAAAAGAGCAGATTTTACTGGCCAGCGATCTGTAACCCACAGTTAACCACACAGCTCCAAAGGGGAGCAAGGTATTCAGTAAACAGTACAAGGAAAACCTGCCAGTTGAAAACCTCATGGTGGCAAGAATGATGGCTGCCAGTGTGAGGTGCTGTGATCTGGAGTAATGGTTGAAGGGCGCCATCTTACAGTGAAACCAAACAGCAGTATTGTAACACCAGACTGTCCCAATATGAGTATCTGTTCATTATTTGTCAAATAGGCTACATTAATCCATATTTTGCAAATGAACCCAACAGAATTCAAAGTTTTGTATCATTAAACCAGTCCTTTGGCCCTTCCTCACCATAAACCAAGTCCTGGAATCCTACCGACCATTCTTGTAAAGTCCAAAATTGAATCTTTAAGAATTCTGTTCGAATTCAGAGTTGGCTCCAAACTCATGGCCAATATGGACCACGAGTTTACCTGCATCTTTCAGATCAGTAAAGATCTAAGTCTTGCCTCCATAGATGATCTTTAATCTGGCAGGGAGCATCAAGATGTGTTGGCCCCCCAATGATCGAAGGTGCTGTCATACACTGTCGAAGGCCTTCCACCCTGACCGGGTGGAGTAGCTGAGGTCAGGGAAGAGGCGGATGACTTTGTCTTGCCATTCTAGGTTTTCGGCCTGTCTAGTGGCATGTAACATCTCATTGCTCCATTGGTAACATTCTGTGACACCTATGGCTTTACACAGCTAATAAAAGACCCAACCAGGATTAACCTAAAAAATTCCAGCAACAGCTCACTCCTGGATATTATGTTGGTAAATAAGCCTCACTTATATACTCATGCAGGAGTACTACCGAATGATGTAAGTGACCATTGTCCCATAGCTGGCATAAGATATTCACCCAAACCATCCAACCCTGCTGAATTTGTCCCAAAAAGGTCAAAAAAGAAGTTCAACATACCAGGTTACCTCCATGACCTGAGTAATACAATATACTGGCAAGATTTCTACCTTACAACCTCAGTGGAAATAGCTCCAGATCTTAAAGGACATTATCACTAATGCTCTAAATATTCATGCACCATTCACCAATATCAGAACTAAAGCAAGGTCCTGCCCTGGTTCACCACTGATCTTAAAACAGCCTTGCTATCCAGAGACAAACTGTGGAAAAGGCAAGAAAAACTAAGGACTCCATAGATTGGCTAAATTTCAGAAAGCAAGAAATTCATGTACAACACAAATAAGATCTGCCAAAGCGGCCTATTATAGAGCTGAATTGGATGCCTCCTATAATAACCCTACCAGGCTCTGGGGAACTATAAAGGGTATCTTGGTCAAAACTCTACTCCTGCCTTAACCTGCAAACTGCTACTAAATAACACAGAAATTACGGATAAACAAGAAATTCTAAATACCTTCAATGACCACTTCACCTTAGCTGGATTAGCATTTGACTCTTCACCTGCAAATCTCCTGAGATCTTCCTTGAATCTTCAATCCACCGTGGGCCAAAAGGCTATATCAACCTTCTCTTTCAACCCAATAACATTGAAAGAAGTGGAAGATCTCCTCTCCAACTTGGATACTTCAAAAAGTGCAGGTACAGACTCCCTGGACCCCTACTTCCTCAAGATTGCATCTCAAGTCTTATCTGCCCCTCACTCATCTCTTCAATCTTTCCCTCACCACTGGATCCATTCCTCCACTTGGAAAACAGCTCAAGTAGTTCCTTTACTCAAATCTGGTGATCCCATGGATCTCAATAATTACAGGCCCATTTCCATCCTATCAGTTCTGTCAAGATGCTCGAAAAGTTAGTAAACTCACAATTAAGGGTCTACCTGGATAACAATAACCTCCTAAACACAGTACAATCAGGATTTAGATCAAGGCACAGCACCATTTCAGCCCTAATAAAGTAACCAACGACTGGCAGACTGCTATGGATAAGAAGAATAGTACCTGTGCTGTGTTCCTGGATTTGAGCAAAGCATTTGACACAGTGGATCATGAATCACTGATCACCTCCCTTGGTTCAATAGGTTGGATTCCCTTCACTCAATTGGTTCAAGTGCTATCTATCAGACAGATCACAACTGGTAAAAATGGAAACTACCTATCCACTTTAAAACCACTGCTAAGAGGTGTACATCAAGGCTCGATTCTTGGCCCCATCCTCTTTGCCATCTATATTAATAATATTGATGCTAACCTCACTCAATCAAACATCCATCTGTTTGCTGATGATACTGTGCTATATGTTAGCAATCCTTCATTGTCTAAAACCTGTGAACTGCTACAATCTGAATTCTCCATCCTACAACACAACTTGCTGGATAAAAACTACTTAAATGCCAAAAACAAAAAGCTATGCTTTTTCCTCACAAAGTTGTCTGCCACTACCCCATCATCTACCGCTCCTACAACTAACCACCTTACTTGAGAGAAGCTGAATACGTTGATAACTTCAAATATCTTGGTGTCTGGATTGATAATAAACTTGACTTTTCCGTACATATTGAGGAGCTACTAAAGAAACTGAGACAAAGGCTTGGTTTATTTTTAGAATAAAGCACTACCTCAACAGAGACTCCAAAAAGATTAATCCAGGCTCATTCCTATCCCTCATTGACTATGCTGACTTTCTGTATGGACACTGTTCACTCCCCTCTTAAATAAACTGACACCCTATACCACAGGTCCATCAGATTCATTACTGACCTTCCTTCAGCACCCACCATTGTTCCCTTTATAAGGCAGTTAACTGGTCATCATTACAACACAGCAGAAACAGGAATGCTGCAATTTGATTTTCAAAGCCTTATCAGGCAAGCTACCTACCTACATCTCGGACTGTTTTACTCAAATCACTTCTAGGCCATACAACCTAAGGATCAGCAAAATTATCATTCTTAAGGTCCCCTTTGCCTGCACCCAGCTTGGGAGGGCTGCTATCAGCCACTCACTAGCAATTGTTTGGAACTCACTCCAAAAAACCATGAAGCTAAATAACCTCCCACCCTTAATATCCTTCAAAAGATTATTCACCACCCTATTCCCAGAACTCTGCAACTGCTTCCACAAGGCCTAATTCACTGCCCTATCTACCCCCCCTTTTTCTGCTCGTGTTTCTATATGCTGAAAAACTCCAGTTCCCAGTCCCAAGATTCACCCTCAAAATGCCTGCTAGGTCCTATAATCTACATATTAACTCTGATGTGCCAACTGCCTATTGTCTGACAGATTAAAAGTGTTAATGCCTTGTACATATGTATATTGTTATATACTAGCACTTATGTCATTGTATTTCTGTTTTTGTTACCCATGTCATTGTATTACTGTATATGATACCCTTGTCAATGTAATAACACTTGCACTTCTTGACCACTCAGGTCCATCTTGTAAATGAGCTATGCTCAATGATGTTCGCCTGATTAAATAAAGATTTTGATTGATTGATTGATTGATTGATTGCACTTGACCTCGTCAGCCAGGACAATCATCACGGTCTGTGGAGGAGGACTGTCTCCCAGAGCTCATCGAGGGGTAATTTTAAACAGCTTCTTGATGATAAAGTTTTGGAAATGCAAATGTTCCATTAACCATTGAGTTATGAAGGCTTTGAAGTCTTCATCTCCAACATTCTCTGGCATCTCGATCATTCGGACATGCATTGCTCTGGCCTGGTTTTCCAAGTGCTCGAGGCATAGATGGAGCACCGAGTTTTCTTTCACAAGTCCCTCTGCTGTTGCAATATCCTTAGTTGCAGTATCCAATGCATTTTTTTACTTCTCCTTGCACTGTGACTATGGTCACGTCCAACATAGTCACTTTTCCTACTACAGCCTCCAATTTAGCAGCCATTCACTGGATTGCTTTTAATAAAGCAGCATTTGTTGGTTGCCCAGTTTCTGCGTCAAGGTAGAAGTTGATGGCATTGAACTATCTGGGGCCTTATCAACTTTCGGTCGTGCTCCTTCAGTCTGTTGGCCACCTTAGGTATGTCTCCCCATTGTGCTGATTTTCGGATCAATTTGTTCAGTTTCGTTCAATGTACAATGATCTGTTGATATAAACTACCTCTAATTGAGTGTTAACTCATTTTTTAATAAAAAATCACTGGTTGAATCTGGAGCTCCAAACACATGCATGCATTCAGTTCAGCAGTTGGCTCCGCCCCTTATGACACACTATTCTATGTGACCAGCACCCTCTCTGTGAAGAAAACTGTTCTCACATTTCCTCTTAATCTACCCCCATCCAATTTCATATCATGCCCCCTCATATTTGTACTCCTTCTACATTGGAAGATGTCTACCCTGCACCTTGTTTATGCCCTTGAGGTACTTGAATGTGTCTATCATGTCCTCCCACTCCCTCCTTTCCTTCAGTGAGTACATATTGAGGTCCTTTAATCTTTTCTGATATGTTCTGTGTTGCAAGCCATGTACCATCTTGGTTGCCCTCCTGTGGACCGCATCTACCCTGTCAATGTCCAGAATTGCACACAGTACTGTAGGAGAGGCCTCAATAGTGCAATATACAATGGCATCACCATCTCACGCCTTCTGCTAGTGATACCTCTGCCTATGCACCCCAGCATGCTACTGGCCCTTCTTGCAACATTTGTGCTCTGTTTTTGACAGCTTTAGATCAGCAGAACTGATAACTCCAAGGTCCCTTTCTTCCTTGGGGATCATCAGCACCTCCCCCCCCCATCCTGTAGCTCTCCCCAGGGTTCCCTCTTCCCAGGTGCATTATTTTGTGATTCTTTGCATTGAACCTTAGTTGCCACTCCTCAGACCATTTTTCAAGCCTCTCCATGTCCCTGCTCATTTTCTCCACCCCTTCTGGAGTTTTTACTCTGTTACAGATGTTGGTGTCATCTGCAAACAGGCAGACTTTTCCATCTAGCCATTTCACAATGTCTGTAGTAAAGACATTGAAAAGGACTGGTCCTAGGACTGATCCCTGAGGTACCCCGCTGGTCACCCCCTCTCCCTGGATTGGATCCCATTACCACCACCCACTGCCTCCTGTCCATCAGCCAGTTTCTAACCCAGTTTATCAGCTTGTGCCCCATGACCAGACTACCCATCTTGCCTTATATGCAACATGGTTGAATACAAGGGGGGTGGAAAGGATGAGAAGGGACTTGGTAAGGTTGGAGGAATGGTGAAAAGTATGGCAGCTTAGATTCAATGCAAAGAAGTGCAAAGTAATGCACTTGGGGAAACAAAAACCCATGGTAAGAGTACACAATGGGGGGGGTAGGTACTAACGACAACAAAAATGGAAAGGGACCTGGGGTAGTCACATCAGATGACCTAAAAGTAAGCAAGCAAAGTGAGAAGGCAGTAAGGAGGGCTGGGGGGGATACTGGGATGTATAGGAAGAGGCATCACATGTAGAAAAGAGGAAGTTGTTAACCCTCTGTACAAACAGTTGGTGAGACCCCATCTGGAGTACTGCGTGCAGTTCTCGAGACCCCATCTCCACAAGGACATAGACAGAATGGAGGCAGTCCAAAGGAGGGCAACTAAAATGGTGCAGGGTCTGTACCAGAAGCCATATGAAGAGAGACTAAAGGAGCTTAATATGTATACCCTCGAGGAAAGCAGGGAGAAGGGGGGACATGACAGAAACTTTCAAATACCTCAAGGAAATCAACAAAGTCCAGGAGGGTAGCATCTTTCAGAAAAAGAGATGTGCAAGGACAAGGGGGCACAATCTGAAGACAGAGGGTGGATGGCTCAGGGGCAACTTGAGGAAGTATTTTTTCATGGAGAGGTTGGTGGACACATGGAACGGCCTTCCTGAGGAGGTCGCAGGGTCAAAAACAGTGGGGGAATTCAAGAATGCATGGGACAGACATAAGGCAATTCTGGTGGGGGAGTAGGAAGAAGTAGGCTGTTGGTTAACTAGGATCTACAGCTTATACAATAGGTAGGAGAAATGGGCAGACTGGGTGGGCCAAGCGGTCCTTATCTGCCATCAAAGTCTATGTTTCTATATTTCTATGTATGCTGGATGATGTCAAATGCTTTGCTGAAATCAAGGTAGGAGACATCCACTGCGCCTTTCCTGATTTACTACCTTAATAAGGCATTTTGGTTTCCAAACCTAATGCCCCCCCCCAGCCTGCAGAGACTGACAGGCATTGGGAGTGTGCCTTTGGGTCATCAGCCGTAATGCTCACACCATTCCACCCCCACCCCCACCCTGCAGACACTAACAGGCATCGCAGTGTGCCTTGGCATCTTCCGTCCTAACACTCACCCCATTCCATAAGAAAATAAGCTGAGATGGGTGCAGTATAAGAGAATGAGGTGAACGTTAAGGCCAAAGGCCCCAAGGCACACCCAGATGCCTGTCACTGTCTGCAGGGTGAGGGTGGAATGGCGTGAGTATTTCAGCTGACGACCCCAAGGCACAGCCCCGACACCTGTCAGTCTCTGCAGGGTGGGGGGAGCATTACGGTTGAAAACCCTAATGGCCCGGGAGCTTGTTATTTTCACTCCAAATTTTCAACATGGGCTTTTCAGGACCCCACCTCATGAACAGTGGCACTATTATTTCGTTACTCAATACGGAAAGGTGTTTTTGCGCAGCGACTGTGCCATTCCATGCTGCAGGTGTGAAAACACATTTCGGGCAGGATGTGAAAAATAACAGTGATACTGTTCATGAGGTGGTGTGGAAAAATGACTATGTTGAAAATTTGGAGTGAAAGTATTCAAAATTACCAAAGTTACGTGCGTGTGTAGGAAAAGTTTAACGCACCTGCGTAACTTGGCCATTTTTAAGAATTTTTCCACCAAATTTTCAACATGGCCTTTTTGGTACCCCACCTCATGAACACTGGCACTGTCATTTCCTTAATCGGTCCTAAAAGGTGATTTCACACAGTGACTGTGCAATTCTGCGCCAGAGTGTGAAAACATGTTTCAGGCAGGATGTGAAAAATAATAGCTATACTGTTCATGAGGTGGTATGATAAAATGTGTATGTTAAAAATCTGAAGTGAAAATATAAAAACTGGAAAAGATATGCGCTCATAGAAACAGTGCAATGCATGTTTGCATTTACACATGTTTTGAAGACAATTTCCAATGGGCTTTGTTGACTATTCACGAACATTGGCACTATTGATTTGTTAATCAGTTCCGAAAGGTAATTCCACACAGCGACCGCGAAATCACCTTTTGGGACCGAGTAACAAAATGGCAGTGCCAGTGTTCACGAGGTGGGGTCCCACGAACCCATGTTGAAAATTTGGAGTGAAAATTCCTAAAAATGGCCACGATATCAACCCCATTGACAGCCATTATACAGCACCTACCTGATCCTTCAGTTTGCGGTTCAGCTTTGAAGAGTGCAGATGTGTCCTGGTCCACATAAGATGACACCCGCCAACCTCCGGAGGTAAGTATGGGGTAAGGGGTGGTTCAGGGAGGTGGGTGCATAGAGGGAGGGTCAGGATGGGGAAGGAGGACGGGGAGACAATGAGGGGACGTTTCCTTTTTTTCAGATGTAACCCCTAGGTGGTGCTATCCCAAGGGATACTACCCTGCCTGCATGACTAGGCACAGGTTGAGGGGCCTGTGCTCAGTGAATGGGTGCCTCCACCCAGAGGGTAGGTTTAAGGGTAGCGTAGCTGCTCTGGGTTCAGCCCTCCAGGACACTGTTACCTCCCTCTAACCCCTCTAGTGGCTTACACTGGTCAGCAGATAAACAATCACAGTTAACATCAGACTATAATATTGAACCCACTCTTGGCACACTTACCACCAGGGCTGGATCAGCTGCACTGGCCCTGAAGACCCCCTGTAAAACAAGACCTGCAATAGAACAATGCAATGGCAATACAGTATCCCCTCCACAAAGGTACACAATAGCCAGGTTAAATGCAAAAGAATAGGATCTGATTTATTCAGGGGACATGAACAAGGGTGGGGCAGCAATCTAGTATTTGATTTCAGATCTGATTTCATCAGGTTAAACATGCATGCACTAAGAGTCCCTCTAGCACAGCCACACACACACTCTGGCTACCCAGTTGTTATGCAGGCTAGCCTGAAGCATTGCCCGGGGTAGGCCATCATTGCAGCTGTTGTTGGGGCCCTTAGGAAAGAAAAACAACATGTACTTTAACCTACAATTTGAATTCCAGAACCTGGATGGTTTAGTTCATAATGATCAACCAACACAATTAAATCAGATGACACACATTGATTTGAGCTTTGTTGCAGGGAGCTCCCCTGATGTTTACTCACGCTACTCAGACCAGGAGGCAGGATTGACGAGATGAAGACCTCAGGATGGTATGCTGGTTTGCCAGGGGAAGCAGGGCCCACACGACGCACCGTGGTGGTCAATCTGGATCGATGGTGTTGAGCAGGGAGCCAAATCTCCGAGCGGGTCTTTCGTCGGATGAATCTCTGCAGCATGAGCGACAATCTAGACCGAGATGGTGAGGTCCAGACCAGGTGAACAGTTCGGATTTTAGTGTGGTTAGATGCTGGATGCAGCTTCCAGCTACTAGCGTGACAGACACAAGGGTGTGGGGAACCAAATCACGACCCACACTACATATTCAGCACAATTATTGTAAGAATAGCTAGGTACCACAGTTCAGATGACAGTCCAGTTGCAATTAACAGTGTCTCTGTGCAAACCATATGATTTGCGGTTCTCTCAAAGTCCTGAAAGGCCGATCGCTCCAGAAGCAAGTCTTTGGTCCACACCAGGCGAAATCCACTCTTTCACAGTTCAGGATTCCGGTCACAGCAACAGCAATTTCGGAAAAATTCCGATATTAGATTGCGACTTCTTCACTCAAGAATATGGTAGCAGGCAGGCCAGACACAGCCTTCCCACCGATTCCCCACACTACCACACAGGAGCAGCTGCTCAAATTACTCGAGCTGTTCACTCTCTGAACCCCAGCTCCACACTGACACACTGCTGCAGGCAGCTCTGGGATTTTCCAGTGATCTAAAAGGTTCGGTTGGTTGATCCATCTGTCTGTCACAGCAAGGGCTCCCTCTCCAGGTCCATTTAGGCACCAAACAGTAAAAACTACAATTCCTACAAAAATTCACTCCCACAAGACCTCTGGGGACAATCTCCATTTTAAGGTCCCCAAAGGTACTGATTGGTCCAAACTGGCAGTCCAGAACCAAAATGGTGGCTCTTAGAAGAAAGCCCATGCTGCAACGTAAGGCAGGTTATACAAACCTCTATATTATCATTACTAAAGCAGATAATCAGTAAACAATCACAAATCCTATTAGGGCTTCCTCTGCTCATTTAGCGATGGCAGAATGAAGCAGTTGTATCGCAGCCCGGGCAGGACTCAAGCCTGAAACCACTCGGCCCCCACCCAGATTAATTGTAACCTATGAAATAGATACCTCTTAAAGTGACAGGCACAGAGGCTAACAGGGCGCTCTAATGCAAACACTTTCAAACTGTTAGAAGACAGAACACCAGCCTGACAGTGGGCACTAGACAAGCACAGAAAGACATTTTAGGAACACCCCATTTGTAGGGGGATTACACAGGTGAAAAAAAGATGTTGGGGGACTGTTTTCTTTTCTACAGGTACATTTCTAAATGATTTCTGGGGACACAGGGAGTGGACTCCCCAGTGTCTCCGACTATTGGGGGGGATATAGATATGGGGACACTGGAAGTGGGCTCCCCAGTGTCCCAGACTACTGGGGAGTACAGATATGGGGACACTGGGAGTGGGCTCCCCAGTATCCTGGACAGCAAGGGGGCAGGAAGAAATAACTGGGACACTGGGAGTGGGCTCTCCAGTGTTCCTCAGTGGCGGCACAGGGGGTTTGTATTGCCGACGTAGGGATTGGGCACCTCATTGTTGGCTATAAGAGAAAGCCACACCGTGGCTAATGTTGAAGATTGGGGGGGAGGCAGAGGAGCAAGGACTAGGAGAGAAAGCTGCACTGCGGCTAATGTTGAAGCCTTTGGGGGGAGTCAGAGGGCGAGTACTAGGAGAGAGAGTCGCACTGTGGCTAATGTTGAAGCCATTGTGGGGGGTTCAGAGGAGGGAGGACGGGGAGAGAGAAAATACAGCAGCTGTAACTCTGGCCATGCTCATTAGTGTGCACTCTAATGCGCATGGCCGGACTTACAGCTACAGAAATAAATTAAGCACTTTCTCATTGGAGCGGTTCATTTCTTTCAAGTACAGGACATGCCACATCAGCAAAGCAGAACTACTGCCATGATCAGAGTGCTTGGTCATTGGTGTACACTGCCAGGCCCACTGCAGTTTCAGCTGTAATTGACTTGGCAGTGACATACCTCTCAAATGCCGTATAGTCCCAAGACATTCCTTGCGCAAGCATAAATGAACGCAAAAATTACTGAGATTGTGGCATACTGTTCCTGGCAGTGAAAACCTCTCACAACATAAAGCTAGCATCTGTAGGCAACGTGGACGGACCTCTGTGTGGGTGGATATGCCCAGGAGAAAGCTATTCACATCATGGGTGTAAAATCTCCTACTGAGCACTGGCCATGAGAAGCAGTCTGCAAAGTTGTCATGACCAAGGTAAAATTCCTTCCCTTTTATTCTAAAAGGCAAACTTCTGCTGTAAGATGTAACCAATGTCCCAGAGGTGGTGATAACAATATAGGAAAATGGTTTGATGAATAAGAAGCTCACCCTCATTTGTCTGAACATGGTGTGCAGTGGACCTTTTTTTTTATTATTTATATTTTTTCAAACAGAACACAGGTTGCAGTACAAAAGCAAACAATTATCAGTTGATAACAAAGACTGCAGTGTAAGATATACAATGACACGTAGCACCCAAGTAATTACAGGAATCAAAATCAGCCCTCAGGCTCTTCCAGACTAATCAAGGTGTCTCTCCATGTTCAGCAGATCCAGAAGGGAGGTGTCTACTTCCAGATCACTTGCAGAGTACTGCAGTCCATACTATAAGACTAAAAGGACACACTGAAAAAATTAGTAACATATCCATTAAGACTGAATTACCCACCTTCCAATTAGGCTAAGATGACTGTATGGGAACAAAACTGTAAAACTGTTATCAACAGACATAACCTTAAGTATCCAGCTTTGCCATTTAGTTTGAAATGGGTGATCTAAATGAAAATGTCAGCTTTTCCATAACATACGTATTATTGACTATTCCCTGCCAGTGTTCCACAGCTGATGACATCTGCTGTATCCATAACCGAGTAATAGCTTTTCTTGCAGCAAGGATATAAAGAGAGGTTAATAAAGAGGCTCCCAGAGTAATCCCGCTTAATGGAATGGACATTAGGACCATCGCTGAAGACACCAAATCAGGATTAAGGGATAACTGCTCTAACTGATGGCCTATGTCTTGCCAAAATCTGTGGACGTGGTCTGCTGATATGTGACCACGGTGATGCCAGCAAGACCTTAATGAAGGTGTGTATTTGGTCATTATAGCTGGGGTTCTGAAGTACCTATATCTGCATTTCCACGCAAACTCTCTCCACCGCCTAGAGGACATGATTTTAACTGCAGATATAGCAAATTTAGTCCAGACTGCATATGTAGTACCAGTCTCTTTATTTCATCTATCTAAAATTGACTGGGTACTTAAAGTGCTCCCAGATTGCTTTGGCATTTTCCCTGTAATACCAGGGCAATTTTCTTGTGTTTTCCTGTAGATTATATTATTTCCTATGGACGCCAAATTGCTCTGTTTTCCTATATAACCAATGCAAGTTTATGGGAAGAATTTCCCTGTAGACGATACCCGTGGGTCTTTCCTGCATAAGATTCATTGTGGCATCTCCCTCCTTGCTCTTATTTTGCTCCTTCCACCCCCCAATTCACCCCCTGTCCTTCTCTCCTTCTAATCCCTTTCTCCCCTCTTCAGACAAGGCCACTGGCTGCACTTGGCACAATATGTATCTTGACATATTATTCTTTTGTTTATGTAATTACTTTCCTCATGTTGTACTACTTACTGAAAACAAATGTAAAACAGGTCCTCCCTCGGTTCCCTTTCAAAAGTCTGTTGGTATTTAATTTATCAATGATTTGTGTCAGGAGTTCTCTGGCCGGGTGATCAGAACATATGTGAATCAATGAAAAACGGAGACTCTCAACCAAGAAAAATGTTGTCAGAAGATTTATTTACTGAGTAAATCTCATTCCATAAATTCCATATAAAAATCCTATGTTACAAAGTCCATCCAGGTACAAATGCACTTGTGTTTATATTTCTTTAAGTTTAGGTTTAGGTGAATGTTTTCAGAACTAGCGTGTTCCTTCCTCAGACCATAGAACAAGTGCTGTATTTCTAAGACAAAAAATTAACTATTACCAATGATAAATGATGGAGTATAATAAATAAAAACTTGTAAATAAATTTTATATTATAAATAATAGTAGAACAGGGGGAACACACCTGTTAAATATCTTCTATTTATTCATTAAACTCAAATATATTTATATTGCAATTCCAGACTGGTGTGGCTAAATAGGCAAGAAAGAAAAAAAATCATGTTTTTAGTCTCCCATTCCCATTCAAATATGGAGACACCTTAATTTCAGCTTCTCAAAATCAACTATTTTAAAATACCTTGGAAGTAAAGTTTGTGGTTTTTACTTAGTCCAAAAAAATTTTGTTTCACAACTTACGATTATCTGTAAAGAGTTTAAAAAAGAAATTGAAAAACCGGATTGTAATGGTTAAATAAAGATTCTTCATAAGAATTTGCCATAGACAAGATATAACATGTGGAATGGCAGTCCTATATAAATAAAAATCTTAGTTTCTTACCCCAATCAAACGATGGGTTTCTCAAACAAAGAGTAAATCAGATTTTAACTCCAAATAAATTGGTACTTTCGGACTGACTGCAAACTTCCACAAACGAAAGTTACCACGTTCGATTACTTTTTTAAAACCACCGCCATTGTCTGGAACGCCAAACTTCCTCACTGTGAGGTTGTAAGGAAAAGAAGGGACTGGGTTGCTTATAATCATGTTCCTGAATGGAGCGTGATGATGTCACAGTATTGACATGCTTTGCAACCCAGTCACTATGGAAATCAACATTGTAAAATATGTTGATCCCCTTCAATTCGTAAAAGCTCACAAGGCTGAAAATTCTCATTCAATATTATAATTATGATTCAAAAGGGTCTATTTCTTGAATCGGAGTAGACATGAAACTAGAAGTATGACTGCAATTGTAATCAAAGGGAGACTGTCATAATAAGTGGTTGTGGTGGGAGTCGAAGCTCGACCACTAATAATAGGCAAATGAATCAATTTTAAGGGAGCTTATGATATCAATTGTAAGAGAAAATATTTTAAAAGTAAAACTTGAGTACATAATAAGAAAGATGTCCATATCCGTTACAAAAATGTGTTCTAACAGGTAAAAGTCCAAGTCAGTCACTATAAAGCATAAAAATTCTGTCAAAATGATGTCCATATAAGATTTTCATTGGTAATAGTTATTTTTTCTTAGAAATACATCACTTGTTCTGTGGTCTGAGGAAGGAACACACTAGTTCCAAAAACGTTCACCTAAACCTAAACTTAAAGAAATATAAACACAAGTGCATTTGTACCTGGAAGGACATTGTAACATAGGATTTTTTATATGGAATATATGGAATGAGATTTACTCAGTAAAAAATGTTCTGGCAACATTTTTCTTGGTTGAGAGTCTCTGTTTTTCACTGCTTCACACATGTTCTGATTCCCCAGCTGGAGAACTCTCCCTGATACAAATCATTGATAAATTAAATACTAACAGACTTTTAAAAGGGAACCTAGGGAGGACCTGCTTTACATTTGCTTTGATTGAAATTCTCAGTGGAGAAGTGAATGTATCTGGTTCCCCCTCAATTGTTATTTGGATTGATTATAACTACCTATTAATCTATCAACATCATGGCTTCTTTCTCAGAATTGGGTAGCGTGACAAAGCATGCTCTACATCTTTAAGTATGAATCAAGAGGACTCTAATAGAATAATGAATCTTGATAAAAGTAAAAGAACCATTGAGAATGTAGAGATACAAAAGCATCAATTAACAGACTTGAAACATTAAAACAAAGGGAAATTAGATTAGATGGGCATGCAGAGACATTGTTGGAATACACTAAGCAAAAAGAACCTAGGGGTTAAGGGTTTTGGTAGAATCTCATTTAGGCTTTTCTCTGAGGGTTCTCAAGATAAATGGGACAGCATCAGAGCAAAATGCTAATTTGATTTTATGTTGTTATTAATAGAAACAATTATTACAGAACAATCATCCCTACTAAAAAAAAAAACTCTTTAGAGAATGAAATACAGAAGAGCACAGAAATCAAATTTTGACCCTATTTCATTACAACCTCCCAACATTATGGCTTTTATAGAAAAAGTTGATAGAGAAGTTGAGAAAATTATAAAACAAAGTGAAAAACATAAACTTAAATTTAACATAAATTTCAAAGAAAAACAAAGCCTTACAAGTCTTAAGCAGGATTCCAACATCGTTATTAAAGAGGCAGATAAAGGGGGAGCTATAGTCATTATAAATTATGTGGACTATCAAGCTGAATGTCTGAGTCAATTACAGGACACGAAAACATACACAGAAATACAAAATATACCATGGGAAATGCTACATTACAATATACAAGAAATAACACAGAAAGCAGAACAACAATTTATACCGGACTTGATTGCTACAGCACTTAATAATAAATCCCCATGTATACCTCTTTTATTGTCTACAAAAATTCATAAAGATTCTACACAACCTCAGGAAAACCTATTATCTCAGGAGTTAACTCCATAACTGAACCACTCTCAATATTTGTGGACCATCATTGCAACAAACTCATAACAACTTTCCCAGCGTACTTGAGAGATTCTGAACACTGTATACAGTTCCTGGAACAATTAAACTCACAAAATATAGATATTAAAAAATGTCTTTTAACAACATTGGATGTAAAAAGTTTATATACCAGTATCCCACATCAAGTGGAATTAGAAGCTATGAATTATTTTTTATCATTAAGAAATGAAAATATCCCCAATAAAGAGTTAATTTTGCAACTTACAAAGTTTGTTCTAGAAAACAACTGTTTTCAATTTGAGAATAAAATCTATCACCAAATAACTGTGACAGCTATGGGAGCAACAATGGCCCCTACTTACGGTAATTTGTACATGGCTTACTTTGAATCAAAACACATTTACAATGCTGGAAATGAATACAAACATTCATTATTACTACATAAACGCTTCATAGATGACATTCTTATTATCTGGTCTGACACTGAAGAACAACTATTTCAATTTAATGAATATATTAACTCCATTTATCCATACTTATAATTCACACTGAATTTCAATGAAAAGGAAATACCGTTTCTTGATTTGAATAATATTAAACAAGGAAATAAATTAAACACGGATTTGTAGAGATAGCCCATGGACAAAAATACAACACTTCATGCTTCAAGTTTCCATCCTCCAGCATTAAAAACAACATTCCCTACAGTCAAATGTTAAGAATAAAAAGAAACAGTGGAGATGAAGAAAGATTTCAAAAAAATCTGGGGGACCTTAAGGAACATTTCAAACACAGATGTTATACATCTGGAACACTAGACAAAGCAGAAATAAGGACACAACAAAAGGAACGTACAGAATAATTTAATAGCACTATCAGGAAAAAAAACACATTTGGGAAACTCACATTTTCAACCCAATATTCTCCACATTATGATAAAATCAAGAAAGTTATTATGGGGAACTGGAATATTTTACAAAGTACTAATAATGGACATATGGTTTTTCAACAAAAACCATGGGTGACAGCATGCATAACCAAATCCTTAAAAGATGAACTTGTCAAGACTCAACACTGAAACCTACATTACAACAAGGAACTTGGCTTAGAAGTTATATTAAAGGTTTCTTCCCTTGTGGTAACTGCACGCATTGCAACAGTGCAATGAAAAGTAAACAAATTAGAAGCACCAATCAAGATAAAAGTTTTCGGATCAGAGACTTTATTACTTGTAACACTGATCATGTTATATATTGTATAATTTGTCCCTGCTATTTATACTACATAGGTGAAACTACAAGACCATTGAAAACCAGGATAACAGAACAGAAGAGTAATATAAGAAGAACCAATTAAAAGTCCCCGTTGGCAAGACATTTTACACAACATAACCAAATATATATATATATTTTTTTTAGTTGTTGAACCAGGAATTGCACACTAAGCCAAAAGCTTTTTTACAGGAGTGACCTGGGAGCACAGGGAAGTTAAGTGACTTGCTCAGGGTCACACAGTATGCAAGTGGAAGCTGTGGGATTCAAACCCAGGTCTGGTCTGCTGGATGTCACCAGATTTGCAGCTCAGAGCCTTAAACCACTGCGCTATACTGCCTCTCCTTTAACAGGTGTGTTCCCCCTGTTCTACTATTATTTATAATGTAAAATTTATTTACGAGTTTTTATTTATTATACTCCATCATTTATCATTGGTAATAGTTCATTTTTTTGTCTTAGAAATACAGAACTTGTTCTGTGGTCTGAGGAAGGAACATGCTAGTTCCGAAAACGTTCACCTAAACCTAAACTTAAAGAAATATAAACACAAGTGCATTTGTACCTGGATGGACATTGTAACATAGGATTTTTTATATGAAATATACAGAATGAGATTTACTCAGTAAATAATCTTCTGACAACATTTTTCTTGGTTCAAGGTCTCCGTTTTTCATTGATTCACATATGTACTACTTACTGAAACCATTGTAATTTGTTATTCTTGTGACTTGACGTGGAACCTCTGTAAAAGAGCCTTAGACTCAAAGGTCTTTCCGATTTATTAAATAAATAAAAAAATAAAATAAGATGGCTCCAAATCCCTGTAAATTACTGGAATCCCTGTAGATCTGGGAGCCCTATCACTCAGCAGGACTTGTAAAAACAAAGCACGTTGCCAATTAAATATTGCCATGTATCTCCATTGAACTTCATACAGAAATCTGTAGAAGCAGTGGGGAAATGTAGGGCAGATCAGTTTTGTCACCAGTTTTATGCAGTAGGAAATTCTAATTTATAAGAAAGATAGAAACATAGAAACTGACAGCAGATAAGGGCCGCTGGGCCCACTCAGTCTGCCCATTTTTAGTTTCTTCATTTTTGCTAAAGACTCTACTAGATCTATGGTGCTGTCTCTTCCTTCCTCTTCCTTACCCTGATTCCCTTGCACCTTTCCCAGGAATATTTGAACCCCACCACACCAGATAAGGGCCACAATCCAACCACACAATAGCAAGAGGCCTGGACTTCAGTAGAGCTGACTTTATAAAGATGGGTGAATGCCTCAGGAATGAACTGGTGGGAACGGGGGAGGGAGGGAGGACAACTGGTGGGGGTGAAGAAACAGTGGGCCAAACTATAAGAAGGCATAGTGAAGGCAACAAACCTCTGTGGCAAGCATGTAAGCAAGAGCAAAACGAAGAGATCACTATGGTTCTCAAAACAAGTGGCAGGAAAGATAAAGGCTAAAAAAGTGGCATTCAGAAGGTGTAAGGAGACCCAGAGAGAGGAGGATAGGGAAGTGTATCAGGAAAAACAGAGGGAGGCAGGGAAACCAGTAAGGGGCGCAAAGGTGCAAACTGAAAAAAAGCAGGATCCACGACGGGTGCTCGACAAAATATTTGTCGAACGTCCCGTCAGCAACACCAGCAGGTCGACCACATTCTGCAGTTGGCTGCCAGTTCTCACTGTCCGTCTGTGTTTTCTACGGGGGGGGTTTCGCCCCCAAACCCCCCACATCACCCCACTTTAGGATTATCAACTCTGAGTCGGAGCTGATTGGGGGGTGCAGGACCCCTGACAGACAGCGCCAGGTTCCAGCGGGTTTCCCACAGTGACATGGTGCTGTAGTCGCTGTGTGGGACCTCGCTGGTGAAATGTCATTGTCGGGGGGGGGGGTAACTGAAGAAAGCATAGATCAGGCAGTCTCAAAAGGTGACAAAATATTTTTTAGGTATTTTAGTGAAACAAGGAAGGCAAAGGGTGGGATTGTACAGTTAAGGTGGGGGACAGTATGGAGAGGGACCAAGAAAAGGCAGACATCTTGAACAAATACTTCTGCTTAGTGTTCACAGTAGAAGGGAAAGTGAGGGACTGCAAAAAGGCACCAGGGGCTTTGATTGGAAGGAAATTGACACAAGTCATTTTTTCTGTGGAGAGAGTCAGGAAAACACTCACTAACCTGAAGGTGAACAAAGCTGTGGGCCAGATGGGGTGCATCCAAGGTGCTGAGGGAGCTCAGGGAGATACCAGCTACACCTATGATAGCTCTATTTAAGAGATCACTGGAGACCAGTGTGGTCCCGGAGGACTGGAGAAGGGCAGATGTAGTCCCACTTCACAAAAGTGGTAACAAGGAAGAGTGAGCGTTATAGTCCTGTCAGCCTGAACCTGGTGGTGGATAAGTTAATGGAAATACTACTAAAGGAAAAGATTGTGGAATATCTTGAATCCAGTGGATTACAGGATCCAAGCCAGTAAGGGATTCACAGGGAGTAAGTCAGGCCAAACAAAACTGGTAGATTTCTTTGGCTGGGTTACTAAGGAGTTAGATCAGGGAGGAGCAGTGTATGTGGCATAACTGGATTTAAGCAAGGCTTTTGACACCATTTCACACAGGAGACTGATAAGCAAGCTGGGTAGCTTGGGAGCAGGCAATAAGGTGGTAACCTGGGTAAGAAACTGGTTAGGGATGGAGACAGAAGGCAGTGTTAAATGGAGTTTGCTCCAAGGAAGGGAGGGTGAGCAGCAGGGCACCTCAAGGATCAGTGCTGGGACCGGTCCTCTTTAATGTTTTAAGTGACATATCATAAGAGTTGGGGATGGGCAGGCATCTGAAAAAAACTGGAGGAGGGTCAAGGATATGGCAGCTGGGTTTTAATGCAGAAAACTGCAAAATAATGCACTTGGGCCTTAGAAACTTGAGACAGAGTACAAAATGTGGGAAAAATATTGACGGACCAAGAAGGAAAGAGACCTGGGCTAATCATATTGGATTCCATACCCGTTCTTATTTTGAACCACACTGTATAATGATCACTGGTCCCCAGATGGCTTCTCACCATGACATCTACAATACTGTCCCTATTAGTAAGCACCAGGTCCAGTGTTGCCCGATCATGAATGGGTTCACTAACTAGTTACCAGAGGAACAACCCCTGCAGTAAGTCCAGGATGTCCCTGCTTCTAGCTGAAGCTGCAGCTGGGAGGCTCAATCTACATCTGCCAGACTGAAGTCCCCACCAGCAGCACTTCTACTTTTTAACCATTTTGCCAATTGTTTCCAGGTACCAAAACATAGAAACATAGAAACTGACAGCAGGTAAGGACAACTTGGCCCACCTAGTCTGCCCATTTTCCTTATTGTAACACTGCAGACCCTACTTGATCTCCAGGTCTCCTCCCCTTTGCTTATCACTAAGGTTCCCTTATGCCTGTCCCATGCCTTTTTGAATCCTGCTACATTTTTTGCCCTCACCACCTCCACTAGGAGGCTATTTCAGGCATCCACCACTCTTTCTGTGTAGAAGTACTTCCTTACATCTCTCCTGAGCCTACCCCCCCCCTCCAATTTCATAGCATGTGTCCTTGTTCTTGAGCATATGTTTCTTTGAAACAGGCTTCCCTCTTATGCCTTATTTATACCTGCGAGGTATTTGAAAGTCTCTATGATATCCCTCCTTTCCTTTCTTTCCACCAGGGTGTACATATTGGGGTCCTTTATTCTCTCCTGAGAGGGCTTTTGATGCAGACCCTGCACCATTTTAGTTGCCCTCCGCTGGATCCCCTCTACTTTGTCTATGTCTTTCTGGAGATGTGGTTTCCAGAACTGGATACAGTACTCTAGGTACAGTCTCACCAGTGATATATACAGCGGCATCACCACTCCAGTTCCTGCTGGTGATCCACCCCAGCATCCCACTGCTCTCCCACTGCCTTGTCACACTGTTTGGCAACTTTTAGGTAATCAGATATGATTACCCCAGGTCCCATTCCTGTTTGGTGGTGCCAGTACCACTCCCCTCATTTTGTAATCCGCACCTGGGTTTCTACACCCCAAGTCCAAGGGGACTGCTCCATCGCTCGGTCTCCCTGGAGTGTGGACCTGCTCTGGATTTTGCTGTGCTGTGGATGCCTGTGGACTGGTATATGGCCACTCCTTAGTTGGAATGCCAACTTTGGTGTCCCGGTCAGACTTGGATCTTTCCGGCAAGTTACGTGCTTGACTGCTTCTTTTCTTTGCTGTTGTACCATTTGTGGTTTAATGGTAGACTGGTCTCACTACCAGTTTGGTGGGATCACTTCCAGCATTCAGGCAACTAAAACAAATCCTTGCTTCATCTAAAGCCGTTCTGATCCATTTGGGGTAAAAATATTGCTCGTTATAGCGGACTCTGGCAGTGAGAGTGCCAAAGTAACTTTATCATTTTTTAACATTAATTATTTCAGTTGCACTCTGCTTACAACTGTGTGAGAGCTAAAAAGCCTAGTGTTTTCTGATTTTACTAAGTTTGAGGAGGTGAGAGCTCCTGTGACTTTCTCATCACAAAATATTCTTGAACTGGGGTGTGAGTCCATCTATTAAATGTATTTCATAAAGCAAGGAAGACTGTCTATACTGTGGACATTGGGCTATATACAGCTGCATTTTTCTAAACAAGCCAGATTATCCTACTTGCTGTGATTTATAGAGGGGCGGGGGTTATTTCTTTGTTAAACTGTTTAATGTGAATTTGTGTGATGTGTGATTGGTGTGTGCATGCTGTTTGTGTGTTTTGGTGTGTTTTGTTTTCTTTTTTATTGGTTAGGTGACTTTGATCATGTGTAGAGGTGTGCAGGCTATAAGGCTTACCTACTCAGTGGACTTTCTGCGGTCGCTCCATCCCTTTTCTGGGCTCCCGTTGCTTTTGCAGAAGGGCTGCTCAGCTGCTGTTGGGAGCTGGGAATCTTAAAGGGGTGGAGCAATTACCGCAGTGAGGGTCCCCAGTTTGGTAATGTGGGGGGTAGGATCAGTGTAATGCAAACCAAGAGATGCCCAGGGAGGAGGAAGAACCAGAATAGAGGACCATCATACCTGGTGTCCCTCCCTAGGGCTCTGCCAGATGTCATCGGGCAGCAGGTAGTTTTTCCAGCCTGCTTGGCTCATCCCCTTCAGGATGTTCTTTGTAACGCAAGGTCAATGAGGAATAAGACAGTGGTGATGGAGTCCTTCATCACCAATTCCTCAGCTAACCTTGTCTGCATTACTGAGACCTGGTTGGGCGATGACGCTGGCCCAGTGCTAGCTGCTTCTGTTTCTCCTAGGTACTTGGTTTTGCATTACCCAAGGAGGGACTGCAGAGGGGGCAGGGTGGCCATCTGTTTTAGATCTGCCCTGGACCTCATCGCTTTCCCAGTGGGAACACTGGTGTCTTTGAGTGTTTCATCACTAAATGTGCCCTGGGAGTCAATGGCAGAATAGTTCTCATCTACTGACCTCCGGGTGTGGGAGTCTATTTCTGCAGGAGCTGGCAAACTTCATCGCTGAACAGGTGTTGGAGTCTCCTAAGATTCTTGTCCTGGGGACTTTAATGCCTGGGTTGATGATGAATCCTGTCATTTTGGACAAGAGCCCTTCAGCCGATGTCTCAAGTGGGATTGTCTCAGGCAGTTGCCTCCGGGACGCATACATATGGCCACACTCTGGACCTGGACTTCTCACTTGGACTTGACATTTTGGCAGTCAAAAATGATCTGGTCAGTTGGTCAGATCATTATGCAGTGGAGTTCCAGTGCGGGGGCCCCCTGTAAATTAATCCCTTCTGTGGAGACGGTCAGATGTCACCCGAAGAATAAATTGGAGCCTCACCAACTCCAGAAGTCACTGGTTGTCTCGAGTCTGATGCTAGCCTATGCTCAAGGTTCAGAAGCTGGAGTTGAGGCTTATAATACAGTCTTGACTGAGGTGCTGGACCTGACTGCACCCTATCTCATACACCCGACTTCCTGGTGTCGCTCGCCATGGTATTGTGCTGAGCTGCACTGGTTGAAAACTAAGGGGCATGGGTTAGAGCATTCCTGGGGTGGTTGCACTCTCAGGACAGGTTGGTGGTGAGACTCCATTATTTGTAGTATCAGTGGGCAATCAATTTTAAGAAGACTGAGTTTTTGTCTCAGTCGATTGCTGCAGCAGGAAATTGTCCAGCTGCGCTGTTCTGCACTGTAGACGGTTGGCTTAATCCCTCCTGTCTGCAGTCTGGGCCAGCATTTTCTGCAGAAAAGTGTAACAAATTTGGGTAGTTCTTTGCTGATAAGGTGGCCTCTATCAGGGCATGTATTATCTCCTCTAGTCCAGTTCTTTCTTGGGGAGATCAATCTGCTGGTGAAGATCGTTTGCCGAGTTGGAGTGAGTTTTGGCCAGTTTTGACAGATGAGGTTCTCTGGGTGCTTGCCATCATGCGTCCAACCACCTGTGCCCTGGAACTGGGTCCAACATGGTTTGCATCAGCAGCTTGGATTTCCTGGGTTCAGTGTTTGTGGAGATCGTCAATGGGTTATTAAGTGAGGGGGTCTTTCCTGCATCTCTTAAAGATGCTGTAGTGAAGCCCCTCCTTAAAAAAAACAGTCTAACAACCCTGACGTTCTTTTGAACTATAGGCCCATCCTAATCTTCCATTTTTAGGAAAGCTTATTGAGAAGGTGGTGGTTGACCAGTTGGTAGAGTACCTGGAGACTTTGTCCATCTATGAACCTCTCCAGTCGGGTTTTCAGCCCTGGCACAGTACTGAGACGACCTTGGTCAGGGTGGCACATGATCTCTTCATGGCGAGGGACCAAGGACACTATACCATTCTGGTGCTCTTGACCTGTCTTCATTATTTGACGAATAGATCACGGGTGCTTCTGGACCATTTGCAGAACTATATGGATGTTACTGGAGCAGATCTGCAATGGTTTCGCTCGTACTTAACCAGAAGATCGTAGCGCATCGTCCTTTGGAATTATTCCTCTGGGCCTTTCATGCTGCCTTGTGGTGGCATTCCACAAGGTTCTATTTTGATGCCCCTGTTGTTCTCTGTGTATATGCTGCCATTGAGAGAGATCATTAGATGGTACAATCTGGGGTTTCACTGCTACACGGATGATACCCAGTTGTACCTGTCCTGTGCCCCAGATGACCTTTCTGACCCAGATACACTGCGTCACTGTTTAGTTGAGATTAACAACTGGATGTCTGCCAAATGGCTGTGTCTCAACCCAGCAAGACATAAGTTATGGTGATTGAGCCAGGCCGTGAGGTGTATTTTCACTAAAGGGGACTCCGCCTTAGTGGTTGATGGATGTCCCTGTCAGTGATAAATGTGGTTAAGGATCTCAGCATTATTTTGATGACTGTCTTGACCTTGAAAACATTTTCTTCAGTCATCAGAACTGTTTTTTATATCTCCGGACCATTGCCAGGATTTGTCCATTCCTGACTCCTACTGACCTGACAATGGTTGCCCATGTCTTTGTTACTAGCAGACTCGGTTACTGTAATGCCCTATACATAGGGTTATCTGGAGGTTTGATGCATCAACTACAGCTAGTGCAGAATGCCGTGACCAGGATGTTGATGGGTACCTCTATGAGGGATCATCTCACTCCTGTTCTGCAAGCTCTGTACTGGATGCTTGCGAGTGCACACATCACTTTCAAGATAGGCTTGTTAACATACAAGGCATTATGTGGTTAGGGACCTGACTACCTTAAAGAGCTTCTGGTTCCATACTCTTCTATCTGCTCCTATGCTCCTCCGAGGCTGGCCTGTTGGTTGTACCATCGTCCCGTCTACAGAGATCAGGAGATAGAGCATTAGGTGTGGCTGCACTGTTACTTTGTAACTCTCTCCCATTGTATATTAGAGATGCCAGCATGCTGGAGGCCTTTAAAGCCTCTTTTAAAACATATTTATTTGAAAAAGCTTTTAATCTTATATGACTTTATGTCATATAAGATTATGGGATGTTTTATTCTATTTTATTATTGTTTGTTAAGTGCTCTGAGCCCTGGATAGGCGCTATATAAATAAAATTTGCCTTGCCTTGCCAAGTGAATGACCTTGTATGTCTGTTTTTGGTTTTTTTTTTATGCTCCTTTTTTTCCCCGAGTGGCCACTCCTTCTGGCCTCCAAGGTGCACTCTCAGCACCACTTGTCCCCTTCCAGCCAACCGCTGCTCCCAGCCACCCAGGTAATACAATGTTTCCCTTTGTTGGGAGGGTCCCTCCTTTCTTGGGGGGAAGTGCCTTCCAGGCACAACTTTGTATCCCGGGCACTGTTAGGTCGTACTGGACACTTTTCCAGGGCTTCATGGTATTGGGGAACCGGAGGCTGTCATCCAGTCACTCTGGAAGCACTTTTTCTGGTTTTCTGCCCTTCACACCCTCCGCCCTAACTTGCTGGTGTGAGTGACAACCTAAGGTTGGGACATACAGGGATATGTTGAGCCTCATGCTCCCAAGCTATGTCGCCCAATCAACCATCAGGTGCCAAGGCCTTGCTCACCCTCCTGGGAGGGAAGCATCCAATGGACACTTTTATACTCCCTTCCTGACGGTCTCCGCTCCTGGTATAGGGTCGCTAGCATGCCGAGCAAATCCGTTTGCTTGGATCTTCACTTCTTTGTATTGAAAATTAGTTGCCAGTTGACTTTGGTGCTAAAGAATAGAGGGGAATCCTTCTATGGAGAATGGGCCCCCTTTCTGGCCTCACTAGGCGGAGAGGAGGAAAATATATTAAGATTGGGCTTGGGTTGGAGATGTAGGGTAAACAGAGAACCTTAAAAGGAAATTGGTTGTTGCTTGCTTGCTAAATTGGAAAGGGAAAAAAAAAGGGGGGGAACAAAACAAAACAAAATCCAGTAAAGAAGGAAAATGGGAACGGGGACATACCGGGAAATGAATAAACTGATAGATAGTTGAGCTGGGCTAAAAGGATAAGATGAATAATATTAATTTATAATTTATGTATTGTTAGGTTATTAAGGTCTGTGTCTGAAATATGTATGGAATGCATCTGTCTGATGTCTGTTACCTGTATGTTAATATGTCGTAGATATGTGTTGTTATTGTGTGTTTAAAACAGTCTTTGAAATCAATAAAAAGATTATACAAAAAAAAGAAAATTAGTTGCCACACGCTTGACCACTCCTCAAGCTTTCATGGGTCCCTATTCATTTTTCCACCCCCTCTTGAGTTTCTACCCTGTTGCAGATCTTAGTGTTGTCTGCAAAAAGGCATACCTTCCCTTCTAGCCCCTCTGCAATGTGGCTAATAAAGACATTAAAGAGGACTGGTCCTAGTACTCATCCTTGTGACACCCTCTGGCTACCCTCCCTTCCTTGAAGTAAACTCATTTACCACCACCCTCTGTCGCCTATCCCCCAACAGATTTCTTACCCAGTTTGCCACCTTTGGACCCACTCCCAGGCTGCCCAGCTTGTTTACAGGTATCCTACGTGGAACGGTGTTGAATGCCTTACTGAAATTTAAGTAGGCCACATAAACCGCTCCACCCTGATCTAATTCCCTGGTCGCCCAGTCAAAGAAATCTATCAGATTTGTTTGACATGACCTCCCCTCAGTGAATCCATGTTGCCTTCGATCTCGGAAGCCACTGGATTCAAGATATTCCACAATCCTTTCCTTCAGTAGTGATTTTATTAATTTCCCCACCACCGAAGTCAGGCTGACTGACCTGTAATTGCCGACCTCCTCCCACTTTTGTGAAGTGGGACTACATGTACCTTCTTCAATCTCCCAGGACCACTCCTGTCTCCAGTGAGTGGTTGAATAGGACTGTCAGAGGTGCAGCCAGCACCTCTCTGAGCTCCCTCAATATCCTTGGGTGCATCCCATCAGGCTCCATTGCCTTGTTGACTTTCAGATTTGCAAGCACCTTCAGGACTCTCTCCTCTGTAAATGGACTAATGTTCTCTCTTCCTTTGATGCCCCTGACACTTATCTATGGCCTCTCTCCTTCCTGTTCCTCTGTGAACACAGAACAAAAGTATTCATTCAGAATGTCTGCATTTTCCTTGTCCCTCAACACACACTCTCCCTTTCCCTTCTTAGTCTTACAATTCCTCCCCATGTCTCTCTCCTTTTGATTACATACCTGAAAAAAGTCTTGTCCCCTTTGTTTACTGCCTGAGCTATTTTCCCCTCTGATGGTGCCTTTGCATGCCTGCCTATTTTCCCTGCCTATCTCTGCTTCTCCTGACAAACCTCCCTATCCTCCTCCCCATCTCCTTATACCTCCTGAATGGTAAGTTGTTTGCCCTTACCTTCTCAGTCACCTCTTTTGACAGTCATAGCTGTCTCCTTTTCCTCTTGTTTTTGCTACTTCCCTGATACAGAGATTTGTTGCCTTCACTATCCCCGCTTTTGGTTTTGCTCACTGTTCCTTTACTCCACCCAAGACCTCTCCCCCTGCCAAGGCATTCCTGAGGCATTCCCCCATCTTTGTAAAATGTGTTTCCTCCCCATGAGACCATATTTCTGCCGTAGTTCAGTAAATGGTAATATGCTTTGGGTATCCATAAACTGGAATATATGGTAGAGGCCCGACTGCTGCCATAAAAGGAACCTATGATTTGTGTAGGTGGGCAAAAACTGAAAGTTATGTATTTACCACAACTGTTGATCTTTCTGAATATCTTCTCCAGAAATTACCACTAATGAGTGTGAGCCTGAAGTGCTTGGACCCTGCAGGAGCCAGAACTTTTCTGGGGACTAGTGGCATGAGGAGGCCCTGGGTGTGTGTCACTGAAATTGCCCACTCAGCACTTTTTTTGTGTTTCCTTGCACTTGCACAAGAAACACCTTGGGACAGTACCGCACTTGAGTGGTGTGCTAGGGATGAGTGCAATGGGTATGCCCCTGTATGGTTACACTATTACAGTGAAAACGTCAATGCCGACAACATCAGTGTTTTCGCTGTAATAGTCCGCCCAAGACCCCAGCACTCTGTCTCCCAGTCCTGCACCCCTACCCAATCCAACTCTGACTTGGAGTTAGAATCCTATAGATTGGGGGGTACATGGGGCAGAGTCCCCCGCAAGGGGGGTTCGGGGGCAAAGCCCCCCAATGAAAAAACAGCTGGAGTCTCCAGCTGGACTTATGTCAATCGCAAGTTGCAGTCGACATAAATCCGTCACCGTGGTGGCGGTCAACAACTTAGTTGTCAAACTAGCACCATAGAGCCATCCAATGCAGAGCACTGTACAGTGGGCTTGACCCTGACACACCAATGACCACTGAAACCGAGTGTGACAGCCATCGGAATTTTACAGCGGGGAGCCGGCCTCGAGAGAAATGAAACACACCAATAAGAGAGTGCACTTCATTCCTCTCATTTGCATTGCCAGCATTGCAACTCTGCAGACCCTCCTGGTCCCTCCCACTGCTTGCAGTCCACCCAAACCCTCCATTCCTCCACGGTTCAGCGTCTTTCATTAAACCCTCCGCTGCTTCTGTCCTCCCTGCTTCCATCCCAGTACCAGACATCTAATTAAACCCTCCTGCTCACTCCCACTGTGTGCTGTTTACCCTTTACCTTCATTCCCCATTGCCATGCCAACATTGGTGTGCCCAATCCATGTCAGCATTATAGACCCCCTCCCCAACTCATGTGGCACACTGGGAGCCCACCCAAGCGTGCCCTAATTTATTTTTTCTTTTATAGTACCTGTAAATAAAAGAAAACAGTCCCCCAACCATTTTTTGTTAACCTGTAAAAGGAAATGGTCCCTCGTCATCTCCCCAGTCCCCTTCCCCATCCCTGCTCCCTCCCACTGCTGTTGTCCTCTCCACTTCCAACCCAGCCCTGGGCATCTAAGCAAACCCTCCCACTTCCCCCCACTATGTGCTGTCTGCCCCACACCCTCCATTCCCATGCTGACATCAGGGTGCCCAATCCCCATGTCGGCATCATGTATCCCCCCAACTCATGTGGCACACTGGAAGCCCTCCCCAGTGTGCCCTATTTATTTATTTTTTTGTAGTCCCTGTAAATAAAGAAAGCTGTCCCCCGACCACTTTTATTTTTAACCTGTAAAAAGAAAACAGTCCCTCGTCGTCTCCCCAGTCCCCATCCCCACCCTCCCACTGAGCACAAACCTTCCCGACTCCCCTTTATCCCATATTTACCTCCAGAGGTCGGCATTGTCATCTTCTGTGGACCAGGACACATCTGCACTCTTCAAAACCGACCAGAAAACTGAAGAATCAGGTAAGTGCCATATAATGGCAGTCAATGTGATTTTCAACTTAGCTTGATATCTCAACTATTTTAGGAATTTTGATCCCAAATTTTCAACATGGGTTCTTGGGACCCCATCTCACGAATTACTAGCAATGTCATTTCATTACTCGGTCTCGAAAGGTGATTTTAGGTCACCGCGAGAATCACCTTTCTGGACCGACACGAAATGACAGTGCCACTGTTCAGCAGGTGGGGTCCCAAAAGTCCATGCTGCAAATTTGGTGAAAAAGACTCAAAATGACATGCTATTTAGCGATAAGTTGGCAGTTTCTATGCACGCGTTACTAACTTTGCCAATTTTTATATTTTCGCTGCAGATTTTCAACATTGCCTTTTTTCACACCTCCTTATGAACAGTACAGCTGTCATTTTTCACATCCTGCCCAAAATGTGTTTTCGCACCTGTGGCGCAGAATGGCACAGTCGCTCTGCAAAATCACCTTTCGGGATAAGTAAACGAAATGACAGTGGCAATCTTCATGAGGTAGGGTTCCAAAAAAGCTATTTTGAAAACTTAGTGAAACAACTCCAAAAAATAGCAGAGTTACACCCGGTTGTTCAAACTTTTCTACGCACGCATGTAATATTGGCCATTTTCAATATTTTCACTCCAAATTTTCCATATAGCCTTTTTATCACACCACCTCATGACCAGTACAGCTGTTATTTTCACATCCTGCCCATAATGTGTTTTGCTACGATTTGAAAATTTTCACCTACCGGGTTCATGAGGTGGGGTGGTAAAAGAACTATATTCAACATTTAGGGTCAAAATATGAAATAATAACAAAGTTATGCTCACTTGTTGCAATTTCAGTATCCATGCGAATGCAGAAATCTTAAATATTTGCACTCCACATTTTTTTTTATTATTTTTTACTCCTGCTCCACGGTCCTCTGTCTGGAGGGAGCCCCAGCCCAGCCCTCCGATGTCTACCAGCCGATGTCGACTCAGCTACCCCAGGGCTTACCCCTCGGTGGGTCAGCAGGGGCCCCTCCACCAAGACCAGATCCAGTACAGGGACCGGCACCATGACTATTTGGGAAGGGACCTGCGAGCTCCTTCCATCATCTACCATGAGCTTTTTCCTACTGGTTTCTCCCTTCAGGGGCAGAGTGTGCAAGGGGCAGCTGGCAACAGTGCCACGCACACTCCCATGCACCCATTCCTGTCAGGCTGCCCCCTCATCTCTGACCAGATGTCTGTGAGCGTCAGTGTGCAACCCCAGCCGGCCAGGGGTCAGGCACGACATAGACAACTGGTCGCCCCATCACCAGAAAAGGAGAGCTGTCCCTGGGAAGCTTGATCCTCTTCCTCCCCTGTTGACTGCCAGCAGCCTGCGCTTGCTCCTGAACATGGGTCGTCAGCATGGTGCGAGGTGTGACATCCAGCTCCTCAACCCTCAGAACCACTGGGTCGGCGATGCACCCTACATTTTCAACATAGCCTTTTTATTACCCAAGCTTCTGTATTCAAATGCTGTCCTAAATATGACAGCTTGGTAAAACATAGTTCAGGCAGGCTTTTCCTCCTGCCAGATAAAGTTATGCCCACTTGTTGCAATTTCGGTATGCATGCTAGTAACTACGGAAATCTTAAATATTTGCACCCCAAATTTTTTTTTTAATTATTTTTACTTCTGCTCCACAGCCCTCTCTATCTGGAGGGAGCCTCAGCCCCACCCCACCCCCGATGTCCACCAGCCAACACTGAACAGCTACCCCCAGGGCTTGCCAAACCCACCAAGACCAGATCCAGCATAGGGGTCAGCGCCATGACTACTTGGGGATGGGACCTATGAGCTCCCTCCATCATCCGCCATGAGCTTTTTCCCTCCTGGTTTCTCCCCTTCAGGAGTGGAGTGCGCAAGAATGCTGTCAACAGTGCCATGCATGCTCCCATGTGTGCACCCCATTAGGCGTCTGCCCTGCCTCTGACCTGATGTCTACAGCATCGGTGTGCCAGCCCCCAGCCACCCCTAGGGGCCAGGCATGCACCGACAACTGGTTGCCCCCTCCCCAGAGAAGGAGAGCTGTCCCTGATGCTCACTCCTTCTCCTTCCATGCTGACCCCAGCGCCTGCACATTCCTGAACATAGGTCGCCAGCATGGCGTGAGGGTGGCATCCAGCGCTTCAACCTCAGTGCCACTGGCCTGGTGATGCACCCACATTTTCAGCATGGCCTTCTTATTACCCGAGCTTCTGTATTCAGCTGCTGTCCAAAATATGACAGTTTGTCAAAACATAGTTCAGGCAGGCTTTTCCTCCCACCAGAAGTTCAACTAACACAATACACACCTGCCACATAAAGCATGCAAGAAAACATTCGGCATTGACAAATGCTTGTTTACTTAGTAGGTGAGCAGCATTAACTCATTCTATCCTATTGTCACTTAGAATGTTCAGGTGCCCTCTGCCTGCTGCTAGAACACCTGTGTGCCTGAAGGGGTTTTAGATCTGCAGCATTCATGCAAACACACTGTGCTTAAACCTACATATCTTAAAACCATACATCCAATTTTAAAACTGTAAAAGAAAAGTTTTCAGGACAAAAGTTTTGAAAATGATTGAGGTTTGGTAATGTCTATTTAACTGGATTTAATGTTGTGTAAGGTTGTTTTCATATTTTAATAAATTCTGATGATTTTATCTAAATATAATTATGCTCTATTTAGTCATGCAAAAATATTAAATTTCTGTAAAATTATTGATTAAAATTGTTAAAAGTATACAGTAAACATCTGTCATTGTCTAAATATAAATTTTGCAAGTTTTTTTACCATTTTGTAGTCAGAAATCAGTATCTGAATCTCTTATTATTACAGTTTGAGTTTTTTGTTCCACTCCACTGGTTTGAATGTTTGTACTGTTTAATTCTTCTTACTCACTGATTTTAGTTTATGAATCTGATTATCAATATTTTTGTTTTTCCCCTAGTTTAGTAAGAACTATTTACACATTACCTTAGAAGGACATATCAGGAAGTGATGCAGGAAGGAAGTGCTTTGCGAGGTCAAGTGATGTAAATAGGAAGAACCCTTCCAGTGTAGGTCAGGGAGCTGACACAGGAAATGGAGACATTTGTTAGTGCTGGAGGGCTCTCTATGATTAATTGCATATGTGCTGTAGTTAAAATGTATAATTTTATTGAGATAAACTATTTTATTTTATTTTTGCAATAAAATCCCATGATAAGTATAGGAAACTGTATTTTATTTGTGCTGTTTGCTTTATCATACTGTAAATGAAGCATGATGTTGTTCATGTAAAGGTTCAAAGTCTTTCAGTAAACATCATGTTACATAAATCCGTGTTATTTAACTTCCTGGCATAGTTTATTTTTTGGGGTTGTATTATGGGATGGTTTAAGGTGAGGGAATGACTGTATGAGGAAGCACTGTGTGTTAGTGGTGGTGGTGGTGGGGGTTCCTGCATTCATAATACAGGCTCAGATGCACTTCATATGTTCTGGGAAATGAGAGGGTCTGTATGCATCTAATAATGGTGCTAACAGACACTGTGGATACATCATGGGTATCGATATAGGATGATGAAATTGCTGAAAAGGCACTGGTAATTTGGGTATACTGTGTCATGGGAAGGGGTGGGTGTGCGGTACAAGGAATGATGCTCATAGGCACTGCAGTCATTTTGTGTCATGAATTGGCACCTGTCCTTGGGTATACTCAATTGTAGGGAAGCAGGTGGGCTGCCTGCACCTGGTAATGGTGTTCATATGCCATGCAGAAACATTGTGGTGATACACATACAGGGTGATGACATGTACACCTGTAAAGGTTATGTACTATGTGCTGTGTCACATGGTTTGCCTGCATACGCATGTAATATGTTGCAACATTCAGTGGCGCACTGTGTGGGTGGGAAGGAGTGTGGGTGTGCCTGCACCATGGAGTGATGCTCATTGGTGCACATGTGACTGTGCGCTATGTTTCATTTGAATGGACTGTATACATCATACACTGGCACTGATCACATCACAGTGCATCAGAGGTAAGGATGGTCTGAAGCATTATGAGCACAAGGGACTAAAGTGGTTGTGGGCGATTTGAACTTGAATAGAACATTACAGTGCATCTGAGGGTAGTGTTGGAATGAATCTTGATGTGCACAATGGACTACACCATGATGACTGAGGAGGGATCCATACAGTAATGCACATCACAGAGTGTCAGAGATAAATGTTGGACTGAAGACTGATGAACAGATGGACTAAATCAGTGACTCTGGTGGGATTTGAACCTGAATAGCACTTTACAGTGCAGTAGAGGTTGGGGCTGGACTGACACCAGATCAGTCAATGGACAACACCATTGGCTGTGGAGGGATCTGAACCTGAAATGCACTTCACTGTTCACTACAGTTTGGGCTCGATGGATGCATGATAAGGAGATAGATTTTACAAGTGGCTGTGGAGGGATTTGAGCCTGAAGAATACTTTACAGTGCATCAGAGATTGGGGCTGAACTGATGTCATATGAATTGATGGGCTACACCAGTGGATGTAGAGGGTTTTGAACATCAAATGCACTTCACAGTGCATTATGGGATTGGTCTGGACTGATACATGGTAAGTTGATGGACAACACCATCAGCTGTGGAGGGATCTGATCCTGAAATGCACTTCAGTGTTCACTACAGTTTGGGGCTCGAATGACACATGATAAGGAGACAGATCTTACAAGTGGCTGTGGAGGATTTGAACCTGAAGAATACTTTACAGTGCATCACAGATTGGGGCTGAACTGATGGACTACACCAGTGGATGTGGAGGGTTTTGAACATGAAATGCACTTCACAGTGCATTATGGGATTAGTCTGGACTGATGCATGTTAAGTCGATGGACAACACCATCAGTTCAGGAGGGATCTGAACCTGAAATGCACTTCACTGTTCACTACGGTTTGGAGCACGACTGATGCATGGTAAGGAGCTAGATCTTGCAAGTGGCTGTGGAGGGATTTTAACCTGAAGAACACTTTACAGTGCATCAGAGGTTGAGTCTGGACTGACGTCATACGAGTCGATGGACAACACCAGTGACTGTGGAGGGATTCAAAACTGATTTGGCCTTTACAATGCATCAGAGATTGGGGCTGGACTGATGCCAGATAAGTTGAAGGCAGCACCATTATTTTTCATTTTAAACAATCAGCAACTGCGTGTTAGGGAGAAAACTCAAGTGCGAGCATGAGACAAACATGCTACTGACCTAACCACTTATCATCCATAGACGAGGAGCAACATGCCACATAGATTTTAATATAGCCATAATCCGAACATAAACTCTTTAAAAGTAACAAAAGGTGCTGAATTCATGTGACCTCATCTAGTACATGCACAAAAACACTCTCTCCCATCAGGAATGCCAGCGGATCCATAAGATGTGATCACACAGGATGACCAGAAATTATCCCAAAATGAACAAAGTAACAACTATGAAAACTTTTATCATAAATAAAAATAAAACAAATAAAGTAAATACAGATTACAAATCGAGGTTTTAGCACGAAATGAAGTGAGTATTTTAGGATAAAACAGCACCTCCATCTTGAAACTAAGTTTCTAGTCACCATGCTCTTTCTGCACCAGTGTCGCGCTCTGACTGGTTAATGGAAATAGTAGCGTGTACAATAAGCATAGAGCAAGCATGGCAACAGTGAGGATCAATATGACCAAATGGTGGCGCACTACAGAGCTACGAGAGTGCAGGTGAGGGCTGTCACCCCTAACTGAAACATCAAAAAAAAAATCACTGTACACTCCAGAGCCCAGAGAGCCACTTTCCCTCCAGTGACGGTTGTAAAAAAAATACGAGTCCTTGCTTGAATGCAAAATAAGGATTTAGTCTAACGTTTCAGGCACACACATCGAATAGAATCGTGGAAGACACAACAAAAGATCTGCTTGCAGGTTCCCTGGCGCTTCAACAACTAAGGCTTTGTCAGTGGGATGGTGCCTGCATCTAAGACAATCCCTTATACCAGTTAAATTCAGAATTGATGATGTCACAAAATCCGACCAATCACAGAGCTCGATTTTAAATACAGAAATATTCAGCTCACTTAGTGGTATAAATGGACTAATAGTTATAACAATCATGATATCAGTGACAACATGTTATTGTAGAAAAATACCCCAAAAGACAAAAAATACATCAAAGTGGTGGACGGCTAATAGGATTGCTCAATAAAAACAAAAATAAATAAATAATGAAATTAATTATAGTGTAAACCTGATCAGGTTAACATGTTACACTAAAACAAGATGACTTGCTGTTACGATACAAACTAATGGCAGAATGAACATAATACATTTTCACAACACATGACAAAAAATAGCAAATTTATTTATTTATGTATTAAGGCTTGTTTTCTCAAAAATAGCCAATGGGAACACATATTATATTAGGTAAAATCAGTAAGGGCACGATGTCCCCTACTAGCTGGTACAACTCAATTCATCAAATGTAAACAAATGCTTGAGCTGCACCAAGAGCGATATGAGCCAATTGGGAAGTGTCAGAGCCTACAAGCAAATGATTTGGACGCCATAGCGTCATCAGGAAAAAAAAGGTATGTTTTTTTATGACGCCATATGGCATCATCAGGAAGGAATGAGTTAACCTTACCAGTAACCTGTGCACTTAACCTAAGGGAATAAGGCAACCATGGTGGATCAGGTAAGAAGGGCCAC
Organism: Neoceratodus forsteri; assembly: GCA_016271365.2. NCBI lineage: Eukaryota > Metazoa > Chordata > Ceratodontiformes > Ceratodontidae > Neoceratodus > Neoceratodus forsteri. The sequence goes on from CM057459.1 coordinate 34,141,796, forward strand.
CAAACCCAGTAACACAGCATCTTCACTGCCCAAACCAAGTGCAAAGGTCTGGAGACCAACATAACAGTACAGGAGTGAATACAGTAGATGGTGGATGGTATGGTAATCTATGGAGAAGATATTCAGGAAGATCAATAGTTACTGTAAACATGCAACTGTCATATCTTCCAAGACTCAATCTCATCCATAGACTACCACTACATGGGTCAGTGTACCAAACTCAGAAAATCCCTGGACTAGGAGACTGTAGCTCGGAGTTCACTTCAGGATAGTAATCCATTCAGAACTGTCCTGCCAAAGGTGACAGGCATGGAAGTCCAGGGCATAGAAACATGGAAACATAGAAATTGTCAGCAGATAAGGACTGCTAGGCCCATGCAGTCTGCTCATAAGTCCTACCCTTGTTTGTAGCCTCTGACCCCACTTGATCAACGGCTTTCTCCTCTCCTCTCCTTCCCACTTCTAGGGTTCCCTTATGCCTGTCCCATGCATGTCTAAATCCCTCAACTGGGCTCACTCCTACCTCCTCCTGTGGCAGACTGTTTCATGCACCTACCGGCCTTTCCATAAAGAAAAACTTCCTTACATTTCCCCTTATCCTGCCACCTCCCAATTTCATATCATTCCCCCTCATTCTTATACTCCTCCCATGTTGGAAGATGTTGCCTCCTGCATCTTGTTTATGTCTTTAAGGTACTTGAAGGTTTCTATCATGTCTCCCCTCTCCCTCCTCTCCTCCAGTGAGCACATATTGAGGTTCTTCAATTACTCCTCATATGTTTTCTGGTGCAAGCCCTGTACCATCTTTGTTGTCCTTCTCTGGACGCCTCTACCCTATCAATGTCCTTACAAAGATGCAGCCTCCAGAATTGTACACAGTACTCTAGGTGAGGCCTCACTAGTGTTTATACAATGGAATCACCACCTCCCTCCTTCTGCTAGTGATATCTCTGCCTATGCACCCCAGCATGCCACTGGCCCTCCCTGCAGCCTTTGTAGTCTGCTTAGACACCTTTAGGTTGTCTAAAATGATAAGCCCCATATCCCTTTCTTCCTTGGTGACCGTCAGCAACTCCCCCCCCATCCTGTAGCTCTCTCTAGGGGTTTCTCATCCCAGGTGCATTATTTTGCACTTCTTTGAATTGAACCTCAGCTGCCAGACCTCAGACCACTCTTCAAGCTTCCCCAGGTCCCTCCTCATTTTCTCCACCCCATCTGGAGTATCAACACTGTTGCAGATCTTGGTGTCATCTGCAAACAGGCAGACCTTTCCCTCCAGCCCTTCCGCTATGTCACTGATGATGAGATTAAACAAGACTGGCCCAAGGACTAATCCCTGAGGCACCCCACTGGTCACCCCCCTTCCCCGGACCAGATTCCATTTACCACCACCCTCTGCCTCCTGTCCATTAACCAGTTTCTAACCCAGTTTACCACCTTGTAGCCCATGCCAAGACTACCCATCTTGCAACCAGCCTTCTATGTGGGACAGGGTCGAAGGCCTTGTTGAAATTGAGGTGGGTGACGTCCACAGCTTCCCCCCTGATTTACCAACTTCGTAACCCAGTCAAAACAATCTATCAGATTCATTTGACATGACCTTCCTGCTGTGAATCCATGTTGCCTTTCATTTTGGGCACCGTTGGATTCTAAATGTCCCACTATTCTTTCTTTAGGCAGTGCCTCCATGATCTTACCTACTACTGAGGTGAGGCTGATTGGCCTATAGTTTCCTGCCTCCTCCCTGCTACTACTTTTGGGAAGAGGGATTACATGTGCCCTCCTCCAGTCCTCTGGAACCACTTCTGTGTTGAGTGACTCGGTGAACATGGCTGCCAGAGGTGCTGCAAGCTCCCTCCCCAGCTCCCTTAATATCCTTGGGTGTATGCCATCTGGCCCCATTGCTTTGTCCACCTTCAGTTTTGTGAGCTTCTCCAGAACTCTCTCCACAGTAAATAGACTGGTGTTCACCCTCCCCTCGTATCTGTTGCCCAACTGTGGTCCCTTGCCCTCCCCTCTTCAGTGAATACTAAACAGAAGTATTTATTCAGTATTTCGCCTTTTCAGGTCTCTCTCTTACACTCCCCTTCATCCCTCTGAGCCTTGTCCCGGCACAGGGTCGTAATGTCATGAAGACATTGTGCCGCATAACATGCTCGGCGCGCCAATACAGCATGATATATTGCAAACAGTATATGTCTTGTTTTGTGGGGGCTCTGCCCCAGACCCCCCAACTAAATTATCTAACTGGGGTATCAGTAAATATCGCACAAAGTGTGAAAAAAGTAAAATTCCATGTGTCTGGGACCGGGAATCAAAACCCAGGCCCAAACGCATTGCCTGCCTCCCTTGCTGCCAGTGGCTCATCCTGTCGAGCCACGGCAGCTGTTCGGCAGACCCGTATCCCAGCAGGATTCTTATCCTGCACTGAGAAGAGTGAGAGGATGCACTACAGTGTATACTTCCTTTCATGGTTTTGCACCCTCTTGCTCTTCCCTACCGTGCTGTTCTCCCTCACAGTCATGTCGTGCGTTGTAGAGCGTATGACATGTTGACCCAGTAGGACAATCCTTCCCCACCACTTTCCTTCTTTTGCTGATGTACCAATAGAATGGCTTGTCTCCTTTCTTCACAGTCTGCGCTAATCTTTCCTTAGTCTGTGCCTTTGTGCTCCTAGCAGCCTTCCCCACTTCCCTTAGACACTTTAGGTACACCTCCCTGTCTTCCTCCTTTTGAGTCTCCTTATATTTCCTGAAATCCACCCCTTTGGCCCTTACTTTGTATACCACCTCTTTAGAGAACCATAGTGGTTTCCTCCTCTTGCCTTCATTTACCAACCTGATGCACTGGTTCATCACCTCCTCTATGGTTCCTTTTAGGTGTTCCAACTGCTCCTCAACTACACTCCTACCTCCCTCCTCACCAAGGCTTCTTTGATACCTAGACTTCTGTGATTCTGTCACCATTGGTCAGTACTAGGTCCAGCATCGCCCTGTCTCTGGTAGGATCAAGCACTAGCTGCCTGAGGCCTGCCCCTGCCATGGTGATCCAATCCACATCTGGCATATTGAAATCTCCCAGCAGCACAACTTCCCCTTTTGTTGCCATCTCATGTATTTCATTCACTAGCTCCCTATCCACTTCCTCCCCTGTGCTGGAGGCCTGTAAATCACCCCTGTGCGGATTGCTGTGCCATTACTAGGCTAAGGGGTGACCCACAGTGCTTTGGCCTCCTCCTGTCTAACTGTACCTCCATTGCCTTTATATCTTCTCTGACATACAGGTCCACACACACCCTTTTTTACTCCCCCTATCCCTCCTGAACAGAGCATAGCCCGGTACATTTATGTCCCATCCATGATTAGCGGTGCACCAAGTCTCTTTTATTGCTGCTATGTCCAGGTCTGCTCTACTAGAAAAGCCTTCAGGTCTGGGATTTTATTCCCAGGCTCATGGGCATTATAACCATGATCTTCCATGTTTGGCTGTCTAACCTCCTCTACTCTTGTTTTCTCTCCTGCTTCTTCCCGCTTCCCCAGTTTATTTCTTTATGCTGCTTTGATTCCTCTGCTTTTCCTTTTACTCCTGGTTCAGGTGTCCCTGTCATCCACTCATCTTCCTGCTCCTCAGTTGTGGTTTCTCTGCCTTCTGGGGGTGGGCTGCTTGAGTTTTCCTGTTCCTGTTGGGCCCCCCACTTAGTTTAAACGCTCATCAACGAAGCATTAAAACAGCTCATTGAAGATTGCTTTCCCCTTCCTGGATGGATGCAGTCCATCACTCTTGTACAGAGCCACATCATTCCCAGGTAAGTCCCCAGTCCCCAGTGAAACCATACCCTTCTCACTGCACCAGCCCTTCAACCATGTGTTGAAGCTTCGATATAAGATTCTTATCTCCACCACCTGCTGTGGACTGGCAGCACCTCAGAAAATGTCACGGAACTTGCTACCTTCCCCAGGTAACCTCCCAACACTATGAGTTCTCCTGTACCTGCTCCAAGCTTGCCCTGTCATTGGATAGGTAATTTGTTCTCCAGTGGACAATGACCTTCAGTTCTCCTCTCCTTGCCATCACTTCAACGATCCTCTGGATCTGCTCCCCTAACCTGAGCTCTGCCTCCTGGAAGGCACTTGACCTCTCTTTCCTCCCTGCTATCTGTGCCCAGATCCATTCCCCAGATAACTGAGTCCCCGTGGTACATTGCACATATTCTATGGGATTGTCCTAGGTACAACCTCTATGGAAGAAAATAATAACATTATTAGATTCAAATATGGGAATTAAAGAATTGTTTTCTAAATCTAATTGTATTTTGGGGTCAGATGATCATGATTTAAAAGGAATATGCACTTTTATTTTTATATTATTACCATGGTAGCCAAGAAGATTACACTACGGCATTGGATGGATCATAATACTCTTTCCATTATAGAATGGTATGAGAGATACTTCAGTTTTAAGACTGGAAAGAATGCTTGCTTCTGTGAAGAATACTCTCTAGTTATGTTAGCGAGATGGGGCCCTTCAGAACTCTGATTATCTACTATAGTACTGTAATATTGTTTGCTAATTGATACTTGGTTATATCATTTTTATATCTATTTATTACTCCTCTGTGTAACTCAGTGTACCAAGGTCTGGTTTGTTTTGTTGGTGGGGGAAGGGGGAGGGGGAGGGAGAATAGTCTGCCCATTTCCCTACCAATTGGATAAGCTGCAGATTCTAGTGAACCAACAACCTACTACCTCCTACCCCCATTATAATTGCCTTATGTCTGTCCCATGCATTCTTGAATTCCCCACAGTTTTGACCCCACAACCTCCTCAGGAAGGTGGTTCCTCATCCCACCTCTCTCCATGAAAAATATTTCCTCACGTTGCCCGAGGCGCCCCTACCTGTCTTCAAATTGGTGCCCTTGTTCTGTGCACACTTTTTCTGAAAGATGCTCCTCTTGGACTTTGTTGATTCCCTTGAGGTACTTGAAGTTTCTATCATGTCACCCCTCTCCCTTCTTTCCTCAAGGGTACATATTAAGCTCCTTTAGTCTCTCTTCTTGTGGCTTCTGTGCAGACCGTACACCATTTTAGTTGCCTCCTCTGGACCACCTCCACCCTGTCTGATGTCCTTGCAGAGATGGGATGTCCAGAACTGCACACAATACTCTAGATGGGGTCTCACCAACTGTCTTTACAAAGGGATAACAACTTCCAGTTTTCTACTGGTGATGCCTCTCCCTATGCATCCCAGTACCCCCCAGCCCTCCATACTACCTTCTCACATTGCTTGCCTACATTAGGGTCATTTCATATGATTACCCCCCGGTCCCTTTCCACTTTTGTTGTTGTTAGTACCTCCCCATTGTGTACTTCCCCCTAGGTTTTTGTTTCCCAGGTGCATTACTTTGCACTTCTTTGCATTGAATCGTAGCTGCCATACTTTTTACCATTCCTCCAACCTTGCCATGTTCCTTCTCATCCTTTCCACCCCACCTTGTGTATCAACCCTGTTGCAGATCTTTGTGTCGTCTGCAAAGAGGAATACTTTTCCTTCCAGCCCCTCTGCAATGTCTCCTATAAAGACATTAAAGAGGGCCGATCCCAGTACTGAACTCTGCAGTACCCCACTAGTAACCACCCTTTCTTCAGAGTGTACTCCATTTACTGTTACGCTCTGCGTCCTGTTGTCCAGTCAATTTGTTACCCAGACTACCACCCTGGGACCCACTCCCAGGCTGGCTAACTTGTTTATTAATCTTTTGTGTGGGACTGTGTCAAATGCCTTGCTGAAGTCTAGGTAGGCCATATACACAGTACCTCCCTGGTCTACTACTTTGGTCACCCAGTCAAAGAAGTCTATTAGATTTTTCTGACATGACCTTCCTGCTGTGAATCCATGCTGCCTTGGGTTCTGTGCCCTACTGGCCTCTGGGTACTCAACAATTCTTTCTTACAGAAGTAATTCCATCATTTTCCCTACCACTGAGGTCAAACTAACTGGTCTGTTGTTTCCTGCCTCTGCCTTGCTCCCACTTTTGTGAAGGGGAATCTCATCTGCCCTCCTCCAGTATAACATTACTGTAAGAAAATGATTATATTCTTTTTTCGATAACATATATCTAATTTCAAAATTGAGTCCCCAACATGAGTACCTTCTTCTTCCTTGTGGTCCACTTTCTCCCCACCACTGGGTCTTGCTCCTGGAGGACCATCACCTCTCACCTAAGTCGCAGCCTCGGGTTCCCTTGTGAGACTCTCCCACTCCTCCAGAGCAGCATAGGAGTTCTTGATGGACCAGATGGGGATGTGCTTCTGACCCTCCTCTCTGACCTTCCTGAGCCCACCATTGTCCATCCCGCCATCTGCCTGGGCAGCCACTGTGGCAGTGGCTTGGGACATGGTGGCCTCAAAGTGGGCGCGAAGGTCGTCAGTGCTCCTGCCAGCTCTGCCTGGAGACTGGCCACTTCTGCCCTCAGCCCAGAGAGGTGCCTTCAAATAGGAAAGCACTGCAGTACCCAGAATGTTTTCCTCAAGACTGCTGCCCCACACCCTGTGCACTGCACCACTCCCTGCATCTTCCTCTTCTGGTTTATTCCTCTCCCTTTTACCCTCTGGTTGCTTTTTATCTCTGTAAAGGTTTTTTTTTAAACACCCCCACCATACTCTTTACTGCCTACTGCGTTTGTACTGATCTACTGAACAGTACACCCCTTGTATTGCTGTCTGTATATCAGAGAGGTTGCTTTATATTACTGTGCTAGTAGAAGTATGCACTGTGCTCCAAGTTGCAGCTCTGCAAATTTCTCCATTGGCACAAAGCATATTTCTGCCAGGGAAGTGGCAACTACTGTGGTGGAGTGGGCATGTACCTTGCCCTCCAGTTCACCTGGGCCAAGACATAGCAGTAAAATGCACTTGATTGTGACAGAGTGCCACTTACAATTAGGGTTAAAAGAGACAAAGAGCTGTTTTAACTGTTTGTGGTCCTTAGACCTGTTCAGATAAAAACTAAGGACCCTATTGATGTCCAGTGAGTGGAGAGTCCTTCAGCAAAGTATGCAGGCAGGATTATAGCCTGATTCTGATGGAATGCTGACACAACCTTAGATATAAACTGGGGTGTGTACAGAGAACTACCTTATCTTTATGGAAAACAGAATACAGAAGATCTGTGACCAAAGCATGGATTTCAGATATTCTGTGTGCAGTGGTGACAGCCACCAGAAATGTTGCTCTCCAAGTTAGAAACTTTATGTCACAAGTTACAATAGGTTCAAAGGGCTTGTGAGTGAGCATCTCTAGCACAAGATTAAGGTCACAGGGAGCCACTGGCTTCCTGATAGGGGCCTGGTGTACAGGATACCCCAGAGAAACCTCCTAAAGAATGGTAGCTGTGCCAAGGAGAGGGTGCCTACAGGTTCATGGTATGGTGATTTAGCACATTGATCGACCTTCATGTTTATTTATTGGATTTTGGTAACCAAGTTGGCTCACTGAGGCAAAATTTTCCTTTTTCAGGAGTGACCTGGAGTTATCATAATTACATAGAACAAGTAGAACAGTAAATAGTGCCAAGATCTGTGTTTCAGAGACATCATCCCTGTACTCCAGAGAGGAGTCGACAGAACAAGTAACTGCCATGCATTTAGATACCTCACTGTTACTGAGAGAATGGTCAAAGTTGAAACTTTGCTATGGACTTGTACAGAGAATTCCAAGGTGCTGATAAGAACAAAGAATGTCAATTGTTATCTGCCAAGCTTCACAAGCACATCAGGAGAACCTTGCATGAAGAAATGGGATATTTAGTTCTGGACAATATACTAGATCTAATTTGCCAGGGATTCTATTGGCCCAGGATGGGAGTGGAAATTAAGAGATACTGTCAACAGTGCATTTGTTGCATCCAAAGAAAGATCTTGCCCAAGTATGCAGTGCCACTTGTCAACATTACAGCTAGTGCTCCAATGGAACTAATTTGCATTGATTTTTCTCAGCCTTGAACCTGACAGTAAAAAGGTGTCCAATATACTAGTTATGAGATCATTTCTCAAATATGCACAGTCCCTTCTGACCAAAGACCAAAAAGCATCAATAGTAGCTAAAGACCTGATGGAGAAGTTCATTGTTCATTATGGTGCATCACAAAGTAATTATTTGGATCAGGGCAGAGACTTTGGAAGCAAACTAGTGTTGTCCCTGCGGGGAATTTGAAAGTTATTAACAGCTCTGTATCACATGCAGGTGACCCGCAAGCTGAACAGTTTAACAGGACTCTTTTGAACATGCTTGGTTCTCTGGATCCAAAACAAAATTCAAAGTGGAGCCAACAAGTATGCAACCTTGTGCATGCATACAATTGTATAAACAATGCAACTGTCTATTTGCCATATAATTTCATGTTTGGAAGAGAAGCTAGACTGCCTATAGATATCTGTTTTGGAGTTTTTGCTGATGGTTCACACCTTGAAACCTATATGCAATATGTTCAGGGGTTCAAGGACCAATTTAACTGTGCAAACAAACTAGCCTCTGAACCTCTGGGAAGAGAAACCAAGCCAACAAAGCAAGATATGACTACAGCGTGAGAGCCCGAGGACTGTTGCCAGGAGACAAGGTCTTTGCGAGGAATCTTGGTTTGCCTGGAAAACACAAGATCGCTGACCATTTAGAAGTAATCCCTTATTTTGTTGTGGAACAATTCAGTGACATGCCCGTGTACAGAATACAACCTGAAGGACAATCAGGAGAAACAAGGATGAGCCATGGAAATCATCTGTTGCAGACTGGACAGACAGAGACAAATGCAAATCAGGAGGTGCCAGAACCACCAAAAGATGTCAAACCAGACCTGTAACTCTCAGAAAACAAAACCCACCTTGTTTGAGTGATAAGCATAAGTCACATGATTCCACAAGTAAACAACAACCTGCAGTCCCACAAGTAATGCCAGAGGACTCATTTGATGATGAAATGGAACCTGTAAGGTACAATTCCCTCGTATTACAACATCAGCTACACTCTTCCCATTCATCAGTACTAAGTCCAGTGTCAAAATTCTTCTGGGGGAGACCACCCATGAAGGAGGCAGGAGCAACATGGCAAACAGCTCTGAGAGTCATAGGTGCTAAATGCATTCGCTAACTCCCCAGAACATCCTCCTGGCTAACAAATTTACTTTCTAACAAGACATGTTCAAAAGATTTGAGCCGTTAACCTCCGACGACGAGCTCGATAAGAAAAACCACAAACCATTTTTAAGATTCGGCATAATGACGCCAAAAAAAAGACTTTAAGAACACAGCAACTGAAGCAAGGCCCAAAATGTCTAAAACCACCTTTACATCAATGTCTACAAGAAAATCAGGAGTTTTCTCTGCCAAGATTAAAAATAGCAAAGAACCACAAGATTTAACTCACCGACTATAAAAAGACCAGACAGGACCTGAGCTCTTCCTCTTTTCTCACAGCAAGGCTGACATCAAAATGGATACCAATACAACTATTCTGAGTCAAGCCTGATTGCAGAAGCAGGGGTCCAGTCTGAAACACTTCCAGAGTGTGCTGGGATATCCCAGTGGGAAGATTTGGAGGAACAGCCATCTCAATCATCAGTCGGTGTAACCTCGGAGCAAGTAGACGGGCCTGTGACCACTGAACTAATAGAGGGAAGACCACCTACTGATGGCCTATTGAACTTTGCCTGCCCCACAGAAAGATCAACCGTCATTAATGAAAATGGGGTAAGAAATTTAACCTCCATATCCAACTCACCAGATGTTGATATTATAAATCCTCTGCCTACAATTATATCGGGTATTACCCTGGCAGAAGCAGATTGGTATTACCCTGGCAGTGGCAGACATCCTTGAATCACAAAAGTTTACAGAGACAAATATTACAAATTTAAAAACATTGGATGCGACATCTAAATTCTTGCCGACTTATCAAACAGTCAACATAAATAGTGACTGTGATCTTGAAAATACAGGGAAAGTTCTAGTGATGATAGCTGACGAACCTCCACCAAAGCGGCCAAAAATCTCTGTTTACAAATAAACAAGATAGCCCAATAAATAATAAGATGCTTAACCAGCAGAATAAGTTAGAACACTATTTCAATACAACTCAAACACTGATAAAGGAAAATAGCTAAACTTAAACAAGAAGTCACACATTTAAAAATCCAGTTAAGCATATGCAAGAAGAATTTAATCCAACTGTAAAAGAATCATGGATCTAGAGAATTCTAATATCGATCTTAAATCAGAATTATTGGACTATGAAACCCGTGTACGCTGGAAAAACATTTGCATTACTGGTGTTCCCGAAGTGTGGGACCATAATAAAACACTGCATGAATCTGCTAAGCAAATTGCTGTGGCCTTTTTGGACGCAGATCCTGGTGACATTAATTTTGAAATTGACCATATTCACCGAGGGTTACACCAAAGACCTGATGACTCGGACCTTCCAAGATCAATTATATTAACATTTATGAAAACAAAAGATAAAGAGGCACTGATATCAGCAGTTTATAAAAAGAAAAAAAGAAACTTTATGGGGGCAACAATCTCTATCTTTAATGACTTTTCTCCTGAAATTATAGTGTGTGTGTATCTCCTTAAAACTAGTTAGCCCCCCCTGCATTATGGGGATGTGGGGTGGGGTAGGGTGTATTGTGTGTTAAGAGGAGGAGAGAAATTAAATGATCTCTTATTCAGATTCCTTAGACACTTCTGGTACATCAAGTTGTTATACACTGAGAATTTTTTGACATCAGTACATATCAGGCTGCATGATCTTAATTCCTTGGTGGTCCTCGAAAAGAGTCTTTTGTTTGACACTAGCACTGTCAATTTATATTTAAATTATCATTTATAAAGTCCTGTCACTACGCTAGAGGTTTTTGAAGTTTATGGGGCATGATATCTAGCTGGAGAGTATAGCTGGGTAATGGGTCCAGCTAAGTTTTACACATCATACAGTGTGCACTGATCTTTTTAAGGCAGCTTTACTGGTAATTTCCTGTTAGTAATACATACATTGAAACTTCTTGGAGTCCTAAGACAATCTTAGTATGTCTTTAATCTGGGCGGGGGTTGTTTTTCAGTAATCGCATATTTATACACAGTGTGACACTCATAGCTTGATGTAAGAGTCATCTGCTTGAGCAGTGTTATCCTATGTCAATTAAATTTATATGCAGTAGGATTCTTTGTATGTGTTTTGCACCAAGCACCTTTGACCCTGGGACCCTCCCAGCTTAAGGTAACATGGTACTGTTAAACTTCTCTGACATCTTCTGTTTTTTAAATTAGTATTTTAAACCAATGGGGATTTTTCTGTTTTTCCTGCATGATCTAGCTGTTAAAAGTATTGTTTTTCTAAATAACTGAATTACGCTTCTGAGGAAGGACTGGTTGGTCTGAAAGCAAAGTACTTTGTTCTTGCTGTTACATCTGTGTTGGTCCATTAAAAGTATCAAATCATTTACTTCTGGATCTGTTCTTACAAGGACCAATATGGCAAATACTAAGTCTAGATTTCAGGCTAGGAGGAAATTTGACTGACTCAGGAATAAAATTTGGGTGAATGGAGTTTGAGCTATGATGGTTTGCCCTGCCAAATTAAGAGTTGTGATAAACAATGTTCACTATACGTATGAATCAGTTGAGGAAACCACTAAAGAGTTAAAAACTAAGCTTCCAAAAATTTTTAAATAATGGTTTATACTGCCAATAGACTACGGGCGGATATTCAGAAGGGTTCACCCAGTATGATATTCAAAGAGGATTGAGCCTTGCACAAATCCTGATGCGCGGTGCATCAGTAATGTATGCAGTGCAGGTGGAAGCGCCATGCATACTCCGCATCCCGATATTCAGCCCGGGATGTGCTGAACCATGCATGTGCAACCCCTACCTCGCTGCACACAGGTGAGCCAAAAAAGACAACAGCTGGCCACCCACAGGTGAGCTGCCTGTGTCATGAGGGTGCAACCACGGCAGCTGCCACCTGGGTGGCCACTGGAGCTCCGCCTGCATCTTCCTGCTGGCACCCCCATGCCCAATTGTGAGCATATGTAGAATAATAAAGTCCCAAATCCCTGGTGGTTCAGTGGACTGCTTGCAGCTGTCCAGCGAGCATAAGTATGTTTCAAAATATTAACTCTCTCCTAGGTGGTCCAGTGGACCGCTTCTGTGTCGCAGGCATTTGAGTAGAATAATAGTCCTATATCCCTGGTGGTCCAGTGGACTGCTCCAGCCAGATCGCGGGCATTTGAAGTAGAATAATAGTCCTATATCCCTGGTGGTCCAGTGGACAGCTCGCATGTCCAGCGGGCATTTGTTATACAAAATGCACCCCAATCAAACCCTGGTGGTCCGGTGCCCCCTCCCTACCCTCCCACTGGTCCCCACCGCCCGCCCCCGGTCAGCGGCAGCTCCCACCCACTTGCCACCCGCGCCGCCCGACTGATACCATACGGTAGGGCTGTCGCCCATTGGTCCACAGCATGAGCCAATGGATGTGCAGCCTGGCACTGTACTAAACAGTCAGATATGGCAATTCACATATCTGGACTGTGTAATCTGATGCGGAGCTGCCCCAATAGCTCACACGTGGACCAATGAGTCTACACAACCCTACCGTATCGGCTCGGCCGGCACCCGAAATGCAAGGAACTGCCCGCGCTGAGTGGAGGAAGGCGGGGCGATGAAACTCAGTGGGCGGTGGGGAGGGGGTACTGCTGAACCACCAAGGCTGAAACAGGTGCCATTTGACAACAAATACCCACAGTCAGGCTGCGGTCACTGACCACCAGGGATATGGGAAGATTATTCTACTTCAAATGCCCGCGATTGGCTTCCGGAGTGGTCCACTGGACCACCAGGGAGAGGGTTAACATTTTGAAACATACTTATGCTCTGCGATCGGGCTGTGAGCAGTCCATTGGACCACCAGGGAGATGGGGTCTATTATATTTTCAACATATGCCCGCGATCGGGCATCAGGGCGTGTTGCCGCTTGTGCAGGGGCGTCGGTCCCTGGCGGCTGCAGCCTGGCAGGGTGCCAGGTGCAACTCGCCGGAGATCGGTGCACCTGCATGCAAATGGGGCCATAATGACATGCAAATGGCCCCATTTGCGCCTTGCATACATTATGGCCCCATTTGCATGTGCACTTTTGAATATCATGGTTGTTGCGCCTAGCGCAATGGAACTTCGTAGCGCATCCCCTGCTCACTCCTGGCCACTTGTGCTGGCGCAGTGCCACTGCGCCATCGTGCTGTGGGTGGCCGGGGTGCGATACTCAACAATGCTGTGCCATGGAGCAGCTCTGTTGAATATCACCCTGTCAATGCCCTGCGCAGCCAAGTTGCGCTGCGCCCAGGCTTGCGCCACAGCCTGGCGCAGTCTGAATATCCGGCCCTATATGTTAGATGCAATGTATGCACTGCAGATGGGGGGGGGGGAGGTGAGCATCGGAACTCAAGATGCATTGGGGTGTTCTCTGTGTATACCTATTTCTAGCAAATGACTTTAGTAAATCTTTTTGTTTGGAGATACCATTGCTACTGTAAGCTAAGTTTGTTCATGATTTGTTTCCACAGAGTTTGGAGTGGGGTGTGTGTTTGTACTATACAGGCGGGAAAAATTATTATTAGAGGTATACATTATGATTGTTCTTTGTTATTGTACTACTCAGCAGTTCAAATGCGTGTGGTTATAGTCACATGTGTCAAGTCACCTCCTTATACTTATTATCTAACTATGCAACGAACTACAGTAGTTTAATCAAAATGGTTTCCTGAATGTCAATGGAGTTAATTCTCCTATCAAATGAGCTAGACTATTAACTTACTTTAAAAATTTCCACACGGGCAGTGGTCCAGTTAATAGGTGTACTGGCATATTTCATGCCTGTTTTTAATGTATCGTAGCTGAGACTCCTGGATCGACCGTCATGACCTGCCCATCTAAGCCCCACCACTGATGCAGCCACCAGAAACACTTTTTTTTTGTGTAATATTTTTATTTGCATTTTCAACAAACAAATAAATGTATGCCTTGTTCAGCCACTGGCAATATATAATATAAGAATCCTCATACCCATTTCATCACATTTCTTACACAGTGTAAGTTTAAACATTTAAGCTAAATTAGATAAACGATTCTCCAGTGGCATAGACCATTTCCAGTCCTAAGGAAGAAAAAAAAAAAAAAAAAGAGTTTTATTCCCCCCCCAAGCAAAAACCAATTTAATCAAGAAGGGTATAAACAACTATTTACAAATATCCACATCTACTAAGACATATGAACTAACAAAAAATTAATTACAGTCACCACAAGGTTCGCATTCATTATAGATGGTAGGCACAGATCATTAATGTTTCAGTTAATCTACTTGGGGCTGGGATTCGAGATACAAGCACTTATTGCACTATTCCCACTTCTCAAAGCCTCCCTTCTCAGAGCCCCAAATCTTGCTGCGAGAGAGCCGAGAAGAGTGGGCCCCATATAATACCAAAGATCTCTGCTCTTTCCTGGATCTGATAAGCCCTCCTCTCCATATCCAGAGCCGACACTGTCAATGTTTTCCACTGGACGAGAGAGGGTCTCTTGCCGAGATCCAAGTGTTTAGAATACATTGCCTGACAATTACCAAGGCCACCCTCAGCCACTTCCTATGCATACTCAATCGTCCCCATCCTCCCAATCGATTCCAAATAGGAGCTCTATCGGATGAAGGGATACCTGGCCTCTGTCTTCCCATTAAAACTCCACTAATTCCCCAAAAGCTCTGCAGCAGGAGCACTTCCAAAACAATGTATATATGTGCCCTTCCTTTTTGCATCGGGGCATACTTCTGGTATCTCTGGACGGCTTTTATGAACCATCGCTGGGGTAAAAAGTCTATGAATGAACTTATAGGCTGACTCCTTATATCTATTTGATAATAGTAGGCCCATATGTGTTTCAATATCAGCTCCCAGTTCGACTCTGAAATCAAGATCCCAAGGTCTCTCTCCCATAGTGCTCTCCTATCAAGCTTTCCTCCACCAGAACCTTTCTAAAGATTCACTGCAGTGCCTATTATCCCTTAGGATTATGCGGGCTTTACAAATTGTCAATTCTAGACTCGACTGATAGATGGACTGAGAGCCTGGTTCACCCAGACCTAAGGCGAAGTCTCTAGCCTGCAAGAATCTAACGTATGGTTGCCGGAATCCCCTCCTTGCCCTTAACTCCTCGAGGGAAGAGATATCGGACCATCATGCAGATCCTTCACACACTGTATACCTCTCTCATCCCATTCCCTAAAACCCTGGTCCTCCAGGCCAGGGAGAAAGAGGGGGTTACCACTCAGGGGAAGGAGTAACGTCTCTGCCTTACCATCACTAACCCTTGCCCTCATCTGTTCTCACCCCTCTAAAGTCCATACTACCATCGGGCTGGGATGCGATAGGTGCAGATATGTCCTTCTGCCTCCCTTCCTCAGATAGGCTGAAAGCCGGCCCTTCGCCCCTTCCCCCTCCAGGTCCAGCCAGCTTGCTGACTCTGGGCGCGCTACCCAGTCCTTAATTATCCTTGCCTGCGAGGCCAAAAAATAACTTTTGACGTCTGGGAAACTTAATCCCCCTCTCCTCGTCTCCAATTTCAGTCTTTGGAGGCTAATTCTAGGCTTCTTCTCTTGCCAGAGATAGTCAAAGAACCCCCTGTCTAGTCTCTTCATATCCTTTTTGGTGATGCCCAGAGGAAGCATCTGTAGGAGATACAAGATCCTGGGTAGGATATTCATTTTTATAATATTCATCCGACCTAGCCAAGATACCGGATATGCCCTCCACCTTTTCATATCTCTTAACACGCCTTCAGTCATTGGCGTATAGTTTAACCTGTATAGAACAGCCAGTGATCTTCCAATACCTACCACCAGATACTGCAGAGACCTTTCCACTTCCCTCAAACCCCATTTCCGTAGGTCCGCTGGCTTCCCCCCACCTAAACACATTGCCTCTGATTTCACTAAATTTATTTTGTAGCCAGAAAACAATGAGAAGCTCTCAATCAGGTCCAGCACAGCAGGAAGGGAGTCTTCTATCTGACTCAGATACAGGATCATGTTGTCAGCATATTAAGATAATTTATGCTGCGTCCCAGTACTAACACTCCTTTCACCCTCTCACATTGTCTAATAGTGGTAGCTAAGGGTTCCAAAGCGAGATTAAACAGGAGAGGAGAAAGGGGCAGCCTGCCTAGTCCCTCTAAACAGTTCAAAGACCTGTGAAAGGCCACCATTAACCACCACTGCAGCCTTTGGTGAATGATATAGGACCCCACCATGTTAAGAAACCCTTGACCAATCCCCAAATCGCCTAAGGCCTCCATCATATATTCCCATTCAATGCGGTCCAAAAGCCTTCTGGCGACAAATTGCCAAAACAAGAGTGGCCCTGGGCGCCGAGAGAAAGCGTGACTACATTCAACAACCTCCGCATTATGATAGGAATGTCTCCCTTTTATAAATCCAGTTTGATCTGGGTCTACAAAACTAGGCATCAAAATCTCAAGCCTACCAGCCAATATCTTCGCATATATCTTCACGTCCACATTCAGTAATGAGATAGGACGGTAGGCAGCATATTCCCTGGGATCCTTACCCTGCTTGGGGATCACGCATATGGTCGCCATTTCCATAGAGGGTGGCAGAGCGATTCCCTCCGTAGTACCTCTGTACACTTCCCAAAGCAGGTCCACTACCTGGTGCCCCACTGCTTTATAGAATTCAATAGGAACCCATCTGGTCCAGCCACCTTGCCCGACCTAATACCCTAATGGCCTTCCTATTTCATCCCTAGTGATGCTGGTCTCTAGAGTTGCCCTTTGCTGCTCGCTCAGCTGCTTCAGCCTGATCCCATCAAGAAATTGCCTCATCCTGTCCAGTGTCCCCTCCGCTTCTCTTTGATACAATGTACTATAAAATTCCTAAATCTTTCCCTGATAGCCTGGGGTCTCTCGTTGTATTCCCTTGTCTATTCCTTATTTCCAACATCCTAGCTTTCCCTCTTCTGCCTTTAATCAGGTTAACAAGAAGGGGGCTAGGCTTGTTTCCCCATTAGTAAAATCTCTGTTTCACCATCCACAGATGCCCCCTTGCTTGCTCCTCCAGCATGCTATTTAACGCTCCTCTAGCTGCCGCCAGTCTTGGCCCACTAGCTACGTCTCCTTTGAGTACTTGTCCCTCCAGTTCTTTAACCCTTTGGAGTAAGGTCTCATATTCCCTGTTCCTTTCTTTTTTATAACCCGATACAAAGCCAATAACAGCCCCCCTTAGGTAAGCCTTCCCTGCGTCCCATAAAATCTGTGGGGAGGGAGCTGTTTCCTTGTTCAACTCCACATATCTCCTCATCTGCTCATCTAGAAACACCCTAAACTTCTCATTCCCCATCAGGCATGAAGGAAAACGCCACATATTGAGCCTCTCCCTCACTCCTTCCAGTTCTATCGTCAAGGTGACCATAGCATGATCGGATATGTGGATGGGTTCATGCTGCACCCCCACCACCTTTTGATACCACCCTCCCTCAATGTAAATATGATCTATCCTCAGACCAGCTCTTATGAGGGTTAGAAAAAAGGTATATTCTCTTAGTTTTGGGTTCTCGTCCTCCACACATCAATTAAATCTAAATCCAGCAACCCTTCCTCCATTCCTTCAAAATCTGCCCCCTTTCCCTCCTTGAATGGTCCATCACCGTGTCCAGGGTGCAATTAAAATCCCCAGTATGTATGTAGAATTGTTCCTTCATCATTACTTCTATTAAATGCCTATAAAACTGGGGCTCAGTGACTGCAGGCGTATACACTGCCGAATGTAATCGGAGTTCCCCAAGCACACCTTCCACAAACACAAATCTTCCTTCCCTCTTATCCAGCACAACTCTAGTTACCTGGAAGGAGATTCTTATGGATAAGAACTCGACCCCCTCTTGTCGAGGGAGAAGGAAGATCGTGTACCTCCCTACCCAGTTCTAACTAACTTCCTATGCTCCGCTGGAGTCAGATGAGTCTCTTGCAAAAGGGCTACCTGTGCTCCAACCCTCCTTAGGGCAGTGAGAAGCAGAGTCCTCTTAACTGGGGATGACACTCCCCTGACATTCCATGACACGACTTTCAGTTTTTCTTTCAAAACCATCTATCTTGTAAACTCCTACTTTTCCTTTTCCTTCCCTTTCTCAACTCTTCCCTTAGCCCACTGTGCCTAGTAACCTGGTGACTTTCTCTTGGAATGTGGATCAGACGTAACAAACTTTAACATAGCAAACCCCCCACCCAACAATTAACCCCCACAACTTATTTACAATGTACTGCAAGTCAAACCCATACAAGGCGTACGTAATCGCTCGCCAGTATGTTCCCTCCCCCAGAAAGCAAAGTAGGGCTTGAACCATAGAAAAATCTCTATGTTCAACCTTCCCCTTCCCTCAGGCAAGTCAAAGGCTTCTTTCCACCATCAGTATCCACTTCCCACAATTAAGCACATTTAAGTTCCCCTCCTCCTCAGATGCTGTGGTACAACAAAAGAAAAGTCTGCGCCGTATCCTTGGATCCCCCTTCAAAAGAAAAAGAGAAAAAAAATTAATCAGGGCAAGATGGTACCTTAAGTATCCCCACCCAGCACCATATATAATCTTGCCTCCTCTTGTATATAATGCCATAGTCACCCCATAACTTTAACTTATAAAATTAGGAGATCCATAAGTCCTCAAACCTCTTAACAGTCCACAATAGTCACCTTCCATTTCAAGTGCCAGACTCCACCGTTGATCCATGAAATGAGGCCCACCACGAGGATCTCAGGCTAGGCCACATAGCAGAAATATCCCAGCGGCCCCGGAGCTCGTGTGCCTTTTCTCCAGTCAACGAGCAAAGTCCACAGTTTCCACAGTGACCCCTTAAGATGGGGTAGGAACTAGTCACAAATCATGGATGTAGTACAGCTGTCGATTGAACTCAATATAACGTAAATCAAGCAACGGCCATTTATTCTTCTTGCAGCATGCTGCCAGACACCACCAGCTCGTAGGCTTCAAAGATATCCGCAGGCCACTTCCAGTTACCCAATTTTCTTTTGCAGCTCCAAAAAGAAACTCGCCCTTCTCCACCTCCCAGAAACTGTAGGTAGCTCCTTCGTGCTTAATTTTAAGTATGGCTGGGAACACAATAAACCATTCCACTCCCATCTTCTGGCAGGTCGCAATCACATCGTTGAACTCTCTTCTTTTTTCCCTATCCAGGGCAAGTAGTCTTGGGACAGGAATCATCGTGCCCCCTCATTACTGAAGCTCAGGAGAGATTTATAGCCCGCCACATCTCCTGCCTATCCTGGTAATTATGAAACCGGAGGATGCTTTGTCTAGGCGGTTGTCCATTCTGCAGTTTGGGCAGGACAGCCAGTGTGCTCTCTCAAGCTTCAACCTCCGCCCTTTAGCTGCATCCCGAGTGTAGGCAGTATTTAGCACAGAAGCCAAGAATGTCAGGGCCTTCTTTCCCCTCCGGTAGCCCTCTCAGCCTCAAGTTGTTTCTTCTCAAATAGTTCTCTTGGTAATCGAGCACCTCTCTCATCTCCGCCACTTGCCTCTCCAGCTCAGTAACACGTCTGCCAAGAGGGCTCAGCATATCTTCTGCGGTCGAGATTCGACCCTCCAACTCCTCCACCCTCTCATTTTGCCTCTCAGCTTGCGACTCCACTAAGGCCAGTCTCCCCTCGATTTTATTCTCCAGGCTCTCCAGTTTGGGTGCAAGCGCCGCCATAAGCTGATCTTTCAGCTCGCGACCCAAAGCCGACATCTCTGCCGCCGAGAGGGAGATGGGGCCTGCACAATTTATCGCGGGGCCCGACGAAGCCTTCTTGCTGTTTTTAGCCGGCGTTCTCTGCGATTTACTTGCCGTGGTGACCATAATCATCCATTATGATCTCCCAGGCACACCAGTAATACAGATCGGGTATTAAATGAGAGTTCAAGGTGGTTTTTCCTTAATAGTTCAAGCCCGAGGAAAGGAGCACTGAAAGGCACGTCTCTACTCCATCTTGCGGTCACGTGACCCCCCCACCAGAAACACTTTAGTTTTTATATATTTCCCCATTTCTCTGCAGTGAGTGCACGGCCATGACAGGCATCCAGCTGCCCCCATGGTAACCACCACGGACATGCGCCAGCTTGCCTGTGACCCCGAGCAGCTGCTGCCGCCAGGAAGATCAGATCTGATTCAGAAGAACATGGCAGTGGATGGCGGCTGCTGTGGCAAGTAGCTAAGGTTAGTAATTATACAATGGCAAGAAAGAAACCTGGACTCTGACTGGTCAGTGTGTTTCTGAAACAGTGATATGTTATTACACAATAACATCACTGTAGTGATATTCCACTAAAGATACTCTCTTTTACATTATAAAATCTACTAAAAACATTTACATTTTTTATTTTGTATAACATCGAGCCATTGTATAATTGCAATAGAGCGCCAAGGTGTGTGTTATTGTGTAATAATGTCACTCCTGGGTGGTGGAGCACCGGCTTTGCCTTGTGCTTCAACCCACCCCAGAAGTGATGTTATTACACGATAACACACCTTGTCATGCCTTACTGCTTAATCAGTTAACAGGACGAGGAGGAAAGAAAACCGGGGTTATGGTGGAAGTCACACCCTCACATTTAGATGGTATTTTATAGGTATGTGTTTTTTTGTTTGATAGAATGAGTGACTATGACTATGCCTCCAAGTCTCAGCACACATTTTCCAGCCCATCAGCCTGAGTTTCATCCATCACCCCCTTACGCCCAAACCCAGCTTTCTTGCTGAAATAGCAGCCATTACAGTCAAGTGAGTACTGCAAAAAGAAGGACTGCACTCTGGTAGATAGAGAGGGTGGGTGCAAGATTAGGGCTGAACAAAACAAAAAATCGATTCTGCACACACGTAGGCAAGTAAACTTGTAAAGGAACAACTCCTAGACTCCAAATTCAGCTGCTGAATTTTATGAACAATTATAAAACATGTTCCTACAACAAGTAGGTCAGTCCGGACATTAAATTCAGCAGCTGAATTTGGAGCCTAATCTCGATGTAGTTGTTCCTTTACAAGTTTACTTGCCTGGTATCACAGAATCTAATTTTCTTGTTTGGTTGCAGTCAGTGACTGCATGAATAGGCCTTCTGGTAGTCTTGCAGTCCAATGCCATTTTCCTGTGAGATGGACTAGTGTCTCTTCTACTGTCCAGAGCCCCGACTGTCAACCACTCACCTGAGACTCACTCTTTTTACTTGTGCCTGCTGATCCCAACTACTGACCTGTCTCTGCTAATAATAGATGCAATGCACCTAATTTTGCCACTCTTGGGGGAGAGACACCAAGTGAAATAAATTGCTGCCCCTGACTCTGACCCAGAAAACAGTGTGACTCTGCATCCTGCCAGACAAGTGAGACTGTCAGCTTGCTATGCCACTAGAATGGGGGAGAGTGGACATTATAGGTCGGTTGTTTGTTGGTTGGTATTAACATTTGATAAAATAAAGTTGTGCTGTTCCCTGCTGCTTGACCCTGACTTTGCACTGGGCTGAAGCTGCAGTGCTGAAGCAGAGTAGCTGCTGCTGGACTGTTCCTGATTATAAAACTCAGTAAATACATTTTGTGGTTGGAGTGTGTTTTTTTTTTAAGAAAGAATTTCTGCTGATCTGGGGTGAGGAGGTTAAGTAACTTGCTCACAGACACTAACACAGTATTACAAGTGGATCTTGTGGGAATCGAACCTAGTAGGTCTGCTGGAGTGAGTGAAGGTTAAGTGACTTGCTCACAGTACATAATATTAGAAGTGGAGCTTTTGGGAATCAAACCTAGATCTCATGGAGTAGTGGGTTAATTCTTTGGTACCCAGGTGTGTAGTGTAGTCTAATGTGAGTGAGTGTGTGTGTGTGTGTGTGTGTGTGTGTAAATGGGCTGCTCTGTGTGGTTGGTAAACAGCCCCACCCATGCAAGCTGCCTGACTATTAACAAAAATAAAAGCAAATCATAATCATCTTAATCTATAGTGTATCATGTCTGTTGTATTATTTCATCATTAAATAAGAAATGTATTGTGTTCATCATAGCCTATGATGAACACAATACATTCTTATTAACGATAAAACAATACTAAACATACTAGATTATAGATTAATTATATATGCTTTTATATTTAGCTTAACAGTCAGGCAACTAACTATTTTAAATGCACAAACTCAGATATCCGATTGTCGGCGCACGTCCACTAGAACATTGTGACCCCGTCAAAAAAGGTAGCATGAGATATTAGCGTAGATGATTGGGCACCTACAATAACAGCGACCCAATCCCTGGTGCATGTCTGCAGGGCTACGGTAGGGTAGGGTGGCTGGATTGGGGGAGTCAGCGAATACAGCGATGGGATGTCACTATACGTATGTGCGTGGGGGGAGCGAGCACACACAATGAGGGGCAGGAGGGTATGTGAGGGATGGTACTGAGGTGGGTTGCCGAGCCAACCCCATGGCATGGTGGGTGGGTTAGCGGGGTTGGTGGGCAGGGTACTGGGTTCGGGTCCAGGTGCTGGTGCATTTTTCTTGTGCCCAGCCCAAACCTTTTTTTAAATGTTTTCACCCCGAAATACACCCCCTGGAGCTGAGAATCCTTAAGTCGAGAAGTGCAGATGTGCCAACCTCCCCACATAAAACATTAAAAATTAAGTCCCTGGCACCGTTTGCTGTGCACGGGGTATCCAGTGATGAAATAAATTTTGGCACTCTGACTTGCCGATAATGGCAATCGCCTAGGCTTTCGCCATTATCACATAAACCCATTGCAAAATACTACCTGGTATACCAAAATGCTACCAGCTTGGAAAACTAGGAAGTTTTTACATCCTGGCTTAGAAACATATCTGCACACAGGTCATGTTAATTCAGGAAACTCATTTTCTGAACAAGAAATATTGAAATTTAAAGAAAATGGATATCCCATATTTTTCAGCACTGGAACTAAGAAAAGTTGTGGTGTAGCCATCTTAATTAAAAAGGATTGGCCTTTAAACATATATTGTAGATCAATATAAAGACATGAAAGGTAGGATTATTATGATTAAAGCATCGATTAACAATCAAAATATTTAATTGGATCTTTATATGCTCCTTTTGATAATTATCCTATCTTTCTTGCAAAAATATCTGAGGCCCTTCAATCCTTACAAGCATCTAATATTATTCTGGCGGGTGATTTCAATGCGCGAAATAACTCTACCCAAGACAAAACTTCAACTCCTATAAGGGGTAACATATTAATTTCTAAGAAATTACAAAATGTTTACAATGTTGAATATTTGGTAGACATATGAAGACAGTGAACCCCCCAAAATTAAAATATAAGCATTTTGATAAAAAATCTAATATCTTTTTGAGAACTGACTTTTTTTTTTGTTTAATCAAATTTAGTACAGTACACATTTATTGCTGAAATTGCTTCAGTTTTCATCTTGGATCATGCATTAATATCTATAGAAATCTTCCTTGAGAATAAGGATAGAAAAACAATGCTCATTTGGGTGAACCTTTAATAACAATTTTTTTAAAAATAAAGAATTTAGAGAATTAATCCACGATACAATACAGCAGTACTGGTTTTATAACTATTCAGGTCAATCACCCATAGTTAAATTATGGAATGCCTTTAAAGTAAACTTAAGAGTCGTAATTATATCCTACTAGATTAAAATAAATTGTAGCAGAAAGAGAACTAATATGGAAGTAGATAGAAAATTAAAGGAATTCAATGAACTTATAACAGACTTTAATAAATATTAAAAACTGGTTCTATTACAAGACAAAGAAATTAGAACTAATCCATCAAAAAAAATAAAAATGTTCTATGCCTTAAAGAGAATTAAATATCATAACACTGATAAATCTGGAATCTCTAATTAATTTATTAAGAAATGAAAACACAAAATATAATAACCTCTATGAAAGATAATGTTGGTACTTTAAAACATTCAAATGAAGAAATTGCTACAATCATAACTGACTATTATAAAACAAATTATCAAAACAATTTCATTCCGACCCCAAATTATTGTCTGAATTTTTACTAGAATAAAGTCCCACAAAGTTTTACATATTCAACTATCACCCCAATGAAATTAAAGGAATTCAATGAACTTATAACAGACTTTAATAAATATTAAAAACTGATTCTATTACCCATAAAATCCTTACCCAAAAGAAAATGCTAAGTTTAGATGGTCTCAAAAACTAATTTTATCAAGCGTTTGCTGATGACTTGGCACCTTGGATAGCCAAAATTCTGTCCGAATTGTTGGATTATTCTAACGATTTACCAGTATCAATGAATCAGGTCAAAATCATATTAATACACAAAGATGATAAACCCCCAGAAACTGCAGACAGTTATAGCCCTATTGCTATTTTAAACACCGATTTTAATAGCCAAATTAATAAACAATAAAATTCAACCCCACATCCCCACCCTTATTCATAAAAATCAATATGGATTTATCAAAGGCCATAATATTTCCAAGCCAATAAAAGATTCAGGCCATTATACAATTAATAAATATCAAAGCTAAATACAGAAATGACACATATTACGCAATAGCAGTTGATGCCAGCAAAGCTTTCGATCTAATAAATAAGAATTATAATTTTCATATATTAAACCAATGGAAAATTTCAGAGGAAATAATATTAATAAAACAACTATATAAACCACAACCATAAAATTTCAGTTAATAAATTCATAACAAACAAATTTCAAATGTTCAATGGTGTCAGGCAAGGCTGTCCCTTGTTACCTACCATTTTATGTTTGCTTGCACGCATGTGCAAGAAACATAGTGCCATACGTCCGAGTTTTTGTAGGTGTGGCACCCTGTCTTCCAATTTAGTCCGTGTGTTTGCAGGCATGGCCACAGTTCACCAATGAATGCTGTAGCTGACTATGACAGCAGTTGAAAATGCAGTGCGTACAGTTGAAAGGAGAGCTCTGCTTCAGTGAGCAGCGATAAGATAGTGCATGCTCATGCACTCCCCCAAACACACATGCATATTGCATGCTCACACGCTCCCCATGCACACACACTGTATGGCCGACAGGGTGCCCAATCCCATTGGCTCTGCTGTGCTCCCCAATAGAGTTCCAGGTGCCACACTGGGAGCCCATCCCAGCGTGGCAACAGTCCAAGCGGCTGACGGGGTGCCCAACCATCGGCTCCATTGTCCCCCAACAGACTACCGGTGCCATGCTGGAGCCCACCCAGCATGGCAACAGTCTGTATAGGCTGACGGGGTGCCCAATCCTCTGTCGGCTCCACTACCCCCCAAAAAGCCTTCCAGCTGCCATGCTGGGAGCCCACCCCAGCGTGGCACAAGTCCCGTGTTGTCTAAGAAAAAACCTGCAAGAAAAAACCTTCCCTGGCTGACTGTCCTGACCCCTCCCCACCCGCCCACCCTCTGCACACCCTACCTCCCCACCCCCCCTCACCTCATACTTACCTCTGAGTCCAGTGCGATGATTTTCAGTGGACGGAACACATCTGCACTCTTCAAAGCTGACCACAAACTGAAGAAATGCCGATGAGCTATATAATGGAAGGAATAGGGTTTTTTTCAACTTTGATGCATATCTCAGGCATTTCAGGGAATTTTTCACCAAATTTTCAACATGGGGTTTTTGGGACCCCACCTCATGAATTCTGTCACTGTCATTTTGTTAATCGTCCCCGAAAGGTGATTTCACAGTCACTGCATGGAACCACCTTTCCGGATCAGTTTATGAAATGACAGTTTCACAGTCCATGAGGTAGGTCCCCAAAAACCCTATATTGAAAATTTGGTGAAAAAATTCCCAAAAATGACTGTTTTACGAGCATACGTTGCGCTGTTCCTATGCACGCTAGTAAGTTTGTGAATTTTCAATATTTCCATTCCAGATTTTCAACACTGCCATTTTACCACACCTCCTTATGAGCAGTATAGCTGTCATTTTTCACATCTCACCCAAAATGTGTTTATGCGCATGTAGTGCACAATGGTGCAGTCAGTGTGCAAAATCAATGTTTGGGACAGATTAGGAAAATCACAGTGACACTGTTCATGAGCAGAGGTGTTAAAATGGCTATGTTAATAATTTGGTGAAAAAGTCCATAAAATGACCGTGTTACGAGCAACCATTTGCGCAGTGTCCATGCACCTAGTAAGTTCATGGATTTCTAATATTTTAAATCCAGATTTTCACCACTGACAATTTTCCACTTCCTTATGAACAGTACAGCTGTCATTTTTCACACCATGGCGAAATGTGTTTTCACACTTCCAGCGCAGAAATGCGTGGTGCTAGGGAATCACTGTTAGGACAGATTAAGAAAATCACAGTGGAGGTTCCAAAATGCCTGTGTTGACAATCTGCTGTAAAAAATACCCAAACTAACTGTATTACGGATTGTCGTTGCACAGTTTCTCCATTACTGTGACTTCACCAGTTTTTTTAATATTTTCACTGCATATTTTAACATTGCCATTTTTTGCACCTCCCCATGAACAGTACAGCTGTCATTTTTCACATCCTGTTTGAAATGTGTTTTCGAACCTGTGGTGCTAAATGGCGTAGTCGCTGTGCAAAATCAGCATTTGGCTAATGAACTGATATTGCCACTGTTCATAAGGTGGGGTCACAAAAAACCCATGTTGAAAATTTGGAGTGAAAATGCCAATGAACGCCTGAGGCGTTAGCATTTCTGACCATAATGCCCCACCCTGTAGAGACTGACAGGCATCAGGGGTGTGACTTGGGATTCTCGCCTGTAATGCATATACCATTCCATACCCTGCAGCCAGTGAGAGGCATTGAGGTGTGCCTTGGACTCTTCGGCCCCAAAGTTCACCCCATTCTCCTATACAGCACCCATCTCACCTTATTTCCTGATGGAATGGGGTGAGCATAAGGGCCAAAGATCCCAAGGCACACTGTGACACTTGTCGGTGTCTGCAGGGTAGAGTGTGGTGAAATGGCATGGCTGTTATGCCTGATGACCAAAGGCACACCCCAGTGCCTGTCAGTCTCTGCAGGGTGGTGGTAGGGTTGGCTTCAGTTCAATACTTTACTGCCATTCCTATTATGCAGCTCTCTAACTCCTACACTACCAATGCCAATGCCAGCAAGCAAACATTCAACATTGACAAATGCTTGTTATATTAGGCCTTGAACCTTTACTATAAGCAATAAGGAACAACCCCCTATTAGAAGGCATCAAATTAACACAAGAACATCTTAAATTAAGTATATTTGCAGATGATATACTATTGATAGTTAAAAAGATAAACTCATCCTTGAAAACCTTTCTACAGGAAATCAATTCATATTCTGCAATATCGGGTTATAAATTAAACAAAAATAAGTCTATAATAATGAAATTATCAAGGTATAAAAAGCAAGAAACAAATAATCCTATAAAAGATTTCTCTACCTAAAATTCAATAAAATATTTGGGTATTTATCCCCGGACCCACAAAATAATATAAAGATTAACTATAATAATGTTAAACAAAAAATATCCAACCACCTTGACACTTGGAGAAACTTATCACTATCTTTATGGGGCCATATAGATACTTTAAAAATGATGGCTGTGTCACATTACATTTATGTTCTTCGGAATGTGCTGGGTTTCCCTTCTAAAACATGGTTTGAAGACTTAAAAAGAATTTTCACAGAATTCTTTTGGTGTGGTGGAAACCAAGGATTGCTTGAGGGTGATAACTATTCCTTGAGAGAAAGATGGTCTAGGGTGCCCTGACCCCCTGACCTGTCTCAAAGCACATATATTAACAATACTTTATCAATGGAGCTTTGAGTTAGACCAAGACATTCTAATTTTCCAAGAACTGGTCAATTCCTCACAAAACAGTATACCATCAATTTACATAGTGTTTTTTTGGAAAAAGAATGATAAAATCTGAAGTTGTATCCATTCAGTTCTTGTTTCTCAACTATTTATAAGAGAATTAAAAATCCAGGAAGTCTTGATATCTCCTGGTTATTTCTACATATACATCCCTGTAACATTACGGAGAGACAACTTGATTTACATTTTTGTAAGTTACTTCAAAGAAACAACATAAATTGTTGGTATGATTTACTTATTGACGACAGTTTTCCAACCTACCAACAGTTATGTACTAAATTTACAAAAAAACTTAAATATTCTAACTTATTACTCAATAAGAGTAAATTCAAAACTCCTAAGTAAATTTCATTGTAAGAAACAAAATTTAAACAGATTAGTTTTATTACAAAAAAAAAACATGATGAAGAATGGTTCAAAGAAACTGTTAGCAAAATTGTATAAAGTCTTGATCACCAGGAACAGCTCCAACTCTAATAAAATAAACAATAAATGGAATATAGAGGCCTCTCTGGATCTGTCCCACCAACAATGGGAATCTTTAAGAATAAAAGGAAACAAATGGTATGTTTCTGCCAAAAACAAAACTATTCAGCGAAAAATCCTGGATAGAGCCTATATAACTCCAATATAAATTTCAAAAATCAGCAGTGAATATTATGATCAATGTTGGCATAAGTGTGGACATAGAGTAACTCTCTTTCATTGTTTATGGAGTTGTCCACAAATAAACATGTGTTGGTAAAATTTAAACTAATAATGCAAGACATAGTAAAGGTATAGCTTCCATTTCAACTCAATATATTTTTTTTAATAGTATCTCAATATCAGCTTTAAGTGACATTCATAATAATATTTTGCCATGGCCACTATGTCAGTCAAAAGGTTCATACTGTCCCAATGGAAAAAATTCAACATTACCATCCTTTGATATGTTCAGTTGGTGGCACACATTCAAAGAGACCCTTCTCTTAGAGCAAATCATCTATGATCTTGATGAAACAATTGATGATATCTATGGAACTAACTGACATGAATTAGAAGATAATATGGCAACCTTAATGACTTTAACCTAATTTGAGGTTGGCTTGACCATTTTGTTACCATGATTATTATCTTACTCGATCATTAAGTTACAGCGACAACATTATGATTGGTCCCTTATTAATATCATAGGTATGGGGTTGGAGGGAGGGAGGAGGGAGGTCAGAAGGCTCAGAGGATAGTGTGACAGATGTTGAAAATGTATTGTAATCAGGTTATGTCATTCCATTATGTTATAATTGACTCTTGACCATACTTATAAGTGTGTAAGTAATTTAAGAAATAAAAATATTGATTAAAAAGGTACTAAATCCAGTGTTGACCTACTAGAGGTGGGGCAACACTGGACTAAGTACTGACAAATGGGGAAAGTGTAGCTTATGTTGCAGTGGGAGACAGTCAGGGGTCAAGTGACCACAGTGCTGTAAGGTTCAGGATTAGGATGGGGACAGAAGTGCGTTGAACCACCACAAGGGTACTGGACTTCAGGCATGTGGACTTCAACAAAATTAGGAAGATCTTCAGGGAGGCTATGGAGGACTGTTGTCTAAACACTCTTGGTGTGTAGGGTAAACAATAAAAATAGTAAATACTGATGTGTATTAGGTGTGTAGCTGTCCTATTGGGAAGAAATTAAAGAGACAAACTTAAATTGTCTGTATGGATATTAAAAATAAGTAAAATGGAATAGCAACAGTGTTTAGTGGAAGATCATCACACGGCTGCATAAAGTGTAACAGTTTATAACAGTTTGTATGAGGTGCCAGCCAGGCTTGGAAAACAAGCAGGGAAGAAAATGGATTTTGTGATTGTAGTTCAAATGAAGAAGAGTCTTTTTGCTGAAGTTAGGGGATTGCCCCCACCCCAGACTAGCTTCATAGTATGCATAACAATGAGCTTGAGTGTAGAATCTTAATTGGCTGGACTGAATACAGTTTATTTGAAAGTTTACAAGTGGAAGCCTATTTTTGGTTATTAAGCCAGTATTTACAAGTTGGTAAGACAAGTTGGAAGATGTCACATTTGCATAAAAGGTAATGTTCCTTTCAGGTATGACATTTAATGTTTAGAGTCAGTCACGATTTTAAGACCTCATGGTAAGCAAGGAAAGGAGGTAGTTTAACCATTGCGATAAAAGTTTTCATTAAAATGATCAATAGAATGGACAGTTGCCAGACGATCAGAGATGGATGTTGCCAGATGAAAATGTGGCAATGACACTTTGAGAGCCACAACATGACTTCCTGGATTGTGCAGGAATAAGTTTTAAAACATGTAGCAATACTGGTGTGTGTGGTGACATATTTAAGGTTTCTTGCCATTGACAAAGGAACAGTGCTAGATTTAAATCAACATTTGTTAACACATGCAATAGAATTGCAAAATGTGTAATGCCACTGATCCATACTCCTGTCATGTATGAGATTAAGGATGTATTTTAATTTTAGATTTTGGAAGAGATAACCAAAGGGTTGTAAGAACATAATAGCTGTAGACAGTGCAAAAGACTTTCCTAGCTGTGTGATGCTCATTTGCTTCCTTAATGTGAGCAGAAATTAATTCATTAACAAGAACATTTGTCAGGTCAAACCCTTCACAATATCCCAATATTGTAAATGTAAATCACCTTTAATGAGCAAAATTATGTGTACCATGCAATTGGGGGGGGTATGATATATGTCATACTATTATAAACCTTTAACATATGTGCTTGAATAATGGCTATATTAACCCTATTTTAAATAGATAATCAGAGCCAAATAGACCTGAGTCTAAATTTGTGTTTTTTTTTTTTTATAAATAAGAAAAACAAAATAAAACCAAAATGCCTAGTGCATTTGGGTAGGTTTACTGTCATAAGATGTACAACTAGCTGTCAGGATGTGAAAATCCTGTGTGTGTGTATGTGTGTGGTGCTATTAATCCCTGTATATACGTAACAGGGCAAGCAGGCTCTGGGGGATGTGGAGGAAATGTGGGGGGAATTCTGAGAGCCACCGATATTTACATAAGGAAGGTAAGCAAAAACAAAAGAAGAAGGAGGAGGCTGCTCTGGTTCACCAGAAAGGTGATAAGGGCAATAAGTGAAAGGAAAAAAACATTCAGGACATATAAAAGAACACAGGGGAAGGAGGATAGAGAGGTATAGAGAGAGAAGCTCAGGGTGGCAGGGCAGAAAATTAGGAGGGCGAAGGCAGATACAGAGGAGAGGATAGCTAGGGAGGTCAGAAGGGGGGATAAAATGTTCTACAGGTATGTCAGCAATAGAAGGAAATCCAGACAGGGATAGTGAGACTTAAAGGGAAGGGGGAGTTCTGGTAGAGGTGACTTTGAGAAGGCTTACTTACTTAACAGGTACTTCTGTTCACTTTTCATGGTGGAAAAGGAGGGCAAGAGACCAGAGTTGGGGGCACAGAGGGCAGTGGGTGGACTCTAGCCCGTTCAAAGAAGACAGGGTATGGGAGGAATTGGGAAAGTTGAAGGTAGATAAGGCAATGAGACCAGATGCCCTACATCCTAGAGTGCTCCAGGAGCTAAGGAAGGAACTGACAACACCACTGACTAGAATGTTTAATCTGTCACTGGACATGGGGAGGGTTTCAGGTGACTGGAAAAGGGCAGATGTGGTACCACTACACAAGAGTGACAGCAGGGCAGAAGTGGGTAATTATCGTCTGGTCAGCCTTACCTCAGTGGTGGATACGATTATGGAGGCACTCCTAAAGGAAAGAATTGTTAACTACCTTGCAGCCAGTGAACTCCCAAGATAACAGAGAGCAGGGATTCACAGAGGGCAGGTCATGCCAGAGGAACCTGATCACATTTTGTGACTGGGTGATGAGGGTGGTCAATAGGAGGGGCAGTGGATGTGGCCTATTTGATTTCAGCAAGGCCTTTACTGTCCCTCACAGGAAGACTGATGAATAAGTTGGGCAGTTTAGGGTGGGGCAGAAAATAACAAAATGGGTGGAGAGCTGGCTTAGCAACAGATGCCAGAGGTGGTGGTAAATGAGGAGCACTCCGGGGAGGAAAAGGTGACAAGTGGGGTGCCCAAGGGGTCAGTATTGGGTCCTATCCTCTTTAACATCTACATCAGCGATATTACAGAAGGACTGAATGTGAAACTGTACCTATTTGTGTCTATCACCCCCTTTCCTCCTCCCTTGCTGTTTCCCATCTACCACATACCCAACACAATGCCCTCCCCATTTCTCCCCTCCTCCCTCTCTCTGTCTCCCATACCACCCCCATACCACCACTCTTCCTTCTCTTTTCCCACTAACCCACTCCTAACAAAGCTTCACTGAGCCGCCTATGACTTGTACTGTATAATTAACTCGCAACACAATTCCTTGACAATGCCTTTGGCTGCTATTATTGTAACCTTATTTGTTTTTTGGTTTTTTTGTAAGTTCCATTGTAGTGATCATGTTATGTTTTGTACCTTATTGTCCTTATTGCCTTGATGTGGAACTTTGTAAAAGAGCCCTCGGCTCAAAGGTGTCATCTGAAATACAAATAAATAAAATATTGCATGGATGTTACAA
The DNA here is from genome assembly GCA_016271365.2 of Neoceratodus forsteri. NCBI lineage: Eukaryota > Metazoa > Chordata > Ceratodontiformes > Ceratodontidae > Neoceratodus > Neoceratodus forsteri. Next base: position 34,174,374 of record CM057459.1, read on the forward strand.
AAATTTGCAATAGGGTGGACACACCATGGGAACAGGAGAGGGATCTGGGGATTATCATTTCAGTCTAGTCCTAACTATCTTGATGCTCTATCTATCTAAAGGTGGCCAAACAGTGCAATAAAGCAGTAGTCAAGGCAACTCAAATGCTGGCATGCATATGGAGGGGTATAACAAGCAGAAGGAAGGAGGTGTTAATGCCCCCTACAGGTCCATGGTGAGACCCCCACCTAGAGTATGGGGTCCAGCTCTGGAGACCTCACCTTCGTAAGGATATAGATAGTGTGGGGAGAGCCCAAAGGAGGGAGACAAAAATGGTGCAAGCAATGCATCGGAAGCCCTATGAGGAGAGGATGGAAGAGCTTGATCTGTATCCACTGGAAATTAGAAGGGGGGGGGGACATGATTGAGATGTTTAAATACTTGAAGGGGATTTACAAGGTGAAGGAAGGGAGCATATTTCAGAAGAAAGAAGTCCAAAACTAGGGGCACAGTTTGAAGTTGGAAGGAGGAAAGTATAGAGGTAAAAGGAGGGCACTACTTCACAAAGAGGGTGGTGGCCCTCTGGAACAGACTACTGGAAGAGGTGGTGGGGCCAAAATGGCAGGGTTTAAGAGATCATGGGATAAATACAGGGAATAACCAGAGCGGGAGGGGATGAACCTGGAAAAGATAGGGGACTGGAGTCTCCATCAGGGAGGGGCAGTGGAGGGTGCAAGAGTTGGGTCTAGGATTAACTATGGGGATGGGATAAGGCAGACTGGATGGGCCATGGGTCATTTTCTGCCATCAGATTTCTGTTTCTGTTTCTATTCGACAGTGGACATTTCTGGTCTGCTGAGGGAGGCTGCTGCTATGTTATCACCCAGCAAAGATATCACATTGTCAAACCCTGAAGTTGATCCATTGGTGCCTCAGGATTTACAGCCAGCACCTGAGAAGGACAGTGTTCAGCTTGCAACTGAGAAGCCTATTGCACAAGAGGAAGTGTTACAACTCATCCCAACTGAGGGTTCCCCCTTGGTAGACAAGGAGGAGGGGATTATGTACCTGAGTTCTGAAGAAGGAGAGACTATTCAACTGAGATGCTCAGAGAGATCTGTGAAGCCTATCTGATAGCTTTCATATGATGCCCCTTGTGCCTCCACTGACTTGCCTATGCACATGGTTCATAAATAAATATTATGTATAAATAAGGACTCTTTGGCATTTTAACTCAACCTTGATTAATGGGGATGCCAATCTGTCAGCAAGAAGTGTAAACTCCCCCCTCAAAAGATGGGGCTTACCAGTTGGGCCATTGATGGCTCAGGGTGAGTCCACCAGTGTGCCTCCAACCTCTGACTGGAAATGGGGATGGAGGGCAGGTGAACAGGATTTGGAGTTGCAGTATTCTTTGCTTCATGTCACCAGTGATAGGGGTGCCCAGAGGACCACATGACTTACTGTTGACATTATCACCACAAACCAGATTACAAGTACAAGTGGCAAACTGTAAAAAGCAAAGTAATGCAGCATCTAATAAAAGAAATGGTGTGCAAGCAGCAGTAGGTATTGTGGGGAATGTAAACAGATGGATGTCACCATCATGACGAACTTTGACCATCATAAGCAGCCAAACAGAATCTGTGGAGTCCTGTAAAAAAACAAGGGAACTCTGGAAGCAAAGTAGCAGAGTGCCTGGTATCCTTTTTATGTTGGCGCGCTTGTGCAGCCAACATCTTGCGGCAGTGCAGATATGGAGACGCGGTCGCTGTTGTGCGAATGCAGGGCACGCATCAGTAGGTGTGTCCCTCATTCCCCAATCAGCCTGCATTCCAGTGCCACACCACCCAGGTGAACACATCTAAGGAAAGGTCCACTGTAATGCAAGAAAAGCTCGTCACATGCAGCGGACCTCCCGACATGCTTACCTGACACAAATATGGTGGCACACTACCCACAAAACTGCCGACTTCGGGTGCCCAATCCCCTGTGGCATCACCCTCCCCAATGTATGTGCCGATGGGGAGCCACTCCCCATCGGCATAAAAATTTCTCCCCATTTGTTATATGCCAGGGGGTGCCCAATCCCCTTGGATCTTACCCCTCTCCGGTTTCCTTGTGTGCTGATGGGGGTGCCTTTAATCCCGTCGGCATAAACTAACTGCTGTTGTGTGCCAACAGGGTGCCCAATCCTATCAGTTACAGCTGCCGCCCCAAAAACATCAGTTCGTGGCACGCTTGGAGCTCACCCAGCGTGCAATATGCCCCTGTAAACATAAAATGTTCCACAATGTCATTTTTTTTTTTACCTGTAAAGAAGGAACGGTCCCGGCAGTCTCCCTGCCCCCCACAACCCGCAAGACTCCACCCACTGCGCACCTGCCTCCCCACACACCCCCCTCACCCCATACTTACCTCAGAGTCTGGCGTGATGATCTCGTGGACCGGGAAATGATGCACTCTTCAAAGCCACCAATGGAGGAAATGCCGTAAGCTGTACAATGGAATAAATAGGGTTTTTGCAACTTTGATGCATATCTCAGGCATTTTTGGAGTTTTGACACCAAATTTTCAACATGGGGTTTTGGGATCCCTCCTCATGAATTCTTGCACTGTCATGGCATTATTCGGTCCGAAGGTGATTTCGCAGTCACTGCGGAATCACTTCGGACTGAGTAATGAAACGACAGTGCCACTGTTCATGAGGGAGCCTCAAAAAGCTTCCATGTTGCAAATTTGGTGACAAAATTCTAAAATGGTTATTTTAGTAGCGCAGCGTTGGCGCTTTTCTATGCACGCTCGTAACGTCGAATTTGTAATATTTTCACTCCAGATTTTCAAACTTGGCATTTACACCTCCTGATGAACAGTACAGCTGTCATTTTACATATCCTGCCTGAAATGTGGTTTCGCCGTCTGGCACAGAATAGCTGTCGCTGTGCGAAATCACTTTTCAGGACAGTTTGAGGAAATGACAGTGGCACTGTTCATGAAGCAGAAGGTCCTAAAATGCCTATGTTAAAAAAATGTGGTGTCGAAATCCATAAAATGACTGTGTTGCAAAGCATCGTGCGCAGTTTCCGCACCCTTGTAACCTGGAATTTCAATATTTCCATGCCAGATTTTCAACACTGGCATTTTTCACACCACCTTATGAACAGTACAGCTGTCATTTTCACATCCTGCCCAAAATGTGTTTCGCACCTGTGCGCAGAATGCGTGGTTGCTGTGGGAAATCAACTTTGGGACAGATTAACAAAATCGTAGCGCCATTGTTCATAAGGGAGGTCCAAAATGCCTATGTTACAAATGTGCTACCAGACTCCCTAAAATAATTGGAGTTACGGACGTGTGTTCGCGAGTTTGTATGCATGCTCATTGCTTCACCAATATTTCATATTGTCACTCCAGATTTTCAACGTTGCCATTTTTACGCCTCCTCATGAACAATACAGTTGTCATTCCCCATCCTGCCCAAAATGTGTTTTCATCCCTCTGTGCATAATGGCACAGCCGCTGTGCAAAACCACCTTCTCAGCTAACAAAGTGATTGTGCAGCTTTTCATGAGGTGGCCTGACAAGCAGCCCATGTTGAAAATGTGGATGAAACTACCAATATACGCCTCACGGTGTGCTAGGGTTTCCAACTGTAGCACCCCACCCAGTACAGACTGACAGGCATCCGGTGTGACTTGGGATCACTGGATGTAATGCTCATGCCATTCCACCCCTCCACCCTGCAGCCACTGACAGGCTCATAGTGTGTCTTGCACTGTTAGGCCTGAAGTACCCCACCTCTGCTATACCTGCACCCGCGCATATTCCTTATGGAAAGGGGTAACTATAATGCCCAAAGACCCCAAAGCACACCCCGACACTTGTCAGTGTCCACAGGCAAGCGTGAGGTACAATGGCATGAGGGTTATAGCTGACAACCCAAAGGCACGCCTAATGCCTGTTGTCTCTACAGGGTGGGGTGGGATTGTTGTCACTTCAATACTTCACTGCCATTCTTATTATGCATCTCTAGCTCTGGCACTGCTAATGCCAGCGTGATAACATTCAGCATTGACAAATTGTCGACCGAGATTACAGTGTCTCCTTTATGCCAACTGCATTTGCGGTCAGCATAAGGAGTCACATCAGACTTTGTTTTCTTTGGGGCTCCACCCCACCTCCATACTTAAATAATCAACTCTGAGTCAGAGTTGCTCGAGAGGGATGTGTTGTCGCTGTGGTGTCGGTCACAGTAAAGTTGTCACCGTAGCATTGGTATACCCCTTTTCCACCACTAGAGTCAGAAAAGTGACTGACAGCCTGGTCAGTCAATCAGGTGCTGAAATGTCTGTGTGCTGTGCTGCAACCTTCCCATCAGCAAGGAGGGTTTCAGTCAATTCTGCACAGGCATGTGGAGGAGAAAGACATGAGGAGGAAAGATAAAGGCCTGGCCAGCCTTAGAGTCCTGCTTGGTCATTTGGAGGAGAAAGACATGAGGAGGAAAGATAAAGGCCTGGCCAGCCTTAGAGTCCTGCTTGGTCATTTGGAGGAGAAAGACATGAGGAGGGAAAGATAAAAGGCCTGGCCAGCCTTAGAGTCCTGCTTGGTCATGTGGAGGAGAAAGACATGAGGAGGAAAGATAAAGGCCTGGCCAGCCTTAGAGTCCTGCTTGGTCATGTGGAGGAGAAAGACATGAGGAGGAAAGATAAAGGCCTGGCCAGCCTTAGCGTCCTGCTTGGTCATGTGGAGGAGAAAGACATGAGGAGGAAAGATAAAGGCCTGGCCAGCCTTAGAGTCCTGCTTGGTCATGTGGAGGAGAAAGACATGAGGAGGAAAGATAAAGGCCTGGCCAGCCTTAGCGTCCTGCTTGGTCATTTGGAGGAGAAAAGACATGAGGAGGAAAGATAAAGGCCTGGCCAGCCTTAGAGTCCTGCTTGGTCATGTGGAGGAGAAAGACATGAGGAGGAAAGATAAAGGCCTGGCCAGCCTTAGAGTCCTGCTTGGTCATGTGGAGGAGAAAGACATGAGGAGGAAAGATAAAGGCCTAGCCAGCCTTAGCGTCCTGCTTGGTCATTTGGAGGAGAAAGATGTGCTAAGAAGGAGAGCTGAAGGACTAGCCAACCTTAGAGCCAGAAGTGACTGGCTGATCCTATTTAAAGCTGCTAGTGTTCAACCTGAACTGTCTGTTGTTGCTCGTGAATCCTGCTAAAGCTGCAAAAGAATTGCTGTGACACCTAAGTAAGAAACTGCTGTTCTCAGAGGTAGGAAATAGCCTTTTCTGCTAGGATCAAGGGAAGAGTGTAGCAAGGAACTGGTCTCTGGGTACCTACTACCCTCAATTGCAAGAGCACCCACAGTGTTGAGGTGAGGAGCCCTCCAGTTGTTATGTACCTATTTGAAAATTTTGTTAGTGGACACTCACAAATTCTGGGGCTCACTTTTACTTTTTTGGTGTGTACCCCTCTTACAGAAATGGGAATCTGATAACTTATGGGTTATTAAGTGAACCTCAAGACCCCTTCCCTCACATGTTTTAAAATGATCAGACAATGGAAAGTTACTGCACGCTTGCTTCAGAATAACACAAGGAAGCAAGTGTGTAACTTTAATCGTTCGATCATTTACCACAAACTCAGTTTTGAGAACTACAGAAGTGTTCCTGCATAGACCATTGTGAAACAGTTATTATACAATGGCTTAAGAAATACATCCTTCTGATTGGCTGGCACCTTCTAACCATTGTAAATCCTGGTATGATCCAATGGAAAAGGTGCCAGTCACCAGTCAACTTCATCAGTAACCCCCTCTGAAATCCCTCTGACCATGCCAAACCTAGCACTGGCAGTCTGGCAAACAAGGTGACGGACGGCGAGATGCTCACCCACATACGCCACCATTCACAATGCCAACTGTTCTGAAAAAACTATTAACAGATGCAAACCCCAAATTCTAGCTGCTATTCTCACAGTCAGAAAATCATACGCATTCATCACACTGAACAAAATTGATGCCAGTTGCCTCACAGGAGTTTGTGATGAGCACGCAGTATCCACGCTCAAAACTAAACAAGCACAAAACAGGGAAACTCTAAAAACTAGAAGGTGTGAGAAATCTATTGCTTATCTCTGCACACTGCTCTGAAATACTCAGCTCACTGTTTACTGTACTACATGCCCTGTAACCATGTTTTGTGAGTCGGTGGTGCAGCTGTACCTGTGCTCGATCCCCGCCCTGCACCGTCTACTTCGGTCCTGGAGCCGCTGTTGTGAGCAAACAGATGTGGCTGAGCAGACTCGGGCCCAGGACTTACCCAATCACTAAAGCAGCGTGTAGGCGCTAGAGCGCTGCACTGGTTGCCACCATTGGCCCCTCACTGGATCTCTGCCTCGCTGACGCTCTTCCTGTCAACACTCCAATGAAAGACTCACTACATACACAGCACACACTCTCTTACCTGGTGCACGAGACTCATTCTCAACATTGCTTGATATTTCTTGCTTCATAATTTTTTTTCCAGAGGAGGGAAACCCATCGAGTGTGCTCAATTAAACAAAAATCCATACACAAGAAACAACACAGCACTTACCTGTCCTTGAGGTGGGGGTATAAAACTAAAACAAAACAATAAACTAAAAAATTAAACTATGCTGGAAACCTTCACACCTCAACTTCATCTCCCTACCAATGCACCCTGTGACCTCCACTCCACCTGCCTAGCAACATGGAACTGTTTTATGTAGTGGAGCAATAAATACCATGAAAATCATTGAAAATAAAAAAAAACACTTTATTACTTTTTCTTACAAAATAAAGGGGCCATTGTATAATACAATACACCACTCCAGGGGTGTGGAGTGCTAGATTTACCCACACCTGTTGTGTTTGCCTCACTCGGCTACACTGTAAACAACACACCAGGCGTGGTAAATCCTAGTTTAATCCACACCCTGTCATGGTATATTGCTTAACTGAACACCTGGCTCTGTACACATGGTCACTTCAATGTGAAGGGAAATAAAAGCACACGAGTCCACAAGACAGATACCTTAGCAGGGAACATTGTGAACAGCAGAAAGAGCCAATGGCCTCCAGAAAGGCTCCTCTGTTGCCCTAATGGATGAACCCAGCATAAATGGATCCTGAAAATGGACATACTAGTCTACTAGACTACTATAATGAGTTTCTGTACTGGCTCATTCATGAAGCCAACCACCCTTGTTTCTTACTGGATTAGATATAATGCACCATACATTTGGACCTGTGCTGTTCTGGGACTACCTGCACTTATACTTGTCTAAAGTTTTAATAAAATATTAGTACAAAGCAACAGTCAATGGAAAACTTTTGCTTGCCTTTTGGCACAGATTTGTGCACTCTAGTTGGAAGTTCCTGGAAAATTCCTTTTTTCCAAAATATGTCTTATTAAATATTGGTGCTTGGTGAGGAAGGAAGGAAGGAAGGAACTTTGCTGTTGATACTGGCTTATTTTAAGTGATATGTCTGGGAGTCAAGATGCTAGTACACACTGCAGCAAAAGGTGTTCACACTTGACTACATTCTAAGGAAAGTAACAGAAGAACTTCAGATGATCTAGGACTACAAATATAAGAAGTTGCCTAGACATCATTTTTTTCACTTTGGAAAGGCATCACTTGGTTGTCTGATGGGGCAAGAGCAAGTCGGTAGCCTTTCTTGATAATGGGTATTTTTTTCCTGATGTTTATTTGGTCGTATTCTATTTTATTTAGTTCTTTTGGTAATGAAAACCATTTAAGGAGCTGGTTGAGTTAACTTTAGTTTAGATGAGTTTGAATGTTGGTAACATAATGAGTGTTTTTGGTGTATCTGTATGATATTTTATCTCAATAAAAATTCCCTTACTGTCCTTCAATAAGTGCAATGGGATCTTCAATTCCACATGGACAGTGACCAGAGATGAGCAGAAGGCACAGCGGTTTAAAATCTCATCCAAAGCACGACACCTCACCAATGCAGTACCATTCCCCAACACTGCATAGGTAGGTAAAATAGGCAGACTAGGTGGGCCACACGGTGCTTATCTGCCGTTAACATCTATGTTTCTATGCACTACAGTGTGAGTTGTGGGTATTTCCCCAAGTATCTGGTGTGGGGCTAGAATCCATAGAAATGTTGCAAAATTAAATACCATCAGCTGATCACCAGTCATAATTGAATAAAGCCCCTTCCAGTTACCCTGGCCCCCTCATTTCCCTTTCTTAAAAATATAATAAAACCCACACTCCTTGGTGTCTAGTGGACCCCCACCCTGCCTGATCAGGCCACCGTTTAGTCCCTCCACTCACCTCCATGGCCGCAGCCCGGCCCAGAGCACTTGAATGAATGAGCGATGCTTGTACATGGAGGTGAGTGGGAGGCCTGCTGTGCCCAATAGGGTAATGGGGAGCAGGGTGGTGCTAGCTCATCATGATGACAGGGTGGGAGGTCCACTAGACACCAGGAAGTGTGGGTTTTATTTATTTATTTTATTTTTTTTAAGAAAGGAAATGAGAGGTCAGGGTAACTGGGGGGGCTTCATTCAATTACGGAGGGTGATCCGACAGGGGGACCACCAGACACTAAGGAGTCAGGAGAATAATTTGTTGGGCAGGTGAGCGTAGCTGGGGACCTGCAGAGAAACGTACCCACTTCGGCCATGGTGGTTAAATTTTTATTTCAGGTAGTGTGAAATTTCACCCACATGTGTGAAATCTTGCCAGTTTGCAGGCACAGTTTCATTCACTCCAGGGTGAAATTTCACATTTCGCTCTGCGAAACATTTCGTGTAATGCACAAATTACACAAAATTTTTCAGTTTCACACAACTCTATCCATGACATGCTGATCTTCTGGCCTCAGATGCGAGCATGCTACCTGCTGAGTCACTGACACTGTGTTAGGCAGAATTATGTACAATATCAATTAATAATTCATTGTTATTTATTATATTGATATTGTGATAAGCTCGGAGCCAGGGCAGTAGTATAAAAGAGTTATAGTATACCAGCATAGTTGCAGTTATCAATTATTTAAATTATTGGTAACTTTAGACATGTATTGATATTATACAGTGTTGGAAAGAATCAAACTTAACAGGTAAATGATTTATTCTAGCCACTGAAGCATTCTAAATGAGAATATGCCATCATTGTTAGGGTGGTCATCAGCATTTATTTTCACTTCAGTTGAGTAAAACAGGAGCTATTAACCAATGGGAGAGCAGCTTGAACAATGTCTGATGACATCTTAATGACCTTTGCTGCACTCAATACAGAACACTAAATTCAGACAGAAACACTCTAAAGCAGCAGTGCAAGCGAAATTGGGCAAAACATTTGACCCTATCTTTTTCACTAGAAAAATTCCAAACATCTTTCAGTTTAATTTGGTGGTAAAATTTTGATTATTGTTAGTTTTTTCTTATGAAAAAGATGAGTGCCACATTTGGCTTAGAAATACAGTTGTTGACTGAGCAAGGGTTAGGGTCAAGAAAATAAAAAACTTATGGTGCTCAGCATGGAGGCACATAGAAAAAGTAAATTTGACAGGTACACTAAAATTTTTATTAATTGTAGCTGAAAATAATTTTTGCAAAATGTTAATTGCACTGCTGCTTTAAGTCTTTATTAAATAACTACTGTAATCTGAAAGCTCTGCAATGTAAAATACATTATATAGACTGGACACATGATGGCACAAATATGACATTTAGCATCACTTGCTAGGGGGCAGGGCTTTCATAACTCACTCGTGGCTCAGCCACTTATAAGTTATAGTCCTGCCCTCTCACTCATATAGATATATCACATATTCAGAGTTAGGCCACTGTGTATCTCATATATGTTTCCATAACATTTCCAAAGTTATCCTCTTTCTAAGAAATTATCTTTAGAAGAGGCTAACTTTGGAGCTGTTACAGCCAGAAATGTATTTTTTTTTAATAAAAACTTGGTGTCCGGACAGTATTATAGAATATTTATAGTCACACAGTTTTAATTATTAATCATTAAAAGTATTGCTACTTTTATTATTGCTAAATATTTTAAATGACTTTTTAAATGTTTTGGAATAACTTCTGTGAAGATTTTTGGATTTTTGGTTCTCATTCAGACCAAATACATACTGGGTGCTTGTGGAAACAGGCATAATACTGCTCATCAGCCTACCAGAATAAACACTAAAATGAAAATTAATAAGATTTCACTAGTTTTTGTCATCATAGTCCCTTGGTAAAGTGCAACAACCATGCCACACAAATTACATAACTCTTCATTTCATGTTATGGGGGCCCCAACATCTTCCTTGCTTTTTCAAGATTCAGGATCAAACACTGTGGGGAGCATTACCCAAAGGGCTGGTACTGCCCAAAACAAACAAAATATTCTGAGTAGCATATAGGCTAAGAGCATAATCAACAGTAATCTGTCAAATAATTCATTTATTGTGCTAAAGGCTGATGAACAGTGCTACAACCACTGAAGTAACCATCAGGATGCCCTAACATTTTCACACAGTCTGTGCTTCAACAGGGACAGGGTCCTGCAGGGCTTTCTGCATGTAAATATACATACATTTAAAGGCACAGTACTCTGTTTATAGGGGCCAACTTTGCAATGTCAACAGTTATAAATTTATATCAGCATCATTATCCCTAAGTACACTACTGCCTCATGTGCCTTAAGGAGGGCATAAAGTGCCTAACAAATAACAATTAAAACATGTTAACAGAAACAACAGGAGAAAAGAGGGAGGAATCCAGTTGTTAATCATTAATTAAAGTGCAATAGTGCTACCTTCATAACAGCTAAACAGCTGATAACAAGCACATAAGGAAGAAACGCCAATTGGTGAAGGTAAGATGCATTAGGAGAGGATGCACCATAAGGATCCAATATTCCTATAAGATTTAAAGATAGGATAAAGGGAGTGTTTCTGAACAAAGAGAGACAGAGTGCATTCAGCCAAGGATGCAACATTCAAATACAGAGTGCCCATGGAATCACGCTAGTCAAAGCACAGTGCATGAAAATGTTTGGGGCATACTGCCCAGTTACCTTGATGGTTGTATCATTGTTCTGAGCCATTTTTCCACAAAAAAATGAATTCTTCAGCATCTTCCTCAGTCTTGACCTGCAAAAGCTGTGGAAGATAACTGTTTCATATAGCAATGTGGTCCCAAAGCAGCACACAGTAACTCCCTGAATATATAGACTGACTGTCCATTCCTTACTTTTATACATAGGGTACATTACTCCATAGAATTACACACAGTCACTTGTTGAATCAGGCAGATCAGTTTTACAGTGACTTTTTTCAGATCCACAATAGCAGCATAGGTGCAACAAAAGCAGGATATTGCCTGCTGACAGAAACCACCATTTTAATTTTAGCCAACAATCAAAAGAGTGTATCAATCACATCATTCTTTATTTAACCACAGTGAGAAAAAAAAGTGAGAAACCATGAAGTAATGTAACATAAGTCTAAGTAATTTAATTATGGTTTTTACAAATGATTAAGGTATAAATCTAAAAGTGATGCACTGTGATTGACACTTCCTTTTGAACTTGCTGGTTGGAGCTGAAAATGGTCAGGGTACTATGGGCAGGCTGTGTCCAATTTTTTTACCTCCACCTACAGTGGTGCCAGCCAGAATGCAATACAGTAATGCTGCACTATGTCACAAAATGCTGCAGTATACTACAGGGAACAGTACAGTTCGATGGCAATTAAGCCCTACAGTCATGCAGTGTTTTCTGACATGTCATTTATCACAGGTTACTGCGTTACACTGTGGCTGGCTCCACTGTATGTCATATTTTTTTAACATACTGTATTAATATTCAGAAAGAGCAAATACAACTATACAGCACAATACAGAACTTCTACAAGTGTACAGAAAACATTAAATAAGGTATTGTCTAATGTTCATATATACTCATAGGAAGATCAGTACCCCTCCCCACAGTACAGGAGGAAAGATCTGACCTACCCAGCAATTATGAGTGGACACCACTCCTCATCACCACATGGAGGTAAACTGTCCCTGATAGCTCTCAAGACTAGAAGTTACATAGTGTATCAAGACACACCCAGTGGACAGTACCTGAGAAGCTTCAGCTGTAATTCCAGCATAATAGTACAAATCAGATCTGAATCTGAACAAGAGGAAAGGGACTAGCCAAACAGGGAAACAAAAAATAAAAAGTAAAAAAGAAAAATGGTCTCGATGTCCATCTTTTACCAAAATAGATAAACAACATTATTAGTAGAATCATGTTGAGTCAGGAGGGGTCATAGCCATAAAGGCCACCCACTTCTCCCATTTCTTAGCGATGGCATGAAAGTTGCCTCAAGACCAATAAACAATTTTTTCAATAAAGGAGCAAAATGCCAAAGCAGCTAGATCCTGTGACAACACAGATGGCTCAGCCTGTTCCCGTTATCTGAAAATCTACTTTTTGGCCTTAAGAACTGCCAAATAAACAAATTGTTCCTCCCCATATGCCAATTCTCGTGTTTCAAAGTATGCCTTGGAATCCAACAGACAAATTTGTTAGGATGACAGCTGAAAAAGTAATTGTAAGCTGTCCCCTGTGGATTTCTAAATGTCACACCAGTAATCAGTGAGATTATTACAGTCATAGATCATATGTAATGAGCTATATTTCCCAACCCACACCTCAGACATCTTGAAGTATTATCTGAACCTTGAAATTTAACCTTCTTCTCCAGGGTATAATACATGTGTAGCAGGGTTTGATACTCGGTAAGTTACTGACTCATTTGCATGGGAATGTGAAAAGCATCATGACCAAACTGCTCCCAATCCTCTGTTTTATATAGGACTCCACAGGTTCTCATAAAAAGACTCATCTTTTAAAAGAATCCCCCTGAAAAAATAAATTATATATTAATGAAACTGCACCCTTCTCTTGCTTGGTAGCCAGAAGAGCACTTTCTACCGCTGAGGGGACAGATAATTGTAGAGATGGTAAAAGTTTCAAACAAACATGTCTCATCTGGTAGTATTGGGGGAAAAAATGGTGAGAGGTAAATGATATTTTTTGCAAAAATCAGCAGGAGATACATTTATTTAGTGTTTGTTGACCGAGTAGGTGGACTAGACATATTAATATTTATTTTCACGCACGACCCAGGAGAATTACACCACACTAATAAAATGAGTGCTATGTAACAATAAAACACCAATGCAGATACAATGAGTGCAATGTAACAGTAAAGCAGTAAGATTAGGCATACAGTCAGTATACAGACCAGTAGTACAGAGTATCAGAATTAACAGTCACTAACAATGATCGCTGAAAATTGCAGTGTTATTAAACAGCAGATAAGTAACTTTACAACACAGCACAAGGAAGACTGCAGTCATCAGATTAGAAGGTACAAGTGTCAAGCACAGGAACATGTACAATTGTCAGTGGAGCTCCATTTTAAAGATGGAATGAGACAGAAAGGAACGCAAGGGATAGGGTAACGAGTTCCAGTAATGAGGAGCAAAGTAGGAAAAAGCCTAAGTACCCATATCAGTGACACATTTAGAAGTGGTAAGTAGCTCAAGGTGGGAGGACCAGAGGGGATACAGTTGATCAGACTTTTCAAACATGACCGCAAGGGTGGCAGGGATACCTGACATAATGAACTTGTCAATAGTACACCCCAGTGCATAGTGTAAATGAGACATATGAGATAGCCACCCTAGGTTACTATACAGATCAGAGTGGTGTGTCGGCAGGTGCACAGATAAGGCTAAGCAATAAATGCAGTGTATGCAATGGTCCATTTGGAGAGAATACTTGAACTGGCCTGGGAGAGGGGTACAAGTCCATAAGTGAGACTGGGCAGCAATACTCCATGAGCGATGGCAAGTTGAGTAGAAAAGGTAAGGGTATCCTTAATTCCACAGGCAAGCCCTAATTTGGTGTGATCTACTTTGTACACATTGGTGATATGGAGGGAAAAATCTAGGTAGGATCAAATGTAATGCCCAGGTACTTAAATGACTTGACTTCAGTAAGGGGTTACTGTTAGAGCACAAGACAGCTAAATCAGTTGGGTGAGTCTTAAGTTTGGGAGAGAGTCAAAGCACATGGAGAGGGTCTTACTAGTGTTCAGAAGAAGCCAATTTCATGACAGCTAAGACTGAACACCACCAAAGACAACATTAGGCAAAGAATAAACCACATCAGTATTCTTTGAGCTTGTGTAGATAACCATATCATCAGCATATAGCAGTGCAGAACACTTTGAGATGGCTTTAGGAAGGTCATTGATAAAAATGGAAAATAGCAAGGGCCAAGGTAATAGTCTGAGGTAGAATTTTTAATTTCACAAACTGTTGCCTGTCACTGAGATAATTAGTGAACCAGGCTATGACAGCGTGGGAGAAACCAAGTGCAGTAAGTTTAGATAAGACAAGGGGTGATCTACCAAATTGAAGGCCTTAGTTAAATCGATAAAGACCACACCAGTGTACATAGCCTTGTCCATAGCTATTTTAATACAATTACTGAACTGTATAAGGGCAGTAGATGTGCTATGACCTGACCTGAAGTCACGCCAGACTCAGATAGCAGGTTATGTGTTTGTAGGTAGCCAATAACCTGCTGGGCAACTAATTTTCCAAGGATCTTATTTAGAGCCAGTAGGATAGTGATTGGGCAAAAGTTGTCTAAGTTTTTGGGGTCTCCCTTTGTAAAAACAGGGACAACTTTTGCTACCTTCCATACCTTAGGAACCATACCAGTTCTGAAAGAGAGATTATAAATCTGGGTAATGTGAGGGGCAAGTTGGAGAGCCACAATTTTCAGCAACCTTGGTTCCAGACCATCATATCCAGGGCTGCTATGAGGGGAAATGGCTCCGAGTTATCTAACCACCTCCCTACTGGTAAATGTTCTGAGATAGAAAGGAGGGGAAATAGGTTGTGAAGCTAGGGAAGATAGTTCGAGAGAGTCACAACTGTCTTTAGTGTACTTGGTCAGGTCAGTGAACAAGTTGTAGGTCTTGGCAATGGTTAGTGGATTATTGCAATTGATACTATTCACCAACATGTCAGATTCGGGGGCTCTAGAGCAGCCACCAAGGAAGTGGTTCTAAGTCATAACAGCAATTGTTGTTAGGGCGAAGTGTACATCGATGAAAATAAAAACAGCGATGTACACTTGCTGCGAAGACAACAGGGCAGACACTTGTAACAAAAAAATACTGACCGCAAAATGTCGACCTTCCCCAGACCCAAACCCTGCACCCTCCCCACCGTAGCCAGCCACCCTCACCACCACACCACACGGCCAGCTCAGCAGCCTTCCACTGCACTGACTCCCACATACCCTCCCTCCTCTTCAATTCCATGAGGCGGTTCCAGTCGCCTTCCTTTTAGCCTGCTCATTGCCTTCCTTTTCACCTGTCACTACCCTTTCAGGGTAGCCCACAACACAGGCGCTGAGACTGAGTCGCTCATATTTGAGTCACTCAATCTTTTTCACAGGATACCCCAGGAGGCCTTAGATATGGCTCCAGAAATGTTGGGGGTTGCCCACGGTTGACTGAAGAAGTTCTTTATAATAGGTATTCTTACTGACACGAATGGTCTCTTGCACTCATTTCTTTACTTCCTATAATCATGCCAGTCTGCTAGAGAATCAGAGGCTTTGAACTTATGCCAGCTCTTGTCTCTATCCTTGACTTCAGTTAATAGAGCCCTATGAAGCCATTTAGTGGCAGTGCCTTTGACCCTGTGCAGTATAAACAGAATATGTTGTCTTGGAGAACCTGGATTTGAGAGATAAAATAGGAGAGAGCTTCATCTACACATGTGTAGTTATAGATAGGGGACCTGTCAACTTGTTTCAGATCAGCTAAGAGATCTGAAATATCAAGTTTAGTGAAATTACAGAAAATAAGGTTTTTTGGTGGGATGGATGGTGGTACAAATACAAAAAATAAGCAAGTGATCACTTATGCCATTAGGTAATATACCATTAAGCAGGGATCCTCTCCTATTAGTCAGAATCCAGTCAATAAGGGTCTGACTACTACCCCTGAGTGCAATCCTGGTAGGACATGTAACGGTAAAAGGTAGGTAGGTAACATTTTTATTTTTATACAGGATATCACATGTCATTAGGGATGAAATCCCTGTTTACAAGAAAAGTCCTGTTTGGTTACATAAAAGTAATAAATCATGTATTACAAATACTAAGATTTTTACAAGGTTTGTTAAATACAGCGACATTCACTATGCACTATGCAAAATGCATAATAACAGTCTATCAAATACAACAACCAACAAGTACAAAATGTACAAAAATACCAACTGGCCTAATTACATTAAACTACAGAATTTTCAACGAGGACAAAAAAACTAAGACAAAGTGCATCATGGTATATGGTCTAGATTTACAAATCCCAATAGTAAACCAAGCAGTTAACAACTACATACAATCTAGATTGAGTTCAAACCCAGTCTACATCCATTACATTATAAACATTTCTATTGACTAACAAACAAAGCTAAAACACAATTAAATCACATATCAGAATTGCTAAACACAGTAATAAACCAAACAACTAACAATTACACACAACCTGGAAGATTGATTTCAATCCTGTTTTAAATACATTTCTGGATGCCACTCTCATTGAGTATGGCAGTATATTCCACCATATTGCCACTTGATGTTTTAATGTTTTTACCCCAAATTTTGTTTTATTATAATTACCTTTTATTTTATTAACATATACAGATATAGTCAAGGTCTGAGTAGGCTCAATCTTTTTTCAATGCATTAACTGATATGTAATGAGCCGGTTGCTTTATAAAAAAACTGATGCAATAATTTCAACCATATCTCACCATTTCTCTGTTCTAGGATAGTCTATCCCAGAGTAATTAATAATGTACAGTGGCATGTTCTATAATGACATCCCAAAATAAACCTAGCAAGTTTGTAATACATTTTATGTAACAACCCACATTAACTTAGGTGCAACCCTATATATAACATTTCTATAATCAATGGTTGGCATTACCATCTGTTCCACTATGTTTTTCTAGTCTTTAAATCCAAATGTCTTGATGTTTGTCTAAGGGCCCCTAGTTTCCTACTAACTTTATTCAATAACTCCTTAATATGTTCTTGAAAATTTAACTCTACATCAAATATTACACCCAGATATCAATATTCAGTTACCTGATCTATTAGAACATTTGACAAGATGTTATACCCAAGTTTGGTGCTTCTATTCCCAAAGTAAAGGACTTTAGTCTTCTTTATATTCATAGCCAGCCCTGACCTGGTGAACCACTACCTTATGCCGCTGAAGTCCCTCTGCAAGTTAACTCTCAGGTCTGCAAAGTCTGACCCAGTTACAACAAGAGCCGTATCATCAGCATACAGCTGGATGTTTGATGTTTGAATTGTCTGGGAAGATCATTGAAGAATACTAAGAATAACAAGGGCCCTAGTTTAGATCCTTGAGGACTCCTCTTCCTACTAATTTAACTGTTGACAATGTCTGGGACACATACTCTTTGAGATCTTCCTGTTAAATATGATTTAATCCATGTCCACGGTCCCTCAGTAATGCCCATAACTCAGAGTATTCTCATCAGCAGGGAGTGGTCCACCAGGTCAAAAGCTTTCAACAAATCAGTGAATAGAACTGCAGTCTCCTTTCCTTCATCCAAAGAAGTTGCCACAAGATCATTAAATTCGATCAAAGCTGAATTTGTGGAAAGTCCTTTTCTAAAACCTGCCTGATATGGTGTAAATACGTTATTTGTTTCTAAATAGTCCATTATTTGTATATGTACTAACTTCTCTAGGCATTTAGATAGTATTGAAAGCAGAGCAATTGGTCGATAGTTGCCTGGATCACTTTGGTCGCCCCTTTTATATATTGGAATAGTTTTACTCTGTTTCCATATAGTAGGAAAAAACCCTGTACTTAAACTCCAATTAAACATATATACTTTTGTTGGTGCTATATAATCAGCCACCATTTGTAAAACCTTCCTTCAACCCATCTATGCCAGGAGGTTTATAAATTTTAATTTGTTTTAAACATATTTTACCTCCTTTACATTCAAAACTCTAAATCGAAAAGGTGGATATAACTCTTTAAATTCTGGCACATCCTGGGTCTTGTTTAGTGGGACTCTTACCTCTAGATCTGGGAGATTAACAAAAAAAAACATTTAACAAATTTGCTATTGCCCTGGGTTCTTTACTGCCTTCCCTCATGAATCAATTGATTAATGGTTTATTTTTATTGCCTGAACTAATAATAGCGTTAACTGTTTTCCAAATTTTTGGATCATTATTCCTTTCTATTTTCATTCTAAAATAGTTCAATCTAGCCCTCTTTATCTGTTGTTTACAGTTATTCCTTTTATTTTTATAAATATCCCAATCACTAATTGTTTTTGTCTTTTTAGCCAATTTCCACAATCTATTCTTAATCTTAATACTTTTTAATAAATTATCGTTTATCCAGGGCTCCCTAGCTTTTCTCTTACTTACTTTTGTTTTTGGTGCATGCTTATCACAAATCTCCAAAAATCTAGCCACAAAATACTGTACAGTTTGATCTAAATCTGGAATTAATTTGCATCTCTTCCAATTGTCTGTCTGCATGTCCAAATTAAAGCTGTCAATTGAAAAATGTTTCATGTTCCTAACCCATCCCTCCCTCAATTATATCCTTGGTTGTACCATACTACCTATAATTGCCCAAATTAAATGATGATCTCCCAATAATGGGGGTTCAACACCCTTTGAATGGACTTTTAACTGAGGTGAGACTAGCAGCAAATCTAATAGCGTACCCTTAGTCATAGAGTTTGTGTATCTAGTAGGTTCATCTATCAGCTGGATTAAATCAAGGGGTGCCAACATTTCTTTTAATCTATTGCCCTCTGATTATGCCAATCTGAGTTTAAGTCTCCATTAAAATCAACAATTTATCTTTTACTTCATCCTGAATTATACCAATGGTCGATTCCAAATCCACCATCTTTGCATTAGGGGGAGAGTACAAAATCCCTATAGCAACTTTTAAGTCACACAAATAAAGTACTATAAAGTCTATATTTCCTGTATTACCTTTTGTTAAAACTTTAACTGATCCCAATGTATTTTTTTATATAAAGAATACCCCCTCCCTTTCTATTCTTCCTGTCTGAACAATATATTTAATATTCTACCAAACCTATTTCACCATCCTCTACCTTATTTGTAAGCTAGGTTTCAGAGAAGCCTGCTACATCCACTTTTTGGGCTTCAAATAACATTTACACCAAATCCATTTTTGGGGGCAAGCTCCTTGTATTGTCAAGCATTATTTTTAAGTTAATACTCGACTTCTGAGTCGGCCCAGGGTTCAGTTCTATGTCCCCCCCAATATTAAAAGCAAGGTAAACATAACATTATCAGAACACATACTTCTAAGTATTTTATATGCCTCCAGAGGTTTAAATTGACTTGCAAAATAATAAGTCGTCCAAATTCTTGTGAACTCATTTCTGCGAATTTTAAACTACAACCCCCCTGATCCTATTTCTGAATTAATTGGCCAATAATAACACAGTTTACTAAGGACATCCTCAATTATACAGGAATAGTTAATTGAACATATCTGAACAGCAACAAACATATAATTTTGCCTACATACAATATAGCACCTTAAACCTGTTGGGGCTATGTTTCAAAATAATATTTACCTTACCAACACTTAAATATTAAATACTATAAAAACAATCCCTTTTAGTACACCATTAAAAATACAGCCTATTTCCAAGTTATAATATTTTGCTGTCTAAATTTAAATAACATAACCTACCCACCCCTTACTTTTTCACTTATTTCTATATAAAACACTACTAACCCTTCAAACTGCTTTTCAGATTCTCCTCGCTACAAGTGGTGCTCGCGCTACTCTCAACGCTCGTGCTTGCGAGTGGCGTGAAAATTTAAAGGTCTCAGTCCCGCCTTTGATGATGATTCCAGACAGCTGACTCTCCCTGAGCCCCCTGCTCACAACAGTGCACAGATAAAGATAGATGTTAAGTCCAGGCACAGAACATAAAATCACATGGTCTCTCACCCTTGCGATTCTCTGCGATGTTACTGCAGGCAAATTCCTCTAGTAGCAAACAGCAGGCAGCAGGTAGCAAACAGCACAGTAATGAGCTGTGAAAGGTGACATTTACTTAAAAGCGATCCATAGCTGCCAGATTTCTTGCTGAGCCGGTCTAGATTGAAGTCACTGAGTATTAGAGCCTCATGTTTGCCAGTGCTCATAGATAGATAGTTGATAACATCGTAAGGCCTGCAGGTCCATTTTTAGGTGGATTACAGACAGTTATAACATAAAGTTTCTTGGTGTTACCTAAGGTTTGGCAGGGAGAGTAACACTTTGCAAGACAACTGTGGTTGAGCTGGTAGAGCCATGAGTTGTAAGTGATCCCTGTAAAAGATCAAAATACCCCTACCCCTCTTTGTGGTGGAGTGATCATGCCATAACAAACTATACCCCACCAGGGAGCAAAAAGAGTCAGGGATGGATGGTTTTAGCCACATTTCAGTTAGGCACAGGATGTCAGGGCCATAGCTAGAGACCCAGGTTTCAAGGTCAGCAAAGTTAGCCATAAGGCTATGAATATTAAGGTGCACAACCTTAAGACCCTTGGGCCCAGTCCACTGTTGATGGGGGAATGGGGGATCATTCTTACAAGTAATCAGACCAAGGCTGAGCTCAACATCACCAGACCGAGTAATACATAATACTGGCAGCCAAGTCCAGAATAGCTGTGGGACTGACCAGCAGACCAGAGACCTTCTAAAGGAAAATTCTGACAGCCAGCTAGCAATTAGAAAACTATGCCTTGGGTGTAGGCACCAAGTAAAGTTTGGCAGTTTAGTGGTGGAAGCAAGCTGGTTGGAGAAGTTAAAGTCTTTTGCCTAATAAGGGGAGGGCTTAGCCCAATAAGGGAACAGTAAGACAATATCAGTGAGGTAAAGTAGTAAGGTGAGATCCATTGAGAAGGGAAGTGTTTCTTCCAAAATGCATCTGGAATTTTGCACATTGCACTTTGTTATATTAAAATGAAGCACCTTTGAGAGACTTGCTTGAGCGTCCATTATTCTGGGGGTGAATGTAGGATTCCTTTTGGTTGTATATATTGTAAGGAGAGTACAAACCCTTGGCCTAGTAAAGAGAACATCATTTCAGTATGAGTTATAGTAAGGCAGATAATAGGATATGGACTTCACATGATGGCGATGAGTTGCACCAAGAGTAAAGGCAGGTTAGAAGACTAGGTATTAAGGGAAACAAATATTAACAGTCAGTAATGTTACAGACAACCAACTTTATGTAGGGTGTTGGCCCATCCCAGTTACTGAGACACAACCTTATTAGTAGGCAGTAGGCTGAAGTTACAAGATAGGCTTATACCAAATAGGGTGTTAGTACATAGTCAGTGATACTAGGATACTCAGAGTCTATTCCATAAAAGCAGGCAGAATACAATAATAGCAAAGAAAAGGCTTACCCAAGATAGGGTGTTTTGGCTACAGCCAGTGATATGGGGAGATTCAGAGTCTAGACAATAGAGGGAGGCCGTAGGCTGAAGTAGTATGAAAACTGCAGAGGTACTGTATAACTGCCATCCCGAAATAACTGAGCAACACAGTGAATATCTTTGGATTTACAAAATGTAAACTGATTGTTTGTCCTTCGATAAATCAAGCAGGCAGGGATTATTCCATAAAGGTGTGAATGGTGAAATAGGTGCCCCCCCAGCCCAGTTTGTTGTGAGCTCAGAGCCAAATGTTACTGCTGTGACAAG
The DNA here is from genome assembly GCA_016271365.2 of Neoceratodus forsteri. NCBI lineage: Eukaryota > Metazoa > Chordata > Ceratodontiformes > Ceratodontidae > Neoceratodus > Neoceratodus forsteri. The sequence continues at coordinate 34,196,248 of CM057459.1, forward strand.
CTACCCTCCCCCTGTTCTCCCTCCCAGTGCTTAGCAGAGACATAGTACGAAAGATCCCACAGGTGCCCCAGATGTGAAAAAGCAAGTTCTAATTGCACCTCAGTGGTAGTAGGGACAGCCGCAAACCATTCCCATAATGCTGCCATCTGGGAAACCCAATAGTACAATTGAAAATTTGGGATCTCAGCACCTCTCTTAGAGATTGTAAGCATTAAAATAGAGGATTTAACTCTGGGAGTCTTTCCATCCCATGTCCAATGCGTAATCAGGGAATTAAGCTTTTCGAAGGAGTCAAGGATCCATACTAGAAGCACCTAAAACAAGTACAAACATTTCAGTAAAACTGGCAGTTTTAAAATGTTAATTCTCCCAAAAAGTGAGATTAGTTGCTTCTTCTATCATTGGGGTTCTTCCCCACCTTTTTCAATATGGGAGAAATTAGCCTGAAATAAATCCATATATTTATGAGTGACATTAAATATCAAGGCCCGGATATTCAAACTGCACCCAAAATGTGCGCAACAGCAGGAGCAAGCACAAATCAATTGCGCATATGCGCAACAGACGCGATATTCAAACATGGAGCAGAACAAAGTGCACAAGCAGCCAACGTCTGAATATCGGCACAAATTGCGCCATAAGCGCAGCCAGGAAGGAAGCTGAGCAGAAAGGTTGCGCCATGGCGCAACAGGAAGAAGAAGCTGAGCAGAAAGGTTAGCAGCTATAAGCGCAACCAGTGGCACCCAGCTGAGCAGTCCAGAGGTGCCATAGCGCAAGCAGAGCCCCCCCCCTGCAGAGCAATGGAACTGCACATCCAGGGAGGCAGGCTGGGGCCCACCGCAGCCATGCCACACATGGGCACAGGAACACACTGAAGAACCAACAAGACACCTGCACACCCCAAGCACAGCATCACTGGGGGTGGGACGGATGATCCACTGGCCCCAGGGGACAAGCCAACAAAGCACAGCAGGGCCATGACACCCCAGCACAACCACTGGCAGGCTGAGACTGCCACACACAGGGGGATGACAACCACAGTGCACATCTGCCCCCCCCGTATGCACAGCACACCCTGCACCGTGACCCCAAGACACCAGCCATGTGCAGTGACTGGCACTGCAGGAAACACCATGCATCCCACCGGCACATCAACCCCGTGTAGCAGAGAAGCATACAAGCCAGACCCACCCTGTGCACCCAGCAGTGGGCGGCAGCAGATGGCAAGACCAACAGAAAGACACTGCCACACTGGAGACACCTCCCCATGCACACACACGCACACACACACACACACACACACACACACACACACACAGGACCATACCACCCCAGATGGCATGCACACCACTGCAACTGAGCAACCATAGCCAGCTGCAAATCAGAGACCACCACAGTATTCATAACAAAATATATATATTTGTAGAAACAATAAAATACAACAACAAGAAGAACAACTATATACAGTCATGTACAAGACAAGGGGGGTGGGGTACAAAGTAGGGGTGGGTAAGGGGTAGGGGTGAACAACTGGGAGAGGGAAGGCAGGATGGGAGGGATTGTTGAAGTGGGAAGGGGAAGCACAATCATGGTCTGGCAGGCTGGTCTGCCGCTGCCTGCTGCCGTCGCTGTCCCCTCCACCGTCTCCGGATCCCATGGCGGTAAATGTCGGTCAGGATCCCATGTGTTGCAATTGACACACGTGTAATCCGCTGAAGGGCACGCTCCATCTTTCTTAGGATGCTGAGACCTAGGAAAAGGGAACACAGTCAAAGGCTGTGACTGTCCAAAACCCTGAACACCACCCATCCTGCAAGGCATAAAGCCTAGTGCCCCGCACCTGTGATAGTATGCACCCACCCACAGTGACCATGCACATGACACGCCCAACCAGGCAGCACCAGCTATGTGCACCACTGCACACACACACACACTGGCCACAGCACAAACAAGGCTGTCAAGTGGCGTGCAGCGTGGTGCGATGCCAGTCCCACAGCCATGTGCCCAGTGCATGCATGGACCACCAGTGACGCATACACAGACATGCTGTGACACTGGACAGTGATGAATGTCGCCTGTGTCGTGCATAGTTGTGTTGTGCATGGCTGGTGGCCATGCCCCCCCCCCAGCATGCAATAGCATCCATGAAGTAATGATACTCACACTCCTCAAGCAGCTGTGTCTGCCACTGCTGCTGCTGCTGCTGCTGCGGCGCCGCACCACCCACAGCACCACCGACCGGCACCGGGGCCCTGGCACAGCCCTCCTCACCCCGTGCCTGCATCCTCTCCACCCGTCCCGTGGGAGACAAATGTTGAGAAAAACATCAGTGTGACTCCAAAGCAGATTGCCCCCTGCCCCAGTGAGAGTGCCTGCCCACACAGCCAGACCCATGCATCTCACACCTGCACACACTGACACAGCCAACCATGGCAGAGCCATCACCTATGCACAGCCACCAAAACACACTCACACCCCTACAGAGAATACAGGTGCATAGATGGTACACCCACCTGGCCTAGGCACCACGCCCCTCCTGGCATGTGACCGTAGCTGCTCATGAAGCTCAGGATCCCTCCTGTGGAGGTCACTGTACCGGTGCTGGCACTGCTCAGCTGACCGGCGCCGCCCAGTAACCCCCACCAGATCATTGGCCACTTGCAGCCAGACCTGTGTTCTAGCTATGGTGAGGGGCTCCTCTCCATACAGTGCCCCATAGTGGGGCGCTACCAAGGCCACCAGGTTGGCCACCTCCACCGGGCTCCATTGCACTGCCCTCCTGCATGCCATGCTTCCAGGTTAACAGCAGGCAATATGGCGCCCTGCAGTGCGGTAACCCCATGTGGAACTGTTGCGCAATAGAACACCATAGGTTGCAAGCGCGCTGTTACGTACAGCGCCGTTAGTCCACATAAGCTGTCACTGGAACAGGCGCAATGAAAGCGTACACATGGCAGCCGAATAGTGCAGGGGGCAAGGTTGGGCACCAGGTCATGGGGCAATGGCGCAGAGCCCAGAAGCTATCTGACATCTCGTATCACCGTGACCCGACCACCTGCGTGACAGTGCCACAGTGTACTATTGCGCTGTAGTGCCACAGCGCCATATAGTGCCCAGTGCTGTAGCGCCACTGGCACAATGGTGGCCATGGCCTGAATTGCCGATCGCGCTGATACGTCAGCAGCGTGGCAGGCGTCGCGTAAGCTACCTGGGCATGCACAATACGTGCACGCACATCACAGATCTGCGCTATTGGCTCAGCCGGCTCAAACAATTGCGCAAAGCGCGCGTAGCGATATTCAGGCGACACATGCAAATCATCTGATTAGCCATCCAAAGGCGCAGTAGCGAGATTAGCATGTCATTAAAGTTGCGCAACACCTCATTTACATGCATTGCGCTATAAATAGGCGACATTGTGCTGCGCTGGCCAGATTCGGTTACTGCAGGTGAGAGGTGAGTTGCATGCTGTGTGATGTTCTGGACAATGGTCATGGGAAAATGCTGTAGACTGCACAGTGACAGGTGTCCACTTCCCCCCATACAGATCGCCATGACCGAGCAGAGACAAGGTGAGGGTGAGGATGGTGGGCATAGGAGGAGGCCCAACTTTACCCCAGCAGAGACAGAGGCCCTCTTCCAGGCCTACCTGGAGGGGAGCCACTACTAAGTGGTGACAGGGCACCCCTCAGTCCCGTGCGGCTGCATGGGAGGGGTAGCTCGGGCGTGAACCTGCAGCCACCAGCACTCCGTGCAGGAATGAAAGAAGATGAGGATAGACCGCAGGAGGGTGAAGGAGAGGTGGCAGCCTTCAGGCGGCACGTGCTGGCACTGGCGGGGCCAGCCAGTGGTGTTGGAGCTGACCCGGCTGAGGACAGACTGGCTGCATCAATGCAGTGGGCCTAGTGAGGCGTGCCAGGAGGTGGATTCCAGACAGGTGGAAGCCATCACTGCGGTATGACATGGTGGTGGTGTTGGGGGAGGTTGTTCACATGCACTCACATGTACTCTCTTTCTGTTACAGATCCTGTTAGTCTTCAGGAGGCGGTGGTGGTGGGTCAGGCAGTGATGATGACCTGCTGGACATGGAGGAGGTCCATCCACCTCTGTCACCAGCCAGCATGCACTGCAGCAGCATGCACGCTGGAGCCGCCAACTCTGGTGTCGGTGATTGGTGTGGGGGTGCACAGCCTGTGTCTCAGCAGTCTGGCATGCAAGCATGCCAGCACGCTGTGACTGTGGCTGTAGCACATACCTGCACCATTGATGATGCAAGGACTGCAATGGGCAGTGATATGTGTGTGTCCCATGACGGACACACAGCAGGCCAGCACGTGCCCCTGGGCCCTTCTGGTTCCAACTTGTGTACCAGCATGTTGGCACAGTCCCAGTCTTTGCCTGTCAGCACCGGTGGGGCAGCACCGGTGGCTGTGCAGGTGTCTGGCACTGTTGCGCCACAGCGGTGGAATGAGTGGACCCTGGGGCACAGCGGTTGGAGGGGCAGCAGCAGCAGTCACCCACCAGGTCTGGGGGTACAGTGTCAAGTGGTGGCACATGTCCGCCGCCCTTTGATCTGCCCATTCCTGGTCCTGGTGAACAGCGCCCACCCTCAAGGGGTGTTGTGCATCAGGACCTTCCACACCCTGAGGGACAGGATGCCGTTGGGGCACAGTACCCATTGAATGACACACCCGCCTGCAGGAATCAGTACAGCAGCAGGGCGGGTTGCAATGTCGTGGAGGCACTGTCTGTGGCTGTGGGCGGCACAGCAGGGAGTGTGCTCTGAACGTGCAGAGCTGGTTCGTATTGCGGGACGGATGTGACGCCCCGCCATTGACAGACTGACCCAGGCAGTGGTCTCTGTCATGGACGCATTGGGCACACAGTCAGGTGCCCCTGTACCGCACACCCCACACAGTTCACTCTCCACTCCCCATTCCCGGCGTCGTGCAACACCAGGCCTGTCGACGCCGGGTTCTGCTGTGGGCATCCCGAGCACCCCTGGTGCAGGTTTGTTCGGCATGCTGCAGACCCCTGTGCAGGCAAGGTCGCTTTTGCGCAGTGGGACCCCTGGTGGTCCAACAGTGCCACCCCATGTGGCCCCTGCTCAGCCTGCCAGGGCTGTTGGGTCACGGCGGGGCTGCCCATGCATCCGTGGTGGCCGTGGGACAGTGCTACATGACTGACCTGTCTCCCAGTGCGGGCCCTGTCTGGTGCTGCCCTGTGTGCAATGTGTGTCATGGTGGGCAGTGCACTGCTGGGTGCTCTGCTCAACACGCCGACACACGGACCACCTGCACACCCTCCCAACTGCTGTCCACAGGTGCGTGTGCATGATGATGCCTGCATTGTACTGTACACCAAGGTGCAAGGGTGCCCAGCATCTGACACACGTACTTGGACAGTACAGGTGGTGGGGGTGGTCGGTGGTTCTGTGTGTTAGCAATGTCAGTTCTGCTGTGCTGTGCATCTACCCTTATGCGCTCTGTGCCTGGTGTGTGTGTGTCATATGAGTGTTCACCCTCCCTGATGGTATGTTTGTATGCTGGACCCTTCCACTCTCCTGGCGTCATGCACCCCTGGTGTGTTACCCTGTGTGCCTGTGGTTTAGCATGGACAGTGTTGGTTGCACATGTCCCTTGACTTACCTGTGTTGTGCATAGTGCTCCTCTGTGATGGTGTCCCGGTGCAGCTGGGCCTGCCGGGTGGTCGGGGGTCCTGCATCCTGGGGGCTGCTCATCACCATCAACACCGGTGCCACTGGCGTCCCCATCGCTGTCTCCCTCTTCAACCTGTAGGGCTATCCCACAGTCTTTGGCCATGTTGTGCAGGATGCAACAGGCCAGGAATATCCCACAGGCCTTTTGGGGGCTGTACTGTAGGGCACCACCAGAGGTGTCTAGGCATCAGAAGCGTGCCTTGAGCATCCCAAACACCCGCTCTATGATGTTGCGTGTGGAAGCATGTGCCTCATTATAGCGTTGCTGCGATGGGGTCATGGGGCGCCGGTACGGTGTGAGCAGCCAGGGATGGAGTGGGTATCCGCTGTCACCTGTGTGGAGATAGTGGAGATCAGTATCATGTTCAGGTCCATATTGCCCATATCCCTGTGTGCCACTACCATGGCACCTGTGGCATTCCCACCCTTGCCCCGAGTTTGCATTCCATACATGCGTACTCACCCACTAGATGGCCTGTGGGGATGTCCCCACTCTCGAATCGATGGCACAGTGCGGACTGATACCATATGAAGGCATCATGTGCTCCACCAGGGTGTGTGGCACAGACATTGATTATACGCCCAGTGGCATCACACACCACCTGGCAGTTGACACTGGAGAAGCGCTTTCTGTTCCTATATGCGGCCCCATCGGGGCCAGGTGGCGTGCGAATGGCCACATGGGTGCAGTCTATGGCCCCTAGCACACCAGGCATACGTGCTACCCTGTGGAACTCCTGCATGTTTGCTGTGCGGCTCTGCCGCGGTGCTGGGGAAATGGATGTGCTCCGCGGCATGTGGCAGCAGTGCGCTGAGGTGGGTGAGAATGCATGGCGTGGCCGACTGTGTGATGCCTGTGGTGTCCCCTGTCGGCCTCTGGAAGAGTGCCGTGGTGAGCAGGCACATGCAGGCTGTCACCTTGGTCTCCACTGACAGAGTGTGACTCCGTTGTGAGGTGCCTGCATCACATCACTGCACAGCTCACAGAGCCGCCTCAGTATTGCCCTGTTCAGGCGGTACCAGCCCATGATCTACATCTGTGTACAGCTCATAGCTGATGCAGACGCAGTACTGCCTGTTGAAACATACCGCCCGACAGACCCTTGACCTCATCCCCTGCAGCTTGCATTCTCACCCCTCATTACAGCTTCCATGTGAAGCTGGCACTGTCCATCTCCCTGGCTTCTTGACCCCCTGGCTGGTGTTGCTGTGTTACCCCCGCTGTCCTGACTGCTACTTCCACTGCACGGCACCCCCGCTGGCATCTGCAGCCTATTGGCAGCTTGCCTTGCCTGCCCTAGCCTGTCACTGTCTGTCTGTCTGTCTGTCTGTCTCTCTCTCTCTCTACCCCACTTGGCATCCTTGTAGTGTTCTTGCGCCGCTTCCTTGAGCCTTTTTATTTTGGCTCATTTCCGCTAGTGCGCAATTTCCGGCAGTTCCGCTATTGCGCAATGCGCAAGTCTTTCAATTTCGCATTGCGCTCTTTATGCATGGCTCCACCCATGTCGGTTGCGCATGCCTTCCTTTGCATTGCACTGTTGCTCCAGCATATTTTCGGTGGCGAACTGCCTCCTGCTGAATATTGCAAAATGGCGCACTTTTGGACTTGCGCATGCGCAACCCTATTGCGCATGGTGCAACCCTTTTGAATATCCGGGCCCAAATATTTAAATCCTAAAATGTACCATTTGAATGGAAATAATTTATATAGCTCTGAGAAATCAAAATATGTTAACAGCATCACTGCAGATTTACCCCAATTTATTTTGTATCCTGCCATGGCAACAAAGTGCTCCACCACTTCCAATAATCCCAAAAGAGAATCTTCCAGACATTTTAGTATGAGTAACATATCATCTGCATAGAGAGAAGTGGTGGCAGTGGTATGTCCTGCAGAAAACTCAGTTACCAGGGGACAGCAACATAAGGTGATAGTTAGGGGTTCCATTGCAAAACCAAAAAGAATTGGGGCTAACAAACATCCCTGATAAGTGCCCCAAGTTAACAAAAAAGTTCTTGACAAAATGGAGTTGATTAAAATTCTGGAACAGGGTAATTTATAAATTATCTGTATCCAACTAATAAAGGGAGAGCCAAAATTAGTCTTCTCCAAAACTGCCTAGCGGTGGTCCTACCACTCAACACGGTCAAAGGCTTTTTCCGTGTTGAGTGAGGCCACCAACATTTCCTCCTCCCCCCTCCTCCAATGCCAAAATATTAGTCAGTGTGTCTAAGTTAAGGTATCCCTCCTTGGGGCAAAACCCACTTGATCTGTAGTAAATAACTTGGGGAGAACGTTCTCCAATCTGTTTGCAAGCAGTTTAGATCAAATTTGGAAATCTGCATTTAACAATGCAATCGATCTGTAAGAGCTGACCTCCTTGCTACCTTCCTGGCTTTGGAACAACCCCCTTTGCTACAGAAAAGTAGGCATTGTACCTTCTTGTAACACTCAATGAAACAACTCCTATAAGGGTAGTAAAATGACTTCCTCTAATCTTTGTATATTTCCACAGACAGGCCATTCAGCCAGAAGCCTTACCGAGGCCAAAGAGAACAATGTGGTATGAATTTATGCTGTGTAATTGGGGCCTCTAAGGTTGCAGCCTCCAGAACCAAAAGCGGGGAAGATCAAGGTGGCCAAAAATCATCTACTCCTGGTGCCTTGTCTGGTTTATTGTCTCTTTAGTGCAGAGCTTTGAAAATCCCACATACAGGCATCATTAATAGCTTGAGGGTCAATGGTAACTTGTTGATTAGCCTGTTTAATCAAGCTGATATATCTATCCTGAGTGTCTTGGTTAAGTTGTCACACCAATAACTTACTGCCTTTGTTCCCAAACTCATAATACTTGGCATTATAGTGTGCCAGACTCCATTCCACCTCAACCAAATTATGCTCCTTACAAGCTGCCTTTTTAGCTACACTTTGTCGATAGAGAACTTCTGAGGGAGTTGCTTTATAGGCTTTTAAAAGATCATTTAGCTCACTTTCCAAAATTGAGCCTTCTTTAAGTGTTATGAATAAGCTATTTCCTTAGCCCTCAAAGAAGCCTTAAAGGCATCCCTGACAACCCCCTGAAAACCTCTGGGTCCTCATTCAAAGAAAAAAAAAACTTTAATGTGGGAAGCAGTATTTTCCAAAATGTCTTCTCTAGTCAAAATTACCAGGTCCATGCACCAGTGTTCCAAGCCAAAGGAACGCCCCAAATCTAGAGTAGCTTTTAAAGGAGCATGATCCAAAATTAAAATGGGCAAATACTGCAAAGCTGTTAAATTCTGTAGTAAAGATTTGGAAAAAAATAAAATAATCAATCCAACTGTAAGTCACATGTATGGAAGAGTAATAGGAGTAATCCCAGACAGTTGGATAGTGAATCCTCCAAATGTCACAAAGACCCAAGATGGGACTGAACACCAACTAATTGGAACGATTTGCTAGTTGCTAAAGGGGCTAAAGAAGATTGAGCCATAATAACGTCAAACACTAAATTCAAGTCTCCCTCCAAAGAGTATCCCACTAAAGTGGAGCCAACCTCAATAAAAGTTTCTGATAGAAATGGAAGTCATCAAAGTTAGGACCATACGTGTTAACCAAGTGAACAGGTCTGTTGAAAAGAAGCCAAGAAACCATCAACTATCTGCCCGAAGTGTCTTTAAGATTTAACTGGCATGTAAAAGCAACCTTCTTATTAACTAAAAGTGCAACCCCATGGGCACATGAGGTGAAAGAGGAATAATAAACTTCTTTCACCCATTTCCTCCAAAGTTTTAAATGTTCTGCATCTGTGAGGTGCATTTCTTGAAAGAACACCACTCCCACCTGTTTCCTTTTCAAACATGCCAAGACACACTTCTGTTTTATTGGGTGATTAGACCCTCTAATATTGCAGGTGACAAAACACAGCTAGGCGCCATGGGTAAGCTGGAAGTTAATAGTTAACATCAGCTCCCATCCCCAACTCCTCAGTCTCCCAAAGAACCCCCAACAGAAATGGAATTACACTGTGAAAGACATCTATAAAAAAAGGAAAAAAGGAAAAGAAAAGGGAAACTACAAACAAACAGTATGACAATAACATGTGAACAACTCCAAAGAGATTCACCCTGCAACTGGCAAAAGGAAACCCACTCGTATAACAGGAACAAGTCAGCATTGACATGGATTGCCGACAAGACAGTCTGCAAAGATTCACAAGCAGTTATCAAGCAGGGAAACCCAATAAGTAAATGATTGCAGTACAGCCTTTGTGAGTAATATAAGGAAACAAATTCCAAGAACTGTAAAAAATATATAACCAGTAAAGACGTGCCCTCTCTGGGGCACTTAACACTTATCATATGTATGATCCTATTATATCACAGAGGCACCATTAAGAATTCCAGACTAATATAATAAAATAGCCAGGCTTGATAGTTACAGGGCAGTGCCAGTAATACCAGCCTAAGAGCAAAGAGGCTCAGTAAACCCAGAATACCTGGGAAATGAAAAGACAGCACAGCCTGAAGAACTAGAATCACCTCCCCAATTTTTTATCAGGGTATATCTCAGATGATGGGTGGTGTGCCCCCTCTGGAAACATGACAGAGGTGAATATACCCCCTACAACAAGCCAAAGACTGTGGATCCAAAAATACAGTGGGAACACAAGACCAGCCCGGAGACAGGAGACCCTGCTCCCCAAGGTCAAGAGATATGAACCCCAATTACATAATCCTGATGGGATGGCCTCCCTCCCACACAAAGAATAGCAGCTGATGTACTAGCCCTCCTGCAGCACTAAAACCATACCAAATAAGCATAGCTAATTAATAACATGGATAAGGACAAAGGACAAATGTTCAAAAGTCCAAGCCTATGACCAATCACATGTATTGTTTAAACAAAAGTTCCTGCACAACTCAATATCTTGAAAATAGCAGCTTCACAGTCGAGTGCTTGATTTAAGCAGTACATAAAAGTAGAAACAAGCATGTCATTATGATTGACCCAGAAGCAAGCATAGCGAGGGTCTTCCTAGAGGAGGGGTTTGGGCAGACTGGATGGGCCATGGAGTCCTTTTCTGCTGACAGATTTCTGTGATTCTATGATATACCCAAAATCAAATCTGCTTGTAGCATAGAAGGCAGTCAACCCACCAAGAAATCATAAACTCAAACACAAGTTTATAGTTACAGTAGGCTACAACTGTACCAGCACAAAGTTCAACCTCCAAAGAATGAAGAGTAGCAAACGTAGAAAGCAATTCCTTCACTTATCTGGCAACAAATCTGAAAAGTCCTTGGTCTTGTCTGCATCTGTAAAAACTGTGGTGCCCTATTAACAATAATTTTAAACTTTGCCAGCATTAGTAAAACACATACATAGTTATTCAGATGCAGTAGTTGTTTAGTTGCATCAAATGTCTCTCCTTTATCTGTCAAAGCTGCACTGAGATCTGGATACATTGAGATAGAGGAGACCAAGACTGAATGTTCCCTCTCTTCTCACTTTATGCAGGAACAGTTCTTTTCTCTAAATCTGTGAATTCTAATATAAATAGAGAGGATTGCTCACCTTCTGTCCCCATGGGATTGGGGTTCAGTGTGCCCGCTCAACTGAATTTTTATTACCAGTATCAGCACCCACAAAGGCCAGAATTAATTCTGAAAAATATGGATGATATAATAACTCTATTCACCTTCTGTTACTCCAATCAATTTAATACTGTGAGCGCAGTCATGGTTCTCCATTGCATCCACTTTGTTTAACAAAAAAGTAATGTGTTTTTCATGGGGAGGACCCGACCTCCAATGGACAAACTGCCCTCCACTCAACACCAACCTCCTCCACCTTCTCAACCCACTGGGTCAGATCCATCACCTTCTTTGGCACAAAATGTAAGTCTTTTTCAAGCCAGCCAAAGATTCATTTACCAGTACTGAGGGACTAGAAGCGGCTCAGCTTGGTCAGGCAGGCCACTACTTGCAAGGCCTTCTCTTGTCAGGGTGGCTTTGGGACACAGCAGTTAGCAAAATCGGCAGAATTATCTTCTGATTTCTGATCACTTGGTTTCCCCATTTAGTGCATTGGCGAAAAATCACCAGATCTATCAAACTGCAACTATAAGACCTCTGAGTTGTTTATATTAGAAAAAGAGCCCAGAGAGATGTATGTTACTCGCACGATATCCATCTTGGAATCCTCTCCTATTGTATGTCATCATTTTGAAAATAAAGCCATTTAAAAACTGAAACTTGCCTGACTTAGTGAATCCTGTAAGTGACTGCGCATTATTCTATGGGATAAAATTGTACCCTACAGGCCAGCCCATTGGTGCAGTAGGTGACTGCTAACAATGCTGGCAACCCAAGTTCAGGAATGAGCAAGGACCACCAGGGTATGGCCATGAGGGAGAAGGATTAAGCATCTCAAAGGATGTTCTCCTTCTCAGGGGAAGAAGTTTTTGATCTGAGACCTTACTTTTCCCTCTGGTTTCTATGAACATTAATTATTTATAATGTATAGGGAGCCCTTGTTACTGTCTGAATTCACTGAATTCAGACAGTTTACCACGTAGTTATGGTATTGATGTGAAATCAAGAGGTTGTTAACCCCTCTTGACTACATCATATCAATACTGTAACAACGTGATCCACAGTGTGCATGCTCAAATTCAGGGCCATGGCAGTGAACGCCACTATAGAGAGAGCATGGAATCGGCAGAACGAACAAAAAAAGTAAGTTTGTTTTAGCCTCTATCATGGGGCTTCTGACCAAGGGCCGCAGCAGTTTCTCCATTAACTTTTATAATGTATTTAGCCCCATAAACTATAAAAGCAAATGGATGGGCAACGAACAATAACCGCACTGATCGCATCTCTCGGTTTCCATGACAACTGTAAATCTCTAGCTGCGCTCTTGAGGGTTTACCTAGTTGTCACGGAAACTGCTCGATGAGATTAGAACGTAGTTATTGTCTGTTGCCCATCCATTATCCTCTACGTGTTTGAACTATATAGAAGAATTCTATGAATTATTAGGTGCACTATACTGTGCATTTTAGGAACAAATGTATCTATGCTGTTGATACACCAGACGTTTATATGTGGCAGTGGTGGTTTTCCCTCTCTAATGGGCTCAGAAACTACATTGGTAGTTTTCCATAGCTGAAGAGTAGATAATATGAGGGATTCTGGGGGCACTCATCACCTGTATTTTAGATGTTCCCATTATGACTTAATTATTACTTACAATAATCCATTTGGGTTAGTCCTGCAATGATTGGTTTGCAGATTAGTACAAATAGATAGATAGACAGACAGACAGACAAATAGATTGATTCCTCTCTAAAGTAAATGATTTTAAATGATTTGGCCCCTTATGATTATCTGCACAGTGAAAAATGGGTATAGTTCCTTTTTCTCTGGGGGCAACTGCTGGTCTATCTCGACCTGTCTTTGAATGATTTTTTAAACAATGGTTAAAACTGTTGTTATAGATTCCTTTCAGTTATCTCTATTGTGCATATTTGCACATACATTATTATATTGCAATGAATTTACAACTACATTTTGATGTTCACTAGGTGGAGTATTAAGTTATACTGTATGTCCTTATACAGTTTAATGACGTACCTTTGAATATTCATTAGCATAATTATAAAGAAGCATCTGTGAGCACTAAGCATCACCCTCTGATGAAACCTGTTTGAGGCGAATGCACACTGGGTGGTTACCTGCGGTGTAGTCTCAGTTGATAAATTCTCATTCACTGCTCTTCAGTGCATGCGGCTGTTTTGTTATTCCCTGTCGGAGGGACAGTCACTGCCTACACCACAATGCAGCCACCTAGGTGACCATAGGTGGAAGTGCAACAGAGGCAGAGTGAGAGAACAGACGTCAATCAGGCTAGAGGATGCCAAGCCATCATGCACATGTTCCAGTCTCATGTGCCCCATGCCCTACGGAACCCAATAGAGGTGGAAGCACCAAGGAAAAAAACACTCTGAAGAAAGGTTACCGCCAGGCTCCACACCATCAACTGCAGCACTCACCTCCTGAGGCTGGTGAGGATATCATGGGGAACCCTGGGGCAGGCCCTGATGACCAAAGTCCCACTGTGGGGACACCATGGGGAGTCAAAGGAAGCAAGGGGTAAGTTTCAGGAAAGACAGGAGACCAGACTGGGAAGAAGACTGGCAGAAGTAGACTGACCAGAGCAGAAGAGCACAATGAGCGAGTTAGGCTCCTGATTGGCTACTGGATCACTCATTAATGTCTTAGAAACTAACCCTCCAGCTGCCAACTGACATTGTGTGGCTTGCAATGTCTTCAGTGTAAGACATACTCATGCCAAACTGCTCGCTCCTTACCAGTCTATAACAAAACAAAACAGAAAAAGTAAATTTAAAAAATCCAAAAACAAAGGATATTATTACGACTGGACTTATAATTGCAATAACTAACTTTAAGAACTGCTTCATAGATGTGTATGCGTTTTATAGTTTAATGCATCTCTACAACACAATTAAAATGAGGGTTTGCTAATCAGGCAATAACAAGTGTTTAATGATGTTCTACTGTATTCATTTTTTATATTTATTTTCATCTGTAATCCCATTTTATTTAAATTGTGATAGTATCAATGTAGGTTGCCTGATTGTTGAAGTAATTTATAGCTGTAACTTGTGCAATGCAGAAACATGTCCACCTTGTAAATATGATTAAGTTATGCCCTAATGTGTAACTGTCCTCAAAACCTGTCTAAAAATAAAGATTTTGTTATTATTTTACTACTACTTTAAGCCAGTCATTTCCTTGAATTAATGATTGTCTGAGGGAGGGCTTGAGGCTGTGCCTTGGGCCAATCATCCACCCAACAAGTCCTATCCCTCAGAAATGACCATCTTATTGGTCATTATTGCTTAAATAATAACTGAGACAGTCCACACATTCAAAGATTTCATTGTAACAGTGTACTGTTTCAGGGCTCAGTGTAGACCACACATTGCTGTTTCAACTGACTCACTTACCCAAACGAACAGAGAGCAAACCCTGTGATGAACCAGACTGATTCCTCAACCCAGGTTGTCGGCATTACAAGCAATAGCTCTAATGTTGCGTCGCTGGGCCGGCCTCACAATACAATATTCTGGGTGGGGCCTGGCTATGGATCTGTATTGTGGTAAGATTACTTCCATTGATCTATGCTCCTCTCGCTTTTTATGCATCCAAACACATACTTTTGTGACAGCTTCCGAACATTTTTCTTGTGAGATCTGTATTATGACCCCCAAGGTCTCTTTCCTAATCCATCTTTGTCAGTGTTATGCCATTAAACCTGTAATCCCTCTGCTTGATCCCTGTCCATTAATTCATTACTTTCAATTGGTTTAAAATGAACTGAAATGTCTGCCAACTTCCCTAGCTCATTTGGGTTTTCCTGTAGGTTTCCCCACCATGCCATTTATAAAAACATTGAGCAGTAACAGTCAAGCATTGTACCCTAAAGGGCTCCTTTCATTATACCTCTCAAGTATTTCCCATACATACAGACCCTCTGTCTCCCATCACCTGACCAATACCTCATTCATCTTAATAAATGTCCAGTTATACTCAAGATATGATGAACCCCATTCTTGCAGAACACTGAGGACTTGTACCAACACCAAGTGCTCACTTTGTCCTGTTATTAGTTGTAATTAAAATGCTCCCTTCAAGTGTCTTATCTATGCTACTGTTAACCTGTCATGGCTAAACCTATCTGCTCTAAAACTGATTCACTGCTGTTGGAATATATAAAGTGCACAGACGAAAACATTTTCCAGTCTCATTCAGTTGTGAAAGACATTATAAAACCTGCTTTATAATCTTTGAGAATAAACTATCAGAAGCTTATATACAGTACATGCTACTTTTTTCTGCCTCATGCAATACATACAGAATGTAGAATGCATTTACTGATTATAGATATCATTTAAAAAGTATGAAGAAATGCAAATTAGCTTTTATTCAATTTTAAACCTTTAAATTGATATCAAAACATTAATTTGAAGTCCACATAGATGGAATGAAATGTGTTTGGCACAGATTATGCCTTTATTAGACTGATGCCAAATCGGAGCTGAAGGACAGGATTGCACTGGGAATTAAGGGGAACAATAAACAATTCTTTTAGTATGCAGGGAACAAAAGGATAATTAAGTAGTAGGTCAGGTCTCTGACTATCAGTGAGGACAGAGAACCTTTGAGAGACCCATGAGATCTGACAAAAATACTAAACAATTGCTTTCTTTCAGTGTTTAGCCAGAAAGACATGTAATCAAGTCCATCTGGTAGGGGTAGGAGAAAGGAGTGGTTAGGACAATCAGAACGCAGTACTGATCATGCCAGAGCTTGTGATTAAGAAGTAATAAAACAGAGTAAATCCCTAGGACAGAGGCATCCACCCAAAGGTGAGGGTGAAGTTGAAGGCATTATAAATAAATCTGTTTGCAAAATATATTTTATAATAGTAATTTTTATTTATATAAGCGCATTTCCAGTTTCAAAGTGCTGCACGTACAAAACCTTACAATAACCTAAAACTAACACAAATTCAACTTCAATTTAAAACTTCCCCAATCCTAAATATCAGTCATTAAAAGCTTGCTGGAAAAGATGTGTTTTCAGGCTGGTTTTAAAGCTCTCCATGTCCTGCACTCTCTAATCTGACGAGCTAGAGAGTTCAAGCAGGGATAGTGCCGCAAACATAAATGCCTGGGCACCAGATGTTTTTACGCACCCTGGGAACCCCAACAACACCTCATCAGATGAGCAGAGAGGGATGGCCGGGCCAGGGAACCAGGAGCTCTTGCAGGTAACTCGTCCCTGTCCATGCAGGGCTTTGTAGGTCAGCGGACCGATCTTAAAGGTGATCTGCCACTGTATGGGCAGCCAGTGCAGAACCACAGCATAGGAGTAATATGACTAGGCGCAATGACCCAGTCAACAACCGAGCCACTGTGTTCTGCACCAGCTGCAAGTGGCAGATATCAACCCTAGAGCCCCAGGTAAAGAGTTACAGTAATCAAAGTGAGGGTCACTAAGGCATGGATCAACGTGGGCAAATCATCGGATGGAACAAGGTGTTTAATTCTGGCGATGTTCCTAAGATGGTAAAAGGAGGACTTGACGACTGCCGACACCTGCGCACACAGCGTTAGTCCATCACCAAGAACTACCCCCAGATCACGCACCCGTTCAGAGGTGGGCAGTTGTACACCATGAAGCCAAAGTCCAGATGGTAAACCCACCACCCACCTCTCTGTCCGGTGCCCAGGATACACTACCAACACCTCAGTCTTCCTGAAGTTCAATTTCAACCAGCTATCCTTCATCTAGTCATGGATCTCCACCAGACAGCTGTTAAACGATGATACCGCACTATCCTGGTCGGGCGCAAAAGACAGATAGAGCTGGGTATAATCAGCACAGCAGTAAAACCTCAGCCCATATTGTCTTACAATGTCTCTGAGGGGTAGCAAATACACTGTGAACAACATGGGGGATAGCACCGAGCCCTGAGGGACCCCACACGGCAGAGAGAATGGTTCAGAGGAAAAAAATCCCAGATACCACCCTCTGAGACCTGCCGGCAGGAAAGAGTGAAACCATCTGAGAACTGGACCAGCCAGGCCACAGATAACCCTCAGAGCGCTCAAGCAGCTCCCATGGTCCACAGTGTCAAACACTGAGGAGAGATCCAGAAGTACCAAGATAGAACAGTGTTTCTGGTCCCTCGCCATCAGGAGATCATTGAGCACCTGAACCAGAGCAGTCTCGGTGCTAGGTCTCTTCCAGAAGCCTGACTGGAGAGGACTGAAGATATCATGGATGGTAAGATGGTTCTCCAGTTGCAGCGCAACCACTTTCTCAATCACCTTCCCAACAAAGGAAAGGTTAGAGATAGGTCTGTAGTTGGCACAGTTGTTCGGGTCCAAAGAAGCTTTCTTAAGAAGTGGTGTTACCACCACCTCCTCCTTCAGGGAGTTAGGGAATTCTCCCGAGTCTAAGGAGCACCAAACAATCTGTGCGAGGATTGGGCCAATAAACTCAATACACCCCAATAATAGGCATGTAGGGCCCGGATCCAAACTACAGCATGTCGGCCACAAATTCTGGACAATTCGCATGATATTCCCCATCTCCGGCCAGTCAAAAGAACTCCAGGTTGACCGAGAGGAGTGACCAAATACCGACCACCATCAACTCCCATAGAAGGCGTTGAGTGGATCTCGGCCCTGATGTCGGCCACCTTATCCACAAAAAATCGAGCGAACTCCTCGCACTTAATTTGTGAAAATGCTCTTCGAACTTGCAGACAGGATGGGTTGCACAACCTGCTACAGTTTGAAAGAGCTGAGCTGGTCGGTTTTGAGCAGCAGCAATCTCGTTGGACGGGAATTCTGCCTTCTTACCCGTGATTGCTGATTGATAGCATTGATAATGTTCTATCAATCTAAAGTGGTCAGCCTCAAGGGACGATTTCTGCCAGTGATGTTCTAACCTTCGTCTGACTCATCTCAACTCCCTCAAAGTTCCATCAAACCAGGGGAGCCAAGGGCAGAGAGAGAGCGGGCGAACATGGACAGGGGCAATGGAATCCAGAGCCTCAGTGATGGCCCTATTATAGGCCAAAACTAGACTCTCTGGGTCCTCGCCTGCCCACAGAACTCCCAATAGGTCTAACACCGCCTGAAGGCCTTCAGGGGTTACTCCCCTCAGTGGGCGGTATTTGACCATCTCACAGGGGAAGGCCTATGGGGGCTTCTTAGAATGAGATTAATGCAGAAGACTGGAGAACAGTAAATGTTCCACTCTTCAAAACAGTATTTAAATCTGAACAGGATAGTACAGGCTTTGAGATGCACGCCAGTGTTTTCTAAGGTGCTACAAGCAATTAGCAAGGATATGAACACTGAGCATGTGGAAGAGCAAAACATGTTTCCCAATACCAACCATGGTTTCATGAAAATCAGTATCTGACAAACCAATATGATTCCTTTTTTGAAGCAGTAACCAGAGAGTATGACAAGGAAAGGGTGGTTTACATCATCTGTCTTGACTTCAGTAAGGCTTCTGACCCTATGCCACATTAGAAATTAATGAAAAAAGTAGTTAATTATAGGGACAATTACTCTTGTATGAGGTAGATAACAAATTTACAGAAAACACAAGGAAAATAGTACAAACAAGAGATGTAACTTAAGTGATTAAAATGTTTTATTGAGTCAAACGGGACCAATGGCTCCTAGTAACCTCATGCTTTGACATGTGTGGCATCTTTGTCAGAGGCTCTTTGACGAAGGTGAAGCATACATCGCAGTTCCAGGGTTACTATGAGCCATTTTGTCCCATATGCTTCAATAAAGCACTTCAATCACTTATGTTTCATCTCCCGCTTCTACTGCTTATGTTTTTCAGTTACTGTTGTGCCTTAGACACGCGGCACCAGTTGATTCACTGAGAATGTCCTGCAATATTCATATAGAGATAACAGATTGGCTAGCCAACATGAAGCAAAGGATAATACAGGATGGGTAGTTCTCAGAATGGAAGTATGCCACAAGTAGAATCCTCAAAACAACACCAATTGAGACTATCTCACTAACCCAATCTTTAAATATATTATGATGCCTTATAATGAACCCTTGCTCTGCCTCGGACTGATATATCTGTCCAGATTTCCTATACATTCTAATTCTATCAGCAGTCTAAAGTTTAAACATTTAACATTTCATTGCCACATGGCTACTTCATCAGGAATATGGATTTCTTCTGTAATTAATCTGCAAATGTTCAAAATCTGTTCTAATATTTACATATGTACATGAAATAAAGTAACAGAACTTTTATTAATATATAAATTCATGGGTCTGTGTGATAACGGTGATCGTAGAAAGGCAATCGCCAATTAGGGCAAATGTACATCAGTGAAAATCCATTTCGCCGATGTACCCTCCCGGCCACTGCAAAAAGGCACTGGGAACTTGATTTTTTTTTTGTTTATGCGGGGGAGCTGTTCACCCCCTACTGAAGATTCTAAACTCCAGCGGGGTGCATGTCGGGGGGGGTGAAAAAGAAAAAACATTTAATTTCTTGGACCGGCGCAAAAATCCTGATCTCGAGCACCAAACTTGCCACCCTCCCAACCACAGCCTGCAGAAACTCCTGCAAGCCGCACAGCCAGCAGCCCACTAATAGTTCTACATTTCACAAACCCTCCCTCCTCTTCCGCCTGTGCATGCGTCTGTGCTCACTCTCCCCCACACACAACACGTATACATATAGCAACAGGATGTCGCTATACCCACATTGCCCCCCATCCACGAGCCCTGAGAATAGGCACTGCCATACCTCTCAACTGCTATGAATTTTGCATAGTGCTATGATTTTCACACTCAAATTTACCCTTGCTCTGCAGGGATTTACTGATGTTCCTCATAATGTTAGAGCTATTTCTGGACATACAAACTATTAAATCATTGAACTAAGTTGATAGAAACATTCCTTATAACTATGTGGGGCCTAATACCTGTAGACATATTATTGTTTAAAATAAGAAAGTGCTCCACATTCTGGCCCTTTGCTATGATTTGTGAAGGCCAGTGCTATGATTTTAATGCTAAGAGGTTGAGAGGTATGGGCACTGCTATTGAGTCGCCCTTTTTGTAAGTGCTTAATAGCGGTTACCCTTCTCAGAGGATACCTCAATTCATTGGTAATATATATTTTATCACTCTTTGAGCATCTTTGTGTAATAGTAAGGTAAATAAACACATTTTAGTAGGAGGATACAGCAAAAATAAAAACCAAAAGGAGGTTAAAAATGTTAATGTCCTTAACAAAATAATATCCTTAATTACAGCAGCAGTGCAGCAAAAAATGTTTTTCCACAAAAAGCTAGTTTCAGCTACAGTTAATAAAAATATTAGCATACCTATCAAATCTACTTTTCTAGATACCTCCCATGCTCTGCACTATGACTTATTTTATTTTCTAGATCCTACATAAGAACATAAGAAAGTGCCGGCAGAAGGGGACCGTGTGATCCATCTAGTCTGCCCGTGTAGGCTACCCCCCCTCCTAGTCTCTTAAGTTCCCTAGATTTCCACAGTGCCTATCCCACGCTAGCCTTGACTCCCTCACTGTTTTTGACGCCACAACCTCTGGGGGTAGACTGTTCCAGGGCTTCAACACCCTTTCATTGAAGAAGAACTTCCTGCTGTTTGTTTTGAAACTACCTGCCTTGAAGCACATGCTGTGCCCCCTTGTTCATGTTGACATGTTTTCTCTGAAGAGGTCTTGTGTTTTCACTGAGTGGATTCCTCTGAGGTATTTAAATGTCTGTGTCATATCCCCTCTGTCCCTTCTCCTTTCCAATGAGTACATGTTGAAATGGTTTAGTCTTGATTCATAAGGTTATTTGTTTCGTTTATGAATCATCTTGGTAGCTCTCCTCTGCACTGCCTCCAGGTGATTCCTATCCCTCTTGAGGTGCAGCCTCCAGAACTGGATGCAATGCTCCAGATGTGGCCTCACCAAGGAACTGTATAGCGACATCATCATTTCCCTTTTTCTACTTGTGGTACACCTATCTATGCATTCGAGGGTGCTGGTAGCTTTCTGAGCAGCCTTTTTGCATTGCCTGGTTGTCTTTAAATCATCAGATATGAGTACTCCCAAATCCCTCTCAACCCTTGTTTCTGTAAGCTGTTTCCTTCCTGGGGTATATTTCATGCCTGGGTTTCTTCTCAGAGCATAACCTTACACTTCTTGGTGCTGAATTTCAGCTGCCATTGTTTTGACCATTCTTCCAGCTTTTGTAGATCGGAGCCCATTCCTGAGAACCCCTCTGGCATATCTACTCTGTTGCAGAGCTTGGTGTCATCCGCAAACAGGCATACCTTTCCCTGCAAACCATCTGCAATGTCACTGATAAATATGTTAAATAGGATTGGCCCCAGCACTGATCCTTGGGGGGGGGGGGACTCCACTGGTCACCTAGAAACATAGAAACATAGAATTTGACGGCAGATAAGGACCGCTTGGCCCACCCAGTCTGCTCATTTCCCTACCTGATGGATAAGCTGCAGATTCTAGTTAATCAACAGCTTACTTCCTCCTGCCCCCCACTAGAATTGCCTTATGCCTGTCCCATGCATTCTTGAATTCTCCCACTGTTCCTGACTCCACAACCTCCTCAGGAAGGCTGTTCCATGCATCCACAACTCTCTCTGTGAAAAAATACTTTCTAACATTACCTCTGAGCCATCCCCCCTCTGTCTTCAAATTGTGTCTCCTTGTTCTTGAAAGATACTACCCTCTTGTACCTTGCTAATTCCCTTGAGATACTTGAAAGTTTCTATCATGTACACCCTCTCCCTTCTTTCCTCAAGGGTATACATATTAAGCTGCTTTAGTCTCTCCTCGTATGTCTTCTGGTGCAGACCTTGCACCATTTTGGTTGCCCTCCTCTGAACAGCCTCCACTCTATGTCTTTGCAGAAATGGGGTCTCCAGAACTGCACGCAGTACTCAGATGGGTCTCACTAACTGTCTGTGAGAGGGATAACAACTTCCTGTTTTCTACTGTTGATGCCTCTCCATATGCATCCAGTATCCCCAGCCCTCCCTACTGCCTTCTCACATTGCTTGCCCACCTTTAGATCATCTGATATAATTACTCCTAGGTCTCTTTCGATTTTTGTTGTTGTTGTTATTAACTCACCCCCCATTGTGTACTCTTCCCCTGGGTTTTTGTTTCCCAGATGCATTACCTTGCACTTCTTTGCATTGAATCTGAGCTGCACGTATTTGACCATTCCTCCAACTTTGCCAAGTCCCTTTTCATTCTTTCCACCCCACCTTGTGTATCAACCCTGTTGCAGATCTTTGTGTCATCTGCAAAGAGGCATACCTTTCCTTCCAGGTGCTCTCCAATGTCACTTATAAAGATATTAAAGAGGACTGGTCCCAGTACCGAACCCTGCGGTACCCCGCTAGTTACCCTCCTTTCTTCACTGTGGACTCCGTTTACTATTACCCTTTGCATCCTGTTGTCCAGCCAGTTTTTTATCTAGGCTACCACCTTGGGACCCACTCCAAAGCTGGCTAACTTGTATATTAATCTTTTGTGTGAGACTGTGTTGAATGCCTTGCTAAAATCTAGGTAGGCCATATCCACAGCCCCTCCCTGGTCTACTAGTTTGGTCACCCAGTCAAAGAAATCTATTAGGTTCATCTGACATGACCTTCCTGCTGTGAAACCATGCTGCCTTGGGTCCTGTGCCCCACTGGCCTCTAGGTACTCAACAATTCTTTCATTCAGAAGTGATTCCATCATTTTCCATACCGCTGAAGTCAAACTAACTGGTCTGTAGTTTTCTGCCTCTGCCCTGCTCCCACTTTTGTGAAGTGGAATCACATTTGCCCTCCTCCAGTCCTCAAGTACCACTCCAACCTCCCATGATTTGTTAAAGAGAGTAGTCAGTGGCGTTACTAGTTCTACCCTTAGTTCTTTTAGTATTCTTGGGTGAATCCCATCAGGCCCCATTGCCTTGTCCACCCTCAGTTTCAAGAGTTCTTTCAAAACCCTTTCTTCTGTGAATGGACTGGTATCTGCCCCCCTATTCAGAGTTTCTCCCTTGTTTGGTTTAGGCACCTCCCACTCCTCATCTGTTGTGAATACTGAGCAGAAATATTCATTCAGTATCCCTGCTTTTTCACTGTCACCCTCTGCCCACATTCCTCCCCTTTATTAAGTCTCTGTATCACTCCCTTGGTCTTTCTTCGCCTCCTAATGTACCTATAAAAGGTTTTATCCCCCTTCTTAACAGAGTTGGCTATCTTTTCCTCAGTTTGTGCCTTTGCTATTCTGACTGCCTTCCCTGCCTCCTTCTGCTTTAACTGACAAATGTCTCTGTCCTGCTCCTTCTGTGTTTCCTTATATTTCCTGAATGCTATCCTTTTCTCCTTAACTGTCCCTGCCACCTCTTTTGAGAACCATAGTGTTTTTTCCCCCTCCCCTCCCTTGACTGAATGCCATTTACCAGAACCTTCTGGGTTCTCCCTTGGAACCAGTTCCTAATCCAGTTGACAATTTTATGTCCCACTCCTGTGTGTTCCACTTTATTTATTAGCCTCCTATGTGGAGCGAGTCAAACACCTTACTAAAGTCCAGATACACTACATACACTGCTCCCCAGGTCCACTGTTCTGGTCACATATCAAATAAATCCATCATGTCTGTCTGGCACACATCCCTGCTGCGAAGCCATGCTGCTTTGGATCCAGTTGGCCAATTGCTTCTAGATGCTATACTATCCTTTATTTCATTAATGTTTCCATTATTTCCCCCACCACTGAGGTGAGGCTGACTGGACGGTAGTTTCCAGTGTCTTCCTTGCTCCCGCTTTTGTGCAACTGTACCACCGTGGCTTTTTTCCAGTTGTCTGGTACTATACCTCTCTCCAGGGACTTGTTGAAGAGGTCTGCTAATGGGGTAGCAAGTTCATCTCCGAGCTTGTTTAGTATTCTTGGGTGTACACCATCACGTCCCATTGCTTTGTCAGTCTTTAAGTTTTTAAATTCTTTCAGGACCCTTTCCGTTGTGAAGGGATTTGTGTCGGCTTCGCTGGTGTGGTGTCCTTTGTTTCTTTTTTTTTAACCAGGAGAGACACACTAAGCTGAAGCTTGTTTACAGGCGCGACCTGGGAGCACAAGAAAGTTAAGTGACTTGCTTAGGGTCACACAGTATGCAAGTAGGGGCTCTGGGATTCAAACCTTGGTCTCTAGGTTTGCAGCTCAGAGCCTTAAACTCTGCATTATACTGCCTCCTTCTTTGCTGAGTACTGGCCCTCTTCCCTGCTCCTCTTTTGAGAAGTCTGGCAGAAGTATTCATTTAGAACCTCTGTCTTTTGTTTGCCAGATTCAACATCCTGCCCCTCTTTAGTCTTTAACTGAACACTACCTCCCTTAGTTTTCTTTTTCTCTCTTATAGGCCAAAAGGGTGATAAACTTTTCCAGTATATAGAAGAGAAAAGCAAGGAGTAAAAGTGGAAGGAGTTTCGAGAAGGCAGAGGTGCTAAATAGGTACTTCTGCTCAGTCTTTAAGGTGGAAGGGGAAGAAAGGGCACCGTTATAAGGGAGAGGGGAAGGGATGACATAAAGATGGATCCTAACCTGATCAGTGAGGACAGTGTGAGAGAGGAATTAGGCAGATTGAGGGTGGACAAGGCTATGGGTCCGGATGCCCTGCATCCTGGGGTACTCAGAGAACTAAGGGAGGAGCTGGCGGCACCTCTAGTGAGGTTGTTTAACTTGTCCCTGGATACAGGGTGGGTGCCAAAAGATTGAAAGGGGGCAGACGTGGTGCCACTTCACAAGAGTGGCAGCAGGGAGGAGGTGGGCAATAATCACCCGGTCAGCCTCACCTCGGTGGTGGGCAAGGTAATGGAGGTGATATTAAAAGAAAGGATGGTCAGCTACTTGGTGGAAAGTGGGCTGCAGGATGTCCGTCAGCATGGCTTCACTCAAGGGAGGTCATGCCAGATGAACTTGATCGAATTTTTCGATTGGGTGAAGACAGTGGTAGATCAGGGAAGGGCAGTGGACGTGATCTATCCAGATTTCAGGAAGGCATTCAGCTGTCCCTACAGAAGGCTGGTAAGTAAGCTGGAAAGCTTGGGGTGGGACAGAAAATTACAAGGTGGGTGGAGAACTGGCTAATGGGCAGAGGCCAAAGGGTGGCAGTAAATGGGGTACATTCCAGGGAGGTAGGGGTAATGAGTGGGGTCCCCAGGGGTTGCTGCTGGGGCCCATCCTATTTAACATCTACACCAGTGACATAGCAGAGGGGCTGCAGGGGAAGGTCTGCCTATTTGCAGATGATATGAAGATCTGAAATAGGGTGAACATCCCAGGGGGAGTGGAGGCTATGAGGGAAGATCTAAGATTGCTGGAGGAAGGTCAGAAACCTGGCAGCTGAAATTCAATGCCAAACAGCGCATAGTAATGCACATGGGGTGGAATAACCCACAAGCAAATTACACACTGAGGGGGATTTAATTAAGGCAACTGAGCAGGACAGGGATATGGGGATTTTAATTTCAGATAATCTTACAGTGTGGACCCGATGTAGTAGGCGGTGGAGCAAGTGAATAGAATGCTGGCATGCATAGGGAGAGGTATAACAAGCAGAGAGAGAGGTGCTGATGCCATTTTTCAAATCCATGTTGAAGCCTCAGCTGGAATATGGGGTCCAATTCTGGAGATCTCACCTATGCAAGGATATAGATGGAATTGAAATGGTTCAGAGAAGGGCCACTAAAATGGGTACATGGGTTGAAGGAAAGTCTACAAGGAGAGGTTGAGGGAGTTGGATCTGTATCCTCTGGAGACTAGAAGGAAGATAGGGGACATGATAGAAAGGTTTAAATACGTAGAGGGGTTTAATAAGGTTGGGGAGCTTATTCATAGGAAAATTAGGTGCTAGAACTAGGGGTCATAATCTAAGGTTAGCAGGAGGAAGGTTTAAGGGCAATGTGAGGGGCATTACTTCACTGAGAGGTGGTGGAGCTCTGGAACAGTCTGCCAGAGCAGGTGGTGGGGTCAAACAGTTGAGGGATTCAAGAGGTTATGGGACAGACACAAGGGTTTGAACAGGGGACGGGGGGAATCTCTGGATGAGGGGGACAAGTAGGGAGGGGGGTAAGGGACAGACTCAATGGGCCAAAAGGGTCCTTTTCTGCCATTACATTTTTATGATTCTATGATATCTGTAGAAGGTCTTGTCCCTCTTTATTATTCCCTTCGCTGGTCTCTCTTCTGCTTGATCTATGACTATCCTAATAGCTTTACCCATTTCCTTATCCTTTCTCTGTATTTTTCCCTGTCACTGTCCTTCTTTGTTTCTTTATACTTCTTGAAAGACCTTTTTTTCTCTTATACTGACCGCTGTTTGTCTAGAAAACCAAAGAGGTTTTCTCCTCCTTTTAGTTTTACTTATCTATTTGGTGCATTCTGCTGTTGCCAGATTGATTGCACCTTTTATGGCCTTCCAGCTTTCCTCCACACTTTCCCCCGTTACAACTTTGAGATTGTTTTTAATGCTTGTTTTTAATTTGCCAAAGTTGGCTTACCTGAAGTCTAGAATCTTCAGTTTTGTGTGACTTGTTTCTTCTGTTCTATTGACTGTGAGCCAGACCAACCTGTGGTCATTTGACCCAAGATTTACTGACTACATCGACGTATGTGATCCTGGTACTGTCATAAAAGTACAAGGTCCAGGATTGCATTTTCCTGGTGGGTAACCACACCAGCTGTTTTAGTTCTGCTTCTTTTAAAGCCTTGAGAATTCCATGCTCCTGGCTGAGGAGGCCATGGAGGAGGACCAGTCTATGTCAGAGACTGAAGTCTCCGACGAGCAATAAGTTGCCTTTATCAGCCATCGTCAGGATGGTTTCCATCAACTCTTTATCTGTCTGTCTGCTGAGACAGGGTTCTGTAGATCAGTCCCATTCAGATGGGGGATTTTTCCCCAGGTCCTGAGTGACCCATAGGGATTCAGTCTCAGTGCGTGCCATCTGCACCTCTGAGGCCTTGATTTCTTCACTCACGTAGATGGCCACACACCCTCCTTTCTTCCTTTTGCAGTCTTTTCTGAACAGATTGTACCCGGGGATAGCAACATCCCAGGAATTGTTCTAGTTAAACCAGGTCTCTGTTATAGTGAACCAGTCAAGGTTAGCCTCTGTCATTAAGGCAGTGAGGTCTGGTACCTTATTAACCAGGCTATGGGTATTGAGACAGAGTGCCTGCCAGCTTTGCTTCTGCCCGCTAATGGTGTCATTCCTTTTTTTTTCTGCTGTTTGTTTTAGTTTGGACAACACTTGTTTTGGCCTGGTTGGTGCTTGTCACAAAATTAGTAGGTGATGGGGGACAACTGCCACCTCTGGTGTCACAGTGAGCACTGTTGCCCTCTCCCCTTCCACTAGTTTAAACAGTTGAGAAATACTTCGAACTTCTGACTGAGTGCATGGGTCCCCTCCTTTGTGAGGTGTAGGCCATTGAACCCAGAAATTCCTCCAGTCTCCCACAAAGTGATGGCCATTTTCCTTGCACCAGTCCTTAAGCCATGTGTTTAATTCAGTGATTTCCTTTTCTCTTACTTTCTGTCTGCTACCTCCTGTCCCCCATACAGTCAGAATTTCAGAGAAGGAGACAGTGGACAAAATAAAGTTAAGTTATCCCCTAGGATGATTAGCTGCACTTTTGTTTCATCTACAGTTTGACTAGCTAAGTTGTTTGTTCCTATATGTATCAAGACATGTGCGTCCTTAGCCGTGTTTCACACAATGTTTTCAATACAGCTAGTGTCCGTTCAAACTGATGTTCCAGGGAGGCATCTGAACGTGACATCAGAGTGCCCATTTGTTTTAGTAAAGATTCTACTCCCCTTATCATAGAGTCTCCAATGATCACGAAAGGTGTTTTGTTTGTTTTTCTTTGCAGACTGGCTTTTGAGGTATGCTCATTTGTTTTATGCGTCTGGTTTTGAGCTGATTCATCCTGTGTCCCTGCCTCTGCTGAGGGCTCAGATGCAAATGAGTAATAGCTGTTTGATGTATGTAGCAGCGCTTTCATTTGTGCTTACATGCCATGGCTATGTAATGCGGGATGTGCCTTATGGTTGTTGACTGTCTGCCAACCCCCACCCCCGGGTCTGGTTGTCCTTTGGGGTAGTGGTGGTGCTGTGTGTGGGTGGTGTTTTGCTGCCGGCAGATTTCTGCAATGTTCCATTGCACAGAGATTGGTTCTGAGGTATAATATTTCAGCCCATGCGGTGCTGAGCTGAGAATGCATATCACCAAGTGTCCAGCATGCTGGACAGTGTCTAATTTTTCTGAGCAATTTGTCTGTTGAATAGGGTGCCACAGTGTCTGCAGTCAACTATGTCCATGGTTTAGTTGATTTGTGTAGGACAAAATGGCAACAAGTGGTCAAGTAGACCATAAGAGCTGACCAAGTGGACCACAGGTGTGAGCAAAGATTTTTATTTTTAATTTTATTTGACCCTGCTCTTCCTATGCGTAAGAGGAAGTATGAGGTCATGGATGCAAGAAAACATGTTCTGAGGATGATCTGCCTTGTAATCAGTGTAGGCAGGAAGTGGGCAGTTGTGACAAGGCTTCCCATAAGGCCGAGTGCAGGGTGGGGGTGGGAATTGGGGGGTGGGGGAAGGGAAACACCTTTGTTAGCCTGTCCATCAGAAAACAATCAGGTATGCTTGCACAGAAACAAGCCAGGAATGTTTAGTTCAAAAGAAACACAAGCCCCTTGTGTAAAATATAAGAGCAATCAGGTTACAGTAGAGTTCAGAGTCCTACAGTCAATATTCACCTTGAGGAATGATAGGACCACCTGCCCTTCTAGGAGAGAAGGTAAGCAGAGGTGTTGGGATGATTTCTTAGCCAGAAAATGCCTGTGGGGGGGGCTAAAATGGTGTGTTTCCAGCCCCCGATCACTGTTTTACTCAGTTCCCTTGCAGAGAAACAGCGGTAGTTTAGAGCAGTGTCAGTGGCTCAGTAGGTAGCATACTCGCCTCTGAGGCCGGGAGATCAGAGGGCTGTGGGTTCAGTTCCCACATCTGGCACTTGGGTTAATATCCCAGTACTGACACTGTAATGCAGCATGAGAGGGGTGCTGCATTTCTGAGGTGCCGTCTTTCGGATGAGACGTTAAACCGAGGTCCCATCTGCCTGGATTGGTGGTAGTTCAGGTGGATGTTAAAGATCCCATGGCATTTATCAGAAAGAGTAGGGAATTTCCCGTGTCCTATAAATTTCCCTCATTCACTAAAAATACCACCAAGAGCTTAATCTGGTTCAAGGTCAGTTGCCATTCATCTGTATCCCCCTCCCCCCGGGTCGTGCCTGAAAATAGGCAGGATTTGTCTAGTGCACTTATCCGGTCAACAAAAAGCTAAATAAAAATAAAAAAATAAAGTTTCCCCTGCCTATCGCTAGGATATATGCATACTGTGGCTATTTAAAAGACCCCATGGCAGCTGTGAGGGGCAGAGAAGCGGCATATGTCCTCAAGCCCCCAGCCGCTGTTGAGGTACAGGTCCATGTTCTTTAGCCCACAGCCACTGGTGAGGTACAGGTCCTGAATCTGTGTGCAGTGAGAGAGAAGCAGCAGAGTTCTCTATTCTGCAACCACTGGTATGGCTCTGAGAATCTGCACTATTCTTTGCCTGTTGCAAATACTAACCACTAGTCAGGGAGAGCCCAGCTGCAGTCCTGATGTGTCCTAACCCTAGCCAGATCTAAAATATTATTTGTAAGTCAAATGTGGCAGACATCTCTTTTCCTGAGGAGAAAAAAAATCTGTAAAGTACTCAAATTGTTTTGAAACTAGAAAATGTTGCCACCAAATAAAATTGGAAGATGCCTGGAATCTTTTATAGTAAAAAAAGGTTGAGTCCAATTTATAACCAAATGTCATTGCTCTGCTGCTTTAACTATATTATTTTTTTTTTATTTGCAGAGTCTCTTTGCCCCAGGATTCTTTTGGAACAGAAAAATAAATTTATTATAAGCAAGTAACTGTCTTCATGTGGAACCCCCAATGGGTCTGTGCTGTTTTACATTTTCATCAAAAATGTAAAAGAGGGGGTCACCAGCAGTCTGCTAAAGCTTGCTGATGAAAGAAACCTGGCCAAAAATGAAAATTATGCTCGTATAATATCTTCCTGATTAATTAATATTGTAATATCACTTTTAGCTCCTTTGTCCAAGGTTCTGGAAAAAATTGTGTATGATCAAATTATTGAGCATCTTGGTAAATATGGCCTTTGGACTCCCTCTCAGCATGGATTGAGAGATGGTCATAATACAGAGACTGACTTGGTGAGGTTCACCGGCTGTGCATGAGCTGCCCTTGATTAGGGCAGTCTTGAGCAGTGGCTTTGTGGACCTCACCAAGGCATTATTTAGTTTAGTTGACCATTGGGTTTGGGAAAAACTATTGGGTAAAGTCAATTTCTTGGAAGAGGTGATTGGATGGCTTGGTCAATATCTACATAGTAGAACACAGAAGATGTTAATTAATGGGTCCCTTTGTCAGGAAAATTTATTTAACTATGGGGTTCCACAGGGGTCCATTTTAGGGCCCCTGTTGTTCTCCATGTTTATAAATTCATTACTGGAAATTTGTTTAAATACAGAAATAATTTTATATGTGTATGATGCTGTATTATTTTGTTCTGCTTCTGATGAACAGAAACTTCAAACTGACATTCGGAGAGATTTTGAGGCCTTACATTCGTAGTTTAATTTACATAAACTTGTGCTTAATTCAGTTAAAACTAAATTCATGATTTTCTTTGGTATCAGGAATCAAAGTACCTGGGATTTCAAATTATTTGATAATTTGGGCAACTTAATTGAAAGGGTTCCCATTTTTAAGTATTTGGGCAAAGTTTTAGATCAGCACTTAACTTTCGATTTGCACATTGTTTCTTTAATTAGCAAATTACACCAACAATTGGGTATGTTATTCCGTATTAAAAGATATCTCACTCGAGAAGCAAGGACTTTATTGGCTAATAGCTTTCTGTTTTCATTATTAACGTATGGCTCTGCTGTCTATTCATTCTTCTCTGAGAAAATGCTGAATAAATTAAAAGTAGTATTTTACACTTTATTACCTGTCTACCCAGGATGGTACATCACTGTACTTTATATGAGAAATCTGGATGTTTACCCTTGGGGCTTTGTTTAATTTCCATTGACATTTTACATAAAATTCAGTTACTATAGGTTTTGCTCCAAATAGTGTTGCAAGTTTGTTTCCCAACAATATGTCTTCCACCCTCATTAGATCCAGTTTTAAAAATCATTTTAAACTACCTTTATTTAGAACAAATTTTGCATAAACTTCTCTACAGCTTAAAACTACTAGGTTATATAATCAATTACCTAGTTATATCATTAATTGTTGTAGAGTTGTTGGTTTTAAGGGATTACTTGAACAAAAGCTATCTGCAGATTCTGTCTGTAAATGTTTCAAATGATTTTTATATAAGTGTTTGTACAGGTATTTGTCTTGTAATCTGTATGTAGTTGTATTTTGATGTTTGTGTATTTTGTTATTTTGAAACTGGACATCTGTGAAAATGGGCACTTGTGCTCACAGACCTTCAGTATAAAATAAAAAAAATGAATGAATGAATTACCACCTATGGGTCTGTGTTAGAGGTGCTAGGACCCTGTGGGAACAAAGTCTTTTGCACTCTGCAGCCTGGGGACAGATGGTGCTGGCACCACCATGATGCAGACATAATGATGTGTTGCTAATGGGCTGGCCAGTAACTGATGCCATCCTCCACCTTCCTTGGTTCTGTCTGCCAGGAGACACAAGTTGGAGAGAAGAGATAGAGAGGGAGGGACTAAGAGAGTTAGCCCAAAGAACAAGGAAAAGTCTGTAGGATATAAAATCAAAAAAAAGAATAAAACCCGACTACCAACTTAGAGAAAACTAAGAGATGGGCCTATGGACACAAGGGTAACATGCAAAAAGAAAGTAGCCAGAGCCTACAAGCCACCTGACAGCAGGGCAGGAATAGGAACCCCCAAAATGGGTTTTTTCTCCTCTATTCCCCCTTCTTTAAAAAAAAAAATTAGAGGGACAAGAGCCCCCCTGAACAAAGGAAAACTCTTGTAACCATGAAAGGGCATGGCAAGAGGATAAAGATAAGAAGAAAAACACACAGGGTGAGCTGTCCAGAGGCCCTGGCTCCTATCTGAGAGGGGGGATGGTGGGTGGGCGTGGTAATAAATGATGAAGATATTCTGGAAAGTTATGAGTAACAGCAAGTATGTAATTTTTATGTCTTCCAAGAATCAGTCTTCACCATTTTTCCCAGCTATAGGTCAAAGTACCAAGCTATCCACCGAAGAAGGGCAGAGTTGACTCACCCTGAGGTTGACTATTACTTTATCCTTCTGTGCAGGGTAACCACAGAAGGGCACGGACTCCTCTTGGGTCTGGTGGGACCAGAGACTGGTCAGGGGCAGGCAGAGAAGACATGTTCTATGATGAAATTAGACTATGTAAAATTCAGTAACTAAACATAAATCCTACTGTACAGTTTAACTCTGTTGAGCACAGTGTTACACATGTGGAATGCTTACTTGAACGTGAATGGTCACCCCTTCTGTCCCTCTGTGATTGAAGTTAACCATTAGGCAAACTGTTTTCATGTCCTCGGTATTATGTCCTGGGCTGGGAACTATGTTTATTCTGTCATTACTCAGTTTCTGAAGCCATGCATACTCATTCTTCTCCCAAGGGACTGACCAGTTTCATAGAGTTTACACAAGAGTTCTATGAGATAAAAGAAGAACCATGGGTGGTTCAGTCCATCCCTCTGTTGTTCTAGAAGTTATGTCCTGCAGTTTTATTCCTCTGCAAGAACTCAACTGTTTTGCTGCATAGGTGTAGAGGGCCCTATTCATTAAAAAGCCTGGTATGCACCAGTAGAGGACAGCGCAATTGTGCACCACATAGTTGGCCCCCGCAGGATGCACCAGGGCCCAGATTCATGAACTCTGGTCAGCCTGATGCAAGGCTGCATAGATTTTGCTGAATGGCCCGACAGGGTTGGACTAGGAGCTTTCAATTGGAACTCCCCCCGGCAACAACCAAAGTTGCAACTACCACTAACCCTCCATAGCATGAAGGGGACTGGAGTCTGTGGCTGTGGGGTGCCATGTGGCATTTGGAGCTCTGATCAAGGGGTGCACAGCTGTTTCAGTAAGCCTTTGGTTGACATAACAGAAAGCACCCCCAACACTAGCCCAGCAGAGCGCAAAAGGCATTGTGCGTGCCACACTCCATTTGCCCTCCATGGGCATGCCCACACCCTGCCCACTGCCTGGACCAGCCACGTAGCTGCAAGGGATCCCCTGCACATGGCTCCAGACAGGGTGCAGACTGGGTGTGCGCCATTTGTGCATCTGCAGGTGTTTGCCAGACACCCGGGATGTGCATATCCTGGCCCTACTCGTCACTTATCAATATGTGTAGGGCTGTGATTCCTTTATGTCATAGGGCCCTTAGTGCACATGATTAGATAGTTTAAATTAAAGAAATGGCAACTGAATGATTCCTGGATTCTATGGTACTGTTTCTTGTGTGGTATGGGGGATTTGTTTCCATTGTCTTTAAATGTGGGCTAGGTATTGTATCTCTTTTAGGGACATGAGGATGCCCTAATTCTGTTATAGGGTCACAGTCTGCACCACACAATACTTTACATCAGATTGTGGGGTTACCTCTACACCAGCAACAGAAGTTCTAGAAAAGTAACTCTCAGTATGTCATAAAGGATACAACATTCTAGAGGTCCTTTATTGCCTTGTGAAGAGGCTACAGATGATAACTAAAGAGATGAGATAATTGTGTAACTGTTCCTGACTCAGTGGCAGATCCAGGTGGAGGCATGGATATGTTCAACCCATTTTTTTTTTTTTTTAGAGTTCCAGTTTAAAAGCCTGGGTTGTTGTGGTGATGTATGGATGGGGCTGCAATTTAAAGGCTTGGGGTGCTGTGGATGATGTTTGTTGGGGGGATGCCACGGTGCTCCCTTCTCTAAATTCCTTGATCTGCCACGGTGACTTTCTGCTGAAGTCCACATTATCATTATGCATGTTTTTGCAGTGGTTTCCTTCCTTAACAAATATAAAATGTTGTGCTCGCAGATATCTGTAAAAATACAGTATTAATAGAATGACAAATTGTGAGCTTTCTAGATCATGGTGAGTGTAATAACCAACTGAGTGCAAGATATTCCTGTGTAGCAAAGGACAAACTGGCTTTCCTAATGGGGTTTTAAATAGCCTTAAACACCTCTTATGTCTGTGCCTTTAAAGCAGCTTGAGTAGTACTTGAGGCTGGCAGTACAGAACAGAAAACTGGCACTCTTCATTATACTGAACTAAAGCGGAGATTTCATCTTGAAATGTGTTTATTTATTTATTTATGTATGTATTTATTTAAAAGAGTTTTACCAGGAAAGACATACTGAGCCATAAAGCTTGTTTCCAGATGTGTCCTGGGGGAAGGGGGAAGGGATAATTACATAATAACAAGTAAAAAAGCACAGTAATATGATAATGCAATAAGGCACAGCAATGTACAGTAACACACAGTAACATACTGGCATAATTAATAACACAAACTGAATTACATTAGGGTGTGAGGTACCAGACACTCTCAGGCTGTAATGTGAGGAACAGGACAGGGTAGGAAGAAGTCAATTAAACCAGGAGAGGGCCACAGGTAGGAGACAGGAGGAGGAAAAAAAAGAGAAGGGGGAGGATGGATTTAGGTTGGGAGTAGCAAGTATAGAGGAATGGAGGGGAACAAATTGATAGGGATACAATAAGGGGAGGGGGAGGGGAAGTGGATGCAGGAAGATGGGAATGGAGTTGAGGTAGTAGTGGAGAGGAGGGGAGTAAGGAGAGGGAGGAGATAGAGAGGGATAGGTTGAAGGGAGGGAGGGATTTTAGAGTAGGAGGGGAAGAGGAAGGGATGGTTGAGATGGGGAAAGGATGAGTGTAGATGTTGGAATACGTTAGTAGTGGGACATGGGAGGTGCAGAGAGGTGTAGGAGCTTGGGGAACAGGTAGTGTGTAGGGAAAGAGGAATGGGGGAGGCAAGACATTAGGCTATGGACATTTGCAGGAGGAAGTGGTGTGTGCTTGGAGTAGAAAGGAAAGAGAACATTTGGAGGAGGCAGAGCAAATTGTTAGGGAAAGAGAGTTCCAGATACTAGGAAAATGGAAAGAGAAAGCATTCTGTCCAGCAAGAGATTTACGAGAAGGGAGCAGTAGGGAGCAAAAGCCTGAGTTACGGAGAGAGTAAGTGGAAGGAGGCATGGGGGAGAGAAGCGAGCTGTGATAAGGGGGGAGTGAAGCCAGCCAGAATTTAGAAATGAAGGAGGCACTGTGGGTTAGGTGGCAATCTCCCAAGGGGGGGAGGGAAAGAGCAGAGTATAGACAACATTGGTGAGTACGGGGAAGGCAAGCCAAGGTAAAATGGCAGAAGGAGTGGAACAGGGGGTCTAATCCAGCCAAGGTGGACTTAGGAGCAACACAGTAGACAATGTCACCATAATCTAAGATGGTGAGGATCATCTTAGAGATGATATCTCGGCAATCAGGTATAGGGATGCAGCTTTTGTTCCTATAAAGGGCATCGGGCATGGGTTGGAATTTTTTGTGAATGGCGTCTACGTGCTGAGAGAAGCCAAGGTGTCAGTCAAGCCAGACATCAAGATATTTAAATGAGGGTACATTGTCAATTATGCCCCAATCTAGAGTGTGGAAGGTGGGGTGGGGTGGGAGGGAGCCAAGACAGCCATGCCTAGGGCCAAAGCATATGGAGACCATTTTCCTAGCTTTTAGGGATAATTGCTTTGATCTGAACCATTTCTGGACAGTGTCAAAATCAAGTTGAAGCCTGAATGTTAACCTGAAGGAGAAACCCTGATACAAACAGGACTGTGCCATCTGCATACATGTGGATGGAAGCAGAGGAGCAGGCTGAGGGAGGTGGTTTAGGAATATGGAGAAGAGCAATGGGTCAAGGACAGAGCTTGGGGTATGCCAGTGAGAATGGAGAGAGGGACGGAAACTCCAGTTCTCAAAGATTCAGATCTTCCTTCCAGGTAGGAGTGGAACCAGTTAATTTCTGAATCTGTGAGACCCAGTGACTCGAGGTTTGCCAAGGAGAAGAGGGTTGGAGACAGTGTCGAAAGCTTTTGCTAGATCAACAAAGATGGCAGCAGTGAGGTGGCCTTGGTCCATGTCAATATGAATGGAAACAGTGAGCCTGAGGAGAGAGGGGGTGAAGGAGTGGTGTTTGCAAAAGCCGGACTGGAAGGGGGTGAAGAAAGAGGAGGAGTCAAGGGAGAGGGAGAGTTGAGACAGAACTATGCTTTCTTATAGTTTGGATAAGGTTGGAAGGAGAGATATTGGGAGGAAGTTGCCTTAATAATGTTTAAATATATATAGAAGGATGGAATACAAAATGGAAACAATGCTACTGTCACTATCAGATGTAAACCTTGCACTTAGAACTGACTGAAACTGCTAATTTTGTAAATGTTACTATTCAACACTATTTTACAATACCACCCCTTTGGCTAAGCAGTCTCTCATTAGTTAACGTCTGAGTACAGTACATTTTGCAGGACAGCTAGGAAACCACCATCAATGTTATAGGGCCTGAGTGCTCTAGCAAGTGGAGGCACATAATGCATGTCCAAGGAAAGGCTCCCTCTATGCTATCCCCAAATCTATCTGGGCAGGAGCTGCAATCCATGTAACCTGAACTGGTATACCGTGATAAGGGTGCTCGCTATTGAGGACACACTAAAGGGTGACTCAATAGCGACACACTAATCAAATAGCTAAGTGGATGGGGGCAACTACAGGTATAGCGACATTCTGGCTTTATATGCGTGCGTTATTGGGGAAGCGAGCACGGTGGAAGGGAGGCGGGTTTGTGTGCTGTTTTTGGCGCCAGGCTGCCAAGCTGCCCTGTGGCGTGGTGGGTGGGTCGCGAGGCTTCAGCTGCGAGGTGCCAGGTCTGAAGTCCGGTGCGCATACATTTTGGTTGCACCCGACCAAATTTTTTTTATTTGCACCTCTCAACATGCACCCTCCTGGAGTTCAGTATCCTATAGTAGGGAGGTGCGGGGGGTGCAGCCCTCTGCATAAACATTACAAATGTAAGTCATCAGTGCCAATTTGCTGTGCACCGGGGTGTACATCGGCAAAACTGATTTTTGCCAATGTACATTCTCCATAACAGCGATCACCTTTGTGTGATTGCCGTTATGACAGAGAACCACCTGTACTTAGTCTTGGGAGGGTAGAAAGACCACCACCTGGCATACTGGAGCTTTAAAAAGCTCTTGCAGAGTTGGTGCAGTGGTCCCAATGTCAGTGAATCAGGTATTGAACCAGCTGGGATAGCCGGGGCCAGCCGAGGGGGAAGGAGGACTGAATATCCTAGAGAGAGGGCTGACGTCCTTGCTGGGATACAAACACCTGGGTGACTGCAGTGGCAGTGCAGCTGAGGGTGCTAAGTGAGAGGGTCAAGATGTCAGCAAAGGACCAACGCTGTGCATGCAATGTGTGGGCACACACATTGGTCCCACTAGTGAGCCAATGACTTCCAAAGTTCATAGTGATACAACTGCCAGAGCAAGGATATTAACTCCAGCGCCATCTTCTTGACCCTGGTATAGCCGGGCTAGTCCCCATCAGCTTCTCCACCGCCAATGCTTGGAAGCTTGGGAGGTACTAGAGGTGAAGAAAGTTTATGAATTTCACTTCAGCTGAACTTCCACAAAATTTCTGAACTTTCGTGGAAAGTTTCTAAATTTCCCAAAGTTTTTGGTGAATTTTAGCCTATGTTCCTGTTAGATGTGTCCAGTGCCCCCATCCGAAGCCCTGCTCAAAATAGAAATAAAATTCCCTGGTGGCTAGTGGTCCCTCCCCACACCTGATCACTTGCTCAATTAAAAGAAAAATACTTCCCTGGTGACTAGCGGTCCCTCCCCCCACCTTATGACTCGCCCAATAAAAAAAATACTTTCCTAGTGGCTAGCACTCCCTCCCCCAACCCGATCACCCACCTAATGTGTCCAATTTTTCCCATCCATCCCAATCCCTCATATAGTAATTATCTAAACATTTTTTCCATGATGGTCTAGTGAACCCCGTCCCTATCCCCAATCCCAAAGTATGTAAAGTTGTTCCCTGGTGGTCTAGTGGACCCCTTCCTACCCGGCATTTTGTGTCCCATCACCCGCTCCCGCATCCTGAACCCGAGACAGTGACTGGCTGGCTCTCCTCTCACCATCACGTCCAGCTACTGACTGAGCTGCCACTGAGCACGTGCTGTATAGTGCTCATTGGTGACAGCTCAGAGTGAGCTGTCAATCAGTGAGCATGTACTGTATACAAGTACATACTCAGTGAGAGTTCAGTCAGCGGCTGGCCATAGTGGTGAGAGGAAGGCTGTGCCAATCACCAGTTCGGATGGGGAAGCAGGGTGGTGGGACACCACTACCTGCTGGGGTTTGGGTGGGGCGGGCGATCCACAGACCACAAGGGAATAGCTTTATATTCTGTGAATCAAGGATATGGAGGGGTCACTAGACCACCAGGTGAAATATTTTACATAATTACTATACATGGGATCAAGATGGGGGTTACACTGGACATGTCAGGTGGGGAGATCGGGTTGGGGAGGACCACTATCCACCAGGGAAGTACTATTTTTCTTTTGGAGTGATGCTAGCCTCTGATATTTAATCCCTAGATTAGCAAATAGAGTAGATTTATCTGAAACAGGACCTTTGAGGAGAAAAGGCGTTCATGAATAGCTCTTACTTGCTATTCCTGTTTGACTAAAAAGTCTGCCCAATGGAAAGGGCATTGTTGCAGCTACTGCCAAACCTGGGCTCTATGCAATTAGAGCAAGGGTCACTTTGGAAGCTGTTCTGCATCTGAGAAGGTGATGAACTACTGCCTTCTGCTGCTATTAGGTTTTATCCTGACAGGGATCAAACCAACTGAGGTCCTGGTGACTGCGGAGAGGGTGAAAGTTAGTCCCCTTGTGGAATGAAGGGAATCATCATCGTCTGGAGCATCACAGCCCACATTCCTTGCCACCAGAAGTGCACTGGTCTGCCGCACCTGCAACCAGCTTACAGAAAAGAGCTGCAATCATCCAAAGTTATCACGGCCCACACCCTTCATCACCAGGTGCACACTGGGTCTGCAGCACCTATATCCAACCTACAGAAAAGACCAACCAGCCATCATCCGCCTAGGCAGGGGAAGCATCCCTAAGGAAACAGCACCGGCCTACCATCCAAAGGTTGTGACTACTGTACTGGGATTTACAAAAGAACTTATCATTCCTATTGTTTAGCTAGCTAGATACTTTCTGGGCATTCCTGTGCAACCTTAGAATCAACTATGTTATTCTGTGTGATTGTATTCTGTACATATGTTGACTTTGTATGTCCTCTCTGTGACGAGGTACCTTTGTAAACGAGTCTCTGGCTCAAAGGTTGTAAATCCGATTATACAATAAATAAATAAAAATAAGCCCACAGCTACAGCTTACAGCCAGGAGCAAATGTTTTACTTTCTATCCAGTTGTGTAATTTGCCAGTCAGCAGCTGCAACCGAATTTACCTGGTACCGAGCCAAAGTTCAGGCATCACAGGTCTGCAACTCTGCATCTGAGTGCACACTCAAACTGTAATTGGGAGCTCCCAGAGGGACTGTGGGGAGAGGTGTTGAGACACACCTTACGGTGGGAATGAATTCAAAATACTCTCTTTGTTTATTTTTTCCTTTGCTTCCCTTGTCCCCTACTTTGTTCTCCCACTCAAAAATAAACCCATTAGTAATTTATTTGCAACTGCTGATGTGTTTTGCTATTATTGCCTTACTGTTTATTTGCATGCTTACAGTGATACGTAGAAAGGGAAGTGTGTTACTGTGTTCCCTATCACAGAGGGTGGGGGTTGTATTTATTTCTTTACCCACTTGGCTTAACTTGTCCACAGGAGACCACACATTCATTTACAGGGTCCTCTTCACACACCCTCACTAGGAACACAAAAACCTCATAGAAGCTGGTGCACTCCCAGACAAACTTAGGGACAATTGCATGGTCTATTGTTTGCATAAAAAGCATCAAACCAAAAGTTCCCCTAAGGTCACTCTCCACATATATTTCAGGGCATTTAATCAAAACTCTCAGCTGGCTGACCCAAACAATGTAGACTGGTGTCTTATCTCTACTTGATAAGGATTTGGATGATACACTGGACTATTTCAATTCTAAATTCATCTGGGATATCCATGCCCCTATCAAGAGAATCATGGACAGGGGTACTGACTCCCCTGGGTCTCAGATAATCTGCTAGATAGCCTCAAGGCTTGAGATGCTGCCTGGCACCACTATAAAGCCATTCATTTACAAGTGGACCTCTTTAGGTAGAGACAGTTCAGAAATTACTACACAAAAGCTATACAACTGGCTATGGCTGATTACATTGCTTCAGCTTTCTAAGACAACACAAATTGCCCATCTATAATTCTGGAAGGTAGTTCACTCTCTTTTGACCTCCCAGTCAGATCCCCAGTACTCAAGCCAGGCAGTTCTTCAATTTCTGAACACATGGATGCTGCTACCACTTTCAAGAGTATTTCTTTTATGTGCCCTTTCCTCCTTCCTACCTCTCCTCTCCTCTCCATACTCTCCCCCCTTCATCTTTGGCATCCCTTGCTCCTCCTCCCCATGTCCTTCTTCTTTTTGTTCCCTATTTTTCCTGCAACTGCCCTGAGTCTCAGCAAGCCTCTCTCTTGATCTAACTAAGGGCAATAGACTTGATGGCTCTCAACCTGAGACCACTCTGCCTTGCTGCTTACTCCTGCTATAGCAGCTTCTGTCTCCTCCCTTCCCAAACTATCCTTATTTATGCGCTAAGTTCCTAGTAATTAGAAGTGTGCCAGGGTCTTTCCTCTCAATAGAAGTGGGGATCCTACTATACCTGGCAACTACTGAGCAATCTCCCTTGACCCTGCTCAATCTAAACTTCAAGAGAAGGTAGCTCTGCCCCATCTTGCCACCTTTCTTTATTCCTCTGCTTTTCATAGCTCCTTCAGTTGGGCTTCAGAAAAAAACAATCCACTATATCCTTCTTGCTGAGATTCACTGATCATATCCTGAAGAGAATGGGCAAGATTTAGTGACCTCTACAATCTTTATTGATTTGGTCAAGACACTCAGCATTGTTGCCCACCCTCTCATACTCGACAGATATGCAGGTGCTGGAGTCTCTGAACTCACAGCTGGTTCTGCTCCTTCTCAAACAGGTTTCAGTCAGTCTTTGACAATGATGTCCTCCCCGACTGTCTCTCAGGGATACCACAGGACTCTGTTCTGGGACCTGTTCTTTCTCAGTTTTCCTTAATGATCTCACCACCTGCTCCTCTGCATACATACATGTGTACGTTGATGACACAGTATGTTTACTCATTGGTCTTTTGACCTCTAAGTTGGAAGCAGGCTTATAATGGATCTTTGACAGTGTCCAATGTAGGTTCCATGCCAAGCAACCCTGAATGTTAAAGGATGGTCTCTATGACCTTTGGTAGTAGTTAGCACCTGGCCAAGACCTCTGCCCTCACTGTCTATGTGACTCTGGATAGTGTCCATTTGTTGGATGTTGTTTTTTTCAAATAGCTCATGGTCTAGCTAGATCCAGACACAACTGAGCTTCTCTAGACATATTGATAACACATTCAAAATTTCTCCCTAAACTGGGTGCACTATACAGGAGTAAATCCCATATCCTGATTTCTATGTGTCACATGACTGTACTCAAAATGATCCTCCTGAAATGTAGCTATGGGGATGGGATGGAATGTTATCTATAGTGCTGCATCTAAATCCATCCTTGCCCAACTAGACCTTGAATGCCATGGCATCTGCCACTTTGCTCTAAACTATCCTCCATGCACTCATCATGACTCTCTCTCTACTCTGAACTCTTCCTCCTCCTCTCTCTCGAAGAGGATGCCTCCTTCACTTTTCTTCCCTCATATCTAAATATTTGGGATCTATTTTCTTCTCTGCATCTCCTTTCCTGTTTCTCCCTTTGTCTCTACCCCTTATTTGCACAGAAATTCTGATGAACACCCCTTCTCAATCTCCTCTTTTTAAAACAAATGCAGGACAAGTTTCTACATCGTCTAGACTCCCTTCCATCTGGAACAATCTCCCTTTCACTATGTTCCCT
This sequence comes from Neoceratodus forsteri, assembly GCA_016271365.2. Classification (NCBI taxonomy): domain Eukaryota; kingdom Metazoa; phylum Chordata; order Ceratodontiformes; family Ceratodontidae; genus Neoceratodus; species Neoceratodus forsteri. The sequence goes on from CM057459.1 coordinate 34,238,894, forward strand.
TTCCTCTCCCCTTTGCACTGAAGGCTCTACTCCATGATCACATAGCCCACTTCTGTTATTGTCTCTAGTGTACATTGGCCTACCTCTCCTGACAGGCCCAGTTTGTACTGCAGCCATTAGCCACTGCTATCTACTGTATCTTTTTTCACATACTGTCCACAATGGTGGACAGTTTTTCCAGGTCAAGACTTTTTAGGCCTGCCTTGTCTGCACTGCTGTAGTCCTTCACTGTTACCATCACACATGATCATTTATTTCTTGACAATGTATACAATAATGGTTGGAATTTACTCCTCCTCATACTCACCACTGTTCCCTATAGTCCTCCCTATCCATCCACCCCCACCTTCACGTCACCAGCCCATTGCATCGCCTTCATCTCCAAATTCTGGTTTGGTACACTGCCTTTTTACCTGCCCTCACTCCTCTCTCCTATCCCCTCTGGTCCATACTCCCTCCACTCCAGGGGTCCTTGTAATTTCTCCGTTCCCCACCCTCACTCCTCTTCTTCAAAAATGCATGTGATAGGCATAGGGGAACCATAGCAATAGGAAAGAGAATAAAGTCAGAGATCAAGCAGGGTCTGTGTTTTTTGCAGCAGGCATGGGAAATGGGCCTAGCCTAGTGGTCCTTATCTGCCATCAGTTTCTATGTTTCTGGGCAGTCATCAGTCTCCTATCATCTTCTCTCCTCTGGAATCAGCTTCTCTACTCTCTTCATCTCTCCCCCTCCTGTCTCCTTCAGACCCCAGCTAAAACATCTTTCTGACCCTCTTACTCTTGTCATTCCCTTCCCTGATCCTTAGCCTTTGTATCCTCTATTATCTCTGCTGTTGGGTCACCTCCTGGGTTCTACCTCAGCCTGTATTAGGCTCCTTTCTAATCTTCCTCTGCACTGCCATTCATTCTGCCTGTTTTAGACTCTTTATTTGTATGTCAAAGCTGTTTATTTTATCTTTACTTAGCTCTGTTTACTTTTTATATGCATGTGTACTATGCTAAAGCGTACTATGTTTATACTTCATTTTGTACCAAACTTTAATACTGTGTGTGCTTTTATTATTGTATTTCCTGTTCCCGTGCTCCTGTATCGCACCTGGAAACGAACCTTGGCTCAGTGTGCCTCTCTCGGTTACCAGTTTTCAAATAAATGAATACATTTTCTAATTGTTGTGACATGTTTATTGAAAATTTCTGGGCTGTGTTTAATCTCATCCCCACACCTCACCCAGGAGGAACCTGAAACCAGCCTCGGATCACTGTGCTTTTCCTGTTCAATTTTTTTCAATAAATAACTAAAAATGTAGGCTATCTAGTTTATGAACTGGTCTCCTGTGATGTACAGAGTCAGACACTTTACTGAAGTCCTATACAACATCCACAGGCTTCCCCACATATACTTCCATGGTGACATTTTCAAGACGTGCAATAATATTTGTTTGGCATGATTTTCACTTACAGAATCAATACTGAGCCACTGTGTCAAAGTTGTTTTCCTGCTGAGTGTTAAACAATTCTTTTTTTTTTTATTTGTACAGTTGTCTCTATCAGCTTCCATGGTATGGATTTCAAACACTGACCTCACGGTTCCCTGTTTGCACCATGGAGCCTTTTTGAAATACTGGCACTGTGTGGGCCACTCTCTAGTCATCAGGCACAAATGCAGTTTGGACAAACTACAGAAACCAGACACAACTGATTGTGCAATACAACACATTAGAAACTGGTTGCAGAACAGGAAACAAAGGATTATAATGATTCAAATTTGTCATTTGATGTGCACCTAAATTCAGTAACAAAAAGTACACACCAGAAAATTAATGCCTTTTATACAGTACAATAGAATTCAGAAATAAAGTACAGGACAAACAATGCAAGTAAAGCTATTGCTCAGAGTAACCTTTTTGCCTGTTATAGACTACAGCTCTCTGCAATAGGATAAAGCTTCTGCAAAAGTACAGCAACAGAAACCTGTGTTATACAATCTAATTGGAAGATGTACTCTCAGCTAATAAAACTAAGCAACATTGCCATCTCTAAACTGGAATAGCCTCTCCCTTGATAAAAAACTACACTCTTAACATGGTCTCCTTGGTGCACAGAGTATATGGTGCTGCCCCTGATTCATTGGTGCGGATGTTAATGCCCTACGAAACAAACACTAAGCTGAGATCAGTAAACAAAAACCTCTTAAAAGTTCCATTTATGAAAAGTAATCTGGGCAGAAATGCTTTTGCATACATGGTTTTAAAAAACTTGGAATCAACTTCCAGTGTGCATAAGACAAACTGAGCCCCATATTACTCTTCAGACAAAACTGAGGGAACATTGAGGTGTGAACTCTTTCTGTTCATGCTTTGCATAACTGAAGTTTCCTCTGATGTCCTCTGCTAAGAAATGTTCCTGTTCTGAAGTATTGCATTTTCTGTCGAGTTGCTTCTATAAAGGGAATTTTGTTCCCAAATGAGTTTGCCCAGTTATCAAATGCTTAAAATGAATTGACAACATGTTGAAATGGAAACAAGTGACCAGTACAGCCCTACAAAGTGGTGTGCCATGAACAAGGAAAAGTTACTTCTCGGCAGGAGGTTAATGAAATGCAGAGGGACAGGGCATGTTCTGGGAGTGGAGAGAAAATAAAAGATGAATTTTAAAAATAAAAAAAAAACAAAGTGATGTGTCTAGGTGGGAAGAACCTGAAAGCAAAATGTTACTTAGAAACAAAGAGACTGCTGAAACTTGGCAGGTAAAGGACCTGGGGGGAATGGTCAGCAGTGACTTTATATGAGGGCAACAATGAAGGGAAGCAGCTAGAAAAGTAAATAAAATTATGGCATGAATCAAGAGAAACTTCATAAGCACATTAAGAAATATTGCAATGCCCTTGAATACATCATGTTTCAACCCTCCATCATGAGTATTGTAAGGTTCTGTTCCACACATCTGAGCAACAAGATTGAAAGTGAAGAGGACAATGACCAAAGTGGTTGAAGGCTTGGAAACCATGGACAATGAGAACCAACTGGCGAAGTGGGACTGTTCTCCATGCACAAGAGGAGACTCAGGGGTATGATAACTACAGTGTTTAAAAATCTGAAAGGGATAACATTGTCAGACTAAATTCACGATTGCATCTGGGGGTTATTAAACTGAAGATGAGAGTACAACATTGCATCTGGGGGTTGTTAAACTGAAGAGGAGAGCACAACGTTGCATCTGGGGTTTATTAAACTGAAGAGGAGAGTACAACATTGCATCTGGGGGTTATTAAACTGAAGAGGAGAGTGTAACATTGCATCTGGGGGTTATTAAACTGAAGAAGAGAGTGTAACATTGCATCTGGGGGTTATTAAACTGAAGAGGAAGGAGAGTGTAACATTGCATCTGGGGGTTATTAAACTGAAGAGGAAAGTGTAACATTGCATCTGGGGGTTATTAAACTGTAGAGGAGAGTACAACATTGCATCTGGGGGTTATTAAACTGAAGAGGAGAGTGTAACACTGCATCTGGGGCTTATTAAACTGAAGAGGAGAGTTCAACATTGCTCTGGTGGTTATTAAACTGTAGAGGAGAGTACAACATTGCATCTGGGGGTTATTAAACTGAAGAGGAGAGTGTAACATTGCATCTGGGGCTTATTAAACTGAAGAGGAGAGTGTAATATTGCATCTGGGGGTTATTAAACTGAAGAGGAGAGTTCAATATTGCATCTGGGGGTTATTAAACTGAAGAGGAAGGAAAGTGTAACATTGCATCTGGGGTTATTAAACTGAAGGAGAGTGTAACATTGCATCTGGGGGTTATTAAACTGAAGAGGAGAGTGTAGCATTGCATCTGGGGTTATTAAACTGAAGAGGAGAGTGTAGCATTGCATCTGGGGTTATTAAACTGAAGAAGAAGGAGGGTAACATTGCATCTGGGGTTATTAAACTGAAGAGGAAGGAGAGTGTAACATTGCATCTGGGGTTATTAACTGAAGGAAGAAGAGTGTAACATTGCATCTGGGGGTTATTAAACTGAAGAGGAAGGAGAGTGTAACATTGCATCTGGGGGTTATTAAACTGAAGAGGAAGGAGAGTGTAACATTGCATCTGGGGTTATTAAACTGAAGAGGAGAGTGTAACATTGCATCTGGGGGTTATTAAACTGAAGAGGAAGGAGAGTGTAATATTGCATCTGGGGTTATTAAACTGAAGAGGAGAGTGTAACATTGCATCTGGGGGTTATTAAACTGAAGAGGAAGGAAAGTGTAACATTGCATCTGGGGGTTATTAAACTGAAGAGGAGAGTGTAACATTGCATCTGGGGGTTATTAAACTGAAGAGGAGAGTGTAGCATTGCATCTGGGGGTTATTAAACTGAAGAGGAGAGTGTAACATTGCATCTGGGGGTTATTAAACTGAAGAGGAAGGAGAGTGTAACATTGCATCTGGGGGTTATTAACTGAAGAGGAAGAAGAGTGTAACATTGCATCTGGGGTTATTAAACTGAAGAGGAAGGAGAGTGTAACATTGCATCTGGGGTTATTAAACTGAAGAGGAAGGAGAGTGTAACATTGCATCTGGGGGTTATTAAACTGAAGAGGAAGGAGAGTGTAACATTGCATCTGGGGGTTATTAAACTGAAGAGGAAGGAGAGTGTAACATTGAATCTGGGGGTTATTAAACTGAAGAGGAAGGAGGTGTAACATTGCATCTGGGGGTTATTAAACTGAAGAGGAAGGAGAGTGTAACATTGAATCTGGGGGGTTATTAAACCGAAGAGGAAGGAGAGTGTAACATTGCATCGGGGGGTTATTAAACTGAAGAGGAAGGAGAGTGTAACATTGCATCTGGGGGTTATTAAACTGAAGAGGAAGGAGAGTGTAACATTGCATCTGAGGGTTATTAAACTGAAGAAGAGAGTACAACATTGCATCTGGGGGTTATTAAACTGAAGAGGAGAGTGTAACATTGCATTTGGGGGTTATTAAACTGAAGAGGAAGGAGAGTGTAACATTGCATCTGGGGGTTATTAAACTGAAGAGGAGAGTGTAACATTGCATCTGGGGTTATTAAACTGAAGAGGAAGGAGAGTGTAACATTGCATCTGGGGGTTATTAAACTGAAGAGGAGAGTACAACATTGCATCTGGGGGTTATTAAACTGAAGAGGAAGGAAAGTGTAACATTGCATCTGGAGGTTATTAAACTGAAGAGGAGAGTGTAACATTGCATCTGGGGGTTATTAAACTGAAGAGGAGAGTGTAGCATTGCATCTGGGGGTTATTAAACTGAAGAGGAGAGTGTAACATTGCATCTGGGGGTTATTAAACTGAAGAGGAGGGAGAGTGTAACATTGCATCTGGGGTTATTAAACTGAAGAGGAAGGAGAGTGTAACATTGCATCTGGGGGTTATTAACTGAAGAGGAAGAAGAGTGTAACATTGCATCTGGGGGGTTATTAAACTGAAGAGGAGAGTGTAACATTGCATCTGGGGGTTATTAAACTGAAGAGGAGAGTACAACATTGCATCTGGGGGTTATTAAACTGAAGAGGAGAGTGTAGCATTGCATCTGGGGGTTATTAAACTGAAGAGGAGAGTACAACATTGCATCTGGGGGTTATTAAACTGAAGAGGAGAGTGTAACATTGCATCTGGGGGTTATTAAACTGAAGAGGAAGGAAAGTTTAACATTGCATCTAGGGGTTATTAAACTGAAGAGGAGAGTGTAACATTGCATCTGGGGTTATTAAACTGAAGAGGAGGGTGTAGCATTGCATCTGGGGGTTATTAAACTGAAGAGGAAGTGTAGCATTCCATCTGGGGGTTATTAAACTGAAGAGGAAGGAGAGTGTAACATTGCATCTGGGGTTATTAAACTGAAGGGAAGGAGAGTGTAACATTGCATCTGGGGTTATTAACTGAAGAGGAAGAAGAGTGTAACATTACATCTAGGGGTTATTAAACTGAAGAGGAAGGAGAGTGTAACATTGCATCTAGGGGTTATTAAACTGAAGAGGAAGGAGGTGTAACATTGCATCTGGGGGTTATTAAACTGAGAGGAAGGAGAGTGTAACATTGCATCTGGGGTTATTAAACTGAAGAGGAAGGAGAGTGTAACATTGCATCTGAGGGTTATTAAACTGAAGAGGAGAGTACAACATTGCATCTGGGGTTATTAAACTGAAGAGAGTACAACATTGCATCTGGGGTTATTAAACTGAAGAGGAGAGTGTAACATTGCATCTGGGAGTTATTAAACTGAAGAGAGTGTACCATTGCATCTGGGGCTATTAAACTGAAGAAATGAGTGCAACATTGCATCTGGGGGTTGTTAAACTGAAGAGTGGAGTGTAACTGCATCTGGGGGCTATTAAACAGTGGTAGAAAGGGGAATATATATATATATTAGAGGCAAAAAAAATCCATTTAATGCATCTGTTAGGTTGTTCCACAACAACAAAAAGTAAGGAAATTCGGTGTTAGGGTTGAACCCCCCGACCACCTCAGCCCACCCCAACGGCATAGGGGTGTGCATTGGGGTCGTCGGCCGTAGCTCTCACCCCATCGCATGTGTAAAGAAGCAGAGGATATGGAGAATGGGGGCGGAGTTGGGACCCGGCGACGACACACCCGATGCGGTTGAGAGCGGGCTGGAGGTGTCAAGGTTTCAACCCTAACAGCGAATTTCTTACTTTATCGCTGTGGAACAACCCTAACTGATGCATTAAATGGAGTTTTGCCTCTAATTTCCCTTCTTTTGAGAATGATGAGAAATACTGAATGTAATGTAGGCGGGAGCATGGGGCCTAATGTCTTGTGACATAGTAACAGGAACAACAATGCAAACACAATTGGAAATGCAAATGGTAACAGTAGCGAAAACACAAGAGACGATGACAATGCAAAGGGTAACACACGGTGGCACACACAGGAGCAGTAACACTAACAGGTACATAGGCATGAGAAACAGTAACTGTAACAGTAACAGAAGCGCATGCCCTGTTTTGCTGGACAACTGCATAGAGAAACACAGTGTGTACAAAAGAATGTATGCATTGTAATGGCAATGGAAGCTTAAAACGAGCATTGGAAGTACTTAATTGCAAATATCTCAGCAACCGTATGCGTGAAAAGAATTTAAATTTCACAGAAATCATTATTTTCCTGGCTATCATTTTGTATTGTATAGCCCATAGGGATATACATTTTGTGACAAAAAATCTGTGTCTTGCACTGTTTTCGCGATACGAGCCCCGAAAGGCGCGGCCTACGCCACCATGTTAGTCTATGGGAAAAAGCATCAACGGTGCTGTAACTTTGGAGCCCGTACAATATTTTTCACCAAAAGGCACATATGTGATATATTTGGCTGCCCTACCTCAAATTTCGGGCCAAAAGACCTAACCGTTCTTTTGCAGCAAGGTGGCAAAGAACTCCTGTCATTTTGGCCATAGTGTTGCAAAGTACTTTCGTGATTTGCAAAAGCTTTCGCACAGATTTGCAAAAGTATCGTGCGTGCGAAAGTACTTTGTGAAAGTACTTTTTCCAGAAAGTTGAAAAACGTATTTCTGGGGTGTTTAACCCCAAAATAAAGACATGGCTAACATCCCTAGGCTCCGACTAGGTGAACACAAAAAAAATTGTTTACCTAGATGGTCCCAATTTTAAATGCCAAGCATTTCTCTGATCGCTACCTGAAAACAAAATGATGGATTCGCGAAAGTAGTAGGGGCATTTGCGAAAGTAAAAAGTACATTTGCAAAAGTGTCAAACTTTTTGTTAACTTTTCCCATTGACTTATAATGGGAACTTGTTTTTGAATAACTTTTGAACCATTTAATATTTTTTCACGAAATCTTCAAAAGGCACATCGGGCACCCTGACTGCACGTTCCCTGAAAATTTCGGACCACTGGCGCAAAGCGATGCAACCTTTGAAGCTAGAGGCAAAGAATTCACCAAATAGCATAAATGCGCATGCAGATCACACTTAATGACTCCGCAGCCATATATCTGACCGACACGACACTTGGCAGATCCCAAGGTGTATGATTCGTGATTCTGCATTCCAAATTTCAGGCAAATCCGTTAAACAGTGCCAAAGTTATTAAGGTGCAAACTTTGACCTTTAACCTAAAGGGCTCCTCTACCATACTATATATATTATAGTAGCGCGGTGGTACTACTATGAATTAAGGTTAGTACCCCATTTAAGGTTAAAGTGTAGTACACCTTAATAACTATATACTGACGAATTTTGCCTGAAATTTGGCAGACATGGAGCAGTAGCATAGATCTTTGGATCTGCCAAGTTTTGTACCGGTCGGATATACGGTTGCAGAGTTATAAAGCGACATTCCGTAGCACATTTATGCTTTTTTGCGCATTCTTTGCTCATGCCTACAGGTCGCATGGTTTGCGAGACCGGTCCAAAAACTTCAGTGATATGCAGTCGAGGTCCCCGATGTGCCTTTCAAAGATTTCATGAAAAAATATTGAACAGTTCGAAAGTTATTAAAAAAAAAAAGTTTCCCATTATAGTCAATGGGAAAAGTTAACAAAATGTTCGACTGTGTCGCAAATGCAGTTTTTAGTGTCGCAAATGACCCCTGTAGTGTCTTGAGTCAGCCATTTTTTTTTTCATCTGCTGATCACAGAAATGCTTGCCATTTAAAATTGGGACCCTCTAGGGACATAATTATTTTTGTGTTTACCTAGTCGAGCCCTGAGGATGCTAGCCATGTCTTTTTTGGGGGTTAAACACCCCAGAAATATGTTTTTGAAATTTTTGGGAAAAGTAGTGTCACAAAGTAGTGTTGCACCTGCGACACTTTCATGATTTGTTTTGTGAAAGAGTCATGTTTATCAACACTACTTTGCAACACTATGGCCAAAATAACAGGAATTCTTTGCCACCCTGCTGCAAAACACTGGTTTGCTCTGTTGGGCTGAAATTTGGAGGAAGAAAGCCAACATCCCACAGATGCCTTTTGGTGGTTTGGTAACCAAATATTGCAGGGATGCAAAGTTACAGTACTCGAATTTGGCGCTTTTTCCCATAGACTAACATTGCTGCATGCACCGTGCCTTTCAGGGCCCGTATCTCGGAAGCAGTTTGAAAGGCGGACTTTTAAATCGGAAAAATGCTTAGCCCCCTGCTAGGGGCTAAGTGCAAAACAGCCAGAAAAGTAATAAATAATATGAAATTTTAATTTTTTTCTACGTCGTACGGTTCCTGAGATATCAGCAATTTAGTATTCCAAGTGCTCATTTTCTGCTCCGAGGCCCATTATTATGCATACATTCTTTGTACTCACTGGCTCAGATATTCAAAAGGGTAGCACATGGCACAATGGTGTTGCGCCATGCACAACCCACTGATGCGCCCCGGTGCGATATTTAAAAGGGAAAAGTGCACCGCACAAATCCCGATGCGCCGGGGTGCATCAGTAATGTATGAAGGCACAGGTGAGGGCATGCCCATGCATAAACTGCACAGCCCGATATTCAGCCGGGCCATGCAGAGTTATGCAGGCACAACCTGTGCCTGCCTAAAGATTGAGCCTAAAAAAGGAAGAAGTTGAGGGCCACCCACAGGTGAGCTGCCGCATTGCAGGGCGCAACACAGCAGCTGCCACCTGTGGGTGGCCATTGGCTGTTCCTGTCACACCTGGTGGCAACCCCCATGCCCTGATCGCGGGCATTACTGATCCCCCCCAAAGTCCAATATCCCTGGTGGTCCAGTGGACCGTGAATAGCCCGATCACGGGCATAACAGTATTCCCTCCCCCCCCGATTAGCCCAATTGCAGGCATAACTGTAACACCCCCAGTAGCCCGATCACGGGCATAACTATAACACCCCAGTAGCCGATCACGGGCATCAGTACCCAAGTCAATATCCCTGGTGATCCAGTGGACCGCCACGGAGCCAATCGCGGGCAGCATTCCTCACCCCCAAATCCGAAATCCTGGTGATCTAGCGGACCCCCATCCCACCGCCCATGGAGCCCCACCACCCGCTCCCCGTCAGCGGGGGCGGCAGCACCCACCAGCCTGCCGCCCGCCGCCCGCCGACTAACAGCTTGGTATGGCCCAAGCCAATTGGTTCAGAGCATGAGCCAGTGGGCGTACAGCCCATACCGTGCCTAGTCAGTCCAGATATGTGAATAACTGGACTGACTAGTGGTATGAGCTGCACATACTGGCTCTGTCTCTCATCTTGCATGCAGCCATACCAAGCTGTCAGTTAACGAGCGGCGGGGTGCTGAGCAGGTGGGGTGCTGCCGCCCGCCAGCTGGCGGGGGAGCAGGGGTGGTGGGGCTCCTTAGGCGGGTGGGGTGGGGGTCTGCTAGATCACCAGGGATTTTGGACTTGGGAGGGTGAGGAATGCCACCCAGCGATCGGGCTCCGTGCGGTCCACTGGACCACCAGGGATATTGGACTTTGGGGGATACTGATGCCTGCGATCGGGCTACTGAAAGTGTTACAGTTATGCCGTGATCGGCTAATGGAGGAATACTGTTATGCCGCGATCGGGCTAGTGGAGACTACTGTATGCCCGCGATCAGGCTAATGGGGGATACTGTTATGCCAGCGATCGGACTGTCGTGGTCCACTGGACCACCAGGGATAGAGACATTCATTGTCCCTACGGGACATCCTGCGTCGGGCTGCGGGGGCATCGGTCCCCGGCGGCTGCTGCCTGGCGGGGTGCCAGGCACAAGTCATCGGGGATCGGCGCACCTCCATGCTAATGGCATGCAAATGGGGCTGTAATCAGATGCAAATGGCCCCCTGTGCGCCTTGCATAAATTATGGCCCCATTTGCATGTCATCCTTTGAATATCGCAGGTGCTGTGCATGGCGCAATGGAACTTGCACCACCGCATCTCAATGCTCCACTCTGACCACTTGTGCTGGCGCAGTTCCACTGCATCATGCACAGTGAAGGTGGCCAGGAGGCGATATTCAAAGCAGGTGCACCACAGCGCAACTCCATAGAATATCGCCCTGGCCACACCCCGGCGCAACTATTTTGAGTGGCGCACAGGTTTGCGCCACAAACTGGCGCAGTTTGAATATCTAGGCCACTGTGTTTTTCTATGGAGCTGTTGGGGAAAACCAGGGTGTGTGCTTCCGTTACTATTACAGTTAGCGTTTCCACTTGTGTTTATGTACCTGTTTGCATTAGCGTTCCTGTGTACGCCACCATGTGCATTACCCTTTGCGTTTTCGTCTGCGCTTGCATTTGAGTTACTGTTACCATTTGCGTTTTCACTACTGTTTCTGTTTGTATTTCGATTTGCATCACCATGTGCGTTTCCATTTACGTTTGCGGCCACCCTTCCATTTGCGTTTGTGTTTCTCTTTCGTTTGGTGTCATCGTTGCTGTTACCATTACCATTTGCTTTCCTATTGCACTACCGTCACTGTGCGCATTACAGTTTGCTTTTCCGTTATGCGCTTGCATTTGCGTTCTGTTTCCTTTAGTGTTAATGTTGCTGTTACCGTTAGTATTTGCATTTCCAATTGTGGTACTATCACCGTCGCATTACCATTTGCGTTTCCACGCGCCTTGCGTTTCCATTTGCGTTACTGTTGGCTTTGCGTCATCGTTGCTGTTACTGCAACTGTTTGCATTTCCAATTGCATTACCATTACTGTTTGCATATTTGTCACCATTTGCGTTTCTGTTGCCCTTAGGGTTTGTGTTTTCAGTTGCGTTTCCATTGTCGATTGCGTTACTGTTTCCTTCTCTGGTGCCGTAACCTTAACCATTTGAATTTCTGTTACTATTTGCATTTCTTTTACCATTTGCGTTTCCATTTGCATTACCATTTACGCTACTGTTTTCGTTAATGTTTGCGTTTCTGTCACCGTTACCGTTTGTGTTATCATTTGCGTTACCATTTCTGTTTTCATTAATGTTTGCACTTGCGTTTCTTTTACCATTGGCATTACCATTTACGTTTGCGTCACCATGTGCATTACCATTTGTGCTTGCGATTGCATTACAGTTACCATTACTATGTGACAAAAATCACATGGTGGGAGCATGGGGCCAAAGGGCCATGCTCCCTACCATTCCAGTCACTATTTATAGTCCTCGTTCTCAAAAAGAAGGGAAATGCATGGCAAAAAAACTCCATTTAATGCATCAGTTAGGGCTGTTCCACAGCAACAAAAGTGAGGAAATTTGATGTTAGGGTTGCCATCCCCCCCTTGCACCCCACCCCCACCAACAGGCATCGGGGTGTGCATTGGGGTCATCAGTCCTAACTCTCACCCCATTCTCCTACACTGCACCACCTCAGCTTGTTTACAAATGGAATGGGGTGAAAGTTAGGACCGACACTAGCACACCCGATGCCTGCTGGTGGGGGTGGGATGCAAGGGAGGGTGGCAACCCTAACATCAGATTTCCTCGCTTTTGTCACTGTGGAACAACCCTAACTGATGCATTAAATGGAGTTTTTTGCCATGAATTTTATATATATATATATATATATGTATATGTGTGTATGTTAGTGGGTTAAGGTCTAACAATAGATAGGGAGCTATGCTGGGAGTGCTGCAGTGCATTGGCTGTGGGGCAGCATCTTCAGGGAGAAATTCTGAAGTCTGTAGTACTGTCCCATCTACATGCACATCCCTGGGCTGAGGGAGAAGATTGCCAGACTCAAGGCTGAGGTGGCTTGTGTTGGGAGGACCTATTCCCACAGCCAGGGACCATCTAGTCCACCCCACTGTCTCAAGGGATGTCAGAAAGGAGGAGTGGCTGAACAACAGTTGGCTGGAGGAGGATTAGGGTGGTAGAGTGCAGGCACATCCAACATCAGATACCACCACAATACTCTTATATCGCACTGTTCAGGTTGGACTGTCCCACAGAGGCACCTGAAGTAGTGACCAGGATGGAGTGGGGGTCTTCCATAGTGGAAACCCCAAGGAGCGGTGGCAGTGGACCCCAGACGAGGAGGAGGAAGTGAATCCTGGTGGGGGACTCAATAGTTAGAGAGATACAGTTAGGGACAGGTAGGGATGAGGAGAAGAAGGTAAGATTCCTTCCTGGTGCCACAGCTCAAAGGGATGGAAGGAGGATCCTTGGGATCACTGGGGAAACAAGAAGGAGAGAGCACTGGAAATTATTGTCCATTTGGGGACAAATGACCTGGCTAGAGATCAGCCAGAAACAGTTCAGTAGGAGTTAAGGAAATTTGGGAGGGGTCATAAGCAATTAGCACAATCTGTAATTTTCTCGTAGGTGCTACCTGTCTATGACAGGGGAAAGACAGGAATCTCTGCACCTGGAACTTCAAGTGCATGGTTGTCGAAATGATGCAGAGAGGAAGGGTTTAGATTCATTAGGGACTGGGGCTCCAGCTAGAGGGATAAAGACCTGTACAGTGGTGATGGCCAGCATCCATCCAGGAGGGGAACTGTGATCCTCAGTAAACAGTTTAAATGCTACATTGACAAGCATTTAACCTAGAAAAGGGGAGTAGGCAGAATGAGAAAGGAAAACATAAACTGCTCTCCCCCCCCACACAAGGTCACCACTGGGAATCATGAGGAAAGAAATCCCAAAAAACAAATAAAAAGAAGAATCCAGGGAGAGGAAGGGAAGAGAAAGGGAATAGTGGAGAAATTGAGGAGCGGGCAAGCGGGCAAAATGAGAGAGGGCAAGCACAATCTGTGAGAGCCATACAATATGTGCAAATACTCGAAGTCTGGGCAACAAGACTGCAGACCAAGAGGCCACCATGGCAGTAGTGGACCTGGATGTAGTCACAATTATGGAGTTCTTGGAGTCCTGGTGCAATCAAAACCAGGAATGGGAAGTAGCCATACCAGGTTATGCTCTATTCAGTAGGGACAGGATAGGAAAAAAGAGAGGAGTGGTTGTTTATGTGAGGGAAAGCATAAAAGCTATGGAAATCCAGGGGGAACAGGGTGAAGCAGAGGTACTGTGGGTCACCCTAGAAATACGGAAGGGGGCTGCTATTCACACAGGGGTGAACCCTGCATGGGGGAGTGGATAAGATAATTATGGAAGAAATCCAGAGGATGGGAAACAAGGTGGAAGTATTGCTGGTAGGGGACTTCAATCTACCTGACATGGATTGGAGCCTCCCAGCTGCAGCAACAGGTATAAGTAGAGGCATCCTAGACTCCCTGCAGGGGGCATTCCTCAGGCAACTAGTTAAGGACCCACTTGAAGGGGGGGGGGTGATACTAGACCAGGTACAGTCAAATGGGATAAACAAAAACAGAGAAACACTGCTAAGGACAATCTAGGGAGGGTCAAAATACAAGTAAATAACATAAACAAAATAAGCAAACTCTCGGCTCACTCCCATGGACCGAAAAGAAAAGCCACAAGCTAGCGTACTATAAAAAAGATTTATTTGTAACAAATAGCGCTCCACCTTCACAAAAAAACATCGACATACGTTTCACGTTGCACTGACGTTTTATCAAGACGTCACACAAGTGCTGCTGCTTCCCTTTTATAAAAAAAACTTCAAATTAGGTTGCTTACATGTATAAAGTTTTTGTATAAAGGGAAGCGTAACTACTATGTGACTTTTGTGAAGGTGGAGTGCTGGCTGACTACGATAAATCTTTTATAGTCGCTAACTGTGGTGTTCTTCGGTCCACAGGAATGAGCCGAGAGAGCTTATTTTGTTTATGTTATTTACTTGTATTTCAGTCCCCCCAGATTGTCCTTAGCCATGTTTCTCTGTTTTTGTTTATCACTTGCGTTTGTAGTGGCTTGGACACAGACGTGAATTGCAATTGTGACAGCCTGGAATAATGGGGTCAGGCATGCAGTCGAACACTGAAAATGTAAATAGCACTCCCCTTCTTTTGAATTCACATGATGATGCAAACATGTTGTACAACCATATGGGGTCCATTTTGGGTGATATTTTATCTACTTCTCATGCAGACAATCCTTTTTTGATACAAGATAGAAATGGGTCTAATAATATTGAGAATCCTTTGCATAGACCAAGTGGTGGAGTAAATATCACAGACATAAAGCAAACGTACATAATGCTGGAATGGAGTGCCCTGAAAGCCCGTAGATTATATTGGCAAAGAGTTATGATGGAAGCTTATCTACAGGTTAAGAGAATACCAAGGGGACTTAGATGGGTTATGCAGCCGGTGTCTGGAACAGACCAGCTAGCTTTCTTAAAGGACTGGCAAGTACACTTATTGGAATCCTCTGCAGGCATTATACTCATCATTTTAAAACATGCTGCTCCCTTAGAGGATGCAATGAAAGCTGAACTGGAAAAATATGAAAAACTTTTTTCAAACATTTCACACACACTCTATGTATCTCACTTATGTGACCAAACTTAAAGAGACAGTAAGAATTCATTATGAAAGAATTAAGAAGTCCAAAATGAGGACATTTGAACGCGATAGGAGGGATTATGAGAATGGACACATCTTTCAGTGGAATAAAAATAATAATGCCATTAAACCTATTTAAAAGAGACCAGGATATAGTGATATATATACATGAGTGGGTCTGAGACAGATGAGGACAATATAGAGATGGAAAATAATACAGTAGAGCCTTTTTTATTGCTAGGCAGGACAGCACAACTGCTGTGGACCATGAGAGAAATTCAACAATCATATGGCAATATACAAAGAGAGCCCAAGAACGCACATGGCGATTTGCCACCCCCTTCCCCCGATTCTGTTAGGGGACTCAATGACTACTCCACCTCTGAACCAACAAGGATTGGAAGTGGGTCAACAAATATCAGAAACACCACAACAGACCACAGTACAGGTGAATATGGACCAGCAAAACAACTTCCCCCAATTACCTATTCTCCCACAGCGAGGACTGAGATGCAGCCTATGTCTAATCTGCTTTGCAGATGAAAGACAAGGAGGGGCACAAGAGGAAAGGGGAGAGGCAAGGAGAGAAAGAGGCAGATATTTGGAGACAGGCCAATACAAACCAATGAGGAATCAATAGAGGGGCAGGGGACAACAACGGAAGGGCAAATAAATGACAATGCGAAAATTAAGACAGATTTGGTGATTAACATTTCATTGTATGCTCTTATGGAGGCTGAAAAGAAGATCTTGAACAAAGGACTGACATTCATACCCACTAACACTATTAACCATTTTGAAACTATGGTGGACCTACAGGTGTTTGCATGAAAACTTAATTAAAACATTTTTTTTGCTAAGAAAGAGAGTTGGGAGATAGGAGAACATTGGGAAAATGACTCTATTAACACATTGGGGCCCCTCAGGAGAAATAGGAGAGGTGTGTTATGGAAATTTGAAGAAAAAATCTAGTTTCATCCCCACTATGAATTCAGCAGTAAACTTCTTCTTACATGCCTGTGAGTGGGATATTGACAGACTGATTAAGAACAACCCCAAACCGGACTTCTGGAATTGTACATTAGAAGAGTATGAGGCCATTAAACATTTGCAGAATAATAACATCATTACCATTAAACTGGCAGATAAAGGTGGGGCCGTGGTCATAATGGACAAAGATAAGTATCGAAGTGAATTGATTGGACAATTACAGAATGAGAAATTCTATAAAAAATTGTCAATCGATCCTACGATAACTTATAAATGTGAAATTGATGAATATTTGAAGGAGACGGTGAGGTTAGGGATTATTTCCCAACAGTTATGTAATCTCCTGAGGGTAGAATTTCCTGTAAGATCAGTCATTTATGGTCTCCCTAAAGTGCATAAAAACCTGTGGAATCCCCCTACTAGACCTGTTTCTAGCAATGGCTCCCTAACTGAACCACTGGCACAACTTGTCGATATGCATATTAAAGATGTGGCACAGGGTTCTAGATCCTTCCTGAGGGATAGTATGCAGTTTTCAGACATTATTGAAGCTATAGCTATTGAGCCAGATGATCTTTTAGTAACATTGGACGTACAGTCCAGGTACACTAATATACCTCACAATGAGGGGTTAGAGGCCCTTAGATCAGGTCTATGTAGCAACACTTCCCTGCCCACTAGATTTATTGAATTTCTGGTGGGGTTAACAAAGTTTGTTCTGAAAAATAATGTTTTACTATTTGATAATGACATTTACCATCAAATAAAGGGAATATACATGGAGTGGCAATGGCCCCAATTATGACACTATTTATCTGGCCCAGTGGGAACAAGAGTTCATTTACAATTCAGAAGTTAATGAGTTCTTTGACAAGACAGATATCTATAAAAGATACCTGGATGACATCTTTATAATATGGAAGGGTAGTCTGGGAGAATTGCACAATTTTGTCTCTTATTTAGAATCCACAATCAGAATTTACACTTCACCATTAACACTAGTGTTGAACAGATACCCTTTCTGGATATATTGCTATCTAAGGATCAAAATGGGGGCCTGGCAATGGATTTATATTGTAAGAGCACTGATAAAAATAGTATGTTACATTTTCCAGTTGCCATCCAAAACATGTGGCCGCAATATCCTACTTGGCCAGTATATGTGGGCCAAAAGAAACTGTAGTAGTCAAGAAGCATATGATAGAAATAGCCAAACCCTGTCATGTAAGTTTTAGGAACGGGATATAGTCAGAAATGTTTGTACATTGCTAAACAAAAGTGGATGGTATGCCTGGAGTCATTATTACATGTCAAAAAGAAAAATGAGAATGGCCAAAATATTAGTGAACATAATCTTAAGTTCATCACTGTTTTTAATATACAGGCAAAAGAATTGGAGAACATTGTCAAACAAAACTGGCATTGCATACTACTAGAACCTGTGTTGAATCAAATGCTATCTGAGAAGCCTAACTTTACATACAAAAGAAGAAGAAATCTTAGAGATCTGTTAGTACATAGCTGGAGTGGAAAAGAAAAAGAAAACACTGAAGAAACACAAAGACTTCCAGTGGGAAATTTTAAATGTAGCAATTGTGCCGCTTGTGTTTATATTAAAGTGGGAAGGGAGATTTCATTACCACACTTGAACCAGGCCTTTGGCTCAAATTGCTTTATACCTTGTAGTACAAAAGCAGTCATTTATGCAGATATTTGTAGTTGTGGATGTTTTTACGTTGGTAAAATTGTTAGAAAATTTAAGGAGAGAATACTTGAACACATTAGGCATATTAGACTTGGTTAGGATGAAAATGCTCTTGCAATGCATGTGAAATTAAGTTGTAACGGACAATCTTTTCTGTTTTTGGATAGGAGCATGTAAAACTGAACAGTGGGGATTTGAATAATATTCTGATGTGCCAAGAGACATACTGGCAGTTTGATAACAGGCTGGAACTCCCCGACATAAATGTCTCTTTTCAGTTAGCACTGTATTGAAAAATAGACGTTCAAAATGACACAGAAACTTGAAAAACTGATTAGGCTTTCAGGAATTAATATTTATAGTTTGCATATGTATTGTCCTTATTAAGGAGTATATAATAATAGATAGTGTTTGAACACATCTTCATAAACTTAGTATGTGTGAGAATATTTTTCCAATTCTATACCTTTCTCCTTGTCTCTTATTTCTATAATTATTTTTATTTTGAGTAGTCATTGCTGTATTTATTTATTGCACTTTTTAGTAAACATTTATGTATGTAAGGTATCTATTTATGCCTTATTAGGTGCAGGCTATTGGTGTGTGCTCACAATAATTGTTATGTATTGTTTATGCACTGGCACTTTAAATTAGGCTGCTTACGTGTATAAAAGTTTTATATAAAAGGGAAGCAGTAGCACTTGTGTGACGTCTTGATAAAGCGTCAATGTGACATGAAACATACGTCGACTTTTTTTGTGAAGGTGGAGTGCTATTTGTTATGAATAAATATTTTTTATAGTATGCTAGCTTGTGGGGAGTTTCTTTTTGGTCCATGGGAGTAAGGTGAGAGTTTGCTGATTTTGTTTACAGTCAAATGGGGACAGTATCACTGACGTCACAGTGGGTAGACACCTGGGGATCAGTGATCATTGTTTGTTGTGGTTCAATATAAGAACTGGGCCAGAATCAAATCACACTAAAATGAGGGTCCTGGACTTCAGGAGGGCCAATTTTAATAAAATAGGAGAATACCTCAGGGGCGCCCTAGCAGGAAAAGGGAAACTGGGTGGATTCGAAGAACAGTGGGCAAAAATAAAGGAGGGCATTGAGAAGGTAACAAACCTCTGTGCCAGGCAGGTTAAAAAGGGCAAGAGAAAAAGAGATCACAATGATTCTGTAAAGAAGTAGCAGAGAAAGTAAAGGAAAAGAAGCAAGCATTTAGAAGGTATAAGTCAACACAGAAGGAAGAGGACAGGGAGGGTTATCAAGAGAAACAAAGGGAGGCAGGAAAGCGGTTAGGAGCGCAAAGGCACAAACAGAGGAGAATATTGCCAAGTTAGTAAAAAGAGGGGGATAAAACATTCTTTAGGTACAATATATAAGTGAAAAGAGGAAGAACAAGGGAGAAATAATAAGGCTAAAAGGGGAAGGAGGGATCTGTGTGGAAGAGGACCAGAAAAAAGCAAACATACTGAACAAATACTTTTGTTCAGTATTTACGAAGGAAGGGGTGGGTGATGGGCCACAAATAGGGGAAAAGGGCATTAAACGAAGTGGGGCGAACACTAGTCCTTTTACAGAGAAGAGAGTCCTCAAGGAACTGGCACAACTAAAGGTGGACAAGGCAATCAGGCCAGACAGGTACATGTCAATACGCTCCCGACAATTAAACTCCCATGGTATTCACTCCCAACAATTCACTCAATGACATTCGGCTCCATTGTTATTTCACTCCTGTCAATTTCGCTCCCTCATACAATCATCTGACAGTAAACCGAATGCTACTGGCAGCTCCCGCATACAATCACCAGACACCCACAGAACTGAAAGCTACTGACAGCTCCTGTCAGTTTTGCTGTAGCATGCAATTACCTGACAGCTACTGAACTGAAAGCACAGTGTTACACTGAGCCACATTATTGGGCAAAGGACACCAAGAACACCAATTGGCAATGACTACATGCAATGATGTGGTCCAACCAGAATGGGTGGCTAGCAGTATAAATCATCCTAGTCTGTTTCTATGGCTCTGTTTGCGACTACCTTTAGTGAGAATGACTTGCCACTTCATCACCTCGGGCACCAAAAGAAAGCTTGTGGATGAGAATAATTTTATCTATATGTTCCTAAGCGGGGAGCAGAGAAAAGAATATGGCAATGTGGCGTGCAGTCAAAAAGTAAGGTTTGCAATGCATGCGTTCGCACAGCCTCAATTGATGACCCAAGTATTATTAATCTGTTTTCCACACTGTGTCTCAGAAGATGTATCGAGACAATGTGGAACGGCTTGCTTGCATTATTGCTAAAAGTGAGGAGCGTACTACGGAGGAGTTTCTTAGGGGAAATCGCATATAGCTTTGAATATTAGACTTTTGACTGACCTAACTGAATGGATTTTAAACATTTTTAACATTATCTTAATAAAGTATTGCATTTTAACATACCTGGATCAACTCAGGTGGCGACTGAACTATTTTTCTTCCTGCCTACATGGTAACTAAGGGGTGACTAAGTCGGCGACTTCACTTCCTGTCTACACATCAGTATGGTAAGTATATTTTGTTACTTTCTGCTGCTATAATGTCAATTTGTTTCTGCTGTTGTAATGTCAATTTGTTTTGGGAATGAAAAGTGGCACTCGGGAGTGAATTTACACTGTATCGAGTTGATACAGGGGCGAACTTTTGTTGGAGCGAGTTGTTGGGACAGAATTTGTAAGGAGCGAATAGGCAGGAGCGAATCGTCATGCTCCCCAGACAGACACACCCTAGGATATGAAAGAAACTTAAGTAGGAGCTGACTGCAACTCTGAAAGCCATGTTCAAC
Source organism: Neoceratodus forsteri (assembly GCA_016271365.2). NCBI lineage: Eukaryota > Metazoa > Chordata > Ceratodontiformes > Ceratodontidae > Neoceratodus > Neoceratodus forsteri. The sequence continues at coordinate 34,259,773 of CM057459.1, forward strand.
CTATCACTAGATACGGGGGAAGTTCCAGGCAACTGGAGGAGGGCGGATGTGGTCCCAATTCACAAAAGTGGAAATAGGGAGGAAGCAGGAAACTACAGACCTGTCAGCTTGACTTCAGTGGTGGGCAAAGTAATGGAATCACTACTGAAAGAAAGGATTGGGGAATACCTTGTGACCAGTGGATTACAAGATCCGAGGCTGCATGGGTCCACAGGGGGGAGATCTTGCCAAACAAAGCTGATCAAGTTCTTTGACCGAGTAACCAGGGAAGGGGATCAGGGCAGAGCAGTGGATGTGGCCTACCTGGATTTCAGTAAGACCTTCAACACTGTTCAACACAGAAGACCGGTAAACAAGCTGGGCAGCCTGGGAGTGGGTCCAAAAGTAATAAAATGGGTAAAAGTTTGGCTAAGCAACAGGAGTCAGTGGGTGGTGTTAAATGGTGTCCACACTGAAGAAGACAAGGTGACCAGCAGGGTGCCACAGGGGTCAGTACTGGGCACAGTCCTCTTCAATGTCTTTATTAGTGACATTGCAGGAGGGCTGAAAGGGAAAATATGTCTGTTCAAGGATGACACAAAAATCTGCAACAGAGTAGAGAGTGTGTGTGGAAAAAATGAAGGATGATCTGAAAATGTTGGAAGACTGGTCAAGGGTTTGACAACTGGGCTTCAATGCCAAAAAGTGCAAAATTATGCACATGGGGCACAGAAACCCGAGGGCATTATACCATTTGGGGGGGGAGGTATTGAAAACCACAAAATGGGAAAGGGACCAGGGGGTCATCATATATGATGACCTGAAGGTAGCAAAGCAGTGTGATAAGAGAGTGGAGAAAGCTAGCAGAATGCTTGGGTGCATAGTGAGGGATATCGCCTGTAGAAAGAGGAAGGTAGTGTTACCCCTGTATAGATCGATGGTGAGGCCCCACTTGGAGTACTGTGTCCAGTACTGGAGGCCCCATCTCTGAAAAGACATAAATCGAGTGGAGGTGGTACAAAAGAGACCAACCAAAATGCTGCACCACCTGCACCAAAAGCCCTATGAGGAAAGACTCAAGGAATTAAATATGTACTCTCTAGAGGAAAGGAGGGAAAGAGGGGACATGATAGGAACATTCAAATACCTCAAAGGTATTAGTAAGATACAGGAGGGTAGCATTTTACATAGAAAGAGAAGCTCAAGGACAAGGGGTCATGATATGAAGCTGGGGGGGACTAAGAGGGGATGTGAGGAAATACTTCTTCATGGAAAAGGTGGTAGATGCCTAAAACAGTCTCCCAGCAGAGGTGGTGGGTACTAAAATGATAGCAGGATTCAAGCATGATAGACACAAGGGGTCTAAAGTAATAGGGCTTGGGGGATAAGGCCAGAGATCAAGTAGGGTCTGTGGCAGCATAGTAGGTAGGAAAATTAGGGCAGACTAGGTGGGCCAAGGGGTCCTTATCTGCTGACAACTTTTATGTTTCTATGTTTCAATGCTCTTCCAGATGAACAAGGATGAGAAGAGAAAGGGAATGGGGCAGTACTGGGCCTGGTGCTCACAGACAGGGACTGTATTGCAGATGTCAAGGTGGAATGCCACCTGGGGACCAGCGATCACTGTACAGTTTAGTTTAACACAAGGAAGTGAGCAGAGACAAAGCATACAAAGACAAGGATCCTGGACTTCAGGAGGCAGATTTTAAAACAAATGTGTGGATGCCTCAGAGATGACCTAACAGGGGTATTGCCTGGGTAGGGTGGAGAAACAGTGGGCCAAATTAAAAGATAGCATACTAAAGGCAACAAACCTCTACATGAAAGAAGTAGACAAAAACAGGAGGAAAAAAGACCACTACACTTCTCGAGGGAACTGGGTGTCAAAGTAAAGGTTAAAGGGGTGGCATTCAGGTAACGCAAGGAGACACAGAGGTAAGAGGACAGGAAGGAACACCAGAATTAGCAGAGGGAAACAGATAAGGTAGTGATGGTCAGAAAGGTTCAAATGGCAGAAAGGATAACCAAAGCAGACAATACTTTTTTCAGATACATAAGCAAAAAGTAGAAGACAAGGGGAGGGATTGTGAGGTTAAAAAGGGCAAGGACAGATTGTGCACAGGAGGATCAGGAAAAAAGTAGATATCCTGAATGGATACTTCTGCTCAGTCTTGACAGTGGAAGTGGAGGGTAGCATGAGATTACAGCGCTGGAGAATGGGTGCCGACAGTAATGGTGACCCAATCCCTAGCGCATGTCTCAAGGGCTACCATAGGATAAGGTGGCCTGATTGGGGGCAGCGAATATAGCCACAGGATGTCGCTATACATACGCACACGGGGGGGAAGCGAGCATGCACAGCGAGAGGTGGGAGGGAATGTGAGGGGTGGTGCCGTGGTGGGTTGCTGAGCCAACCCAGTGGCATGATGGGTGAGTTGGCAGCGCTGGTCGGCAGGGTACTGGGTTCGGGTCTGGGCGCTGGTGCATTTTTTTTGTGCCTGGCCCAAACCTTTTTTTTTATGTTTTCACCCCCCCTCCGACATGCACCCCTGGGTTGATAATAATCCTTAAGTAGGAGGTGCGGGGGCACTGCTTCCCCCCCATAAAATACTAAAAGTAAGTCCCCAGTGCCGTTTTGCTGTGCCAGAGTCAGGTGTCAGAGTGTCAGAGTGCCGGAAAAAGTTTTCGGCACTCCTGACTTCTCGATAACGGCAATTGCCTTTAGGTTTTCGCCGTTATCACATGTAACCAAGGGGAAGGGGATAGACCACACAGAAGTAGCAAAAACACTGGGAGGGGAGGTGGACATAAGTCCATTCACAGAGGAAACAGTCAAGTACTTGCCAATCTGAATGTGGATAATGCTATTGGTCCAAATGTGGTACATCCAAGGGTGCTGAGGAGCTCAGAGAGTACTGGCTGCACTATTGACAGCCCTATTCAAAAACTCACTGGAAACAGGAGTGGTTCTAGAGAACTGGAGGAGGGCAGATGTAGTTCCACTCTCCAAAGCGGCAGCAGGGAGCAGTCTGGCAGCTGTAATCTGGTCAGTCTAACACCAGTCGTGGAAAATTAATGAAAACACTACTGAAAGATGAACAAGGTGCAGAAGGAGAGATTTTTTTCAGAAGACAAGGTGCACCAGGAAAGAGGGCAGGCAAAGAAGCTGGAAGGGAGGACATTTAGGAGGGATGCGGGGAAGTACTTCTTCATTGAAAGAATGGTAGACACTTAAAACAGTCTTCCAACAGAGGTGGTGGGAGCAGAAACAGTGGAGGGCTTCAAGCATGCATGGGATAGGCAGAAAAGAAACTTAGTAGGAAAGCAGAGAGCTGGAAGTAGCCAGAGATCAGGTAGAGTCTGTGGTGACCAGCTATGCAGGGACAAACTGAGCAGACTGAGTGGGCCAAGTAGTCCTTATCTGCCGACAAATTCTATGTTTCTGTGTTTTAATGTGGCACTCACTCACTCACTGTCTTTCAAAGGAGAACTCAGGGGAAATATCACGAAGAAATATTTCACAGAACAAGTGGTGGACACCTGAAACAGACATCCTTGGTGTTAGTAAACACTGTTTCTTCCTTCAAATACCTTGAAGAAAAAGGGTTAACAGCATATTCCACTGAGGTTTTGGGGACAGAACGTGATGGACTGTTGGTCTTTCTTTCCTAAATTCATATCTTCACATGATCTATAACCTGTAAAGAGGTTTACATGGGATGCAGGTTGGGCTGGGTTGAACAGGTCAAGAGAGTTGAACTTCCCCCATCCCCTGCTGTAGAAGGCATTTAATAGATCAGCCTGGAGTACTGCATCGTGTTCTGATCACCACAGTACAAAAAGGATATTGACAAGGTCAAGGGGGTAAAGCAAAGGAACACCATGCTATTTAGTAGCATAATTGGCAGAAGCTCCAGAGAATGATTGGATATTATCAAATTATTTAGCCTAGAGAAGAAAAGGTTGAGGGGGAACATGATCGCAACGTTCTGAATACTAAAAGGATAGACAAGGTGGATCATACACAGTTGTTTGAGCTGTTCAGTGCAATCAAAACTTGAGGACATACCTTGAAACAAAGGGGGCGGGGCGGGGGCAAAGGAAACATTAGAAGGTATTACTTTGTTGAAAAAAAGAAATTAACTTTTCATATAAAATGTATTACTTTGCACAGAAGGTAATTAGCATGTGGAACATATGTAATGAGGTTGTGGAAGCTGGCGCCATTCAAGCTTTGAGATTGCAGTAAGGGTTGCACAGCAAAAATGAAGGTAATATTACACAATTCAAGTCTGGAGGTGTTTCAGTACTTAAATTGGTCACTGTCATTGCCATGCAGCAAGAGAGGAGGACGAGATGTAACCAAAGTCCTTTTCCTCACCCCAGTACTGTTGCTATGTGCAGTATGTTATCATATTGACACTGAAACTAAATAAAATAAAATATTGACACTGCAGTGCAGTGCTGAACAGAGGTGCTGAACTATTGGAAGAGTCATCCCCCTTGCATTAAACTCTTGCATTACTTCAGCTGTACCAAGGCCGAATGCTGCAACTGCAGCCCATTTCATAATCTTGAATGCAGTTGTGACATTTCAACCTAGTTTATGGCAGCTTGTGGCAAGGTTTTTTGGCAAGCTGCTTGCAAGAGACCCCAGCACTGACACATGCTAAACCAAGGAACAGTGATCCTGCAGGAAGAAAAATGATGCACAGGATGAAAAATCCTGTTTTGGGGGTGGAGGTTGCCACCAGTGCAGTACACCAGGTATCTAATGCACCCAGGGCTTTCTGCAAAAAGCAGCTTTTGAAAATCCATCTCAAGATGTTAAACTGGGATCCCTGCTCCCCAGTTTTGGTAGGTCAGGTGAAATTAAACTCTCTTTGGAGCTATTTCATAAGCCATTCGATATTGCTACAGTATCCAGGCCAGCATTCCTTTTCTCAGTCTGTAAAACAGATACTAATGCACTTGAGTAGTTGCATGTGGGATATTGCCAGCACACAGTAGTGACTATTCTTGCCTGGATATAATCACTGCACAAATGGTACAGTTATCTAACTCACTACTTTGTAAAGCACTTTGAAATCGTGTGTATAATAAAAGTACTCACAAAAGTAAAACTGCATTTTATTTTGCAAAAAGACAAAATGAGCTTTTGATGCATGACTTAAAATGGTGGCTGCAATTTTATATGGAGGGCCCCAGAAAGAGAAAATAAGAGGACTGGCATAGCGACCAGTAGCAGCACTACTGCTGCATCATGAGACCACAAGCAGTCAGTTTTTACAGGGAAAAAAATTCACCCCTGAGTTTTCTGGAGCCAGTTCCCCAGCACCATCTGTTGCATCACTCAGTAAGGGATCAAGGCAGCAGAGGGGAAGTGTTCATCTTTTCTCCGATCCATCCAGCTGCTTTATCCACATGTGTTACAATATTCATCCAGCTTCGGTCTGCTACAGGGGTGTTTACTACTGATGCCACCCTAACGTATCTCCAAAAGCAGATTACTTGAGTTCTTCCCTGTCTTGTGAAGAAATTCCTCCCGCCAATTACAAAGACCTGGTGCTGGGTGTGGATCCTCAACAACCCAGCTCTGACTTTAGTGCAGTTGTTACTCCTTCCACAGGCCCTCTAGATTTAGTATCCCTCTTCTTGCGTGCCCTGGAGGCACTGTTGACATTGCTCTGGTAGAGTGGTGCTGGACTTTGAGAGGGCAAGTATCTGTCAGAGCACCATGGCACCTACCACCTGCAGCTGATATGGGAGGTCTTTTTGTGAAGGCCACACTTATCATTCCATACTCCTGGAAGGATGGTATCCTGTCTATTAGGCGACCACGACTGAGCAGTTTCAAAAGGGTGACTCAATCCGACACTTTTACACAGGCTACCGGGCAGGAGGGCAATTGGATGGGGTTCAGCGACTATAGTGACGGGATGTCGCTATGTATTCATGTCGTGGGGGTGGGAGGGACCACACCATGCAATGGTCGGAAGGAGGAGGGAGGTTTGTGGGGCATAGTGCAGTGCTGGGCTGCTTAATTGGCTGTGTGGTGTGGTGAGTTGGTGGTAGGTTGGGGTTGGGAGGGTGCTAGGTTCAGTTCTGGGCGTGTTCATTTTTTGTGCCGGGTCACCGGTTTTCTTTTGTTTTTAGTTTTGCAATCCCCCCTCCAACATGCATCCTCTGGAGTTGAGAATCCTTTATTGGAGGGTGCAGGGGCGGGAGGAGTGCAGGGGGCTCAGGCCCCCGCATAAAAAAATAAAATGTAAGTCTCTGGCACCGTCTTGATGTTCATAGTGAGTCTACATTGCCAAAATTCATTTTCAGCAATGCAGTCTCACCCAAACAGCAATCGCTATTGTGCAGTCCCCGTTATTACATGGAATAGGAAGGACTGTTTCATAGGCGTAAACAGCACCTATTTACTAGGACATTGGCCAAGATGTCCTGATGCAGGAGCATCTTGTGTCCTTCCTACAACAGAGTGCCCTACCCCCATGCCAAATGAAGCAGATGATATTTTACATTATACCTAAAAAAATAAGCAAGGTTTAGCCAAGGTGGCTTATCCACTTTAGGTTTGGGAGCCAGAAACCTGTGCTCTCACTCAGTAGGCAGTCCCCTCTGTAACCCAGCAGTTTAGGTAGCTCAGCTTGAAGGAAATGTATCATTGTCTTATTCTGTGTCCTTAAGTAAACAACCCCCCTAATGCTGTTGCACCATACCCTGTATTCCAAATCATCTACCTTTTCCCACAACACATAAATCTTTTTGTGGAGTGCTGCTATCATGGTATCTCTTCCATCTTCTTGCTGATCCATTTGGCAAAGTACAGACTTGCTGCCATGTACCCTGAGCATATCCATCTGGTTCTGTAGTGAGGAAACAGTGTTTTTCACTCCTGTCATCTCCAAGAGTTGTGCATATGACTGGGACTGTCGACAATTCCTGATTCCTGCCATTGTTGCCATGAGCTATGATGACATGCTCAGTAGGCTCAGATTAGCCTTCCAACCACACCACAACTATATGATAACACAAAGTCCACCAGAGAGTTGTGGAGACTTTCACCAATTGAACTGTACCTACAAGAGAGTGCCAGAGGTTCATTTAGTGTAAGATTAAGCCTGATACATCTACTCAAGAAGCAGAGCTATAATCTCTAGTGTCCATATTTGTTGGGCTCCAACATTGATCTCCCAAGTTTGATGGCCATAAGTCTCTGGTCTCAGTTCTTCCACCATCACAATGCAGAATCATATTTTAGTCGTCTATTGAAATTTATTTAAGCCAGGAAGGCAAGCTAAGATTAGTTACACAATCATGTTTCCAACTTCTAGCTCTATCCTATTAATTCAAGGATATAAATTGGACAAGCTGGATTTTTGTGACTCTTCCACATATCTGCAACAAAATCTTAAAGAAATGGTGCCATATGTCAGATTCTGTAAACTTCCACAGTACTGATTTTCTAAAAGTATTAAAATAGAGAAAGAAAATTCCACATACATATTTCATTTTCTGAAAACATTTTTCTGGAAAGTTGTCATTGTTTTCTGAATTTTCACCACTTCAAATCGTATTTGTGCCTAGCTTGCTATTTCATTATTTTGGAATGTTAATGCATTTTCACATTATTAAACAGAATCCTTGGGCACCATACACAGCCCTTTCAAGTGCCCTCAGTGTGCTATACACAACGGAGGTCACAAACCTTTCCTGTGCAATCCCAAAGAACATTGTGGCCATGCAAAGAAGGGAAAGGGCATCTCCATTCACAATGCATGGCATCCTTCACAAACTCCACCACAGAATTTCTGCAGTACTCATTGCCCCTAGAACTAGCACAGACAGACAGTAGGGGCGTTAAAACCCTGAGTAGAGTTTGGAGGAGCTGGCTGAGACACAGATTACCCTGGTACCAGCCTATTACTGGATGTGCAACAGTATACTGCATTCTTGTTATTAAAAGGAATGGAAGGTGAAGCCTATTAAGGTTGTCCCCCCAACTGTTCAGTGGTATTTACCCATAATATATCTTGTTTCTATAAATGCATCTAGCCTACCCTTGAAACCCACATAATGTTGGACTCCACCACCTCTGCCGGTAGGGCATTCCACAGCCTCACCAACCAGTTAGTGAAGAAATCTTTCCCTAGGTCCAGCCTAAATCCAGCAGTCTCATTTTTAAATGCATGACCGCTGTTCTGTCCAACCATATGAAGTGACTAGAACTTGCTGCTATCAATTCCACCCTGCTCATCCATGATCATGTAAACAGCAATCAGATCCTCACTCAAGTTCCAACACCTAAAGGAATACAAATCTAAGTCTGCTAACCTCTCCCAGCTTTCTCCTTACTACCAGTTATTCTGGCAGCCTCCGCTGGAACCTCTCTAATGCATCGATATTCCTCCTTAGATATGGGGGAAAAGCTTGCACACAGTTCTCTAAGTGTGGTCTCACAGAGGTCTTGCGGCACAATCACATCGTTGGCCCTGCTAATGCAGTGCCTCTTTTTATTACCCAGGACCATGAACACTAGCCTACCAATCTTATTACACAGTCTCGGTATGCTTGAGATCCCTAGTTACAATTACTCCTAAGAATGAGCCAATACCAGATTAATTTTTGGGCATGTTTACTTTTGATCTGAGGCAGTCGTTCCTTACAGCAGCTTCATGATCACACTGGCCTTTGGCCAGTTCATCAGAAAAGCACTTTAGCCTTTCCCGGGTGGCCAGGACTAGTCTCCTGACCACCCCTTCACCCACTTCAGTCATTCTCCTCCTCCTCCTCCTCAGAAATTGTTTTTATAAAAAATAAAACTCTAGCTCCTGACACTGTGCCAGGTGCTGACAAAGTTTAATTTTTGTTTTTAAGTCTGACTGGAAGAAGGTGAGCTTGACTGTTGGGGAGGGCTAAGGGTGCCACATATCCTTTTTGTAGCCTGCTAAACCCCTATACCAAGGACCTGAAGTGTCTTTGGCTAAAGTGTTATAGCCAAATCTCAGACAGAGGGTTCAAGCTGCCAATTTACACATTTGCTCCCTCTTACTCTTATATGGATTTCTACAACTTTTAAAAAAATCTTCAAAAAAATCTTAAAGAAATGGTGCTATATGTCAGATTCTGTAAACTTCCACAGTACTGATTTTCTAAAAACTGTTAAAAAAGAGAAAACAATGTCCACATGTTTTCATTTTATGGAAACATTTTATAGAAGTCAGTCATTGTGTTATGAAATTTTCACAACTTCCAAAAGGTACCTGTGCCCAACTTACCACTTTTACTAAGCCCCAATACCAATTTCCACATTTGTTCCCCTTTACTCCTAAGTCAATTATTTCCTCAGCTCACTCCAACCAACTTCCTTTCCTAGACTCTATTTGTAACTCTTATTACCAAAACCAGAATGTATAACCTTGCCGTAATCCACACTAATCTTTATACCCATTATGTTGCCATCTGGTTTACTCTATCCAGGTACTTCGAAAACTTTGTGCATCGTTATTTGTCACCACACTACTGTCCCTATTGTAGTATCATGGGCAAACTTTGATAACCAACTTCCCACACCCGTGTCTAAGTCTTTTATGTATATTTTATTTCACTGATTTCAGGAAAGACCACTGAGCAAATGAGTGCCCTTTTCAGAGATGTCCTCAGTCATACAAACAAAGTTACAAAGAATCATACAAAAGTACTCGCTCATGTAAATTATTAAAATATTCGTTTGTCAAACACTCATTACAACACAGTCACTGATTAAAGCACATTCTAAGTGTCACCTTGAAAGGATCATCAGATGAAAGGTCTGAGAGTAATGTATTGCAAAGTTCAGACTCACGTAAAATAAAGGAGCTAGTGTAAACAGCTGTTTTACGCACTGGTAAGTTAAACCTTTTATTAGTCACAGATCTTGTACCATGCACATTATATTAGAAACATTTTCAAAGATTAGTTTGGGTATATGCTGATGAGGATTGGCCCCAACACTGATCCCTGGGGTACATCACTGCTCACCCTGTATGGGGGTAGGGAGGAGGACTCCACTGGATGCCAGGGATCTAGGTGGGACCATGTAGCTGGTGGGACCATTGGTCCACCAGGAAACTAAATTTGTGGATGGGATAAATGGAAATCTTTATGGGCCAAAAGCAAGCCTGCTGGTATTGGGTGGGGGGGAGCATCTGGCTGTAGAGTCAGTTCCCCACAAGCATTCAGTATTGTGCTATGTCATGCTGAGGCCTCAGTGTGATTGCCAGAGATCAGCTGGTTAGAATGCACAGACTTTATTTATGCCCGCTAACTTCTACCACACTACTCTACATTGTGACATAGTTGCAGGGGAGGGGGGTCGCCCCCTCTGTGCCTTTGAGCACTGTTTTTGTATTGTAGAAATGGGTGGTGGCACAAAGGGGGCCTGCTGCACCCTGTGTTTGGGACACCACCTACTGTGACTGTTTAAGTTGCTTTTAGAATTATGTGCAGACATATTGATGAAAAATATGACAGCAAATGCAGTTACATAAAACTGGAAACAAACACATTTGCTTTGTTTACAATGGCTTTATAAACAAGACTCAATCCCATGCTGTAGTTCCATTTTGGTGCCCCCTCCACACCACCACCACGTTGCCAGCTTAAAACTTGCCTTGTTTTCCTTACATGTAAATCACCTTCACCCTCATATACAGGTCTCTTACTGGTACAAGTTTTTTTCTGCAGACTTTTATGATATTTTATTTTCTGCTCTTTCCCATCATATAATAGCTGATTCTCCTGTAAAAAACCCTCTCCCCCGGCTGAGGATTCTCAGCCATAGTCTTTTCCCTTAAGCTTTGTTTCTGCCCCTGCACTTGTCTTACTTGGTTTCATCCAATTTCTCCTTGTCTACCCTCAAGACCTGCACTCTCTTCAGGCAAGAAATTTATATGACAGTTATTTTTTTTTTTTGTATGCCCTGGGCTGCCGATGAGGATTCTCTAAATCTTGTTTTCTCTGGATAATTTCATCATCTGCAGAATTCCACTTCCATTTATAACAAGCACAATAAAGCTCACTTTCTAATTCACACTCTAGTGTACTAGTCTTGCTTTCTACTTTAGAGCCTCCTCACTTGATCTACAAACCCAATGCAATTACCCCACTGTCAGAGTTACACTGATCTACTGTCCCTTTCAGAATACATTTTCAAATTACACTTAACATATTTAACATCTTTCATGGAAGTATCCAAACTACCTTGCTAAGCCTTTTCATCCATACTCTCTGACTTTGCCCTCTATGCTCCTCTAGAATTTATCTTTCCACAGTTCCTGCAACTAAACTATTCACTGTTTGTGGTGTATCATTTACTTCTTCTGATAATTCCATTTCTGTCTTTGCATGTTGCCATTTTTAGACCCTATCCCATAGCTACCTCCCAGCCTGACAACCACGTCTCCAACAATTCCACAGCTTATCCCTCATGATGAGGCCTTTGGAGGGTGCCCACCTCAGTAGCATATCCAATACTGTGAGTGGAAACAAAGGTCCCTAGAGCTCCAGACCATTATTCTGCATACCAGAGAAATGTTTCGCTAGTTTCTCCCCAGCCCCATAGTACATCAGCGGCTGGGGCACAAAGGCACATGCATGCCACTGTTTGCCATGTGGAGTCAACAGGCAGCCTCCCACCCACCCATAATGCTCAAGCTGCACCACCACCTGTGGTCATCTAGGTGACAGTATAGCAGTGAAACCTGCAACCGTAATTTGTCCTGATTTGTTGGTCAAGCTCCATCAAGACTTTGACAATGGACTGGCCACTAGAGTACGCTAAATAGGATGGCAGCAAGATCAGCTCCACAACCCAGAGGAAATATCCTTTAAAATCCTTTTTCTACCAGCTGGTATTATATCCTCACTCTACTGTAACTTGTGGGGTAATACTCAAGCTACACTAATTTAGCTTCATTGGTACAAAAAGCCTTCATTTGCTGTGTGGAAATTGCTATTTTACTGAAGAGCCTCCTGGACAAGGTAGGCCTGAAGAAATATGGCTGAAGGCAGCTTGCCACAAACCTGGGAGCAACTGTCAGTTGATATTCGGTAACTTATAGCCAGATGGCACAAGTCACTATGGCAACTAATCGAAACACCCAAGTGGTTCAAAATTTAGAACCAGGATGCTGTACACGAACAACGGGTCTCAGTGGCGGAGGGCATGTTCAAGACTTAAGGGCAGAATTAAGAGATCAACAACAGACCATACAAATGCTGCATGATAAGACAGATGACCTCGAGGAATCGAGGGTCACTGTAATAATCTTCACTTCCTGGGCTTCCCTGTGTAGAAGGCAAAGATACCAAGGATTTCTACAATTAGCCATCGCTGAAATGCTGCAGTTGGACCCATTGATACCGCTCCAGGTGGAACATGCACACATTACATTAGCCCCCATGTCTCAGGCCCAGGACAGACCACAACCTGTCATAGCCTGATTTATTGATTTTAGGGACAAAGAGAAGGTCCTAACTAGAGCTTGTGAGTTACAGCATGTAGTGTGGAGATCGAATAGGATCCATATCTTTCAGGACTTCTCTAAGGATCTGTCAGACAAACGCCGATACTCTAAGGCAAGGCATAAAATGCACAGTATTGGACTGTCCTTTTCCTTGCGTTACTCAGCCATGATGCGGGTTATGCATAATGGGGTCCCAAACAGTTTTGAATCTCTTGATGCACTCATGGATTTTTTACGGCGCAACTGGCCACAAGAATTCACCACCACTACCCCGGGAGCCCCTTCGGCAAAAACTGCTACCGACAGGTTGGATTGCAGCTCCTCTCCATCAGTGAGCAGGCCTGCAGTTTGGCAAGACCTCAGGGAGCAACACTGAGAACTCCCCCCAAAAGCACACTGAAAGAGGCAATCCTCAAAGAAACACGCCCGCCAGAAGCATCCTTCGGAGAGAGGGCAAGACGACACAGAGGAGGCCACAAGCATGGATACTGTTGCTCCAGATCCGTTACAGGCCTACCATACCACTAATAGATATGAAGCTTTATGCCCCAGCTCTCCAGATCATCACCCAGGCATTGTGGATTCGACTGTGGAAGGCAGGCCTACTCCTATGTGGCAGCCAGCTACCTGTCTATCAGCAACTCCTCATGAGCCGCAGAGGCAGACTACAATGGCGAAGGGCAGCGTCCATCAAAGGCTATGAGGGAGGCCTCCTCTACCAACAGAAAGCTCATCTTCAGTGTGGACTGCCCTGAGTGCTCTACATCTCCAGGGCAATCGATCAGAGAAAACCCAACAGCGTGGTCAGATAAGTAGTCATCCTTCTATTTTCTTTCTATTCCTGTTCTTTTAATCCCCCGGGGAGTTGTAGGTATGGGGCGAGTTTGAGGTGTCTAAATTGACCGCAGTGGACAATCTCCTCGGCTGACCCATCTGCTACCCTTTCTCCATGTTACCCATGTAAGGGAACTTTGAGCCCTTTTCACCCCAACCTTGACCCCAACTACTGCCATATGGCAGAAGATGCCTCACTCCTGTACTGGGAGGGATTCAGCGAGGCCTACCAACAAGCTCTCAGTGGATGTCCTGATCAAAGGTCCAGACACGTCCAGATGGCAAAGAAGGCCTTTTCTGTACCATCTGATTAAACAGCAGAACTTTTGTGGGTTCTACCTTGCTTACTTGTGTGTGTGTGTGGGGGGGGCGCTGGGAAGCTGTGACATATAATATGAAAGTATTTGTCAGCATGCGTAAACTGCTGTGCTGAATGGGTAGCCAGGATGTGTTTTACGTGAGGCCCTAAGTGGTGAATAGCACAGGTCTGTGCCCCTCTGGCATGTTTTTTTTTTTTATTATTATTTTCTATCAAGGGGAGATCTCCCAGCCCCCACATTGAGTGGCTTACAGTACACTCTTCATAGGTGTGACGAGCCTGACCTCAACAAGATTTTTGTTGTGAGAACACATTGGCACCCATCAGCAATAACCTTAGGCTTGATGAAATAGTGGGCAGTTCCGCCCCCACTTTCTTTCCTGCAAACCCCCACCTCATTAGAAGCGTTGTGTAGTCCCACTTTAACTACCCCAGCTTCTGAGCTACACCGCTGGAGCAGCTCTCTCAACCCTCTGGGTTGCAATGAGCCACATGGTCCAACCTTCTTATTGGGTTGCTTGATTCTCTCGGGAGACCTCCCCCTCCTGCACTCACCGTAGTGCTAAGGAAGGATGGATACCACTTGATAACACCCTGGGAATAGGGCTGGCCTACAGCAGGGCTTTGTGGCCAAGGCGCCTCCTATATCCCCAAATTGCATGGTACACTGCACAATGTATAGTTTGTTAATGTGTTTATGTATGTTTGTTTCACAAGAGACACACACAGATGTTTCGATTATTTGTTAGTATAAGGTCATCTGGTAGGGCAGGGTATATGGGCTTTCCCACTCTCTCCATATCTGGTGGCGTCTATAGAAATGTGTCTCTTCTGGTTGGGCTGCCCTTGCCCCCTATCTGCTGGTTGTTCTTGATATATCTCTTAATTAAATATTTGCTCCCTATTACTAACAGGTGATATTACTTGTCTGACATGGAATGTCAGAAGGCATAACACCCCAAACAAGAGGAAGCCAGTTTTGGGCCACCTTAAGTGACTGGGAGTGAGGGTCACCTTCCTGCAGGAGACAAAACTTACCGGGGGGGATCCTGAGAGACTGAAGAGGGAGTGGGTAGGTCAGGTCATTCATGCCTCAGCCTCCTCTAGAAAGAGAGGGGTGGCGATTCTGCTTCACAAGCAGCTACAATGGAAATTACAGAGACAAGTGAGAGACCCTGAGGGTAGATGGGTGGTGGTACTCATGGATACTGGGAAGGGCCCTCTGATCCTGGGTAACATATACGCTCCAAATGAGGACTCACCCTCCCTCTTTCACAAGTTGGCCCAGGTGCTGGGATCCACAGCTCCGGAAGACACCCCCATTTTATTAGGGGGCGATTTTAATCTTACTCTGGACCCTTTTCTGGAGAGATCCTTCAATACTGAGCCCCACTCCAGGGCTGTAATGGCAGTGGCTCAATTACAACAAGATTTGGCCCTTACGGATATCTGGAGAGTATTTCACCCCTCCCAGCGGGACTACACCTTTCATTCCCCAGTACATAGTTCTCTTAGTAGAATAGACTTATGGCTCACCTCTCCTACTATTACTAGTAACACTGTTAATACCCTTACTCATCCCTTAGTTATCTCAGATCATACCCCTGTGCATCTTGCCTTCACATGGGGCCCCCCTCTCCCTAAGTCTCCGGCAAGGAGGCTGGACCCAGTGCTGCCGTGACCCAGACTTTCCCCTTGGCTTAAAGGAAGCAATGGAATTTTTCGACATAACTTCCCCCAGATACCTCTGCAGGTACCACATGGGAGGCATTCAAAGCTACTCTAAGAGGGCAATAATAGGGTATGTGAGCTGGCGCCAAAGAGGAGGGAACAACGTTTGAGGGGCTTGAATGACAACCCGAGAAGCGTGGAGCTTGCTTTTACAAGCCCTTCGTGTCCCTTCCTTTAGGTCAGAGGCAGGTCACAAGGTTACCTCTGAAGATGCAAGTGAGCAGGCTGGTCTCTAGAAGGCAGAGATTTCGATCATTAGACTCAAGCATAAATATTGGGAAGGGAGAAAGGCGGTAGCTGCTGGCATACCGCCTCAAAAAGCAGCAAGCCGAAAGGCATATAGCGGCTTTAGAAGATGCAGGGGGTAGGACCCAGACCTCGGCGCAAGGTATTAATCAAATAATGATGGATTTTTACTCCTCGCTATATAAATCCTCCAGAGCCCCAGACCCCAAGGGGGTCCACCCATTTCTGGAGTCCCTACACCTCCCCAAAATCTCGGAAGCCTAAGCTAATGCCCTAGATGCCCTGATCTCAACCCAGGAGGTGGCAGACACCATCCTCTCCTTAAAAGGAAAGGCCCCAGGAGGGCGGTTTCCCTATTGAAGTGTGGTAGCTGTTGCATCCTATAATCTCTCCGGCATTGCAACAAGTATTTACTGAGTCATTGCAAACAGGGTCTCTCCTTCATCCCTTAGGAGGCGACTATTACTATCCTACCAAAAAAGGTAAAGACCCTCTTAAAGCATCCAGCCACCGCCCTATTTCATTATTGAATGCTGATAGCAAGGTGCTAGCTAAAACTAGCTAATAGACTTAATCCTCTCCTTCCCAGGTTGATCCACCCATCCCAAGTAGGCTTTGCTAAGGGCCGCTTTAGCACGGACCATATTAGATCGTTGGTAAATTTAATCCATAAGGCCCAAACATTATCTTCCCCCGCTGCTGCCATTACAACAGATTTTGAAAAGGCCTTTGATTCCCTGGAGTGGGACTATGTCCAACAAGTACTTTGCACTATGGGCTTGGGGGCGGGGTTTCGGGCCTGGATTGGGGCAATATATTCATCCCCAGCTGCACGGATACTCTCCAATACGATGCTGTCTCCCCCATTCATACTGGGTAGGGGTACCCATCAGGGCTGCCCACTTTCCCCACTACTTTTTGTATTGGCAGTAGAACCCCTGGTGGCCGCTATTAGGCAAAATCCTCTAATTTCCAGTGTCCAGGTGGGAACAAGGGCATACCCTACCCTTATGTATGCGGATGACCTGTTGCTCCCTATAGCCAATATCATCACCTCCCTCCCTCCCCTACTGTCCACCTTCTCAGATTTCTCTACATTTTCAGGGCTCAAGATTAACCAGGCCAAGACAGAGGTCCTACCTTTAAACTCTAAGTGTACCTCTCAAATGGTTACTCAGCATGGGCTCCGATGGGCCCTGGAGAGGATTACCTACTTGGGCATTACTATCTCCTAATCTGCATAAAATCTGGGACCTGAATATGAAACCACTTTTTGCGTCCATTCATACAGAACTGGACAGATGGAAATCTCTTCAACTGTCGCTTGTAGGTAAAATATCCGCAATTAAAATGGTCACAGCACCAAAAATTATGTATCTTCTCTCCCACATTCCTTTGAAAATACCTCGTTATTGGTTTACTAAGTTAGACTCCCTGCTGGGATCATTTCTGTGGGAGGGTAGGAAACCTAGGTACAGTAGAAATAAGCTCAGAGCTCATTGGTCGGAAGGGGGCTGGGGTCTTCTGTGGTTAGAGGGATATAAATGGGCCTTTCAACTGGCTCAGACGTAAAAATGGTTCCTTTTCCCTGAACACAATGCTCCCCAGTGGCTGGATATGGAGAGAGAGGTATGTCAGTGTACTCACTTGGTACTATTGTTATTTAACCATCCCCCTAAGGGCACTCGCTCTCATCCTACTATAGGTCCCTCTCTGGAATATTGGGCCAAGGTGCATAAGAAGATGGACACCTCCCCAACTCCCCTAAGACTTACCCCACTATGGGGCCATAATGAAATTACCATCAATAAACAACCAACTGCATGGCCCTCATGGGAAAGTGGTGGTATCTCACTGCTTCGAGATATGCCCATTCCTGGTACAGATACCCTTAATTCCTTTGAGGGCCTGCGGAGCTCTTATGGGATCTCTCCCAAAGACTTCTGGCAATTCTTTCAAATAAGAAGTGCCATCCTTATGTACAGGCATAAGCAGCACCAAGAGCAACAAATCTCCCAGGTAGAGTCATGGCTGGCCCTAAAGAGGACAGTCAAGCCGGTATATCGGACCATTGAGACACCATCCGTCCCAAGCAGAGGAATCCAAGCATAAATGGGAGAAAGCACTGCATGCCCCTATTATGAACCTGGAGTGGAAGTCTTGTCTAAAACTAGCTCACAAGGCATATCCTGACACCAATAGTCAATTAATACAGAACAAGATAATTCACTCCTGGTATAGGACTCCTGTAGTCCTCACCAAGGCAAAGCTGGCTCAGTCTGACCTGTGTTGGAGGTGTCAGGAACTCCCAGGTGACCTGCTCCATATACTTTGGTCCTGCAGGCTGATCCAGCCCCTATGGCAGGCTACCTGTGAGATGGGGTCCAAAATACTTAGGAAGCCTGTGCCTCAGTCCCCTGAATTGCTGTTATTAGGACTCCAGCCCCCGGTCCCTCACCTTTGTCTCTCCGAGTTGAAACTACTTCTGACACTCAGTATGCAGGTTAAAAGACTCCTAATGTGTAAATGGCGGTCCCAGATAATCCCCTCCATGGGGGAGGTACTTACCTCCATGGCTCAAGTTGCCAACTGGGCCAGAATATCACATATTGTGACCAATACCCTCTTTAAATATACTGCCCTCTGGACTTCCTTCCTTCTGTTTTTGAAACCTAGGGAGGGAATCGGCTGAATAAGCACAACCATGCTACTATAACGGTCATCTCTCATGGTGCATTTAGGGGCAAGTGCTGGAGAGATTGTTATTGAGTTATAGGGGACCCTGCTCTACGGATGACATGGTATAATATCAGTAAAGGATAATATCTTCTCTGACAATGAAGACCTGTTTGCTTTGTAGGCGTAAAGTAAAGGTCAGCGGCCCTGGGCCTCTCATAATTTCTGATGTTTTATCAAATACTGCAGAAACTAGCAGGATCGGGCCAGGTAAGATATGTTTGTATGAGTTAGCCATAATGCAATGCATCAACTGCTAATACTTTCAAAGTTAATCTCCAGCTGGATAGGAGTTGTACATCCAGGCACAGAGTATTATCCAACTGCTTACCTGGCTAGTATATTCAGTTTGTTACTATTTGGCCAGCATGTTCCGTTCTCTGCTTCTACAGACATATGTAACAGTCTGTAAGATCTTTGCAATGTATCTGACTGTTTTAATGTTTGCATCATCTTAATAAGTCAAATCAATAAAACTTATTAACCACAAAAAAAAAAAAAGACTGACAACGTCCAGCTCTGGTTCCATTCAAATCAGCTTTTCCTCAATGCCAAAAAATGGTCTCCACGACCTTTGGCATTAGGCTGAAGCTCTAAAAGCTTACTGTCCTCCCCTCCTTCCACACCCTAGATGGGACCACAGTCGATGATGTTCCCACCTATAAGTACCTCGGGGTCTGGCTCAATTGACACCTTGACTTTTCTGGATATGTGGGTGCTATCCACAAAAAAACTACACCCTAAACTAGGAGCATTATACAGGAACCGTGGTCGCATCCTCCTGATGGCTCATAGAGCCATAGTCCAGCAAATAAGTCTCTTCATTTTTGACCATAGAGAAAATGTAAACAGCGCAGCTCCTAAATCCACCCTCTCCAGACTGGAGTCCCTCTTCCACTACTTCTGTCACTTGGCTTTAGACTGCCCATCCTTCACTCACCATTGCTCTCTTTATACTTCCTTCTCCCTTCCTTCCCTTGAAGCAAGACATCTCTCTCATTGTTCCTCCATTATTCGCTAAATTCTTTCTGGGCTCCCTCTCCTCTGACTCACCTCTCCCCAACCCCTCCTTCCCAATACAACCTTTGTAACTCCGGTTTCCACTGCCTTGCAGTCCCTACTAAGACATCCTCAGCTGACCAGGTTGCCTTCTCCTGCTGCTTACCCAAACTATGGAATTTGCTCCCCCTCTCCATCTGCTTGGTCTTTTCCCTTCAATCTCTCTCCTCTCCTCTCTTCTCCTCAAGTTCTCATCTCACCCCTGCAACTGCCCTTGACCCCCCTCTGTACCTCTCTTCCCCTCTTTCCACTCCCACCTCCTCTCCCTCGCCTTTTCTCCTACCCTGTCTACTTTAACTTCTTGCCTTATATCTTGCTGCCAATCCACATTTCCCCACTTCCAATTAGACTAATCTCTACTGGTCAGCTTAGCTACCATGCCTGCATTTCTGCACTATACACTTAACTGCATCCTCCTGATGTCTTCAAGATATACTGTAAAACTGGTAATTGAAACGCAAAGCAAATTTTGTGGTTATGGCTTTGCTGAATAAAAATATGCAAACTTGAGTTTACGCTCGGCTCTCTGAGTAAACTACAGTAACCCCGCTCCTGTCACCTATCAGTCGGCAGCCACTTACAATTCATATTAGACTGCAATTAGACATCTATATACTGCTATGTACCCCTCTAATAATCCTTGTTGTCGAAACATGGTACCTGTCAATCAGCAGCCACTCATATGTAGTGAATTGCCAGAGATATGCAGACCACAGAGAGAGAGAACTAGAAATAAGAGAGACACAGACTGCAGAGAGAGAGAGAAATCAAAAGAATGGATATTCAAACTGCAGAGAGAAGAGGTAAGCCAACTGCTGGCCGACTCTGACTATACAGTTGTTTCTGTTTTTTTAAACAGCTTCTTACTGCGGTCTGTTTCTTACAGTTACTTGAAGTACGGCAAGGGACTTAGTGAGGGATTTAGCAGCAAGTAGCACGTAGTTGTTCTTTCCTTCACAGGCTACCAGGTTCTGCTTAAGTGAAGACTGCCTACAGCAACACCACCTTATGCTGCTTAATGCTTAAAGTTTTTTTTTTTTTTTACTGTGTTACTTTTTACAAATAAAGATGCATGATCATTAATACAGGCATCATTACTTTTGTGCTGCAAAACTAAGTTTGCGCTGGGTAAAGGACCGCGAACATAGCAAGATTTTATTTCATTATTTATTACTCATTTTACAGTATCTTGCTATATCTATCTATGACAGTGTACATAATTTGTTTTAATGCCTCAATGTTGCTTGTTGTATGATGTGTATGTAATGGTTAGTATGTTTTTATCTGCTATGTAATTCAGTTACAATTGTTTTTTATGTAGCTCCCCTACCCCTTCCCCCCAGGACACATTTGGTAACAAGCTGTTAACAGCTCAGTATGTCTTTCCTGGTGAAATGTTTAGAAATAAATAAATAATTAATTAAAAATAAATAACCCTCCCTCCCACTGGCTCTCTAATTCTCTGGGCTCATTCCTGAATCCAGATTGCCTGTATCATGAATAGCAACACTGTCAATGCACTGATGGGCAAGTGGTAGAACATTTTTCAGCTGCAGCCCCTACAATATGGAATAAATTTGCTACATCTTTTCATGTGTCTGATTCTCTTCAACTCTTTCTATCACAAATACAAACCTGGGTGCCCATGCATAGCAACACTCAACCCTCTGAGGTTCTGGGTTCTAGTTCTAGTCTAGAACTTTTGAAAAAGTTCTAGGGTTCTAATCTTTTTTAGAACTTTTTAGAACTCGAACCCTTTTTTTTAATTGTGCTTCCAAAATGAAGATAATAGTGATATACATGTCATGAAACTGATAGCAAAAACAACTAAATCTGTTCATTATAACAGGAGAGAGAGAGAGATGATCATTTGTGACTTTGACATGACTCTAGCTAGGGTTATCTGTGGTTTCTTCTCCTTTTTAGTAGTAAAAGTCAGTCACTAACAGGTGCTTACAGAACAACCGACCCACCCACACATATTAGATGCCACACACTTGGTGCCATTTGGCACACAGTCACACATTGGATAAAGTGCAGTCAAATGGGGCACAGCAGCAGCACAGATGGAAAGTACACCATGCAGGATTCACAAATATTTTTACTGAAAACAGATTTTTCTCTTCCCTCTGGTCACCTAAAATATTTCCAGGATTTATTTATTTAGCAAAATTCCACACACTTAATGCTCGGTGGCAAACACACAGACACACACACTGGGTAAAGTCAGTGTAGTCCCAGAGGTCACAGCAAACGTGATAAGAAGTATACCACACAGGAGTCGACAGATATTTAAGCAATAAGGCATGACAAGGTGTGTGTTATCGTGTAATAACGTCACTCCTGGGGTGGCTTGAAGCACGAGGCGAAGCTGAGTGCTTCCTGACCAGCGCAGATGACCCTGTCTAAATAACCATCTTAAGGTCTGTTACTAAATATCTAATGGCTCGATGTTATACAAAATAAAAACATATTTTAAAAGCGTTTTAGTAGATTTTTAGTGTGGCAATATATCTTTGTTTCTGAAAAATAAGAAGTTCGACATCTGCCAAATCCATACAGTGATGTTATTGTGTAATAACATCACTGTCTCAAACTACTACACTGACCAATCAGAGTCAGGAAATGTTCTTACCATTGTATAATTTTAAATAAAGGTTTTTCTACCTGCCTTGTACAGTATCAACATCATCTGATCCCACAATCTGCTGCTACCCACTTGCCCTAGTTCTAACATCCCTGCCTTCTATGTGCCCAGTTCTCACATTTCTGCCCCTTCAAGCCCCAGCTCTCACATATCTGCCCTGTCCTGCTCTAGATTTCACTTAGTGTATCTCACTCCCTGCCCTTCTTACATTTTGCCCCTCTCTACTCCAGATTTCTCATTTCAGATCAACCTCATGTCCTAGTTCTCCCATTTATCCACTCCTCTCTGCCCTAGTTAATACATTTCTGCCTCCTCCCTGCCCCAGTTTATATATCTTCATCCACCCCTTTCCTATGCCTTACCCTCTCACAACAGATCTCATCCTGTCCCCCCATTATGGGGTTTCAACTCTCCAGTGCATATAGGTTACTGCATATACTGTAGGTTGTTTTGTTCCAACGGTTCCCTCATCCAGCCTTTTATTTCCTCATTTAAAACTAACCTTTATATCTTCTGGACATCCTGGTCTGACTGACTGAAGAGTTCCTGCAACCGACTGCTTGCCTGCTGCCTCAGTCGCTGACTGCACCTGAGCCATTTCCCAATGCCATGCCATGGCTGATTGCTTTCTCCTTTGGCCATCCAACCAATGTTACTATCCTTAATCCGGCATACACATGATGTACAAACATCTTTCCTGCTCCCTTGGCTGGTTGCATACTGCTGATGCAGTTTGCTTGCTTCCCTGGCTGCTCCGCACTTTGTCAACAGCAATTGAGTGGAAGTGGAAGTGGAAGCAGCGGCGAGTCTTCAGGACTGTGTTTTATTTCTTCATTGGGGCATTTCTGTGGGGATTTACTAGTGTGGCCAGGGCTAGATTTACATTGCTGTGGGCCCTATGCACAGCAGTAACCAATTCCTCCCCCCTCCAGTAGCACTGTCATCTCACTCCCATTTTTAGTACCAAGGGTAGGCAACAGCCAGCCAGGAGCAGTAGCCTAAACTGTAGCCAGCCTTCCTGCATCATTGAATACATGGTAATGAAGCAGCCAATCAATACACCATTAAAACACCACTCACAGACTCAAGCAACAAGTCCTGCATTAAATGAATGACATTGCTATGTTTAAAACATTTATGTTCATCACACCAACCAATAAGGTCAAACACATTAACATACTTTATAAATAAGTAACAACTCCCAACAGCCAATAAATAGCCTCTTAGCCAACATTACACAAGGACACCGTGCCAAATAAATGACAATGCATACATACCAACTGTGCATTTGATTGGCTTTGTACAATGTGTTGGTGTGCTTTGAGTTTCTTTATTTTTAACTCTTTATTATTGCCATGCAGTCATACAGTTTGATTTTTGAAAGCATATGATTTATACTTCCTATGCCATAACCCCAAATCTGGCTACTTCATCCCTCACAACTATTTTTTTTATACTAAATAAACAAACTTGGTCATTGACATTTTGTCTGTGGGCAGGGGCTGTGGCACTAGTGGCAAAAAACTGCAGCCAGATCCTGACCTTCAGGCTCAGTTCCTGCTTCCAGCCTCTGCTGAATGATTACAGTAGAATATAGAGTATACTGTCTCTGGGTGGGATGGTGGGACCTGCCCAATGATGCAAGCATTGTAGGATCTGCTGTACCTCCTCATCCTATTAAACACACTGAGTCCTGCTTGCTGCCTCACTAGTCAATACCGGCATGGCACCGCACCACCCGCCGCACACTGGTCCTTTTCGGTACTAAAATAGTACCGTAACCAACAGTCTACAGCTCTAGGCAGAAAATGGATTTTGTGCTGAAAAATGACTCACCCTTCCACTGCTGCTGATTTTTAACTGGAGACAATGCATTCCATTCTCGGCCAGCTCATCAGCTGACGACCACGACCTCACAACTAAAAACTCGCGTAGGCAAAAAGGCGCCAAAATTGAATTGCTGCCTGCTACACATCGATTGGTCTGTCCCTGATCCTGACCTTCTAGGCGTGCACAAGCTGAATTGTGAAGGTTAGGGAGAGTTTGGCTGAGTGCGGCACCGATGTTTGCACAAAAACAGGGAATAACGCATAGTGGCCAGCCCAAACTCATCTGTGGCTCCTCCTCCGTGACTTCACTGACCCTTCCAGTCAAAAAACACATTGTGCCGAATGCCGGCTGCATTATTGGGTTGCATTCTTGAGTGGAGGGCATGGAGGTGAGCAAAAAAAAAAAAGATCCGAACCCTTATGCGAACCCTCTGGTGTTCGAGTTCTAATTTAGAACTCGAACACCAGAGTTCGAGTAGGGTTCGAATCTTTCTAGAACTAGTTCTGACAACCCTAGTCACATGGCATTATGCTATGCCCAGAGTCCCTAAGCAATGGCACTACCATTGTAATATCACAAGAGAAAATCTTCTTCATGGAGTCCCTCTCATTGGTCTTAGAGCCCAAGATGACAGGACCTGACAAGAACCAGAACTTTTTGGGACCACTCAGCCTCTTCTTTGTATAAAAAGCAAAAGTATGAACATATGTCCCAGTCTAGTTCTAGGCATTCTGTCCCACTAAGGGTGAGAGATGCTCCAGTGTCCCCTCCTTCATCTTCCTTGATGGAGGAGACAAGACCGGATTTCTTTACCCCAGTGGCACCGACACGTCCATTACCCCCGCTGCCTTTAGCAATGTCACTGACCAACTGTTTAGCCACTGGACAGCTATTATGGAGCAATGGGTTGTGGTGTCAGTGCTATCCTTAATGTTGATTCTGCTTTTGGCTCTGGGGTTGTCTTTGGCACAGACACAACAGGCATTGGTGCAGGGATTGACATCAGTGTTGAGTAAAGGGTTTATCCAGGATACCACTTCAGCAATGGTGCTGGGGCCCCTTAATCCTCCCTGCTGGATGTTGTAAAGAAATACAATTCAGACCTCTGTAATGGGATGTGAGACCCATGTCCACCTCAGCTGCCTGAGGTAGATCACTCTTTGCCGGTGGGGGGTGGCAACTACCCATGTTCAACCAGCATTGGGAAATCAGCACTTAGTATTAAACCCTTAATGAAACTCATAAGAACTCTTAGCTGTTTTCTATGTTTTTGCTACTTCCTGTACTGATAATTCAACATTGTCTGTATTTGTACTGTGAATTCAATTATGTGCTGATATTTTAACTATGTCTGTATTTGTACTGTTTAATGGACGTGGACCCTTTGTAAAAGAGTCTTACTCAATGGTTGTTTCTGAAATTCCAATAAATAAATATATAATTCACCATGGACTAGTAGGTCTTGGAAATTATCTGAGGTAGCTACTCCCTAGAACTAATACAGCAACTGCCAGGCCACCCTCCACAGAAGTTACAGCTGAACTGCTTTCCTTGGAAGTAGTAGGGCTTCTTCAGAACAGGGCAGTAGGGAAAAGACCAGTGTCAGCACATGGCAAAGGCTTCTACTCCAGGTATTTTCTTGTCTCCATAAGAAGAGTATTATGCACCCAATCTTGGACCTCAGATCTCTGAACAAATATATGAG
The DNA here is from genome assembly GCA_016271365.2 of Neoceratodus forsteri. Classification (NCBI taxonomy): domain Eukaryota; kingdom Metazoa; phylum Chordata; order Ceratodontiformes; family Ceratodontidae; genus Neoceratodus; species Neoceratodus forsteri. The sequence goes on from CM057459.1 coordinate 34,285,374, forward strand.
GTGCAAGGAGTTCCGATTGGTTTCCCTGGTTCTCTACTGTGATATCAAAGACTAAAGGAATGGTTGTTTTTTTCTGGACGTGCAAGATGTGTAAGATGTGCACCAGTACATCCATATCAGAGCTAGCTATTGCAGGCACCTCAGTTTCTGTGTAGGGCTCAAGCACTATCAATTAAGAGTCCTAACGTTTGAGCTTCATACTTAAAATATAAGCACCCAAACCAAGGACTTTATATCAAAAAATGCCTCTTATAGTGGTAGGTATGTGGCCTTTTTAGCCAGGTGGTGTTTTGAGGACTTCAGTGACTTTTGTGCAAATAAAAGGCATTTTTTAATATAAAGTCCTTGGTTTGGGTGCTTATATTTTAAGTACATTGCTATGAAGTCTTCATACAGCACCAAAATGTTCCTGTTACAGTCATTTTGTGTGTTCTGCTATCAACCTTTGAGCTTGCATCGACCCCACGGATCTTCACATAGTACTTCACAGCACTCACAGCACGTCTTGAAAAGCAGGGAATCCAAGTGTTTCCCAGTCTGGACAATTAACTCATAAAGGTCCAACCCACTGTCAGTTTTAAGAGGCAATAGCCTCAGCTTATCACTTTTTAACATCATGTGAGTTCTGCTCAACCTTCCACAGTTTCAGCTAGTTCCCATGCTGACACTTCAGTTCATAGGTCTAGTTCTGGATTCCACCAAAGCAAAATATTTCCTAGCAGAGAAAAGTGTGGAATTAACAGTGCACATGGCCTGCTATGTCAAGGAGTGGACTCAGCTGACAATGCAATCCATGCAGAGGATGCCATGTCTAATGGCAGCCACAGTCTTTACAGTGCCACTCAAGGCTGCACATGAAAACATCCCAGTGGATGCTCAGCACTCAGTTGTCTCACACATCACAGACTCCGGATCAACCAATATATGTGTCGGCTTTTGGCTCATTCCCTGAAGTTTTGGTCCTCAATGGAAAACCTGTTCTAAGAGTTTTCCTTCACTCTTCTATAGCTACAAGTGACCATAACAATGGATGCCTCCTCAGTGCAAGGGTGCACACCGGCAGTGCTCCTGACCCATGGGACTAGGCAATAGTCAGGACAGCATATACACATAAATGTGTTGGAGATGAGAGCTATTGTGTATGGGCTACAAGCCCTGTCAGATCTAGTCTTCCACCTAGTAGTACATTGCCAGATGAACAAATGTCATGTTTTAGCTCAGCAAGAAAGGTTGAATGCATTCCTATTCTCTGTGCAGTGAAGCAATGAGAGTCTGGGAATGGTGCCTACAACATGGGATTCTTCACCATGACACCCATCTCCCTGAAGCAGAAAATGTCCTGACCGTCTCAGTCAAACTACTGCAAACCCTTTTGAGTTGTCTCTCACAGAAAAAGTAGTTCTGTCTATGTTCAATGATTGGGGCAGGCAAGAAGTAGACCTTTTTGCATCCTGAAATAATGCAAAACTGTGTCTTTTTTGCTCCAGAAATCTGGAGTGTGATGTTTTCTGTCAGGATACATTCAGGCTGTAGAAGTTTACTTTTCTTCGCCTCACTTGAGAATGTAAATGTATATATACACTATGCGATAAATTCAGGCTATAGAAGTTTCCTTTACTTCACTTGAGAATGTAAATGCATATGTACTACATATCTCAATACTTGTTATCTCTGCTGTCCCCTTCTCCCCTCCCCGCAGGTTGCAACTGAAAATTATCCCTCCCAGACTCTGCTTGCTTACCTGATAAAGTATGTTTTAAATAAAATAAATAAATAAGATGTTTTCTCTACACCTTCCAGTCAATCCCTCTTATCCAGAATGTGTTTCTCAGGCTGAAGGCCCATGAGGGCTGAATGATTCTGATATTCTGTGTTGGCCTTGATGTATTGGATACCTGCTCCTGGATCACATTGCAGTAATGCAGCCACAGTATCTCCTTGTGAGGATGGATCTGCTGACACAGTGTCAGGGTCAGCTGGTGCATCCAAGCCTGTGATTCCTTCATTTTCAGGCCTGACACAGGTAGAATTTGTAGTTGGCAGGTTTGGGGTGCCAGACCATGTTTCACAAGTCTTTTTAGCATCTAGTAATCCATCCACTAGAAAAGCCTATTGGGTAAAGTGCAAGTGTTTATCCGCTTGGTGCTCTAAAATGTCCAGATATAATTTTCATTGTCTTTCAGTGAAAGCCTTGAACTATCTTTTAGATCATTCTTAAGTCTAGACTTCCATACTCTTCCCTTAAGATTAATTTGTCAATCATCTCTGCACATCACAAGTTGGTCAGTGCCCTTCTCTTGGCCCAACTCCATCTCTTCAGAATGGTCCTATGGGGTATCCTGCACTTGAACCCCACCTGTAAAGAAACCAGTCACCAACTGGGATCTCAACTTATGTTGGACACGCTCACAAGCAAGCCTTTTGAGACAGCAGATACTTGTGACATAAAGAATTTTATATGGAAGACAGTATTTCTAGTAGCCATCACTTCAGCATGCAGGGTATCTGAGTTACAGACCTAGTCATGGAGCTTCTGTACAAGGTTTTCCATAAGGAAAAGGTGGTGCTCTGGACACATCATAAATTATGCAAAAGACAGTATTGGAGTTTCACTTTAATTGGTCCTTGGTACTTCACCTTTCTAAACCAAGTCAGAAAACGAAGGGGAAGTACAGCTTCATTCTCCCAACGATAAAATAATTCCTCAGCTTCTATCATGATGGAACCAAATATTTCAGGCAAGGTTCCCAGCTGTTGTCTATTTCGACCCCAATCAGAAAGGATTTCTCAGCTCCAAACCGTGTCTGTTGAATTGGATTGTCAATTACACTTAGAATTGCTACACAATGGCAGAACAGCAGTTTGAGGGCTTTGTTAGAGCTCATTCTACCTGACAATGGCTACTTCAGTGTTCAGTGACTTTACTTATTTTAGGTCCCTATTTTAGCAATATGTAGGGCTGCAACCTGCAGTAGTGTTTGTAACTTCACTAAGCACTAAACCCTGGATATAATTTCCAGAAAACATGCAGGTTTTCGGTTGGCTGTACTTCATGACCTGTTCTCCTTGTAAGTCCTAGGTCTCCAGCCTCTCTAGTCAGTGGGTTTGGTAATGATGATCACTTGGTCAAAGAGCAGGATTCTATGGAGAAGATTGATTCTTGGAAGATAGTAAAGTTACTTTCTCCAACTTCAAAAATATCTTCTCCACAGAATACCACTCTCCCACACCCTACCCCTAGGCTTGCTTCAATCTCATTTATCCTGCCACCCTCCCCTAAATAGGTATGGGTTGTGAAAACCCTTGTTGCTGTTGTTGTCACTTCTTACAGTGACTGGTGGTGTATCTTATGACCTTTTTACACTAATAACAGCTGCAGCAATACACAGAGTCAGATATTTCTAGATATTTCACAATATTTCTAAAGAGATTCTCTCTGATTGTCCTACAGTGGTACTGCAGGCAAGGAGGAATTTTCTCCTGAGATATTAAACAGTGTCAGCAGAAAATACCATTGGTCCATCCAGTCTGCCTAGTTTTACCCTACTCTACCCCAAGACCTGTTGTCCAGACATGGTTTCTGCCCTCCTCTCCTCCCTTCCCCTCACTCCCTACCTTATTGCTACCCTCTGAGAAACTAATAATCCATTTACTCTGTCCCAGCCCTGCCTGAACCCATTAATGGTTTTTGCGCCCACTACCTCTGCTGTTAGGCTATTCCACAGCTCAACAACTCTCTCACTATAGAAAATATTTCTAGCATCCCTCCTGAATCCCCACCACCAGCTTACATTCATGTCCCCTTGTTTTTTGTCTGTCATTCCTGATAAATTGTTCCTTGCAGTTTACCTTGTTTATTCCTCTCAGGAACTTGAAGGTCTCTATCATGTCCCTCCTCTCCCTTCAAGCCTTCAGCAAGTATATGTTCAGTGCCATAAGCTGATCCTCATAGGATCTTCCCTGTTGGCCTTAAATCATGTTGGTTACCCTACACTGCACTGTCTCCTGCCTGTCTGTGTCTTTCCTCAGGTGAGGACTCTGAACACAGTACTCCAGATGGGGTCTCATCACTGATCCATAGAGAGGTAGTATCACCTCTTTCCTCATGCTATCCAAACTCCTTCCAATACACTCCAACATTCTGGTTGCCTTGCTGTAAGCCTTGTTATATTGGTTAGTTTGTTTTAGGGAGTCACTTACGATGACTCCCAGGTCCCTTTCCTCTAAAGTTGTGGTCAGCTTAACCCCTCTCAGCCAGTATCCTTCCTGGAGTTCTTGTTCCCTATATGCATCACCTTGCATTTCTTGGGCATTAGTTCTCAATTACTAGCCCTTGGGTCACCTCTTTAACCTTTGCAGGTCCCTCTGCAACTCTCTTACCCCACTATCCCGCCTCACAGATTAATGTCATCTGCAGGGAGACACATCATGCTCTATATTTCTTCTCCTTTATCACTGATGAACATATTGAAAGGAGGTCTCAGAACTGACCCCTGCGGTACCCCACTCATGACCGCTTTATCCCTGGATTTGAACCCATTTACCACCATCCTTTGCTGTTTCCCCCCAAGCAATTTCACACTCATTTAACAAGGTCCTTTGCTGCTCCCAAATCTTCTAATTTCTTCAACAACCTTCTGTGTGGCACTGAGTTAAATGGCCTTGATGAAACTGAAATACAGCAAATCTACTGCTTGTCCCTTATCCACTGCCCTTGTTGCCCAGTCAAAGAATACTATCAGGTTGGCCTGACAAGACCTTCCTACCATGAATCTATGCTGCTTATTATCCTGTGGCCCATTTTTCTCCAGGAAGTTCACTAGGTTCCCTTTGATTACTATCTCCATCAGTTTACCTATGATATGGGTCAGGCTGATAGGTCTGCAATTTCCAGGTTCCTCCCTGTCCCCTCCCAACCACATCCACTGTCCTTCAATCTTTTGGAACCTTTGATTGTAGTGAGCTACTGAATAGCCCCGACAGGGGTTCAGGCTCAGCCAGTTTTTTGTATATATACAGGTATATATATATTTTTAGCTCCCCGAGAGCCCGGCAGGCAGCTCCAGTCCCTCCCTTGGAGGGACTCTGTCTCCAGCCACACCATTCCCTGACTCGACACCCCCCCAAATCCTCCATGGGTTCCTCCCCATGGTGGGGCCAGGGTGAAGAGGTGCTGGCTATACCCCCACCCCCAGAGCAAAATCCAGATATCAGGGGGCCAACTGGGGGTACTGGTCTAGCCATCGTGGAGCCTGCCAGCTAATTTTTTCCTTTTTTCTCCCATCCCCCTCCCTATCAATGTAAGGACACTGGTGGGTGCCCTCCCGACTTGTACTGCCCTCCGGCCACCGCCAGAGGTCAGTCAGCAAGAGGGCTGACAAACCTCCCTTCCCCTGAGAGAGGAGAGGAGAGTAGTCCTCCAGATGCTTGATCCTCTCTCTCACCCCTGCTGATCCCCGGTGGCCTGGGCTCATTTCTGAACCCAGGTCGCTGGCATGGCATGAGGTGTAGTGACCAGCGCCTCAACCTCTATGGCCACTGAGCTGGCTGGCTGAGCCAGTTCTAAATGCTGATTCCCTGAGCACACTTGGGTGCATTCTATCTGGCCCTGGAGCCTTGTCTATTGTCAGGGCTACAAGCCCTTTGCTAAGACTTTCTCCTGTAATTACCACCTATCCCATTTCTGGGATCCCCCTTGCGGCATCCCTTATGCTGCTTTCTGGCAGAGGCCAGCTGTCCTCCACTGTGAACACTAAGCAGAAGCTGTCATTTAAAATGGCTGCCTTCTTCTCATCCTTCTCTACTACCCTGTCCCCCTCTGCCAACCTAACAATTCTTCCTCTCATCTTCCATTTTTCTGCTATGTACTTGAAGAACAGTTCTTCCCTTCCCTTACCTCCCCCTCCCCCCTCTGCAGTATGCAACTCTGTGTCCCCTTTTGCATCCCTAACTGCCATTTTGGCCTCCTTCATCTTTACATGGTATTTATTTATTTATTGACTGACCGATTGATTTATTCATTTATTTATTTGATAATTAGAAGGGGACACTGGTTCCAGGGATTTTTCTGGCAAGATCTGGGCCATCAAGATGGAATATGGAGCACAGTAAAAGCACAATTTAAGACAAGCAGTACAGATTAGAGTAAAACAGACATACATATAACGATACAATACAATATGAGATAATTAGAGTTTGAGCATCCAGTCAGAGACACCAGCTAAGCAAAGGATACGTTGCAGAATTAGCAGTTCAAGAACATTAACATCATGATTGGTTAGGAATGTGACTCCTGGCAATTGGTAACAACAGAGTACACCTCAGTTACAAACATGAGTTAGCTAACAGAAAACACAACAAAATGTTCAGCAGTATATTAGAGGCCAGACTTAAGATGTTCCCTCAACCCCAGATCAGGTGGAGCACTTACAAACAGAAGTGGTTAAAAGGACACTTTTAAAGTTTGTTTTAAAGAGTAAGTAGTGCCTAATGAATGGAGCAAGGAGGCAACCCATTCCAGGACCTAGAAACAGCAGTGGAGAAGGTTTTTTGACTCATACTGGTGGTAGCCTGGGGATAATGAAGGAAAAGTTGTTAAGAGGACCTGAGGTTACATGTGCCAGGCTTAAAATTGAGAAGGGTTGATAGAGGGGAGTTCTTCTTATCATGGAAGGATTTATAAACAAAGGTACCCACAAGGTAATCACAGCTGTCATGTGGGGAGAACCAACCAAGCGTCTTACATATGGAGCAGTGGTGAGTACTGTAGGCGGGACAGCACGGCAAACCTACAGATGCTGTTGTATGTGGAGTTAAGTCTAGAGAGGTTGCAACTGGTGGTTTAGGTGTAGATAAGGAAGTAGTATTCCAGGAGGGGAGAAGCATACTCTGGGCTATGACCAGCCCACCTCTGGGGTCATGAGATTCTTTAGCCTAAGGCAAACTCCCAGTTGTTGATTAAACTGAATTTTCAAGTTTATGAAGATAGAATTTGCCCTATATTTTTTGGTACCTCATATCAGCAAAACTCCATCACTGTACATTTCATAATATTCTTTGCTGTCATTTTGGAAGTGGAAGGGATCGTATCTTGGCCCTGTGGAGGGAATTAATTATTCACTTCCACTTCCCAGTCAAACAGTCCACCCTGATCTGCTTGCAGGCTCATGTAATGACTTGTGCCCAGGGAAAGCATGGAGCATGCACCATTAAAGTCTATTGGGGCAGTTTTAAGAACGTTTTTATATATAATAATGGCTATTTGCAGATTAATCAAGGGCACCGGTTGACTGGTGCCCTTAATTAATCTCCAAATGGCCATTATTATATATAAAAGCATTCTTAAAACTGTTCCCCTAAAGACTTTAATGAAGCACACCCTTGTACTCTCCCTGGCGCACATCATTATGTGTCTGAGAGCCGGGACAGATTAGGTGTGGATCAATCAACCAGGAAGTGAAAGGGATTAGCTGGCTACCTTAGTGGGGCCAAGATGCAATCCCTTCCACTTTCAAAATGGCAGCACAGGATATTATGAAATACACGGACATGAAGTTTTGCCAATGTAAGGTACCAAAATATGTAAGGCATACCATAATCCTAGCAAATCATTTTAACATTGTTTCCGTGAAGGTCAAGGAGAGAACATTTGCACCATTCCTCATCCCCATTTCTCCTTGTAGCCAATAAAGGCCCTTTTTTGACTTTCACTGCTTCATTGACCTATTTGGAGAAACACATCAGCCTCTTGCACCTATTCCCCTTGGTAGCCATTCTCAAGTATTGTTTGGTTGCTTCAAGAATGGTCTAATTTCTCCCTCCACCTCTTCTCCAGCTCTCTGATTTCATCAGCTCCAACGAACTTGCCCTTGACTAAGACAAGTTTGGACTAGTCTTCCCCTGTATGTAGTTATGTAATTTTCATAGTTTCCGAACAAGAATCGCATGTATTTATTTATGTTTGGCTATATCACGTAACTGATTTAAACATGTTTACCTTTGTTTGTTACTGCACATCAATGTCTAATACTGTATTGCATGGGTGGCAGAACTGCGCTCCGCCAGTCAGATAACCCCGGTGGAGGGATGCCTTTTCTATCTTCTTTTCCCTCCTGAAATCTGTTGTGCAACAGTCTCTTCTTATACTATACTTTACCCTTCTCCGCCCCGGGGTCGGTTGGCCACCTACGTCAGTCTTTTCCATCTCTCACTAAAACTTTTTCCCTACTTCTTTTATTTCTAATTTCCATATTTCCATCCCTCACCAAGAACTCCCCAAAATAATGCACCAGGCTAAGGCCAGCTGGCAAGAATGAAATGAGGTGCATTTATGGCATTTAATGTCAAAAGATATAAAGTGCCTTTAAGTATAAAAGGTGCTGGTTGAATAAAGTGCATGTTGTGCCATATTATGAGTTTAAAGCACTGCAGTGCTTATTTAAGTTAATGCTTATGCTGCTTTTATGTATATGGTTCAGGAATGTTTAGAAATGTTTAAAATGGTAGTTAAATATGAAATAACATCCACTCTGATAGGTGGATTATGGACACACACAAAGCGGCATTCTGCTTATGTTGCTTGAATAATTTTGCTGCTGTTCTGTTGTTATGTAGAATGTTATGCCAAAGGAATCTTGCATCGAAGCAGAAACTGTTTGAACCAAACGGCAAACTTTTCTTTTACTTTTTCTGCCGCTCGGTATTTATGTAAATAATTACTGATGCCCCAGTATTATTAGGACTCCCGGCTGCTGGCTTTGTATAACATATGCTGTAGAATGGTGCCAGCTAGCCATGGAGGAGTCTATAGCATGTGTACAGCCAGTCCAGGCTGCTAGAGAGACAGGCCTCCCCGAGTAACCTGTGTGCTCTGAAAAGCGAGCGCTTGAAAATAAAAAGGAACTATGATGTCCCTGGACATAAAAGCTACAGCCCAATATAAAATAATTAAAAAGGGGCTTACCAAAGCTATGCAGAGCCCCAAAGCAAAGTGGCTAGATAATGATTGTCTAGCAGTCTGCCGCTCTCCTACAACATAGACAACAAATGATTTAAAGTGACAGGAACGTCCCTATGTACATGGAAATGCTATACAGTTGAAGTAGCCCTCAGAATAAGGAGAGGGCTGCAAGACAAACTAAACACAATAAAGAAATTAAACAAATTAAAGAATAAAGAGACACTGCAGGTCTCTAAAGGAGCATCATTATGTAGAGAGTCCTGAGATATAAATTAAGGGGCTAGTGTCCATATACTTTAACAATACAGCACATGAACAAATACAATAAATGTTTGCATTGTTTGCATATATAGAAAATAAGGATTCAGTCAATCAATGAGATAACCCACTACCATCAGACCATCCGGGACTTCCCATAAGTAAAACCTCGGGAATGCAATTTCCTATACAGGGACTTCCCATAAGTAAAACCTCATTATGTAACAGAGGAGAAGTTTCCCTATTTAGGGACCATTCTGGAACTAGTTGGATGTTATGGGAGGGACTTTCTAAAACACCAAGAGTCAGATTAGCTAACCAGCCAGTCTCACTTACCTGAGGTTAAGGTAAGAGGAAAGACCTGTGCCTGAAACAGGGAATTTGTCTCAAGCAGCAGAAAAGCTAAGGTTTGAATTTTGAGATACCTGAAGTAAGGTGGAAAAGCATTATGCCATTGTTTATTTTCTAGTTCTGATGGAACTGTCTATTGATATTTATTTATTATTTTTGTATTTTTGTACTTTTTCATAAATAAAACATGCTGTGGGTGTGCTGTATCCTCTTACTGTGTCCTGCGTTATCTTTGTATATCCACATACCTGTGACAGCATTGCTATGTCCTTCAATTGTATGTAACTAATGCCAGGTCACCCCTTAAAAAGGGACTTCTAGTCTCAGAGGGCTTACCCGGTCATCAAAATTCAAATAAATAAATTCCCTCATTTGATCAAAGTCTGCTCATCTGAAATCCAGAACCACAGCTGTTGACAAGGGTATACTGATATCCAGTTCAAACCATATAGTGTTATCATCACTGGACCACAGTGGTTCCCCTACCTGCACTCCAACTACCATTTCTGAGTTGGTGAGTACCACGTTGAGAATGGCAGCCTGTTTTGTACTGTAAGTTCCCTAACCACCTGCACCAGCAGGAAGTCCTGCAACATATCTAGCACAACCTGACCTCTGGTGCTCTTTGCTGCTAGAATATCCCAATCTATAGCTGGGTGACTGAGATCCCCCACAACCACTACCTCCCCCTTTTATGGTCCCCTTCTCATTTTCTACCTGTAGTTCTTATCCCCCTCATCTCCCTGTCCCGGTTGTGTATAGACCACCCCCAGGCAACTTCTTTCCCAGTGATGCCATGAGCTGCACCCACAGTGATTCTGTCTCCCCATTTCCTCCCCTAATGGACCCATCCTCTACTGCCTCAATGCCTTCTTTAAAATACAGGGCTATGCCACCTCCTTTTCCCTTACCCGTGTTTCTCCTATACATGGTATACCCCGGTACTGCCAGGTCCTATTCATTATTCTCGGAGGCCCATATTTATGTAATGGCTACAAGGGCTAATCCTGCATCTGCCACCATTGCCTGGAGCTCACTAATTTTGTCTCTCAGGCTCCTGGCATTTAGGCAGACTGCCTTCCAGCTTGTGCCTATACCATTCACCCTCTAATGCGTTCCTCTGCCTTTTTCCTCCCCCCACCCTCCTTAATGTCCTGGTTTTCCTGCTCCCTGCTGATATGAGTTCCCCTCCCATGGCACCCTTGCATAACTTATTATGGACCCCTGCTTTGCTGTTTTCATCCCAACTGCTCCTAAAACCCATATTTTGTACAGTCCTAGTTAGGTTCGCCTTTTGTTCTCTTTACTCTGTTGTTCCCCCATCTTCAGTTCACCCCTTTCAGTTTAAGCATCTACCTATGTAGACATCAAAGTACTGCCCAAGTGCACTGGTCCCCTCTTTTGTTACTTGAAAGCTGTCACACTTGAAGCACTTCTTGTCACAGAACCCCCCCATCTCCCACAAAATAGTACCCCTCCACCCTTCAACTACCCATTAAATTCTTCAGTCTCCCCTTACTTACCCTATCCTACCCAAGCCCCCTACCCTACAAAGGGAGGACCTCAGAAAAGGCCAGGGAAACTGTGTGGGCCTTCAATCTGTCCCCCAGCCTTTGAAAACTATGATTCACTTTCTCAATCAGCTAGTCTGTCAGATCATTAACACCTACATATACAGGTGGCCAATGTAAACTTATTGGCATCTGTGAGACGTTTGTGATACTTTTATATGAGCTACTATATAAATAGAATGGTGTTGCATTATATTACTTCATGTAATCTATGTTGTTGATATGGGATTAACATACCAGTGTAACTCAACCCCCCCTCCCAAAGTTGGTGCTTACCTGAGGCTCAATTCCCAGACTCAGGCTGCTGCACCCTTGCATTCACCTGCTCCTGACTCTACAACCTGGATTTCATGGCAGGGTACCAGCAGGAACTGGTAGGAACCACAGTTCATCAGTGCTTCCTGAGCCACGTGAAATCTGTTCTTTTCCAACACATTAAAGGTGGGTGACCACTGCAGACAGAGGACTGCAAGAATCTTCACCCTGATGCAACAAGTGACCTTCATCTACCCTTGCCATCTGAACCTGGGGAATGGAAGTTGTACATGAGGGCAGGAGCCGTCAGAAAAAATAAGATCAGGAAGAGTGTCCCAGTCCTCATGGCTGCCATAATTTTTGTGAACCCCCCCAACCTCCCAGCACAAGCTGGGGGCTGGAAGCCTGAAACAAGCCCCTAAAGGCCTTTGAGTGAGGATGAGCAAAGGATTCTGGTGCCCTTTTAAAGGACTTATAGAGTGTTAAGATTCTTGAATGACAGCAACTTGAACCAATGATAGTTGAACCCTGTAGAGTACTATAAGAGGGGGACTGTGCTGGCAGCTTAGAGATCTGCCTGACATCTTGGCGAGCTCTGAACCTACTGCCCAGGGAGAGTTCAAGCTGTGCAGTTCTTAGACTAAGCATCTGACAGACAACTAGGGAGTTGCTGCAAAATCCTGTTCAGGAAAGAGAGGCAACCATGTGCTAGTCAGCAGAAGATGACGCTGAGACAGCATAGAGGAAGAAGCAGAAATCCAGAGCTGCTGGTCCAGGTCCTGTAGCAGGCACTTAAGCCAGGTGTCAGGCAACCACCCCTTGAGGGTCTTGAGCCAGGACATGTTGGTCCACACAGGCCCCCAACAGCTGAGGGAGTGAGGCAGTGAGAGTCAGCTGAACCTCTGAGAAGAAGCTGAGAGAAACATCACATCAGAGAGAAAGATATCTGAAGAGGGAGCCCAGCAAGCTGGAGACACAACCAGATGATGGAGACCCTGAGGCCTGCCAAGTCAGAAGAATACAGCTGGTCAGAGAGAACGAAGAGCATCCTACAGGGCAACCCTGCTTCAAGAGGAATTGCATTTTGTGCCTGTTCAGTGGGAGTTCTGTTTTGCAAGTTTGGCTGTCAGGTCAGGATACAAATACTCTGCTGTTGGGGTCTCTTATGCCATTTTCAGCAATTCAAATGAGTGCAAAACAGCTCCACTGCTCAGTGAGGGTGCATGCAGTAGTAGAATGGACAGCTTGAAAAACAAGAAGCCGCATTCCAAAACTGATGCAAAAAAGTTAACAACTTTTATTTATTTTAAAACCTACCGCCGAAAGGGAGCATCAAGGAACTGAACCACACTACTGCCCCAACCGGTTTCATACACCGTACATCATCTGATGACGATAATGGGATTCTGTCTGTGACTTCCTGGGCCCCTATCCAGCAACAGTATGAGACTTCATCTATGATGCACTGGCCCCCAGCTGGCCCTAGTGTGGAATTCTGTATATGATGCAACATGCCCCCAGTCGGGTACGGTGTGAGAGTCCATCTGTGATATGCTGGGCCTCCAGCAGGCCCCAGTGTGGGATTTTATCTGTGATGCACTGGGCCCCCAATCAGCATCAGTGTAGCATTCCATTTGTGATGTGCTGGGGCTTCACCTGGCCCCAGTGTGTGATTCTGTCTGTGACGCACTGGGCCCCCAGTCAGCCCCATTGTGGGATTCTGTCATAATGTGCTGGGCCCCCAGCCCACCCCAGCATGGGATTGTAGTTTAAAAGATGACAGCACAAAATGACAGCACAATAAGCTGAATTCCAGCACTGAAATAGCCCACAAAGATAATTCTTTTGATACGGATATACTGATTTGTCTGCTGCTCCAGTAGTTGACACATGGATATATCCTGTTCAAGTGGTCTGCTATCATATGGACAGCTGGGGGGTTAACTTCCCTGGTTTCTCTCCCCAAGTCCCTCCCTCCTTCCCCATGACATGGACCATGCTTCTGTGGCCTCCTACACACACAGCATCCCTGTAGAGAGAGCAAGCTCCCTGGCCTAGATGCAGGGGTTGCTGCAGTACCTGAACCTGCCACCAACCCTCCCTGACTGAGGCATGGTGCTGCATGGCAGCTACCCTACCCTGACCTGTCTCCAGACCGGGCAACCGGTGCTCACTTCCAAAGACAAGTCTCTTGCACTGTAGTGCCAATCAATGCCACTGGGTCATATAGATGTCCACAAATGTAATTTTTAAAACATTTATACCTCTGTTGATATAATTATATCAAAAATGTGCCCAAACTGAATTACCAAATGCAAATATATAAATCAGTGACTTAAACACAAAATGGATCCATGATTTTTTAGAACTTTTCCTTTGATTTCTATAACTGTTGTCATTTTGACCATGGTAATACCATGATTTTCTCCCAAAGGTATAATGACAAACGCACAGCCCTAAAAATGGTTTGGTGGCACTGCAATGAAATTTAGCAAAAAATTTGGCCATACCTTTTTTTCACTGTAAAAGATTCCAGGAATCTTCCAGTTCAATTTGGTGGTAACATTTTCTAGTTCTACCAAACCTGGAATATTTATTAATGTATTTTAGGTTGTTTTTTTCCTCAAGAAAAAAGATGACTGCTACATTTGGCATAAAAGTTGCATTGTAAATGTCATAAGGGTTGGGATCAAGAAAAAAAAAACTCATGGTTCACATCATAGGAGGCACCTAGAAAAGTAGATCTGACAGGTATGCAAATATTTTTATTTGTACCTAACACTGGCTTTTTTGGGGAAAAAATATGTTGCATTGCTGCTTTAATATACTCTGAAAACAGGTCATGGTGACTTGCTTTCTCCCACTTCTGCCACCTGATTAGCCAGACTATGAAAAAGTTCCACTGAGGAATCCTTGACTGAATCTGACCTTTTTCTTTCTCATTCTTCTGTTACTACCTCCCTCACAACAAACACCTGCATGAGTGACAAATCCCAACTTTTCTAATTTTTGTCTTAAAAAAATTGCAATATGTTTTGGAAACTTTGCATAGCAGTTTGTTACAAGTTATTAAATTCTGACTATAGATTATGATAAGCTAAAGTTTTCAATTTGCCACCTAAATGTGTGAGCCGTCGAAAGGTATACATGGGAACTTGCATTCTACTAATTTATTTATTTACTTAGTTTTTGTTGACCAGGTAAGTGTGCTAGATAATAAAATGCCTAGCTTCAGGCATGACCTTGCAGATGACAAAGTCATGAGGAAAATACAAAAACAGCAGGGGTTACGAACAAATAAACTGAAATAAACAAAAAAGAATATGTGAGAATGACGTCAAGTAGAGATCAGCAAGCAGCTGAAAAAAGCAGTAAGAATGGGTACAACCCATTTGATATAGATAAATGACAATAGCTAGAGGTATGACTTCAAAGCAAAATGAACAGATAAAATAAGAAATAAATAACCATTAATAGGATCAGGAGCAGTAACGAGTCAGTGACCTATAGAAAACAGTAAGAGTGGTACATCAGCTTGATCATGGCAAAACACCAGTAGCCAGGGGTTAGGCATAAGAGCAAAATGAAACAAACAAAAAGAGAAGAAATAATAACCATTTGTGGATTTAGGAGCAGGGCCAAATGTCAGAGCAGCAACTGGAATGAGTCAGGTCAGGAGCAAGAGCATATATCAGAGGAACTGAGATAATCGAGTAGTTCTCTTTTGAATGTGAGGTGGAACTGGCAGACCCAAAGGTAAGCTGGTAGGGAGTTCCAAGCCCAATGGGAAAAAATAGGTAAATGCCTGCTCACCCATTTTGGAGGAGCATTTGGATATGGCCAGGAGGGCCTGATCTTTAGAGCACAGGGAGTAGGCAGTGTCTGCAGGAGTGAACATAGAGACCGGTAAGGCAGGTTTAGAGGAAGTTATCAATCAAGAAGCATAGGGTATGAAGGTGCTGAGTGGCAGCAGAGCCATATTATTATAGGAGACATTCCATTTGTGGGACCTGCATGCACTAGCGTGATAAAAGGAGGTAAGCCTATAGCAGAGGCTGAGAAGTAGGACTCCCTGGGCAATATAAACCCTAGCCACAGGAGCCAGGGCATATCATACCCTGTAGACAAGAACAAGTTTGGTGTTATCAGACTTGCAGATACTGGAAATATGCTGCAAGAAGTCCAAGGCAGGGTCAAGGGTGACACCTAGGTATTTGAAGTAGTCAGCTACAGAGACAAGGGTGCCATCAACACATTGGATGACTAGGCCAGTTGCTTAGGTGCAAATCTTTTGATAAGACCCAAAGAGCATGGCATGGGTCTTGCCAGCTTTCAGAATAAGGCAATTTTGAATCAGCCTGTTTTGAACTTTGTGGAAGTCTGAGGTGAACCTGGCATTGATATCAATCAATGACTTGGATCTGTAGTAAAGCACCACGTCATCAGTGTAGATAAGAGTGTGGCAGTGGGAAGGGGTGTTAGGGATATTGTTGATAAAGACTGAGAATAGAAGCAGGCCCAGGATGGACCTTGGGGAACACTAACATTAATAGTGGCATGGGTTGAGAGGGCCTTATTAAACATTACAAATTGTTGGCAGTTACAGAGGTAGCTAGAGAACCAGTTAGAGGCAGGGGTGGATACACACAAGGATGTCAATTTGCACCGAAGAAGGTAGTGACTGACTACAAATGCCTTAGTAAGGTCAATGAAAATAGCCCCAGTGAGCATACTTTTGTCCATATTAGATTTTACATCACTGGTGAACTAGACAAGAACTGGACAAGAGCAGTGGAAGTGTCTTGAACTGGCCTAAATCTATGTTAGGCTAAGGATAACAGGTTATATTTTTGTAAGTCCTTCAGATGAGATGTTAAACTGAGACCCTAGCTGCCTGTTCTGGTGGTTGGTAGTTCAGGTGGATGTTAAAGATCCCATAGCACTAAAATCATACATACATACACAAAATAAACTCAGGAACTGCAATATACAAATACATAGTAAAGTATACATCCAGGAGAATACAGTACCTCCTTTTATGTGGAAATACCTACTTAGAAAAAAAATAGAAAATGTATAGAGACTAAAAAAGAAACAAAGAAAACAAAGCAATTGATAACAAAAATTAATACATATTGTACTAAATTCAAAGTCTACCCCAATTTCCCAATGTGTTTACCAGAAAACCATCAAAACCACCATTTGTGTTAAATTCCAAACCACACACTGCAACCTCTGCAACCTATGCATGGGACATTAAATAAGCCAATGCAGAGTACCCCATCATTTATTCCATTGTACTTGGCCTTCTAGGTTCAATTCTTCACTTTGAATTTGACATAAATCTTTTAAAATTACACAAAGTAATTCAGCAGGGGAGGTTTGTGCTGTTGCAATACAAACTTGCAGCAAATCTGCCAAATCTAACATAAAAAACATGTCATGAGTATACGTATACTACTAATATCAAAACAATTCCACATAGGTGGGAAACTTCCTCTAAATAACACAGCAGGAGCCAAATGTAAAAAGAGGTTGTTCTGCCATCTGCTGGCCAATAAATTCCAAAAGTCAAAAATAAAGGGATGAAACAAATAAAAATGGTCCATAGTCTCTATTACAGCGTTACAGGTTTCCCAGGGACAATACCTGTCACTGAGCTCCTTATGCGTATGATTTCCTTTAATGTTAATTTTGCCATGGGCCTCGAACCATATAATGTCCCACATCTTTCTCAGAATTCTAGGGTCATTTAATAAAGAAACTCTCTTTTTTTTTGTTCAGTACATGAAAACTGTTCAAAAGGAGAATCCAAAAAATGTTGCTGTAGAATTGCATTATACAATAATTTTCTGGATGTTGTGGTCACATCAGTGGTAGTAATACCCCATTTTTTACCATAATCAAAACAACACATCCATGCTGGATTGAGTTTCTGGACCCTTTTATTTTTATGCACAAAAACATTTACTCTCCAGTCTTTGGGTCTTTCTGTCAATGAAGGACCTGTTCATTGTACCAAATGTTCAGATCGTGTTTCAAAATTGGGATTTAGTTTGCATATAGCAAAATACTCCAAAAAATAACGATTGGGTTAAGCATCCCCACACCACCCTTTTTAAAATCTAAATATGTAGTATTTATTTTTACGGGATTTAAACGGCTCCCCCTTAAACAAGTAAAAAAACAGGAATACAATGTTGTTTCCAACTGCCTAGGTAAAGGAAAAACATAACTTAAATATTAAAATGTAGGAATTAAAAAGGTTTTAATTAAGTAAATTTGTTTTAGTTTACTCATACACCAATTATTCCATCTGGTCACTTGTTGCTTTCCTCTATTAATTTGCATTTCCCAATTGAAAGTTGCCAAATCACCCGGACCAAAGTAAATACCTACAATTTTACATGGTTTGGTTTCAATAGGGATATCAGCCATCTGCTGACCTGGAATCACAGTATCCCCAATCATAATGCTACGACTTTTCTGTAAATTTATTTTTTTGATCCTGTTACTGAAGAAATAGTCTGAACCAGCTTACTAGCAACCACTCCAGAGTCTATGTTTTTAACCAATAAAACTAAATCATCTGCATATGTGATTGCCTTTATGGCTGGTGCTGAGTCAAATTGTATTCCCAATATCCTGGGAGAACTCTGCAAAAGTTAAATTGAAGGACCTACAGTAAGAACATACTGTATTAAAGGGGCTGAGTTGGCATCCCTGCCTAACTCCTATCTTAATGACACATTGGTGCCCCAGCCATTAATTATCATATGGTCGCACATACCATATGCTGCAGCACAACACAATTTAATCCAATGAATGAATGAAAGGGGAAGCCCATAGGCCTCCATACACTGCCATAAGAAGTCATGTGACATTCTATCAAAAACTTTGGACTGATCCAAGCTAATAATATACCCCTCCACTTTCCCTTGGTTTCCTTTGTCTAATATTTCTCTAAGAAGAAACAATACATCCATTATGCGTTGCTCAGGAATGGAGCAAAACTGGGTCAAATGAATTATAGAATCTAATACATCAGATAATCTATTACTTAATAGATTACTTAATAGATCCTGACAATGCCATCTAGGCTGCTTCTGTTACCTGAATTATCCTAATGTTAAAACCTCTCTGTTTCCTATTTACAGTGTATCATGTCTATGTTTACTCACCTAGCTAGATACTCCTAAACCCACATTGTATGTATACCCACCCTCTATGACATGGAACATTTGTAAAAGAGCGGTCTCCCGCTCAAAGGTATTGTAATCCAAGATTGAAATAAATAAATAAATAAAATATTTTGGATAAAATCTTGAAATCCATATTTAAGAGAATTATTGGTCATCAGTTTTTTAAGTCAAACTTGTCACCTTTCTTGAACAGAAAAATCAGGAATCCTTCATACATCATATCAGTGAGCTGTAATTCAGTAAGAAATTTATTATATATCTCAAGGAACTTTATTGTCATCAATTCCCATAAAACTTTATACAATTCCCCTGGCAATCCATCTGATTCCGGGGCCACAGATTGTTTCAAGTGTTTAATAACAGTTTCCAACTCTAAAGAAGTAACAAGGTTTGATAACTACTGGGATTGTTCAGACAGTATGTGAGGTAAATTAGCTGCTTGTAATAGCATAGACATTTGTGTATTCTGTCTAATAGGGGTACCATATTGGTCTAATACCTGGTGTTCTAGTTCCTGTAAAATACCAAAATTGTCAGAAATTAACTTTCCAGCTGTGTCCCTTAGTTCCAAAATATTTATTTTAAGGAGCCTGGTCCCACAATCCTCAAAAGGGTTGGTCTGGTATTTTGTTCCTTAAGTCCCAAACTGCTGCTCTAATTCTAGTGTTTGCTGTCTATTGTATTGTAACAAAAACAGTTCTTTCTTAATAGCCTCAATCTGTGATGTACAATCCACAGTTTGTGTAGCTTGAAGAGATACTAAGGTATAGAATCTATCCCATAACTGTAAATATTGGTTGTATTTATGGACTTCCTTCTGAATAGCAGCTGCTTTAAAAAAAAAAAAAGCTACAATGCAATTCTTACTGTCCTCCCACCAGGAGATTGGAGACTCATATAAAAACTGAACTGATCTTCGACCTGAAATAATTTGAGCTAAATGTTGCCTGATCTGAGGGTCCTGTAATAAACTCATGTTCATTCTCAAGGTTCCTTTTCCTGTTGCTCTGAGTGGGGATATAGAAACATGTATACCTATTAAGGCATAATCAGATGTTTCAACCAGTTTTGTGTCAATATAAGAGATAGGAAGTAACTGAGAGGCAAACCAAAAATCTATATGAGAGGACAGTTTTCCTTTAAAAAAGATATGATCTGGTTTTGATACCGCAGGAGCATGAATGTCTTTCAGGCCAGACTGTTTTAATAAAGAAAGTAAGAAATTGGCATCACAGTAGGTTTTAGATGCCCTGGGACCCTTATCCATTTTTAATAAACTTATATAAAAATCCCCACCAAACAGTACCTGTCTTCTAGTGTATCGGTATGGCTGGATTCATTTCAATACATCTATGCATAAGGATTTTGTTTGGCGGACATACATATTGACAAGCCGTTATGCCAAACCTTCAAAACTGACATCCAGAATCAAGGCTCTGCCTAGATTAACATCTATTAGTTTCTGAACTGATATGCCTGGGTTAGTAAAACATACCCCTAAATCACTACCTGTACACTGATCTTCTCTGATGGACCAGTGTGAATTTCCCCCCTGAGCCACCCTGTCTGTGCAGTATGAACATCTTGTAGGGAATGCAACCTGGTATCCTGTAAAAAATATGTATCACAGGCAAACTGGTGTAACAGTGCAACAGTAGTTACCCTCTTAACATCAGATTTAATACTGTTCACGTTTAGGTTCGCAAACCTCAAAACAGGTACGTGATTATGTCTGAGAGTTCAAGGATTTTTTTCCTGCTTGCTCGAGTAACCCTTTTACTCTGCATCTGTGAAGCTGTGGGGTTTTTGGGTGTAGCTACATCAACAAAACGTTCACTTTGTGACGATTGAACAGAAACATCTGAATCTGCATCATCCATAATATTGCTCCAAGTTTGCAGAGCTTCAAATCTATTGTCCAAAGGAATGGACTCTGGAGTTTGTACTGGTGATTTAGTAGACATTTTTTGAGTTTGGACCTTTGGTGACCAGTTGAAATTGATCCAGTCTAGGCTCAGAAGTCTGTTGGGGGTGGGGGCGACATTTCTGTAGTAAGAGTAGTAGATAACTGATGCTCTAAAGTTAAGGTTTGCATGTCCTGGAGTGGTGTTACATCCTGGGAATTATTAGAATGTTTCTGTCTACAGCTCTGATTCTCTGAGACAGTCACAGTAAGAATTGACTGGAAACAGTGGAATTGTTTGTACACAATGTATTTTAGTTGCTTGATTAATATAAAAACCTGTTCCACGTAATCTGTGGAATTATGAGCCACTCATGGGCAGGAGGTAAAAGAGTGTTCCTCCTCACCAAAGAGATTGCATTTAGGAGATACAATGCACATATTCCCTGTATGGCTGAAGGCCCCACATTGAAAACATTTTATCTTGTCACAGTCAATGCTTAAGTGAGTTTAAGAGCCACAGTGGTAGCACTATTAGAGCTGCCCTGGGTAAAAGAGAATGCCATGGTCTCGTCTCAGACAAAAAACAGTTTGGAAAATGTTGTATGCCCTGGTTTGTTTGCCTCAATCGTATCCTGAACTTTCACCCCCACCGTCCAGAACCCATTGTTAACTTTAATGGGGTCTGGATTATCTTACAGATCACATCTCTTCTCCAACCAGTACACAATGTCATTCACATTAACTCATTTATTTTGAAATAAAACAGTGATGGTCTTAATTGTTGATTTAGTAATCGGAATTGCTATAAATGGACTCCACAAAGAGGTATTTTTTAACTGTATAATAACACTCCAGAATTTATCCAAAAGTGCAGCTTTACGAAAACTAACATCAAAATTAAAGTCTCCAGAGGCATGTATAAATGCATAAACATCGGCCGGTGTAAAACATAACGAGTCTATTATCAGAACTTTTCCAACATAGTTTCTATTTGGCTGCTGCTCAAGCCCCCCTTTGTATCTCAAACAAACAACATATCTGCATTTAGCTGCCTCATCTGGCTGTTTAAACAAACCAGCACAACTGGCTGGTTCAGTTAGAGGTACAGAAGTATGAGTTTGATCAGGGGGTCATGTCCATAACTAAGTCTTCCATATCAGCAACAAAGGCGAAGACTGTACTACCTGTTCATTCAGCCAAAACCTGTGGGGCATCCACTGCAGTGGAAACCAATGTGTTCTCATTGGCGTCTGACACTGCAGCTACTGACTCTGATCCTGCTAGGTCACATGCAGCTGCAGCAGCTGTCTGCTGTGTACTCTGGTGTTCCATAGGTTCGGAGCTGGATACTTCCAGCAAAGGGGGAAATAGGATTAGTCTCTCCTGTGCCCAAAAACAGATTAGTAGGATCGGTAACCCATTTCCCATTTTCAAACCTCCAGCCTGCGTTTTAAAGAGACATCTCCAGTGTCCAATTACCTGAAGAAGTGTCATGGGTAAGTGCCATTGAATGACTCAAGCCTTCCAATGGTTCCAGTGTGATCATTCCATTTGTTGTCACATCCTCCATTACATGTTGAAATTTTCTGCCCAGTAAACCTGTCGGGCTAATACACAGGCGCTTTCTTTTTCTTTCTTCCTTAAGTTTTGATTTATTTTGAGCATGAAACGGTTCTGCTTCGTTCATCATTGTAATAAGTTGTTCCCTTTTAGTTTCCATATCTTCCAGCAGCTTACATTCTACACCCAGCAAATCCAATTCACTTTCCTCCAAATAATTCCAAACTGGTAATGTCTCCATCCATACTTCCTCAGTCTCTGCTCTCCTGGATACACCTCCTGCTCCATCACCATCCTCTTTCACACTGGATTCCTCCATTCTCTCCACAGAGAGTGAAATACCCCCCTGCAGGAGAGTAGGGGAATTTTCTTGGTGTCCTGGCCAAATTTCCCCCATTCACTGAAAAAAAAAAATACCAACAGCTTAATCTGATTCAATGTCAGTTGGCATTCATCTGTATACTCCTCCCCCAGGACAAGGCTGAAAATAGGCAGAACTGTCTAGTCCTCCTTTCCCAGTAAACAAAGAATGAAAAAAGTGATCAGCGACCTGGAAGGAAATGAGTTTTTCTAGATATTTACTAAGGGTAGGCAGGACTGTG
The DNA here is from genome assembly GCA_016271365.2 of Neoceratodus forsteri. Lineage (NCBI taxonomy): Eukaryota > Metazoa > Chordata > Ceratodontiformes > Ceratodontidae > Neoceratodus > Neoceratodus forsteri. The sequence goes on from CM057459.1 coordinate 34,308,038, forward strand.
ACAGGGTGGTAGTTTTCTATGGATTTGGCATCACCCTATTTGAATTACAAGTATTATTTTAGCCACTTTTCAAGTTTTGGGGACAGTGGCAGTGGTGAGACTAGAGATGTTAAAACATTGGGTGATTGGGGAGGCAAGGAGACAGGAAGCCAACCTGAGTATTTTAGGTTTAATCCCATCTGGGCCAATGCTCCCAAAGGGGAAGATGGATTTAAGGAGACACATAACCTGTCTACGTGAGACTGTACAAAGGTACCATGGAGGGATAGGAGGACAGGTTGGGGGGGACCTCAGAGGGACATGGCATGTGGGACTTACATCTAGTGAGATCTGAGAAGTATGAATTGAAAGTGTTAGCAATAGTGACAGGATTATTACAGTTGGTATTATTAATAACCATGTCAGGAGGGGGCTGACATCTGCTTTTACTATAGTCCCTTTATTTGGGTCCAGAAACTATTGGGGTATAATGTGTAGAAGATCCCTGCGGTACTTGCTTTTTGCCAACCTAATTTCTTTTCTGCAAGCATTTCTCAGAGCCCAATAAGTGAGCCAGTCAGAGCGTAAGGATGAGGATTTGAATTTGGCCCAGCATTAGTCTCTAGCCTTGAGCAAGGAGAGGGCTCTATGTAGTAATAGCGGTCGCCATTAGGGTGAGTGCACTTCGCCAAAAATGAATTTCGGTGATGCACACTCACGGTGAATGGGAAAAGAGTGCCCGAGATCTACGGGTTTCCTTTCAATGCAGGGGGCTATGCCCCCCCTGCACCCCCCTACTAAAGGATTCTCAACTGCAGGGGGCTGCATGCTGGGGGGGGGTGAAATACTTTAAAAAAAAGCTGCCTGCTGGCAAAAAAGAACCGCGCCGCACCACACACGAACCCAGCACCCTGCACCTCCCAACCAACCACCCTCCCCACCGTCCTAGCCAACCAGCTTGGGAGCTGCCTGCCACACCCCCTCCCACATACCTTCCCTTCCCTTCCTCTCCCCTGTGTGTGTGTGTGTGTGTGTGTGTATACATGTGAATTTCCCATCGCCCTACCTCACCCACCCAGGTATCCGGTCGCTACCCTGCCAGGTAGCCCTGAACATAGGCTCTGTAAATGAGTCGCCATTTTTGTAAGTGCTCAATTACAGTCACCTTGTTCACTGGATACCAATGGAGAGCAGAAAGCTGTGCAGCCATCTAGTAGTTTTCCCTCTGACCTGGTCTCTGGTGACAGGATTGTGCTTCTCTTGTAGGGATAAAAGTGTAGAGGTGAAATAATCAAGGGCTGAGTCAATATTCCAACCAGGGTACAGTGGGGGCCAGTCAATACATCTGAGGTCAGCAAGGAAGGCATCAGGGTTGAGGGATGAGAAATCTCTCAGAAGTAACTCTTTAATGGCCCAGTGGCACTAAGGGCTAAGGCATTGGATGCCTTACCTCTTGCCAGGCCGGCGACCCAGGTTGGGGAACAGACTCAGGTCATCAGGAGCGGACATGGGGGAGGGTTTGAGCAGAAATTATAGCCAGAAGGCAGCTCTCTCCTGGGGCTTTACCACCCCCGGTAGGTCCCACTGCCACCGGGTGGCAGACCCCGGTGGGCGATGTGTTGGGGGGGGCGACATGTCAGGAGGGTGCCTCGAGATGTGGCAAGCACATGCCTCCACATGTGCACGTGCGTCAGAGGTAGGGATGGGAAGTGAGGAAAAAAAAGGAAAAAGCACCAAAAATTATGTATGAAAAAAAAAGAATGAACTCTTTAGAAGGCCAGGAATAGGAACATACAAACATACGAAACGCCAGCAGAAACGGGACCAACGGTCTATTGTGTTTGCTCGATTGTGCAGCTAGCCCCTCAACTTGCAGCTGCTCCACCCTCCCCACTGCTCCTCATAATTACCACCCTCACTCTGTCACACCCTTTCTTGAATGGGTCTTCCACACACAGACGACTGGGTACTGATCACTGATCGAGCCAGCAAGGGTGCCTGCTGCAATGATCCTGTCCTGCCTGTTTAGTTAGAATCCAATCTATGAGTGAGTTATGTGCCCCTTTAGATGAGTATCTGGTAGGGTATTAGTTGGGAGGGGTAGGCCTTACTTAAGAGCGAATCAGAGGCTTTTGAGTTTGCACCAAGCTAGTCTAGGTAAAAAATTGTCCATGAGAATGATCTCATGTTTTCCTTATAGCAGGGAGCAGATAGTCAATTAGTTCAGACAGTCCTGCTTTGCCTCCTCTAGGGGGATTGTAAGTACAGATAATGTGAAGCTTCTTGGTCTCACCTAGGACCAATAAGGAGTGTAGGACTTCCCAAAATGTAATGGTGGGAGCAGGCTGAACTGTTTGGTTAGGGTGAGGTTTGTAATATAAAACATGGCCCCCACCCCTTTTAGGGGGAGGATGATCAGCACAAAGCATGTTTTAAATAGTAAGATACCACACAGAATAGGGAATGGAGGGTTTTAGCCAGGATTCAGAGTCCAATGTTGTCAGGACCAGTGAGAAACCCATGCTTCAAGCTCAGGAAGGTTGGCCATATGGGTCCTTATATTAAGGTGTGCCACCTTCAGACCCTTCAGACCGTTTGCATGCAGCCATGGATGAGGACTATTAGGACTGATCTTACACTGAGGGCCCTGGTTGGTTTCAACATCACCTGCAAGAGATAAAGTGAGGGCTACTGTACAGTATACGCCACAGGTGAGCTAGGACAGCAGCACTGAACTTAAGAAGGTGGTAGTACAGTTTGAACTTACCTAGGTACCTTATGATAATGCCAAAGTATCTGGGTCTGGGGCACCACTTTGGGGTGGGGGGGGTGGAGTAGTCACAACCAACATATTAGAGAACTTAAAATCAAAATAATTAATTTCAGAGGGTAAGGAAGAGAGACAAGGGGCTGGGACAAGGAAGTCAGAGACAGCAACAACACTGACTGAAGGCATGATAAAAACCAATATAGTGGATGCATTCTGTTAAGAATACACTAGCTAGCATATGATCGTAGAGGTTAATGCCTTCCTAATAGCTCAGCAAGCTTTGCCACATCTTTTTAGAAACATTCTGTACCAACACCTACAGACACCTTTCAAGAAGGATAGGATTGCTATTGACATATTTCCCTGGTTATGCTTATAGACATTTTTGGAGCCTGATATTAAAAAAAGTAGTGATACTGTCCAACTTGGCAGTTTCAACTAAATGTTATTACTTCCTCAATTAAACGTTCTTACTTCAGACAGATAGATAGAAAGATAGATGGATAGATGGATGGACAGACAGACAAAAATTATAGATAGATGATAGATACTTTATTTATAAAGTGCCCCTTTCCAAGGACTCAGGGTACAATTCAAAACACAATACAAAATATAAACAACAGTCTAATAGTAATATATTAACATACCAACTAGGAGTCAATAATAAATTAAAATAATCTATCAATCCCACATTTTTTTATTTTTTTATTTAGTTGTTTAACCAGGTATAGCACACTAAGCTGAAAGCTTTTTTACAGGAGCGACCTGGGAGCACAAGGAGGTTAAAAGACTTGCTCAGAGTTATACAGTATGCAAGTGGAAGCTGTGGGATTCAAACCCAGGTCTGGTCTGCTAGATGTCACCAAATTTGTAGCTCAGAGCCTTAGACCACTGCACTACACTGCCTCTTAAATATTAAAACAGCAGTAATATAAATTTTAACATTAAAAGCCTGCTGGAATTAATAGGTATTGAGACCCTTTTTAAAAGCTTTTACTGAGTGCGTCTCAATAAGGTGACTAGGCAGTGATCAATAGATTTAAATACAGATCTCGCTAAACTCTACTGTAAGCAAAGGTTGACATGAAAATGGAGTTAGACATAATGTTCATCACTAGGCAACAAAAAAACAACCCCAACTGTGTAGACAGCAGCAGGGTACAGCAGCCCTGGCTGTGGTGACAGGTGATTGAGGACAGCAGGGTGCAGAAGCCTCAACTGTGGGGTAGGACACAGGGGGGCATCAGGGTGCAGCAGCCCTGACTGTGAGACAGAGTGTGTGTGGTGCAGCAGCCCTGCCCATTTGGGGCAATGGAAGTGGGTAGCAGGGTACAGCAAAAGCCCCACCTCAGGTGGCTTAGGGCAGCATGATGCAGCCCCAACTATTGAGGCAGGGGGCCTAGGACTCTAGGGCTTAGCAGAGCACAGCAGCCCTGATTCTGGGAACAGGGGGCAATAGGTGCAGCATCCCTGACTGTGGGGGGGGGAGGACAGCAGGGTGCAGTAACCCCAACTGTTTGGGTAGGGTGCAGCACGGTGCAGAAACCCTGATTCTTTAGGCTGGGGATGGAGGCAGTAGGGTGCACAATCTCCGACTGTGTGGGAGAAGACAGTAGGCAGCAGGGTGCAGCAGGCTTGAATGTGGAGCAGAAGGCAGGGGGGCTTGTGGGGCAAGGGACAGGTGGCAGCAGAGTCCAGCTGCCTCAGCTGTGGGGAAGGGTCATGGTGCATTGGGATGCCATACAGTGTTTCTATGTACTGTATAAACATAAATGATGTATTTTCATACAGAAACCACCAACGAACTGAAATTTGTGAGTCCAGACAGTAAATGTGCTTGAAACAGTAGAGTGTGACAGGCACCTGTTTGTCAATCTGACATGAAAAAAAGTTATTACATGAATGTATTTATGAAGGCTACATCAAAGACAAACTGTTTCTATAAATGAACAAAGATAGATTTATTTTATATTCATTAAACAACCTTGTGTTATATAGTTAGAAAAAATCAGAGTTTGATGAGAAATAAATGACAGGCTATCGCCTGAAGTTATGTGGAGGAAGAGCTCCTCCCCCACATCCTATATAACCTAGCAGGCTACATCTGCTCTGCTTAGAGTGAGTCGCACTCACTGCACTTGCTCCGTGCTGCATGCTAAGTCTTGTCCCCCCTCTTCCCTGCCGTGCTCTGTTTCCTTTCTTGTCTTGTCTTCCTTTGTTCACTCTCCCTGCCCACCCTCCCTCCCTCCCTCCGTGTTGCAGTTTGTTTTCTTTCTTTATTGGGGGGAGGGGTTCTACCTGCCTCTAGCTGCATCACCGTAGTTCGTGTCATTCTTTGCCCTTCAGCTCCCTCGGTGGATCTCCTGTACTCACCGCTGGATTGCTACTCTGCCTGTATTCCCTGTCACCACCTCCCGCTTCTATTTCAGCTCCTTCTGCCCGATGCCATTTATTCTTCGCTCGAACGCACTGAGGCTAACGCCGTGGTGTTGGCCCAATGCACGCTCGCGGTCAGCGACTCCTTTCGCTCCGCTCCTCCCATGCTTGGTGAGACCGTTTGTGCTTTACCAATTAAGCAAGCAACTTATCCGTGCTTTGTTGAACCACTATATACTCCTATTATCAGTAATGCTTTCACTACGCAACTGGGACTTTAAATCACTGACTGAAGCCTATTTATACTGCAGCTGCTGCAGAACATAACCAGATGACTCGCAGTCATTCTTAGTACTGGGCTGTAACATGCCTGCATGGCTCTACCAGCAAAGTTGTATAAGCCGTCTTACAGATTGCTGCCTTGTTGAAACAAAACGTGCTAGCACCGGGGCAATGCTCACTATACTTGTTCCCTCATTACTTGCTGACCACTCTGCATATCCTCAGTCACTGGAGCTTGTTGTCCAGCACCACATGTTCTGGCCCCATTATGCTACTTCAATACCTGATGTTCTACGATGGGACACCTTGCAGTACTTGAATATCCCCACCGGAAGTGCCTTAACCTTTACTCTCCTTGCACTGCGAATCAATCATCAACAAACCTAATCTACGATGCCTTTTCTGTTGCTGACTCTAGTGAGTATGTTGTCACTGTAGCATGACTCCTACCTGGATGCCTTATTGTAGGAAGCAGCACCTCGTTAACTATTCCTGTATGTCATGTACGTACCCTACCATGCTACAGTTTACTATATTTGTAGTGCTGGCCAACATCATTGCTTTTAGTGCTTCAGCTCTATCTGTTTCTTACAGCTCATAGTTATTCTGCTTCCAGTTCCCTGACATCGTTAACGACTGCTGGATCTGCTCTTGAACTCTGGATGTTGCAGTTAACTTGCTCCCTCCCTTCTTCTGTCCAGGACTGTTCGTACTCCATCCGGATTACCTACCAAACCATGACTTAGGTTGTTAATTCATTATCCTGGATACTTACCTTGATTCTTCGCTTCATTTGCTCAGTGGATCTTGTCTGTTCCAGTATACCTGCTAGCCTTCCTCGGCTTAGCTGCTCTATTACTTCTCTGGACTGACCAAGCCCATCCAGGCTCCATCGTGGATTACCTAATGGACCATGTCTTCGGATTTAATTCCCTTTCCATGGATACTTCCTTGCTGCTTCACTTTGTTTGCTCCTCAATTTCCAGCTGACCTACATGTGCTCCAGCTGTACTGGCTCTCCTTTATGGGGGTTTAGCTGCCACTAACTACTTACCTTACCAGCTGACCTACAAGTGGTCCAGTGGCGCATGCTAACTTACGTGGGGCTAGCAGCCAGTCCTACTTACCTTACTAGCTGACTTCACACGGTATAGCAGCATGCTAGCCTTACTGGGTTTAGCTACTACTTCTGTTTACTCACTGGCTGACATATTCATTCAATCATTCCATCTACGGTTCTTCGGCTGACCCAAATGTGGTCTAGCTGCACTTCCTATCTTATTGGGCCGGCTCCCCTTCATTCCCATGAATGCTTCCTTCAGAGCTGCTTCATTCAGAATTACCTTTCCAAATACATTCACTACAGCTTCCGCCTTCTATCAGAGTATTCCGGGGTACATCAAGATATTGCTTCAATTCTCTTGGATGCTCCTCGCCATGCTACTTCAACTTCCCTGGAGTTACTACTATTGTCTCCATCAGGACTCCCTGCTGACTTATACTGTATTGTCTTCCATGGTTGAATGATTGCCTTGAACATTGACTTACTACAGTTTTCAGGATGCTATCGCCTATCGTCCAGTTGCTAACACTCCCGTCAAGGTCTTCTTTGCAATCCTTACAACCCTCGATCTTCGGGATATGACAATCAACAGCACTATTCTACTTATAAGTCTGCCTTAAAACTACAGTACTACTCCGCACTGAACTGACTCCGGATACGCCATCATTACAATACTATTTACTCCTCCCTACTTCGCTGCTTTCTGCACTGCATGCAGTTCGATGTTTCCACTGCATTATCTACTGCGTCTTAGCAACCTGCCTTACCCACAGGGCCGGAGGTCAGCCATCGCATTTAGTCAGACCTGTGCCTCTACGGGCCCGGAGGGCCTTTGTTCCTATATCTTACTGCACAATAATCGTCTGCTTCTACGATCTGCCTTCGCACATCAGGCTGGGGGGTTTAACCATGTCTACTCTACACCTGCCTCGCCCAGCTTGGGGCCTGGAGAATCACACATTCTACTATACGCCTACCTGCTGCCATGTCAGCCAGTCCTGGAGTTCCTTTACTATGGACTCACATCTGGACATTTCTACATCCATCATCTATTTTTGGATGCTTTGCCCTGCCGCTTCAGCTGCATGGAATTACTACTGCTTCATTCCTTCCAGGACACTTAGTTGAGCTTCTCCTGAAGAAACATAGAAACATAGAAACATAGACTTTGACGGCAGATAAGGACCGCTAGGCCCATCTAGTCTGCCCATTTCCCTACCTACAGGATAGGCCGCAGATCCTAGTTAACCAACAGCCTATTTCTTCCTACCCCCCACAAGAATTGCCTTATGTCTGTCCCATGCATTCTTGAATTCTCCCACAGTTTTAGACCCCACAACCTCCTCAGGAAGGCTGTTCCATGCATCCACTACCCTCTCTGTGAAATAATACTCTCACATTGCCCATGAACCGCCTCCTTCTATCTCTAAATTGTGTCCCTTGTTCTTGCACGCTCTTTTTCTGAAAGATGCTACCCTCTTGGACTTTGTTGATTCCACTGAGGTACTTAAAAGTTTCTATCATGTCCCCCCTCTCCCTTCTTTCCTCAAGGGTATACATATTAAGCTCCTTTAGTCTCTCCTCATATGGCTTCTTTTGCAGACCCTGCACCATTTTAGTTGCCCTCCTCTGGACTGCCTCTATCCTGTCTATGTCCTTGCAGAGATGGGGTCTCCAGAACTGGACACAGTACTCCAGATGGGGTCTCACCAACTGTCTGTACAGAGGGATAACAACTTCCTGTTTTCTGCTGATGATGCCTCTCCCTATACATCCCAGTATACCCCAGCCCTCCCTACTGCCTTCTCACATTGCTTGCTAACTTTAAGGTCATCTGATATAATTACCCCAGGTCCCTTTCCTTTTTGTTGTTGTTACTACCTCCCCACCCATTGTGTATTCTTCCCTGGGTTCTTGTTTCCCAGGTGCATTATTTGCACTTCTTTGCATTGAATCTAGCTGCCATACTTGACCATTCCTCCAACCTTACCAAATCCTTTTCATCCTTTCCACGCCCTTGTGTATCAACCCTGTTGCAGATCTTTGTGTCATCTGCAAAAGGCATACTTTTCCTTCAGTCCCTCTGCAATGTCACTGATGAGACATTAAAAGAACTGGACCCAATACTGAACCCTCACGGTACCCCACTAGTAACCCCCCTTTCTTCAGAGTGGACTCCATTTACAATTACCTTCTGTGTCCTGTTGTCCAGCCAATGTTTTACCCAGGCTACCACCCTGGGACCCACTCCCAGGCTGGTTAATTTGACTATTAATCTTCTGTGGGACTGTGTCAAATGCCTTGCTAAAGTCTAGGTAGACCATGTCCACAGCCCTCCCTGGTCTACTACTTTGGTCACCCAGTCAAAGAAATCTATTAGATTGTCTGACATGACCTTCCTGCTGTGAACCCATGCTGCCTTGGGTCCTGTGCTCCACTGGCCTCTAGGTACTCAACTATTCTTTCCTTCAGAAGTGACTCCATCACTTTCCTACCACAGAGGTCATACTGACAGGTCTGTAGTTTCCTGCCTTTGTCTTGGTCCCACTTTTGTGAAGGGAATACATCTGCCTTCCTCCAGTCCTCGGGTACCACACATCCTCCCATGATTTATTAAAAGAGTAGCCAGTGGTTTCACTAGTTCCTCCTGAATTCTTTTAGAATTCTGGGGTGAATTCCATCAGGACCCATTGCTTTGTCCACCTTCAGTTTTAGGAGTTCTTGCAGAACCCTTTCTTCTGTGAAAGGACTGGATCGACCCCCTATCAGGAGTGCTTCTAATTGGATTAGGCACTTCCCTCCTCTTTGTGAATACTGAGCAGAAATATTCGTTCAGTATTCCTGCTTTTCACTGTCCCCTCTGCCCACCCACCGCTCATTCTATTCAGCCTCACTATCCTCCCTTTGTCTTTCTACGCCGCTGACGTACCTATAAAAGGTTTTATCCCCCTTCTTAACTGAGTTGGCTATCTTTTCCTCAGTTTGGGCCTTTGCTATTCTGACTTCCCTCCCTGCTTCCTTCTGCCTTAACTGGTACAGCTCTCTGTCCTGCTCCTTCTGTGTTTCCTTATACTTCCGGAATGCTATCTTTTTCTTCCTGACTTTCACAGCCACCTCTTTTGAGAACCATAGTGGCTTTTTCTTTCATTTTGATTTGTTTATTTGCTTCACACAAAGGCTTGTTGCCTCTGTGATGGCAGTTTGATAATTCTCCATTGTTGCTCCACACCTCCTTCTAGCCTGTTTGCTAGTGCTTTTCTAAGGCACTCTCCCATCTTGCCAAAGTCAGCCCTCCTAAAGTCCAGTACCCTCACTTTTGTATGGCTTGACTCTGTAGCTGAGTTTAACGTGAACCACACTGTTTGATGGTCACTTGTCCCCAGATGGCAACCCACTTCTAGATCTGAGATCCTCTCACTGCCTCCGTTTGAGAGTACGAGGTCTAAGATTGCTCCCTCACGAGTGGATTCCGAAACTAGCTGTCTAATGCCTGCCACCTGTAGGCATCAAGAATGGCCCTGCTCTTGGATGTGGCTGCAGCAAATGTGCTCCAGTTAACATCTGGCATATTCAGGTCTCCCATCAACAGTATCTCCCCTTTCTCTGCCATTCTAAGAATGTCTTCTATCATATCCTTGTCCATTCCTTCCCCTGACATGGGGTCTGTACACAACCCCAGTGCGGATTGTGGTGCCCTTTCCAGTCTCCAAGGTGACCCACAGTGCCTCCTCTGCTCCCCTGTTTACTCTTTTGTTCAATTGCTTTTATCCCTTCCTTTACATAGAGAGCTACTCCTCCCCTCTTCTCCCTGCCTGTCTCTCCTGTAGGTTATGTGACCCTGGTATGTTAACATCCCAGTCATGGTTCTCTGTACCATGTTTCTGTGACTACTACGATATCCAGGCATCCCTCTTCATTAAGGCCACCAGCTCAGGGAGCTTGTTGCCCAGACTATGGGCATTGGTACTCATTACCCTCCATTTCCTGATGGCCTTACTCCCTTTGCCCCATCCTGTCCTTCTTGCCTTTGTCACTTTCTCCATTTACCCCTGCCCTTCTCCCTATCGACACCTCTATGTTGGTGTTTGCGCACCCACCGTGATTATTTGCGGGGGCTAGGATTTTCCTGCTCTTTCCAGTGCCTCCCCTTGGCTGGTTTAAAAACTTCCAATGAAGCATTTAAACCTATCACCTAGGATCCTGGTTCCCCTCCCAGACAGATGCAGCCCATCATGCCAGTATAGGCTTGCATCACTCCAGGTGGACCCCCAGTCCCCAATGAAGCCAAATCCCTGAGCTCCACACCAGTTTTTCAACCACTGATTGAATCCCATGGTGCGGAAGACCTTCACTATCCTGATTTATGCTTTACTGCTTCTCAGACCCTGTGATGACGCTACTTCTTTTGAATCAGCCTCTTCAGTTATCACCATCTAGGACTCCTAAGCTCAACTATTCAGGACTCATCAGGATATTCTTCACAAGTCAGTTCTAACTATGGTATCATTCTGGCTCGAAACATAGATGTCAACATTGTTATGCAACCATTTGGATCCACGAAGCTCTCTGATTCCCTTGCTTGTACCATTCTTCATGCCCCTCGCTTTATAATGTATCTATTGTTGCAATACTACTTCCCTGCTACTACGTCTGCTCATGCAACTTTACTTACAACATCAACTGACCTACGTACAGGTCCACTTATTTACACTACTTGCTCATACTACATGCTTTGCCCTTACTGGGCCTAGAGGTCATCCTGACTAACTCGCAATTGCAACCTACTGCACCCCTCATGAGCTGGAAATACATCTGACCTACTTCTACATATTCATTGCATTCTCTACCTACTTAATGCTTGCTTCCCCTCTCCAGATTGGAGGTTCCTACTGCTCCATCCTCCCTATTACGTAGCATATGCCAGTTCTTGTGCTTCATCGCCACAGCCTTCATTTGCTAACCTTGCCATGCAGAATTTGACTCAACAGTTCTTCTTGACATGGATGCTGAGCCTTGATTCCTGGATCTCCTCTGCGAAGTCATCCTCACCTGCTGGAGTGCTTTACCACCTGCGACTCTTCACTTCAAAATCATTTTAACCATGGATGCCACTCTATTTCTTTCTGGCCTGCTCATGGATTCTCGATCTTGGGGTTTACTAGATGGATACTTGCTCTATTCACCTGACATGTCACAATTCAATACATCTTCAGTTCTCCGTTTCTCTGGATTGGGTTCTACAACTTTGGGGTTTGGATTAGCTAATTAGATTATTTAGGATTACTCTCCGTTAGTATGCCCAGAAGGACAGACAGGTCAGTAGCCATGAGTCCTCAGAGGTTCCCCCCAAGGGGGTTTCCTCTCCTGTGTGCTACTGGTCATACTCTCCGGAGTTGGAGGAGGTAATCATACTGCTACTCATATTCTTAAGGTGTCTTCCTACTCGACTCCTTCATTAGTCGGATACAGAACAATCGTTGATATCATAATTCTTTTGGGGGGGGTCTCTCAGTACTGGACTAAGGATTCTTTACAGTGGGATACAGAGTAAGGACAAACCAAACTAAGTTATAACAACATTACTCATCACCTCAAGCATCTAAGCACTTGCACAAAACTATCCAGCTCACTCGTTCTATAAGCACTGACTGTTTAACTATGTTCAAAATACCTAAGCACAGATCAACTCAAACTGCTACATATCAGAAGAGCCATGTCCTACTTACCTATCTGGCCTCTGTATCCAAGCACAAACCTTCATTATCCAATTACAATAGATAGCACAAGCACTGAGCTATGAACCACACATAACTGAGAGCTATTATACAGACAAGCTGATCTCTCACTGAGAAAGATTTCCACTACTTCAGTTCAGCATTAAAACTCAAATGATCAACTTTTTTATAAGAAGTGAATGATAGATTTTAAGCTGATCTATCTAAACACAAACCACAGACTGAGTTTGTAAGAAACCTGGAGAACAAATCATTAACTGTATAGCCTGCTGTGATTAGGAATCTGAAGCAGCAAGCTACAGTACTCCAAGATGATGTCACCACTCTCCAAGCCTGACTGAGTGAGACAGAAATAACTCCACTGTTTTCAGTCACTGTAGAGCAAGTTAACAAATGCTGCTTTAAAGAAAACCACAAAACCAAACAGCATGAAATTTTCAGGAAACTCTAATCATGACACGGGGACTTGAATTCAAGATTTATTAACAATATGCAAAAACCTTCGCACATTTATTTTATTTATTTAATTTTTGTTTACCGGGTAGGTGTACGAGCCATAGGAATGACTATTTTCAGGTGCGACAAAAAAGCTACTCAAAAACCTGCCAAAAACAACCCAAGTGAAAAGGCAGGCAAACAGTCTTCAACCTTTTAAAGAGGGGTGCCATAGATAAGTTTGTCCAGCATACAGTTGTAAGCCAAGTCACTGGGAGGTGCAGCATTAACTGCTACTAAGTAGCTCCACCCCTCAGGAACATGGCATATAACCGAAACCTTTACCAACTGACTTAATGCCACCTACTTGGTGTGCCAATGTAAGCAAGGTATTCTAGGGGCTGATGCAGATGATAGCCTGACTTACGTCTCAACTCAACCAGTTTGTTTAGTGGGTTGATACTGCTGCTGAGTGAATGTAAAGCTTCAAATATTAGTTGGTGGGGGTTAGAACAACCACAAGGGAAAATGCAAATAAAATTCTAGCAATGTAAGCACTTATCTCCATCTTGAGTGAGGACAATGTAGTTCTCAGATGCAAAGTGGAAAATTTAGAAAATGTGCAGCACTTTAATAATCTGTGCTTTGTTGGTTTATCCCCCAAGTCTGAGTCTCTGTAACTGACTATACTAGATATGATTCATGGCTTCTATGTAATACTTTTGAATTTCCCTCAGGAAAATATCCCCATTATAACAAAAATGTTTCTTCTCCCACTCAGCAGGCAACATTAATCAAGAATAAAAGCTCAAAGCTCCGACCCATCCCCTGTTCCCCTAAATAGTACAAGCAAAAACATTAATTGTTACTTTTGTACTCTTAACTGACAGAGGAAAGCATCAACTTTTATTAATTTTATTTAGAATGTTATGCACCAGGATATCCACATTTAGGCTCACACCTAGTTTTCAAGAGGATCCCAAGGGGACACATACAGCAGGAGGCATGTGGATGGCTTGCACACACAGTGCTTTTGACTTTAAAAACAGTAAGGTTTGAGTTTGCAAAGAATGTTTCCCCCCCGCCACTCATGCTCGCTGAAGAGGCTTTTGGCAGTGTAGGATGTGTGTGTGTGTGTGTATGTTTATATTCTTTGCAAAAAACTGTGTTGACATACCAGTTAGTGCTCAATTTAATCCCTCAAAAATAGGGAAATGTGGTCTTCGAGCAACCTTAACTCTCCATGACGCCCTCCCCAAGCAGCAAAAGGACAAGACCACACAAGCAACCACAGATAACCATCATCAGGTAAGACAAACAAAATACAACCATTTTCAGATGACACCAATGTAGTAGCATTGATGTGTTACTGTCATGGATTTGTATATGTAGCACGCACACCGCAAGACATACACATTCACGTGTTACTGCAGATAGAAATCCATGACACTCAAATCACAACATTAATTTTTTTGTGCTGAAACACAGGAACCTGCAGTCACATATACAGATCCACGATACTCAGATTACAAGAGTTCTTTTGTCTGCAGAAGTGCACACCCCTATGGGGCCAGTGCTTCTGCAGCCTCAGGTACTCATGCACACTATAAGACATGCACACACAATGAGCGTGTGCTTCTGAAGTCACAGGTGTAAGACATAAACACTGACATCTGGCAGCAAAAGCGTAGGCCCCACAAAATCCATGATACTAAAATTGCAACAGTACTTCTGTTTGAAAAAGCACAGGCCCCTGAGTGGCCTGCATCTTTTCAACCATAGGTGTGAGACACACACACCAACTTCTGTCATGGAGGACTGCAATTATGCAAGTGGAAGTACTGTTGCAATGTGGGTATCATGGATTCTGCAGCTGATCTAGAAATTCCTCAAGGGGGTAGCAGTTTTTCTGTAATACACCTGCATATACAAAACCATGTACTAGCAGATCATGCTATCTAGCGGGGCACCTCGTAGAGTATGCATGAGTACCTCTGGCTAGAGAGGTGCAGGGCCCATGAGGCCTTCTGACTGCAGAACTGCAGGCCCCCATGGGGTCTGCATGTCTGCAGCCATATGTACTCATGCAAGCTGTATGACATACACACATGTAAGTGTGGTTGCATGGCCTGTGCTTGTGCAGCCACAGATACAAATCCATGAAGGTAGCATATCAATGCTACTGTATTTGTGTTATCTGTACACAGTTTTGTTGTGTGGTCTTGTCCTTTTGCTGCTGAGGGGTTGGGGAGTTAGGGTCGTGAATACTAATGCCATATTTCCCTGCTTTTGTGGCATCATTTATTTATTTAGTGATTTGGAAAAGACCTTTGACCACAAGCACTTTTACAAAGGTTCCACATCATAGATTTCAAAACAAAGTACAATAAAAGCAAGCAAAAGTACATCACAATGAACAACACAGCTTGGATTCAGAACTTACAGAATAACTCAAAACATAGGTACAAGTTAAAATAACAAGAAAAACACTTTATGGGGGGGATAAGCAGCCACAAAGTGCCTTGTCAGTTGTTCAGAGGGATGAGGATAGCTGTTAGTGGGTTGAAGAAAGGAGTTACGAGAGGTACATACTGGGGTGGAGATGAAGGGTGGGGAAGAAGGGCGATAAGGTATAGGGAGAAATACAGGGGGTGAATGGAGGCTGAGCAGAGAAGACATGCAAGAGTAAATGTTGGGGTGTGAAGGGGCATGGTCAGGCAGCTTGCATTAGCAGTGACTGTTAGGGAAACTCATGGGACTGGGAGTTGGGAAGGGGGAAGGTGGGGTGGCAGATGCTGACGGAGCATGATGCAAACTGATTGCTGAGGAAAGTCATGAAAAGGGACAGAGGGAGGGGTACACAGAAGGCAGTATAGTGTAGTGGTTTAAGGCTCTGAGCTGCAAACCTGGAGACCTGGGTTTGAATCCCACAGCCCCCACTTGCATACTATGTGACCCTGAGCATTAAGTTGAACCCTAACTGGTGCATTAATGCAGTTTGTTTTACAAAGAATTTCCATTGTTTTTGAGAAAATTTAATTGAACGCTCAATCAAGTAGGTCCCTTTGGGACCTGCATGAACAGATAGAGAAGCACTGGGCCCTCTGGGCCCTGCAACAAAGGATGAACCCATCCACTTATAGAACTACAGGGTCCTGCAGGCCCTGCATGTCCATGCAGCAATGGATATCAAGAATTCAAGGGGCTGTCTGGTGGGCTATGGAAGCACAGGGCCCTCTGGGCCCCACACTTCCATGTGGCCACCGATACAGATACAGACACACAGTACACAGAGGCCATCTCTCAGCCAAAGTGCAGAAGTGGGGTCTCAAAAAGGCCATGTTGAAAGTTAGGTGGAAAAATATTGAAAATTAATGAAATTTCGAGTTTACTCATTACTTGGTCATTTTACTGTATTTTTTCACCGACTTTTCAGTATGGCCTTCTTATGGCACCACCTCATAAATCCTGTAAGTAAAAATTTTCAAATTCCGCCTGAAAGGTGATTTCATGGAACAACCCCGAAATCCCCTTTCAGGACAAGTCTGAAACATTTCGCCTACTTTGTTCATGAGATGGGGTTCCAAAAAGACCATGTTGAAAATTTGGTGCAAAAATATTTAAAAATTATAAAGGTATGAGTAAAAGTTCAAAACACATTGAAATACATTAAACAGACTTACTTTGTTTTCTCATATCGCAGTTGCTGGTCCCAGCAGTAAGACATGTTTTCAATAGGAGAGTGGATATAAACCATGGGTCACTTTTAGGTGAGTGAGGGTGTGTGTGTGTGTGGGGGTGAGGTGATGGGTGCTAAGTGGGGGTTGGGTGGGGAGGTGTGGATGTGGGGGGAGTCAGATCATCAAGGAACCATTTCCCTCTTTGCAGGTTTAAAAACAAAATAAGAAAACATCAATGAGGGACATTTTCCTTTTTTACAGGGGGACTTGGCCAACAGTGGGAATTCAGCACTCTAGTGTCAAAATATTCTCAGCACCACAGGTGGGCCTCTGTTGCTGCCACCTATATACTGAAGAATGGGATGGGTGACAGGGGTTAGAAACAAGCAGTACCAAGGCGGAAACCCAGCCACACGTACTTTCTTTTTAATTTACGTATTGGGAAAGGGAAGGGTGAGCGACCAGAATGATAATGTACTAAAAGCACACTCTCTGGATCATGAAAACTAGCAGTCTGTAGTGGCAATATTTATTGTACTTATCTGATGTACTGCTTTTATTCAGTTAGTGTTAAAGAAATATAATAAATGCATTATAACCAGAGCAACTCATCTTGTATTACTTACACCTTACTTACTTTTGTAAAAGTTGCATTTATTACGCAATTTGTGTGGATCATGTAATTGCAAAGATATATAATCAAATGAAGGATCCTAATATCTACACAATTCCTTGTAACTGCTTCCAAAAATTGAGTTTTATAACTGAATTGCAGCTTTATGTACCACACATTGTGTTCCCCCCTCCACACACACACACACACACACACACTCAAATGGCAAGACACAAATCATTATAGATATTTCAACTACATGCAGGCATGACCTTTCATGTGTTACGCTAGTTACTGTAGTGTTCTGTAAAAAATGTCTGCATCTGTTATGACATTTTGCCATTCGTGTATGTCCATGACATAAAGTGAATTGATAAAATAAGTTTACATCATCAACATGTAATTCCATGGACAGGCATCATTAGCACAATATAGCACAATACATTTAATAATATCTGCATATTGATACATAGGTGACTGTATTTTAGCTCAATGGTTAAGTTAGTTGACAGCAGAAGAGATCGACAAAATGGGATGGTAGTCACCATGTCAGCTGTTTTTCTATCCCAAACTTGAATTTGGGGGATTCGGCAAGAGTTATGATCAAGAAATACAACATGCTGTGATGCCAAATCATGAAATGTATAAAATAAATGGTTGCTTAACAAACTAGAATAGAGAAAGAAAGAAAGAAAGAAAGAAAGAAAGAAAGAAAGAAAGAAAGAAAGAAAGAAAGAAACTGCGACACAGCCCAGGCAGCAGCTGGAGTGGTAGCAGTCAGCATCATAACTCCAGCTGTGTCTACACAACTCAAGAAAGTCCTGCTGTTCTCATACAGAGAATGCAGATGAATGGCTCCTCTTGCTAAGATGGGCACCAAAATTTTCAGGCACCCAGAAACCTTACTTACAGGCATATTTTCAAAATCCAAACATCAGAATCTAGCTAAATGGATCCTGTTTACCTAGGATCAGGTGTTCGATTTTTGAAAATACCTGGGCCCGATTCCAAGACAGCAGTTAGAGCAGTACGCAATGTGGAAGATACGCCAAAATCCCTATGACATACGAGCTGCGCCAGATTCCAAGACAGCCGCCAGATATGACAAAAACCACGGGAATACACATGCCGCAACTAATGCCACCAGTGCATGTCGCAGCCTGCAAGAGCGGCATAGCACTACGCATGTTGCAACTCTATGACCATAAAGGTGTGCGCAACTCGCAGGCATGTCGTAGGAGCTAAAAGACGTTGGGTAGTGGGGGAGAGGCGGCAAGCAGGAGCAAGAAGAGGAGGAGGAGGAAGAGGAACTTCACATTCAAAGAGACTGATGTGCTCTTAGAAGAGCTAGAGGCACAACCAGACCTATTATTGGGAAAGGGAGGTGAGCGAGAACAACGACTGCAGAGAAAGGTGGCATGGGATGCAGTCATGCAGAGGGTAAATGTGGTGGCACATGCGTGCCGCACCTTGAGTGACCTGCAGAAGTGGTATAGTGCTCTCAAGTGCCACGCAAAGGCAAAGAAGGCACACAACAAGTGGAAGGTGACAGCCACAGGAGGTGGGCCACAGGAGGTGCGACCCCTAAGCCCACACGAGGAAAGGGTGCTGGCATTCATGAGCCAGCACAGTGTCCACAGGGACTCGGAGCAGGACATGTTCCAGATGGACGCAGGGACGGGTAAGTGGATGTGCGAAGCATAGCAAACAGAATATGAAGATGGAATGTAATAATGGGCAAGAGGGAATGTGACATGCGGGGTACACAGGCAGTGTGCCACAATAGAGCAGTAACAGTGAAGGTGGGGCGCAGCCATGCAATGTGGAACAGTGCACAGAAGGGAGGGAGGGACAATGTGGGAATGTAGCCTGGTATGGAGCACGGCCATGTGAACAGCAGGCGTTGCAGCCACCACATGTGCAGGCAGCACTGATGCACTGTATTCCCCCCCTCAGGTGCAGCTGCAGCAGACACAGGGGTAGGTAAGATGACGGCCAGTGCCACCCGGCATGTGGTAGACAGTGACACAGGGGTGTGGATGGTGGCAGGCATGGTGAGCTTTGATTGTTGTGGTAGCACGGAAGCACTGTTGTTCACTCCACAGGTGAGGAGCCAGAGGACACAGGGGAAGGTATGCCAATGACCATCTGCGCTGATGCCCTGTTGGAAGGCACTGCAGAGTTGTGGTCCGTGGCAGGCATGGTCGTCATGTAATGGTGCAGCAACACTTACGCCCTCACATTCCCCCACAGGTGCAGAGGCAGCGGGCAAAGGGGCAGGTAAGGACATGGCCAGTGCCAACACCAGTGCATGGGAGAGCTATGCAGGGGTGGGACGGTAGCAGCCATGACATGGGACGTACCACTGATGCACTGATGTCTCCCCACAGGCACAGCAGTAGTGGACACAGTGGTGGTGGACAGTGCGCATGCAACCACAGGGCAGGCCCTGCAGGACACAGCTGGGACACCGGTGGTGGGGGAGCAGCAAACGGTGGGGGAACAGCTGCAAGTGGAGATGGAACTGGACCTCAGTGACTATCTAAGTTGTGGCAGCCTGGGGGGTGACACTGCACAAGACCTGAGCCCCACATCCTACCAGAGGCTGGAGGAGGCCCTGGATGGTACAACACCATCACCGGAGGTGGAGAGGCCATGAACCCCGATAGACTACACAGGGTTCTGCCAGACCCTGGTGACTGCCCACGTGGAACAGTCCGAGATGCTGGGCTGCATAAGGCTCAGCATGGATGCCCACCAAGCAGCACTGCAGGAGCAGATGGTCACACTCATAGGAGTGTTGGAGACCGGGCTGCAGACCACTGGTTCCACCATGGATCATATTGTGGAGGCCATGGCTGCCACACAGGCCTGTGCACAGGCACAGATGTGTGCCATCACCTGCCTGGCCATGGCTGTCGAGGGGTCAGTGGCACAACAGGCAAGGCAGGCTGATGCACTTGTGGCCCTGCTGCAGGCTACGCATGCAGGCCTGCACCCACGGGTCACTGCTGGGTGAGATACAGACACATGGGTGGCACAGGAGGAGCAGCCAGCACCAGCCCACCAATGGTGCCAGGAACAGTCGTGGGGTCCACAGCCCCACTGCCAGGGGCAGCAGCAATGACAGTGCCACCAACACCCCCACCACCGCCACCACCAACACCCGCATCACTGCCACCAACACCAACACCACCATCACCCCCACAGCATGTGGCCTCAACACTGCATCCACTGGCACCAGTGCCACCTGCCACGCCACAGGCACTGCAGCCCCCTGTGCCGCCAACACCCACAGCATTGGGGTGACATCAGCCTCCGATGGCAACCAGACATGCACCGGTGTCACCACAAGCTGCAGAAGTGGCAGACAAGAAGGCAGCAGCAACACTCGCCACCAGGGGCATGGGGCAGAAGGCACTGGGCACTGGGCGCAGGACCAGTGGCTCACGGCAGGAGGCAGCACAGGCGGTGTCACGGAGGAAGGCCATGGACAGCAGTGTGCCCAAGGGGACTGGATAAGGGACAGCACCACAGTGTGTGCCACCTACACCCGTGAGATGCAGCAGGACCCAGAGAACAGTGGTGCCAGTGGCACCCAGCAACAGTGGTGGCACAGCCAAGATGCAGCGGGTGCCGGGTGAGCCGAGTGCCACCACATGGTCCACAAAGCGAAAGAGGACTGGGCACTAGTGTCAGGTGCATGACAGACATGATCCCATGGCATGATGCTGCTAGTGGTGGCTGTGGGTGGGATGCACACAGGGTGGGCACGGGGTGTGCCTGGCAGCCGTGTGTGTGGGGTATGCATGTGCATGTCTGTAAATGTGTGGGGGCACGGGGGGACACTGTGTGTGCATTGCATGGGTACTGGGTGATGGTATGTGTGGGGGTTGTCACCTGTACAGAACTGTATTGCACTGTGTCACCCATGTATGTCCCCCCTGTAACAGATAAACACCTGTGTACCACACCCCTGCATGATGCCACTCATTACCACTGCCCATGCCTCTCAACCTGTCATTGCCAAAATGTGTGACATGACATGTGACAAATAAGCAAAATGTGTGACATATCATCTGACATGGCACTGCAAGTTCAGAACACTATGGCTATCAGTGCATTAGTGTTAATAATGTTTGCTGGTAAAACATGCATAATAGATGAGTATGACTACTTGATATATAGTCTTGTTGGGAAATGTGTAATATCACCTTCTCCATGTAGGATAGAGGCTCTCTGAGAGGTGAAATGAGTGCTGTACCTTGCAATGTGTGACAGTCAAGAGGTATGCCACTGCCATGACCGGACATATGTCACATCACAGACTGCACAACGCATAATACAGATGCACTCAGGATGTGTAGTCCTCAGTTGCATAAAGTCTGCATGTGCATGCCACTGTTGCATATCTGCGTCATACATCACAAATGACGCATATGCGCGGTAGTACTGTATACCTCACGTGTAGCCCATACGTGAAACATGTGCAAGGCCACCATGTCGGCAATCGCTAGGCTGCAAAACACACTCGGGTGAAACAGTGGTGATCCTGGCAGCAGTGAAAGGGGACAGGGCAATAGTAGATTCAAAGGCCAGCCTGACAACAGTGCTCACCTGACACAGCCATCTGACTGGTAAGTACATGGGCATTGCTCAACCTGCACATATACAGCACTCTGTGCCCCATACAATTGCTACTGTACTGTACAAGTATGCCACACCAGGTGAGACACACAGTGGCAATTGGTAGATAGTGTGACAGTGCAGTACCCGCACCTCTGAAATGGGTGAGGGACATTGAACAATCAGATGTGATGCACAGGATGCGTCCAACATGTTGTACATGCAGTTAATAATGCAGCCTCCCATCTGTCCTCCCAGGTGTGGCACACACAGAATAGTAGGAGGTAGGGGGCCTGAGCAGCACCACAACTCATGCAGCGCTCACTGTTGACACCTGTTCTTAATGCCATGCTTCCATTTGCCCATCCAGGTGCTACACATTGGTCTCCAGGCCTGCCATTAGGGGCGTACTAGGAGCATAGGGAAGGTAGGTGCCTTACTCAGGGTGATTGCCCCGTGCCACATGTACAGCCACAGCTGGTATCCCTGTCATGGTTATATTGCAGGTAACAGATCACCAGTGCCATGTTACACAGCAAAGACGTGAGCATAAGTGGACGGGTGCCAAACTACATGCCAGAGGAGATGGCGCAGCTGGTCAACCAGGTGCAGCAGTGGTGCACCACACTGTTGCCTCCCAGATGCAGGTGCTGCATCACTTCAGAATAGGAGAGGGTATGGCGTGTCATAATGGCTCACGTCAGTGCGGTCCGTGACGTGTCCCGTAGCACATGCCAGCTGCAACACAGGTGGCAGGACCTGGCCAGATGGGAAGCACAGATCCTGACATGCCTGCTTGTCATTGTGGCACAGAGGAACTGGGAAATGAGGACTGGCAGTAGCAGCACCGAAGGTGGGTACAACAACATGTTGCGTGCCACCACCACTGACATGCAACCCATGCACGTCCCTGCAGTGGTGTACCTGTGTCACAGTGTTCCTCCCCACACAGGTGCAGGTCCCAGCCAACATGGACAGTGGGTGCATCCAGCCCTGGAACTAGAGCATGGCCACCAGCGGTGGGGGACACATGGCCACAGGAGGTCAGGTAGGTGCCTTCACGGCACAACGCATGTCACGCCCACAACATGGTGGCTGCGGGGGTGGGTCCTGTGTCACATGGACAAGGTCATGTGTGCAGTGGCAGGCAGCTGCACTCCGCCATGCAGCCCAGGTTTAGCCATGTGCACCTGCGGTGTCTATGGCCATTGAGAATTGCTGATGTGCCTGCCACCGTGCACCATGTGGCAGATGGTGTGTGTGTGTGTCTGGCACCGCTTGCTAGGTGCGCTGTGGTACACATGCATGTGTGCCACTCCATACAGGGTGTCTCCTTCCTGCTGAGACCTCTGCCTTTCTCCCTAGCAGGTGGTGGGAGCCACCTTGCCCTATGGCAGCAGGTACTGCTGAGAGTTATGGCTGACCTGAAGGCCAGGGATGCAGCAAAGTACCCCCAGCACACACGCCACCACAACAGGGCATGGCTAGTACTGCCTTTGATGGATGAGGAGGCAGAGGAGGAGGCATTGCCTGTGGAGGACTCCAGCGACAGTGGGCCACAGGGGTCCGTGGGACACCATGCGATGGTGCCCATGAAGGGACAAGCAGCGGAGGAGCCAGGTGCAGCAGACATGCTGGTGGCAGACATGCAGGCTGAGGAGGGCCTGGCAGAGGAGGTTCACTCTGCAGGGGAGCCAGAGGTGGCAGTGCTGGCCAGAGGAGAGCTGCAGGTGGAGTTAGACAGTGCGGCAGTGCAGGGGGTGGAGGTACAGTGCCCTGCGGTTGGGCAGGCGGTGGTGCAGCAGCACCCAGTAATGGAGCGGGTGGTGGATGACATGCCCCAGGATGCCGGTGCTGTCTGCCACTCCGGGCACTGTAACCTTGCCCCACAGCAGCAAGGCGGCCATGGTGTGCTGCCAAGGCACCTGGGAGACAGGTGAGCCTGGTGGTGAATTTGTACCCAGGGCAGCTGGCGCCTGGTGACCAGCACTTGGTAGTGCTTGCCTCCACCATTATGGCTCCCTTGGGGCTCTCGTCTCTGCACTGCAGAAGCACTAGTGGAACTGGCGCATGGACTGAGACCGTGGACAGTTGTGGTGTGTACTGCCTTGGGGGTCTGGCACATACTGGGTGTCCATTGGGGTGGAGTGGGGCAACTGCTGTGTGTCTGCAGGGCAGGGGCTGGTGGACTGTGGATCCTGATTCCGGGGCTTCCATGTGTGGGGTGGCTGTGTTGGGCTGCGTGCCAGGGTGAGTGGCAATGGTTGCTGGGGGGTTGCTGTCTGCAGGGGAGTGTACATATGGGCCCAGTCTGTCTCCTACCGTGCTGCTGTACGTTATGGGTACTTGGGGGGGGGGACTGTTTCCTATTGCTGTTATTGTTGTCACTGTTGTCATTGTTGTCATAGTTGTTATTGTTGGTGCTGCCTACTGTTGTTTCCATGCTGTTGCGTTAAATGCCTTATACACACTGATGTCTCTGCGCATCTGTCTGTGGTCTGCGTGTGCATGTGTGTGTGTCTCACTGTGCTCATGCAGGTGTGCATGTGGCGGTGCTGCGCCATCACATGTGTGTCCCCACCGTGCACATGGTTACTGGGTGCCGGATGTGCACCTCATGACCATGGGCATGCACAGGTGGTCATAGCTGCATGGTGCCCTGTGTGCAGCAATGCACCATGGCAGGTCCGGGCCACATGCCACCACACATTGAATGTCCCAGCTGTGTTTTGACCTTGGGCCTATACGGCCCCCTTCCACCTGGGGATACAGTGTACCCTGTGGGTGGCACCAGTGATATGGCACGGGCAATGGTGTGTCTCACCACCTTATGTCTACAGGTCTGTGCCACCCAGTACTGTGTCACTGTTGTGGCTGCACTGTTTACATGTATCAGTGGCCATGGCAGGGGCATTGTGTCTGGTGGAGCCATTGGCCCAGCTTTGTGTCTGTGGCCTATGTGCTCCCTTTGACTCCTGTGCCACTGATGCCCTTGGTGCATGCGTTGCTGCCCCTTTTGCACTGTCCTGTGTGTCCTAGGTGTGTTGGCTTGGGTGTTCCACTGTTTGCACTGTGGTCCACCCTGGGGCACTGCTGTTTGTGTGGTATGCTGCTATCTCCCTGGAGGGGTCCACTGGCCTGTGCACTGTTTAAGACAGCTATTGCCTGTTCTCACTTATGTGACCTTACTCTGACGTAGCTCTGTATGCCGTCTGTTTTGGAATAGCAGTTTCGTGGTGCTAGTGTGTTACACCTGTCATAGGCTGCATTACGCAGTGGCATATGCATTTTATGTCATAACTGCGTCGTATCTTGCGTTCATCGTAGCAGTTGCAGGGTGCGGCACAAGTGTTCTTTTGGAATTGCGCATGTCGCAAATCACTGGCGTAACTTGTGATTTGCACTATCAGGACTGGCGTACTGCATTTATGCCTAGTGTAACTGTCTTGGAATCGGGCCCCTAATTTTTAAGTATTTTTAAGTTTTTTAGTATAAAAAACAAGATGGCATCTGTCATGAACCAAAAAAATATATATATTTTAGTTCCTGAGAACTGTTTTTGGCTCATGACAACTAAGTGATGTGAACCAAAAATGCTCTCACAAATCAAAAATTGTTATCCAGAAACCCTACTGATCATGCTCAGAAAAATATTTAAAATTCTTATAACACCGGGAACTGTTTAACATTTTTTCAAGAACCCTTCGAAAGGCACTACCTCGGAACAGGCCACTTCTACCTTGTATTTTTTCATGAAAATATTCTGTACCGTCTAGACTGTAAGTGAGAGCAAAAAAAAACATGTATTAAGTCTAAGAAAAACATTTGCACTTTTCCAAAAAATAAATGTTCTGTGTCTCAGAATCCACACAAAATGTTGTCACAAAACTTTGAATGTCTTGCGACTCTGCCAGCCACAACATACATGCAAAATGTTGGTCTATTCCACTGAGCGCTGCCAAAGTTATTAAGTTGCAAAAACTGGGTTTAACACTGAACACTTTACCCAGCCTCACTATAACTGGCAGTACCACACCAGTATAGTATGCTAAGATGACAACTGTATGCTTTGCATTACAGTCAGTATTGAATATAAAATGAGCTAACTTTTTGTAGGGTGTTTTTATAATGTATGCAGGTGTACTGGTGTGGCCCTCAGTGCTTATAGTGTATTTTGAACATTGCATGTATTGTTTAGTAGAAACATAGAAACATAGAAAGGTGACAGCAGAAAGAGACCAAAGGTCCATCAAGTCTGCCCTTGAGATCCCGAGATCCCAGGTGATCCTGGTCCTAGCTGGTAGATTCCCTTGCAGATTTGATTCTAGCGTATTCCTTATTCCAACCTCTTTTGAATGCTGATACAGTCCTACTTCTGCAGGTTGTTTATCCATGGCTCCACAGTCCTTATCCTTTTTGAGAAATAGTGCTTCCTAAGATCCCTTCTGAATCTCCAACCCCTCAGTTTCCATCTGTGCCCCCTCATGTTTGAGTTGGGAGCCTTGGTGAATAGTTCAGCAAAGGGTACTGAATTTAAACTCCTCATGTACTTAAAGGTTTCTATCATATCCCCCCTTTCTCTCCAAGATTCAAGTGAGTACATGTTTAACACCTCCAACTGCCCCTTGTGTGGCTGCCCCTGAAGCCCCTGTATCATTTTGGTTGCCTTTCTCTGAATGGTCTCTATCCTGTGTCTATCCTTCTTAAGGTATGGTCTCCAAAACTGTACGCAGTATTCCAAGTGGGGTCTCACCATAGATCTGTACAGTGGAAGTATCACCCCTTGTGCCTACTGTCAAATCCTCTCCCTATGCATCCCAGCATTTTGCTGGCCCTACTACATGCTGCATTCCATTGTCTGGTTTCTTTAAGGGTGTCGCTAATAACTCCTAGACCCCTTTCCTCTTTTGAGTCACTGAGTTTTACACCGTTTTCCCAATATGTTGTTCTAGGGTTATTCCTGCCAATATGCATCACTTTGAAATGCAGGAAATTGGGGGGAGCAGTGAATCACAGCAGGAGAGGCAGGGGGAAGAGGGAGGAAAGCGCAAGGAGAAGGACCAGTTGGGAGGAAAGGTAAAGGAGTAGGACCAGAAGTACAAGGAGGATTCAGTAAAGGGAGCTGAGGGTTTAGGCCAGGGAAGCACGACAAGCAGGAGGAACTAAATGGAGACAGGAAGGAAGGGAGGATGAGCCAGGCTAGTTAGCAGATGGGGGAGAAGGACCGTCGCGAGCAGTGAGGGGGGGAATTAGCAAGGTACAGAAGGATACTCAGGAGGAGGAGAGGCATAGGATTGGAGGGAGGGGTGGCCTTGTAAATAAGGAGGGTGGCATGTGGCACGGCTGGGTGCAGGGCCGGTAGAAAGGATGAGGGACATGGAAGGGAAATGGAGGAAAAGGAGTGGTCAGAGTGCTCCTGTTGGGGAGTTCTATGATCAGAGGTATCAAATGGGATAGGGAGGAGAAGCCTGGCCAGTTAGAACAAGATGCTTCCCTGAGCTAGCAGTGAACAGGGCTAAGCACAGGTATATCAGCTGGCAAAGGATTGTGGGGTTCTCCGGACATACTGGTCCACCTGGGTACAAATGACATTGAGGAAATACATGAGCTAGAGATACAGGCAAGATTCAGGAGCTTGCCAGGGTCTGTCATGACATAGGATGCACAGTTTCCTTCTCAGAAATCCTGCCGTGCCAAGGGGCTAGTGGGGAACACAAAAGGAAGATTAGGAGATAAACCAGTGGCTCAGGGAGTGGTGTGAGGCCAGAGGGTATGGGTTGATGGGGATTGGGGGGAGACCTGGGAGGATAAGGAGCTGTATGTTAGAGATAGACTCCATCTCAATTTGGAGGGAAGGGGAATCCTTAAGTTGAAAATAGAGGGGCTCATTGGTGAAAAGTGGGGTTTAAACTTGTGAAGGGGGGAGGGATGGGAGAAAAGGCTGTCAAGAGGGTGCCAATAAAGGAGGGACTCTGTCTCCACCCCCCTGTGGAGCTGGAGGATTGCGGGAAAAGGCCGACTGGCAAAGTGCAGACCAGGGGAAAACAGAATCCCCATGGGAATACGAGAAGGGGAAATGGAACTATAGGGAAAGGGTGGAAGGTAGTCCTGCTAAATGCCAGGAGCTTGAGCAATAAAATGCCTGAGCTCCAGGTGATGCTAACTGAGGGAGCAGTGGATGTGGCAGCAGTCACTGAGACTTGGGCCACTGCAGGACACGACTGGGACCTGAACCTGGAGGGTTACACTATGTTCAGGAAGGACAGGGGAGGAAGGGGAGGGGTAGCAATGATAGTCAAAACTGCATGGCATAGGGGAGTAGAGGAGGCGGAGGAACCGTGAGGCGATTTGGGTCACCTTGATAACAAGGGGAGCAAGAGAGTAAAATAGGAGTGGTGTAAGACCCCTGCCCTGGCAGAGGAGCTGGAGGACAGTCTGGTGGCAGATGTTGGGAGACACTGCAGACTGGGCAGAGGAACGTGGTGGTGTTGGGGACTTAAACATGCCAGGAACAGACTGGGAGACTATGACATCCTCTGTGACCAGGAACAGAGGTTGTTGGATGTCTTTCAAGGCGCATTCTAACTCAGCAGGTGAGGGAACCCGACCAGGGAGGCGCGGGTACTGGATGTGGTCTGGCAGACAGTGACCAGACAGGAGCCTGGAGGTAAGGGACCCATTGGCGGGAGTGACCATGCCACGGTCTGGTTCTGCCTGGACCTAGGAGGGGTGAAGACTGCACAAAGGCAGTAACCGACTTCAGGGGCCGGTTTTAAGGAAATGGGAAGGATCCTTAGGAGCATTTGGATGGGATTGGGTCACATGGACGCTGATAGTAGGTGGGAAATCATCAGGAGAGGGGTGCAAGATGCTACCAGCACCTGTGCAAGAGTAAGACAAAAATGCGGTGGGGCCGAAAAAACCCTGCTGGACAGGGAGGTCCAGGAGGTGGTCAGGGAAAGAAGGCAGCCTATAAGCAATTCAAGTGCTCAAGGTGAAAGGGGTCGAGGGAGTACGAGCTGATGGCTAGAAGGGCCACTAGGGGTGGTGGAGGCGGCTAAGGCAAGGAAGGAGCAGAACCTGGCCAGGGAAATTATGAGAGGAAAAAGGGTTCTTTAGATACATTGGGGAAAACGAAGGGTGAAGGGGCAGATTAGCAGGATTAAATCAGGGGAGATGGGCACAAGACCCGGGGAGCAGGCTGAGGTACTAAATGAGTACTTCACCTCAGTTTCACCAAGGAAAATGGGGTGCTGCATCATACATGGGAGGAGACAGAGATACTGAGGGGGACCCTTACCGATGTGGTCTGAGGAGAGGGGAGGCATCACTGGCAGGCAGGAGGGCTAAGCAGGGAGAAGAGGTACCGGAAGTGGAAATCACAGCAGAGAGAGTGAGGTTAGCCCTCAGCTCCCTTAAGATGGAGAAAGCACTGGGGCCGGATAAATTACATCCCAGAGTGCTGAAGGAACTTGCGGATGTCCTGGCGAAACCCCTGGCGGAGCTTTTCACCATCTCTCTGAGGACAGGGTGGGTGCCCCAAGACTGGCAGGTGGCACATATAGTGCCTATCCACAAGGGGGGATCAAGGGAGGTGGCAGGGAACTACAGGTCTGTCAGCCTGACATCGGTGGTGGGCAAGGTGATGGAGGGCATTGTCAAGGAGAGGCTAGGGGGGGACCTGGATAAGTCAGGGTGCCTGGACGATGGACAGCATGGATTCATCCCGGGGAAATCGTGTCAGACAAACCTGGTGGAGTTCTATGACTGGGTGATGAGTGCCTTGGACCTGGGTAGACCAGTGGACATCCTCTTTCTAGACTTCAGCAAGGCATTTGACTCTGTTCCTCACATGGGTCTGTTGGATAAGCTGGGAGAAATGGGGGTGGGGAACCAGATGATCAGATGGATAGGCAATTGGCTCCAGGACCGGACCCAGAGGGTCGTAGTTGGCGGGATAGTCTCATCCCCAAGGAGGGTCATTAGTGGGGTCCCACAGGGATCAGTCCTTGGGCCCCTTCTGTTCAGAGCCTACATCTCTGACATAAGGACAGGAATCAGGAGTGAGATGAGTCTCTTTGCGGATGACTCAAAACTGTGGGCGGTGGTGGATGGGGAGGAGGGGAGGGTGGCCCTACAGGGGGACCTGGAGGCTCTGGAAAGATGGTCTAGAAAATGGAAGCTGAGGTTCAATGCAGGGAAATGCAAGGTACTCCACCTGGGGGCCAGAAACCCGGCCAAGTGTACACCCTGTGGGAATGCTACAAGTCTCAATGGCTGAGAGGAACCTGGGGGTGGTGGTGGATGTCAAGATGAACAACTCTGAGACTTGTAGGAGGGCAGCAGCCAAGGCCAACAGGATGCTGGGATGCATCGCTAGGGGATCACCTCCAGAAAGAGGGAAGTGATACTCCCTCTGTATAACTGCTTGGTGAGGCCGCACCTTGAGTACTGCATGCAGTTTTGGAGGCCACACTTAAAGAGGGACATTAACCTCCTGGAGAGGGTCCAGAGGAGGGCAACCAAAATGATTTGGGGCTTGGGGGACAGGACCTATGAGGAGAGGCTCGAAGAGCTAAATATGTACACATTGGAAGAGAGAAGGGACCGGGGGACATGATAGGAGGTCTTCAGGTACATGAAGAGGGTAAATAGGGAGGAACAGTCAGGGTGCTTGAAGGAAGAAAGGAGGGGCCACTAGAGGGCATGGGTGGAAGCTGGAGGGAGATTCAGGGAGAAAGGAGGAGGAGGTGCTACTTCACTGAGAGGGTGGTGGAGCCATGGAATGCACTGCCTAGGAGGCTGGTGGAGGCAGAGACAGTGGAGGGGTTCAAGAGGGGGTGGGACAGGTACAGGGGAAGGGTTCTGGAAGCAAAATCCAATGCAGCAAGAATATCCGGAACTGGGAAGGGAGAAGCCAGAAAAGGTGAGGGGGGCAGCAAGGTCAGCACCCAGGGTGGGGGCTGACCAAACGAGCAGACACGAAAGACCATTAGGCCTATTCTGCTGGCATTTTAGTATGTTAGTACATTTCTTGGCATTAAATTTCAGCTGCCAGATACTATACCATTGTTCTAACTTTTTCAAATCATTTTGTATGATTCTCACTGCTTCTTCGCTGTCCACCTTTTCCCCTAATTTAGTGTCATCCACACACAGTGCAGTCTTGCCCTGGATACCTAATCTTATGTCGCTGATGAACACATTAAACAGGATTGCCAAAAGCCCTATGGGACCCCACTCCTCACTGCTCCCTCCTCTGACATCTCCCCATTGACCACTACCCTTTGCCTCCTTCCATCCAACTAGTTTTCCACCCACTTAACAATGCAGCTTGCTATGCCCAGATCCTCCAGCTTCTTCAGCAAGTGTTTGTGTGGTACTGAATCAAAGGCTTTGCTGAAGTCAAAACAGAGGCGGTCCACTGGCCGGCCGCTATCCACTTCCCTAGATACCCAATCAAAGAAAGTAATCAGGTTTGTCTGGCACTACCCGCCTGTAATGAAACTGTGTTGTTTGTCATCCTGTAGGCCATGCTTATCTAAGTAGTTTACTAGGTCTTGCTTAATCAGGGCCTCCATTTGCCTTCCTAGCCCTGATGTGAGGTTGACTGGCCCATAGTTACTGGCCTCTTCCCTGTTACCACCCTTATGAGAGCAACATGTCAGCTTTTTTCCAGTCATTAGGTATGACTCCTGTCTGGAGAGAACAGTTAAACAGATGTGCTAAGGGATCTGCTAACTGAATCGCTAACGCTCTAATTATCCTCGGATGTACTCCATCCGGACCAGGAGATTTGCTGATCTTTAAACGCTCAAGCATATCTCTGACACTGCCTGCGGTAATACTTGATGTTTAAATTTTTGGCACTCCTTCCCTGCCATGTGCTGTAATGCCAGTCAGGCATTGGGCCACTGTGTTCTTTGGTGAACACTAAACAGACGTATTTGTTCAGAATGGTGGCTTTCTTCCTTCCTCTTCCACTATCCTATCCCCATCTCTGATTTTAACTACTCCTCCACCCTTCTTTCTCTTTTCTTGCAAATTTCTGAAAAAAATTGTTTCCCTCCCTGACACCTTTAGCTATCTGAAGTTCTGCAGCTGCCTTTGCTTGTCTCACTGCCGACTGCCGAATACAGTTCTGAAAGCAGATTTCTCTACAGTGTGCTTCTTACAAGTAAGCATTAATACTCGGTAGGGTGGACAGTATTGGACTATACTAGACCACCCAGGGGTGTAATGAGTCCTGACACCACAGTCAGAGGGAATTGTAGCCCCTGGAAGGGCAGGTATAGCCCTTACTGCCCATCTTGGAGGGTATTATTGTGCTTGGAAAATGGGCTACATGGGAAACTTATATAGGATTTAAAAAATTTAAAAACAATTTGTAAAAACTAAATTAAAGGCATTTTTTTGGGGAAAGTAGTCCCTCTACTGGTATACCTGACAGTAGAGAGGACTGCTTTTTTATTTCTATTTATGCTCCCTCCCCTCAACTGGCATCAGTCCATCTCAGGGTTTCTGGGTGGCCCCAGCCTTGTCTGGTCCACCATCTCCTAGGGCTTACCTGGCTCCAGGAGTGCAGCCTCGTGGTATCCCCTCCCCACTGTGAAGGACTTCGGTCTGGACCAGTTTCCTTAGTAAGCATTCTGTGGTGCTTCCGGAGTGTGCTTATGTCGGTGGAGTGCAGGGTCTGCAGGCCGTCTAGAGCTGTCCTAGGGCTCAGTTGTGTTTTCTGTTTGTCCTGCTCCAGGAATCCTGGATGATGGACATGGTCAAGCAGAGCACACATATTCATCTAGCCAATCCACTGTCCCCAGACCCAGAATTGCACTCCTGCTTGCACCACCACCCGTTGTCACCCAGGTGGCAGTCCGGCAGTAATCCACCCTCCCTCCATAGAGGAGGAGAGCATCCTGTGGGATTCTGAATCCTCCTCCCTGGCCGGCCCTCCAGTGATGCCGGCTCATTCCCTAACTCAGGTCACTGGCATCACGAGGCTAGTACTACTGCTGCACTGGCAGGCTGGCACTGAAGTGTTTGACAACTTTTGGTTTTTTTAAGTGTTAGCATGCAGCTGTTGTCAATCTCCTTAGAGACTGTTGTTTTCAATCCCACACCCACAGTTAATTTTGGGAACAGAAGTTCAGTTTAATCTGTATGAAGCCTCCATGCTCCAAGGACTATACCTGGATTAGGCAGGGTGCCCTCGTGTGACTATACAATGATCAGGTAGGGAGACTGTGCAGTGAGGCAGCAGAAGAAATATACAGAAGTACCAGATTACTTAAAAAAAAAAATTAACTTCTGTGGGTAGCTATCTGGAATGTGTTGTGAGTGTATTGCTGAGTCATTGCTGAGTATTCCTGAGTCATGAGACCAGCAGGACTTTCCTAGATTCAGCTTCCACAGATAGAATCATGCTACAGGCTTGCAGCAGTAGTGAAATTGGATGGGTGGCCAGAGGTCAGGAATGCGATTAGTGCTGAGAAACACTGACAGGTATTCATGCTGCGTGCTTCAGGCAGGTTGACATAAGACTTGTTTTTACACTGTCTCTGTTGGCACATAAATGCACCCTTATATGGGTTACTCAGCCAATTAGAGAACAGGATTTTTCTTTCCCATTTTCTAAAAGAAAAGACATGCCTAGTACACTGCCCTTCTGCATATACTGTTCGATTTTAAGGTTTTCACATTGCTTTATATTTGGGAATGGCTTTCATCCCAGTTGCTACCCACTGATCTTTTTCGTCTTTCAGTAAATATGTGTTAAAAGAATAGCTCTAAAACATTAGTAGTCTGCATGCAAGAAGAGTGGACTAAAGTTCAGACTTTTTTAAAGTGTTATAAACCCTCCTTCAATTTGAGATGGTTAACGCTGTGTTAGATAGTGCTTAGTTTTGAAACGCTTCATACCAATAAGTTCATGTATGAAGTTCCACAAAACAAATGCTTTTAATGTTAAGAAGTCATACAAATCTTTTTTCCCCTGTATAAACTTTTATCCCCTCTTGCTCCTCATCCGTTGTCTCATGTCCACCCAGTAATCACCCAGACTCATCAACCATTAACCTAGTGCTTCAGCTGCCATCATTCCCCCATTTCCTACCCCATAGCGGGGGCTCAGAGAAGGGCTGTTCTTCTCCAGAGATTTTACAGATATAGTGCCTGGCAGACTGCAACCTGGCTTCATGATGTGGGGCCAAAGTTCTCTGTAGCCCATCATTGTGACCGGAGATGGGGTTTTCTCCTCATATACATGATC
This sequence comes from Neoceratodus forsteri, assembly GCA_016271365.2. Classification (NCBI taxonomy): domain Eukaryota; kingdom Metazoa; phylum Chordata; order Ceratodontiformes; family Ceratodontidae; genus Neoceratodus; species Neoceratodus forsteri. Next base: position 34,341,865 of record CM057459.1, read on the forward strand.
CTCCTTCCTCCCTGGCATCAGATACAGCTTAGGGCTAGCCCTGCCCACTACAGCACACACACTGCTGAGCATGCACCAGCCCTTTGTGAGAGAACAGGTTCCATGTCCCACTGCAAGAGCCTGGTGTGTCGACAGACTCAGCCCTGATACCCACCTCAGGTTGCCTCATGTTGCAGCAAGCTGCACTCCTAATCCCTCACCACCACAATCCCAGCTCCCTAAGATAACAACTGAACCCAGATCACCAGCTGGGCCATCGAGCAGCCTTAGTTATGCAAACCTAAAACCCATAACAAGGTTGCATGTGGTAAAGAATGAGTGCAAAATACTGCTTGTGTTTAGAGTGCCATTTCTCCAATACAGCCTGGACAAAGCCCCTGGTGTTTGGCTGTTTGGAGGATGCTGTTGCCTTTTTATCTGAATAAATGTTATCATTTACACAATGAATGTGTTTCTGTGGATTGTGAGCAGAGCTGAAGAAATTTCCTGTAGTTTGTTTTGCCTTGGACTCTAGTCCAGTGCCATTTCTTGAAGCTGCCTACTTGCTGTGATTTTTCCACTACTGTCTACAGGGGATGCACTTTGCAGTCATGGGTTAGTAAACCTCATTCATATAAAATGCTGATCTTTAGACATATACATCACAGAATCTGTGTGTGTGTAAGTGTCTGTCTGTCTGTATGTTTCACTGTGTCTCTGTGTTTGTATTCAAGTGCATGTCAGAGCATGGAGGAGTGCAAATGTGTTTAAACAGTGTCTCCTTGTGTGCAAGAGTGTGTGTTTATTACTAACATCTTGCTGTACTGTATGGCTGTGCCAATGTGACCGGCAGCACATCTACATGCATATGTGTTTGTATCTAAGTGAGTGTAAGTGTGGGTATGACTGCATACCTATGTGAGTGTACCTCTGGGTATATGTGTATAACTGCGAGTCTCCATGCATATGTTGGTTTAATTGTGTGTCTCCATATCTGTGTATATAAGCATGTGGGACCCTGTGTGAGTTCCCTTCAAGGAAAAGAAAAACACACACACTACTGTACCACTCTGGTCAACCCAAGTTGGCACTAGCCAGCTCTTGTTTTCTACATTACTAATATGTTTACTAATGCCTCTACTACTGAAAAATCCCTCTTTATCTGCCATGCAACATCAATTGCCATTCCAGAACCCTTAAAAAACCAATCATTTAGGCTATACAAAACTTAATTTGCCTTCTTATTTTGTTTTTTTTGTCCTAGAATACTGGAGGAGAAGTTAAGAACATTTTACATTTTAGAATTAAATGTTTGGTTGTGAAGTTATATCACATGGAAGTCAGGAAAATATGGCTATTTCTCAGATGATTAAAAATCTATTGAATTTACTAAACATACAAAATGTGTAGTTAAGAAAACAAGCGGTGACTGTGAAAAACCAACTGAAGAACAAAAAGAGAAAACAGTTAATTTACAGCATCCCAAACTTTGTGGCCCTGACAGAACTGAGGGTCAATGTGACTACTGTGCTGACATACTCTGTGTATACAGGGAAATGAGGGAGATGTCAGGTTTCAGATTCCGTATGAAAAACTGTGATAGCAAAGTCTGTAGGAGGAGGAGTACACAGGATCAGGTAAAGACTGTGCTACAGATAAAAAACATGAAATGATAGATTTAGAGAATCCCTGAAAAAAATGAATGTGTCCATCTCTAATCAACTTTAGACCATAGAGAGCATATAGTATATTAAAGTGTGTTTTCTAGAGTCGATTGCTATACTGCAGATGCCAAATGCAACACTTCTGTGGGAAGCTGACCTCCTACTGTGGGTGTTAATTACTCCAGTGTGAGCCCTTGCCTACACATACACCTCTTGCGGATCAGAAAGGATTGCTTACAGGAGATTACGCCATTTCTCTTTCTCAGAATTGATAACATGACAAAGGTAAAACTGAGACATGAACCTATCCTGTCCTCTCATGATTGCAAAGCAGTTCTGCTAAATTAATAGTCAAGTGGTCTGTACAATAAAATGATCCAGAGCTCACTTAATTAACAGTAACTTTGCTTCACTCTGTTCTATGTCGATTAATCAGAAACCTGATCAGTCTCTGCTCTGGTTTTTATGTTCAATCAATATCCTTAAAGGGCAACTCTCTACTATAAGAAAAAAGCTTAAAACCACTAGCTTTACACCAATAATTTCTTTTTACTTTAGTGCTTTCTAGTTTTTTGTCTTTTTGTTTTACTTTCCCTTGTTGTTGGTCTAATAAATACTGCTGATTAAGCAGTACTTATTTTGCTGAGTCTTTCAAAATGTATCAGACACCCTCCTGCTGATCCCACAACTGCTGTTTTCAACATCACTGTCTGTTGTCATGGTGAACACTACTCCGCCATAAACAAAAGCACTGTGAGGTTAAATAGGGAGAGGTAGATGTTTTTTATACAAACTTTTTGGTTAGACTACCAATATGTCCTGTAAGCCATGGAAATGAACATTGATATAGAAAAACAATATTTTCTAGTACACTGTAATAGCTGAAACATCATATTTATGAAAGTAGAGGCTTCATGTCCTGGTTGCATAGTAAGGTACAGCACAAGGCCAATGGCTGACTGCCTTATGCATCTAGCACATGCATTCATTTAACATACTGTACCCCCATATCCTGGAGTAGCTTACTGCAATCATATATAAAATAAATAAAGAAATAAATTCAAAAAAGTTTTCAAAATTGGTGAAAACCTGAAGAAATTGATTGACTCAAATACATTGCTTGTTAAATTAGTTCCTGCTATATTAGTGGATTTTAAACTTTAAAACTACTGAACTGTTTAAGCAAAGGTAAACATTTATTTTGAAGAAAATTAAATATAGCTTATGTTAACTTTATCCTTATTTACTCAAACTTTTGTTTTCCACCTGTTCCCAGGTTGATTGTTCCCTCCTAGCTTGTTTCTCTAGAGTTCTGGCAGATCACACATTTTTTTAATATCTTTTCTGAGGTGAGCTTGTTTAAGCTGCAGGAAGATATCCTTTCCTGCTTTTCTCTGTTGTATATCATCTGTTAGTGTTCTCAACTACCCCCTCCCAGCATTTCAGAGCCCCAATTCCTATATGAGCTGTATTTCATTGTACAGTCCCCCCCCCCACACACACACACACACTTACTACTGAATTGCTTGATTAGAATACATGCCCAAATAGTTTGCAGCTCAATCATTTGTCAGGGAGATGCTGCAGTGTGAGTGCTTCCTGCACAGGTTGTTTTCAGCTCAGAAATTTGGGAACAGATTGAGTTGTTAGAGGAAGAGCAGTGTACTGATTTTATTGTTTGTAATGAGGTCACTATTAGCTTGAGAATGTAGTTTATTAACCTACATGTTTCTTAAATAAGAACAGTAAACTGTCAGGTGTTATGTTTAGACAAATTAAGTTTCTAGAATTTTGAAACCCATTTCATTAAAGACTTTAATTGATACCATTAACAGAATATGGTACAGGGCAGGTTTTTGGAGATGCCAAACCCACTGAGTGTAGGTTTGTAACTAATTATAATTTACTTAAAATGCTTAACTTTCCATTTTGGAACACAAAGCATTATTGTGCTTAGTAAATCTAACATACGTGTTTATATGCCAGACACATGCACACACACACACACACACACATACTGCAACACTATATTGTTCATCTTTGATGCATTTGTCTTATTTATTTTTCTTAATCGATACTGTTTCCTTTATAATGATGTGGTTTATTGAAGCTGCAACTTAAAAATGTTTATAATAAAATGTTAACATAATCCACAATTAAACATGCACACATGTGTCTGAGGTACAGGGACAGGTTACGGGGAGAAAACAGGGAAAAAAGCTACTATATATATATATATATATATAGAAAAGAATAAAAAAAAAATTTCACATTGTATGTGACTCTTGTTTGCAGTCAGCATTGCTCACATATGTCACTGCACACAAAAACTGTTTATAACATTGAAAAGCAGCAGCACCAGACTCTGGTCCCCTTCCAAATCATCTGAAAGAGTGTAGTCTACAAACTACCAATATTTTGCGTGCTCATGTGTATTGACATTAATGGTCACTTCACATTTAGGAGCATATGTAGTACTGTCTGCAGTGCAGTTATTTGTTCCAGATATTACCTACAGTGCATGATGGTAATAACTGAACAAGTTAACAACCAGACTAAACACAAGGAGGTACTGTGTAAAAGTGAGACATCCAGACAAAATCAACTTTGCAGTGCATACAGTACTATAAACAGTATGGGCTGGATATTCAAATAAAAGTGCAACACAAATTGTTTGTGCTGCACTTGTGTCTGCACTCACCCTGGCTGCTACTATATTCAGTCAGATAGCAAATGGCTGTGTCAGTGCAGTGCTAAGTGCAATTGTGCTGCCCTGACATGGACCTGGGCTATATTCTGTCCATAAGCAATAGCGCTGCCTGAAATAGGAGAGTGCCAAGACCCATGTGGGCAACATTAAGCCCAAACTTGCACATGAGGTTATTGGGCATGCAAGGCGCTATGGGGCCATTTGCATCCCCATTATGAGCGCATTTGTATGGGCACAGCAGCCCCTTAGCACCATTGCCACATAGGAAACAGTAAGCTCTGATGATCTAGTGTGTCTCTCAGCCCCCCGATCGCTCCTCTGACCATGTATAAGCATACCCTTCCTAGCCTAGTGTGACCTCCAACCCCTGACTGCTCCTCCGAGTGTATGTTGACATAACCTGATGGTCTAGTGTGACCCCCAACCCCCGACTGCTCCTCTGAGTGTATGTACTCATACCCTCTTGGTCTAATGTGACCCCACCCCCTGTTCGCTTCTCCAAGCCTATGTACACATACACTTGTGATCTAGTGGACCCCCTCACCCCCTGCCCTAGTATCCAGTGGTTCCCCGTCTCCCTGATTGTCCAATTCATAAGACTAACTATGCCTTGGTGTCCAGTGGTTCCCCTACCACTCAACTGCCCATTTACAATATTACAATGAAGCACTGGTGGTTCAGTGTTGTTCCCCCAATCCACTCTCTCACATATCACCTCCCAGCACCCCCCCTTACCTGGGTAGCCAGCACTCCTCCAAGACTGATACCACAACTGGCATAGCCCTCCTCTCACCTACATAGTCGGCCATTATATGAGCTGTCTGTGAGCACACGTAAAGTAGAAAACTGTATAGTCACTGTGCACCACACTGGCATTGTCTCATATTCAGACATTTAGTACACTTCATTGAAGCACTAAAAGTCTAAATATAGCTCTGAGACAATTATGCGCTATTTGCCTCACAGCACTACTAGCTGAGTGGTCATATCGTCTGGCTCTGAATATGGAGGCCATAATTCTTTAACTGAAGAGTGGAATCATGTCAATATGGCATTACTCTGTTGATAAAAGTTTCCATGAATCAATAAATGCATGGTAATATATATACATATATATATATATATATATATATATATATATATATGTAAAATGCAGGGGCGGTAGCACTTGAAAATCATGGTTGCATTGGTGTTTTACTAAAAATGGTCATTTTCAGAGGGTCATATCTTGGTCGTACTAGACACTGGAACTGTGAGATTTGGAACGTTATTTCTCAATTGTGGGTTCTTGTATCTCTCCAAATTTCAAGAGAATCATTTTTTTTTCTAGTGGAGATATTAATGGCTAATATTACTTATCTTTGCCTGATTTGCTAGCTACATTGTTACGCTCAGATAACTAAAAAAATGACTTGGAGTTACATAGAAACATAGAAACGTAGACAATGATGACAGAAAAAGATGTATGGTCATTCCAGTCTGTCCATGTTCCCTATTTAGCCCTGGGACCTACTATCCCTCCAGGGTCCTGGACCTCTACAACCTCCCCCACATTCTCCTCCCAGTTTCTGCCCCCCCAAACAACCACTATATCCTTCATTCTGTCCCAACCGTACTTGAAATCACTGACGATTTTTGCAGCTACCACCTCATCAGGTAGACTGTTCCATGGCTCCACCACTCTGTCTGCAAAATAATTCTTCTTTATATCCCTCCTGAACCTCCCTCCTGTTAGTTTCTACTCATATCCATGTGAACATGAACTAATATTCAAACAGTTCACTGTGTTAATTCCTTTTAGGAACTTGAAGATTTATATCATATCTCTCCTCTCCCTTCTGGTCTCCAGCAAGTACATGTTCAGTGCCTTGAGGTGTTCCTCATAGTACCTGCCTTGTTGGCCATGAATCATTTTTGTCACCCTGCACTGCACCGTCTCCAACCTATCCCTGCTTTGCCTGAGGTCAGGACTCCAGAACTGAGCACTGTACTCCAGGTGTGGCCTCACAAAGGATCTATATAGAGGAAAGTATTACATCTTCCCTTCTGCTATCAATACCCTTCCTGATACAACCCTGTATCCTACTCACTTTGCTGTATGCCTTGTTGCACTTACTTGATTGTTTGAGGGAGTCACTGATGATAACTCCAATGTCCCACCCTTCAACTGTAGTGCTAAGTCTCACCCACCCATCCCGTACTCCGTCCTGGGATTCTTGTTCCCTGGGTTTATTGCCTTGCACTTCAGGACATTGAATTTCAACTGCCAAACCTTACACCACACCTCTCACTTTTGTAAGTCCCTATGCATTTCCCTGATTCCCTCATCACTATCCACCCTCCCACAGAGCTTAGTGTCATCCACAGAGAGACACAACCTACCACAGATTCCCTCACCAATGTCACTAATGAACATATTGAAGAGGACCAGACCCAAAACAGACCCTATGGTACCCCACTCTTGACCTCCCTCTCTTCAGATTTCACCCCATTGAGCACAACCCTCTACTGTCTCCCCTTTAGCCAGTTTCTTACCCAGTTTACTATGACCGTATCTGCACCCAGACCCTCTATCTTCTTCAGCAAGCATCTGTGAGGCACTGAGTCAAAAGCCTTGCTGACATTGAAGTAGAACAAACCCACAGCATGGCCACAATCCAATTCCCTTGTCATCCAGTCAAAGAAAACTAACAGATTAGTCTGACAAGGTCTCCCTGCCACAAATCCTTACTGTTTACTATCATGGAGCCCGTTGCTCTCCAAGTAATCCACAAGGCCTCTGCGATTAGTGACTCAGTCTGCTTCCCTACAATAGAGGTAAGACTGAGAGGTCTGTAGTCCCCTGCTTGTCTCTTGCCCTCCCCATGAAGTAGAACCATGTCTGCCACCCTCTAATCCTTTGGAACCACCCCCATCCCCAGTAAGCTGTGGAACAGGCCTACCAGGGGTTTGTCCAGTTCCGCTGCCACTTCCCTGAGTAACCGCGGATGCAACCCATCTGGTCCCAGGGTCTCATCTATTTTTAGGGCCACCAGCCCCTTCTGAGCCCTTTCACTTGTAAACATTGGCTGCCTCTTCTCTTGGACCCCATTAATAGACACCTTGATGTCACTCTCTGGCAAGGGCCCACCATCCTCCCTAGTGAAAACTAAGCAAAATAATCACTGAGATGTTGTGCTATGAAATTTACCAGTTTTATAGATACAATTTGTGAATACATCCTTTTGGGGGTTTGTTAAAAAAATAATTAGTTTTTAAGTTAATTGAGATTAACTGGTCGCACATGCATGTTAAACAAAATCACAGAGAAAAATAGCTAAAACTACACAGATATTTTTTCCCCATATTAAAGTCCAACACAAACAAAACTTTAAGCTAATGTAAATTTTTAAAAGCTTAAAAGTAGAGAGGGTGAGAGTTAAGTGTTTGTAAAGGAGGGGTACTACAAAGTACACAATGTAGTTTGTTGTTTAAATGAATCAAAATTAATTAAAAATAAAAATGTTCACACAGTAGTACTTTACAAATGTTTGTTTTTTAAAAATGTACTCGAAATATTAATATTTTAAGATGTGCAGTGGTTTTCCTACCTTGCATGCACTTTTAACAGTGTTTGTAATTTTACACAGTTTGCTTAAAATATGAACATTTCTAAGATTTGCAGTAGGATGTTTTTACTTCTTTGCATGCACTTTGAAAAGTGTTCACAAGGGATGTTACAGTGGAGGAAGAGATTGGTGGGAAATGAAGGATTCTGATCATGTGTATCAGTCAATCACTACACTCCAACTGTTATTTTATTATAAGCAGGAAAGAAAGGAGGGAAGTGAGGGTTTGTGGGTATGTTGGGTGGGAGTACAGTGGTTGGTCTTATCCAGGGTTGGGGGGGGGTTGATTATATTGTGCAACAGTGGAAGGATGTAGGATTTTGGCAGGGGGAGGCAGGCTCCAGAGATGCAGCCTGAATCAATCACTACACCTCTTTTACAGTACTATTATTTTATTATAAGGAGAAGGGAGGTGTGGAATAGTGGGTGTGTTGAGTGTTTTTTTTTGTTGCTCTGATCCAGGGAGGGGGAGACTTGTTATATACTGTGGAATGGTGGGAGAAGTGAAATTTGTCGGTGGGGGCAGCAGGCACATATTTATCATGAGGAGGAGGGATTTCAGATTTTAGGATATCCGATGTTGGATACTCCGATATCCTACATCTGATTTGATATCTGAGGTGTTTTTTTAGGATACAGGATTTTGAGGACCAATATCCTAATATCCTAAAAAACACCTATTATTCTATCACTTCTTAAAATTTTAATATGCTGACATTGTGTGAGGTACCATACCACAGATCTGTGGCCTTGTAACTGTAGACTGTCCTTGGGCCATGAGGGTAGGAGACTTAGGTAGTTTACAAGCTCAGTAGGTAGTATTGCCTTTTTTGAACTCGCCACCATATTTATTGGTGGAAAATAATTTTTTTATTACACATATATATGTCTAATTTGTTTTTAAACATGCTTAATGTATTACTGTCCACAATATCTTCAGGTAGAGCATTCCACATGGATATAACCCTTTGTGTGTACCAATGATTTCTTCTCTTTGTTTTGTTTTGAGTGCCATTTAATTTCTTTTTGTGGGATTTTGTATTAATTATGATGGGATTCATGCACAATCCAATGGTTTCAAATATTGATTCATCTTTAAATGCTTTATTAACTAAAATTAGATCCCGCCTTTGTCTCCTATATTGCATGGAATAAAGTCCTATTTTTTTAGTCTTGTACAGTAAGCCAGACCCCTTATAGCTTTTAATTTTTTAGATGCTTTACGTTGAACTTTTTCAATAAGTTGATTACCTCTGACATCTTAGGGTGGTGGGAGTTAGACATAACAAACTTAATATGACATTTCCAAACAATGTGGGCATTGTATTTTCAACCATAATAGTTTATTTCCAACCATTGTGTGGTATGCGTTTTATGTGACAGCAACCTAATCAGCACTAATGTTGTTTTTAGCTATAAATTTGTACATACTATATATATATATATATATATATATATGGGGAATGGGTGATTGTTAGGGCTGACGATGCCAAGGCACACCCCAATGCATGTCAGTGTCTGCAGGGTATGGCTGGGGGTGGAATGGTGTGAGTGTTATGGCCGACAACCACAAGGCACACCCCTGACACCTGTCAGTCCCTGCAGGGTGGGCGTGCTGCATTAGGGTTGGAAACCTTAACACCTCATTTCCCTACTTTTGTTGCTATAGTACTCACCCTAATTGATGCAATAATGAAGTTTTTTGCAATATATATATATATATATATATATTATACCAGCACGGTAGTGCAGGTATAGTTAGGGTTGCATGGCTACTTCTATGTTAAACCCTAAATTTTGTACTTTAATAACTCTGCAACCATTCATCTGATTTAGGTGTGTAGTCTGAAATTTTGCATTCACTGTCTGGTACCAGAGATCTCTTTTCGTTCTAGTCCAATGTGAACTTGCAGAGCTACAGAGAGCCAAAAAAATGTGAAAAATACCACTTTTTTGTCAATTACTTTGCTTGGGACTATGGCCCAAATGGTTAGGGGGTCTGGTCTGAAATTGTCAGGGTATATGGGGTCTGGGTCACTGATGTGCCTTTTGAAGGTTTGGTGAAAAGATATTGATCTGTTCAAAAGTTATCCAAGTTTAAAGTTTCCCATTATAGCCTATGGGAAAAAATATATGTCTGGCTCAAAAGCACTTTTGACTACCGCAAATAGGTTTTGTACTTTTGTACTGCTGCCATCTTTTTTTAAATTTGCAACAGCAAAATAAATGGTGTAATTCAAAAAATACTGCCCCTTGGTAAACACCAACAGTTGTGTTTATCTAGTCGGGGCCCGAGGAACACGATCCTGACATTACTTTTCAAAAATAATGGCCGGAGATATGTTTTCTGAGTTTCAGCTGTTGGTAATGCTGCAATTTGTGGCACTTCTTTTGCAAAAGTGCCACACATTGCGACAATTTTCATGCAACTAACGGTGCTGTTGTGTGAAAACTGTTGCAAATTGTGGCACTGTTTCATGAAAATTGTTGCAATTTGCGGCAACATTTTAATGGAAAAAACCTATTGGGACCAGTAAAACAGCCCAAAACCTTTTCTGGCCACTTTTTGGGACAAATAAGGTCAGAGTCATGTTCCTCGGCCTCCGTTTAGGTAAACACCTGTTGGTATTTACCTAATAAAAGGGATTTTCTCCTTTTAATGCCTCTAAGGGGGCCAAGGCATGTTTTATTTAATAAAAACATTTCTAATGACATCAGGGTGCCCAACCCCCGTGTCAGCTGTAGAAATACCCCCTACCCCCAACCCCCCACCAGAATGGGACACTAGACAGTCCACTCCCAGTGTCCCGAAATATTGTTTTCTTTTAAATGCTACTGCTGACATCGGGGTGCCCAATCCCTGTGTCAGCAGTAGAAATCCAGACCCTGTCACCACCTAGCCACTGTGGTACAACAGGGGGTACACTCCCAGTGTACCGAAATATTTAAAGTTCCCTTTTTTTTCCAACATCGGGGTGCCCAATCCCCATGTTGACAGTACCCCCGACAGTGTGGGACACTGGGTAGCCCACCCCCAGTATCCAGATATTTTTTTTTTAACCTGTCAAAAAAGAAAACAGTTCCCCAAAGTATTTTTTGTTATAATGACCTGTGAAGAAGAAAACAGTCCCTTGTCGTCTCCTCTAGTGCCCCTCCCCCATCCCAACTCTCCCACTGAGCACCCCACCTCCCCACACACACCCCTTGCCCTATACTTACCACCAGAGGCCATTGACAGTCATCTTCTGTTGACCAGGACACGTCATCACTCTTCAAAGCTGAACCACAAATTGAAGAATCAAGGTAAGTGCTGTATAATGGCTGTCAATGGCATTTTGAACTTATGTTGATCTCTCAGTCATTATTTGAAATTTGTGCTCCAAATTTTCAACATAGCCTTTTTAGGACACCCCCTCATGAACACTGTCACTGTTGTTTTGTTACTCAGACCCATAAGGTGATTTTGCGTTCGCTGCACGGAATCACCTTTTGGGACCGACTATCAAAATGACAGTGCCAGTGTTCATGACGTGGGGTCTCAAAAAGCCCATGTTGAAAATTTGCTGCAAAAATACAAAAAAACACCCAAGATACACGCAGTTGTTTAAAATGTTTTACGTGTGTTCATTACTGCGCCAATTTTTAATATTTTCATTCCAAATTTTTGACGTTGTCATTTTTTCACACCACCTCATTAACAGTACAGCTGTCATTTTTCACATCCTGCCTGAAATGTATTCTCTCTACTGTGGCGCAGAATGGCATGTTTGTTGTGCGAAATCACCTTTCGGGACCGACTAACAAAATAACAGTGGCAGTTTTCATGAGGTGGCATCCCCAAAAGGCCATGCTGAAGATTTGGTGACAAAACCCTTAAAAATGCCAGAGTTACGTGTGTCCATTGAATTTATTCTATGTACGCACCTAACTTTGCTGCTTTTCAATCTTTTGATGCCAAATTTTCAACGTAACTATTTTTTCATACCACCTCATGAGCAGTACAGATGACATTTTTCACATCCTACCCGAAATGTGTTTTTGCACCTGTGGCACAGAATGGCATTTCAGTTGCACATAATTACGTTTTGCCTTGTATTTCACAATTTCTCTGCACCGGGGTGCACGAGGTGGGGTAATAAGATGGCTATGCTGACAGTTTGGTCACTGTTATTCAACGCATGGAAGTGCCTGCACTTCCACACCTATACGTGTCATGGGGGTCCTCTAGTAAAATAAAGGTGCAATACTATCTCAAAGAAGGAAATTCATTGCAAAAACTCAGTCAATGCATTAGTTAGGTTTCTATTACAGCCTCAAAAGTCTGGAAATTCGGTGTTAGGGTTACCAACCCTACCACCCCACCCCCTCCACACTCTACGCACCAGCAGGCATTGGGGTGTGTCTTGGGGTCATTGAGCCTAACTCTCACCCCATTCTCCTACATTGTACCATCTCAGCTTGATTACACTTGTAAAGGGGTGAGAGTTAGTGCCAACAACCCCAAGGCACACCCCACCACCTGTTGGTGTGTGAAGGGTGGGGCTGGGGAGGTAGGGTTGGTAACCCTAACACTGAATTTCCAGACTTTTGTGGCAATAATAGAAATCCTAACTGATGCATTAATAGAGTTTTTTGCAATGAGTATATATTAGAATTAGGGTTACATGACCACTTCTATTTTAACCCAAAGTTCTGCATGTAATAACTTTGCAACCATTCATTTGATTTGCCTGCTGTTTTGCATGAGTCATCTGGTATCATAGATCTCTGGATTTGACAAGTTTTGTTCCAGTTGGATGTGTGATTGTGGAGCTGCAGAGTGCCAAAAAATGTGAAAAATCCTTACTTTTTGGCAAATTCTTTGCTCAGAGCTATGGCCCAAATGGTTTGAGGATCTGGTATGAAATTTTCAGGGTACATGGGGTCTGGGTCACTGATGTGCCTTTTCAAGGTTTGGTGAAAAAATATTAATCCATTCAAAAGTTATTAAAGTTTAAAGTGTCCCACTATAACCTATGGGAAAAAATATTTGTCCACCTCGAAAGCACTTTTTGCTTTCGTGAAAGCACTTTTGACTGCCGTAAATGGGTTTTGCACATTCATGCTGCCGCTATCTTGTTTTCAGTTAGTGACAGCAAAAAAATGCTGTAATTCCAACCAACAGTTGTGTTTATCTAATTGGGGCATGAGGAACACAGTCCTGACATTAGCTTTTACAAATAATGGCTGGAAATATGTTTTTACAATTTTTTCCTCAGATGTTTCGCAAATTTGCTGCACTATGTTTGTGAAAGAGCTACAAATTGTGGCACTTTTCGCACAAGTAACAGCACAGTAACGCAAAAACTGCTGCAAATTGTGGCACTGTTTTGCAAAAACTGCCACAATTTGCAGCACTGCCTCAATGGGACAAAACCAATGGCCCCAGTAAAAAATTCCAAAACCTTTCCTGGCCACTTTTTGGACCAAATAATGTCAGAATCGTGTTCCGTGGCCCCTGTTTAAGTAAACACCTATTGGTGTTTACCCAATAAAAGGAGTTTTTCTCCTTTTACTGACTCTAAGGGGACTGAGGCACATTTTATTTTAGAAAAATGTTTCTGCTGACATCAGGGTGCCCAATCCACATGTCAGCAGTAGAAATATGCCCCCCCCCCCACTTGCCACTGTAGGACACTGTAGCCCACTCCCGGTGTCCTAAAATGTTTGTTTTAAAAAATATGTTTCTGCTAACATTGGGGTGCCCAATCCCTGTGTCAGCAGTAAAAATCCACCCCCTCTGCCCCTTGCCAGTGTAGTACACTGGGGATCCCACTCCCCCTATACTGAAATATTTATTTTCATTTTTCTGCCAACATCGGGGTGCACAATCCCGTGTTGGCACTAGCCCCGCCCCCGACAGTGTTGGACACTGGGTAGCCCACTCCCAGTGTCCCCTGTTATGTCTTCCACTACGCAGTACTCTGGGGCACTCAAAACCCACCCCCAGTTCCCCAAAATATTATTTATTTGTTCCTGTGAAAAAAGAAAACAGTCCCCCAATGCCCTTTTTTTAAACAACCTGAAAAGAAGAAAGCGATCCCTCGTCGTTTCCCCATCCCCCTCCCCCATCCTGACCCTCCCACTGAGCAATCCACCACCTCACCCCACCCCTTGCTCTATACTTACTACTGGAGACCATCGGCTGCAATCTTCTGTGGACTGGGACACATCTGCACTCTTCAAAGCTGAACCGCGAACTGAACAATCAAGGTAAGTGCCGTATAATGGCTGTCTATGGTGTTTTGAACTTATGTTGATATCTCGGCCATTTTTCAGAATTTTTACACCACATTTTTAACATGGACTTTTTTGGACCCCACCTCATGATAACTGTCACTGTCGTCTCATTAATTGGACCCGTAAGGTGATTTTGTTTGTTAGCTGTGTGAAATCATCTTTTGGGACTGAGTAATGAAATGATAATGCCAGTGCTCATGAGGTGGTGTCCCAGAAAGCCCACGTTTAAATCTAGTCTATAAATTCAAATAAATGCCCAAGTTACGCATTTAGTTAAACTTTTTCTATGCACGCTCGTAATTTAGTCAATTTTTTATATTTTCACTCCAAACGTTTAACATTGCCAGTTTTTCATACCACCTCATAAACAGTATGGCTGCCATTTTTCATATCCTGTCGGAAACACGTTTTTGTACCTGTGGGACGGAATGGCATGGTCACTGTGCAAAATCACCTTTCAGGACCAATGAATGAAATTACAGTGCCACTGTTCAAGAGGTGGGGTTCGAAAAAGGCCATGTTGAAAATTTGGTGAAAACATTCCTAAAAATGCCCGAGTTACATGTGTCCATTGAATTTATCCTACGCACGTGCATAACTTTGGTACTTTCAATATTTTGCTGCCAATTTCTCAACATAGCCATTTTTTCACACCACCTCATGAACAGTGCAGCTGTCATTTTCCACATCCTGCCCAAGCTGAGATGGTACAGTATTGGAGAATGGGGTGAGAGCTAGGCCCAAAGATCCTAAGGGCACACCCTGACACTGGTTGGTGTGTGGAGGGTAGGGAGATGGTGGGGTTGGTAACCCTAACACCAAATTTCAACCCCAATGCTCACCCCATTCTCATATGCTGTACCCATCTCAGCTTATTTACTCATGGAATGGGGTGAACGTTAGGGTTGACAACCCCAAGGCACACCCCACCTCTGTTGCTGCCTGTAGGATGGGGTGGGGTGTTAGGGTTGGAAACCCTAAAATGACATGTCCCTTCGTTTGACATTGGAACCCTAACTAGTGCATTAACAAAATGTTTTTGCAAAGACTTTATATACATAAAACACAGTGGCCGGGACATTCAAAGGGGTTGCACCTGGCGCAACACGGTTGCACCATGTGCAACCCCCAATGCGCCCTGGGTTGATATTCAAAGGGGCAGGTTGCACAGCGTAACCCCTGATGTGCCGGGGCGCATTGGTAATGTATGCAGTGCAGATGCAGGGGGCATGCCCATGCATGTGCGGCACATTCCGATATTCAGCCTGGGATGTGCGGTGCATATGCTGGCACATCCCCTACATGCGCCGCACACTGGTGCTCAAAGCTGAGCCGAAAAAAACATGCTCAAATGCTGGCCACCCACAGGTGAGCGGCTGTATTGCAAGGCACACCACAATAGCTGCCAGCTGTGGGTGGCCACCCGCCCGGTTGGAACACTGTCCACAAGCAACCGGACCCTCCATGGTAGTCTAGTGGCCCCCCTCCCCATACGCCCGATTGCGGGCATCTGTAAATGTAATAGATTTACCTGGTGGTCTAGTGTCCCCCCGCTGTATGCCCAATCGTGGGCTGTTGTCATATGAAGGATTTACCTGGTGGTCTAGTGGTACCCCCCTCCACACCCACCCACAGAGGACCCCAGCCACCCAGCACCCCCCCCGTCATTGGTGGGCGGCAGCAACCCACCGCATACTGCCCAGCCACCCGCTGAATGACAGCGTACAGTATGCTGTGTATGCCTATTGGCCCACAATGTGGACCAATGGGCTTGCAGACCATACTGTACTACACAGGGCCAGATATGTGAATGAACGCATTCATTCACATATCTGGCCCTGTGTACTACAGTATGGTCTGCAGGCCCATTGGTCCACACTGTGGACCAACAGGTATACAGAGCATACTGTACGTTATAATCGGGGGGCGGGCCAGGCAGTATGCGGGCAGGGTGCTGCCATCCGCCGATGACGGAGGGGTGCTGGGTAGCTGCGGGTCCTCTGTGTGTAGGTGGGGAGGGTGTTACCACTAGACCACCAGGTAAATCCTTCGTATGACAACAGCCCGCGATCGGGCATACGGGGGGGGGCACTAGACCACCAGAAACATCTCTTACATTTACAGATGCCAGCAAACGGGCGTACGGGGGGGGGAACACTAGACCAACAAGTAAGTCTATTACATTTACAGATGCCCATGATCGGGCATACGGGGGGCAACACTAGACCACCAGGTAAATCTATTACATTTATAGATGCCCGCGATCAGGCGTATGGGTGGGGAACACTAGACCACCAGGTAAATCTATTACATTTACAGATGCCCGCGAACGAGTGTACGGGTGGGGAACACTAGACCACCAGGTAAATCTATTACATTTATAGATACCCATGATTGGACATACGGGGGGGGGACACTAGACCACCAGATAATTCTACTACATCTACAGATGCCTACGATCGGGCATACGGGAGAGGAGGGGGTTACAAATGCACATCAGGGACTCACCCCCGATGACAGCAGCTAGATAGGGTGCCAGGCGCACTCCATGGAGCCGCCCTGTGCAACGCATGCAAATTGGGCCATAATGACATGCAAATGGCCTCATTTATGCCTTGCATATATTATGGCCTCATTTACATGCCCCCGGCTGAATATCGTGAGTGATGCGCCTAGCGCAACTGCACTTGCGCATCCCCATGCTCCCTCTCTGTGGCTTGTGCTGGCACAGTGCCACTACACCATGCACAGTATGTGCGCCGACCTTGCCATATTCAATGGTGCTGAGCCATGGCGCATCACCATTGAATATCGCCTGATCCTAGCCCCGGCGCAGCCCAGTTAGGCTGTGCCCAGGCTTGCGCCACTGCCCCGGCGCAGTATGAATATACGGCCCAATATGTATCTATCTAAGATAGATAAATATAGACAGATAGACAGACAGACAGATAGATAGATAGATAGATAGATAGATAGATAGATAGATAGATAGATAGATAGATAGATAGATAGAGGATATGCAACAGGTCAATTCAAAACATGCAATTTATCTTTGTGTGTGAGGAGGTGGAATCATAACTAACCAATGACTGAGCCATGAGAAAATTATGAAAGTCACACAAGTGATAATAAACTGTATATTTTAAGTCAGACAATTGTGTATTTGGTTTATACAACATTAGTTTACTAGTTACAAAGTTTAAATCAGCTGTTTGTGTGAAGATTTGCCAGTTTCTGTTTGATTTGAACTTCTGCTTCAGTACTGCTTGAGTTATTATGTCATCAGCATTTTAAAATCCGCTCTCCGATTAGTCTGGTAGTCCATTGTGATGTACCCAAAAGGACAAGATATCATCTGTGTCATACTCAACTGACAAGATAACATATCTTTTTTTTTTTTTTTTATTCTTTGATAAACAGGAAAGGCCCAATAAGCACAAGTCCTGTTCATAGGGATGACCTGGGAGCATGGGGAAGGTTAATTGACTTGCTCAGGGTCACACAGTGTGCAAGGTTGTGAGAATTAAAGCCCGCTCTGCTGGAAGTACCAAGCTTGTTCGCAGCTCCATGTTATAACCTCTAGGCTACACTGTCAGCCCATGTTTAGCTTGTGAGCTGGGTATAGGATATCACTTTTTATCTTGTCATTTTTATCTCCATGTGTGCTATATAAATAGATAAATCATTTTTATTATGTCTTACTCTGTCACCATACTACAGGTATCTCACCATAAGTCAATATACCTTTTTAAATATCGATGTATGATGATACAGTTTCTATATACTGATATATAAATAAAGATGGTTTAAAAAATGTTTTTTAGAATTACATTTTTAAACCTATTCTGAATTTTGTTTATACTTCAGCATATTTCATAGGGAGATGTGCCACTTTTAGACTTCCAAACCGTTATCTTATATCTTTAATTGCATCACAAACATTTCAAATTTCATTCTCCTCCCCTATAGCAACCCTGCTCAACCTTACTTTTACAGGCTTCACCTGTCAAACCAACAGAAGACAATAACTTTTTCTCATACTGATAGGGAGCACTAGAACACTGACGGTGACCAACCAGGAACCCACATTACATTTTGTGCTCTGGCGCATTTCATCCACACAAACAGCAACCCATGACTTAAACTGCTGCTCAATTATAATAGAACACAAAAGGGAGGGCAGCATCAAATGCTGGCGGTGCATGGAAAAAGTGTTAGAAACAAAATGAATAAATTTAGCACCAACCCTACCATAAGCACAAAGATGCTGGTAATGTTTTAAAGCAATCTTGTTCGTTATTGAAATGGCAGATTTACAAAGCTTCAACAACCCCTCAAACTACTCAATGTTTTGCATTCCATATGCTTTGCCAAGAGTGGTACTCCCATGCTTCAGTGACGCCTTTTTAGTAACACCCTTACAGGGATACCACACTACATTACAGAAACATAGAAAGTAATGGCAGAAGTAGACCAATGGTGCATCTAGTCTTCCTATGGATATCCAGGACCTAGAGCCAATCCAGGGACCTATTCACCCCCAGTATTTTTAACTTTCCCTACTCCAGTACTGTTTTTTTGAGCCCTTACTCTGTCCCACTCGCAATTGAATCCCACCATGGTCCTTGCACCCACCATGTCGGCAGGCAGATTGTTCCACGGCACCACTACCCTTTTGGTAAAATAGTGTTTCCTCGGCTCCCTTCTGAAGTTCCCTCCCCGCAGTTTCAACAGCACTCATTTTTGAGCTAGTGTTCCCACTGAACAGCAATTTGTGGGGCACTTTATTAATGCCTTTCAAAAACCTAAATGTTTCGATCATATCCCTTCTCTCTCCTTGCCTCAAGTGAGTACATATTCAGTGTTTTCAGATGCTCTTCGTAGGAGAGTCCCTGGAGGCCCTGAATCATTTTGGTTGCTCTTCTCTGAATGGCCACCAGCCTATCCCTGCCCTTTCTAATGTGAAGATTCCAGAATTGGACACAGTACTCCAGATGCGGCCTCACCAAGGATCTACAAAGGGGGAGGATCACCTCTCTGCTCCTACTATCAATTCCTCTCCTTATACAGCAAAACATCTTACTTGCTTTGCTGTGTGCTTTATTACACTGACTTGATTATTTTAGGGTGTCACAAATGATGACCCCAGGTCCCGCTCTTCTAAGGAGATACTAAGTTTCACCCCATTTAGCCAGTACACTGTCCTTGGGTTACCCTTCCCCAGGTGCATTATTTTGCACTTCTTGGCACTGAACTTCAGTTGCCGCACATTTGACCATTTTTCTAGCCTTATGAGGTCTCTCTGAAGTGCCTGAACCCCCTCTGCACTGTCCACCCTTCCGCAAAGCTTAGTGTTATCTGCAAAGAGGACACGATTGCCCTGGATTCCTTCGCCAGTGTCACTAATGAACATGTTGAAGAGGACCAGGCCCAAGACCAGTCCCTGAGGTACTCCACTTGTGACTTCTCCTTCTAATTATCATTCGAAAAGACACACATAGTACACGAGAGAATATACCTGAAATGCAGTGATGATGCAACTTGATAACAGTACACAATGGATAAAAATCCACACAGTACAATATTTAAAACAGGTGTGCCACTGTGGCAGACTCAGTGGTATTGAACTAAATATGTTCTGCCCAAAAGTTGTCTTCTACAAGGAATTTATTTGCAAGAAGTAGTAAATGCTTTGTTGTAACTGTCTGACTTTGTGCACTTAAAGGACAAGAACTACTTTTGCACCTTACTATAAGTATCTTAGGCCCCCATATTCAAAAGGTTAGCTTGCTGCTACCCACGTTAGTGCCACACTATTGGAAATAATGCAGTCAGACAGCAGCCAAATTCAGAGATCCCACTGTGCGGCGCTAACCCAGTAGCGTGAATGCGTAGAATATACTGTTCGCCTATGCAAATGAGGGGTCCTTCTTACATACAGAATGCTGAGGTACATTCAGTGGTGTGGGCGGTGCTAAATAGCCTTCATCCCAGCCCTGTTTAACACTTCCAAAACCCTACTCTTTTCACAATGTACAGTGGTGCTTGACGTCCCCCAGCCTCCATGTAGTTGTGTGTAGTGGTATTGTGCGGCATGTCAATAAGTCCATAATGGACATACAAATGACCCCTTAGCCCCATGTGTGCCTATCGGCTTCTTACCATGCCATGGAGGAAATATAGCTCACAGAAGCAATGGGACACACTGTCTGGATCCATTCCTGTGAGCCATGCTCTGGTAGGGGGCTGTGTGAGCACAGCACACAGTCACTATGTGCTGTGCCCACACAGCCCAATATTCAGACAGTACGCTCACTCCAATTGGAGTGTGCCGTTTGAATACTGACCCCAAGCCAGTCATGTATCTTCCCAGCTCTGAATATGTGGGTCTTAGTTCCTAGAATGTTGGGAATGTGAGTTAGATTTTTTTTTTTGTTTCAATTATAATAATGTAGTATTTTCTACCATTTGTGAGACTAAACTTTCTGCATTTGTCACTAACAGCCAAGCTTTTACACTCAAAGCAGAAGTACCTGTGCTGCAAAAAGTGTGTGGGCTCTTAAGTCAGTGCCCACTCTTTCAGGCCACTCTAAAAGGGAAGAGTGCTGGCACTTCACAATATCACAGAAATTACTGGAAGAGTCACATTTTTTTCCCTTTCGTAACCTCACAAGGCCCCACTAGGCACAATGACTGTCCCCTCTAATGTTTATGATCTCTGGGTGTCACAGTGAGTAAGGTCACAATGCTGATGAGGTAAACAAGGAACAGAAATAGATGCTGGCCCACTGATGCAGCAGTAGGGTTTCCACCTGCGATGATGATGTCCCAGGTCTGGGAACGGACCTGGAGAGCCTGGGAGCCAGCCAGGGGAGGAGGACTGAGCATCCCATGGACTGCTCTCCTCCTCTGGGGGCATGAGTGAGTGTCCAGCACATGACTGACCTCTGGTGGAGGCCAGGGGGAGCAGCTGCCAGAGCCCAAGCTGTGGGGAGGCATGCCGGATGTTGGTACTTCGGTGCCCCACGTCATTGCACGCCATGCCTCCAATACAGGAAAAGCATCTGAAAAATGCCAGCCCCATGAATGATGTCCTACTCCATCAGTCCTGCCCCCCCCTTCCTGCAGCACTAGGATGGTGACCAAGTTCAGTGTTCTGCCAGGTCCAGCCTACCCTGGGGGGCAAGCCAGGGAGGAATACCGGTAATCATCCACTGGAAACCTAGTTGACTCCATCAGGGGTGCACTCACTCAGCAGCCCCAGCCTGGGGGGCAAGCCCAGGAGGATCTCCACCCAAGGAAAGTCCTGAGGGGCTGAGTAGGGTGCCAGGGGAGCAGGGGCTGAGCCTCCAGGGTCTGGAACCAATAAAAAAAAAAGGAACAGAAATAGATACAGTGGGTCTGATTCTCATAGCTTCCTTACTGATGCAAGGGTCTTGCATCAGAAAAAATGGAGCAAGGTGCAGCTTGCGCCAGGACTTGTGTGGGGGGCAATTCTCAAACGCAGCCTGCAGCAACCACAGGTTGCGTGCACCAGGGGGTCTTGCACTATCCTTGCAGCACAAAAAAGGATGCAGCATGGCACAAGGAGCCGTGCACTGGGGCAACCGCAACATCCCCTTTTCCCGTATTCACTAAGTAGTAGATTGCCACCAGAACCAAACACCCCTGCTGGTCTAAGGGTCTGTGCACCATCTATGGGTGCTCCTGTGCTACCTCTTAGGGGTGGTACAGCACATATACCACACACTGCCATGCATATATATATATATATGCTGTACCGACACACATATATTACTGTATCTATAATCATCGGGATGACTAATGGACAGTCATTACAGATAATTCGGCAATGCATGTTAGGTACACTTCAGCAATGTCCAGAGCATCTGTACCTACTGTCATCTCATCGCCATGACGATTATGTATTTCATAGGTGTGTAGTTACAACATAGCTAAGCATGTCCACTACCCAATGTTTTGCATGCACCAACACTATTGCGTCCCATCCTGGAGTGCCACATGGCTGCCCAGTGGCTTGCGGCAAACCCCTCAGGTGCGCCTTCTCTTTGCCACATGGCCACCTTTGCTGCAAACTGCAGGACTTAGATGCCAGGACCCTATCCGATAAAGAATCGGGCGCAGGGTCTCTGGCACACCACACATTGCCACAAGCAGCCTTGCGGCGATCTAAGGGCCCTTTGAGAATCGAGCCCAGTATGCCAGTCTGCAGGAAATGCAATGCTCTACATATCACTCCAAATACTATCAGATAGAAAGCCTTTTAATGAGCAAAAATAAAAAGAAACATACTTAAGAAATAAAAAGTAACTGCTTTTACAAATTAGTAACATTTCTTTATTTTTGGCACTACTTGCTCTTGAAAGTGCAGGCTTGTCTTTATTTCCTGTCTTGAATTATGCTCATCTGCATCCTTATCACCAACTTGTACTACCTACTGTATCTGTAACAGCCAGTATCTAATACGCTGAATAAACAGATAATAAACATGTCTAGAAAACTAGGCTGGGCTCCCTTGAAAAATGCACATGGATTGTTCAGGGCTCAAGAACATTCTTTGTTGCAATAAGCCCCACACAGAGCCCAACTGAGCTGCCTGACCTGAGAAAACTCCCTTAATCCTCCTGCACATGACTGTGCAGCAAACACTGCAGGATTACTGGTGACGTACAGGTTAAACCCTGACTTTTGGTCGCTTGTAACTTACACGCCCATGGACATATTTGGATAAAAATTGCTGGGTTTTGTATCAGTGCCAGAATCTAGAAACTGAACATTTTAGTCTCAAACTGTTCAGCTATTTTGTTTGTTTGTTTGTTTGTTTATCACAGTTTTCATGGAAAATTAGAAACGTAAAAAATGGTGTCAGTTTTGCAGGGGTATTTTTCCTGCTGAACAGCGCCAACTACAAAACTTTAAATTACAAATCTTTGATGTCTAATAGTCTTTACTTTCCTGTTGGGCTATTTCTTCTTCCTATGTCAAACAAGTTGGTAATTTCTGAACAATTTGGAGTTAAAAATTATGTTCTGGGCATATGCAGAGCAACAAAAATTATAAAAAGAAATGAAGTACCACATGTGCAAAATGATTTCTGTTAGAGAGAGTGAGAAAGAGAAAGTGTGTGTGTGTGTGTGTGTGTGTGTGTGTGTGTGTGTGTGTGTACAGTATGTCTGCATGATGTTACCAATACATTAAATTAGAATGTATTAGTAAGAATACAAAGACTGGACCAAAAAACTTTGTTCTCAAAATTACTTCCCCCCCACCACCACCACAATAAACACAACTCTACCAGTACTGGAGGATGGATTTTCAAAGGATGGCACAGGGCTTATGTCTAGCCCTTCATCAAAAACTTACATTGCCACAGCTGTGGCATTCCTGAGTGCCATAGCTGTGCCCGATTTTAGTATCTCAGGTGCAGTGCGACAATCGACCTAATTTACAGCAGATTGCGCCAAATATCGTCCACAAGCACCATGAAAAGGGTCCCCAGCATTGATGCAAGCTAGACCAAGAAAAGATGGTCTAACTAACACTACTTTGCCACAAGGGATAGAAAATCCCTACTGATTGCCACAAGTCTGGTCTGCCATATCTCTGTCACACCCAAGCCTTGCAGCAATCTCTGCTATTCACAAATCTGGCCCTAGGAAGCTATCTCCAGACCCAGCAATTGCCCCCCCCCCCCAAAATGAAGTGTGGTACCAGAAGCCTATCCCTAGTGCCATCAAACAACCCCTCCAAGGAACTGGGAGACCAGTCTCCTGCTAGTAATCAGCACCTTTCATCTGAATATCAAGTGCAACACTGGAGCCCATACTCAGTACTGCAAATCACTCCCATTCCCCCAAACATCAGGTTCAATGCCTACAGTTCAGCTCTGGTGCTATCAAACACCCTTCATGACTCCAACTATAAATAATTTAAAAAAGAAATAAAATGCCTTCCGCCCTTCATTTTTGCCCCTTGCCCACTTCTCTGCTCCAAAAATAATATCCCTTTTACCAGTGTTACCTACTCAGCCATAGACAGAAGCCACACAGTCCTCCCCTTAGTTCCTCAAGAAGATGGCTGCCCTGACCTCATTGTCTAAGAATGTGGGGGTGGGCTGAAGTTGGAGGGAGGCCACCACTAGACATCAGAAAACATTTGTGGGGGGTACTACTGGTACCAGAGATATTTTTTTTCCCAGGCCAGGGAAAGAGGAAAGAGGTACCATGGGGCACAAGAGAAAATTTGGCTTGGGAAGGGGTGAGCTGAGGGGCTATAACTGGACACTAAGGAGAGCTTGGAGTGGGATGGGAATGGGGAAGGGGTGCCGCTGGATGCAAGGGAGAGTTTGGATCAGGACATGAAGAGGAAAGGTCACTGAATACCACAAACAATATGACTCAAGATGGTGAAGGGGGGAGTACCACTGGGCAATACAAAGTCTTGATACAGTATATGGAGAGGAAGAGGGATGATAATGATAGCCAGGGTGAACTTGGCTTGGGAAAGGGTGAAGGAGGTGGAGGTCACAGGACTCTGCTTGTCTTGATGCAGGACAGAAAGAGGGATGGGGTGCCACTGGACACCAGGGAATGTGTGACTCATAAGAGGGAGAAGGAGGGGTGTCAATGGACACCAGGGAAGGGTTGACATGCGATCGGAAAACTGGGATGACATTGCACACCGGGGAGTGTTTAGCATGGTATGGATGGGGAGAGCGAAAGAGAGAGAGAGAAAGAGAAAATGCAGCTGGGTGTCAGGGAGAGTTTGACGTGGGATGGGTAGAGGGAAAGGGGGCCATTGGACATCAATAACTGTTTGGCATGGGATGGACTTAAAGACAGCACAGATCACATTTAGTTCCAGAGATAACTCTGCATGAGATGAGTAGAGGGAAGAGGTGGCAGATGACACCAATAACTGTTTCGTATGATATGGGCTGGGGAGAAAGAGGGGAGGCACTGGGTGCCAAGAGTGCATGGCATGGGACAGGGAGAGGGAGGAGGTACTACTGGGCACTAGGGAGTTCTGGGCTTGGGGCTACATGAGGGAGAAAGTGGAACTGGATAACAGGAAGATGTTGGCACAGAATGGGGAGAGGGAGGGTGTGCCACTAGACTCCAGGGAATCTTTGGCATTGAACAGGTAAAGAGAAGTGCTACTGTGATGGGGGATTGGGGTGTAATATACTGGCACTGAGAACTGACTCCCAGTGCTGGACTACTCATGTTTTGAAGCATGAAAATGCACAGCAAAAGTATGTTATGGTAACATTGCAGTCACGGATAAAGCACAGAAAGTCATGAAATCCAAATTAAGGACTCTCAAGGTGCTATGATTGCTTTAAAAAACTGTAAGTTACTTAAATATGAAACCCTATTACCTTGCTTACAGAGAATAGGCAGACTTAGGGTTATTAACTCCAGAACCCTAACTTTAGATTTGATTGACATTTCATGTTTTAACTGCAGCCATAATGTTATCTAAACAGTTTTTTGCAATAAATTATTCTATAGCCAGACTGAGCAAGTGTGGCATAGCTACCAGTAATAATTCTCCAAGAATATTTAACTAGTCAAATGAATAAAAAGCCTCTCTTACCCTGGTTCGGTGTCATTAGTCACACAATGGTAGGTGAAAGTTCCAAACATCTGGACGCCTAGAATTCCATACAGTAGGAGAAAGAACAGGAGAAAAATGGACACACTCCAAATCTGTTCTCCAGAGCGCCTGTAAAATAAATGGATTGTATTCATTACTGTAACAGGAAAGACCACTGAAAGAAGATAATGTTAAATATTATTCTTGCATTATAAATGAAGTGGTAAATAGGCTTACTTTAAAATATTTGTAATCCTTGTCCTTGGCAGTTCAAACCTAAAGTAGATTCGGAAAGCTCGAATCATGATAAGTGGTCTTGGAATCCGCAACATTCGCCAAGGTGACATCCGGTCAACTATTTTGGCAATTTCAAATACCTATAAACAATGTCATGACATTAATTATGAATTCATACTTGTTAAATAAGAATCATAGAGTGATAAAACATAGTAACACAATAACACAGTAATTTTAGGTTTATAGGGACACTGGGTCCATGAAGTCTGCACCTCATGCTTCATAAGCAAAGATGTGTAAATCTGATTTGCAAACATGTACTGCACACACTTATACTGATTTCCCCACCAACCCTCCTACCCAGGGTACCCTGTGATACCCTGCACAAGCAGAAATTAATCCAGGCTTACCCTGACGGTCATGTTGTGTTCATGTCCACTGTCTGTGCTGGCAGGGTGTTCTATAGGTTAACCACCCTCTGGAAAAGCAGTGCCTAGAAATACTGCCCCTGAATGTAACACCTATGAACATCAAGGCATGTCCCCACTTCCTGCAGGGGAACACCAGATCAAATAACTCTGTGTGTTCAATCTTCCCGATACCCTTGAGTATGTGGAAGAATAAAATAATCCCTTCTGGCCATCTGTGCACCGGTCCAAGTGCGTCCATCAATAGGATGCCAAAATGTAAAACTAGCTGCACCTTTCCTAAGGTCTGCCCCCCCCCCCCGAGTTAGAATAACATGGAGGGAGCACAGGGGGCACAGCCCCCTGCATATATACTGGGCGGTGAAATTAAAATCCTGGCGCCCTAATGACAGGCACACTCGGACGGGTGCATTCCAATGGTGGAACCTCAAATAATCACCACCTTCCACCCCGGCCTCCTTTTCTTCAAGGTGAACATAATAGCCACTCATCTCTATTTATTGTTCATGTCATCAAAACCCTAATAATTTGTTTGTGGCCTTTAAACACTTCAATGTCCTTTTTCTATTGAGAAGCCAAGAACTGCACATAGAAATTCAGGTGGGGTCCACCAGTGCCTTGTAAAGTGACATGATTACTTACCCTGCCTTGCTGGTCACACCCCATTTAAAACACACCACAATGCTTCTGGCCCTCCTACCAGCAGCTGTGAACTGCTTGTGTTACTTCAGACCCTTGTCTCTTATGACTCCCGAGTCCTTTTTCTACTCCTGTGCAGTGAGGGGAGCATCACACAGTGTGCTGGTTCTACCTCTGTTTTCTATTCCCAGGTGTAGCACCTTGCATTTGGCTAAACTGAATCTGAGACTTGTCCTGCCAGAGGTACCAGTTAGCAATCAACCTTGTGTATACCTGATCTTTACCACAACACAATGGCACCCATCATGCACCACAGTGTTGAAGGACTTAAATTTAAATAGGCTATGTCTACAGCTTTTCACCTGTCCACCTCCCTAATCATCCCCTCAAAGAAGGTGGCCTAAATGCTTTGGCAGGATATTCCCCTCATAAAGTCATGCAGGGGGGAGGGGAGGGCAAAGTACACTGGCCTCGACCAAGTGCTCCAATATTGTGCCCTTCAAAATGTCTTCCAGGACCTTGCCCAGCATTAATGTCAGGTTGACCAGTCTGTAGTTGAAGTCTTCTCGAAGATGGGGGCCATAATGGCAATGTTCCAGTCCTATGGTACAAAACATGTCTGAACAGACTGCGGCCCTGCCAATTGTTCCTTAAGCTCCACACTAATCCTGAGGTGCTTTCCATCTGCTTCTTGGGGCTTACCCAGCTTGATCTTGGCCAGCTAGTCAACAACCAGCATGGGTGTGATGTCAACAGGCTGCATCATGGCTACCCCGTTGCAGTGGGTCCTTTCAGTGAGCACCCTCTATCACCAGAGTCCTTTGGTGAGCACTGAAGCAAAGTATCCATCGAACCATTGAGCCACCCAGCTCCCCCATTCCCCTGTTTTCAGGGGCCCAATCCCCTTCCTCATCTTCCTCCTTCCATTTACCTACTGGAAGATGACTTTGGTTTTGTCTGCAACTTCTACTGCTTTCCCAGCTCCCATCCCATTCCTTGGCTTTCTCAGTTGCCTCAGTTCTGCTCTGTACTCCTCTCTGGACTAGAGGCAGCCTGTCTCTTTTCCATTGCTCATAAGAGTTTGGTTTTGTTCAACATCGGTTCCCTTTCATCCCTGTTCAGCTAGGAGGGCCACTTCTTGTCCACTTTTCCCTTATTGGCTCCATGGGTGTAGCTACAAGGGTGCAGGGGGTGCAGTGGCACCTGGGCCCATGAGGTTTGAGGGGCCTAAATCATAATTTTGATGTTTATTTAAAACTGGGGAGGGGCCCTGTAACATTGCCTTGCACCCAGGCCCTCTGGGAATTTGCTACGCTACTGATTGGCTCCAGGAATGCAGACTTCTGTGGTTCGTTTGAGCTTCCTCATGGGTCAGGGGACACTTCTTGGCCCCTTTTTCCTTATTGGTTACAGGAACGCAGACCTATGTGGCTACTTTGAGAACCTTTTTCAGTGAATCCCACATGTGCTCTGCATTCCTAGCCTCATGCAGAACACATGTGGGATTCATTAAAAAGGATTCTTAAAGTAGCCACCAAGGTCTGAATCACTGTAAGAAAAAGGGGAAAAATGGCCAAGAAAAGAGCCTGCTCCAGCCAGGAATAACAATGACTCTCATGATGACCTATGGTTGAAAAGACATTTTCCCTTACATGTGACCTGGCAAGCCACAAGTGGCAAAGTCTAGATTGAGACTAATTAAGAGAAGCAGCCTATTTGAGGTACTAAACTAAAGCCACTATTTGGGATCAGAACAACACTTATACACACCCCTACACGTATGCAGTGGCCTGCAAAGTTGAATAACCTCATTTTCATACAGTCTCACCCCTAGTCCCACGCTGACATTGTTAAGCATACTGCAGTCCCATTCTCCACTTTGCATTATCAAAATACTGTGGGGATGGTTGACTCCTCACATGCTTACAACTCATGATAGGAACCTTGTTATCAAGTTCATACCCTTCACAAAATGAGAAAGCAGTGCTCAAGGTTTCTAAAAAAATTCATAGGGCTATCTCATTGAAGTGCTTTAACACTGACTTGAGGATGACTACTGAGTGTTTGGGACAGTGATTTTCTTGTTATGTCAGACCTGGAAAACAAGGAAGGGGCTGCCAGTCTACTAGACTGAGAGGGTTTACATGGTGCTTTGGTCGAGAAACCATTAATGGTCCGTGAGTGTACCACCCAAGTTTAATTTATTTCCGAGGCACTACTGCAGGTGACTGGTGGAGGGTGCGTGATCCACATGGTACATTTATGCAGCAAAGTACTCCCTGAAATACTAAACTGCTGTCTTTTAAATGGTCCAGACAGTCTGGACTTTTTTTTTAGATCAGATGGAGATACCATCATTTATACTCCATCCAAGTATAAACCCTTAGATTGGATTAACATCCAGTATTCAGTGCCCGTCATCATATCCAAAAAGATAAAATTTTGATCCCTATCATCTTAATTTTTTCATTGTTGTAGATGATGCCCCACAGAAGGTGGTCGGCATACATTAGCTTTTAGCAGGGAAATCAGACAGTCTGGACTTTCACTTTCCCGCTCATCTTTCCAGAGCTTGTTGCCATGTCAACGCTCTATGGGAAGGCTGGGTGAATGATTGAGAGGTCCTTGCTATTCCAACCTAATCTTTCATACTTCTAGTTCTAAGCATGTTTTGCTACTGGGATACCTTTGGAGAAGGTAAGAATGTCCTAGAAGTACAGCTGCATTTGCCTTGGGGCTACCGGCACTCTTAATCACTGTGCAGTATGCTACAAAATGGCAGATGATGTATTAATTCAATTTTCACGCACGTGCCCTAAGCAGCTCTTGCACCAGTTGTTATGGCAACAGACCTCAGCCCCACAGATCACACATTCATGAAGCACAATCTGTATAACTGTGCAAATGCTGCCAATTTGCAAGGCAGCCACTACTCAAGGCTCCCAGGGCATATCAAATACTTAAGAGTCTACGTAATACTCACCATTCTGCAGACTTTCTATGAACCCTGTATTATCAAAATAGTGCTACTATCACTTACATAGGTATAAAATCTCTCTTTGATATAGTGAAGAGTCAATGCAGCAGACATGGATTGTGGACAGCTGTGGAGAGATCCCTCAGAGGATGGACAATCATGGGTTCGACCCTTACCATCCTACACTGACCACAGCAAGGTAATGTGGGTATCAGTTGGGGGCGGGGGACTTATACAGCATTGGACAGCACTTGAATTGATTTGTTATATAAAAAGTAACAGTTGGTAATATTTATTTTATTTATTCATTTGTTGACCAGGTAGGTGCACTGATCCAAGGACCATTTTCAGGCATGAACCCCGGCCCATGGAGATGGCACAGGAGACACAATACAATACTTTGAGTTCATACAATACTTTGAGTACAATACAGAGCACTGGGAAATAAATAGTTGGAGATTATAACAATAATTTATACAGCAGATAAAGGAGTAGGGTGAGGGTATTGCACCCAGTAAATTACAATAATAAATGCAGATTTACACAATGCATGAGACAAGTGAACTATAAGACAACCAAGAGAGAGCAGCACCTTAGAACAGCTGACACAAGATATCATAAAGCAGCATTAGGCTAGGCCAAGCCAAGCGAGGGAGGAGGATACTGAACCAAATACAGGACATTCACCCAGGGAACAGGAGCAGTTTACTGTGGCCATTAGATGCATCTTATAGAGGGAGCTGAAATATTTGTGGGAGTCCAGAGCCCTTAGAAAGGTTGGCAGGTTGTTCCACAGGGTAGGGGCAGTGGATGAGAAGGCCTTTTGACCCATACATGTGGAGACCTGCGGGCATTCCAGCAAGAGACTAGTGGAGTGGCGGCGGTCACAGCAACACATCTTGGGTCATAGCAGGGAGGAGAGGGAGGAGGCATCTTGTTCTCCAATGGCCTTATCAATAGTACAACACAGGAGGTAGGCACGTCTGGCCTGATGGGGGAAGCCATCCAAGGGCCTGATAGAGGGTGCAGTGATGGGTGGCATAGGGTGCCAGAACAGCAAATCTACAGATATTGTTATAGGTAGTGTTTAATCTAGACAGACCAGTGGAAGAGGTTTAAGAATGAATGAAGGAACCATAATCCAATCAGGGGATGAGGTTGCACTGGACGATGGTGAGACAGGCTTCTGAAGTGAGGTAGTTGACTACCCCGTAGTTGATCCCCACTTTCTGATTTATGCAATCGGTAGTAATCTCAATGTGGTCTGTGAAGGACAGGGCAGAGTTGAGGGTGATGCCATGGTATTTAAAGGAGCTGACTGTCTCTAGTGGTGAGCCATCAGGAGATTGGACATGAAGAGCATTAGGGACATGGACTAGCTTAGTTAGTCTGGACTGAGAGCCAAAGAGCATGGCATTGGTATTTTTGTTGTTAACTAGTAGTCGGTTAGTAAGGAACCAGTTATAGGCATTGCAATAGTTGATGGCGAGCGTAGTAGAGAGGTTAACCAGGGGCTTGTTACTGTGGTAAAGAACGAGGTCATCTGCATACAGTAAAGAGCTACAGAACAGATTATCATTGGGGAGGGAGTTTACATAGAGGGAGAAAAGAATAGGCTCAAGGATAGATTCCTCGGGGACTCCAGTGGAAACAGGCATGGCAGTGGAGGTGATAAAAGCAGAACAGACCCTTTGAGTGTGGCCAGAGAGGTAGTTATGGAACCAGGCCACAGTGGTAGGGGACAAGTCAAGGCTAAAAAGTTCACCAAGGAGGATGTTGTGGTTCACCAGGTCGAAAGCTATAGAGAGGTCTGCAAAGACTGCTCCTATGAGCTTTCCATCATCCATGTTATGGAGTATGTGATCTGAGAAGTAAGCCAGGGCAGTGGTGGCGCTGTGGCCCTTACTAAAGCAATGCTGCTATGGGCAAAGGAGGTTGTATTTTAACACACGGTCAGTGATCTGTTGGTGTATGATTTTTTTCAAGCAGTTTACTTAGGTGTGAGAAGATGGATATGTGAAGGTAGTTGCCCATATGGCTACGGTCTCCAGATTTAAAGACCAGGACTACACTTGCCTGTTTCCAAATTGGGGGTATCGCAGCTGTGGTAAGGGAGAGGTTAAAGACCATAGACAGGCATCTGGCAATAGCGTGGGTCACTATTTTGAAGAAGTGAGGGGAGAGACCTTCACTACCAGTGCTCCCCTACTGGGAGGCTCAGGAGGAGTTTATGTGTTTTGCAGTAGGAGATAGCCTAGAAATAAAAGGGTGGTGCATTTGAGTTTGTGGTGAGCTGACTAAAGAGAGGTGGTCTGGGATAATATGGAGGGAGTCTGGCCAAGTGGTCAGATAAGTTAGTACATTTGGAGGGAGTTTTTCAAAGTAGTCAGATAAGTTAGTAAATTTGTCATTGAGGGCATTTGCAACTTTGGATGGATCAGTCAGGGGTCCAGTCAATGAGGAGAGTTGCAAGGGAAGTTGCTTGGCTCCTAGTGCAAAAAGGAAGCACAAACAGCAGACCACAATTGAGTGTAAGCACCCTGTGGGAGCTTACTATTTAAACTCAGCTCAGCTGGTTCTGATGGCTTATGTCCTAGTTTATTGGCGGATGCTGCCTCAGTTATAGCACTTCCAGTTAGTATTATTTTCAACTTGTCTTTTGTTACAGGTACTATACCTAATATATGGAAACATACTTTGGTCACTCCTATATTTAAATCTGGTTCACAACATGAGTTTTGTAACTACAGACCTATTTCTATCTTGTCTGCTTTAGCTAAAGTTCAGGAAAGAATAGTTTATAATCAGTTGATTGGGTATGTGGATCGCTTTGGATTATTGTCTCAGAACCAACATGGTTTTAGAAAGGAAGGAGTACTGAGACTGCCTTGGTAGAGTTCACGAATCGCGGTACTTAATGGCATGGATAAAGGGTGTCTGACGGGTGCCGTGTTCGTGGACTTGACAAGGCATTACTCAGTTGATCACCAATTGTTGATTTCTAGACTTGAGTCATTGGGAGTTGGTGAGTCTTTCTTGGACTGGACGAGATTATTTAACAAATAGGTTTCAAAGGGTTAAATATAGGGGTGCTGTATCAGACTCTGTAATGGTTAAGTGTGGGTTCCACAAGGTTCTATTTTGGGGCCACTTTTTGTTTTCTTTGTTTTTGATCAACTAGTAAGTGTGATTAATAATGCTTCTCTAACACTTTATACTGACGATGCAGTAATTTATACGCAGGGTTTGTCAGTTGGAGATCTAGGTGTTTCTTTAACAGAGGAAATGTGCAATTTTCAGTCTTCACTTATGGCCTGTAAATTACTCTTAAACAAATCTAAGACAAAGGTGATGGTTTTGGTACCCCACCTAGACTGAGATCTGAGGTTGGTACTTTGGAAGTTAAATCTCTTGATGGATTACTGTTTGACTATGTTGATACATTTCAATATCTTGGGGTATTACTAGATTCTCATCAAGTTATGAATCTCATTTTTGAGGGTTACCTCAAGAATACATTGTAGATTAGGTTCTTTGTACAGAATCCGTTCATTTCTTATTCCTGAGTCTAGGCTGGTTATTTCAAATTGCTGCTTACTTCCTATTGTGAACTATGCAGCTATGATTACTGACACTGCTTCTGTGACAGTGATTTCAAAGAAATCCACTTTACTTCACTTGAAAGCTAAGTTTGCTTTAAATTGTTCTAAGTCATCTCATCATTGTGTGATTTTGAAAGAAATGGGCTGGTTACCGGTTTCATTAAATTTCCAATACTGTGTGGCCAAGTTCATATATAAAGTTATAGACTCTGGAATTCCACATAGTATTTCAAAGTTTTTGAGACCATATATTGATGGTCATTATTCTAGACATAGGTCAGACAGTAGGTTTCTCGAGATTCCTTTTATGAAATCTAAAAGTGGACAAAGATCCTTTGCTTATATTGCTCCATTTATTTGGAATGAAATTCCTCAAGATATTAGGTGGTTGTGTTCTGTCAAAAGTTTGCCAATGCATTAAGGATGTATTTCGAATCTCAATTTAATTGTAACTGTTTTTTATGAATTTTTTTATGAATTTTATACGTAACAAAGACATTTTTGTCTGCAATTTGCTGCATTGTATATGTATGTTTGATTATGTATTGTCTGTATGCAATATATGTGGGTTGCACCTGTAAAAGGAACTTGTTTCCAGTGTGCATACCCGTTAAGCAAATAAACAAACAAACAAACAAACAAACTGTCTGTAGCTAAGTGTAGTTAGGCAGGAAAACCTGTGGTGCTGGTAGGTCTGGAGCTGAGCCCTGTTTGTAACCAGGTGGGGCCTCAGCCCAGAGGGGAAAAAGAGAGATAGTTTGGCACCAAAAAGGAGAGAGGAGGATGGATTGAGAGAGATAGAGTCATGGGTTCACCCCATTTAGTTCAGCCATGAGGGCCGCAGTGGGGCCAGTATGGACCGTCCACCCCCCAACCCTCCTCCCTCGAAGACTGACGAAGTGTGATTCGGGATCAATGAGAGAAGTGTGGAGCAGAAAAGGGGATCCCAAGTAATTAGAAGTCTCGCCAGTGGGTGAGTTCTTCCCTGAGAGGCAGTGAGAGGACTGCAGCAGGGCCGGTTATGGCTGGAGGGGTCTGGGGCATGGTCCAGAAGTGGCAGCCTGGATCGTTGGTGGGACAGAGGTGTCAGTCTATCCCCTTTCCCTGAACTGACAGCCACTGCAGAGTTTGGAGCTCTTGGGGTGAGTGCAGTCTGTGGAGGCATGAGGAGTTCTGCATGGGATACAGCCATTTAAGACCTCAGGAGGGGTGGCAGGCCACCTGTGTGCTCTGTGAGGCATTTTGGCAAGGCCCCTGGGTGAAGGCATTCCTGGACTGGAACTGGTGCATGAGCGGAAAGTGCCTTAGGTCTCTGGGATCACCAAGGATGAATGAAACTCCCTGGGTTTCTCGGAACAGGCATGTGGCATCACTGATTGGATGGCAGGAGGGTTTTTGGTGGGACTGTTTATGTTGGAGTAACACCTCCGTTGAGACCAAAGTGCTCCCCATTTAAGGAAATGAACTAGAAATGGGACTGGGGTAGTGGAAATGTCTCATGCTGTCCCGGTTTACTACCTCAAATTTAAGTAGTGAATTGCCCAAGGGAAAGGAGTTGCAAAGTTTCAAAGTGCAAATCTGGTGTGGCCTTTTCTACCCATGGTAACAGTGCTGCTGCCAGGAGCTGTAGCATTTTCATCTTGAGGGTAAGCACTGCACAAAAAAAAAACTGTTGGAAAAAGAGATTAACATATTAACATACTAATTGCCAGCAGATTAGGCCTTACGGTCTATCGAGTCTGCTCGAACCTCAAATCCCTAGTTGGGTGCCAAGGCCCTCCCCACCTTGTGTTCCAGAAACCCCTATCATCCATCCCCACCCCCCTGGGCCAGCCATCAATTTGATACATCCACTTTCTGTGTCTGTCCCACCCTCTCTTGAAGCCCTCCACTGTGGATCTCTGAGCCAGCTCGCCAGGCAGTGCATTCAAGGGTCCACCACCCTCTCAGTGAAAAACCTCCTCCTCTTTTCCCCCCTCACCCTTCCACCTTCCAACTTCAAACCATGCCCTCTGGTGATACCTCCCTGCTTTAGTCCAAAGATCCCCTCCATGTTTACCCTATTTATTCCCTTGAAGTACTTGAAGACCTCAATCATGTTCTCCCTGACTCTCCTCTCCCCCAATGAAAACAGGCAGAGCTCCTCAAGTCTGTCCTCATATGTCAAATCCCCTAGTCCTCGTATCATCTTAGTTGCCCTTCTCTGTACCCTCTCTAGGAGCTGTATGTCCCTCTTCAAGTGTGGTCTCCAGTACTGTACACAGTACTCAAGGTGTGGTCTAACCAGTCCATTGTACAGCAGCAGAATCACTTCCCTGCTTCTAGAGGTGATCCCCCTTACGATGCATCCCAACATCCTGTTTGCCTTGCTAGCCGCTCTCCTGCACTGCTCAGAGTTATTCATACATGCATCCACCATGACCCCTAGGTCTGTTTCCCCTACTGAGGCCTCCAGCGCCTCCTCTCCCAGGGTGTACCTGTGTTTAGGGTTTCCCCACCGAAGATGTAACACCTTGCACTTGGTGATATTGAAATTTAATTTCCATGTGTGAGCCCAGCTTTCCAGGGTGTCCAGGTCCCCTTGCAGGGTCAACCTCCCTCTTCTCCCTCAACTACTGCTCCCATCTTGGAGTCATCAGTGAAGAGACTCATTTCACATCCTATACCCTCCCTGATGTCCGATATGTATGCATTGAACAGGATCGGACCAGAACCGAGCCTGCGGTGCCCACACTCCGGCCTCTCTGGGTTCGAGCTCCCCCACCGACCACTACTCTCTAGATTCGTCCAGCTAGCCAGTTTTCAATCCATCTGACCATCAAAGGCCTACTCCCAACCCCATCAGTTTCTCCACCAGACCATTGTGGGGGACAGAGTCAAACGCCTTGCTGAAGTCCAAGAATAATACATCCACAGGCTTTCCCCTGTCCAGTTCAGATGTTACCCATTCGTAGAACTCCACAAGATTGGTTTGACATGATCTACCTGGCACAAACCCATGTTGCCGACTATCCAGACCGCCCACCACCTCCAAGTACACCCCCAATCGTTCCTTTAGTATACTCTCCATTAATTTTCCCACCACCGAGGTCAAACTGAGGGGTCTATAGTTACCTGGTACTTCCTTCGACCCCCCTTTATGGATTGGCACCAAATGTGCCTCTTGCCAATCCCTAGGTACCCTTCCTGTCTCAAGCGACCTGTTGAAGAGCTCCGCCAGGGGTGCAGCCAGTATGTCCGCCAATTCCCATAGTACTCTCGGATGAATGCCATCCGGCCCAGGAGATTTGTCTTTCTTTAGGGCCTTGAGGGCTAACCACACCCTTTCAGCGGAGATAGTATCATCTGTCCCCTCCATCTTACTGGCCTTTTTATCCTTATCCTGATGTGACACCCCTGGGGTACCTCTCCCACCCTCTTGCTCCATTTCTGTTGCTCCCCTGATCCCACTCACTGCCACTTCTATCCCCAACGTGCCTTGCTTTGTAGATATCCCATCCCCCTCCCTAGTGAACACAGAGGCGAAGTACTCGTTTAATACCTCTGCCTGGTCCCTCGCCTCTTCCACCCACCCTCCTTCTGATCTCAATCTGCTGAGATGGTGCTTAGTTTTTCTCCGCTCCCCAATGTACCAGAAGAACCCCTTTTCCCCTCCCTGTATCCCCTGTGCAGCCGCTGCTCTTTCTGGACTTTCCCCCCTCACCATCCGGGTGACTTTTCAGATGCAAGATGGTACATTTCCTTACCCTATCCTCTTGTTGTTTTATATTTTTTGTAGGCCGCCTTTTTTTTTCTCTGACCGCTACCTGAACCTCACTGGACCACCAGCATGGTATATGTGACCTTGCTCCCTTAAGTTTCACCTTAGCGCAGGTCCTGACTGCCTCTTGAAGTCCCAATTTTATGACCTCCCATCTCTTTTCCAGATTTGTCATTGATGTAATCCCCTTCAAGTGATCCTTGAGAATATTTCCCATGCCCACAAAGTCTGCTCCCACTGAAGTCCACTGCCAGTGTCCTAGATCTCACCCCCCATGTTTATTTGAAACCAGACAGTAATGTGGTCTCTCCCAGTCAAGGGATCCCCTACAACCAGGTCCCTTACCAGATCCCCATCTGCCAGAACCACGTCCAGGACATGCCCCTCCCTTGTAGACTCCATCACATGCTGTGTTAAGAACACATCCTGGAAGCCCTCCAGCAGCCTCTGCTCCTTGGCCAGCTTAGAGAACATGGTTCCCCAGTTTGTACCTGGCATATTAAGGTCCCCCATCAACACCACTCCTTCCCCTTTTGGTCCATACTGGGCAATGATGTTGTCCAGCAAACCATCCTCCAGAACATCACCCATCCCGGGGGGCCTATATACTACACCCAGCTTGACCTTATCTCCTGCTGGGGTTCGTAAGGTGACCCATAAGGCCTCCACGTTTCCCTCTGCCTCTTCTACCTAGCAATTTCTATGTCATCTCTAATGAACAGCCACTCCACCCCTCTGCCCTCCTTTCTATCCTTCCTAAGCATAGTGTACCCCGCATGTTTAGGTCCCAGTCATCAGTTTTTGTTGGCCTCGTCTCCATGACCGCCCACATCCACCCCTCCCAAACAGCATGGCCTGGAACTCTGGCAACTTGTTTCCCAAGCTCCTGGCATTTACTAACACCACCTCCACCCCTTATCCCTGATCCCCTCTGTCGAACCCCACCCAGGTTCCTTATACTTCCATCCTCCCTCTGTTCCTCCTGAAACCTCCACCCCCAGTCTGTTTCCC
The DNA here is from genome assembly GCA_016271365.2 of Neoceratodus forsteri. Classification (NCBI taxonomy): domain Eukaryota; kingdom Metazoa; phylum Chordata; order Ceratodontiformes; family Ceratodontidae; genus Neoceratodus; species Neoceratodus forsteri. The sequence goes on from CM057459.1 coordinate 34,380,378, forward strand.
CTCTCCCCCCCCTTGGGTTTGAAGGCTACTCCCCTCATCTGGAGGAGAGAGCTTCAGGTCAGCCACTCTCTTATCCCTCCCCCCTCACAAGTTTAAACCTACCTTTCTTGAATGTAGTCAGCCATCCCCTGTTTAAGGACTTCCTTCCCTAATGGGGCAAGATGAAGCCTGTCCTTGGCATACAGTTCCTTATCCTCCCAAACTCCTTTCCAGTTCCCTAACACCCCCAACCCACTCTCTTCACCCCATTTCCTGAGCCAGTCATTAACCTCTATGATCTTCATTTTTTTTCTCCACTGAGGCCTTTGGTACTGGCAATATCTCCGAAAAGGAAATGTTACATCCATTATCCCGACAGACTCTGGCAAGTTCTTGGAACCTTGCTTGGATTTCCAAAATGCAATTTCCCTCTAGATCGTTAGTTCCCAAATGCACCAGGAAATCCGGTTTCCCTCCACAATCCCTAACCAGTTCGTTCACCATGAACTTTGCTCTGCGCACTGTCAGCCCAGCGATGCTCACTACCTTCACCTGGCTATGGCATCAACCCCCTGTCCCTCCCACTGGATACCCCTAATCATCGAGTCTCCCAATAACAGAACCTTAACACCGCCATCATCCTTATGGTTACCTCCACTATGCACTCTCAACCCCCATCCCCTTTATTCGTGATCTCAATTCCATGGGAGTCTTCCTGCTTTATTAGAGACCCCCTTGTCACCCTCCCCTTTCTGCCTCCCTTGTTATTTTGCCCACTTAACTCAGGACCCCCCATGAATAGGTGTCCCCTTTAACCCTCTCTTATCCGAACCATTTATCCTGACCCTGATGGTTTCCCCTTCCCCCACACCGCCATCCTCCCCTGTTATAATAGTACCCCTACCTCCAGAGGCCCTCTGTGGATCCCCTTTACCTAGGGCCCCATTCTTGGTACAGACCACCCTGCTGAAGGGGGGCCCCTCCCCCACCTCATTGTCTCCCAGTTTCTCTCCAGTCATGCTCTCCTCCCTCATGTCTGCAATATGTGCATCTCCCCCATCTGCTTAACATTTATGTTTCCCCTTTTCCCTCTGGGACTATTTCTATCCTTTCCGTTGCCAGTATGTGATGCCCTATGGGTATCCGACTCCTTCCCCCCCGGCCTCTGTATCAGTTTCCTCATTTCCACCAACCCCTTCCTCCCCCTCTAGGTTGCTTAGTAGCTCAAATTTATTGCGACACTCTATGCCAGCCTCCATCAAGTAACCCAAGTTTTCCCCGACTGCCCCTCTAAACTGCCCCTCTTCCTCCCCTCTTGCTCTGTTTTCCTTAGGAGCTTCCTTCCCACAGTCTGCTCTTTTAGGCTTCCCCACAACAGCCCCCCCTGACCCTTCCCCCTCCACTCTCTTTATATTCGGAATGTTTACCCTGTATGCTTTCCCCTTAGCGTCAACATCCCTATCCAAGGGTCCTCTGTCCCTAATATCCCCCCTCCTGCTTGCTGTAACATAACTTCCTATAATTTCTGAGCATTGCCCCAGCCTCCCCTCAGCCCCACCCTTCTGCTGCCCATATCCACACCTCTTATCCTTGGACACCCCCCCCCAACTCCTCCAGCTTACTACTTAACCAATATACTGCACTCCTGATATAAGACAGCTGTCTACAGAGTGGGCAGCCTCCCTCTCTCCAGGCCCAATTGAGAATTATTGCCATCCCACAGCCTGTGAAGCCTACAACCCTTCCGAAGATGCCTGCCATGGTGGAATATGGCCACCCTGTTTGTCCCTCTCTGTTTATAATGGCACACACACCCTTTTCTCAGTCCCTTCCCCCTGGAATACAGTCTCTCTCTATACTAACTGCAGTTATTTACAAACCCAATTTCAACCCCACCAATAAAGTTCCCAAGTCTCACAAACACATACAGTCCAGTGCGTGTCCAGTCCCACTAACAGTGTGTGTATGCAGACATCAGGTACCATATGATGTCACAGGCCCACCAGTTCCTGTTGCTTCAAATTTCAGTCACAAACAGAAATACACAGCCCTTCAATCCCAACCCTCAGTGGCTTTTCAGTATTTAAGAAAGCCTACAAAAACCGGGTGGCTGGGAGGGCTCTACCAACACCAGGCAAACATCACATTTAAATTTCACTCTAATTATCACTGCCAAACAAGTGTTCCCAAGCCCCAAAAGTTACAATATTACAGCCCAAGTAACAGTTCTAACTCAAAAGTAGTAATTTTTAACACACAGAACTAATTTCACATACAAAAGTATTCAAATATTTCAGTTAAAACAGAAGATAAACCCACACCTCTGTCTTTAACAGCGTCCTGCTTATGTTCCCAAGTGGACAATGAAAGACAAGATGATTCTTGTTAATTTCCCCTCCCCCTAACACCAGGCAAACATCACATTTAAATTTCAGTCTAATTATCGCTGCCAAACAAGTGTTCCCAAGCCCCAAAAGTTACAATATCACAGCCCAAGTAACAGTTCTAACTCAAAGTAGTAATTTTTAACACACAGAACTAATTTCACGTACAAAACTATTTAAATATTTCAGTTAAAACAGAAGATAAACCCAAACCTCTGTCTTTAACAGCCTTCTGCTTATTTTCCCAAGATTGCTGCAGACTGTACAGTATGTCAGGCTCTGTGCCCTGCTGTGTAATTACAGTACCCCATGCTTCATGGAGTGGTGTATCAATTTACTCGTTTACATTAAATTAGTTCCTTGTACTTTTGATTCCAGTGTGGACGTTGGATTTAATTACCAAGGGCTGTTTTCATGCTCCTTGTGTGTTAATGAACATTGCCCCCTGCAGATGTTTCAACCAAGGTGAAGCAAAGTGCCTGCTCCCCATGCATGCAAAGCCATCTCACTAAAACTATCAACCTGGTATTCAGCATCCTTCATTTTCTTGGACTGTGTTTCTGACTGTACAGTACCCCCTCCCACATATTTACTATCTGGCATACCCCTAGACACCAGGATGGGGGGGCTTACAACATGGGGGCACATCCAGAGAATTTGAAATTGTCATGGGGAGGATGAAAATTATGCCTAGACAACTTTTGGGGAGCTGCAGGTGAAACTGTTGATTTCATGGCCTAACAAAGTAAAATTTGGTGAAGGGGTGTCATCATTTTTTGGACTTCAGTTTTCGCACCATTTGGTTGGCTGCACGTGGACATGCATGAGACTGAAATTCATGAGTATGCAAATTTCCTGCTTAATGGATTGGGGCAGCATTGAATTGGTCGGCCAGCGTCTTGCAGTGGAGGTGAAAAAAATGTTTCCATGAGAAGCCAGGATCCATTTTGGACAGACATTGGAAAGAGTGCTCAGTATGTGTCTCAGCAAAGAGTGCTATTTTTATTAAAACCCAAAACTGACCAAAGAAACTCGCACCATGGCAGAGGCTCCTGGCAGTACAATGGTGACTGTGCTCGTGTTCCTGCTTGCTTGAATATGGGATGTGGTAGAAAAGAGTACCACAATGGACGAATGTGTAGTGTGTCACGCTTTTTTTTTTCCAATTCTTTTTTCTGCACCTGAACTTGGGGAACTCTCTACGGCTACCCCCACTCACCAGAGACTCTACCTCCCAGTCTGAAGCCTCTTGCCAGGCCCACCCCAACTGGCAAATCCCTCGGCTCTGAGCCCCCCGAAGTGGGGCTGCCATCACACTGGCACTCTATCTACAATCTAATGAGCCGGTCGGGGCTGGGAAGCACACCCTAGTTGAGGAGCCGGACTGTGGGAGTGTGGTCTTCGGCCCTGAAGGGAGCCTTCGCCTATCCCTGAGACAGGGGATTTTTTCTTGTGTTTGGTGTTGCCCCTCCTCCCTCCCCCCAGAGCTCAGACATACAATGATATACTCCGACATCTGCCATAGCTCTGTCCCTCTACTTCTGCCCTAAGTGTACACAGCGCCTCCAGCTTCCACTGGGGGCCGCTGCTGTGCTGGGTGTGCCCTAGATCCCTCCCCAGAGAGAGGAAAGCTGTCCTCTGGATGCTTGATCCTCTCTCTCCCCCGCTGACCCTCAGCGGCCTGGGCTCATTCCCAAACCCGAGTCACTGGCGTGGCGTGAGGTGTGGCATCCAGTGCTTCAACCCTCAGCATCACCAGGCCAGCAGTGTGTCACACTTCTGATGAAAGACTGATTCGGCTGCCTGTGTGCATCAGATGTTCTGGGGGGGCAGTGAATTTACTGAGCACCCCCCTGCAGCCGTACGTGGAAGATTGGGGGTGGTCTGAAGCCCCCACCAGGGTGAGTAGCACAGAGACTATGTGTAACCCCCCTTTGGGGGCTTACTGTCTGTTGTCCTGTTTTCTCCCTATGCTTCCTGAGCCCCATGTCCTTTCATTCCCCAGAGTGTATTCTCTGCCCTTTCAGGGCATAATTCCTCCATTACGAGCTGTCAGCATGCTGAATTTGGCCGGCACTCACATATGCGTCTGGGCACTTTGATGTTGCAGACTGCCATTGCAATATGGAAACGGGGAGTTGGTCCATGGTCCTGGTGCCCCTCTTGGTGTTCTTGGGGACCGTAGACCTGAGGGGGATCAGGCAAAAGCCCATAACATTAATGAAACAGTAGTTTGAACAATGGAGCCACGCAGGGGTTATGAATATTAATGAGCAGCCCATGAATAGTGATGAATGCTGCCTGCCACCTGGGGGGGACAGAGTTTCGGCAGTAGTGACAGCTAAACTGCTGGGAGCAACATAAAAATAGTGGGCTTGTTTAACAGGGGGTAGTGGGAGCTACAATCCGCTGGGGTGATTGTGTAAGTGAGGGGTTGTGTTGGGCTGCATCAGCTTCTGGATGAGGAGAGGCTGTATAAAACTGAATGGGACTCCACATAAACAAATGGGAGCTGACATATTTGTGACACTTAAGTCAAGTCAAACTTTATTTATAAAAGGCGCCTTTCCAAAACCAAGGTGCCTGTACATGACATAATAAAAACGATATGGCTAAAAACATTAAAACTAATCCAATCCTACAACATTTAAAAATCATTATATGCATGTTTAAAAAGATAAGTTTTGGACAGTCAGGCAATCTCGTACCTGACAAGGTAGAGAATTCCACAGGGTCGGGGCCATAAAACTAAAAGATCTGGCCCCAGAGGTCTTCAAATGAACCCTGGGAATCTCTAGCAATCTCTCGTCAGTGGATCGGAGAGAGTAGGAGGGACAGTAGGGACGAAGGAGATCTTTCAGGTAGCCAGGTCCCTGATCGTGTAGGGCCTTATAGGTCAGCAAACCGACCTTGAAGGTGATTTGCCAGCATATTGGTAGCCAGTGCAGTCTGCGGAGCACAGGCGTTATATGACTGGACCTACAGGAACCAATCAATAGCCTGGCTGCCGCATTCTGCACTAGCTGCAAGCAGCCAATATCAACCCCCAGTAGCCCAATATAAAGGGCATTGCAGTAGTCAAGACAGGAGGTAACGAAGGCGTGGACCAAAGTAGGAAGATCGTCAGGAGGAACCAGGTGCTTCACCCGGGCGATGTTCCTCAGGTGGTAAAAAGAGGCTTTGACAACTGCCGACACCTGGGATTTAAGTGTCAAACAGTCATCAAATACAATGCCCAGGTTCTGCACCCAGTCTGAGGTAGTTAGCTGAACACCCCCAAAGCCATAAGCCCGAGGGAGATCCTGCCAACAAACCCGCCTCCTGGCGACCTGGGTCCACGACCAACACCTCAGTTTTTTCTGGATTCAACCACAGCCAACTCACATTCATCCAGTCCTGGATTTTGGCCAGGCAGTTGTTAAAGACCGAAAAGGCAGCATCTTGGCCAGGTACAAAGGACATGTACAGTTGAGTGTCATCTGCATAGGAGTGAAAACTCAAACCGTACCGCCTAATGATCACTCCCAACGGTAGCATGTACACCTCAAACAACATGGGCGCCAAAATGGAGCCCTGCAGCACCCCACAGGATAGAGGGATTGATGCCGAGGAAAAAATCCCAGACACCACCCTCTGAGTCCTACCCTCGAGGAAAGATTGAAACCAACTGAGGACTGTACCAGACAGCCCACAGATAAATCGCAGGTGCTCCAGTAGCACACCATGGTCCATGGTTTCAAATGCTGCAGAGAGATCAAGAAGGACCAAGATGGAACAGGTCCTTCGATCTCACGCTATTATGAGGTCATTTAGTACCCGAACAAGAGCTGTCTCGGTACTATGTCTCTTCCTAAATCCGGACTGGAGAGAATCATAGACATTGTGGCTGGTCAAATGATCACCCAACTGCAACGCGACCAACTTCTCAATAACCTTTCCCACAAAGGGCAGGTTAGAGACAGGCCTGTAGTTAGCCAGACAATCTGGGTCCAAGGAGGGCTTCTTAAGAAGGGGCTGAACCACAGCCTCCTTCAGAGGGTTTGGAAAAATCCCCCTCTCCAAAGACCTCCAGACTATCTCAACCAGGACTGGGCCAATTTTATCTACACAGCCCACTAGGAGACGTGTAGGGCCCGGGTCCAAACCACACTTAGTCAGACACAATAATTGGATGACCATCACAATGTCATTGATTGTGGGAAGGCTGAAGTCAGACCACACAAACTGGGTGTCCGACATCTCCTGCCGACCATCACAACTCCCGCTAGGGAGGGTCGAGTGGATATCCGACCTGATTGTGGCAACTTTATCTGAAAAGAATTGAGCAAATTCCTCACACCATTCTTGAGAAAAGGCTCTTCTGGGCTGAAGACAGATTGGACTGCACAATCTGTCCACAGTCCGGAAAAGCTGAGCTGGTCTATTCTGTGCAGCAGCAATCTCTCTGGACAGGAATTCTGCCTTCTTATGAGAGATTGCTGTTTGATAGCTCACATGATGGTCCATCAAACAAAGTTTGTCACAATCCAGGCCTGATTTCCACCAGCGCCTCTCTAATCTTCGTCCAACTCTCAACTCCCTTAGAGTCTCATCAAACCAAGGAGACCTAAGGCGAAGAGTGAGGGGACGAACATGAACTGGAGCAATGGAATCCAGGGCCCCTGCTACCGACTTATTATAGGTGAGTACCAAGTCCCCTGGGTCCATGCAATCACACGGTAAACCCGATAGGTCCAGCACCGCCATCAGGCCATCTGGGGAAACACCCCTCAAAGGGCGGTACCGGACCATCTCCATATGGGCTGGCCTACTAGGGGTGGCCCCAAAACTGAACCCAATGGAGTGATGGTCAGACCACCTGACTGGTTCCACCACCAAATCGGATATCTCCATCCCCAGTAGGAACACCAAATCCAATGAATGACCACCAATATGGGTCGAGGAGGAAATAACCTGTGTAAAGCCCAGTGAAATCATTAACTGGTGGAAGTCTTGACCAAACTGCGAGAGTTTATCGTCGACCCAGGCATTGAAATCCCCCAGAACCAACCATCTGGGGGATCCCAACGTCAGGTCAACAATGAAGTCTGTGACTTCCCGCAGGAAAACATTCCCGTCACCTGGTGGACGGTAAACGAGAAGAATCCTGCACCCCACACCCTCGCCCATGATACATTCAAAAGAGCTGGCCTCAGTATTGCAGCCAATCAGAGATCTAGGTGCCCAAACTGGACTGAAAGGGACTCCTGGGAGAAGGATGGGACTAATTCAGGCACCTAGATCATGCCCCAATAAACAAGCAGGAAATATTGATCACTATGGTTATTGATTATTGAAAGGCTTCAACAGCCAATCAGAACTCTGGATTTTTGGCTGATACTGTGTGGACCTTATGGGATTTCTTTGACCTGTTACCAGGCTCTGGACAAGTCAGGATTGTTCTGTGAGAGTGGACATTGAGCTTCAGGGTTTCCTCAGGCCCCCATTCGTAGATTTGCCTGTTAGCAGAAATGGATTGGAAAGGGGAAAGAAGGAACAGAGACTGAGCTGAGATTCTGATTCCCCGGGTACTTGCTCCTGGACTGACTGAGAAAGGGAAAGAGAGAAAGGAACTGAACTGTGATTCCCCAGGAATAGAGAAGTTGCTTGCTATTAATGGGACAGACTGAATACTGCAGAAACCCTGCCCTGGGAAGTTGGACTACCTGAGAAGACTGTGTGGATTATCAGAGTGCTACAATCAGGGCTGAGAAATCGTTTGCTTGTGTGGGACTGTAACAGAAATTCTGAAGAGGCAGAGTGTCTCTGATCATCGGGGTGCTAGCTCAAGGCTGTGTACGTCCTGTGTGAACTGGTTAAAGTGGCTGAGAGCCGAGGCCTAGCTGCAGCCGAAGAAAAGGTTGTGGACACCGCTAAACTGGAAAGTGTTGACTGGTGCGCAGGGGATTGTTGTTGCTGAGTTTCACCCATTGAATTGCACTTGCACTTATCGAAATAGGGGCTAGCTCCCACTCAGATTGGCACTGGACTTTATTGGAGCGACTGCCTGAAAACCTTGCATTCTAAAATGCAATGCAGGGACTGCAGGAGGGCCCCCATCATTTGGAAGTCCTCACCCAGAGCCAGGGATGGAATTTGCTAACCCCTCCCAAGTGGGACACTCAGTCTCAGGAGGTCGCCAGTGCTTGCTGGGGTGCTAGGGCACCTGCAACCCATAGGGGAAGCCGGGCTGCAGAGCCACTCCTGGGTCTGGGCCTTCTGGGGCTGGTGTTGTCCTGCCACAGTGATCTGCAATGGGCCAGAAGTGGCTGAAGGTGACAAGTGGCCAGAACTGCAATCAAGGTGACCAGCTGCAAGACCCTCGAGCAAGTTCCACCCAGTCAAAGAGATCCTGGCCAGCCTGTGTCTGCTGCTGCTGCACCGTTTCTTTTTCCACGGTGCTGAGATCGACAAACCATGAGTACCCAGGACCTGGTTCCTGGAAGGGGGAAAGAGGAATTTGTCTGTTTTCACAACCAAACTTTCTACAATTTCAGGGCCCCAACAGCTGGCCAGCCCGCTGCACCAATCAGACCTGCATCTAGTAGGTACCCCAAGGGGCAGTACAGGGACACTGGTACCAGTGGGGAAGGGCTTGGCCTGTGGGCCCACATGTTTGCTGTTGCATTATCTTACTAACTTTTCCTTTTTTCCTTCACAGCTACCTTATGTCCCAGTATTCCTTTCCCTATTCCTTACCCTCTGAATAAAGCTGTGAATTCGTTTGTTGAAGCTGTGGTGTTAGTGAAATTCATTGCATGTGCTTACTGCTGAGATATATGGTTTATGGTGGAACAAGGTACTGGGGGACACAGTGTCCAGAGTGGTTGGTTGGGGAGGTGGGTAGGCACAGTGTCCCATGGGGCTGTACCAAGCGGATACTTGGCCCACTAATACTTTACTCTAGGTGGAGGCACCACACTATTATCAATATTTCTGGGAACGAACCCTCAATTGTCACCATAGCAGTACCCAGGTCCCTTGCCTGGTATCAGAGACAGCTGGCAAAGGGGGATAGCCCACTGGCATACAGCGCCAAGGCTACATATATACAGTGCCAAAACCTGGGAGGAGTTGGATCGAGCACTGGAAAAGGTTGATGGTGAGCCTGTGGAGAAGGGTGATAGATGTCTGCCTAGCCCTTCTCCGCCAATTGATTCTACTCCTCCTGGTGGCAGAGGGAGAGGCCAAGGAGTTGATCAGACCCTTGTAAGTCCTGGGTTAGTTAGCCCTGGCAGCTCCTCCTCAGCAGTGGAGTCTAAGAAGACAGACCAGGAGGCATCGGTTACTGCTGTCCCACCCCAGGGTCGCCCTTACCTAGAAGTGGAGGAGTCTATGGCTATGTGTACCTCCGGCCCTATACAGGGTGCAGTGACCTCTGCCCCAGGAGTTAGCTACAAATCACTGGAGTTCCTGGATCAGTGCATTGAAAGGGATAACACCAAACCATACCATCTCCCACCTGGCAGTTTGTCAGTGGCCTCCCTTCATCTTTCAGAGATCTGCAGAGTTAGATGGCAGGGGATGGATGCCCTGAGACCACTGGACCCTAAGGTGCTGTTCTATACCACTGGCAGATGGCTGCACAAAGGTACCGCTGCAGGAACCAGTGTGCCAAGCATTCCAAAGTGGTCTCGGCAGAAAGGTGGGTGAGGAAGTGCATTAAGAAGGAGTACCCTGGTGCCGTGTACCTCTATCTTAGCGAACAGACCTGGGATATCATTGACGAGAACTGGGAGGCCTAGATTTTCCACAGAGCCCAGGACAAGATTATGGCCCATACTGACATAGGTTCCGATTTTCCATCTGCTGTGTGAAGTCAGGCCATTCGACAAGCAAAGAGGATATGTGCATCCACAACATGGACTGGAGTCACACTCTTTAAGACTTTTGCCTTGGTGCAGGACAATGAGGGACGTCAGACCAAATATTACATCATATCTAAGGACTCTTTTGGTGAGGACGTCACCAAACTGGACCCCAAGTTTTATTAGGCCGTAATGATTCCCAGAGACGTTAGTGCACCCTAGACTGTACCCACCATTGCTGCAAGCTGGCCGGGACTCTTAATGGCAGGACTGATATCATGGACTCTCCGCTGAATGCTGGGTGAGAGCAACCCCTTTTGTTTGTTGTTTAAAATGTTTTAAAGTTTTAATTCCCCAGTATCTTAAGTAGTTTAAAGAAAAAGAAAAAAAAAAGAGGGACACTGTTTTATTGCTGCTATCTAACATGGGAGGCTGGAATGGACTATGCCCCTTGGAGCTGACTCTGTGTGCACGCTGGGTGAGGGTGGAAAATTTGGTATGTGGTTGTGAGAGTGCCGCTGTGTGTAAGGTTGTATGGAGTGTAGCTGGTGTGTGACTGAGTAATAGCAGTTTTGATTTAGAAAATGTTAATGTTGAAAGGCCAAGTATAATGTTTGACAATTAAATGTTAGTATATAATATTGCAGAGTTAATGTGTTGCACCCTCTGATTTAGGGTGCTGGTTTGGTACTGTTTGAAGGATTGGGGGTACCTTTTGCAATGTTCAGCAGTAAGGAGGTATGCTTGTATTAGTCCTTCCTGGCTGCAGCAACTTTAATGTAAGCCACCCCTCTCGGGGCTGGCTTACTACACCGCATTCTCCCCTGTTGGTGAGGGTCCTGGCTTTGGGGCATTGCTCCATGCTCCGTTGTAAAAGGGGGTGGTGGTTTCCTTTGCAAATGGAGCCAGCGGGCAAGATGTAGGTCAAATCGGGTTGGGTCTCAACCCCCTCCCCCCCCAGCCTGGTAGGTACCGTCCTTGTGAGAGTCGAGACTATGTGTTGATTAATTTCCAAAGGGAAGGGTGGCAGGAGAGTGGCAACCATGGAGGACTGGGAATCCAGGAGCTCAGTGGTGGGAAGGACAGCAGTTGGAGGAAGGCCCAAACATGGCTGGGTTTGGGAGGCCTAGTGCTCTAAATGTAAAAGTATGGCAGTGGGTCTGTCATGGTGGTGGCAGGGCCACAGCAGGGCTTTTTGGAGGTGGCAGCTCCAAGAGGCCAGTACCCGGTGTGGCACACTGCCATGGGTCAGCTGGTAGGTGTATTCATTTTATCGGGCCTGCCATGTCTGAGGCAGGACCAGTGTTAGACCTGCTAATGGAATGCATATTGGTGAGAGTAACTGGAAAGGAGAGAGCCATGTCATCCATTTTCTGCAGCTTTTTTGGCATCTTTTCCTGGCAGAAAAGCAGGGTGGTGAACTGGTTGGGTTCTCTGGCAAGGGTCAAGGGTACTCACAGAATGGATTAAAGGCTGCATCCCCGGTATCAGTTAATTCGAAGAGGGGGAGTAAGGTACTCCCTCGGGTAACAGTTGGATATGGATTTGCACCCTTTAAGGTCCTGAGCTTTGATATGGCTCTGGGTATCTGCGTGGAGTCTGCGCTTGGTCTAACTGCCAGGCCTGTTGGCTAAAATGCATAGGTGTCATCTAGGTACTGCTTTGTGCCCCCATTTAATACCCTACATCTATCTCCATCTCCCGGCTCTATGGAGCTGAGCAATTTATTTATTTATTTTAATACAAGAATCAGAATAAAATTTATTTTATTTTATTTTCTATATCATGTGTTGCTGAGATTTTTTTGAATGAACCGATTCCTTCCCCTGATAAAGCATGCTGGTTAGTCCTTTTTCTTTCCCCCTGGCTCAACCTGAACCTGCAGCAAGTAGTAAGAGGAGGTTAGGTAGAGGAGACATAACCTGCACTGCGCTGACAAAACCACTATCAAGGTAAGGCCTTGTTTTTACTATATCTGCTGGCTTTACCTCCTGTAGGGTTTTTGGTCTGTATCTCCTTTGCTTAGCATCAGGGCCCCTAGAAACAGTGGAGTGGGAGGGGTGTTACATTAAGGTTAGTAGATAGTTTGGGCAATTGATAGTGGGGGTGTGACACCACTGCTGCAGTACCTGGCAATCTGCCATGGGACCCCATAGGATGGTAAAGTAATAGCTGTATATTAGTGTAGTAAAACTGCCCTTAACTTTGGGAGGTACTGGGTTTCCCCATTGTGGCGGTGTAGCCAGTTAGCACCCTGATCATTGGGGGCAGGGAGAGATAGCCATATCTCTCCTCTGGGAGGTTGGTGAGTGTGGGCTGGTAGGCGTTCACCGAGAGGTGAATGTTTTGTGTGGGGGAAAAGTATAAGCACCCTGTGGGAGTGTACTAGTTAAATTTTCTGTAGCTAAGTGTAGTTAGGTAGGAAAAGCTGCAGTGCCGGTATGTCTGGAGCTGAGCCTCCTTTGTAACCAGGTGGGGCCTCAGCCCAGGGCGGATAAATAGAGGTAGTTTGGTGCCAAAATGGAGAGAGGAGGATGGATTAAGAGAGAGCTAGAGCTGTGGGTTCACCCCATTTTATTCGGCCATGAGGGCTGCGGAGGGGATGGAGTGGATCGTCCACCATCCCGGCCCTCCTCCTTTGAAGACCAGCAAAGTGTGGTGGTTCGGGGTTGATGGACGAAGTATGGAGCAGAAAAAGAGATCACGCCTAACTAGAAGTCTCTCCTGTGGGTGAGTGCATCCCTGAGAGGCAGTGAGAGGACTGCAGCAGGGTCGGTTATGGCAGGAGGGGTCCAGGGCGCAGTCCAGAAGTGCCAGCTTGGATCATTGGTGGGATAGAAGTGACAGCCTATTCCCTTTCCCTGGACTGAGTGCTGCTGCAGAGTTTGAAGCTCTTTAGGTGAGTGCAGCCTGTGGAGGCATGAGGAGTTCTGTGTGGGGTACAGCCATTTGGGACCTCAGACAGGGTGGCAGGTCGCCTGTGTGCTCCATGTGGCACTTCAGCCGGGCCCCTGGGTGAAGGCAATTCTGGACTGTAATCACTGCATTAGCATAAAGTGCCTCAGGTCTCTGGGATTTCCAGGGATAGATAAAAACTCCCTGGGATGCTCGGAGCAGGAATGTGGCATCAACGATTGGGTGCCAGTGGTTTTTTCGGTAGGTCTTTTCATGTTGGAGTAACACCTCCATTGAGACCAAAGTGCTCCCCGTTTTAGGAAAACAAACTAGGAATGGATCAGGGCAGTAGAGACATCTCGTGCTGTCCCAGTTTACTATCTCAAATTTAAGTACTGAATTGCCCAAGGGAAAGGAGTTTAAGTAAATGTGTCTGGTGGATGAAAAGTTTGGAAAGTTGCAAAGACTATGCAAATAAATTGCTGTGAAGTTTGGAAGTACAAATCTGGTGTTGCCTTTTCAGCCCACGGTAACAGTGCTGCTGCCAGGAACTGTAGCCTTTTTGGCTTGAGGGAAGCACAGCATAAAATAAAATCAATCTGTTGGAAAAAGAGATGCTGTAGACTGTATGTCAGTCTCTGTGCCTGCTAAGTGCCCTGTTATGTAATTACAGTACTCCATGCTCCATTAATTGGTTTATCAGTTTATTCATTTACATTAAATTAGTTCTTTGCACTTTTGATTCTGTGTGGACACTGGATTTAATTAACAAAGACTGTTTTCTTGCTTGTTGCATGTTAACGAACATTGCCTCCCTGCAGCTGTTCCCACTGAAGTGAAGTGAAGTGCCTGCTCCCCATGGATTCGAAGCTATCTCGCAAAATCTATGAACTAGGTAATGAGCATCTTTATTTTTCTTGGACTGTGTTTCTGGCTATACAGTACCCCCTCTCACATATTTACCATCTGGCATACCCCTAAACACTGGGAGAGGGGGGCTTACACCTCAGGTTGCAAGGCTGTAGGACTGGATATTGCGAAAGTAATCAGCTTTGCAGGAGTTAAGCCTTCTTTTGCAAAGGTTTCATAGGTATCTGTATTCATTATAGAGTATTGGAGAGGGGGAGGCATTGTAGGATGCCCATTTGGCATCCCTCTCCTTCATCAACCTGAAAAGGTCCTTGCAGAGCCATCAGGTGTCACCCCCATTCACTCCTCCAGTGTTTAATGGGAAGAATTTGTCTTGAATACCAGTAAGGGTGGAGATAAGAAAACCAAGGGAAGAGGAGACATCATTCATACCATGCAGGGCTGACCAGTTCATTGCCCTGAAGTCTGCATTTAGGCAGGTGGCATTGTACTTTGAGAAATTTCAGAAGGTCAGATATTTCGGTGTGGGGGCAAGGAGTTTTGGAGGACCAGATGCAATAAGTAGGTAAGTGGTCACTAATGGAGTCAGATAGGATACCATCATGAGGGATCCTATCTTCCCATTTTGTCAGTATCCAGTTATTGGTGGAGTGCTTTTGAGACCGGTTGTTGTGCAAAGTAGGGGTAGTGATGAGCTGGGTGAGGTTTAACTGTTTTAGGAGGTCTTAGTACTCAGTGCGGGTGCTTCCTTGGCAGTTGAGGTTAAAGTCACCCAGCATAATGATCTCCCTGAGGGGGACCTGCAAAGAGACTTTGATAAATTACAGATGAATCTATTACACCTCAAATTGTTACTGAATGCAAAGAAAACAAAGGCTATGTTTTTCTTACACGTTACAAGACTAGCGCAAACCCCTAGCCTCAATTCCTTACCCAAATTCACCACTTTACTAGGTGAGCAAATAGAATTAATTGCCAAATTCAAATACCTGGGTGTGTGGGTTAACCAGAAACTAACCTTCATGGAACATATTGAGGAACTTGCAAAGAAGCTAAAACAGAGACTCAGACTTTTTTTATAGAATAAGGCATTTACTTCTTAAAGTTGCGAGAACCAGACTAGTTCAAGTCATCTTCCACTCCTAGACTACGCGGACATTCTGTATGTCCAAAGTAATAGTGCTGCCCTGTCCAAACTAGATGTCCTCTATTACCGGGCACTACACTTTATCACTGGTGCACCCTACTCCACCCACCGCTGTACCCTCTACTCCCTCTTAGGATGGACTACACGCTCCTTCCAACGGCAAAAAAATGCAGCAATATGGGCTTTCAAAGCCATTATCCATAGGTTCCCCCAACATATTTCAAACTGCCTGCCCACTTACATGCCAGGCAAGTATGAACTGAGAAGTCTTTCCTATATTACTCTTATCATTCCTAAAGTCAATTCTAGGTTTGGCAGCTCCTCCATAGGCTATGCTCTGCCTTCTCTATGGAACAAACTCCAAAAAGTACTGAAACTGGCCATCCCCGTTAAACTATCAACCTTGAAGACTCTACTTAATCCATCTTTCACAGAGTCCTGTAAATGCAGTCAACAACGATTAGCCCTTCTTGTCAGGCTCACCCCCACCCCTCAACTATGCCCTTAAACACCACCCCTCTAGGCTCCTCCCTTTCCCATCTCCTCATCTCCCTCTCTTCTACCTCTAAGTGAGGCTATTATCTAGTAATCTCACCCAAGTAAATGCAGCTACCCTACCATCTACCTTCCACTCTCTTTATCTCCCTCTCCTTAAATACCAGGAATGATCATTCACTATCGATTCACTTCCTCAAATTTTGCATTAAATTTTGTTTACTGCCATATGGTAATTGTACTGTAGGTTGATAATCCTACCTCTCTTTTACAAAAGACATGTACATACTGTATACCCAGTGTGCCCTTTTCTCAATATTGAAATACTGTATGCTCATTGTTATGTATACGTGGTTACCTTATTTTTATGCTTGTGTAAAAAGTGGTTGAATTAATTCAGTCGAACAAACTCAACTCAATTGTCACTTACCTTGCCTAGATCCATTTATATCTTGATATAATGTGTCCTATATACTGTATCTAATGCATGAATCTAATGTGAATTGTATGTAATGTGATCCTATTTGTTGTATATGTTAATGTAATCCATTTGTATCTGTCCAGGTCCACCTTGGAAATGAGTCCTTCTCAATGGTGTTCCACCTGGTTAAATAAAGATTTGAATTGAATTGAACAGAGTGACCCAAGATTATTCAGTTGGTGCAAAAGCTCGGCTATGCCATGTTTGGGAGGATTGTGGCTGCAGCCAATACATAGATTTTTAGTGGCCCCAATGGAAAGCTCAGTGATGAGCCACTCACTGGGGGAGCTGACAGTGGACCAACTGGAAAGAATGACACTAAGGGAGTTCTTAAAGTAGTGAGGTACCCCCCCACCCCCTCTGAGTCCCACCTCGGTAATTTCTAATCAGGGTATAAGACAGGTAACAGCTAGGGTCAGGGGTAGTGGGTTTAAGCCAGATCTCAGAGATGCCAAGAATGCCCTCATTTCTTGAGATCTGTACATGAGTAAATTGGTAACTGTCTGGCAATTCGCATCATCTAGTGCTTGGGCTTGATGGTGCTGACTTACCATGCGCTGCTCTCACCAGGGCCACTGGGCAAGAAAAATCAGTATGATTAAATGGACCTTGTCAGAATGTACTCTGTCTGGCTTTGCCCTGTCACCAAAATGTTCGAGCCCTTGCTGCCTTTGCTTAGCCATATATCTAATGTTTAAAATGTTGTATGCAGTTTATTTTTATAAAGCTGTCTCTTAATAACACAGTCTATAGTTTGTGACATTTTTATAAATTTAAGGTAGGTGGCTGGGGGCTGCCTCTACCTCACCCAACCCTTCAGATGGGGGGATCACTCCATACACCTACACTTAATGCTGAGTATTGATGTTATTCTATTTCATTTGGTGTCTAGCCTGTCTCTTTTCACGTGCCACCACGATAACCAGTGGGAAGCTGCAGAATTCATGTGCCAAGGGTCCGATGGGGGGACACCACCAAACAGTTAGTTCAAGTTTTAGAAACCTTATGTTTCTTGTTGGGGTTACAGTTCTGATGGGGGAGGGTAACAGAGTGGAGAGAGAGTCTGTTTCCAGTGGGAGAAGGCATACAAGTTTAGAGACACAGGTATAGGTTTTTGCTTAAATGAAAATTATAATTCTGGATGCACCACAAGTGTTGATGTAACATTCTCTAGAGAGCAGGGTAATACCAGATTACAACCACCATATGGGTAAGGCTGATACTCTTAAAGTTAGGTCCTGGAACTTAACTAGATTCAAAATTCATATTAAGAGCTGGCCCAGATGCTGAGGGCTAAGGCCTTATTGAGCACCTTACCTCACTCCTCGACAGCGACCCAAGTTCGGAAATGAGCTCACATCACCGGGGGTCAGCTGGGGGAGGGACAGGAGTGGATGCAGCAGCTGACAGGCAGCTCTCCGCTTCTGGATTGGGAAAGCATGCTGACTCAGTTCATGGCTGCCACCAGGTAGAGGTGTAGTGGCAGTGCCAAATCCCGAAGCAAAGACATGTGTCAGTGGGGGACAGCCGAGGTTCCAGATTGCATGCGCACCTTCATGTGCATGCACTGCTCTTGTCACCTCAGCTCGATCAGGGAAAGCCAGAAATGGGAAAAGGTGACCTAAGGGCTGGTCCCACACCACACACCTCTCTGGACCTGGACCACCACCTGGGCAACTCAGGTGCTATCTGGATATGCTCTCTGAGAGGGGGAGGACAGCCCTCCCCTCCCAGCCCCACCATGGAGGGGAATCCATGGGGGGGTCTTGTGCAGAAGGCAAGCCAAGGGGAGGTGGCTGCCAGTCTGGGGGAGGTGGTGACAGAGTGGTCAGCAGTCCAAGGGATCAAAAGCTATATGGAAAAAAATATGTTAAGCAGAAAAGAGTACTGGAGAAGATCGGAGAGGCACGCAAACTGATATCATCTGTATCCAAGAATCCCATATGACAGATAGAAGAAAGGGTCCCACATGGTAAAAAACTGGTGGGGGGAGAATGGTGTAGCTCTTGTTTCACTTCCAAGGCTAGAAGAACAGCCATGTGGATCAGACTACAGTTCGCAGATGCAGTCACTAAAGTGGTCACAGATGTGGGGGTATATTCTCTTGCAAATAACGTTCAACAGTGACCTACAAATTGTGACAGGTTCTATATATGGTCCTAATATAGATAACACCGATTTTTTTTCCATTGACTATCACTACAGTGTGGGGACTTCAGGTGTGTGAAGGATACAATACTTGACTGATCCTCTCAGATAGTGATACCCATCTCCTGCAGTGCTAAATCACTGCTGGCCCTTACAGCAGAACACTCCTTAATAAACTCATGGCACCATCTATTTCCCACTGGCCAGCAGTATATTTATTACTTGCACTCGGCTACCTCATATCCCAGGCTGGATGCCATTTTAATCTCACAAAATATTATCCCATTCCCTCCACTATTCCATGCATGGGAGTATCCCAATAAGGATCATCATGACCCAGTGATGGCTAACTTTATGAATTGAGGTACACCGTCTCACAACAGGACCTGGAAATTCAGCCCCGCCCTCCTGAAAAAGGGAGCTTTCCAGAAATATATTAGAGAACAAATTGGAAACTATCTGCAGAATAATATTAGGGGTGACACATCAGCATCTATTAGCTGGGAGGCTCTAAAAGCTGTGTTGGGGGGGCATCATTTTCTATAGTAGCTTTAAAAGAAAACTAAAAAATAAGCAGTTGCAGACCTAGAGAAAAAATAGCAAGCACCGAGAAAGAGCATATGGCCTTTACAACACCAATGAGGTATCAAACCTTACTAAAACTTAAGTGGGACTATAACAGGATTAGCAGTGCAAAAATAGAAAGGGCATTGCTTCTAATTCAAGTGGGGAACTACTTTGGGGGAGATACAGGTGGTAATGGTTGGTGTGGCAACTACATAATAGAGAAGGTGCTACAAATGTGCCTCAGATAAAAGCATCTGATGGGTCTATCAAACATGGTGACAAAGAAGTAGGGGAGTGTTTTGGGAAATTTTACGAAGACCTATACAAATCAGAGTTTCAACCAACCTCAGGGAAGATTGAAGCCTTCCTCAGTAAAACCTCAATTAAGCCTATAGATGAGTCCACAAGAATATTAGCTGACTGAGCAGTTTCATAGGAAGAAATTAGGGCGACAATACCATATCTACTGGGTGGGGTATAAAGCACCTGGCCCAGTGGCTTCTCAATTGATTTTTTCAGAACTTTCTGTCAGGAGCTGAAGGAATCACTGCATGATATGATAACAGAGAGTCTTGTAAGAGGCAACATGCCCCCCCCATGTGATCCGCCACTATTACGTTCTCCCCAAACCAGGTAAAGACCCTCAACAATGTGGATCACACCACCCAATCTCCGTGCTCACTGCGGACTACAAAGTACTGACAAGGGTAATTGTTGAGCACTTTCAGAAAATCCTGCCTACCATCATACATCAAGAGCAAGCAGGGTTTGTGCAGAGAAGGCAAGAGAAGCATAATGTTAGAAGAAACTGAATGTGATATGGAGGAGGGCAGGGAGATCAGATGGGGAGAAATCCAAGGCCCTGGAAGCTGAAAAGGCATTTGACCATGTAGAGTGGGGGTACATGTTGACCAGTCTTAGAAGATACTGACTGGGAGAAAACAAGCTGGATAAAAACACTGTATAACCAACACACTGCAGAAATATTGTTTCATGGAGGGCTGACACAACCATTCCCCCTGGCAAGAGGTACAAGGCAAGGGTTTCCCCTCTTCTATTACTCTATGTGATCTCCCTTGAACCCATAGCTGATGCCATTTAAAATGAAACACAAACCGTGGGTTTAAGTGTAGGTGAAACATGTCACAAAATATCTCTATTTCCTAACAACCTGCTGATCTACCTCCAGGAATTACAAAGCTAGGTGCTATACTGACTGAGTATGGGAATATATCCAGTCATAAAATAAACTGGTCAGAAAGTAAAATATTGCCCCTGTGAGGTAGGCCTAACCTGCACAGTACTAACAACCCTCTATGTATGCAGGAGGTCAATATACTAAAACACCTAGGTATAAAACTGCCTAGCAAAATACCAATGATATATACAGAAAACTACTTGCTACTATTAAACAGAACTGTGAAATATGGGAAGGACTCCCCATCAGTCTGATAGCAGGAATCAATACTATAAAAATGTGCATGCTGTCTAGATGTCTGTACCTATTTCAAATCCTACCCATTAGGGTACCAGAAAAATGTTCCAGGTTACTAAACAGCATCATTCACAGGTTTCTGTGAGTGGTATGGGGGGGTGCATATCTGCCCAAATCAAGCGCACTGTTTTACATCTACCACTGAAACAGGGTGGTCTAACACTGCTCAGTGTTAAGCATTACTACTAGGCAGCCCAGCTCACATCTGTTGCTATCTGTGGTGGAGGTAACCCCTCTCCCCCATGGTTAACTATGGAAAAGGGAAAGATGGGGGAGGGTTGTTGTCAGGCTTACTATCACCATCTCTAACAGACATGATGCAGCTGAAATGTAGAAACTCCTATATAAAACAACTATCCTGGCTGTGGATAGGCACACACAAACATATTGTTCATCAAAAGGACATATCTCCCAACACTGCTTTGCAGACTAGCTTCAAAGCAGGAAAGGGTACATATGTGTTCCTGCACCAGGCTGTCCTGCGGCGGGCAAGGTGTGGTCTTTTCACAGTGGGAGACCTATAGTCAGGAGGAGTGCTCAAATTCCTTAGTGACCTGAGAGAGGAGTACAGTATACATCCTGGAGATCTTTTTGTGTATTTGAGGGTACGGCAGTTTCTCTCAAAAACTGAAAAACACAACTCCCCCAGTGAGGAAATTATAACCAGACTCAAGACCATTCACATCATTTTATGTTATTTTTGGGAGACTCTCCACCCCCAGTCAACAAGGCCCAATCAGACTGGAGTAAGGATCGAGGTTTAGATATGGACCCCTCCACTTAGAAAAATGCAATAAAGCATGTGCACTCTTGTTCATATTCGAGTAAACTACACGGAGTGCAGCTCAGCTACTTCTATAAAGCATATACTGTATTACCCTGGAAAAGCTCCATAAATTCAGACCTATCAATGGCCCCGCTTTCCCCAAATGCCAGGCTGAAGAAGGTGATTTCTTACACATGGCCCTGACTTGCATCAAGGTTGCTCCCTTCTAGAAGGATGTACATGTGACCATGAAAGTGGCACTGTATGAGAGACTGCCAACCTCCCACTCAGAGTTTATGCTGGGAGAAGACTTGGAGAGACCACCAGGCAAAGAGCAAGCTCAGATTATGGGTCATAGCTTTGGTGAATGCCAGGAAAACTATAGCCCAGCACTGGATCAGCAGCTCAACTCCCTTGGTCACACACTGGCTAAAGAATCTTTCACTCTGTATGAAGATTGGGTGAATTCAACTCAATGAAAATGGGCAGGAAAAACTATTCTTAAGCACATGGCAACCTCTGTCAACAGCCATTGAAAACAGTACTGTAACACTATAAAACAGAGATGTGATAACTCAGAAACGAGGCACTAGAACAACATATGATATTAGGATACTCCAAGCCTCCTTCTCAACAAGCTATGGCTATGAATAAGTACTGCTGATACTCTTCTTGGGAGGAGGAGGTAAACAACCAGAACAGCCCTCTCTTCATATCATTATACATAACTCTGTACCTTCATGTTGCCTAAATATATGGGTAGATGCCCATGGTACTATAGATTGTTGTGGTACGTTTGTCTTCATGTATCATTTGAGTACATAGGATAACAGGCAATGAATGTATTTTCCACTCTCTATATGTGTTAGAGCCCCCACAGATGTGACCCCCGTAATTCATTAAATTGTGGAGATTATATTCTCTTGTTTTTCCTGTCTTACACAATGTACTCTATTAGACTGTATGTAATTGATTGTGATTATTGTACTCCATAAGTATCTCAATAAACTTTGTTTAAAAATAAAAGTTGGTGAGGCAGTGTGATAAGACAGTAGATAGGGCCAGTGGGATGCTGTGGAGTAGAGGAAGGGGTATCAGCAGCAGAAGGAGGGAGGTGGTGTTGCCACTGTACAGATCATTGGTGAGAGCCCACCTGGAGTATTGTGTCCAGTTCTGGAGACCACATTTCAGGAAGGATATAGGCAGGGTGGCAGCTGTTTGGAGGAGGGCAACTAAAACGGTGTAGGGGCTGCATCAGAAGCCCTATAAGGGGAGACTGAGAGACCTCAATATATACACCCTGGAAGGGGGGACAAGAAAAAGACCTACAAATATCTCACAAGGTTAAACAAGGTACAGGATGGGAGTATTTTTCAGAGGAAAAGATGAACAAGAACAAGGGGACATGCAATGAAGCAGGAAAGAGGAACATTTAGGAGAGAGATAAGGAAGTACTTCTTCAGTGAAAGAGCAGTGGATGCCAGGAACAGTCTACCAGTGGAGGTAGTGGGGGCGAAAACATTGGTGGGCTTCAAGCATGCATGTGATAGGTACAAGGGAATCTTAGCCGGGAAGAGGGGGTGGAGGAGGAAGCTGCAAATTAAATAGGGTCTATGGCAGTGACACTCTGTCTCGAATGGCTCAGGAGCCACAGCAGCAGTCAGCATTAGCCAAGGAGCCACAATATACACCTCCTAGTAAATTCTGACAAACCCACTCCAGTGTAAAAGAAAACTATTTCATTTACTAAACATTAGTTAATATTTGTACAGTCTGACAGGCTACAGCTTGCAAGAAAATGTGCAATAAACTTTGCAAATAATGCTTACTGGTGTACAATGCAGTGGTATTATGGTGCATCCCGGTTGGTTAGTACCGTACAGTGCAGGAACTATTTGTACCACTTACTGGAAAGAGCTGCAGGTGATAAGTTGAAGAGCAATCTGAGGTTCTAGAGCCACGGTCTGAGGATCACTGGTCTACGGTGACAGTAGAGGAAGGGACAAATCAGCAGACTATGTGGGCCAAGTGGTCCTTATCCATCAACAAATTCTATGTTTCTGTTTCCCTCTCTTTTACTTGGTACATCTCCCTATCTCCCTCCGAGTTTCATTATACATCCTGAATGCCACCTTTTTTCCTTCACCACCTTGTAACAATGTAACTGAATGAATTGTCACTGGAAATGAGCATCTTGCTTATATAACTTGTTATCCTCCTGCTTATTTTATTAAACAAAATTTTGATCCCTTCGTTGAACATAGAATCAGCTGTGAAGAGAAGACATTTTTACTGCACAAGCAAGATGCAGCTGGTAGCCAAACAAGCTGAAAAAAACAACAGTGTTTTGTGCAGTGATTTTATTAATGTTTTTGTTCTATAGAGCTTTTTTGTGCTCCAGGAGCTGGTTCTTCAGCCCCTACCCCCCTCCTCGACCAGCCACTATCTCCCCCAAGGTATTACCTACCTTTTTCCCCCATGGCATGGCCAGGGCAAGGAGGTACCTCCTCCCCACCCCCTGAGGCCAGATCCAGTCAGTAGGGCCTGGGGCAATGGCATGGGTCAAGTCAGGTGAGCAGGGCTCCCTTGATGCACAACCCTCCCCTTTTCCCATTTTCTGGTCCCCACACCCAAGGACAGTACACATGTAGTGATGTGGGCACGTGATGTGAAGACACCGAATGTACTCGAGCATCTACGACCGGCTCTTAGAGAAGCAGCTGCCTGTCATGTCATCCAGCCTCCACTGGGTAACAGTCAATCAGTGTCATGAGCTGTTCCCCCTCGATGAAGGAGGACAGCCATCTACAGACACTCACTCCTGTTTCCTCTGACCAGTCCTTAAGTGATCCTGGTCCATTCCCAAAGCCAGATCACCTGGTATAGCAGGAGGGAAGGCACCCCGCACCTCAGCCCTCCATGCCACCAGGCCAGCCTCTTCTGCAGTGATGTTAATTGCAAATCAGTACAGGAAAAGACATTCTGAAGAATATTGTAGCCTTGCATCAAAAATGGATACTAGCACCAGTGGTTGTTATGGTAGCCTGGGCAAGGATGGCACTAAGCTCTGACACTACAGTGATCCCCAGTGGAGAGCCAGAGATCTTGATCTTCTTATCCTAGAGACAGCTGCGAGAACGCAGGCTTCCTTCAGAAGGTTACACAGCATGGTGAGAGTTAGGAGTCATCATATGAGAAACCCTATCTCCATGAGGTTGCTGGCACTCTAGGCCCCACAGCACAGTGACCCTGCTGAGAGGACATTAGGGTAGCACCTGATGTAGATGGGAGGTCACTGGAAATAAGCTTCAACCTGAAATTTCAGTGGATGTCACTTTTTTTTAAGATTTTTTTTCTGTCTGTGAATTTTTAGTGCTAGTGAAAGAAGCATAGAAACATAGAAATTGTCCACAGATAAGGACTGCTTGGCCCATCTAGTCTACCCATTTTCCCTACCTACCTACCATAATACTGTGGACCCAACCTGATCTCTGGCTTTACCCTCTCTTTCCCAGCCTCTAAAGTTCCTTTATGCCTGTCCCATGCATTTTTGAAAGGTGCTGGATTGACAGCACTGGAATCAGAAGTCCTCTGCTTATCCACATAACAAGTACAGCATGGGGATCACAGTGCAAGCTTTCCCATATTGCCACACCAATGTTCCACAGCCCTACCACAGAGGGATTACTATAAAGGTGAGAGGGTAGTTTAGACTCCATGCCCATTCAGTTCTTGCCTCTCATGTGAGACAAACTACAAGGGTGCCATTTATTACCAACTGTGTTGGTCATTTTGTGATGTGAACACCTGCCTACTGGGAACTGGACTGAGACCACAACAACTTTATTTCACATAGGCCACCGAACAGCCCTTAGGTGATAATGGCTTTCACCCACTACTGACCTGTGCCAGATTTGAACCAGTGATCTAGAAGTGAAAGGCTTCTTAACCCTCTACCTATCCACTTAGCCATCCAGTTCCCCTGGAAGGGTGCAGCATGCCAGGACCCTCTCCAGTAGCAGGAGCAGAGAAGATAGACCCTCATCTAGTACTGGATCTTCTGCTGATTTGGACAGTCATGATCCTGCACTATTGGACCTGGGTGAAGAAAGTCTGCTCCAAATGCATCTCTAGAGTGATTATGACACTGGTATTCATGACGATGCAGGCAGGTAAGCCTCAGTTCCTTCTACTCAAGTCTCCCTGGATGTGTACTCACGGTGGTCCCTGAACTTCCATTTCCCTTTTGATTGGCTTTCCAGTATTTCTGCATCTCAGACGTCCACTGTACATGCTTCAAATGGGTTTTACAAAGGACATGTTTATTAATCTTGCCTGCTTTTTAATTTAGTTATACTGAGTCGGGACATGAAGGGAGGAGCGAAGCATTTGTGTTACCAGCAGCCGGTAGTAAACCTTGGAGGACGTGAGTTTGCCTTAACGCAAGCTGAATGGTTTTGTTAACAAGAGGGGATGTGGGTGAGGGAAAGTGAGAAGTTTGAAGAAGATGGGGGAGATATTTTGCTGTCACAATATACTGGTCAGCTCAACCAAGAGGGTCTGCGCAGTGATCATTCCCTTCTCTTTCCCCCTTGGGGGAACTGCTGGCTGGCAAGCTTTATTCTCTGTTTTAATCGATGTCACCTTAGGTGGCTACTGTATCAAGGAACTGGTGCATCTGTATAATCAGGTGTATCAGATAGCTATCACTAGTAAGTTCCTGCTCCTCCTTTCTTCTCTCTGCTTATTGTAGCGCCCCCCCCCCTTTACTCTCTTAACCTCGCTGATTAAGATGTTCTTAAGCTTATGGTGCACACTGACAATGTTGTTGGGGGATGTTCATTCTCCGCATGACCCTATTTGTGGCAATTGGAAATAAATAATTCGGCAATGTGCCAATTACCCAGTGCCTGCATCTTGATGCTAATGTTGGGATCCGACAGTAACAAGCAAGCTAATGAATATCAGCTGTCACCTTCCAAGGAAGGACTAATAGCATGTTCTAAGCCCTCTTGCTAGAGGGCAGTACATTTCCCTGATTTATTCTAAGGACCCACAGAACAAGATGGTATGTTGTCCTCCTGACAACGGAAGTAAACAGTGGTGCTCGGATGGCATATACTGAAGTGTGTACATAAACATTTAAGTGGAGCTATTTGATGGTTTCATCTTGAGTCACTCCCACCACATTGTTATTTCTGAGTAGCTACTTTTCCCTTCTACTCACACTCCCCACTTGCAAACTTATAAGCTTTTTCTTCTTTACTGTCTCATGTTTTCCCTTTAACTTGTTTTTCTTGATCTGCTCTAGATAATAAGTGGCTTCTTTTATATCCTGATTAATGCAGAAGTACAAATTTGCGGTAACAGACTCACTCAAACCTCTGACTGCTGTTACTTTTTTGGTCTGTGTTCTCGCTGGCGCATTGGTAACTACCAGCGCAACAGCCTCCTAGCCAAGTACATCAGAGTGTCTTTGGTCGTTTACCACCCCACCCAGGCTTAATGCTACATTTGACCTGTTTATATTGTTCATAGTGTAGAAGGTATTATTTAAAGCTTTCTCATCAGTTGCTTTTTACGTAGTAGGTAAGTTGTAATTAGAGATGCAGTGAATTTATATTCTGCCGGTGAAGTGGTGGCAAAGTGGCTGATTTCGCCACATGGAGTATCCGTGAAATTTCCATGCCTTAGGCGAAATTTCACCTCCCGTAGGTGAAATCCTGCCTTCTGCAGTGAAATTTTGCTGTTTCACAGGTGAAATTTTGCCATTCCGCGAGCATAATTTCACCACTCCGCCAGGCGAAATTTCGCATTTCGCTCTGTAAAATGGGTGGAATTCATGGATTGCTCCACATAGTGAATTTTTCTCACTTCGTCTACCACTAGTTGTAATTACCAACCACCACCCCTTTTTTTTCTTTTTATTTACCTATAACTCTCTATACTTTAGGCCCTGAGTTACTGTGTGCATCAGGTCTTAACTGCAGCTAATTCATAGATTGTGATAAATACATATTTTTTTAATATCCCTGGTAAACCCCCCACTATGTCTATTACTGATCTCTGCATGCTTCCTGGAATGTGAATGGCCTAGGTACCCTTATTAAAAGGAAGAAAGTGCTTAGCTGTTTATAAAAAGAAAAAGTTGACATAGCCCTTCTACAAGACATGCACCTTTTACCTGGGGAGGCAGCTAAGCCGGCTAGGGCATGGGTGGGTCAAACTGAGTTTAGCTGCTTGTCCTCTAAAAAAAGAGGCACTTAAATTTTAATCCAAAAAGGGATTCCCTTTTTCAAGAAAAGTCACATAGTGGACCCAGAGGGATGCTTTCAGTTCCTGGAGGGCACACTGCATGGAAGGCAAGTAGTTATATATAATATCTATGCCCCCAGTAGGGATCAGAGTCAGTTCTTTGATGAGGATGCAGTCCAGCTAAGCTCTTATCTCAATGCAGACATTATATGTGGGGGAGATTTCAATGACGTGCTCCACCCTTTCCTGGACAGGGCTAACACTAACACCCAGTACATGATTACGAGTCCTAGAAGAGCCTTGGTCAACTTAAAACAGGACTTGGGCCTAGTAGATACATGGAGAACCCTACACCCTGACAGGAGGGATTATTCCTTTTTTCTGCTAGACATTCCTCATATAGTAGGATAGACTACTTACTGGTGTCTAAGGGTTTAAGTTTTTCTTTGACCTCGGCAGACAGAGTAGTTTGATCTCAGATCATGGTATGGTTACTATGCATATTAACATTAATAGTGACTACAGTGCAGATAGGCACTGGAAGTTTAATACCTCTCTTGCAGGACACTAACTTTCAGAAATATTTAGAGGGGGCGATCTCAGAATATTTCAAGATGAATGATGATGGTCAAACCTCCTATTCACCTCTATGGGGTGCCTTTAAGGCTTTCCTTAGAGGGAGAATAATTTCATTTGCAACAAATAAGAAAAGGACAGCACTCAAAGAACTAGTGGGAAAAGAGCAGAACTTAGAGAATTGGAAATAAAGTTTAAACAGGGGAAAAACATGTCCCAGTCCATGCTTCATGAGATTATGGCTCTCAAGTTTGAAATTGACAAAGTATACACTGCTAAGGCTGAGTTTGCTTTGACAGTAACTAAGCAGAAGTTCTGGGAATCAGGCGAGAAGTCTGGCAAGTTACTGGCTTATAGACTAAAAAAAAGTAACCAAAATCTGATTGCTGGGTGAAGGATAAACAGGATAGTGTTATGGTGGCAAAATATGATATTAACAAAGTCTTCTCAGAATTTTATGAGGACAGGAGCTATATACAAGCTCGACCTCAGCAGAGAATGAACTGCTATCTGAACTTTTGGTTTCTGCCAAACTGCCGCCTTTATCAGATGAAAATAAGAAAGCACTGGACAGACCTATAATGATAGAAGAAATAATTCAAGTCATAAGAGATTCTCCCAGTAATAAGGCTCCAGGGTCAGATGGTATACCTGGTGAACTTTACAAAGCCATGGGCCCCCTTGTTCCAAAATATCTGTGTAAAATGTATACAGAAGCTTTGCATGAAAAGAAATTGCCCGCAGTCTCTTAACAGAGCTTATATCACTCTGATACATAAGAAAGGGAAAGATCCCTTACATTGTGAGAGCTACAGACCAATATCATTGTTAAATGGAGACTACAAGATTCTAATTAAAGCCTTATCAGTCAGAATTCGAAACAAGGTGGATCTAATGATAGGTCAGGAACAGGTGGGTTTTGTTCAAAACAGGTCAGATATACGGAACGTTAGGCATCTCCTTAATGTGATTTACTCGGCTCAGGTATCAAAAAAGGATTTAACTGTCTTATCTATAGATTTATTTAAGGCCTTTGATACCCTAGAGTGGGAATATTTATTTAAGGTACTTGAGACATACAATATGGGGATTGATTTCACACAATGGATTAGAACACTATATAGTGCTCCTTCTCCTGAAGTTATAACAAATGGGAAAATTTCCTCCTCTTTCAGACTGTTTAGGGGGACAAAGCAAGGGTGTTCATTATCCCTGTATTTGTTCATACTGGCATTTGAGCCTCTCATTAAAAACATCCAGGCACGTGCAGGTATTCAGGGCTTCAAAACAGGTGGCATATCCAACAAGACTTTTGCATATGTGATTGATTTGCTGTTCACACTATCTCATTTTGAGAATGCTCTCAGAGAGCTTAAATACATGCTACTCAGGTTTTCTAACATTTCAGGCCTTTCTGTTAACTGGAAAAAGACCCAAGCATTGCAAGTGGTTGATGGGGGAGGACATGGTGGGGGTGACAGGTTTTTGGAAAAAGAGTGCTGGAAGAATGATTTAATTCTCTATCTGAGGCTGAAGATCCCCAGTAACGTACATACTTCAGGTGACATTAATTTAGACCCACTTTTGAAAGACGTAATTAGTGATTTGGGGAAATGGGCGATCCTATCCTTGTCCCTCTGGGGAAAGATTAACTCAACCAAAATGATGGTTGCCCGAAGCTCTTTTACCTCTTCCAGAATATCCCGATACTATTTGGTGCCTACAAATTTAAGAAAATGATGTCTTTGATTAAAAGTTTCTTATGGGGCTCTAAATCTCCAAGAATTTCTATGTCCAAGCTTAGGTCGCACTGGTCCCAAGGGGACTTTGGACTACCCTGGTGGGAAGTGCATCAGCTGTCTTTCTTGATCAAACGGTCTGTTTTTTATGTTTTGCACCTGTCCACTGTTTTGCCTCTATGGTTTAAGGTGGAACATCAGCTATGCAAACTTGATAAACCCCTCAGACCTATTATTTAAATCTAGAATAAACATTAGCACAGCAAATCCCTGTATTCTCAGTTCTATTAAATCTATTAAGATGATCCAGTCCAAATTCTCCTTTGAAAACTTACCCTCAAACCTAGAAGGTGTAGGCACAATAGTGGCCATAAGCCACCAGACCCTGCAAAAGTGTAAAAAGGATGATTCACCTTGAATCTGAGCTGCCTTAATGCACCTTAAAAGAACTGGTCATAAAAACATTTTCTTTTAAACCAAGCAGACCTGCAAATGCTTAACCTTTGTATACGGAATTCATCTCAACACCCAGGAAGCATGAAACAATTTACATTGAACAATATGTTGTAAGCTTGCTGGATTCAAGAACATTCAAAATACCAACCAAATAAATTAATTAGATTCAGACATTGTGCAAGGAGACAACAGCTCCCAAAGTACATTGAAATCGGGACCCAGCAATTCTTAAGTTCACTGAGTCATACTATAAGAAGGGGCCTCACCTCTGAAACCGTACAGCTGAAGAACTGGGTCCTTGAAACAGGTAACTAATGGCTACCAACTACCCTAGCACTATAAGACCACAAAGAGATAATCTTCCATTACCTCATTTTGAGCCTACTCAGTGAAAGGTCTTGTGGTTACAAGTCTATTAATTGTCACCTCATGGAAAAAAGTTCACCAGAACAACAGAAAAACTGCTGACAGAATGTCTGATAAGTACTGATACCTCTACACGTATGCTATAGACTTCTGAACCAGATAAGCCTTTGTCCAAATATGGTGATATAATTTCAAGGCCTCATGATATTTTGGGGGAAGAATGAAATATTATGACACTTCTGAAAGAATTATTTGGCTTTTATAAGACATCTCCCAAGACCAACAATTCATATTACCTACTAACTTGACCTGAATCTGTGTTTCATCGCTGGAAGAGATCTCACATCTATACTACTGCTACTGACTTTAAAACTATCACTCTGCTAAAACTCTGAAGACTTTGACTTCTGCCAGCAGTAAGAAACATTGAAATTGAACTAACTTGATTTCATTTGCAAAGCCTTGAGGAGAAAAGAATCCAAAGAACCAGGAAGAAATCTTCTTCATACAGCTCTCCAATATACCTCAATTCTCCAGACATCAGGGAGATACAGAGACTCTTTGTCAAAGGACTAGTTGAGTATAAACTTTGATTTAAGGTGCCTAAAAATGTGTCTTTGAAGAATCCAGGTTCCATAATAGATACATATATATATATATGTATATATACACACACATAGATATATACTTAAGTGAAATATTGTTTTAAATGTTAGCCAAGATTATTAGTACCAAGGAATGGTGTACTGGTTAGTCCAGGCTATCCTAGAGAGAATACTGCCTTAAAGTGCTTCCAGATAGGGATTACTAGGTCTGATATGTACATAGTAAAGATTGTGTGATGATTTAAAGTGTACAAACTATGACAACGGTCTAAATAAGGTTTTCTAGAACTGTCTTGTACTGTTCAGGTGTTAGAAATATGTTAAATGTTAACTGTGTTTTCAAATAAACAGCTTCTAATGCATTGCATGTCCTAGTGACATTTGTCATCTCAGGAATTAACCGCAAAAAGAAAAGTAGGCACAATTTACTGTATGCCTTTCCTTAAAACAGCCACATAATTAAATGAATAGTAATTGTGCTTACAGAAATATTGTCCCTGTTGACGTGGGCCTGAGATTTATGCTAATCATAGCTGTGGCAGACTACCTTGGCATGAAGTATGAATAAAATATTCTTAAGATTGTACTAAAAAGATAAATGTTTTTTTTTTCAACAGAACAAAAAAAAAGAGAAAGAGAAAAACACTTTCTCTGCTTTTAAAAGTCTGACAGTCAAGGCAAAATAATAATTTCTTTGCCTCCACATACAGCTGAAAGACGTTTTGGAAAATAAGGGAAGTAATTTTGTGACCACAGACTGTTATCAGAAAACAACAGGTTTTGAAAGGTTTAAAGGCACAGTATGTTTGTAGTGCTCTGCTTTATAAAAATACTAAAAACACATTTTTTCATCAGGGTTTTTCCCAGGGGATCAAGAGGACTCTCCTCCAATACTCACTCCCATGGGTAGCCCTTAAAGGGAGGAGATTAAAGATAATCTCCCAGAGCTAGAGATTTCCTTTGAAGATCCGGGGAGACCCTTTCTGAGGTTCAGAGAGAAATAAGTGCTTTTTTTCATGAGGCAATCCTCAAACAGAAAATCCCCCTACAGAGTATCCCTGCTAAAGAGTTACAATGTGAGGAGCTGGACACTCACTTAAGCTCACTTTTGGCTGAAGCCAAGACTAGATCCAAGAAAAAAAATCTGAATCCACATTGAGAGGATACACTTTATATCTCCAACATAAAACCTGCCATCAAACAGCCCAAAGCAGGCTACATACACTAGGGGGCTTAGTTTTTGACTTGACCAATGCAAGCAGGATGAGACTACCAAAATTCAGGCTTTGGAACTGGAATTACAGTCAGAGAAGGCTAAATATTTGGGCATTCTTAAAATCAATGAAGCAGACAGAAATGATTTAAAATCAATTAGCCAAAGGTTGACAGAAGAAGTTGGGGATGTGAAACAGCAAATTATCCCTGGGCCTAGTGAAGTGAGGGACCTGCAACAGCAAATTAGTTCTTTAAAAGATGAAAACATTGGATTAAAAGCAGAAAAATCTGAGTGTCAGGAGAAATTAGCAGAGGCTGTAATCCAAATGAAAGCAGCTCAAGACACAGCCCTAAAAAACAGAAGAACAGGTAGGTGCAGTCCATCAGGAGACAGAGTGGCTGCACAAAACATTTACTGAGTCCCTTGATGCTACTGGTCAACAGCTGGGGTCCCTACAACCAGCTGTGCCCTTGCCACCTCCTGTCCAAGAAACCCCCCTGAAGCCAGTGGCAGAGGACCTTGCAGTCAAGAGCCAGGATTTAACTAAAGAAATTCAAGACTTAAAATTGGGGGGGGGGGGCACAACTCTCAAATGTCCCTCAGGCCTCTGGTAGACAAAACAGTTCCCCTGCAGGGACAAGCCAACCCCTGCCTGGTCCTACCACATCTGGCCCCACTACCTCTAGCCCCACATCTCCGTACTGACCAGACTCAAAACAACTAATCAGGGTTATAAAGACAAGCTTTGACCCCAAGACCTCTGTCTTAGAGGTAGAAGATTATCTTTTTGATTTGAAATCGCAATTGGAGTACTTTGGGATCAATAACCCTGAAGATCGGTTATGGGTCTTAAGGTTTTCTGTTGCATCAGAAGTTCGAGCCTGGATGGTTAGGCAAAAACCTGAAATCAAAACTGATTTTGATAAGATGTGCCCAGCCCAGATTAAAGAGTATACCACTTATCGAAGTCCTATAGCAGCTTTTAAAGAGACATGCCAAAAGACTCTAGCCTCAAAAGATTTTCACAAAGTGCTGAGTAGAATATTTTTCTCAGAAGGGGAGGAGAAAGACCCAGGTCTGTTTTCTCACCTAAAAGAAGCCTTTGTAAAATGCCTTCACCCCTCTGTTAGGACATTAGTCCAGCCATGGGTAGAACCATATACTCCCATGAATGATATCACAGAGTGGGCCCAAAGAATGTTTATAACTGTTAACTCAGATGCAGGTAAGAAATCTACCACAGATTCTCAAAATAAGCTTTTTGTCATTACTAGTGATCAGACCTCTCTCCAAATGGAAGGAAAACAATTGCCTCAAAACAAACAGGAGACCACTTCCAGCCTTCCTAGGGATAATAAAAAATTCCCAAATCAAGGGAGGGACAGTTGGAACCCTAGATCACATAGCCCCCATAATCCAAACAAAAGGGGGTTAGAGGCTTCCAGACAGCAGCCAGATGCCTGGAACGAGCAACTCTGGCCTAACCAAGACAAAGATACTAACAGCTATGCCATTGACCAGCTAAGAAGACAAATCTGGCAATTAAGAGAAGAAATTCATAAATACACTCCCAAGGCTCCATACTGGCACCATGCACCAAACCCTAATGCCACTCCGCATACCCCTAGGAGTGCCTATTCCAATGGCTGCCCACCAGCACCAGATCCACTCTCCTCTCCTACCTTACATGGTTGGGGGGGGACAACTTTAGGCCAGTCCATACAATGTAATTGAAGCAAATGTTAAAGCATGTAAATACATTTTTGGTTAACCGAAAAGGCCCAAAGATGGTTTTAAAAGTATATGCTTTACATCAAAAGAGACATGAAAAATATTTTACTTTAGTTAAAAAAACTGTCATTGTATTTCCTAAAGCTCCTGACATATCTACTAGAATAGAGAAATCTTCCTCCCTATTCTTTTCTAGTTTAAGAGCACTGGGAACTGCTTTTGGACTAAGCATGAACACCATGAATTCAGTTAAGATTTCCAAAATAAAGGATAGAGTTAAAGAACTGTGCAAAGATATGGGTAACATTAAGGCACAACTCACTACACAGCAAAAGCTTCTACCAGACATAGAAAAAACTGTTGGAGATACCGTAGTTATGGTTAACCTTCATACAAGCCTTCTCAATAATACCATGCAAAAACTCCATAACCTAGCTCAAACTGTGGGTGAAGATCTCATTACTACTCAGCAGATATGATCAATTGTACAATAATTGTTAACAGAAGTAAATAGTGGCATAGGAGATTTAATGTTATTTAGTTCCCCCAGAATTGATGACTGAAATTTTGAGTGTAGCCACCTCAGAGAAGATAGAGCCACTACATGTGAGTATCGCTTACAGTCTTGGAAGCGCTATTCCTGTTCACATCGATTTAGAAGAGATGACCATGTTTTTTTATATTAAATGTTCCCTTAGTAGAACAACAAAATGTCTACAGAATAAGGACCATTCTTAATGTGGGTACCTGGCAAGGAGATACTTACGCAAAAATTAAAACACTCCAACTATAGTGGTATACCATGAACTTAATCCAGATTAATATTTAGTCCCAAACTTACAGATGTATCAAACTATTAAAGAACAGCATTGGCTGTGTCCCGATAAACTTTTTCTAAAATATATCACCAAGGTCCTTTGTGGCCTTAGCAACACCAATGACCCAGAAAGTTGTAAGGTCACCTTGAACTGTGCAGGTGAGCAAAGAAACAAAGAAAACACATGCTGAAATCACAGGAGCTCAATGTTTAGTTAGCACCAGTTTCACAGAAGTCACTGTTACTTTTAACAGACATGGTACTACCACTCAGCTTACTTTACCCAGCAAGGTAGTACTCATCTCTGTTCCTGCAGGGCACATATCTGTTTTGGACATGTCACCTTGTATCCCGTTGATCCAGTATCCCATGAAATGGAAATTACTCCCATTTCTGCATTCCGAGGTCATGAGCTTTCTTTACCCAATGACCTTGAGTGCCTTTTAGATGCCAAAGACCTTCATGAAATTGAGATCACTGTCTCTGAGACTGACCTGATTATCTCTGATAAACAGTTCAGTCCCGCTGATAAGGAACGAATTTACATACCAGTACAGTGGCCTCTCATTATCGCATTCCTTTGTGTCTTGAATATCACCACAGTTCCTGCTTTCCTGTGAATGTTATATTCCACCTGCAAGCAACTCCATGCTAATCACGTGAGAATACAAGGCTTGTATAACCATGCTTTGGGAATCGAAATGAGACCTTGCATCCCACTTAGACCTATTAGTGATTGACCCAACTCTCCAGCATTAATCCTAACAAATGAAGAGGAACAACATGCCAATATGGAAACCCTTAGAGAAACACCGTAACCCTATAATCCAGATAACCCAACTTTAGAGAAATAGGAAAGGAGTGAAATGCTCCCTGAAAGAAATTGCTACGGCATAGCTTAAGAAACAACAAAAGCAAGGCTTAAATCTTGAAGAGCTCATTTTAGTATGTTTAGTTAAAGTAAACATGGCCGGCAGTGCTTGCTTGCACCCCTGTAGGCCATGTAGGAATTGTGACATTTATTTGCATTAATGACTTTGATATAATTAGTAGTAGTCTTTCTATATACTGAATTGATAATGTTCATTAAGTACAGCTTAATAGAAATATATCTTAGTATTTCCAGATATTTGCTTAGAAAA
The DNA here is from genome assembly GCA_016271365.2 of Neoceratodus forsteri. Taxonomy (NCBI): domain Eukaryota; kingdom Metazoa; phylum Chordata; order Ceratodontiformes; family Ceratodontidae; genus Neoceratodus; species Neoceratodus forsteri. The sequence continues at coordinate 34,416,355 of CM057459.1, forward strand.
TACATTTTAGCTTATCTGAAATAGTTGCTTAGGACAGATACTTTAGATTTCATCTTAAGACTTTGATTTATACAGTAACAGTTTTATAGAGTTAAAAATAATGAAACCATGATTCTCATAAGCTCACATTATTGCACTTTGACAGGTCCTTACGTGCCACTTCCTTTTTCGACACACCAGCACTATGGTGGCACTGTCTCACAAAAGGGAAGGGGGATTGGAGGCACAACAGCGGCCATAAGCCACCAGACCATGCCAAAGTGTAAAAAGGATGATTCACCTTGAATCTTAGCTACCTTAATGCACCTTAAAAGAACTGGTCATACAAACATTTTCTTTTAAACCAAGAAGACCTGCAAATGCTTAACCTTGGTATATAGAATTCAGCTCAACACCCAGAAAGCATTAAACAATCTACATTGAACAATCTGTTGTAAGTTTGCTGGCTTCAAGGACATTCAAATACCAACCAAATAAATTCATTAGATTCAGACATTGTGCAAGGAGACAACAGCTCCAAAAGTACTTTGAAATCAGGACCCAGTATTTCTTAAGGTCACTGAGTCATTCCATAAGAAGGGGCTTCACCTCTGAAACCATACAGCTGAGGAACTGGATCCTTGAAACAGGGAACTACCTGCTACCAACCAGCTTAGCACTATAAGACCACAATGAGATAGTCTTCCGTTACCACATTTTGAACCTGCGCAGTGGAAGGTCCTGTGGTTACAAGTCTATTAATTGACACCTCATGGACAAAAGTTCACCAGGACAACAGACAAATTGTTGACAGAATGTCTAGTAAGTATTAATACTTCTACAAGTATACTATAGACTTTTAAACCAGATAAGCCTTTTCTCCAGATATGGTTATATCATTCCAAGACCTCATAATACTTTTGGGGAATAATGAAATCTTATGACTCTTCTGAAAGAATTATTTGGCTTTTAAAAAAGACGTCTCCCAAAACCAACAATTCATATTACCTACTAGCTTGACCTGAATCTGTGTTTCATCGCTGGAAGAGATCTCACATCTACGCTATTGCTACTGATTTTAAAACTATCACTCTGCTAAAACTCTGAAGACTTTTGGCTTCTGCCAGAAGTGAGAAACACTGAAATTAAGCTGACTCTGTCATTTCATTTGCAAAGCCTTGAGGAGAAAAAAATCCAAAGAACCAAGAAGAAATCTTCTTCATACAACTCTCCAAGGTACATCAAATCTCCAGATGCCAGAGAGATACACAGACTCTTTGCCAAAGGACTAGTCAAGTATAAACTTTGATTTAAGGTGCCTAAAAATGTGTCTCTGAAGAATCCTGATTACATTTTATATATTTATATATATATACTGCAGTGAAATATTGTTTTAAATGTTAGTCAAGATTATTAGTACCAAGGAATTGTGTACTGGGGATAGTCCAGGCTACTGTAGAGAGAATACTACCTTAAAGTGCCTCCAATAAGGAGTACTAGGTCTTATATGTAAGTAGTAAAGATTGTGTAATGATTTAAAATGCACAAATTAAGACAATGGTCTAAATAAGGTTTTCTAGAAATGTATTTTACTGTTTAAGTGTTAGAAATATGTTAAATGTTAACCGTCTGTTGAAATAAACAGCTTTTAATCGCACTGCATGTCTGAGTGAAATCTGCCATCTCAGGAATTAACCACACAAAAATAAAACACAAGTAGGCACAATTTAATGTACACCTTTCCTTAAAACAGCCACAGAATTAAACTGAGTAATAGTAATTGTGCTTACAAAGGCCTTTGGTTTAACCCTAATATACAGTTGGGAGGTAAAACCCTTTCATTCCCAGAATGGTTCAGACCTGGTATCTCTAATGTGGGAGACATGACTGACCTTGACACTAATGTTTTAAAGTTCTTTTAAGACTTGAGTCAGGAGTACAACCTTCCAAAATGTTACTTTGTATCATACTTACAGATTAGAAAGGCCTTAAGAGACACAATTCTAGGCTCTAACATGGAACTACCGAACATAGGCATGGAATGGAACCTGGTGTGTAGAGTGGTTGTTTCAAAGGGGGGGGGGTATCTAAACTATATAAGTTGTTGTCTGATAGTGCTGAAAGTCTGGTATTTAATGAGACCTTAAAATTTAAATGGGAGTCTTCACTGGGTTTAAGTATCCCTGCAGATGATTGGGCCCTCATATGGAAGAATGCATACCAGGCATGTAAGGAGGTTCAGGGAAGAACAATTCAGTTTAAAATCTTGCATATGTATTACTACTCCCCAGAGAGGCTGGAAAAATGGAGTACTTTCCAGTGGGTAACTGCTGGAAGTGCAATGAACCTCATACTGACCTTCTGCACATGTTATGGAGTTGCCCTCAGGTGTTCAAGCTATGGGAGCAAGTTCATTAGATCTGTAAGACTGTTACTGGATCAATGATCCTGTTGTCTCCTTTGACTTTTATATTGGGAATGTTTGCCCAGCTGCAATCCCTTCCTAAGAGGCAGATCAATTGGGTCCTTTCAGCCTCCCTGGATCTCAGGAGATTAGTATTATCATACTGGAAGTTACAATCGGCACACTCCTTGCTTGAGTTGTTTAATAAAGGAATAATGCATGACAGGGTGAGTGTCGTGCTGGGATAATGCCACACCTGGGTGTTGGGAGTGGTCAAGAGGTCGAGTGCGTCCAATGCCCCAGGCGTGGCATTATCCCAAACGACACACACCCTGGAGTGCATTATTCCTATTATACAATGGCTTGTTGTTATACAGAATAAAATAAATCATTTTAAAGATGTTTTTGTGTGGAAAAATATATTTTGTTTTTTAAGAGAAGATGAAACAATCAAGCCCATCATCAAGCAGAGCATCATCTACATGGGTTCACAGTGCTGAGACTAGACCCGTGGCGACGTGCTGTGATGACGCCATGGGTCCAGCCCCAAAGTGACCAATCACAGTCCAAGACTCTTTCTTGCCATTGTATAATAATATGTCTGCCTTGGCACAAAATGAGAGAATCTGTCATATGCTGCATGACCAGACACCTAAGTTTATTGAAACTTGGTCAGCCTTTCTAGAACTGAAATATTGACATTACTATTCAGTTTACTTTTCAATTCACATCTATGGTTGTACAGGTTTTCCTTACAGTTTAATTAAGTTTCTTGGCTCATAGCCTTCTGTATTAAGCAAAGCAAAGCAAACTTTATTTATAAAAGGCGCCTTTCCGAAACCAAGGCGCCTGTACATAACATAATAAAATCAATAAATAATTAAAACAATATTAAAATTAACCTAGGGCAACTATCACTGGAAACAGGGGAGGTACCCAAAGACTGGAGAATAGCAGATGTAGTCCCCTTATACAAAAGTGGAAACAGAGAGGAAGCGGGGAACTACAGACCAGTCAGCCTCACCTCAGTAGTGGGGAAGATCATGGAAGCACTACTGAAGGAGAGGTTGGTGGAACATCTGGTTGTCAATGGACTACAGGACCCAAGGCAGCATTGTTTCACCAGGGGGAGGTCATGTCAGACCAACCTCATTGAATTTTTTGACTGGGTGACTAGGGAGGTGGATCAGGGGAGGGCAGTGGACATGGCCTATCTGGACTTTAGCAAGGCCTTTGACACTGTGCCACATAGAAGACTATTGCACAAACTAGGGAATATGGGTGTGGGCAGGACAGTAGTGTGGTGGGTAGGTAACTAGCTGAGTGGCAGGACACAGAGGGTGGAGGTAAATGGCTGTCACTCCACAGAGGGAAGAGTGACCAGTGGGGTACCACAGGGATCAGTGCTGGGACCGGTCCTATTCAATATCTTCATCAGTGACATTGCACAAGACCTAGAAGGCAGAATTTCACTGTTTGCTGATGACACAAAGCTCCGTAACAGAGTAGACACACCAGAGGGTGTAGACAGAATGAGAAGGGACCTGCAGAAACTTGAAGAATGGTCAGGGTTTGGCAGTTGAAATTCAATGCAAGGAAGTGCAAGATAATGCATATGGGGCACAAAAACCCTGGCACAATATATCAGTTGGGGGGTGAGGATATAGCATGTACCAAGCAGGAAAGTGATCTTGGGGTTATCATCTTTGATGACCTCAAGGTAGGGAAACAGTGCGACAAGGCAGCAGGCAAATCAAATAGGATGCTGGGATGCATAGGCAGGGGCATCACCAGCAGGAAAAGGGAGGTCACAATTCCACTATACAAGACACTAGTGAGGCCCCACCTGGAGTACACTGTACAGTTCTGGAGACCTTACTTACATAAGGACATAGACAGGGTGGAGAAGGTTCAGAGGAGGGCAACAAAGATGGTGCATGGATTGCATCACAAGTCCTATGAGGACAGGTTGAAGGAACTGAACATGTACTCCCTGGAGGAGAGGAGGGAAAGGGGGGATATGATAGAGACATACAAGTATCTTACAGGGAGGATCAGGGTGCAGGAATACACTATTTTAAAGTGAAAAAGATGTTCCAGAACTAGAGGGCATGGGATGAAGTTGGAGGGAGGACGATTTAGAGGAAACGTGAGGAAGAATTTCTTCATAGAACGGGTGGTGGATAAGTGGAACACCCTGCCAGAGGAAGTGGTGGGGGCTGAAACAATCATGGGATTTAAGAATGCATGGGATAGACATAAAGGAATTCTGGAGGTCAGGGGTAAGGGGCAACAGACTTCTTGGAAAACATAAACTGAACTTACAAGCTCAAATGGGCAGACTGGGTGGGCCATAGGCCCTTATCTGCCAACACTGTCTATGTATAACTACATTTAAAAATCATTGTATGCAAGACTAAACAAATGTGTTTTTAATGCCCCCTTAAAGTTTTGGACAGTTGGGCAATCCCACACCTGACGAGGTAGAGAATTCCACAGGGTTGGGGCCATAAAACTAAAAGATCTGGCATCAGAGGTCTTTAAACGAATCCTGGGAATCTCTAGCAATCCCTCATCAGTGGATCTGAGAGAGTGGAAGGGACAGTAGGGACAAAGGAGATCTTTCAGGTAGCCAGGTCCCTGATCGTGTAGGGCCTTATAGGTCAGCAAACCGACCTTGAAGGTGATTTGCCAGCATATTGGCAGCCAGTGCAGTCCGTAGAGCACAGGCGTTATATGACTGGACCTAGAGGAACCAGTCAATAGTCTGGCTGCCGCATTCTGCACCAGTTGCAAGTGGCGAATATCAACCCCCGGTAGCCCAAGATAAAGGGCATTGCAGTAGTCAAGCCAGGAGGTAACGAAGGCGTGGACCAAAGATGGCAAAAAGAGGCTTTGACGACTGCCGACACCTGCGATTTCAGTGTCAAACAGTCATCAAACACAACGCCCAGGTTCCACGCCTGGTCTGAGGTAGTTAGCTGAACACTCCAAGCCATAAACCAAAGGGTGAACCTGCCAACAAACCCACCTCCCGGCGACCTAGGTCCACGACCAACACCTCAGTTTTCTCTGGATTCAACCACAGCCAACTCATATTCATCCAGCCCTGGATTTCAGCCAGACAATTGTTAAAGACCAAAAAGGCAGCACCTTGGCCGGGCACAAAGGACAAGTACAGTTGAGTATCATCTGCATAGCAGTGAAAACTCAAACCGTACCTCCTAATAATCACTCCTAATGGCAGCATGTACACTGCAAACAACATGGGTGCCAAAATGGAGCCTTACGACACTCCACAGGATAGGGGGAATGATGCCGAGGAAAAAATCCCAGACACCACCCTCTGAGTCCTACCCTCAAGGAAAGATTGAAACCAACTGAGGACTGTACCAGACAGCCCACAGATAAACCGCAAGCACTACAATGGCACACCATGGTCCACAGTGTCAAATGCTGCAGAGAGATCAAGAAGGACCAAGATGGAACAAGTCCTTCGATTTCTCGCTATAAGGAGGTCATTTAGTACCCGGACAAGAACTGTCTCTGTACTATGTCTCTTCCTAAATCCGGACTGGGAGAGAATCATTGACATTGTGGCTGGTCAAATGGTCATCCAGCTGCAATGCGACCACCTTCTCAATAACCTTATCCACAAAGAGCAGGTCAGAGACAGGCCTATAGTTAGCCAGACAATCCGGGTCTAAGGAGGACTTCTTAAGAAGTGGCTGAACCACAGCCTCCTTCAGAGGATTTTGGAAAATTCCCTCTCCAAAGACCTCCAGACTATCTCAACAAGGACTGGACCGATTTTATCCACACAACCCACTAGGAGACATGTGTGGGGCCTGGGTCCAAACCACAGTTGGTCGGACGCAATGATTGGATGACCATCACAATGTCACTGATTGTGGGAAGGCTGAAGTCAGACCACACAAATTGGGTGTACGACATCTCCTGCTGATCATCACAGCTCCCATTAGGGAGGGTCAAGCGGACATCAGACCTGACTGTGGCAACCTTATCTGAAAAGAATTGAGCAAATCCTCACACCATTCTTGAGAAAAAGCTCTTCTGGGCTGAAGACAGATTGGATTGCACAATCTGTTCACAGTCCTGAAAAGCTGAGCTGGTCTATTCTGTGCAGCAGCAATCTCTCTGGACAGGAATTCTGCCTTCTTACGAGAGACTGCTGATTGATAGACCACATAACGGTCCATCAAACTAAGTCTGTCACAATCCAGGCCCGATTTCCGCCAGCACCTCTCTAACCTTCGTCCAGCTATCCTCAACTCCCTCAGAGTCTCATCAAACCAAGGAGACCTGGGGCGAAGAGTGAGGGGACGAACACAAACAGGAGCGGTGGAATCCAGGGCTCCTACTACCGCCTTATTATAGGCAAGTACCAGGTCCCCTGGGTCCATGCAATCACTCGGTAAACCTGATAGGTCCAGTACCACCATCAGGTCATCTGGGGAAACACACCTTAAAGGGTGATACCGGACTATCTCCATAGGGGTTGCCTATTAAGGGTTGCCTTAAAACTGAACTCAATGGAGTAATGGTCAGGCCATCCAACTGATTCCACCACCAAACTGGATATCTCCATCCCCAGTAGGAACACCAAGTCCAATGAATGACCACCAATATGGGCCGAGGAGGAAATAACCTGTGTGAAGCCCAGTGAAATCATTAACTGGTGGAAGTCTTGACCAAACTGTGAGAGTTCATCGTCGACCCAGGCATTGAAATCCCCCAGAACCAACCATCTGGGGGATCCCAATGTCAGGTCAACAATGAAGTCTGCGACTTCCCGCAGGAAGACATTCCCATCACTTGGCAGACAATAAATGAGAAGTATCCTGCACCCCACACCCTTGCCCATGATACATTACAACATTAGAACTGTTCATACTGTTTGAATGCTGCAGTCTCCTTGACACCATACCTTGACAATCTTTACTGTTGTTTTTTTCCTTGCTCCTTCCTTTTATGACTTAATTATTTGCGGTGTTATCATATTTATTAATGTTTGTTGTTATGAATTCTCACTCATCCATGTGACTGTAATTTGCACTGTTTTCTTCTTTTGGAAAAAACAATAAAATATTACATTGAAACAAAAATACCCAGGGTAAAGGGAAATAGAGGGGACAGGGATAGATGTTGGAGAATGACGTGCACCAATGCAAGGAGTCTTTGTCAAAAAAGTGCTGGAACTTCAGGCAATGAACACAAAGTCACAGAGACATGGGGAACTTAAAGCCATGAACAGGACATGACCATACCAGGGTATCCATTGGGTATACCATGAGTATAGCGATTGAATATGGGTGCCATGTCAAAACGGCAACTCATATTGTGCACTATATTCATGGGCTACCCCGCAAGGGTAGTAATGGTACACAACCGCTACGGTAGTGTATGGTGACAGGAAGTGGGGGATAGCAAGGGGAAGGGGAGGGACAGGGAATGGGTTTTGAGGGATGGGTGTGCCTGCTGCCGCCAAGCTAGCCGCGTGGTGTGGTGGTGTGGGTGGCTAGCTCAGGTACAGCAAGTACAAGGTTTAGGAAAATGTTTCCACTGCCTGTGTATTGTTGAGGCACAGGTCAGAAAGCATAGGAAAACCAGAAGCAGTTGTAAAATTCACAAGTGATTTATTATTAAATAAGTAAAATAAAAAATTAAAATTGTTCAGTATAACTATTTACTAAGGCAGTATAAACAGAGAAAGTCCATCTGGGTTTCTTCTCAATTTCCAATATCATTCTCTGTGTTTTTTCTCTTGCAAGAAATTACAGCTCTATTTCTATGTCTTTGCAATCCCTGCTCGTTAAGAAAACAACATGCTTCTTACACAGTGTTCTTGTAAGTTTCAACAAGTGCAGCAAAAAGAACATTGTGACCCAGAACTGACCTCTTGCTTAGAGCTTCTCAGAGAGTTTACAAACAGGCTAACCCCTTGAGTTCCAAAAAGCTTTTTGCAATCATTTCAACAGTAAAACTACATACATTTCTAAATAAAGGGATTCCAGTATCAGTTACATTTCCACATAATGATTCGCATATATTTTTATACCAGCAGATATGCATGGGGGAAGAAAAGAGAGAACAACTAGAGAAGGTAGAGAGATAACGAGAGGCAGAGAATTGCAAGACTGTCAGGGTGATCAAGTCCTAGGTATCATGAGAAAATTTGGTTGCGCAACCAGACAGACAGGAGACAAAAAAAGGAGAGAATAGAACAGATCCATGCATTTAAACTCTTTCTCCAGAACAGCTGGGACAGGGCCTTATTAAACCCTGTCATATAACCCCCCCAAGAGGGAACCTGTTTTACAAAAATAGGTTTCCAAAACTTTCTTGTAATTCTCATCTAATATAAGTATATAACCTTTACAGTTCTGTACATATGCCGTATCCTTTTTTCCATAACAACAGTACAGAAAATAGTGAAGTTTAAACTCACTCATTTATTTTCAGCCTTCAGAATTGTCAATTCCAGATCCATAACTAGACAGAAAATCAGCATTGCCATTCTCTTTCCCAGATTTGTGCATCACTTTCAATTTAAATGGATGTAATGCCAGGTACCACCATGTGATTCTAGAATTTTTGTCCTTCATTTGATTAAACCAACAGAGAGGATTGTGATCTGTTACCAGTACAAAGTCAGCTCCTAGTAAGTAAAACTTAAGGGACTCCATTGCCCACTTTGCAGCAAGGCATTCCTTTTCGATGGTAGAGTACCTTTTCTCTCTGCCATACAACTTCCTACTTATGTATAGAATGGGATGTTTCTTTACATCTATATTTTGACTCAGGACTGCACCTAGGCCTACCTCTGAAGCATCTGTCTAACAGAAAGTTTTTTCTCAAAGTCTGGGCTTCTTAAAACAGGAGCTGAACATAATGCAGCTTTAATGACTTGAAAAGCCTCATCACACTCTGCGGTCCCTTTCACAGTATTCAGGAACCATTCCTTTGTGAGTTCAGTGAGGGGAGTAGCTAACTCAGCAAAGCTGGGAACAAATCTCTGGTAATAACCAGCCAGCCCTAAAAATGACCAGACCTGCTCATTTGTTTTAGGGACAGGGCTGTTAGCTATAGCTTCTATCTTGGAAACCTCTGGCTTGCCTTCACCATTTCCCAAAAACACAGCCCAAATATCTGGTTTCCTGCATGCTCAATGCACACCTGGTAGGATTAATTGTCAGACCTGCCATTTTTATTAAGTGGATAACTGCTCATAGGTGTTCCAGGTGGCTTTTCCAGTCTAGATTATACACCACAACATCATCCAGCTATGCAGCACAATAACCTGTGTGAGGGGATAAAATTACATCCATGTACTAATGGAATATAGTGGGTGTGCCAAGTAAACCAAAGGGCATGGTGGTGAACTGACAGAATCCTATAGGAGTGGCAAATGCAGGTTTGTCTCTAGATTCTTTAGCTAAGGGGATTTACCAGTAACCCTTGGTGAGATCAAGGGTACTGATATACAGGCAGCCTGTTGGCATTGAGGGTTGAGGCGCTGGATGCCACACCTCATGCCATGCCGGTCACTCAGGTTCGGTGACAGACTCGGGTAGCCAGGGTTCAGCAGGGGAGGGAGAGGCTGGAGCATCCAGAGGACAACTCTCCTCTCCCTGGGGAGGGATCCAGGGTTGCTCGGTGTCCTGGTAGCCCCCGATGGAGATTGGGGCGCTACAAGTACACCAGCCAATGCAAAGGGAGGAGTGCGGCAGATGCCAGCAGGGCAGCTGTGTGTAGGCATCACTGCATGCTGCACTCCTGGGGGAAAAGCAGAAGCAGAAAACCCCTGCCAGCTGGGTGAGGCAATGGCAATCCTCCAGGGGCTGATACTCCACATGCTCAATGCCGACCATGACTCAGACCCTACCTCTTGGGGATCCTCGGCCTTGGGGCCAGGAGAGGCAGGGATCCTGACTCCAATGTATCAGTCAGAAGGAGTGGTTAAGGGCAGAAGTCGAATGAGTTCAGCCTGAGACAAGCCCCGGTTTGGCAGGAGAGAGAAAAAGAGTTAACAAAAAAAAAAAGGGTACAGAAATATTTGGCACTTCCCAGCCAGTCCACCAAATCATCTTTTCTTGGCACAGGATAACTGTCAAATTCTAACACTTGATTAAGTTTCCTAAAATCAAAGCAGATTCTTACACCCCCTTCTTTTTTGTTTACAATCATCACTGGTAATGACCATGCACTTCTTGACTCTTCTATGATTCCTAATTCTTTCATTTTTTGCATTTCCTTAACCAGGTCTGCTCTAAACCTCTTTGGTAATATGTAAGTCTTTTGCCTAATAGGGCGAGCATTCTTTGTCGCTATTATGTGCTCGACACCTTTAGCTCAGCCTGGCACTGTGGTAAAAGTACTGTTAAATGCGTTTAGCAAGTTACGAATGTCTGCAGTTTGTTCGGAGGTTAAGGAAACATTCATCTTTACAGCATCAGCAGTAACAGTCTGCTCCAATCTATCATAAGCTACATCAATATCTTCTTTATCAGTTTCTGATAAAACTAGAAAAACAGCTTTTGGTGTTTTTCTTAACCCATTTCTTATGGAGGTTAGCATGGTATATCTCAGTAGGATTTTTCCTGTCGGATTCTCAGTCTCATAGTTAACTGTGCCAGTATGTCTAGGAACCTTATAAGGTCCTTGCCACTTCATTAACAGTTTATTTTCTGTAGTGAATAACAGTAACACGTCATTTTCACCTGGCTCAAAAACTTTCCTTTACCCCCGACCATAATACACCTTTGGCTGGTTTTGGGCCTCTTCCTGATTACTACGGGCTATTTCAACATATTTTGCCAGATTCTTTTTCAGGTCACACATATAAAATGTAATAGATTGTTTCTGATGGGGGTTATCTTCCTATGTTTCTTTTATCACATCTAGTGGCCCTCTAGGTTGTCTACCATACAACATTTCAAATGGTGAAAAACCTGTCGATGTCTGTGGCCCTTCTCTGTAAGCAAAAAGCAAGTAAGGTAAGTACTGGTCCCAGTCTTTCCCTTCCCCTTTTACAAACCTTTGTAACAAGCATTTTAGGGTTTGATTAAATGCTCAACAAGACTGTCAGTCTGAGGATGATAAGGGGAGATTCTTATGGCAGTGATACCTAGTAGTCGGTACAGCTCCTTCAGTAATGCAGCACCAAAATTACTACCCTGATCAGTAATAATCTCTTTTGGTATGCCCACTCTGTTGAAAATGTTGGCAAGCTCTGCTGCCACTTTTGGGGCTGTGACAGTACCCATTGGAATTGCCTCTGGGTATCGAGTAGCATAGTCACACATCAAAATTAATCAATTACCCTTTTCACTTTTGTCTAAGGGGACAACCACATCCATTGCAATTCTCTCAAAAGGCACATCTATCAACCAGGGGCACCTTGTCTTTTTTAGTCACTGGGGCTACTTTCTGACACTCAGCACAAGAACTGCAATAGGTAGCAATATCTTCATAAATTCCAGGCCAGTAAAATCTGTACAGCAATCTGGCAAGGGTGCAATCCCTCCCCAAGTGACCAGCCATAGGACTATCTTGTGCTATCTGTAACAACTCAGATCTACACTTTTGTAATATAACCAAATGTTCTATCTGGTCCTGTGTCTGCGTTTTTTCCCAAACTCTGTGCAGTAGCCCATTACATTTGTTAAACATAGGTTCACCCTGTTTTAGTTTCACCCCCAGCTGCTTAAAATAACCCTGGAGAGAAACATCGTTAGCTTGCTCTGAAAGAAAATCACAAACTGTTATCTGTTTAGTTTCAGCATTTTCATATGCTAACCCCTCAAGTCTATCAGTCTTTTGTTGTCACTGTTTCTTCAGGCATCATCTTTCTTTCCTCGATTTCTGGATCTTGGAGCATTGCTCAAACAAGTTCAAATCAAAATCAGTGAAAGGAAAAAAGTCCCCACCATCTGAGATTTTCTTTGCCTGAGCTCTTGTCACCACAGCTGCTAAAACATCAAGATTTACTCCCTCTTTGATTAAATCCTGGAAAGTCATTTCCAATAATCACAGGTACAGGTAACTTAGCTACTATTCCCACTTTCATTTGGTGTGACACCACATTAATAGTCAGAGTCACTTGGCTGGTGGGATAGTATTGAGTGTCACTATGAATGCAGATGACACCAGTACCTGGTCCTTTTAGACACAGTTTTCCTAGCCCTTCAATATGCACTAGGGTCTGTCTGCTTCCCGAATCTACAAGTCCCTTCACAGTCGTATTTCCCACCTTCACATCTGTTAAGTACTTGCCCCAATTTGCTAAGGACAAATCTGCTCCAGTGTCACTCTTACTAAGGCAATTTCTTGCACTATGACCTGGCTTATTACAGTTAAAGCAAATAATGTCTTTGGGCACAGATTTGTTACCCCCACCACAGTTCTTATCAGACTTGGAGTTTAAATGGGAAAAAGAGTGTCTTACCGGTGCTTGGCTATGACCTCACTGCTGTGGCATTTGTCTGGCCATTTGGTAGTCTTCAGCCAAAGAAACAGCCTTTTCCCCACTTTCTGGCTGGTGTTCCTTTACCCAAAGCTGTACATCTGTAGGCAGCATGTTGATGAATTGCTCCACTGCAAATGTGTCAATGATCTGTGAGACTGTTTTGTCCTCTGGTTGGAACCATTTTATCAGGAGTTCTCTGAGCTGGATGAAGGCTTCTTGAGAATTGTCGACTGAGTTGTACGTCAGAGACCGAAATCTCTGTCTGTACGTCTCTCCTGAGATGTTGAAACTTTACAGGATTCTGCTTTTTACCAGGTCATAGTTTTCTGACTGTGCAGTGTCCATATTGCTGTAGGCAAATTGGGCTTTACCTATCAGACAAGGTACCAGTCTGATTGCCCACTGCTGCTTTGGCCACTGGCAGGCTGCGGCAACCCTTTCAAAAGTTGTCAGGTATGTTTCGATATCATCAGAAGGACACGTTTGTAAGTTTAATATATTTCATGTTGCCTGTGTCCTGTTGCTCATCTGGATCTGTGCCTGATCCTCTGCCTTTAATAGCCTGCAAGGCATATAGCCACCACTGCTCCTGTCACTGCATCTCTTCTCTCCTCTGCTGTTCGAGTTGTTGCATTTCTTCTTTTCTCTGTACTTTTAAACAATGAATTTCTTGTTCTCTCTGCTGCATCTCCTACTCCTCTCTTGTCTGTTTCGCCATCTCTTTTTGTTGTATAGCTCACCATTTGAAAAAGGCAGTCAGGCTTTCAGATTCTGTAATGGCCTGTTCTTTCTCTATAACTGATGCTAGCCGTACAGTCTCAGCTTGGACTTCTGTCTCTGCTAGTTTGGCTGCCATTCTCCTGGTAACCACTCCTGGGCTTTCTGCTACAGAATCCATACCTTTCTTCTATGCTTCCCTGGTACCAGGAGTAGTACCCATGCACAAACCCCCTGGCTTAGAGTATACACAGCATAAATCCCACTTAGGCTGACACTAACTGTTGTTACACACAGGTCAGGAAGCATAGGAAAACCAGGAGCAGTTGTAAAATTCACAAGTGATTTATTATTAATAAAATAAACTAAAAGAATTAAATTGTTCAGTATAACTATTTACAAAGGCAGTATACACACAGAAAATCTATCTGGGTTTCTTTTCAATTTCCAATATCAGTCTCTGTGTTTTTTCTCTTGCAACAAATTGCAGCTCTGTTTCTAGAAGTCTTTGCAACCTCTGCTCGTTAAGAAAACAGAATGCTTCTCACACAGTGTTCTTGTAAGTTTCAACAAGTGCACTGACTTCTTCCTTATACCTTCTCATGGAGTTTGCAAACAGGTTAACCCCTTGAGTTCCAAAAAGCTTTTTGCAGTCATTTCAACAGTTTAACTGTATACAGTTCAACAGTAAAACTATATACATGTCTAAACAAAGGGATCCCAGTATCAGTTACATTTCTACACAATGATTCATATATATTTTTATAACAGCAGATATGCCAGGAGGGAGAACAGACAGAACAGCAAGAGAAGGTAGAGAGATAGTGAGAGGCAGAGAATTGCAAGACTGTTGGAGTGATCAAGTCCTAGATCTCACAAGAAAATTTGGTTGCACAACCAGACAGACAAGAGGCGGACAAGAGGCAGAAAAGGAGAGACTAGAACAGATCCTTGCATTTAAACTCTTTCTCCAGAACAATTGGGACAGGGCCCTATTCAACCTTGTCACACTGTGGCCATGGCACTTAATTATATTTTGGTGTCAGGATTTCCCCCCTCCCCAACATGCACCCCCCTGGAGTTGAGAATCCTTATTCAGGGGGGTGCGGGGGGGGGCAAAGTGCCCATGAGGGGGTGCAAAAATACTTTTTTTGATTCCAGATGTCAGGTCACCTGAAAGTGTATACTGCCGATTTGCTTTTCGATAATATACACTCACCATAATACCGATTGCTATTCTGGGGTCACTGTTATGACATGAAACCGTACATTGTTCAGGAAAGACAGAGAGCAGGGCAGGGAAGGGGGAGTAGTTCTGTATGTAAGACGAGATAGAGGCAGCTGAAATAGACAATCTTGGTGGGAGAGGTCAACTAAAAATCCTGTGGGTGCTAGCAACAACAGGAAATGGGAAACAAATATAACCCCCTGTCCTGGGAGCTTATCTATCTGCCCCCTTTGGGGCTCCCATTTTCCTGGTTTTTCTCCCATTTTTGTCCAAGATTTCCCTGCTTGTGTCCTGGTCCTGGCTGGTTCCCCTTGTGGTCCCCTGATCCTCCCTCAGGCACCTGCAAAATTTTTTTTAAAGAGCGGTGCCTGGGGAGCAGTAGCATGGAGCTGCTGGTTTGTTTTGCACTTTCATGTGCTTACCTATGCTTTGTGCATGTGCAGAAAGTGCATTTTTAATTGGCCAGTCAACCACCTTTGGGGCCATCTCTATAGTGGTCCTGGTCCCTTTGGCAGGCAAGACTGAGACCAGAGACCTGATCTGGACCACAGAGATGGCATGAGAAGAAGGAGAAGAGTTTTTGGGAGTGCCATTCGCACTCGAGGTATGGCATGCTGCCTCATGAATAATAATGAGGCAGCATGCATAATTAATGAGTAATGTCTGTCTAGCGCTGGGCAAAGTAAGACTAGCAATAGCGACAGGCAGGAAAATTAAATAAAATATTTAAACATGGCAAGGTGTGCAAGGGAAAAGGGGACTCTACCAGTCTGTGGGGAATTAAGAAAATTAATGCGTTTGGGTTGGCTGCAGAGACCGCTGGAAGGGGGAACTGTGCAAAATGTATTAGTGATATGAGTGAGCTGTCTAGGGGCAAGGTATAATAATGGGACTATTATAAAGAAAAAGTAAATGCTCTGGCTGCAAGAATACTTTAAAGTTGGGATCTTGCAAAACTTCATTGGGACTGTTTACTCCAGCAGCCATGTTTTGCAGCCATGTGATGCCTGCCAGCCAACCAAAGGGGCAGGATTTCTGCCAAGGACTATGGGACTGTTTGAAAGGACTGCTGGGAAAAAATACTGGAGAAAGTCTAGGCGCCTTTTTTCTAACCAATGAGGCATCGAGGGATCCTCATACATATTAATTCTCATTAAGGACAATGACTCCAGCCAATAGAGATCTGCCAGAAAGCTCCCAAAAGAGGAGAACTTTGGATTCTGAGTCAGTTCAGCAGAGCCCCTCCACAAGCAGGGGGGCTTCGAACCCTATGAAGAGAATGGGAATGTAAATCTGGGAAAGGGCCTGCCTGGGGGCTGCCAGCCATCTGTCCCCCAGGGCTGGGTGTTTGCCTTCCCCCATCTGAAGACAGTCGAAGGAGAATGTGCAGGCAGCTCTGTGGAGAAGGAGAACTGCAGGATTCTGATGCTGTGATAGGAAGCTGCACCACAGTGGTGAAGGTATAAAAAGAAGGATATTTGAAAAGGGAAAAGGGATTAGGAAACTGGACTGATCCTGAGGAGGAGAGAGCCTCCTGGAGTTCGTCTACACCTGCACATGAGACATGAGTGGGCTGGGAAGTGAATGAAAAGTTGTGTGAAAGTATTAAAAAGGAACAAGGAACTGTCTGACCCTGGTATAGACAAAATTTCGAGGGAGATGAGGGAAAGACTGGTTGTAGCATGGAAGAATGGCTACTAGAAATTGGATGGGAATCCAGATTCTGAGAAGCTGAAGAGACAGCCTCTTCTGAGATTGTTATGCACCTGCATGGTGAGAAAAGGGACTTTCTTGATGTTCTGCTCAGAAAGAGTTCTGGAATTGTGTGTGAGCCAGAGCGAGAATGATTGCTGTGTTAAAGTTGAGAGACTATGAAAGCAGAAGGATAAACAGGTGCTGTCTGGGAAGGTACCTGCTGTCTACTCCTGAAATGCAGCCAAGAAAAGAGACTGTTGTGATGAACTTGTACTTTAGACTCTACACCCCCTCTGAGTCTAGGAGATGGAAGAAACAGAAAATGCTTTGCTACACCCTGTAGCTGGTTATTCTGCAAAAGACAGATGACCTAAATGTTCCATCCAAAACCCAGGGCCAGGTGGGGAACTCGCTAACCCCCATTAAGTGGGGCTTGCTGGCTGCTGGGCACTTTGATCTGCGAAGGAGCCGGGCTGCAGGGCCACTCCTAGGTCTAAGTCCCTTGTGGCTGGCAGGTCTTGCCATGTGCTCTGCAATGGGCCTCAGTAGACTGAAGGGGACAAGCTGTGAGATCTCCAATCAAGCTGTAGATCCAAACTGCAGTTTTCTTGCTGCTTCAAGTTCAAGCATTGAGCCCGGTTCTGCATATGCTGTTACCACCAACCCCAGGACTTCAGTCATGTGTGTCACCTGAGAACTGATGCTGCAGAATTGTGAGTAACAGCAGGAATTGTCCTGCACCTTAGGAAATGTATATAGTTCATGTAGGCCCTCTGGCATGGGAAGCCAGTAGAGAAATTAAAGAAAGGTGCAAAAAGTTAATCTAATTCAAGTAAGCACACCAACACCAGTCAATCAGCTGCACCTCAGGCCTTCAATTTAGCATCTGAGTACCCAGGGACAGAACTTGGGGCATTATTCTAAATTGGTACCAGTGGGTCTGGATATTGGGTATATCTACAGCAGTCAGATAGCTAGGTAGAAAGATGGTGGCTGCATTGATTAAGAGGTTTGGGGTTTGAACAATAAAATGGGAAAAATGATTGTTGTGAAATGACAAATCTTTAAATGCTAATTAACAAGTTTGTTTAACCTCTATCCCATTTTCCCCCTGTCCTAACCCTCCCCCATGTAAATAGATGATGATGTTACTGTTTCAGAAAGAGCTAAGTCAAGGGCCTGATTTTAATGAGCATGCTATTAGATGAAATGGAAACTGAAATGTTAGATTGGGGGACGTTTGAGTCTGGTAAGTCCATAGCTGGGGTAACTGTTTGGAGAGGTGGGTTGGTATGACATCCCAGGGATTGTACTGTAAGTTATTGGACCCACTAGATATGTATTCTGGGTGGAGGCACCGCCTTTTTATTTGTAATCTTGGGAAAGCCCCGTGTAACAGCTTATGGGAACCCAGGCCCCTCATCGGTGGTCAGGCTAGCACAGCAGGGTAGTGGCCCTCTCTACAACTGTGCCAGAGAGGGGCTACACAAAGGATTGGGGTGATCTACAAACCACCAGGTCAGGATTAGGGGGCAGACAAGAAACTAGGAGAGATGCTTAGGATGGTGTCCAATCTGGAAGGGGGGTGGTGGTGGTCGAAGGGGACTTTAATATGCCATATGTGGACTGGAAGGTACCAATTGCAGCAAGTACTAGGACCAGCACTTGGTGGATCCATGCCAAGAGATGTTCCTAGTTCAGTTAGTCCAGGGCCCTACAAGGGAAAGGGCTTTGCTGGATCTGGTGCTCACCAACAGTGAGAGGATCCAAAATGTAGCAGTCTTTGAACCATTTGGTTCCAGTGACAACAGAACAGTGGCACTGGAGGCCCAAGTAAGGACCACAAGCAAGGCAAGCACAGTAAGGGTATAGGAAATTAAAAAATGTGCATTTCGACAAGATGAGGGACAGATGGAAAAAGGTACAAGAAGTACAGAGCAGGTGGAGTGGCAGAGGAAAAATTGGAAGAATTTAAAAAAGCAATGGCAGAAGTGGAAGAAAACTCAATTGAGAAGGTATCAGAGATAAAAAGGACAAGAGGTCCAATGTGGTTCACAGCCAAGGTAAAGATGGTGATAACAGCCATATTGGGAGCATTCTTAAAGTATAAGGGAAGCCGAGAGGAGAAGGATAGAGAGAAGTACCTTGAGACAACAAAGGTAGCCAGCAGAAAGGTGAGGGCTGCCAGTGTAGAGACAGAACTCTGGCTGACAGAGAGAATGAAGCAAGGGGAAAAGACATTCTTCAGGTACATCCAGGAGAATCATAAGGTCAAAGAGAGTATTATGAGACTTAAGAGTGAGAAAGGATGGGAGAAGGGGGACAAAGAGAAAGCACAGATATTGAATATATGTTTTTGTTCCATGTTTACTAAACATAGAAACATAGAATGTGTTGGCAGCATCTAGTCTGCTCATGTATACTACCCCGTTCAGGCCACTGTGTAAGTTTCCCGCAGTGCTTGTCACATGCCAGTTTGAGCTCCCTGACCATCTCTGACCACACCACCTGTGTGGGGAGGACATTCCAAGGCTCTACCACCCTTTCTGTAAAGAAGAACTTCCTTGTGTTGCTCTTGAACCTGCGCATATCGTGCCCCCTGATCCAGGTGCAGTTGTTTACCTGCAGGAGATCCTGTGCCGTATCTTGTTGATCCCCTTCAAGTATTTAAACGTCTCTATCATATCCCCCCTATTCCTTCTCTGTTCCAGGGAGTACACATTGAGATGTTTTAGCCTTGCATCGTAGGACTCATGGTGCAGACATTGCACCATTTTTGTTGCCCTTCCTTGTATCGTCTCTAGTCTGTCTTTGTCTTTCTTTAGCTGATGTCTCCAGAACTTGACACAGTACTCCAGGTGAGGCCTCACCAGTGACCTATACAGTGGCATAAATACCTCTCTCTTTCTAGTAGTAATGTCCTTCCTATGCTGTCCAAGATGCTGCTGGCTTTCTGCGCCACTTTTTTGCATTGCTTGCTGGCTTTTAGATTGTCTGTGATGATCACCCCAATATCAAGTTTGTGTTTTGTTTTGGCTAGCTGCACTCCATCTAGGAAGTAATTTGTCCCTGGATTGTGCCTTCCTAAGTGCATGACCTTGCATTTCTTGGTGTTGACCTTCAACTGCCAAGCTCTGGACCATTCTTCCTGTTTCTTCAGGTCAAACACCATCCTTGTGGTCCTTCCTGTGTGTCTACCCTGTTGTAGAGCTATGTGTAATCTGTGAACAGTCATGTTTTCCCCTCTAATCCATCCACAATGGTAACCCGTGAAATGGGCGCATGAGGAAGGTCGCCGTCCATTATGGCGACACCTTCCTCGCACAATCCACTCACGGCGACCGATGGTAGGGCAACCAGATGAAGGGGTGGGGGAACTAGGCGGTGACAGGATGTCGCTATACACGATGCTTGGGGGTGGGAGTTAGCACGGCGAGCGTGGGCTGGGAGGTGGAGAGGCTGTAGGGGTGGCGCTGCAGTCGCCGGCTCGAGCTGTGGAGTGGTGTCAGGGATTGGGCAATGGCTGGGTGGCTGAAGTATCGATTCAGGTTCGGGCACTGGTGCGATTTTATTGCGCTCAACCTTTTATTTCTACTACTTTCACCCCTCGACATGCACCCCTGGAGCTGAGTATCCTAAGTAGGGGGGCAGGGGCGAAATAGTAAAATATGTCTTGGTGCTTGGTGCTGAGGGTTGTCAGAGTGCCGAAAATGTGTTTGGCACTCTGACTGAGCGATAACGGCGATCGCCTTTAGACATTCGTCATTGTCACACAGACCCATCCACAATGTTGTTAATGAATATGTTGAACAGTATAGGTCCCAGTATTGAGCCCTGAGGGACTCCACTGATCACCTTGCCCTCCCTTGATAGTGCGCCATTTACTAGCACTTTCTAAGTTATGCCCTGAAGCCAGTTTCCTACCCAGTTTACTATCTTGCTCCCAACCCCTGTGTTTTCCAGTTTGTTGATAAGCCTTCTATGTGGAAAGGAGCCAAAGGCCTTACTGAAATCTAGCTATACAATATTTATGGCTTCATTCTGGTCTACTACTGTGGTGAACCAGTCACAAAATTCAATCATGTTTGTTTAGCAGGACCATTCAGTAGTGAAGCCATGTTGTTTGGGGTCTGTCCGCTGGCCTCCAGGGATGCCACTATCCTTTCCTTTAGTATTGTTTCTATGATTTTTCCCATGATTGAGGTGAGGCTGACAGGCGGTAGATCCCTGCCTCCTCCCCACCTCCTTGCTGCCACTTTGTGTAAGGGCACCACAGTGGTTTTCTTCCAGTCCTCGGGTACCTGTCCGCTCTCCAATGATCTGTTGAAAAGTGTGGCCAGAGGGGCAGCAAGTTCTACCCGGAGTTCTTTTAGGACACATGGATGAATTCCATCTGTGCCCATGGCTTTGTCTGTTCTTAAGTTCTCGAGTTCCAGTAGTACTCTTTACTTTGTAGTGGGGGTCATGTCTGTCTCCTGGTTTTGGTGGCCTTTTTTGCTATGTGATGGACCATTTCCGTTATCTTCTTGTGTAAACACTGGGCAGAAAAAAGTGTTTAAAATTTCCACTTTGTCCTTATCGTCTTCCATGTGCTGACCATCTGTGGTTTTCAGTCTGACAATTCCCCCCCTGGTCTTTCTCCTTTCACTGATATACTGTACCTGAAGAATGTTTTGTTTCCACCTTTTATACCGTCAGCATTCCTTTCTTTGTCCTGTGCTTTTGCAGCTCTGATTTGTTACCCAGCCTCCTTTAGCTTGGTCCTGTATTCTTCTTTGCCGTTTTCTGTGTGTGTTTCCTTGTATTTTCAGAAGGCTTTCTTTTTTGCCTTAACTGCTAATGCCACTTCCTTTGTGAACCACAGTGGATTCTACTTCCTTTTTGCTTTTGTGATTACCTTTGAGTATTTTTCTGTTACAGTGGTTAGTGTATCCTTCAGTGCTTCCCAGCACTCCTCTACATTTCCATCTGGCATATTCTTGTGTGAAGTTTTGTAAAGGCAGACCTCATTTCCATAAAGTTTGCATTCCTGAAGTTTAGTAGTTTTGTCTTGCTGTGTGAGGTATCTTCCTGTCTGTTTATTGTAAATCAGGTTGATCGATGGTCACTGTTGCCTAGGTGTGCTCCCATGCTAACATCTGTTACCCTTGTACTGTTTGTTAGTACAAGGTCGAGGATTGCATCCTCTCTCGTTGGTGTGTTCACTAGTTGTGTCAGCCCTACCCCTTGAAGTATTACAAGGAATTCTTTACCCTTCCCTGTTGCAGCTGTATAGGAGGTCCAGTTTATGTCTGGTAGGTTTAAGTCTCCTACGAGCAGCAGCTCGCCATTGTGAACCATAATTAGAATGGCTTTTAGTAGTTCCTTGTCCTTTCCCTCATCTTGTGATGGGGGCCTATACACTGCCCCCACCTGTATAGGTGCCTTTCCCCTGCGCCGATGGTTATCCATAGTGTCTCAGTGCTGTCTTTGGTCCCCTGGCTTTCTGAAGCTTTGATATCTTCCCTGACGTATATTGCAACCCTTCCCCCAACCTTTTTGCCTATATGGTCTTTTCTGAATAGTGTGTATCCTGGGACTGCAATGTCCTAGGTGTGGTGTTCCATGAACCACGTTTCCGTTATTGCTACCAAATCTAGTTTAGCATCTGACATTATGACGATTAGGTCTGGAATTCTGTTTGCCAGGCTGTGAGCATGTATGCACATTGCTCTCCAGGTCTAGTCTCTTTTGCTATTGGATGTAGTATTGGTTTTACTTTTTTTAAATTCAGTTTAGGTGTTGCATCTATGATGCCCTATATTTTTAGTAGGATCTTATCTGGCCGAAAGAAAGATGTGTTATTTGTTGATGGGGAGGGGTACTAGCTTTTTCCTGTGTCATACAAGGTGCTAGTGGCCTCTCCCCTCCTGCAAGTTTAAATGGCTGTGAAAGATGTCAAACTTTTGGCCTTGTGCACAGACTCCCTCTTTTGTGAGGTGTATGCCATCATATTTAAAGAAGTTCCTCTCTCAGAAGTCATTCCAGCCCCCCATGTAATGATGTCCCTTTTCACCGCACCAGTCATTGAGTCATGAGTTGAGTTCTGAGATCTCCTTTTCTCTGAGTTTTTGCCAGCTGCTACCGTTTTCCAAGATGGGCAGAATCTCAGAGAAGGATACTCCAAATGTAATGGAAGCTAACCTGTCCCCTAGTGCGGAAAGATGTTGTTTGGTTTCTTCCACGGAATGAGTACTAAAGACAGGATGGGCCACTGCTAGAATACCAGGTTAAGAGGGGAAGGGAGACAGCAACTGCTCAAGTGACATGGCCAAAATAATGGAGAAAAAGGTGTTCAAAAAGCTTAGAAGGTTGAAAGTAGATGAATAAATGGGATCTGATGGTTTACACCCAAGGGTGCTGAAGGTGGTAGCAGACATGATTGCTTGCTGGCCATGAATGTGGTCTGTAGGGACTGGAAAACAACGGATGTGGTCCCACTGCACATGAGCAGAAGGAAGTATAAGCTAGAGTAGACCAGTCAGCTTGATGTCTGTAGTAGAAAAAAATTAAGAAGTCTTTAATAAGGTAAGAACTGGTGGACTTCCCAGAGGGAAATGTGCTACAGGATTCCAGGCAACATATGTTCATGATGAAAAGGTTTTGCCAGACATATCTGGTTGATTTCTTCAACTGGGTGACCAGGGCAGCAGATAGGGGACAGGCAGTAGATGTGGTATACTTTGATTTTAGCAAAGTTTTTGACTCAGTGGCCCACAGGAGACTAGCCAGAAAGATAAGGGACTTAGAGGGTTGGGGGGAAATTGGCAACATAGGTGGAGAACTGGCTAAGTTAAAGAACCCAAAGGTACAGTAGTAGTTAATGGGGAGTTTTCAGCGGTAAAAAAGTAACAAGTGGAGTACCTCACAGGTTGGTGCTGGGCCCAGTCCTTTTCACTGTATTCATTTATGACATGGGAAGCACATCAAGAGCAAGCTCTGCCTCTTCACAGATGACGCAAAGATCTGTGCAAGGGTGGACATGAAGGAAGGGATAAAGGAAGTAAGGGAGGATCTGGGCATGTTGGAAAGCTGGTCAAAGAACTGGCAGCTGTGCTTCAATGCTAAAAAACATAAAGTGATACACAATGGGAAAAGGAACCCAAGTGTGCAATAAGAAATGGGCAGAGTGGTGCTGGAAAGCACCACAGAGGAAAATAACCTAAAAGCCATGATATCAGAGAGCCTAATAACAACAGCATATTGTAACAGAGCTGTGGGCAAGGCAAACAGGATGCTAGGTTGCATTGGATGGTGGACAAGCACTAGAAGTGAGGAGGTGATCCTTCCATTGTACAGGTCACCTGGCATACTGCACAAGGTGCTTGACCCTACACCTGAGGAGAGACAGCTACAAGGTGGAAGCAGTACAGCACAGGGTAACCAAGGCGGGCCATGGACTAGGAGACAAAACATATGGAGAGAGAGTGCAGGACCTGAAAATATACACCCTTGAGAAAACAAGGGAAAGAGACGACATGATCGAGACACACAAATACGTGCATGAGATAAATAGGGTGGACACCAAGGAACTTTCCTCCTTGAGCTCAGATACAAGGATAAGAAGGATCTGACTTAGACTCACAGGGGGAAAATTCAAAAGGGATGTCCGTAAGCACTTTTTCACAGAAAGAGTGGTGGACAAGTGAAACAAACTGCCAGAGGAAGTGGTACAGGCCAAATCAGTGAACAGATTCAAGCAGGGATGAGACAGGAATATGGGATTAGTTGAATGGTGGGGGCAGAAACAAATAGAAGGGATGGACACTAGGACCAGTGCAGAATAGTTAGGTAGGGTGGGTAGAATGAGTGGGCAGAAGGGCCTTTCAGTGATGAATTGTCCATATATCTATGTATCATCTGATCTTGCTGCTTGTCTATACCTGAAGCCATAATCTTCTGCATGTGGCATCATAATCTGTTACTGTAGAAATACAGGACCCAATGCTGAACTGCAAAGTCAGGAACAAATTAGTTTTGAAGATTACTTTACACCTGCACACAAGTTTACAAGCCCAAGGCTGGTCCAGTGTGTATGGGGACAGCACATTGTGCTAACACCTGCGAGACTGCAAGCCTTGAAATTACAAGCTTAGGCCAGCTGGAGTCTCAGGGCACATCATAGAGGTGAAGGACTCAGATCCCAGGGAGGGAGGCAGAAAAGGAGGGCAAAGAATGCTGAGCATTTACCAGTTAACCAAGGAATGGCACTGGTGTCCAAAAGGAAGGTAGTGCTGCCCTGGCAACCCAATCATCAGGGTGGCGAATGGGACAAACTTTATAGAGTGATGCATGTGCGCAGGAAAGCAGGTTGGTCTGCAATGCAAATGGACTGCAGCAGGACCATGCCAAGAGCATTGCAGTCCTTGCACTCCAGGTTGCACGCTGCAATGCACTTCCACTCTTACCACTGTGCTAAAAGTAGACAGCAACCCAGTATAGTTTTTTGCAGCCTTGTGAGCCAGGGGTAGAGAACCAAATGACAGACAGAAAAGAGAAGCTTGGGTATTGGACACCAAGGAAAAGGATTTCTTGGGATCTGGGCTGAAAAGGGGTACACCATCAGTACTGGGGCAGGAGGCTTTCCTGCAGCACTTCTAGGAGAAGGGGTGACCCTAGGCACAAGGGAATACTTAATGCATCAGGTGAGGGAGACAATGCCTTTACTCACCAGGGAATGCTTGGAATAAGGGAGGAGGCAGAGGGGTTGCAACCAGACACTATAGAATGCAGCAAATATGATGGGAGTAGGGGACCTGACACTACAAATGCAGACTTATTTCCTAACATCTGGATTGTCAATTTGCATTGCATTGTACTAGCAGGGGTTATTCCTCCTCTCTACAGTCTGTGTCGGCCATTGAGTACTGTACTTGAAATTTTAGTGGCAGCACAAATTTGTGGTCACAAAATGTTCATTTTGTATTAGCCTAATTGTAACACAGAATCAGGCTCATTATATTGCAAGCAGATATATGATTCATTCATACATATTCTGTTTTTCCATGTTTTTCTTGAGGTTTCAGTAGCTCCTTAAATTCTACTTTAACTCATTATAGAATAATTGCACTCTTCTTATGCACAGTTTGGTACCTTTCTACTTGATTGGTTTTATCAGAGAATATCAGCAAGATTCCAAAACCATTATGCAGCATACAGAGTTAAAACAGATGTGCAAGTATTTTTAAAGCAAATTGTGCACTAAAATTATGTTAAAAAAGCTTAGCATGCCAGCTCCATGGAGTCAAACAGTGTGGCATCTGCTCATTACACCAGAAACCTGGGTTTATACCCCAAATCTGGGGAAGCAGGATCAAAGGATAGCAGGGAAGGGTCAAAAGATGCATCACTCTAGAGCAGCTCCTAGCAATAGCTTGAAGGAGGTGGGCTAGGCAGCTTGCATGACCACACATTGCTGTTCAGCTACCCAGTATGCTGCAGAATATGCTTTCACAAGAGTGGTGGGTGGAAGACCCCATTTTAGTGTGTTGGAGGATGCCTGTTGCATAACACCTATGCCTCTCAACACCTCAGCATGCTAGTGCCACTCCATTTGAGCTGGCATCCCAAAGCTGAAGCACCTCCCCTCAAGGCAGCTGGATGGACCCCATAGTAAAGATACATAGGAATAGCAGCATGACAGACAACTCCAGGAACCTAGAGATGGAGACCAGCAGTGAAAAGTGAGTTGAGTAGGCACTAGGGGCTGTGAGGGGCCTGGGAAGAAACAAAAATGAATGCAGCTTATAAATTGGCATTGTAAATGCTTCTTATCACGCACACCATATTTTTTTTCATATTTCTTGAGATTCTGCTCCTTACAATGACATTTCTCTACATTTGTCAATGTGGGGCACAGCTCCTTGGATCTCTGAATAGCACTACCCTGCTGAAAAAGCTGTGTGTGAACTGCGTAGCACCACATCTCATCAGCTGTCAGATTATAGGAGAAAAGAACAATAAAAAAAAGCAGAGTGGACACCTTAGGTGTGACTCCCATACACAACTGGAGGTTATGCAAAACAAGTATGTTGTGGCTGTGATGTAATTACACATTGCACAACTTTGCCCTCCCCTTTTAGTGATGAGCACAGTGACTCACATGTGGGAATTAATGTGGTTATCCCATTGCAGACCATTAAATATACCCTATTTTTTACATATAAGAATTAGACCCATGACTCACGAGTGGTATAGCCACAAGTGTGTTATGAAGGTCATATCTTCAACGGTGGGGATAAATACAGTTAACCACTGTGCACTGTTATACATGATATGTATACTACAACATTTTAAAAGGTATACTTTTTAAACTTTCTGTTTCCGCCCTGTAGCAACCACAACCCCCTTCCTCCCCTTTGGCAACCACTTTGCCCCGCCATCCCCACCCACCACACTCTTTACCTCGGCACCTTTAGACCAGAAAGCTGGAGAATCCTCTAGCTATCCCTTGGAGGGCAGGGAGTCATCCTCAGCCTATGTCCGGATGCAAGGAAGCAGGGAAGGAATGTTGGTCAAAAGCTACCTGGGCACTGTTCCTGTCATGGTGGGGTATATCCTTGATTGTTCTCAACCCCTCATGGGTATGCACACTGTGCGTGGTAGCACATCAGCATCAACAATGTCCCAATAACCAGTATGACTACACTACCACCTGTGGTCATTCAGGTGACAGTGTTACAGCAGAGAACATTACCGTCCTTCCCTCCCTATAGGATGGTACTCTCAGGAACACTTGAACCCTCCCCCCTCCAAACTGGCCCGCTGATGATCCTGGCTTATTCTTGGTCCTGGGTCACCAGCATTATGAGCAGTAGCCCAACCACTGTGCCAATGGGTCTGCCAAATATATATGTTTTAAATGAGCTTTGTATATGATAATTAAACTGTTCATCTTTGAATGCAGCACTGGGATATATCATGATGCTTTTTATTTGAACACTATATATACCCATGAGTCTGGTATTAACAGGGAATGCATAATAGGTTGCAATGGAATAGATAGTAGAGAGATAGAGACATACAGGCAGACAGACAGATAGACAGAGAGATAGAGGCAAATATACACATTAATTATGAAAATAGAATTTATTATTCAAATAAACAAGTACCTGTAACACTAAAGACACCCAGAAGCAAAACACCATGAATCCATCAAACACACACCAGCGATCTTTCACATAGGAGTTGTCACCCTATAAAAAAAGCACAAACAAATACATAAAAATAAACTCAAACAGGTGCTCAAACAACTTCTATGTAGCTGTATGCCACATATGTTCATTTCAAGTAAAGTCACGAAGAACTGGGCACTGCTATTTCACCAGAAAAAGTTCAATAGGTTAAAGTCTATTAAAAAATATTTCTGACATTTGTAAAGGGATACGTCCGTCATGCAAATATGCAGTTCTTAATATGCAAGTATCATATATTAATAAGAATTAATCATGACAGTCCATTCATTAATAATATATAAAGCATGCACATTACTACAATGACTTAGTAGCTTTTATTTCTTATCATGTATGTTGTATTATTACACAGAGCAATGCCATGGAAATTATAAAGGTGTGCTTGTCATTTCAAGGGATGATTGCCATTCCTCTTCCTCCGCAGTTATAACCAAAGATAATTTTTTTTAAACAGAAAGAGTCCCCTTTAAACACAAAATATATTCCCATGTGTGATTTTAAAAATAGTTGTTAATATTCGATGGCTGGTGGTAAATGATTGGCTGAATGAGTTGAGCACCCGAGACAATCCATGGGTCCCTAAACCAGATGGTCATTAACTGATCATCAAACAACCAGACAGTAGGTCATTCCTGACAGTATGAACCTTCTGGACATTATTTTTTCTTATACAATATATTTCAAAAGAAATAATGTCTTTAATTACATAACCAGTTATTTGCTATAAACAGCAACCAGTAAATGATCAATCAGAATGTTTCTCCCTGTAGACGTATACACATTCGAAGAGCTTCCTTTTACCTTATGGTAAGGCACCTGGATCCCCTGAATTTTGCTTTAGGCTCTTAATGGGAATATATAATAGGCAAGGCAATTTTATATACAAAGCATCCTATCCCCTGGGCTCAGGGCACTTTACAGCAACAAAATGACAAAACTGCTAAATGCACTCACATATATTATTCCCCATTATCGAATAAATAAGTAAATAAACACAGTTAAAGGGGAACTGTCAGCAATAAAAGCCTCACACCCAATTGTGAGGCTGATCCCAGATTACACTTTGGCCCAGATATTCGAAAGAGTTGAGCCATGCGCAATAGGGTTGCGCCTGCGCAAGTCCGAAAATGCACCATTCTGTGATATTCAGCAGGAGGCAGTTGCGCCCCCCCAAATCACGCTGAACAAACAACAGTGCAATGATAATGAAGGCATGTGCAACTGAAGGAGGAGGAGCCATGCATAAATGGTGCAGTGCGATATTCAACAACTTGCGCCATGTGCAACAGGAAAGCAAGCGGAAGTTTCGCCATAGCGGAAATGAGCCAAAATAAAAGGGAGCAAGGGAGAGGTGCAAGAACACTACAGAGAAGCCACATATGAGAGCAACACACAGCAGGACACACTGGGCAGCAGAGACACACAGAGCCAGGCAGAAAAGGGCACCTGGAAGCAATAGCCACAGGGGAAGGTGTGGGGAGACAGTGCACAAGGGGGAGGTACACCACACAGCAGTGAGGCAAGCACGGGCAGGTGTTCCCGGTGCAGGGGAAGAAGCAGTGAGGACAGCGGGGGGAATACAGTAACAGCTGCCGGGGGGGGTGAACACAAGCCAGGGACATGGCCAGTGCCACCTTCCAGATGGAGGCCATTATGAGGGGGATGAGAAGGCGGGCAGCAGGAGGGAGTGGCCGTGGAAGGGCCTGTCGGTGGTATGCCCCCAACCGTCAGTACCAAGCCTGCACCAGCTTCAAGCTGTACAGTGATACTGAGATTGTGGGCCAGTACCACCTGAATTGGGCAATTCTGAGGCGGCTTTGTGAGCTGTGCAGCGATGTGATGCAGGCACCCACACAACGGAGCCATGCCCTGTCAGTGGAGACCAAAGTGACAGCTTGCATGTGCTTGCTCACCATGGGTACCTTCCAGAGACCAACTGGGGACACCACAGGCATAACCCAGTTGGCCACATCACGCCACCTCACCCAATTCCTCAGCGCATTGCTGCCACATGCTGTGGAGTACATCCATTTCCCCAGCACACCGGCGGAGCGCACAGCAAACATACAGGAGTTCCACAGGGTAGCACATATGCCTGGCATGCTAGGGGCAATAGACTGCACCCATGTGGCCATCCACACACCACCTGGCCCCAAGGGGCCGCATACATCAATCACAAGGGCTATGCCAGCATCAACTGCCAGGTGGTGTGCGATGCCAGGGGGTGCATAATCAATGTCTGTGCCATGCACCCTGGGGGAGCACACAATGCCTTCATCTGGCACCAGTCGGCACTGTGCCACAGATTCAAGAGTGAGGATATCCCCACTGGACACCTAGTGGGTGAGTATGCAAACCACATGGACAATCATAGGGCCTGGGGGGGCACGGTCAGAGGTGACATGGGTAGTGGCCTACATGGCCCGGGGCAGGCTGATGCTGATCACCAAACTAACCTCCACCTTCTACACACAGGTGACAGTGGATACCCACTCTGTCCCTGGCTGCTCACACCCTACCGTCGGCCCGCGACCCCATCACAGCAACGCTACAATGAGGCACATGCCACCACAAGTAATGTTATCGAGCGGGTGTTCGGGATGCTGAAGGCACGTTTCTGTTGCCTGGACACCTCCAGCAGTGCCCTACAGTACAGCCCCTCAAAGGCCTGTGGGCTACTCCTGGCCTGTTGCATCCTGCACAACATGGCCAACAAATGTGGGATAGCCGTACAGGTCGAAGAGGGGGACAGCGATGGGGACGATGAGGATGCCGGTGATGATGGTGATGGGCAGCCCCCATTGGGCAATGGGACCCCCGACTGCTCAGGCTGGCACAGCTGCACCGGGACACCATCACAGAGGAGCACTTCAGCCAACCCAGGTAAGTCATGGAGCCATGTGAACCACCAGTGGCTAAGGCACAACCCACAAACATGCATGGACACACACCAGGGGAGCATGCCGACAAGGACGTGGCAGGGCATGGAACCACACACACAACCAGGGATGGGTGAGGTCTAACATGCCACATGGACGGACACACACACAATGCACCAAACTTGCACAAAGGGTAGGAGGCACACCAACCCAGAACGCCACCCCTAGCCACACACATGTCCACAGACCACCACACCCACTGTCTGTCCATGTGCGTGTGTCAGATGCTGAGCACCATTGCACATTGGTGTACAGTGCAATGCAGGCATCATCATGCACACGCAACTGTGGACAGCAGCCGGGAGGGTGTGCAGATGGACTGTGTGTCCGCGTGCAGGGCCTGGTACACACCCATGCACTGCCCACTGAAAGACACAACGCACACAGGGCAGCACCAGACAGTAGCCATGTTGGGAGACAGGTCAGTCATGTGACACAGTGCCCCGGCCACCACGGATGCATGGGCAGCCCCACCGAGACCCGCCAGCACTGACAGGCTGACCACTGGCCTCATGGGGTGGCATTGATGGTCCCCAAGGGGTTCCACTGCATGAATGTGACCGTGCTCGTGCAGGGGTCTGCAGCACACTGAACATGCCTGTGCCAGGTGTGCTCAGGATGCCCACAGCTGAACCCGTGTCGACAGGGAGGGTGTCACACAACACCGGGAACAGGGGGTGGACAGTGTACTGCATGGTGTCTGCGATGCATGGGCACATGACTGTGTGCCCATTGTGGCCATGACAGCAGTGAATGCCTGTGCATGCCTGTCAATGGCAGCGGTCACATCCTCCCGCAACCGGTCCATCCCTGCCAGGAACAGAGCGGTGTCTCTGCTGCGACACTCCTCTGCCCACTCCAGAGCCATACGCAGTGCATCCACCGACGTAGCAAGCCGCATCTGCTGCTGGACTGATGCTTGCAGTAGGTGGGTGTGCTCATCCAAGAGGTCATCTGCCTCCTCGGCATCCTGTCCCTCAGGGTGTGCGCGGCCCTGATGCTCAGCACCCCTTGAGGGTGGGTGCTGCGCACCAGGACCAGGTCTGGGCATGTCCACAGGAGGTGCACAGATGCCACCGCTGGACCCTGTACCCCCAAGCCCATTGGCCGACCGCTGATGCTGCCCCCCCCGGCTGCCACTCCCCAGGGCTCAGTGGTGCCGCCGCAGTGGCCGCAACAGTCCCACTGTCCTGAACAAACACCAGTGCTGCCCCACTGGCGCTGACAGGCACAGGCTGGGACTGTGCTGACATGCAAGCCTCCATGGCACCACCACCCACAGCCATGGCCGCGATGTTAACTGATGTGTGGCCATCCCATGGCACGCACATGTCACTGCCCATGCCATTGGCGACATCATCATCGGTGACGGACTCGGCACTGGCCCGTGTCACAGCATGCTGGCATCTGTGGATGCTGTCATGCTGAGACATGGGCAAGACTTCCTCCGCACCTGTTACAACAACATCAGTGTGGACAGCCAGGCGGGCCCACTGTTGCACTGAGCCACGTATACCTGTGGAGGTGGATGGGCCCTCCTCCATCTCCAGCTGACTGTCCTCAGTGGACAGGCCCACCACCGCTGACCCATGCAGACGCTCAGGATCTGTAAGGGAAAACAAAGTCGCGTTACTGCATGTGACCTACCCTGTCCCCACCCCATAGACAGACCATGACTTACCATGCAGTGATGGGCCACCTCCCGTCTGGAAGCCACCACCCAGAACACCCTCAATGGCACTACGCTGCATGCTTCCAGTAATCCTCTCCTCCTGTGGGGTCAGGTGTACCACCTCCGGCTGTCCCCCACCTGTCGCAGCTCATGCTGCCCTGATGGCAGCCACCTTTTCCTTTATCCTCCTCCTGTCTGTGCCCATCTTCTTCTTGCACTCCTGCACGGAGCGCTGGTGG
Organism: Neoceratodus forsteri; assembly: GCA_016271365.2. Taxonomy (NCBI): domain Eukaryota; kingdom Metazoa; phylum Chordata; order Ceratodontiformes; family Ceratodontidae; genus Neoceratodus; species Neoceratodus forsteri. The sequence goes on from CM057459.1 coordinate 34,448,948, forward strand.
CTGCCATGCAGGTTCACAGCACGTGCCACCTCCTCCCATGCAACAGCACGGGCTTGAGGTGTTCCCTGCCATCTGCTGAGAAGCGGCTCCTGATCCAGGTAGGCCTCAAACAGGGCTTCGGTCTCGGCCTTGGTAAAATTAGGCCTCCTCCTCCTCCCACCACTGTGTTCCTCCTCTCCCACAACTTGCTCGGTCATTATTTAGCCTGTAAGAATGGCAATTGTTACCTGTGACTGTGCAGTCCCATGCATGTCCTAAATCCACAGTCCATACTCCCAAACAGCATGCAACTCACCAATAGACTGCAGTAACCGACTATGGCCACTGCAGCCCAATGTCGCACTTTTATAGCGCAACCCATGCAAATGAGGCGAGGTGCAACTTTAAGTGGATGCAAATTGCAGTGCTGCGCCATTGCATTGCTGATTAACTGTTTTGCATATGACGACTGAATATCGTGCTGTTGCGCTTTGCGCAATTGTGTTGAACGTGCTGAGCCAATGGCACAGTTCTGTGAGATGCGTAGTACACACCTTACTGCGCATGCCCGGGTTGCTGACACAGGCGTCTGCTGCGCTGCTGACATGCTGTGCATGGGAAGCAATGCAGGGCACGGCCATCATTGTGCCAGTGGTGCTATAGCGATGTTCACCCACGTGGCGCTGTGGCACTGGGCCATCATAGGCACACTGGGGCGACAGCGCGGTAGGCCACTACTGGCAGTAGCACACAGGCAGCCAATCGTGCTACACGCATTGGGTTCCAATGGTGCTGTGCATGTCCATGTGCCAGAGACCCTTGACCCTGTGCCTGACCTTTGCCCCTAGGCGCCATGCGTCAGGCATGGGTGCACCACTATCGCGCTGTTCGGTAACAGCGCGATAGGGAATGGCAGCACTGTACCGCGCAACATCTGCACGTGGGGAGCCACGCTGCAGAGTGCCATATTTGCAGACTGAGCAGAGAGAATGGCGCGCAGGAGGGCTGCTCAGTGGACGCAGTTAGAACTGGCCAACCTAGTGGCCATAGTGGAGCCACACCATGGACCACTGTTCGTGGAGGCACCCCTGGACAGGTCCAGGAGCCAGGTGTGGGAGGAGGTGGCCACTGCACTGGAGGAGGCCACTGGATGGGGGAGAAGTGCAGAGCAGTGCCGCCATAGGTACGAGGACCTGCGGCAGAGGGAGCCAGAGCTGCTAGTCCACCTGCAGGGACGTGCCAGGAAGGGCACGGTGCCACGGCCAGGTAGGTGTTACGTCAACACACTTTTATCTTCCACATGGGTATCACGGTTGTATGTGTCCAGCACATGGGGGCGGGACCGTCCGGGGTTGGCTGTGGTGGTGTTATCAGGGTGTGAGGTGGGTGGGTCTGGCTGGGTGGGAGGGCACACACCTGGAGGCAGGGGGGCTTAGCTACGGGATTGTACTGATGTTCCTCTCTCCATGTTTGCACCACAAGCCCAGAGAAACGGCGCCTGGCCTGTGAGCTGTGGCGCAACGAGGAGGAGAGGGAGTCCAGGTGGGGCGAGGGTCCACAGCACCCAAGGGACCGGCCCGATGATGGTGAGTGCCATAACTCCATGATTACTATTGCATGCTGTGTAACAGGGTGGGCAACGGGGCATGGCCACCATCCATCAACACCACTGCCATGCACGCAACTTGTTACAGTCAGCACTGTCCAGTGGCAATGCATGTCTGGGAGTGCGTCGATGGTGATCCATGTGTGCACCGGGTACATGGCTGTGCCACTGCCTTTGCACCATACAGCCATGTCACTAAACAATCACGGTGGTGCTGTGTGTGACTTGGTCGGTGGGTGTGTGCAGCATTCTGCATGGCTGTATGCACCTGGGTAGGCAGTCATGTGGACGTGATCAATGTGGGTGGTCACACACCATCACAGAGGTATGTCCCACGGCCGTATGCCATGCACAGTGGGTGGGTTGTATGGGGCTGTGCATTCACACCTATTGACTGTGCTCCCTTGTCCTAGGTACACACCAGCTCCAAGACATCAGGGAGGCACTGAGGGAGATCCTGCACGTGGCGAGGGTGTCACTAGACATACTTAGCAGGATTGATGAGACTGGGGTCCTGAGGAGGCACAGACAGAAAAGGAGCCAGAGTGGGGAGCGGTGCTCACGTTAAACGTCCCCTTGCCCCTGATATCCCCTACCCCCCTGGACCCACCCTCACACCCCTCCTTTCCTGTCTCATTTATCCACCCCTGCCCCTTACTCACCCCCACCTTGTTTGCAGCCTCCCCCACCTTGTATACATTGTTGTAAATAGTTACCTTTATATGTTGTTTTAATACAGTTATTTTGATATGAATACTGTGGTGGTCTCTGATCTGCAGCGGGCTATAGGTGCTCAGCTGCAGTCGTGTGCATGGCGTCAGGAGTGGTGCAGTCATGGGTATGTGTACGTGTCCGTGTGGAGGTGACTATGGTGTGGGGGTAGCTATCAGTCAGTGTCTGTGATGTGTGTGTTGTGCCCTGTGCACTGGATGACTGTGTGCGGTGGTCCATGGTGCGTGCTCTGTGTCCATGGTGCCCCTATCAGCCCATCCATGGCCTGTGCAGCTGACACCCATGCATGTCTGTGACCTGCACGGTCTGCTGGTATGTCAGTGGTGGCAGTCCATGCAGGGCAGCCACTGTACCCATCACAATGCTGGGTTGCCTCCTGTCACTGGTGTGGTGCATGTCTGCCTCGGGTGACACTGTGGCCTCCACAGTTGTTGACCCACCTCAATGTTGTGGCTTGTCTATGTTGCAGGGGATGTGCACCACTGTCTGTGACTTGTGCTCCAGCACATGGGGGCACAAGCCACTGAGGGCACCACTGGACTGATTTACAGTGCCTTACAGCTTGCGGCAAGCCCTCCTGCTACACCATACATTTGAAGCCCTTTCTGGCTTGCCGCTAGCACAGGGACTTAGCCGCCAGGACCCTGCCTGTTAGTGAATCTGGCACAGGGTCCCTAGCACACTGGGCTTCAGCGCAAGCTGTTGTTTGCCGCAGCTTGCGCCGGTCCAAGCCCACTTTGAGAATTGGGCCCCTAATCTCTAAATCCAGAACAACAAGTTTATTCCTACTGCTGGTATAAGTAAACTTCAAATTAAGCTCATTTTGGTTGAACCATTCAATAAATTCTGGACTCAGGTCCCTAGTTCCCTTCCAGATACATAGACGATCATCTATGTATCTGTACCAAGTATGAATGTTAGTAAAATAAGGATTAGATGCTTGGATGTAAATGCAGGTCATCTCCAACCAGGTCCTCAAACGTTTTAATAGTGTCAGTGTAACCCCTAGGTGGCACTATCCCAAGGGCTACTACCCCTGCCTGCTTGGTTAGGAGCAGGTTAAGGGCCTGAGTTCTGAAACGGGTGCCTCCACCCGAAGGTCAGGGTTGGTAGTGGTCAAGCTAACCTGGGCACAGCCCTCTGGGACACTGTAACCCCCCTCTTTCCTTATTAGTGGCCAGAACAATACACAATAATCACTTTCACAATACCCCTGATACACCACACAAGTACCCACACTGTTTGCACTTACCACCAGGGATTTCCTCTGGCTCGACCCTGGGGACCCCCGTAAAACAAGGTTATACACAGCAAATAACAGCAGAATAGTACTCTTACACAAAGTGGAACCACAGTCAGGGTAAATGCAAAAACAGTTAGATCTGATTTATTTAAGGGACTTGAAAAAAGGAGGGGTGTAATCAGGTTAATTTGCTTAAAGGCTGTATCAGTCAAACAGTTATGCATACGCTTCAGGGTCCATAAACAGTCACACACTCTGGGTACCCAGGTGAAGAAGAGGTGGCTAGCCAGGAATGTTGCCTGGTGTAGACCGGTGTCGCAGCTGGTTGGGGCCTGTGATGGAAGAAAACAGCATGCACCACACACACTGATTTTACTCTGGAGCCGGAGGGCTCAGTTCATGAAAGAAAAAAAACAAGACAATCAGATGACACACTTAGATTAAGCTGTTGTTGCAGGGAGGTACCCTGATGGTTACTCACGATACCCAAGACTGGACACAGGCTGGACGAAAATTGAGACTGCAGGTGGTTGCTCTGGAGTGCCAGAAGAAGCAGGGCCCACACAATTCGCCGAGGCATTGTTCCTGTTCAAGCATGAAGCAGGGGGCTGATCCCCAGGCAGGTCTCTCCTCGATGGTTTTCTCTGTGCAGTTGGGTAGTCTATCAGAGCTAGTGTGGCAAGGCCCAGGCCATATGGAGATGAACGCGGATTCAGTCCGGTCAAGCTGGATACAATTTCCAGCAAGCAGAACACAATTCACACAGTGGGGAACCAAATCACGACCCACTATAAACACACAGCACATTTACATGTAAGGGATTCTACTATACCAGACAAATTGCTCTCCGGTCACAATCACAAAGTCTCTGCACACACCGGGAGTTTAGAGGTAGCAGGAAATCCTGACAGGCCGATGCATTCAGCAAATCTTTGGTCTTCTTCAGGTTGATCCTGGTCACAACTCAGTGGCTTACTTCATTCTCACAAACTCGGATTCAGTCTGAACTGATTCTCTTCTCTTCTCCCTCTCAGGGGCAGCAGGCAGGCATGCAGGCCAAAACTCAGGCCTTTCCACAGAGACTGTCTTGAACTGTTGCTTCTTCAGCTCCCAACTTAGATCTGTCTCAACTGCCAGCAAGCCAGGGAATTCCCCCAAGATCCAGAAGGTTTGGTTGGCTGATTCATGTGTCAGTCACAACAGAAACACCCCCTTCAGGTGCAAAAAGGGGCCAATAGCCCAAAACTAAAACTCCTACAGATTTTGACTCCAGACAGCTCCTGTAGTCTGGCTCCATTTTAGGTCCCACCAGTACTGATTGGTCCAATTCGCAGTCCAGGACCAAGATAGTGAAGATAAACAAAACAGTCCTTGCTGCAAAGAAGGCAGGTTAGACAAACTACATTATCATTATCACTCTAAATGATTTTCAGCAAATAGTAACATCTTTCAACAGAGCTCCCTCTCAGATTACTTATGACTGCAATCCAGGCAGCTCTTAAAGAGACAGTACACAGAGGCTATACAGGCACTCTCTGGCAATCACATTTAAACTGCTAAAACGCAGGACACCAGCCTGGCAGTGAGCATTTAGGCAAGAACGAGGAAGACTTTTCGGGAACCTCCATTTGTAGGGGAGTTACACCAGCAGTATCCTTTAAGGATCATGATGATCATGATCCCCCTGGTAGGCCTATTGTATCTGGAAACGGATCGATATGTGAGAATCTGGGCCAATTCTTGGATTTATTCCTCCAAAACTGTGTAGCTTCCCTTCCAACATATTTAAAGGATACTGCTGACACTATTAAAAATTGGAGTGCCTGACTTGAAATGAAGACATGGCATGGATTAGCATTGACACTGAGTCTTTGTATACATCCATCAGGCATGAAAATGGGTTGAGGGCTTGTAGATTTTTCTTGGAGAATTCGGCATTAGGTAATGACATTACAACTGAGTTCATTTTGGAGGGTTTAGACTTTGTATTGAAGCACAATGTTTTTGAATTTGAAGGGGAGTACTTTTTACAACTATGTGGAACTGCAATGGAGGCCAGTATGGACCCTAGTTAAGCTAATTTGCCTATGGGATGGTAGGAGATGACCTACATTTATAACATAAGCATCTCATCCTTATTTTACTAACATTCACACTTGGTACAGATACATCAATTATTGCATATGTATCTGGAAAGGAGATAGGGAGCTGATTCCAGAATGTATTACATGGTTAAACTAAAATGAGCTTAATTAAAGTTCACTTACACCAGCAATAAGAATAAACTTATTTTTTCTGGATTTAGAGATCTAGTGTAGTTGGCCAGAGAATCAGCACTAAATGTCACAGGAAGCAAACAGTGACAAATTCTGTTTTATGACGGACAGTGCCCCCAAGATTACAAAATGTAATCCCATACAGCCAACTAATCAGATTAAGACGAATTTCACATAGACTGAAGATTTTTCAGTACAGGCATCAGAATTAGAAGGAAGGTTTCCGATGATGGGGTATGACAAAAATTTGGTGAAAGATTTGAAAGAAAAAGTACTGGGGCTTGATAGAAATGTGCTGCTACAACAAAATCAACCAGATCCTACTGACAAATTTGGTCCTATTTCTTTCATAACGGAATATAATGCAATAGCAAGGGGTCTTGGTAATAATGTCCATAGGAAATGAAGAATATTGACAGGTGATGATGCTGTACACCGGGCTGTGGGGGACAAGCCAAGACTTACCTTTAGTAGGGCTGCTAACCTTAAGGACAGACTGGTCCATAGCAGACTATGGAAAAATACAAGTCCTGAACAAGCCCAAACATGGCTACCAAGGAGACCTTTTGGCTTCTTTAAATGCCACCATTGCATTAGTTGCAAACATGCCAAACCAGAAAAAAATCCACACACCCCAGAGAGCCAAACATTACTGTAAAGATCAGGGAGTGCGTAACATGTGACATGCCCTTAGTGGTGTATGCATTGTGGTGCCCTTGTAATTGCTGTACATTGAATGCACAGTGAGACCCCTGAAGAAACGTATTCAGGAGCATGTGCGATTGATTGAAAATAAAAGGGAAGATACTCCAGTGGGTATCCACTTTGCTTTCAGGTATCACTCTAGTGCCACTGACATGAGATTTGTGGGGTTAGAACATGTGGCACCTTTGGAAAAAGTTGGCAACGGGGCAAATCACCTGTTACAAAGAGAATCTTACTGGATTTTCACACAACAGTGTGAAACCAAGAGGTCTGAATAATGAATGGGATATTAAGCAATGTCTTCGAGAGTAATGACTATTGTTTTGTTTTTTGCCTCTAAATGTATGATTTTGCTAATTTGCTTGTGACCTAGTATGTAAATTGTTACCATTCCACCCTGTGGGTAATACGTTTGCTACCTGATGGTCACCCTACTAATTTTTTCCAACCAAATAACAAGCAATGAAATGTGAATTGTGAAAAGGAAATATATTATGGTGGTATATACTGTTTCTGGGTTTCTTACTAATATTACCCTCTTGCTTCTCTCTTTTAGTTTTTGAGAGACTCTGAACTTGAACACTCACCCCTTTTGTTTAGCGCAGGAACCGGAGCCATGGGATACTGCTTCTATTTACCTTATGTCTGAGCTGCAAATATGCCTTGAACAATAAAGCCAGATTACTCCCTCTTTCTGCTTTCTTTTCCCCCCTCTGTTTTATTTAACTAGTAACTTTGACTATCATGGATTTAGTGTTTGCAACAGCATTTAAATAATTAGAAATCAATTGATTTTTCTTTATATCTAAAAACATTTACTTGGATCATTTTTGCTATTTGTACCATTAGTACTTTTTGTATGCTCTATCCTGAAACAATCTTTTGTACAATGGTTTGTATAACTTACCCTGAAACAGTTAATGTTTTCAAAAGAGCTCATGTTTATTAATGTAATACTGGTATTTAAGTTGTCATGGGTCCTATGACATTACCACGCCCCCTGGCGATGGGTTTCCATACCCGAAGCACCGGGGCTTATGTGGACGCCTGTCTGTCCTCAGGGACACTGACTTTCTTCAAATTGCAATAAAGCATTGAAAAGGATTTTTTTGTCAGTGGTTCTTCTTTCTGCAGAGTGCAGGCTACTTGGAGCTGGTTTGTACTGTGTTTGTGCTTAGCAGGCCCCTTCCTGCACCTCGCCACACCAGGTGTTCATGGTTTTCTCTCTGGAACTGACATCAGAGGAGGGCTGCAGAGATAGGAGAATCAGTAGCCTTTAATAGCCTGCAGTATACATGGTAAAGATTTTGTAAGCTAAAATCAGAAGTTTGCTGATTCTGCTGTGCTCATGGGGCTTAATACAGTCCTCTATGTTTGTACCTAGCCCCAGGAGAACAGCAGACCACCAAACAGAAGATTACAGCTTATAAAAAAATTTGACATTCACTGCAGGCTACTGAATCTCCCACTGCTGCAGCCCTCCTCTGATGTCAGCTGCAGGGGACTCTGGCATTTCTGGTTACAGGAAATGTCACCTTACAAGTCAATGGAATTAGCCTGATAACATTTATTACACTGTGGCAAGTGTTTTTGCACACAAAGGGCTAATTAGGATTAGCCTCACACTTGGGTGTGAGGCTCTTATTGCTGACAGTTCCCCTTTAATTACTTTAAGAAATTGGTTGAAACAGTTCATTCAGCACCAAACGCTTGCATAGATAAAAATTCATTTCAGCCTCTTTTTAAACAACACCACTGAGTGGGAGTTCCTAAGAAGGGATCATAATGAGTCCCGACTAATAGGGGCCACCACTGAGAAAGTTTGATAGTCCAGTTGCTTAAGGTGAGATCTCAAGATGGCCAGTAGAGATTCCTTAGTGGAGCAAAGTGCACAACCAGAAGCACAGCAGACCAAGAGCTCTTTTTGGTAGGCAGGGCCCAACTTCTGCAGGGCTAACAACATGGTGTTAAAAGTGGTGCACTACCTAATCACTAGCCACTGCACATGACACAGCACAGGCAAGATGTGCTCAAAATATGCCATTCCACCAGCCCGGTGGTGCTAAAGGTTGAGGCAGTGGAAACCACACCTAGTGAGGTGACCCAGGTTTGGGAATGACTTTGGGTCATGTAGGTGCCGGCACAGAAGGAAAGGATGGAGCAGGATCGAGCAGCCTAATGGCAGCTCTCCTCTCCTGGGGTGGCTGCTGCCAACCCCCAGTTCTGCTGCCTCCAGGTGGAGGTCCGGTGGCAGTGCAGGCAGGAGGGGACAGCAAATTGTGATGGTGCCTCGGAACGCGGTGCATGTGTGCCTCCACACACACACATGTGCACCCGGGGAAGGGGGAAGATGAAAAAATGGGGAAAAAATATATGTCATTCCAGCAATTATCCCTGCCACAACATTCTGCACTACAGTAGCTACAGGCGCTACATTGATCTACTATTAAACCCTAGGTAAAGAACATTATAACAGTCAAATCTTAAGGAAACGAAGGCATGTTCCAAGGTCACCAGATCCTCTTGCACAAAATATGGTTTTATCTGGGAGAAATTTCATAGTTGGAAAAAACAACTGCAGATCACAGCTGCTACATGATGTTCCAGTGTCAGCTTAAAGTCCAAGCACCCTCAGATTCTTTACAGCTACTAAAATGGTGCCATTCAGAAGTGGCAAAATGAGTACACTACTTTATCTAGCTGACCCATGAGGACCTGGTTTTAACAGCAACAACTCCGTATAGCATGAATTAAGATTCAACCAGTTGGAGGTCATCTAGTCATCAGTTTCTTGTAAGCACTGTTCCAGCACAGAGACCGCCCCAGCTCATCTGGTATAAAAGACAGGTACAGTTGAGTAGCATCTGCATAACAGTGAAAACTGACTGTACCATCTAATTCAGTAACCCATTCCATATGCAACATGTACACCACAAATAACATGGGGACAGAATCAAGCACTGGGTAACTCCACAGCTAATTGCTTTCAGGTCCAAAGACCAAGACCCACCTCACAACATGCGGTGATCTGCTGGACAGGAAGGACTCAAACCATTTCAAGGCTGTTCCAGTGAGTATCCCATATTTCTCATGGGGATCAAAGCACCATGATTTATGGTGCCAAAAAATGACAAGAGAGCTAGGAGAACAATTGATTGCTCCCCTCTATCTCTTACAAGGAGCAGGTCATTAAACACCTTGGTGTCTAGTGGTACCCCCACCCTCTGATTGCTGTCCCTGTATTTTCCAGTGTTTTCTTGGTGTCTAGTGGCACCCCATTGCCCTCCAATTGCCATCCCATATTCATTAATATTGCCCTGGTGTCTAGTGGCACCCCCCACTCTCTGATTGCTGTCCCCATATTTTGTAATATTTCCCTGGTGTCTAGTGGTACCCCCTACCCCCTCCAATTGCTGTCCCCATATTCATTAATATTTCCCTGGTGTCTAGTGACAACCCCCCTCTGATTGTCCTCCACATATTGTTTGATATTTCCCTGGTGTCTAGTGGCACCCCCACCCTCTGACTGCCATCTCTGTATGTTTTAGTAGTTCCCTGGTGTCTAGTGGCACCCCCACCACTCCAATTGCAGTCCCCATAATTTTTAATGTTTCACTGGTGTCTAGTGGCACCCCCTCACCCTCCAATTGCTGTCCCCATATGTTTTCATGTTTCCCTGGTGTCTAGTGGCACCCCCACACCTCTGATCACTGTCGCCATATTTTTGTATGTATCCTTTGTCTCTAATGGCACCCCCCCGATCACCATCCCTGTATTGCACAATGCTGTAATAAAGAAAAAACATCCCCTCAATGTCTTTGTTTGCCCCGTCAAAAAGAAAATGGCCCATCACCAATCCGACCCCCCCACCCTGACCTCCCACTGAGTACCCACCCCACTACATCTCCCACACACCCTCATTCATCTGAACAGGTCCCAGGATGAAGATTCACTCTCTGATTGAAGACACGTCTTGCTGCTGGAATTACCTACCTCAGTATGGGAATCTAAGGTAAGTGCAGTTCATTGTATTTCAATGGGGTTTTTAACTTCAGTGCATAACTTTGTCATTTTTGCATATTTTGACCCCAAATGTTCAACATGGTCTTTTTGGGACCCCACCTCATGAACAATATCAGTGAAATTCCACAAATCTGGTTCGAATGGTGATTTAGCAGTCCATTGACAAAATCACCTTTCAAGCAGAAATTGAACAATTTTACTGCCTTGTTCATGATTTGGGTCATAAGAAGGCTATGTTGAAAATTCTGGGTAAAAATATGTAAAAATGGCAAAGTTATACACATCTGGTGAAATGTTCCTACACTAACTCGTAACTTTGTTAAATTTTAAATATTTTGACCCCAAATTTTCAAAATAGCCATTTTTTACACCAACTCATGAATGTGACTGCTGTCCTTTTTCAAGTCATAGCCAAACTGTGTTGTCGCACCTGGGTATGCCCCCCTTACGGCAACACTAACACAACGAACTACGCTCCTGTTGGCAAAATCAACACTTTGCCAACAGGTCACTGTGTTGGTGTGCCCGAGACAGGGGCATGCTGTCTCCCGGTCCTGCATCCCTGCCCCAAGTTAACTCTGACTGGAGTTAAGAATCCTTTAGTCGGGGGTTGTGGGGGTGGAGTCCCCCACATGGGGGGTTTGGGGGGCGAAGCCACCTGATAGAGAAACAGGACCAGGAGTCTGAAAGGAATCATGTTGACCACAATTTGCAGTCGACATGATTCCTGTCGCTGTAACGTCAGTCGACATTAGAGATGTTGAACCGGTGTGGTAGATCTGTTACACCTGTTGTGTGGAATGACGTTGTGGTGGCACGGAATAACGTTTCTGTAGGGATTTGAAAATTTTCAGTACCAGGTTCATGAGGTGGGGTAATTAGGCTATGCTGTCAGTTTGGTTGCTGTTTTGTTACAAATGCAAGTGCAGGGCCCAGAGGGCCTTTCGCTTCCACAGCAACATACATGTATGCATCTGTAGAGGGATGGGAGTGCAGGGTCCAGAAGGGCAAATGAAGATATGAATATACTTTTCAAAAAGTAAAGAAATTATTTGCAAAAACGTTATTAATGCACTAGTTATGGTTAAACTGACAAAAGTAGGAACATGTGGTATTAGGGTTTCCAGCCCTAACACCCCACCCCCACCCTGCAGGCAGCAACAGGAGAAACCATTACGGTTTGACATCTTCTGCATCTTCGCAAATCAGGTGTGAGGTGTGCCTCGGGGTTGTTAACCCTAACACTTACACAATTATGATTTACTCTACACATCTCAGCTTCTTTAATGATGGAATGGGGTGAGTGGTAGTGTTGACAGCCCTGAGGCACACCTACACCTGATTTGTGAAGATGCAGGAAAGTTCAAACTGTAATGGTTTCTCCTGTTGCTGCCTGCAGGGTGATTGTGGGGTGTTAGGGTTGGAAACCCTAACACCACATTTCCCTGCTTTTGTCAGTTTAACTATAACTAGTGCAATAATGAAGTTTTTTGCAAAAAATACATATAGTTATGGTTGAGTAGGGTGCCCAGTGTTAAACCCCTAACTTTGCACATTAATACCTTTGGCACTGTTTGACGAAATGAGCTGAAATTTTGCATGTGTTGTCTAGGAGGCATGGTCTTGAACTGTGGACATTTTCGTGAAGGTTGTCTAGGAGGCAAGGTCTTGATCTATGGAAATTTTTGTGAGGGCAGCTTTTTTTCCAATACTTAACATTTTTTTGGTTTTTTTTTTGCTCTCCCCTACAGCCTACATGGAATGGAATTTTTATCCCAAACTTGCAGGAGACACGTTTCATGTCCTAAAGCAGTGCCTTTGACAACTCTAGTGAAAAAAATATTAAAGGGTTCCAGAGTTATAAGGCTTTAAAATTTAGTGGCTTCCAACCTGTGCATGTGCAGTAGGGTTTTTTTTGTTTGTTTTTTTGTATCTCCTATTTTTGCTCCCACTGAAGCCTGGGCATCCTTCCAGGGTGCTCGCTTGATGAGGCTTCTACTTCCTGCCTGAACCCCTCATCTCCAGATGGACACTCTCCTGACCACCCAGGCAGGCCTAGCCCCCCCGGATCACCCCCCAGCATGGGTCCGCCCTCCCTTGGCAGCTTATCTGTAATTTGAGAGGCCTTACCTGGGTGACAGGTCGGCCGTGGAGTCCTCCTGCATGACGGGCCGGTGGTGGGATGTGATCCTGTCCCTGGAGCCCCCTTCATCTACATGGTGCTTCAACTGTTTTTTTTTCCATGTTTGTGTGTCCCCTGGAGTGCAGCAGTGCAATGATGTCATCTCCGCCGACATCTGCCACACTCCTCCCTCTACTTTGGCCCTAAGCTTGAGTAGTGCCTCCAGCCTCTATTGGGGGCTGCTACTGTGCTGGGCAAGCCCTGGATCCCACCCCAAGAAAGGAGAGCAGTCCATTGGATGCTCTATCTTCTCTCTCCCCTGTCAACCTCGGCACCAAGCTCATTCAGAACTCAGGTCGCCGCATGGCACGGGAGTATAGTAGGACTTTTGAAATAATGTTCTGCAGTGAAAGTATAATTTTGATGCCACAAATGCATGTTTTTGATTTCATGCCACTTGCTTGTCAGGGCACCAAACATTGTTTGTGCTGTCCCAACTGCCATCTTGTTGACTTTTTCCACGAACTAACAAACATTGAAAATACATAAAAATGCTGGGATTTTAAAAAAAACAAACATTAGAACCTAGCTAAATGGGGCCCATTTGGCTAGATTCTAATGTTTGTTCTTTAATATAATGGCCACAAATATGTTTTCTGGGCACCCAAAATCTTGGGTGCCCAGCTTAGTGAAAGGAGCACTTCCCCCATGTTCTCTGTATGAGAACATCAGGAATTTCTTGACTACTGTAGCCAAAGCTGAACCCGTGCTGCCAGATGCAGTGTGAACTGTGAGCTGTTGTTTCCCTGGTGTTTGGTGGTGCTCCCCCACCCTCCTTTGCCATCCCTGGCAATGTATGATGTTGCTGTGGTATCTAGTGGCACCCCCACCCTTCCGATCACTGTCCCTGTAATAATCTAAACTTTCCCTGATGTCTAGTGGCATCCCCCCACCCACCAATCATCCTCTCCAGAAATAAATAAATATATATATATATATTCCACGGTGTCTAGTGGCACCCACCACCCACTGATTACTGTTCCCAATTATTTCCCTGGTGTCTAGTGGCACCCCAACCCTCTGATCACCATCCCCGTTATTAAAGTATATATTCTCTGGTGTCTAGTGGCACCCCTGACTCTCCCATTTCAGGCACAACCTGAAATGAAGAAAACAGTCCCTCAATTTTTTTTTCAAAACCTGTAAAAAAAGAAAATGGTCCCTCGCCAATCAGCCCCCCACTCCCACCTCACACTTAACACCTACCACCCCTCACCCCCAGAACACCCCACACAGCTTCACTCACCTGAACAGGTCCCAGGTTAAAGACCCATTCTCTGATCGAAGACACGTCTTGCTGCTGGAACCGATGACTGTAATATGAGAAACTATGGTAAATGCAGTTCAATGTATTTCAAAAGGGGTTTCAACTTTTATGCATAACTTAGACATTTTTTGACATTTTAACCCCAAATTTTCAACATGGCTTTTGGGGACGCCACCTCATAAACAATGTAACTGTCAGTACAAAACTTTCACCAGAAAGGTGATTTCACAGTCGCTTGACACATTCACCTTTCGGGCAGGATTTAAAAACTTTTCCTGCCCTTGTTCATGAGGTGGGGTCATAAAAAGGCTATATTGAAAATTTGGGGTCAAAAATATGTACAAATGGCAAAGTTATGGCCATCCATTGCAATTTTGACACACATGCTTGTAACTTTGGAAATTTTAAATATTTTGACCCCAGATTTTCAACATAGCCTTCTTATTACCTCACCTCATATATGTCACAGATGTCACTTTTCAAATCCTGGCTAAAATGTGTTTTCATACCTGTGGCATGAAATGATGTTGCAGTTGTGTAGAATTATGTTTTGGTGAGGATTTGAAAATTTTAAGTACCGGGTACATGAGGTGAGGTAATAAGACAGCTATGCTGACAGTTTGGTCACTGTTGCCCTATAAATTGAAGTGCAGGTCCAGAGGGCCCTGTGCTTCCACAGCTACATACATATACGCATCTATGGAGGGATGGAAGTGCTGGGCCCAGAGGGACATGCACTCCCACAGGCAAATAAGGATATGATTATACTACCTCAAAAAGTAAGGAAATAGATTGAAAAAAAACTTTGTTAATGCTCTAGTTAGGGTTAAAGCCACAAAAGTTGGGAAATGCGGCATTAGGGTTTCCAACCCTAACACCCCACCCCCACGCTGCACACACCAACAGGCGTCTGGGGTGTGCCTTGGGGTTGTCAGCCCTAACGCTCACCCTATTCTCATATACTGTACCTATCTCACCTTGTTTACTTATAGAATGGGGTGAGCATTAGGGCTGATGACCCCAAGACACAACCCTAACGTCTGTTGGTGTGTGCAGCATAGGGGTGGGGTATTAGGGTTGGAAACCCAAACATCACATTTCCCTACTTTTGTCACTTTAACCCTAACTAGAATGTTAACAATGTTTTTTGCAATGTATATATATATATATAATAGTGGTACAGCAGCACCACTATAGTTAGGGTTGAATGGGCACGTTAATGTTAAACCTCAAATTTTGCACTTTAATAACTTTGCAACCCGTTCAATGGAGTTGTACAAAATTTGGTATGTGCTATCCTGTGGGGTAGATCTGTTGACATGCCATGTTTTGTTTCAATTGGATTTGCAAATTTTGTGCTGTGCACAGTGAAAAAATGTAAAAGTTGCTTATTTCGCCTGTTTTGGCTGTTTTTTCCTTATTGCACTGCAACCACACCATTTGGAATTTTGGTCTGAAACTATCATAGTGGAAAACGCTTGCCCAAAAGAACAGGCCAACGTTGGTTTGATGAAAAAATATGAATCCATTCCAGAGTTATTCAGTTTTGAACATTTAGGTTCTGAGCATGCTCAGTTCAGTCTTTTGGATAGCTGCATGGTATGAAAAGAGATTTAGAGCTCACAAAAAGGGATTTTGACAGCTCACAAAAAGAGATTAATTAAATCCCTCTTCGTACGAAAAAAATTCCCTCTTCACAAGATGCCATCTTGTTTTCATTTTTCCAGCTCAAACAAAACATTATAACTTTACCCAGGGATGTCTTCTGAAGACATCAAAGTATTCATTTTGCTCATGTGGACCAGGTAATAAATTACCAGTCTCAGATTCTTGTTGGAACTGCACAAAAGGAAGAGATGACAGACAAGTGGTTTCTTAATAATAAATGTAATTTATTTCTGGCAATACAGTCTTATAACCAACAGAGAGAGAGGGTCCAGTTTTCTTACCTATAAGCGCACTCAAGTCTCTCTGAGAGAAAATACATGATGCAAAAGGTCTTATACCCTGATAATTACTATGGCAACATCTAAAGAAGATACATAAAAAGTATATAATTGGACAGTAGCAGGTGGTGTGAGTAACCACCCTAACTAGCATGAGAAAGTTGCTTAGCTAATATAAAGATAAGGCCAAACAATAGGTCCTGTATGTCTTTGACAGTCACCTGCAGTTACAGTATGCACAAGCACTAAAGATGGCACTGTTGCCTAACTAATGATTATACAATAAAAATATACTTGGAATACCTCTCTCAGTGGTACAATGTATTATGAGAATATAGTAAAGCATAGCATGCATTGCAAAAGTACAGTAGATCTCAGATCTTGACACTTATACTTATATGATAAGTGTCTGTGCCCTATGGTTAGTACATATACCTACATCTATGTTGCTGTCTACGAGTTGGGGGTACAATTAGGGGTGCTGGTCCATGGATAACAGGACATCCTTTACAGTTCTCTGCTTTTGGTTTACTTTACTGTGGCCCCAGAATGTTTATTTTTGATTTTAAAAATCCCTTTTTGCAACTCACTTCCAATCCCTTTTCACGATGCAAAAAGGGATTTTGACACCTCACAAAAAGGGATTTTGACAGCTCATGATTGTGCTGTAAGACCAGATGGCCCTGCAGGTAATCCATTTTTGTGATGCAAAAAGGGATTTTGACACCTCGCAAAATAGGATTCAGCTCATGAAGCGGGATTTTGACAGCTCACAAACAGAGATTTGAGCTGTCAGACCAGATGGCCCTGCAGGGATTTTAACACCTCATAAAAGGGGATTCAAATCGTGAAAAGGAATTTTAACACTTCATGAAAAGGTTTACTAGGTTTACACGAAAAGGACGCTAAAGTTTATTGTTACTTTGCCACTTCTCTGCAAAGAAACAGTTTGGAATTTCAGGCTGAAATTTTCAAGGTAGAAAGGGCTTGCCCTACAGATGTGACTTGTGTTGGTTTGGAGATAAAATTTACATTGCTTCAATATTTATAACATTTTGAAGTTTGGAGATTTCCCGTAGGATAGCATTGTGGGGATGCAATATCTTTCGGCGCCTATATCTCGAAAATGGTTCAAGATACAGATTTTTCGCTAAATATAGCTTTTATTTATTAGAATTTTGGTAACCGGGTAAGTTCACTGAGACCATGCAGTTCCTTTTTCAGTGACGACTCGGGTAACAATGGTGAACACAGTACAATAGATAAATACATAATAATATACAGGATACAGAGAGATTTAACAATGTTGCAAAAATTATTACAGCGGAAAGCTAGGTAAGCAACTTAAAACAGATTAGGCATTAAGCATATATAAATAAACAGGATAACTAATATTATACAATATATACATAGCAGGAACACAACAGCAGGTGAACTACAAGATACATCTATCACAGTAATATAGACTAGGCATTAATGACGCTATAAGGGTTATTTAAAGCAATTGCAGAGGAGGGGGGTTAGTAGGAAAGAGGTAAGCTCTTTTTTGAAGGAGGATAGGGTGGGGCAGGAGAGTAAGTAGGGGGAAGGGAATTCCACTCAGAGAGAGCTGAGAAGGCAAATGAGCACTTACTTGACTGGAGTTGCATCTTCTAGATTGCTAATAAGGGTAAGGAAGTAGATCTAAGCGTGCATGTGGGTGCTTTTTTGTAAACGATTCCCCTTAGGCAAGGGGGATTAAAGAGCTTGGTAAGTTTGAATACAAGGCATAAGGTGTGAAACTGTAACCTTGAGTCATAGGTAGGCCATTGAAGAGAATACAGTAGTGTTTTCTGGATTCCACTCCAAGGGTAAAACGTCCAATCCTATGATAGAGTTGACGCACCTGTGCAAGGGAAGAGGATTGGGTGGAGAGTAGTAGAGGGGCACCATAGAACAAAATAGGGAGAAGGGATGTTGATACAATCTTTTTACAGGTAGCATTGGATAAAAGAGGGAGCGGAGGCGGTATAATAACCCGAGCTTCTGGTTTACCATTTTGGTAAGCTGAGTTGCATGATGCTCCACTGAGAAGGAGGCATCTAAGTGAACACCAAGGTATTTAAAAGTATTAACCACCTCTATGGGGTCTCCTGACTGTGTACTGATCTGGAGCTGTTTGGTAGGTTTGGGGGGATGGGTGTTCTAAGCATGTGTGCAGATTGCCAGGCCATGATTACAGCTTCAATGGAATTTTTTTTCAGTGTTGCTATGGTTACTGAGATATTGCACCATTTGCATTACAAGGGATACTTGGAATACCTCTAGGTCTGCGCTGTGTCTCTACTCTGGGCCCTGTGCTCCCACATATGGATACCATTTTGCAGTAATGAGAGTGCAGAACCCTCCATTATGCAGTACTGGGAGTTCATTTATGTAGTACTAGGAGTGCAGGGCCTGGAGGGCCTTGCGCTCCAACAGGGAGATGACAGTTCATTACAATGCTTCTACACTTATGGATAGATGGGAGCACAGGTCCCTATGGGCTCTGCACTCCCACAAATGGATATCATTATGAAGTGATGGGAGCATGATGGGAGTGCAGGGTTCAGAGGGCCCTGCACTCCCACACACTATAGACTGATGGGCGGTCCCACAAACATATAAGGATAACATTAAACTTTCTCAAAAAGTAAGGAAATTCATTGCAAAAAAACTTGGTTAATGCATCAGTTAGGGCTGAAGGAACAAAAGTAGGGAAATGAAACATTAGGGTTTCAAACCCTAACAACCTCCCACCCCTACCACCCCACCCCCACTCTCCATACACCAACAGGCATCGGGGTGTGCCTTGGGGTCAACGGGCCTAACTCTCACTCCATTCTCTTATACCATACCACACCACCTCAGCTTCCTTACACATGGAATGGAATGTGAGTTGGGGGGGCAACCTGTTGGTGTGTGGAGGGTGGGGCGGGTTGGAGTGGTAGGGTTCAAAATCCTAATGCCTCATTTCCCTACTTTTGTTCCTTCAACCCTAACTGATGCATTAATGAAGTTTTTTGCAATGAATATATATATCTATAACATAGGTAAGAGAAAAGGAATCATCTAGTTGGTTGAAACACATCAGATGACCATGTGTATATCAGAGCATGACCATACACCTGCACTTTCACCCACTCCAAATCAATTTTACCATTTTATAAGATAGATAACCCACTCTAAGGTGTGTGGTCGTGCTCTGATATACGCACGCCTTGAGTGGTTGATGCACTCGGCACACCAAGACATGCGTATATCAGAGCGTGACTGCACACCCTACAGTGGGTTATCTATTAGATATAAATATAAATATATATATATAGATACATGTACACTGTACTACAGTCCAATTGGTCTTGAGGATTGGAGACCATGGAAATCATGCAGAGTTTTCTTTCTTTCTTTCTTTCTTTCTTTGGTGGCACTAACATTGTGGATGACCACATGGTGTCAACCAACCCCTGTCCATTATAAGGTGCTATGGGTGCTCACTGGTCAATGACAGGGTGATAGGATGGCTGCACAGTGAAGAAAAATGTCCACACCTGCATGTGGCAATGCTGCTGCATACCCACCTTTATGCCGCTGAACACCCAACAGCTCTTCACTCTGCCTGCTCTGACTACAGCTGTTTCTATGGCAGATAACAGTGAACAGGACAATCGGTGGGGCCCCAGATGGGAGGGAGGGGCAAGCCATGGATAAAGCACAAGGCAGAGCACTTCTAGTTTTTGAGGAGCTCAGGACAAATGTCCACTCTGTGCAAGGGGTAACCAGAGCAGCAGGATACCCAAGAAGCCAAGATATATGGAAGGGTGAAGACCGAATGGACAATAAAGTGCAAATTTGTAAAAATATATTTTCTCCTTTATCATTTTAAAAGCTTTAAACACTGGGATTCATTTTATAATCACAATAAGGCACTCTTGGCCCCATGTTGTGGGATTTTGTCACTTCTGATGTGATTTAAGATTTTCACTTGCAGTGTGTGCCATACCACATGAGGGATGGTTAAATCCTATAACTTACACCCAGTTATATCTTATTGCTTAAAGAGCTGCTGACACCTATGAGAAAACTTTGGCAAACATAGTATTTTGACACAGTTCAGCTTGTGTGTCATTTACTTTCTATAGATTTATCCTCTCCATTAGTTATTACAGTGGAAATTACCACCAAAATAGGATTTTTATCCCTTAGAGTTCATCTGTGCCTACAGCATTTCCCCTGCTTAAAATCACAATGCTCTGTTGTGACATCACACGTGGTTGCCATGGGAATAACTGTGATTTCACAAGCAGAGTATTATGACATTAGGTTGGAAGTAAGCTATAGGAGCTGATGAACCCTTAAGGAACAAAGATCCTGTTTTCATACAGTATATATGATTACCTTAGTAATAAATAATGGCAAGAAGAATGCAGAGCTAATGAGATATATAGGTTACTAGCACATCTTTGTGTCTAAATATTATGTTTCTCGGAGTTCTCCTGGAGGCGTCAGTGACTCTTTAAATAAAACATAGATACAACATGTCACAATCTTTGCTTTATTTTTCCACCAATATAACGCTACGGATTGATCTAGCATTACTAAAAGGAACATCAACCTTAATCAGGGTCCCTTTTGAATGCAGCCTTTTTCCTGCCTAAGATCAGTTTTTTTAATTACTTAGCAGTTTCACAACCCAGTGACATCAACTGAGCTGAAGCCTAGTGTGTAAAGTTTTCTATGTAGGGCTTCTGCTCTGGGACTGTACTTAGTCCAGGGAGAACAGCAAGCCCGGTAAACAAAAGATCAGAGCTTATAAAAACTTTAATATGCACTGCAAGGTATTGAATGTCCCATGGCAGCAGCTCTCCTCTGATGTCTGCTGGTGGTGATTCTGGAATTTGTTGTTAAAAAAATGTCAGCTTCCAAGTCAGAAGAATCAGTCACATATAAACAATTATACTGCAGCAAACAGTAAGTAAAACAAAATGTTTTTGTACACATAGTGCAAATTGGAACCAGCCCCAGACTTGGGTATGGGGCTCTTAGTGCTAACTGCCCCTTTAAAACGGGTATACTGTACTACAGCAGCACGAATGCCTAGGGCTGTGAAAGCAGATTTGAAACAGGGTTGGGGGGAGGGAGAGAAAGCGAATTAAGGCTGAAACTTCTGCTGTAGACAGACTTAGTTAGTAACAACCCCAAGACATGATCTCCCAAGTGGTGCAGTTATAAGTATATATTTTTCTGTCTAAAAACACTTAAGTAAAATGTGCATAGGCCATTGCATTAGTAATGCTGAGATCACTCTTAGAAAGATGAACTCAGATGAACACAGCCATTTCTTGGGTAAAAAAAATCTTTAGTGCTGCATGTGGTCATATGAAAAGAACTTCTTTAACCCTGTCCAAATTCAAAGTATCTAATGGAAATGCTTAAAATATTCTGCACAGAGACCTGAAAGCATGATGATTACACTGTCACTTTGCATAATTTTTACTCATTATCTCAAGTAAGACCTTAGCAAAGGAACATTTAATCGCTGAAAGTAATTTCTATTATACTTTGGTGCTATTTTTTATGGTCTTGTCATAAAGAAGACCTATTAATGTTTTAACAAACTGTCAAACGTCCTATAGTTGTAGAGCACTGTGAATGAACTGGGTGAGCCAGAATAACATTAAAACCTTAATTTAGGCAGATGAATCACCAAAGAAAAGTATTCTGTTTAAGTTATGAAATGGCCTGTTATGTAGACAAAGCTTACTTTTTTCAAAAAGAAACAGGATGATTGACTGGTTCCAAGACTGGTATGTTTTCAAAGCAAATAAAACATTATTAATCAGTATTGCCATTTTAGAAAATGCTACATCCCAAATTAGTTGCTCGGTGCTATTTTAGCCACATGAAAGCTAGCTACTACAGAATATTTGGTGTAATAAAAGATTTCTCAAATGACTTTAAAAGAGCCTTGTAATCTGTGGAACCTCTGGTGCAAAAAGGTTATGGCCAATCCGTTCCCCCTTGTACATGTAATTGTAGCTTAGAGGGTTAAAGCATTAAGCTGCAAACCCTGAGGTATAGCCAAGGGTGGTTGGGGAGGGCAGACTGGTCATGGTGCCCCAATTGTAAAAACAGGATGGGTCAATTTATCTTTGGCCCCCCCTCACCTTACACTTTTTTTCACTGTCTTTGTTTCTTAACAGTGAACTGGCTTAGCTAGTGATTTTTATGTTTGCTTGCATGCATGTGCAAGAAACATAGTGCCATCATCCGAGTTTTCGGAGGTGTGTCACCCCCTCTTCCAATTCAGTCAGTGTGTTGGCAGGCACGGCCCCTGTCCACCAATGCATGCTGGAGCTGTCAATGACAAGCTCCAAAATGCAGTGGCATACAGTTGAAAGGGGGAGCTACGCTTCAGTGAGCAGCAATAAGATATCGCCTGGTCATGCGCGCAGCTCCCCACACACACACACACACACACACACGCCAAGACGCATACTGCGTGCCCCCCACGCACACACTCTATAGCCAACGGGTGCCCAATCCCCTGGCCAGCTGTGCTGGCGGCCCCCAAGTTTTCCAAATGCCACACTGGGTGCCCACCCCAGCGCAGGCAACTCAATCGGTATAGCCGACGGGGTGCCCAATCCCCATCGGCTTCACTGTCTTCCCTCCTCCCCGAGTACAGGGTGCCACACTGGGAGCCCACCCTAAGCGTGGCAATAGATGTTATGGCTGGCCGGGGTGCCCAATCCCCGTCGGCTCACGGCCACCCCCAGCCGTCCTTCTGCCACGCTGGGCCCACCCAGTGTGGCAACGTCTCGGCCGCTTTTTTTTTTTCAGTACCTGTAAAGAAAAACGGTCCCACACAGTCTTCCTGCCCCTCCCCACAACCTGCACCCACCTACTGTGCACCCTGCCTCCCACACCCCCCACCCCATACTTATCTCTGAGCTCGGCACGACGATCTTTGGTGGACCGGAACACGCCTGCACTCTTCAAAGCCGACGCGAACTGAGGAAATGCCAGTAAGCTGTATAATGGATAGATAGGGGTTTTCAACTTGTTGCATATTCAGGCATTTTTGGAATTTTTGCACCAAATTTTCAACATGGGGTTTTGGGACCCCTTCTCATGAATGCTGTCACTGTCATGGTGTTATTCCGGTCGAAGGGTGATTTAGCCAGTCACTGCGTGAAATCACCTTTGGGACCGATTAATGAAATGACACTGCCAGTGTTCATAAGGTGGGCTCAGCAGCTTATTTTGAAAATTTGGTGGAAAAATCAAAACCACTGTTTTACAAGCGCATTATGCAGTTCCTACGCACCGTAAGTTCATGAATTTTCAATATTTTCACTCCAGATTTCAACATTGCCATTTTACCACACCTTCTTATGAGTAGTAC
The DNA here is from genome assembly GCA_016271365.2 of Neoceratodus forsteri. Lineage (NCBI taxonomy): Eukaryota > Metazoa > Chordata > Ceratodontiformes > Ceratodontidae > Neoceratodus > Neoceratodus forsteri. Next base: position 34,472,333 of record CM057459.1, read on the forward strand.
AGCTGTCATTTTTCACATCTCACCCAAAACGTGTTTCCACCCATGTAGCGCAACAATGGCGTGCAGTCGGTGTGCTAAATCAATGTATGGGACAAATTAAGAAAATCACAGTGACACTGTTCATGAGCAGAGGTCTTAGAATGGCTATGTTGAAAATTGATAAAATTCTAATAATGACTGTTTTACTGGCGTGTGTTGCAAGTTCCTCGCATCCTTTCGTAAGCTCATGAATTTTCAATATTTTCACTCCAGATTTTCAACATTGCCATTTTACCACACTTTCTTATGAGTAGTACAGCTGTCATTTTTCACATCTCACCCAAAATGTGTTTCCACCCATGTAGCGCACAATGGCGCAGTCGGTGTGCGAAATCAATGTATGGGACAAATTAAGAAAATCACAGTGACACTGTTCATGAGCAGAGGTCTTAGAATGGCTATGTTGAAAATTTGGTGAAAAAATTCCAAAAAATGACTGTTTTATGAGCGTGAGTTGTACAGTTCCTATGCACGCTTGTAAGTTCGCGAATTTTCAATATTTTCACTCCAGATTTTCAATATTGCCATTTTACCACACCTTCTTATGAGCAGTACAACTGTCATTTTCACATCTCACCCAAAACGTAGCTCACTTCTATGTAGCTATTATTATGGCACAGTCGGTGTGCAAATCAATGTACGGACAAATTAAGCAAATCACAGTGACACTGTTCATGAGCAGAGGTCTTAAAATGGCTATGTTGAAAATTTGGTGAAACAATTCCTAAAATGACTGTTTTACAAGCTATGCTAGCAGTTCCTACTTACGCCAGGAAAGTTTGCAAATTTTCAATATTTTCACTCCAGACTTTCAACATTGCCATTTACCACACCTCCTTATGAGCAGTACAGCTGTCATTTTTCACATCTTGCCCAAAATGTGTTTCCGCCCATGTAGCGCACAATGGCGCAGTCGATGTGCAAAATCAATGTATGGGACCACAATAAGAAAATCACAGTGACACTGTTCATGAGCAGAGGTCTTAAAATGGCTATGTTGAAAATTTGGTGAAAAAATTCCTAAAAATGATTGTTTGACGAGCATGCGTTGCGCAGTTCCTATGCATGCTCATAAGTTTGCGAATTTAATATTTTCACTCCAGATTTTCAACATAGCCATTTTATTACACTTCCTTATGAACAGTATAGCTGCCATTTTTCATATGCCGCCCAAAATGTGTTTTTGCACATGTAGCGCACAACGGTGCTGTTGGTGTGCGAAAGCAATGTTTGGGACAGATTAAGAAAATCACAGTTACACTGTTCATGAGCAGAGGTCTTAAAGTGGCTATGTTTAAAATTTGGTGACAAAAGTCCATAAAATAACTGTGTTCCGAGTGAGCATTGTGCAGTTTCCACGCACCCTCGTAAGTTCATGACTTTGTAATATTTTAAGTCCAGATTTTCATCGGTGGCATTTTTCCACACTTCCTTATTTACAGTACAGCTGTCATTTTTCACAACATGGCCGAAGTGTGTTTTCACACTTTCAGCGCAGAGATGCGTGGTTGCTGTGGGAAATCATTGTTCGGGACAGATTAAGAAAATCACAGTGACACTGTTCATGATCGGAGGCACCAAAATGCCTGAGTTGACAATCTGCTGTAAAAATATCCCCAACCTAATTATATTACGGGTGTGCATTGTGCAGTTTCTATGTACGCTCGTGACTTCACCATTTTTTAAAATATTTTTACTGCAGATTTACAACATTTACATTTTTTACACCTCCCCATGAACACATTTTTTACATCCTGTTCGGAATGTTTTTACATCTGTGGTGCTAAATGCCGTAGTCGCTGTGCATAAGCAGCTTTCAGCTAACAAACTGATAATCCCCCTGTTCATGAGGTGGGGTCACAAAAAAAACATGTTGAACATTTGGAGTGAAAATACCATCGAATGCCTGAGGTATTAGGGTTTCCAACCATAACACCCAACCCTGTAGAGAATGACAGGCATCAGGGGTGTGACTTGGGATTCTTGCCTGTAATGCTCATACCATTCCACACCCTGCAGCCAGTGAGAGGCATCGAGGTATGCCTTGGACTCTTCGGACCCAAAGTTCACCCCATTCTCCTATATCGCACCCATCTCACCGTATTTCCTAATGGAATGGGGTGCGCATAAGGGTCAAAGACTCCAAGGAACACCATGACACTTGTCAGCGTCTGCAGGGTGGGGTGTGGTGAAATGGCGTCGCCGTTATGCCTGACGACCCAAAGGCACACCCCAATGCCTGTCACTCTCTGCAGGGTGGTGGTGGGGTTGGCTTCAGTTCAATACTTCACTGCCATTCCTATTACGCAGCTCTGTAACTTCTACAGTACCACTGCCAATGCCAGCAAGCAAACATTTGGCATTGACAAATGCTTGTTGTTAGTACTGTGTGTAGTGCTGGGGAAAGACTATTGGTACATTTATTTCCCTTCCCCCGTGTCTGTTTTTCCCACTAGTAGGGCCTCGATGCCTGGGATTTTGTTGGCTGTTCATGCTGTTTTGCACAATATGACCCAAAAACTGCATGAGAATGCTACTAAAAAGGGGGTTACCTCATTCAAGTGTGCATCTATTGGCTCCCACAAATGTCATGTGAGGTTAAATGGTACACCACGGTGCCTTTGTCACTGTGTTGAAGCGGAAGTGCAGGGCTGTTCAGCTGCAGTTCAGGACTGAGTCAGGACAAGCTGTGAGCCCTTTATAAAACTTTCCATTCCTGTCCCACATTGAGCTGCCTGCTGCTTGCTGCTTCTAAAACAGAAAGGACTACAGGACGATGGTGGTGGTGGTGGTGAATGCCATGGCTTTGCTGCAACCTTTCCTTACTCTCACCAAGATACTTACACTGAATAAATCTCTTGGGGGCAGGATGCAATGATTACATGCATTTCTGTGTGATTGTTAGGTTTTGGGGTGGACAGAGACATATCTTTACACAGACGAGAAACTTGTTATTCCTATATGCACACCTGACCATCGGGTGTGCAACCATTGCCAGCTTGTCCAGGTACAAACTGTATATGTAACCCCCCTGCAAATGGGGGTTCCCAAAAGACTTCCAGGAGCTTGCTTGAATGCTCCAAGCCTGAATGGTGTTTGGCATTTAAGCCATTTATCAGTTAGTGTTTTTAGAGCCTCTGGTACTGTCTCTTTAAGAGCTGTCTGCTTGCAGACATAATTAGTTTGTATGGGGGGACTGTGTGCTTCTCTGAGTACCACTTGAGCTGCTGCCAATTCACTTCATTTTTGCAGTCACTAGGAGTGCAAAGGAACCTATCTGAAAGATGTAACTGTTTGCCAGAAATTATTTAGAGTAATAATGAAATTACAGTTTGTCTAACCTGCTTTCTTTGCAGTCAGAACTGTGTCTGCTAGTTCCCCATTCTAGTTTTGAACTGCTGAACTGGACCAATCAGTGTGGGGTAAGCTAGCTCTAAAATGGTGCCTTGGACGAATCAGAACTTGGACTCATAATCTGAGCCAGCCACAAGAGGATTGTATGGGCAGTGACTCTGGGAGATGTAGTTTAGACTTCAGTGCCTTTTGGACCAACAGCAGCAGTCTATTGTGAGTGACAGCCAATCCAGTCAAGAACTGGGAGGAACTCAAAGGAAGTGCCCAGTTTTGTCGGTTGGAGCTTCAGTTGAGCTTTGCAGTGAAGAAGGAAGGAGCCCTGTGCTTTTTCAGTGTGCAGTTTTAGTCAAAAACGTGTAAGGCCCAGAGTTCGGTCTGCAGCTTGTGTAACAGCTTGTTAGGACTGAATCATCCTGTGAAAAGAATCAAAGGATCTCTGAAGAGTAGAAACCAGGCTCACCCTGTAGAAGACTGGAAGAATTGCTGAAAATTGCACTCGGTCTGTCAGGAACTGAATCTGCTGTGTGTTCTCCCGGTATTGTGCAGTAATTGCATCGGGATACAGATGCAGCCTGCCTGGTATAGTACTTTCTTTTATATGGATGTGTGAAGAGGTTTGTGTACCTCAAGTGAGCCCTGCTGACATTGAAGGACCCTATCTTATTTGGAGGTCGTGAGTACTAATTCAGGGTTGCTCCTGTTGAATTGCCACATTAAATCCAAATGGAATTACTGTACTGCTGACTGTTTAATTCTCCTTTCTCTGTGTGAAAGGGCCCCTACCAGCTGCCACGGTTTGGACTAGCCACTAGGGCTTGGGTACCCAGGGACAGTAACTGATAGGGATAGGCCTGCACACAGGCCATAGGTAGATTATTAGAGTGATAAGCTAATTAACCTGATTTCCCTGTCCTTGTTATATCCCCTAAATAAATCAGAGCTGCTTGTTTCAGCAAAGTTATACTGCCTGAGGTATTTGTCTATGTTAAAGTACTGTACTGTGATTGTTGCACTGTATCTCATTTCACAGGAGGTCCCAGTGCCGAACCAGACCTGGGGGTAAGTGTATACTGTGAAGGTAATTTGATATATTGTGTGGGCCACTAGTGGGAAGAAAGGGGTTGCAGTGTCCCAGAGGGCTGTGACCAAGTTAGTTTAACTATTGCAAACCCTGACCTCTGGGTGGAGGCACCGCCATTGGATCCAGGCCCTCAACCTGTTAGTGGCAAATCAGGCAGGGTAGTAGCCCTGGGATAGCGCCATCTAGGGGTTACATCTTGGAGGCTCACCGCTGGGATTGTGTGTCCTCTAGTGGCCATATTTACTAACCACTGTTAAGAAAAAATGGGTACCCGACAGAAGTGGCTGTGCACTCGGCTGGTGGAGTGGTGTACTGGGGAGGAGATCGACCTCAAAATGCTATGCTTATCCTGGACATCCCCTGGGTATCAATACGGACACTGTGCAGGAGTACTTTCCAAGGTGGAAGGTTTACAAAACCCTGTGGTGGTGGGTCGGCATGCTAATCTGCTCACCCACACTTTCCTGGCCCTAGTAGAGTTTAAGGATCCCATAGATAGCTCCAAAGTGCCACAGACCATTACCCCAGAGGGAGCCCTCACTGCTTGGAGAGTGATAACTAAGGACAGTAAAGACCCGGGGGGGAATCAGCCCCCACCACTATCTGAAACTTTTGAGGAGAAATTTGCTGAATGGTTGCTGGGAGAGGGAAACTGTGGAGGACTTGAAGAAACTATTCTGCCACCTGGGGTGTTCCTCCCCAACACCCTCTCCTGCTCCAGTGCCCGTAATGGTGGCTGAACCAATGCAGACTCCTATTTCTGCACCTGCCATTAGTCACGACTCTTACAAGGTTGAGGATCTCTCTGGCACCTCCCCACCCCCCAAGGGGAGGATGACTGGGAGACCTGGATAGACTATGTTGCCCCCCAAGTGCTAGAATGGCAATGCTCGGAAGGTGAAAAGCGAAAGAGGGTTAGTGAGAGCCTCCGAGGTCCTGCCCTGGCTACCATCCGTGCTAAACGGGCCAGTAACCCTGAAGCGACTGCACAGGCCTATCTTGAGGCCTTGGAGAATGTGTATGGGAGCCCAGATTCTGATGAGGACCTATGGTGGAGAGTAAGAGATGCACAACAGTACCAAGGGAGTTGTTGTCTGTGTATGTATCTCGGCTGGAAAATTGTTGCAAGAATGCCTCAGAAAGGTAGTTTGCCAGCGATTGAACTGGACCGAACCAGGCTGGACAGGATCCTTAAGTCTGTCCCTTCTCAGAACTGCTGTTGCTTCAGTTACACCTGGCAGATCGACTGGAATCCCCACCCTCCTATGATGAGTTAATGAGAGAAATTCGAGGAGTTGAGAAAGAGCGACCTCGGAGGACCTGCACCAATAGCTGCGGCTACGACCCGACTCACTGAGGGTGACCCATCAGTGAAGTTCAGGGCAGAGGTTGGCAGTCAATGAGCGCCTGACAAGGAAAAGATATGTCACAATGGGGCGAACTGTTGAGAGAGATCCGGAATTCAAAACAGTCCCTTTATGAAGGCCACGCCTGCAAGTACGGGCCCTGACCTATATCCGACTGCATCTGCTATGGGGTGGGGGTACCCACCCATGTATCTCCTGCTGATAACAGCTCCGAACTCGATTCCTGACCATGAAGTGGAGAAACTGACAGATGTCTCCAAATGCTTATCACGCCGCAGACAGAGATGGCACCAAGGTTTCCAGTTAGTAATACCCCGCCCTGGCTCCCAGTGTGGCGCCTCGGCCAGCTCAAACTCCAGAAAGTATGTTTTGCTATAATTGTGGGAAAGATGGGCACATGAAAAGGGAATGCCAGTCCCAAAAGACACTGACAAAGTTGCATATAGGCTACAAGGAGAGCTTGGAGAAGAAATCAGTGGTTAAGAGGTGCACGACATGATCCCAGTGAGGGCATCAAAATGCTAATTCACGCCCTTGTGGCAAGGTCAGTTGCCCAGGCCCCCACTACCGCCTCTCAGACTGGTCCAGAATAGTGGGTCCCTCCATGGAGACCACTGTAAAGGTGAATGGAGTGTCTACAAGAGCTATATTAGACAGTGGCTCCAAGTGACAATTATGTTCCAAGATTGGTATCAGAAGCATTTGTCAGACGTACCTTACAACCATTAGAAGGACTGCATGTATGGGGGTTAAGTGAGAAGGCCTACCTATTCCGGTATATCCAATTTGGCTGTCTTTCCCCACCTCCGTGGCTGGAGTGGCGAACAAGTAGAGACCCTAGCCTTAGTGTGTCCCCACTGGACTGTATGATGGTGTCCCTTTGTTGATTGGAACAAATGCTCATATGTTCGGAAGGCTGGCACAGTTGTGTTATGAAAACAGGGGTCAAAGACTAGTAGAGCTTTAAGAGTTCGGCTTTAATTAAGAAGGCCTATGAGGCACAGAGAGATGCTGAAAAACAGAACCAGAGGAACCGTCGGAATTGTATGGAAGAAGGATCCTGAGTCTCTGATCCTGGCGCCAAATGCCCAGTGTACCTTACAGGAGAGGTCCGTATCAGAAAGGATGTTAAGAATAAAATATTAATGTTGGATGCACCAGGCGATGGAAAATTGCCAGAGGGACTGCTGGTACGCTTAGTATTTTGCCCGCTAGAGCCCATGCTTATGCCAGAAGGGTAATGGTCCAAGTTCATAATGTGTCTGAAAGAGACATTCGAGTAAACAGAGGTTGCATCCTGGCTAATGTGCATTGTGCAGACACTGCAGTGCTACCCAGCAGCAAGAGTTCAAGGAAGAATGACAGAGTAACGCCTGACTTGTTTGATTTCGCGACTCGCTGCCAGCTGAATGGAAAGTGAAGATCAGTGAGAAGCTTGCCCAGAGAGACCAGGTGTTTCTTTAAAGGAATGGGATGTAGATGCGTGCAAGGAGCTGAGCACAATATCCGCTGCATGACGTAAGACCATTTCGTGAGAGGTCTCGACTGGCACCTGCTGACATAGATGATGTGAGACGGCATCTGCAAGAGATGTTAGCTGCTGGTGTAATACAAGAATCCAGAAGCCCTTATGCTTCCCCATTGTGGTAGTGAGGAAAAAGAATGGAACAGTAAGGATGTGTGGATTATCGCACCTTAAACCGGCGGACTATCCCTGATCAGTACACAATGCCCCGCGATTCAGGATGCTTTGACTGCCTAAACGGGAGCAAGTGGTTCTCTGTGCTGGATCTCCGCAGTGGGTACTATCAGATCCCGATGGCCCCAGAGGACCGTGAAAAGACAGCCTTTATCTGTCCGCTTGCTTCTATGAATTCATGAGGATGCCTCAAGGATTTCAGGTGCCCCAGCCACTTTTCAACGATTGATGGAGCGTGCAGTGGGGGACATGAACTTACTAGAGTGCCTGGTATACCTAGATGATGTTATTGTGTTTGGCAGCTCACTGGAGGAACATGAGAGCAGATTATTTAAGGTATTGGACCGACTGGAGGACTTTGGCCTTAAACTGTCCATTGATAAGTGTCAATTTTTTCAAACATCAGTAAAGTATGTGGGACACATAGTATCCACCGAGGGAATAGAGACCGACCCAAGTAAAGTTGAGGCCTTGACCACTGGCCACAGCCCAAAAATCTAAAAGAACTGCAAAGATTCCTGGGATTCTGTGGTTATTATCGGCGCTCATCAAGGACTATTCAAGAGTGATCCGCCTTTACTTAACCTTACTCAAGGGTATCCCCAACCCACAAAAATACCAAAAGTCAGCATCCTCAAGACTGAAAGAGTGTATTTTCATCCGAGTGAAGTATTTGGGGCCCGCTGGACTCCTGATTGTGAGACTGCTTTTCATGATCATATATCAACTTACCCATGCTCCAGTGCTGGCCTATGCCGATCCAAGAAAACCTTACGTCCTGCACACTGATGCTAGCTTGCAAGGGTTGGGGCCGTTGTACCAAGAGCACGAGAATGGCCTGAGACCAGTGGCCTTTGCAGTAGAAGCCTGACCCATCCGAAAAGAACTATCCTGTACATAAGTTAGAGTTCCTAGCTTTGAAGTGGGCTATTGTTGACCAATTCCATGAGTACTTGTACGGGGCTAAAATACTAGTAAAAACTGACAATAATCCTTTGACCTATGTGCAGACCTCAGCTAAGTTGGATGCCACTGGCCATAGGTGGCTTTCTGCATTATCTACATATGACTATGCTCTCGAATACCGAGCAGGTCTGAACCACATAGATGCTGATGCTCTCTCCCGGAGGCCTGTTCCCCAGAATGATTGGGTCCGATTGGCAGAACCTGACATTCGGGCACTCTGCCGGAAGTTTGACAGGGAGGAACAAATGTCCACGGACGCAGTGGACTGCATGGTGGATTGCTTGGGAGCTCTGAGAATTGCATACCTGCTGCTTATTGCCACTTTTCTGCAATAGACATTGGTGCACTGCCTCAGCTGGACAATGACAGTATTCGGGGCTCAATCCCGATCCCATGATCAAAGCAGCTTTAGAAGCCCTCTATGCAGGAAAAGATGTGTCCAAATTACGCTCCACTGATTTGAGAACTGCACTGTTATACAAAGAAGGTCCTAAGTTGAAACTGATCAATAAACTGTTATACAGAGAAACAGTAGACAGAGGGGACAAGTAGACAAACAACAACTAGTGCTGCCCACTGCCTTTCGAGACTCAGTACTGAGGTCCTTGCACAACCACATGGGGCACCTTGGTATAGACAGAACACTTGACTTGGTGAGATCCAGATTCTATTGGCCTAAGATGGGGCTGATGTGGAGCAACACATTCGAACTTGTAGTCGCTAATTACAGAGGAAAGCTTTGCCTCAGAGGGCTGCCCCTTGTTAACATCACCACCAGTGCACCCATGGAGCTGGTCTGTATTGATTTTCTAAGTTTGGAGTCAGATCAAAGAAATATCAGTAATGTGCTGGTGGTCACTGACCATTTCACGAGATATGCCCAAGCTTTCCCACCAAAGACCAGAAAGCATCCACTGTGGCCAAAGTACTTGTAGAAAACTTTTGTTCACTATGGGCTCCACAAAGAATCCATTCTGATCAAGGGAGAGACTTTGAGAGTCGCCTGATCAAAGAGATGCTTTCTCTGTGGGAGTGCAAAGTCCAGAACCACTCCTTACCACCCCCAGGGGACCCACAGCCTGAACGCTTCAACCGCACTTTGCTAGATATGCTAGGCACCCTGCACCCAAAGGACAAGCCTAGATGGAGCCAACAAATTAGCACCCTGGTACATGCTTATAACTGCACCAAAGTGATGCCACTGGATTCTCCCCTACCGCCTGATGTTTGGAAGAGAAGCTCGACTACCAGTAGATGTGTGTTTTGGGGCTCTCCTGATGGGGTTCAGGCTGACAACTATTTACAGTATGTGCAAAAGTTAAAGGCCCAGCTAACTCATGCGTACTCAACTGGCTCAAACCATGGCTGCCAAAAGAAATCTGGCCAACAAAGAAAGGTATGATAAAAGGTGAAAGCACAGGAACTCAGGAGGGAGATCGGGTATTGCTAAGAAATCTGGGATTGCATGGCAAGCACAAGATTGCTGACAGATGGCACCATCTCCTCACATTGTAGTGGGCAAACTAGATGATCTGCCAGTGTACAAAGTAAGGCCTGAGAATAATTCAAAAGATGTAAAACAATGCATAGAAATCATTTACTGCCCATTGGACAAATCTTAATTGAGTCTGAGCCCTAGAAGATGCCCTCTGGACCAGTGACTAGAGCTGCTGCTAAGAAAAGATCAAGAAAGTCTGCACCTACAGAAGCAAAGTTAAAGTGTTCCCCCACAAGTCCCAGTTGAGCATGACTGTCAGTCCATATCGGAAGAAAGTGAGAGTGACTTTGAATTCTATCCTTCTTACGAACTGAGTCAATTGTTTCGGGCAATCCCTAGTCAATACTGGAGACAAAGCTGGGCCTTCTGGACTGTTTAAGCCCCCAGCTTCATCCCTGAGCCAATGCTCCCAGAAAGTGAAGTGCAAAGCATCAGATCAGATGAAATGGAATCATTGTGCATGGTTGAACTGTTTGAGCTTCAGGGAGGAAAATGATAGATTGGGCAGACTGGTGATACACCCGAACAAGAAGAGTATTTTGAGTGCCCTGACAGTCCACTGCCAGTGTCCGAAAGCTCTCCATGCGAGCCAAATGTTGTGGACTCAGAAACTGTAACTCCTGGAGCTGAAAGTGCCCCAAGTTCTAGCCTCTCTACCCCCATGGAGACTCCCCTGACAAGTGTGGACAATGCTGAAAATGAGGCTCAGAGTGCAGAGACTGTAACAGTTCCCCCTAGAAAGACTGGTCGAGCTGTAAAGCCTGTGGTGCACCTCAGTTATGATTCCCTTGGGAGGCCTGTGGATTTGCCTCTCAATGTTGTCCATAAAGGAGTGTATGTGTCCCCGAGCTCATTGCCCAAACTGAGCGTCAAAGCACCTAAGTTACTTGTGTTGCTCCTGGCATGGTGCCCTTTGCCCCTGTCCAGCCCCAAGGTAACTGATAGGAAGGGCCCCTCTTCAGGTTTCATGTACAAGAGGTAATAACTTGAGTTATGGTACAATGTGTATGTAATACTGTGTAAAGAGTGACGTACTGCAATGTTTCAGAAATGTGTTCTTGGTAAAATGATATATTGACTGATGATTACTATGCGAACCTAATGCAAATGTATATGGTTGCAGTTGAAACTTATGGTACTTGCTTGACGCGGACGTCAAGCTTTCCCAGGCCAGGAAGGGTGTAACCCCCCTGCAAATGGGGGTTCCCAAAAGACTTCCAGGAGCTTGCTTGAATGCTCCAAGCCTGAATGGTGTTTGGCATTTAAGCCATTTATCAGTTAGTGTTTTTAGAGCCTCTGGTACTGTCTCTTTAAGAGCTGTCTGCTTGCAGACATAATTAGTTTGTATGGGGGGACTGTGTGCTTCTCTGAGTACCACTTGAGCTGCTGCCAATTCACTTCATTTTTGCAGTCACTAGGAGTGCAAAGGGAACCTATCTGAAAGATGTAACTGTTTGCCAGAAATTATTTAGAGTAATAATGAAATTACAGTTTGTCTAACCTGCTTTCTTTGCAGTCAGAACTGTGTCTGCTAGTTCCCCATTCTAGTTTTGAACTGCTGAACTGGACCAATCAGTGTGGGGTAAGCTAGCTCTAAATGGTGCCTTGGACGAATCAGAACTTGACTCATAATCTGAGCCAGCCACAAGAGGATTGTATGGGCAGTGACTCTGGGAGATGTAGTTTAGACTTCAGTGCCTTTTTGGACCAACAGCAGCAGTCTATTGTGAGTGACAGCCAATCCAGTCAAGAACTGGGAGGAACTCAAAGGAAGTGCCCAGTTTTGTCGGTTGGAGCTTCAGTTGAGCTTTGGCAGTGAAGAAGGAAGGAGCCCTGTGCTTTTCAGTGTGCAGTTTTAGTCAAAAACGTGTAAGGCCCAGAGTTCCGGTCTGCAGCTTGTGTAACAGCTTGTTAGGACTGAATCTGTCCTGTGAAAAGAATCAAAGGATCTCTGAAGAGTAGAAACCAGGCTCACCCTGTAGAAGACTGGAAGAATTGCTGAAAATTGCACTCGGTCTGTCAGGAACTGAATCTGCTGTGTGTTCTCCCGGTATTGTGCAGTAATTGCGATCGGGATACAGATGCAGCCTGCCTGGTATAGTACTTTCTTTTATATGGATGTGTGAAGAGGTTTGTGTACCTCAAGTGAGCCCTGCTGACATTGAAGGACCCTATCTTATTTGGAGGTCGTGAGTACTAATTCAGGGTTGCTCCTGTTGAATTGCCACATTAAATCCAAATGGAATTACTGTACTGCTGACTGTTTAATTCTCCTTTCTGTGTGAAAGGGCCCCACCAGCTGCCACGGTTTGGACCAGCCACTAGGGCTTGGGTACCCAGGGACAGTAACTGATAGGGATAGGCCTGTGCACAGAGCCATAGGTAGATTATTAGAGTGATAAGCTAATTAACCTGATTTCCCTGTCCTTGTTATATCCCCTAAATAAATCAGAGCTGCTTGTTTCAGCAAAGTTATACTGCCTGAGGTATTTGTCTATGTTAAAGTACTGTACTGTGATTGTTGCACTGTATCTCATTTCACAGGAGGTCCCAGTGCCGGAACCAGACCTGGGGGTAAGTGTATACTGTGAAGGTAATTCTGATATATTGTGTGGGCCACTAGTGGGAAGAAAGGGGGGTTGCAGTGTCCCAGAGGGCTGTGACCAAGTTAGTTTAACTATTGCAAACCCTGACCTCTGGGTGGAGGCACCCGCCATTGGATCCAGGCCCCTCAACCTGTTAGTGGCAAATCAGGCAGGGGTAGTAGCCCCTGGGATAGCGCCATCTAGGGGTTACATATAGATCAGGTAAATGGCTTTTTGTGCCCATGACATAGTACTTACAATTCTGTGTTTGCCTTTTTGTAGGTTAGAAGCAAGTGGAAGATAATGGAGCATGGCCTCACTACCTGGCAGGGCTTGATGAACTGACTTGGTCTCTTTTAATAGCAAATGAAAAATCTTGTGGCAATTTTAACATGAGGGCAGGTGTTCACATAACTCAACCAAGCAGGGGGTCTTCTCAGCCCCAAGATACCCTGCATAGGTGAACACTGCTCCTTTCAGGCTCCAAGTCCCCTCATGTCTCTGAAAACTGCTTTAGCATTTGATATAATGCAAGTGAACTAGCATACTTTATGCTGTATTCTTTCTGCCCTAGAAGCCAGAGAGGACAAATGCTTTTCATTTTCAGGGACCTGACATTCCACTTTAGTCAGATGAGCAAGGGGCTCCTGTTGGAATGCCCAGATCTCCTCTATGAAGGTGTACAACCTTGGATCAGATCCAGTTAGGGGAGAGGTTATGGTACTTATGGGCAACATGCTGGAGGCCTGGGAACCCTCTCTGTCACAGGTCCTGTCCAGTGAGAGCCTTGGGCATGGCCTCTCAGTTTCATTTTCATTTCAATTTTATTGTTATATTTGAAAGGCATGTGAGCATAATTGCCCATTTTTATAAGCATCCGGTTTAACTGAAAAGAGAAAAAATAATAATTACAGAGGATTTTAACAAAAAAGATTTATACAATAGGCGCAGATGATTATACATTAGGTACAATTGATTGACAGAACAGTTAATGCGTAGGAGTTGATAAGTGCACAGGAGAAAGTGCCAGACTGGGGAAAAGTGCCAACAGGATTTTTTTTTTATATCTGGGTGGGGTAGGAGAACAACTGGGTGGAGAGAAATTCAAACCTGGTGACAGCTACAGGGGGAGGTGAGGGGCAGGTGCTTCCTTATGTTGAGCTTAAAGGAGGTGGTGAGGGGGCAGATTTTAAGTTTCTGTATTTCATTTTCATGTAGTTCCAGAGAATTGTTTTCTATTAAATAAACTCATGACCCAAGCTGTGCTTGATTAAAAAAAAACACACTCAGAAAGCAACTAAAATGCACCAAAACACTTAAAAACTCAAATTCTCTGGTCCTAGACAGCTCCCACACCCCTTTACTATTTATCAAACATCCCCCCAACATTAAGGTCCCTTGAACCACTCCTGGACCATGTATGTGGTCCTGGGTTTGAAACCCACCCACCTCCACCCCACTTGCATACTCTGTGACCCTGAACAAGTCACTTTGCCTCCCTGTGCTCATACATTTGGATACAGGCTTTGACTCCATGTGCCTTTTTTGGCCAAACGTTCTAAAAATTAAAAAAAATATGTGTCTAAAAATTCAAATTTACAGTGCTTTCCATATTCAAGGGAGAAATTTAGTAAAGAAAATGTGGTTGGGGAGGCAAGTACCATATATTCATATTTAGTCTCATAGTCCATGATTTCACTGTAATGTACAAACATAAAAATCTAGAACTTGCTGGCAAAAAAAGACCCCTTGGCCTACTGTGCCTGCCCAGTCCTACCTGTCTAATGTGAAATGTAAGAGCCGAAGTTGCTCTTAACTCCTCCTACCCCTCCCATTTTTATACCATCTTTACCAAGCCCATGTATCTATTCAATGAATATTTGAATCTTCTTCATGCAGACCACCTCTTTTGGTAGCCTATTCCATCCCTTCACCACCCCTTCCTTGAAAAAAATATTTTCTGGTATCCCTCTCAATTATTTCCCGTCAGTTTTATGGCGTTACCTCTGGTGCTTATTTTTTATTTTTATTTTAATCTTTGGTAACCAGGCAAGGCTTGCTAGGCACAAGTGCCTGTTTTTAGGAGGTGAAGGCAGAGCTGCACAAGGGTATCAGGTGCTCAGTGACAGAATTATCAACTGAAAATAAAGCAATCACGGCACTCACCACACACCCAATAATGAAAGCCAGAGTCCTGAAATCTGCACAATAAATTCAGTCTTTACTTGGTGCAGGTGAAAAATGTACAGTCTCTTCTGGGTTCAGGACAGCAGAGTACAGACGAGCTCCTTATGTTTCTCCCAGTTGTGGGCTTTTTTATAAAGCTCACAATTGGGTGAAACGTAAGGAGCTCGTCTGTACTCTGCTGTCCTAAACAAGGAAGGGATTGTACATTTTTCACCTCCACCGAGTAAAGACTGAATTTACTGTGCAGAATTCAGGACTCCGGGTTTCATTATTAGGCGTGTGGTGAGTGCCGTGAATGCTTTATTGCCTGTTTCAAGGGGCAACCTGGGAGCACTGGGGAGGCTAAATGACTTGCTCTGAGTCACACAGTATGCCAGTGGAGGTTGTGGGAATCTAACCCAGGCCTGCTGGATGCACCAAGCTAATTCACAACTTGTTACTCTAACCTCTCGGCTATACTGCCAGCCCCTAACTGCTTATGTTTCCACTCAGTTTGAACAATCTCCCCTATCCACATTGTTTACGTTATGAAGGTATTTATAGGTCTGAATCCTATCCTCTCTCTCTCCCGGCCACCAGTTTGTACATGTTTAGGTCCTTCAAGCTCTTCCCATAAGTTCTTTCCTTCTGATCCTGGATCATCCCAGTTACCCTCTTCTAAACTGCCTCCACTCTGTCCCTGTCCTTCGTCAAATGCAGTCTCCAAACCCGCACTCATTACTCAAAGTAAGGGTGAACTAATAATAATAATAACTTTATTTATAGTGTGCCTTTCAAAACCAAGGCGCTGTACAGAATATAAAATAACCACATATAAATACAGCATTAATATTCATAAAATCCACTTAAAATAACAACTAATCAACAAATTTCAAGATTACAGCATAACATTTACGGCTAAAGCTCTCAGTCAACATTTTCTGGGAATGCCTGCCTGTATAGATAGGTTTTTTAGGGCTGACTTAAAACTTTGGATGGTCAGGCACTCTCTTACCTGACGAGGTGGAGAATTCCACAGGGTGGGGGCTATGTAAGAAAAGGACCAAGCCCTGGATGTCTTCAAGCACACTCTGGGAATCTCTAGCAATCCCTCGTCGATGGAACGAAGTGGGCGGGAGGTGCAGTTAGGCAAAGGAGATCTTTCAGGTAGCGGAGTCCCTGGTTATGTAGGGCTTTATAGGTCAGCAAGCCAACCTTGAAGGTGATCTGCCACTGTACAGGCAGCCAGTGCAATCCGTGGAGTACAGGTGTAATGTGGCTGGTCCTCGAAGTCCCAGTCACAAGCCTGGCTGCCACGTTCTGCACCAACTGCAAGCGGGTGGATATCAATCCCTGGAAGCCCTAGGTTCAGGGCTTTGCAATAGTCAAGGCAGGTAGTCACAAAGGTATGGACCAAGGTAGAAAGATCATCGGGGAGGAACCAGATGCTTCACCTGGGCGATATTCATCAGATGGAAAAATGAGATCTTGACAATTGTCAACACCAGAGATTTCAAGGTCAGCTCATTGTCAAAAATAATGCCCAGGTTACGCACCTGATGTGAGGCAGCTAGTGGGACATCCCCGAGCCAAAGCTCCAGTGACTGTCCAGCCAGCATACCTGCTGCCCAATGAACCACCAACACCTCAGTCATATCTAGATTTAGCCTCAGCCAGCTGGCACTCATCCTGAATCTCAGAGAGACAGTTGGTCAGGCTGCCAGTGCAATCCACGGAGTACAGGTGTAATGTGGCTGGTCCTAGAAGTCCCAGTCACAAGCCTGGCTGCCACGTTCAGCACCAACTGCAAGCGGTGGATATCAATCCCTGGAAGCCCTAGGTTCAGGGCTTTGCAATAGTCAAGGCAGGTAGTCACAAAGGTATGGACCAAGGTAGAAAGATCATCGGGGAGGAACCAGATGCTTCACCTGGGCGATATTCATCAGATGGAAAAATGAGATCTTGACAATTGTCAACACCGGAGATTTCAAGGTCAGCTCATTGTCAAAAATAATGCCCAGGTTACGCACCTGATGTGAGGCAGCTAGTGGGACATCCCCAAGCCAAAGCTCCAGTGACTGTCCAGCCAGCATACCTGCTGCCCGATGAACCACCAACACCTCAGTCATATCTAGATTTAGCCTCAGCCAACTGGCACTCATCCTGAATCTCAGAGAGACAGTTGTTAAATACCAAGATCGCATCCTTCTGCCTGGGTACAAAGGACAGATACAGCTGAGTAACATCTGCATAGCAGTGAAAATTCAAGCCATACTGCCTAATAATGTCTCCCAAAAGCAGCATATACACTGAGAACAACATGGGCACTAAAATGGAACCCTGCAGAACCCCACAGACCAGGGAGACAGAGCCAAAGGAATAAATCCCTGTGACCACTCTCTGAGTCCTACCCTGGAGGAAAGATCTAAACCACCTGAGGACTGTACCCAAGAGTCCACAGATGGACTGCAGGCCATCCACTAGCACTCCATGGTCCACAGTGTCAAATGCCGCAGAGAGATCAAGGAAGACCAAGATGGAACGATACCTCTGATCTGTCACTATTAGGAGATCATTAAGCACCTGGACAAGGGCCGTCTCAGTACTATATCTCTTCCTAAATCTGGACTGGAGAGAATACTAGACATCGTGAATGGTAAGATGGTCATCCAGCTGCAATGCAACCACCTTCTCAATAACCTTATCCACAAATGGTAGGTTTGAGACAGGTCTGCAGTTAGCAGGGCAGTCCAGGTCAAGGGAGGATTTTTTCAAGAGCGGTCGCACAACCGCCTCCTTTATGGGATCAGGAAAGATCCCCCTCTCCAGTGAACTTCAGACTATCTCTGCAAGGATCGGGCCAATCTCATCTACACAAGCCACCAGGAGTCGCATAGGGCCCAGATCCAAACTACAGCAGGTTGGCCGCAATAACTGGATGACCCTCATGATGTCAATGAGATCCAGCCGACTGAAATCCATCCAAACAGACCAGACGCTTGTGACATCCTGCCAACCATCACAGCACCCACTGGAGATAGACTGACTGATCTCGGACCTGATGGCAGCAACCTTATCTGCAAAAATTGAGCAAACTCATCACACTTCTCTTGTGAAAAGGCTCCCACAGACTGAAGACTGATTAGATTGCACAATCTGTCCACAGTCCGGAAGAGCTGAGTTGGCCAAATTTGCGCGGCGGAAATCTCCCTGGATAGGAACTCTGCTTTCTTATGGGTGATTGTTGATTGATAGAGAGTATAATGTTCCATCAACCTAAGCCTGTCGCCATCAAGACCCAGTTTCCACCAGGCCCTCTCCAGCCTTCGCCCTACTGACTAGTGTATAGTTAGGACATACTGTGCACGGAATTCAAGCAGCTCAGAAACCTTGCTGTGCACATTCTAAAGTTGTGTGCATTCTAAAGATGTGTACACATTCTAAAAACCTTATTGTGCCTGTTCTAACATTAACTGCAGCTGCAATTTCCTTGCACTGACTCCAACTACCTGGTTTCACTTAGCTGCTCACTGTACCTCAGCATTATGGTAACCGTGGTTTAACTCTCTAACAAATAAATATGGGTGCCCATGCAAAATCTGCCTTGTGTTTTCATCTCGGGGTTGAGATAACAGCATGCTTTCCATCTCGGGGTTGAGATACCAGCATGAACCTCTCGAGCTTTGCTGTCGAGGTCCATACACTGGTATAGTATCTTAACCCCTCGATGGAAACACAGGTTTGTTGTATATGGGCACCCATACATTATTCCTTGTATGCAGTGGTACAGGCACCTCCCTTCTTTAGCTGCTGAGTCCCCTCCATATGCACCCAAACATTCTATTTGCCATTCCCACTGCCCTATTACTTTGCACTGTCTTTAGATTATCCAGAATTGTTACCTCCAAGTCCCGCTCCTCTGTTGTGTTTTCCGCTACTACCTCCCCTATTCTGTATTCAATTTTTGCATTTTTTAACATCTATGTGCATCACCTTGCACTTCTTGGCAGTAAATTTTAACTGCTATACTTTTGACCACTTCTCTAATCTACCCAGGTCCTCTTTCATAATTCTGACCCCATCTTCACTATCCACTCAGCCACAGATCTTAGTATCATTTAAGAAGAGGCATATCTTGCTGTGTATCCCTACCCTGATGTCCCAAATTAAGATGTGGAAGAGAACCGGTCCCAGAACCGACCCCTGTGGCACACCACTAGTGACCCCTTGACTCCCAAGAATTTCTCATTAATAACCACCCTTTGGGTTCCATCACTCAACCAATTTTTCCACCCATCTTCGTACTTTGTCCCCCACTCCCAGGCTAAGCATCTTCGTTACCAACAGTCCATGTGAGAGGAAGTCAAACGTTTTACTGCAGTCAAGGTACAGTATGTCTACCACCTGTCACTTGTCCAATATCTTCATCGCACAATCGAAGAAATCAGGTCTGTCTCACACAACCAACCCCTCCATGAACCCATGTTGTCTTTTGTCCTGAAGTCTGCCTGCCTCCAGAAAACTTATCAACTTCTCCCTTATTAGATCTCTAGCAGCTTACAAAGAGTAAGCATTAAATTGACAAGTCTGTTGTTCCCTGGATCATCTCTGCTCCCACTCTTGTGCTGGGGAAAGAACAGTTACTTAAGAACTTACCATAACAGTAGATCTTCGAGGGATTCTCTTTCATCAAGTCACACCTATGGAACTACCGCCGTATGCACCAGGATCACACAGAAGCTTTTTCTGTAGCAGTCTACTAGGGGTCACCCACTCCAATGTCATACGCCAATGTCACCTTCCTAAACAAACATGGGTGGCCCCGCTCCCTCCTCAGTTCTTTCCCTGCCAGGGACCAAACAAGCTCTTCCTCCCAGTAGGGAACCGAGAAGAGAGAAAAAGTGCCCAGCTGCAAAAAGGACTGGAGTAACTGGACAGCCAGTCCAGAGACAGAGATGGAAGGGAGATGGAGGGAGGGGGAGGGAGGGACAGCATGACCTGATGAAAGAGATTCTCTCGAAGATCTACTGTTACAGTAAGTTCTTACGTAACTGTTCTATCTTCTTCAGGGTTATCTCTTTCATCAAGTCACACCTATGGAAGAGTTCCAAGAAGTTCTGACAGCGAGACTGTCTGGCTGGCAGGAGGCCAAAAGCCTAAGAAAGAAGGCCTTGTAGTAAGGCTAGGCCAAATCCCTGCCCACATTCTAAAGGCAATGTCCAGACTGTAGTGCTTTGTGAAAATTAAACAGTACTCCAACTAGCAGCAACACAGATTTCTGTTGCTGTTACATTCCTGAAACTGGCAACCGAAGTGACCATGCCTCTGGTTGAGTGGCCATGGACAACTCCAGGAAGTTCCTTACCGTACTTCCTGTAACAACAAGTAATACAGTTGGCCAACCATTTGGACGGCACTGTTTAGAAACTGGAACATCCTCTTTCAAAGAGGCAAATGAAACAAACGACTGGGAGGACTTCCTGCAGTCCTTTGTGTGGTGTGTATAGAACCTGAAAATTCTATGCACATCTAAAGTCCCCTGGATTGGCATGCTCTGGGTAATAAACAGGTAGGTAGGTAGATTGATTTAAAGTAAACTCAGATACCACCTTAGGAAGAAACTTAGGGCTGATGTGCAAAGACACCCTGTCTTTGTGGAAAATCAAATAAGGCTGCTCACACATGAGAGCCTGTGGCTCTGAAATCCTTTGAGCAGAAGTAATAGCAACTAAAAATGATGCTTTCCATGACAGAAAGTGTAGCTCACAAGATGCAGCTGGCTCAAAAGGAGGCAGTGTCAATTTCTCTAGTACAAAATTCAGGACCAAGCTGGGACCGGGTTTCGAAAAGGAGGCTTCAGATGAAGAATGCTTCGCAAAAAAGTATGGGTCACCTCCAGCTGGGCTAAGTTGCCCCTTCAATGGGCTCCTGAAAGGCAAAAATGGCAGACAGATGCACCTTAACAGAAGAGTATTGGAGACCCACCTCTGACAGGGACAGGAGGTACTCCAGAACCTAGTTAACTGGACAGGAAAAAAGGGTTCAGATGATGGAAAGTAGCCCAGATAGCAAATCTCTTCCATTTCATCGCGTAAGTGGCCCTGTTGGATGGTTTCCTAGCAGCCATCAGGACATCCGCCATCTTCTGGAAGACCCCAAACCGGATAATGGCTATGTCTTCAGGAGCCATGCTTGCAACCAGAGGGACTTGAGGAATGGACAGACCAGAGTTCCATGCGCCTGTGTCAACAGTTCCTGGAAAAGAGGCAAGGGAACTGGGGGTGCCACAGGCAATTGTTGCAGTAATGAAAACCATATCTAACATGGCCAGACCGGTGCTACCAGAATCAGAGTGGCCTCTTCCATATGGAGCTTGATGAGCACCCTCTGAATCAGAGAAAATGGGGGGGAAGGCATAAGGAAACCCCCCCTTCCAGGAGAGGGACAATGCGTCTCACCAGAAAACTCCAGGCCCTGGATCTAATGAACAGAAACATGGCAGTTTGTGTTGAACGGGGACGCAAAAAGGTCCAACTCTGGACAACCTCATCTGTCAAACAGGTCTTCCATGTCCGAGGACAGTAGTTCCCACTTGTGAATTTTGGACTATGATCAACTGAGGCTGTCTGCCAAGGCATTTTGGTTGCCTGAAACATGGATGGCTGACAGTTCTAGTCTGTGATCTCGAACCCAGTATCAGATTTTTATTGCCTCCCGACATTAGAGGTATGGATGAGTCCCCCCTTGCTTGTTGATGTAATAGACCACACTGAGGCTGTCCAACTGCACCAGCAGGGGACCCAGAGAGAGATAATAGTAATAATAATTTTTATTTATATGGCGCCTTTCAATTATCAAGGCTCCTTACATATACAACAATTAAAACAATCATTAAAATATCTAACAGAACCAGATCATACCCACTAAACAATTCAGTTTTCCAAGAATGCTTTTTCCCAAAGATAAGTTTTCAAAAAAGATGGTGTCGGAAGGCTTGAAGGGCATACAGGACCACCTGTATCCATAGACTGTTTATATGGAAGTGAGTCTCCATCATTAACCAGGTCCCCATGGTCCAAAAATTACCCAGGTGCACTCCCCTACTGAGGCCCAAGGCATCCATGGTGAGGATCTGCTGGGGAGATGAAAAAAGGAAGGGAACCCCTTTAAGGAGGCTGCTGGGTTCCCTCCACCACAGAAGCGCCTTGTGCACTGGGAAAGGGACCAGGACATGCTGATCCACATCATCGGTACACTGGTCCCACTGGGCCCTCAATGTCTAACAGGGAGACCACATGTACAGTCTGGTCAGAAGTATGGTCACAATGGCAGCTGACATCAGACCCAACAGCCTCAGAAATTCCCTGGCTGTAGTATACCAGTTCTGGGCCACGAATTGGGCCTAAGCAATTAAATATTCTGCCCTATCCTAAGAAATGAAGGCCCTTGCCTGACCAGAATCCAGTACTGCCCCTATGTACTGCAGCCATTGGGACGGGGTCAGTACTGACTTGGCAAGTTGACAGTTATTCCTAAAGACTGAAACAACTGAAGGGTACACTCCCAGGTGAGCAGTAGCATGTTCTGGGCTGAGCTTTCAGCAGCCAGTCATCCAGGTAGGGAAAGACGTACAGGCCATCGTGTCTGAGGGCTGCAGCTACTGCCACTAAGCATTTGGTATATACCTGTGGCACAGAAGATAAGCCAAAGGGCAACACCCTGAACTGATAGTGTTCCCCCGGAACAGGAAACTGAGAAACTTCCTGTATGGGGGGACAGACCTTGATATGCAGATAGGCATTCTGCATATCCAAGGAGCATAGCCAATTGCCCTATTTCAACAAGGGGAGAAGACCCGGTAGGGTGACTATCCAGAACTTTTTGTACTAGATGTAACAATTTAGCACTTTGAGGTCTAGAATAGGCTTTAAATCCCCAATGCACTTGGGAACCAGGAAGAACCAGCAGAAGAACCCTTTGTTCCATTGCCACCTTCGTACTGGTTCTATAGCCCCCTTTCTCAGCAATGAAGTGACCTCTGCCCGAAGCACTGAAAGGTGATTTGAGGGAGGATTGAAATGAACAGGGGTACTGACCAGATGATGTTCCAGAAGTTCTAGAGTGTGACCCTGCTGGATTATCTGCTGGATTCAAGCATATGTAGTAATGGTCCTCCACTGATTCAGGTGAAGGGAAAAATGACCCCTGACCACTACCTCCAGGCCTGGAACAGGAGGGAACAGATCTGGCCAGGAGTCAGTCTGAGGCAGAGCCCATGGTAGGGGATGCATCTCCATCTCTGGGGCATTTGACTGGAACACCGGTGGTGGAGGAGGTGGCAGACAAGGCAAAGCTGGCTCTGCATTTGCCCTGTGGTCTGGTCTCCAATCCAGACTTGTGAGAGACCTTGTAAATGGGGGTGGTCCTAGTCAACTTCTGGGCTGAGTGTGATACAGTGAGTGGCCAGACCTAATTGCCCTACCTGAGGCCTACAGGTCATTCATAATATCCTGCACATCAGGGCCAAAGAGCTTGGAGACCACAAAGGGGGGCTTATATAACTTTCTGCTGTACATCAGCAGCCAAGCCTGAGACTCTCAGCCAGGAATGCAGTCTAAGGCAAATGCCAGTGGCAGCCACCCTAGCAGTGGTATCTGCTATGTCATAAATGGCTCTGAGGAGGTATCTGCTGACATCCTTTATGGCCTGAAGAGACTTGAGGAGCTCCTGCTTATGGGGACCCTCTGGAAGGGCCTGTGCCACAGTTTTGCCATTCTTCCAGAGGGTATTCTGGTACTTGACCATGTGGGACAGGTAGTTGGCAATTCTGAGGCCTAGAGTGGCCAAAGCAAAGGTCCTCTTACCCCAAAGGTCAATCCTCCTGGATTCCCTATCGGGGGAGAGAACTAAAGTGCTTGGGCACCTTTGACCTGTCATGAGCTGCCTTTATAAACACTGAGTCAGTGTATGGTTGGGTAGCATAGAAGGGGTGCCCCAGGGTGGCCTGATAAAGCTTGCCAGCCATCCTTGGCATGGCTGGAATCATATTGGGCCTACGCTAGGCAGCACTGGCAGCATTCTGTAAGGCTGGCAAAAGTGGAGGGATGACTTTAGGTAGAGATTCAGGAATCTCCAGGAAATCCACTAGGTTCCTTCTGGTGATGTCCTCCTCCTCAGTCTGAAACCCCATAGTTGCCTGGAGCTGCTTCATAATGTTGCAGAAGGAGGGGTCCTCCGGGAGGGATCTCAGGGTGTGTTTCACTGAGTCCTCACCCCCTGAAGAGACAGTGGACCTATCTGAGGAAAGAGCTTCCACATCAGGCTCTTCATCCTCCTCATCAGGAAGGATAAGGTCAGGGCGGTACTCCTCCTCAATTTTCACCTGTTCTGGAACAGGGATCGATGGTAAAGACTCTGACAACACCCGAGGGAGCATCGAGCGAGAGGGCCAAACTGACATCGACCCCAAGGCAGTGCTCGACGGCACTGACAATGAAGGCCGTGGCCGTGGAACAAGCTGATGGATAGGGGCAGTAGTAATGGAGGTAAGTACTGCATTGATATTGATGGGAGGTATAGGAATCACCATTGACACTGGCTGCAATGGCAGGGGCATGGAGCACAGCATCATCAACTTAGTGCATGATACAGCAGAGCTGGAAGAACCCAGCACCTGAGGACCTTGCCAAGCAGGAGGTCGCTGTGGCGGAGTGAGCACCGATGACCCAGAGGTTGAGGGGTCATCACCAGCCAACTGACGGCTAGGAGAATTTGCTGCCGGCAAAGGCCAGGAGGAAGGCAAGGCCTGTACAGTAGGAGAGAGGTCGCTGAACCTGGCGGTGGCGCTAAACAGTACAAAGATGAGGAAGCCAGCAGGGACAGGAAATGCCACTGGGGGGAATGGTCCATTGAGCATTCCTTGCCCCATTGAGAATGCTTCCCAGAAGGCTTTCCCAGGCCTTGGAAGTCTGAGAGCCTGAAGAAGAAGCCGACGACTGGGAGGGGGCCCCCGATGATCCCTGCTCTGATCTGGCTGCTTGCTGCTCCATCAGGAAGGTCTGCAGGGTGAAGAGGGCAGAAGAAACAGTTCTCGACATGCTGCTGTTTTCTGTTGCACGAATATTGTAGCTTGGCCTTCACTTTATGTGCAAGGTCGCTTTATTTGCTGACCATTCGCTTTGCAGTCAAACTGAGAGGTGTTTGGAGGTCCTGGTGCCCCTCTTTAGCCAAATGGGGCCGGTGACCTAAAGAAGGTGGGTTAGAAGCCTTAGCCATGGGAAAATTGGGAGATTGGAACGGGGCATATCTGAAGGGCTCATAAATATTAATGAGCCTCAGTGGCATCATGCCCATAGGCCCGAGGTGGCATGTGCCCCCCCCCCAATATTGTGCAGTATATTAAAAAAATAATTCATTTAGTATTTTATTTCATTCTCTGGAGGGTCAAAAAACAATATTGCTGTTTTTCAAAGTCGTTTTGGTGGGGGGTGAGGGTTCAGAATTCAATTCGCATGGGATTGGACTGGATGCCGTGCAGAGCCACCGGTGATAATAACAAAATGCACTAAGAGTCTGCCTTTTGAATGCATCTGACTTTGCATTGCTTGCTTGCTCCCGCTGGTGACTGGCTTTGGGGCTGTACCTGTAAAAGTAACTTAAAGAACAGAGACAGATGATTGGTAGTCCAACGATGCTGACAACAATCTGCACCAATCACTGCTCCTTTTTGCTTGCCTTCTTGAGCCACTGCCACCCAGCCAATCACTGCGAGGCATGAAGAAATATCTCACGCGGTAAACTGGTTTGTTGATTTGTTCATTTATGCGTCATCTCGGTCAGTCGGTGACCGGTCAGTTGTTCCTTTGAAGTCGGATGGGAGAGCGCAGTGAAGGAAGCAGTGCCTAGCTGGAGAGGACATGAGGTGACCTGAGCAGACAGCCAGTAAAGGAAAATCAGATGTAGTTCAATTGCCTGAGTGTGAGTGTGTGAGTATCGGGAGTGGGACAGAGATTCGGGGTCAGGGAAAAACAGTGCGGTGGCCCGTGTCCGGTACAGTCCAGACAGAGTTGGACTGGAGACAAGTGCATACCACAACCACAGGTTCCACATTTTTTTAAAAAGTACTTTAAGGGAACAATGTTAAAGATAAATATTTGTGGTCCTTGCACAGCTGAACAAAGCATTTATTGGGCAAAGAAGACATTTTCAGTACACAAGCTTTCTGTCCATACAGTGCCTGGCAGAAGGGTACTGATTTGCGAGGCTTGAAAGTTTGTGCACTGAAAATTTCTTGCTGATCTCATGAAAGATCACGTATTTGTTCATCTTCCATGGAGGTGAAGCCAGCACGCATGTATCTATGGCAGGAGAAATCTCACGACAACTGGCCTGCTCTTTGCTGTGGGCCATGATGAAGTTCTGATTGGCAGTTCAGCAGAGCTTTATAAGTAACTGGGGTTGTGCTGCAAGTTGTTACAGAACATAGATCAGCAGCAGTTGGTTGGGGATAAAGTGCAGGATCTATCTAAAGAGCTTACGCCCACTGTGTGGCATCGTACTTCTCAACTTTTCGGTCAACAAAATTTGTGATAAATGGGCAAAATGTGGGACACAGTAAACCTGACATTGTAAGCTCAGAACAGTGGATATCAGAGCATTAATGTTTATGATGGTTGCTTATTACTGAACATCTTTTGTATTTTTGCTCTGGTCTGTGTGGAATATTGTGTTGTCAATGAGTCGTCAAGTTCAGGAGAGGTAAAATGAGTGATGTACCTTGTAATGTGTGACATTTGAGAGCTGTAACTATGTGGAACAGCATCATGTAGAAAGATGGGAGTGATGAGGCCGGAATTTGTGCCTTGGGACCTCAGCCGATGCCTCAGACTGCTGATCCACAACATGCACCAGGAATGTTCTATTTTAGGTTTACTCCCAGGAAGTCCAAGAAGAGCACCATCCACTTCTTTCTTGGCATATCTCTGCACTGTTTGTAGGGTGGCATAGTTTGTAGGGAACAGAAGGGACATAGACTTTGTGAATGGATTGCTCTGTGCAGCATCCGAGGAATGGAGGGTGTCATTTTGCAGTTGACCAAGTGATCAACTGAGCTTTTCTTGCTGCTCTGGATTCACTTGGTGAGGACTGGCACTCAGCATGAAGAGTGGTGTTATTGTTGGTGTGTATCAAATGTAGACTAATCCATTCCAGTGCCCTATTCAGTGGTGGACCCAAGCCTGAGAAATTTGGTGTTTGAAGAGTGCATCCGCTAGAATTATTTACTGATGGAAGATGAATGCATTTTTTTATCTGACTGAGTTCAACTGAATGTAATTGTTTGCTCATACCCATTGCTGTCTTTGCAGTACGGGGGGGGAAGGGGGGGTGATTGAGTATTGTTGCAGATGCCATTTAATTTTCACAATCTGCACTGGGAAATTAGAAGTTAATGGATCAGCTAGGAGTGGACTAAGTAATTAGCCGATTATATATTACAAAAGACTCACAAAATACACAAGTTCTGACTAATTCTTAAAAAATATGTTAAAATACAAAAGGTAACACTGTAAGCAGAATAAACAATGGACAAGAACAATTTATCATTGCTGTAACCTCTATCAGTACTATGGCATTTAGCTCGATGGGGAACAGCTTTCTGGACTGCTAAAAGTCACCAAAATGCACCATTTGACTTCAGTTTTTCAAAATTTTCCCAGGGCGGCATGCCCCCAAACCAAACCCCCCTAGAGACATTGAGGTCTTGTGCCTCTCCACCAGACTTTCCGACTGCATGACGCCACTAATGAGCCCTCATACATATTAGTGAGTTACTACTTGCCGCCTGGGGTTCTGCGTTTCAGGGGCAGTGTCAGCAAAACTACTGTATAGAAATGTTTAAGACTGGGCTCATCTAAGAGGGCACTATTGGAGCTACAAGACTGTGGGGCTGGTGTCAATAAAGAATATTTCTGCAGGCTGCACTAAAACTTTATTAAGGGACAACATGAGGACTGCCATGAAACTATACAGGAGCAGCCATGTTTTTTACTACTTTGACCCCTGTTTATCAGCCAATCAAATCCCTGGGCACCCAAAGTCTGTGAGAAGGGACTCCTGGGAGAAGGAGTTAACTATTTCAGGTGCCAGGAGACCTCCTCCAATGGGTAATCAAAGGGGGCTGATCGTTATGGGTATAGGTGATTAATAACGCAGGACAGCCAATCAGAGGGCAAGATTGTTGGACAGAAATCCCAGAGACTTTGGGAGTTTAGGGAAGTCTTAGCCAGGCTATTGATTCAGGGGGGGATCTGTGTTTCAAAAACTGAGTTTTCTGAGGCCTTTCACAGGACTTAAGCTTGGAATCGTTGCTAAGAGAGAAAAGAGAATTCTGTCTGAGACAGACTGAGCTGGTGTGAGAACGCTCCAGGTATTTTAGACTGTGCTGTTTCCTTTGGGAGAGATTGTCAACTGCAGAAATCCTGCATTGTCGCTGGGACTTTGAGGAGTTGCTTGGAGAGTTGGAGAGTTTCTGGAACTGGGTGCAAGCCAGGCTGTGTGGAAACTGTTCTGAGAACTGGACAAATTGCTGAGAGCTGTGTGCCACCTAAAGCCATCTTGGGAGCTGGCCTGGAATTCAGGGACTGTGAGAGCAAAAGGTGAGCAGGTGTTTTCATGCCTCAGACTCCCTGCTACTGCTGCACATCCCAGTCTGAATTGGAGCTGCTGTGTAAAGCTCAGAAGACAGTGGCCCAACTGCCCTGTGGAAAGAAGTTTAAAGGTTGCCTGGCCGCCCCTGAAATTGCTGTATTGGTGCAGGAGAGGAGTGATCTCCACCAGTGTTCGGAGGCACTCTCCAGAGCCAGGGAGGGAACCTGCTAACCCCTTCCAAGTGGGGCCTGCTAGCTTCGGGGGTCACTGGTGCTTGCTGGGGTGCTAGGGCACCTGCGACCCATTGGGGGAGCTGGGCTGTGTAGCCACTTCCGGGTCTGGGCCTTCTGAGGTTTGGTGGGACCTGCGTTGGTGCTCTGCAATGGGCAAGAACAGGCTGAAGTTGACAAGTGGCCAGATCTTCAATCAAGGGGACAAGCTGCTAGACCTTCAATCAAAGATCAAGGCCTCAAGACATCTTCAAGAATGCATGGGATAGACACAAAAGGAGCCCTGACTACAAAGGGCAACTAGAGTGTCAAATAGGTCTAAAACAAATGGGCAGACTAGATGGACATAGTGGTCTCCTTCTGCCATCAACTTCTATGTTTCTATGTTTCTGCTGCCCAATATTGTGTCCTCTGAGAACTGAGCCCATCACTCCTGGACTAGTGGAGCCCTTTGAGTCCGAGACTTCTGAGAATCTTCAAACCGTGAGTACCCAGCGGTTTGCCCTGGAATCCATGGGGAGTGTTCAGTTTAAATTAAATATGACATTTCAAGCTTTAAGGGCCCCAACAGCCGGCCAACCCGCTGCACTGTCCAAGTCTGAATCTTCTGGGTATCCAGAGAGACTGTTTAGTTATAGCACTGGTACCTGTGGGGGTGAGCAACTAGGGTGGTTGGGCCTACGGGCCCTGTTGTTACTACTTTGCTTATTCCTACTAACATGTTTTCCTTCCACAGCTGTCTCTGGTCCCGGTACTCCCTTTCTTAACCCCTTTCTCCCCTATAAAGCTGTGATTTGTTGTTTGGAATTGCTATGTGATGGGTATTTTGTGACTGTCAATCACCATGTGTTTGTGGTTATTGGTATTGGGAAACTGTTGGACATCCAGTGTGTGGGGTGGTTGGTAGGGGAGATGGGTAGGTGCAGCATCCCAGGGGCTGTGTCAATCAGTCACCTCACCCACTGATAACTTACTCTAGGTGGAAGCACTGCGCTATTTACTATAACTTTGGGATATAACCCCCGACCACCACCACAGCAGGACCCAGGTCCCTTAACCTGTTAGAGGGTCAACAGGCCAGGGTAGTAGCCCACAGGCACACGGCGCCTGGGCTACACAAAGATTTATGACATCTGATATTGCATTTTTTATCATTTCCCACTTCTATTCCCCCTGCTGCTGTTACCTTTTCTTGTTCCCCTGGAACAGCTTCCTCATCCTACCAAAATCAGCCCTCAAAAAAATCCAGGACTTTTATCTGGAATGGATTTCTCTCTCTCTGCTTCAGATCTGCTGTCAAAACACATTGTCTGGTGGTCATTGTCTCCTAGGGGGTGAAGCACTGTGACATCACCTACAGTATACTGTCCTTGTTTGTAAGGATTAAGTCAAGGATGACTGCCTCCCTTGTACACGCCTCCAACCTCTGTACTAGGAATGGTTCTTGAAAAATCTCAATCAGCTGATGACTTCTTGCAGTTATTGCTACTGGAATCTTCCAGTCCACATCAGGTATGTTTGAAGTCACTCAATAAGAGCACCTTCCCCTTCCTTGCTGACCTTTTAATCTCCCCCCCCAACTCCCATCACTTCATTTTTTTGAGATGGTGGCCTTTGTACACCACCTCATCCTGATATTTCTCCTCCCTTCATCACTTCCTGCACCCTCCCTACCCTCCTACCTTACCTCTCTCCTCTCGTCCCTCCTGACTCCTACTACTCCCTTCACAACGGTGACTTTCACCCATTTTCCTTCCCACCCTGGAATCCACTGCAGGTAGGGCTGCATTTTCCTTCATTTTCCCCAAGCTCTGGTCTTCTCTTCCACCTGTTTATCCACTCTGGCTCATCCTTCTGTTCCCTTACATTCCTCCTCTGTGACTTTAAAACACACTCCGCGGTTGCTCCTGATCCTATTTTTGTGCAGTTCTGTAGTTCATCCATTCCCCGTGGTCATCCACCTTGATCACTACTTAGTCACTGTATTTTTAGTGTCTTGTTCAGATTCTGTGAATGCAGTCCTTTAGTCATGGCAATTGTACCCATTCTATATTTTGTATTTGTCTTTTGCAGATCCATCAGTTGCCAAATGATTTATTTACCTTGTCTAGTACAGCCTCTTTAAATCTGCCCCACCAGGCAAGACAACAGTGCTCACCCTTTATTTTGTGTTTGTATTGTCTTTTGCACAACTGTATTTGTCATGTAAGTCACTGCTCCTTATTGTACCATGCTCCCTTTGCCCAAGACACATCGGGAAACACGCTGATATCATTCAGCATGTCTTTCCTGGTAAAACATTTAAAAAAAATAAATAGTGTCTCCATGTACTCACCTTTCCTCATATCGTCAATCTCTGTAGCCTTAAAACTCTCCTTTACATACAATGCCACTCTCCTTCACTCTCTATTCCTCCTAAATATGGCATACACTTGTAGGATCTTGTCATCTCACTCCACTGTGCTGCCAATGTCTCTGTGACTGCCACCAGATTCAAGTGTGCTTCTGCCACCACTGCCTCCAGATCACTGGTAGTGTCCCCCAACTTGCTGGCATTCCTGCACATTGTCTTCCAGGTGACCTGCCCCCCCCCTCCATAGCCCCAACCCTTTCCCCCAACCTCTTCAGCCTTGCCTCTGCCTCCCTCCTCCCATCTCTTTCCCAGATCCCCTGTAGCCCCTCTCTTGCAACTTGTCCCAGTCTCCATGTCTCCAAACTCCTTATGCTCTATTGTTATATCCATGTTTTCTAGCACTGGGGTCTGTGCAGGCCTCCCTCAATTGAGTGTGCAGGCCTCCCTCAATTGAGTAGGTGTACTTGTTCACAACCGATCTGCCTTCAGCTCTGGTAGTTTAAAGGCACTGTAATGTGTGCTTTAAAATTGTGCCCCAGTGTCCTCCTGATGCCCTCCTCAGAGGGGTGCAGGCCATCCTGCTTGAACAGCCTTCTGTCTTTTCAAGAGTGGTCTCAATCTCCCAGGCACCCCATTCCTCCTTCCTGCACCACTCCTTCAGCCCTGTGTTGAAACAAATGAACAGAAGAATCCTCTCCTACCCCAAACTGGCAGAACATCAGAAAAAGCCAATGAGACTAGTGTCAACTTCAGCCTTCTGCTAGCTTTCTAAAGCTATCTGCACCTCCTCCAGGAGTCTGCAATGCCATTAGCCCCCAGATGGACAATGACATCATGCTCATCCCCTTCTCACTCCCCTGACAATTCTTTTTACCGTTTGCATCCCTATCAACTTCCCCCACACCCCTTCCAACCCCTTACAAAGGAGTCCCATATAACGAGCACCTTCCTACACCTCTCCATCCCCTTGAACTCCATGTTCATGTTAGATGTCCTCTTCTTGGACAGATTTGGCCTCCAGGATGATTACAGGTTCCAGTTTCTCCTCTGGGCATACTGGAGCAAACTAATCACACATGGAGGAAAATCTATTTTTTGTTACTACCTCAGGGTCCCCATCCATATGGACCCTCTTTTCTCCACACCCTTGCCAACTACCATTCAATTCCACATCCCCCCAATCTGGACCTTAGGTATCCGTTAGGTAAGATACGTAGTGACTGCCTGGACCAGCGACCACTGGGATCCACTCCAGTGAAGACTAAGTTCAGCATTACTGGCAGACAGCTCCACACTAAGTGCTGCAAACCTGCTGCACTGGGCAACAGCACCATCTCCACTGGACTTCTCTGAAGTTGACTGCACCAGAAGTGTTGCATCCTGTCAGGCCCCTTCCCCCTACTACCTGTTTCCCCTTATCTCTCCTCATCCTCCTCTAATGACTCCCTCATATCCCTGCTTTATCTTCTGATGTAAGGCTTTTGTCCCTAGTATTTCACTAATGCTGCTAAAATTGTTCCTAAGGAATAGACCTTTTTATCTAGGTACCCCAGCTATGATTTCTGTTGGTGCCCTATAAACACAATGAATCTTCACCCCCTCTACCAGTCCTCCCTGACCACTCCTTTATGTATCTCCTCACCCTCCCTTAATCCCACTGTGCCCTTCTGAATATCTACTTGATGACATCATCACACAGAAACTACTTGTTATTTGGGCTTGGATTCTTACTTTACCCAGCAGATCTGCTTGCTGGGCTATTTTCCTAGGGAAATGTTAGATTGCCGCAAAGCCTTTATGTCTCTAATTTCAGTGGTGGCTAAACTCATCATAGTACAACACTGGTTAGATCATACCAGACCCTCTCTTAGAGAATGGCATTCAGAAGTTCTCCAAGTCCTCGAACTGGAGTGACACATTGCTAGACGGCTGAGTCACCAGGAGGCATTCAGTAGGAAATGGGCCCCATTACCGGCCCTTTTACCTCTTATGTGCTGTCCTTAAGTGAACCAGAACCTACATGGAGGAATGGGGCTCCCCTCTTCTGCTTTTGTTTGGGGACACAGGGATAGGGCTATTGCTCTATCCCCCATCTGTCTGTTATTCATCCAGTGGGTATCTTCTGGATAGGTTTTTGACTTGTTTTCAATCTAGTAGGTGATCGGGGGAGGGTGATATGGGGCTGGCGGCTGGGGGGGTCGATAGGATATAGATAATCTCAGTTGGTTAGGCCTTATCATTGTTAATTATGGGGCTTGCACATGCTAGGCCTTGCAGAATTAATGCCATAGCTTTCCATACTGTCGTATGATTCTTTGCTTCTATTTTAATGGGGGAGCTCTGAATTGAATGTATGTACTTTTGCTATTAAAAATGTTCAATAAAGTATATTAAATTGAAAAAAAAAAGAAACTACCATTTATCACACCCTTCATATGTTCCAAAGGCATCAGAATGGAACCGGAGTTGGAATCAGACATTCCCATAATCAGATGGATGCAAATGGAACAGATTCCATCAAATCTGAGCATCCCTAATTGTAAGGGTTCCCCTGTTACCATCACTTGCTGTGTACTACCTAATAAAAGCCTCCGTTTTCCAAACTGGGCAAATCAGGATTTAACTTGCTAGCTGGGGGTTATTTAATAATTTATGTATTTTTTTATTTCATGTTTAAGTAGGATGAGCTCCATGGGATTCGAGTCTCCTTTAATGAGCTGGCCCAGTGGCACTGAGAGTTGAGGTGATGGATGGCACACCTTGCCCCACACCCATGACCCGGGTTCGGGAATAAGCTTGGGTTGCTAGCAGTCGTCGAGGGAAGGAGAGGATCGAGTGATCCAATGGACTACTCTCCTCTCCTCTCATGGGATGGGGGCTTGGCTGTCTCACTTCTAGACTGCCATCTGGTGGAAGCCAGGTAGCAGTGCCAGGAGTCTGAGCAGGAAGTAGGGGACCCGGATACATAGCGTGTGTGCACCTCCATTCACACGCACTTATGGCATGGGGAGAAAATACAGAGGAAAATGGCGACTATGAGCTTCATGAAGCCCTTCCTGCCTGCCCTCGTCCCTCTTCATCACCAGCTTGCCAGGACCCCAGTCTGGATTGTGATTCCTGGGTGGTGTGAGGATAGCCCTCCCCTTACTGGCCCTGCCACAGGGCAAATCTGTGAGGGAATGGGGCTTGGGCAAGTTGGAGGGATGATAGAGGGACCTGGGCGCAGGGACAGGGCTGAACTCAGCCACCCACAGTGCACCAAGGCAGAAACAACCTATACAAAAAAAAGAAAAAAAAAGTCTCCTTTAATGGATTTCCTACAAAGAACTAACAACACAGCTGCATCAGCCATAAGGGATATGGATAGGATAGGATAGGATAGGATAGGATAGGATAGGATAGGATAGGATAGGGAGGATGGCAGAGAAGGAAAAAGGGGAGCTTGGGGTGCTAGTACACTTGGGTACCAATGATTTGGCAAATCAACCTACAGTATACTAAGGCAGAGAAGTGTAACTTTGGAAGGCTAGGGGACAAACTGGCTGAAGGCACACTCAAAGTTGCTGGCCTTTCCTGAAGTCCTCCCTGTTTGGGGTAAGGGGAACAAGTAAAATAGTGTGAGTAAGGAGGAGACTGAGGAATTGTATGGATGGTTGAAGGGATCATGTCAGGAGGATGACTACCATTTTGTGTGAGATTGTGGGGCTTCTGGGACAGGAGGCTCTTCAAGGGTGATAGACTTCACCTAAGAGAAGAGGGGGCCAGAGCACTTAGGCAGAAGTCTCTGTCATCCCAGATGTCTTAAGTGACCATTCCCCTGCGATATGTACCTGGACAAATTAACTCCCCCAAATGACCCCCAAATTGGTCACAAGTAGAGTACTCCACAAAGGAAAACTGACTGGCAGCCTTCAAAGCCTACCTTACCCAAGTAGACTGGAGCTACCTAGACTCCATTCCAGACATTGACACAACCTTAGACTATTTCATTAATCAGCTCACCAAGGCTTGTGACTTATTTGCCTCCATTGAAAGATGCAAGGTCTGAGGAATAACTGGTGGCTGGGTCATTCCAACCCTCATGGCCCAGATGTGAAAAAGGGATAACCTGTGGCATCAAGCCAGACCCATTGGGGCATAAGGGGACTTACAAAAGTATAGGGTCACTAGGAATAGATACACTAGGGGCATAAGGCTGGCTAAAGCAGCCTACTTCAAAGAAAAGGAGGATAGTAGTTAGGGAGATGGTAAACGTTTTGGGGGAATCTAAAAGACCTCCTGGATAAGGGTGACAAATCCCAGCCAATTATACTTAGTAACCATGAAACCATCACCCAAGAGCCAGGTGAGATAGCTAGTATATTCAGTAATGCTTTTACAGAACTCAGTTCTATACTACCCCTAAATGCTTCCTCCATGGCAGCTGACTCCCACAATCAAAGCGATTCTTTAAATTCAGCCTTCACGCATAACTCCCCCATCCCGTGGTTTTACTTGAGGCCCATTACCAAAGCTGACAGAACAAAATATGTAAAATGGGTACTGAGGAAAACAAGGCTGGGCAGTGTCGCAGTAGACATGAAAATGGTAGCCCTGACCCTAGATGAACTTGCACTGCCACTAACCAAAATTTTCAACTTCTCCCTCCATTACTTCCAATTTTGAGAATCTGGAAAACTGCACCGGTAACCGCTGTCCATAAAAGCAGAGACCTTACCGTAATATCTAACTATAGACCTATATTCATACTCTCCCTCTTGTTTAAAGCCCTGGAGAGGATAGTTTCTGACCAACTGGTCGAACATCTATGCAAATACAATATCCAATGCCCACAGCAACACGGTTTTAGGAAATTACACAGCACAAACACTGCCCTGAATGAGTACACCGGTTTTATCCATGAGGCACTGGATAGTGGAAAACTGGTGGGAGCCATCTCTATTGACCTAACGAAGGCAACTGACCTGGTCAACTACTCCATTCTTCTCACCAAACTTCACACTCTGGGTCTCTTCCTGGACACAATCACCTGGTTCAGCAGCTGTCTCTCACACAGGTCCCAATGAGTAGAGATCGATGGGACATTGTCAGGGGCCAGATAAGTCACAATAGAGATGCCTCAAGGATGAATCTTAGGGCCCCTACTATTCAGGCTATTTGTAAACACCTTCCCCTCAGCCTGCCCCTCAAAAGTGCTCCTGTATGCGGATGATGCAGTCATCTTCACCAATAGCCATCAGCAGGGGGCCCTCTCTGAAGAACTTCAAAGTAGCTTTGAGGTTCTAGAGAAATGGTTCAGTCAAAGTGAACTACTGATGAACTATAAAATGACAAAGGCCATGCTGTTTGGTCATCCAATAGCAAGAAAAAAGGCCTCCCACTCATCATCTTAAATAACAAAGGAGAACCTTAGAACAAGTCACCACCTTTAAGTACCTAGGAGTCCCACGTGATGACCCACTATCGTTTGTCCCTCATGTGGATAACATAGTGAAGATTATCAACATAAGATTAGGGGTACTATTTAAGCACAGACTACCTCATCCTGCAGCTAAACGAATGGTAGTAAATAGCTCTATTTTCCCAGTAATTGACTACTGTCTGCCAGTATACAGCACAGCCACTGGCACAGTCCTCAACACGGTCAGACTAGTGTTAAAAAAGGCTTGCTGATTCACTCTAGGGGAGGACAGGCTTACCCACACCTGTACACTATATGCACAAACTAACTGGCTCTCACTGTAAGACAGAATCAAGGTCCAGATCTGCCTAATAGGGAAAAAGACGCTCATGGGCCTCTCCTACCCAGTCTTACAAAATGTTCTGCTCCCAGTGGACAACCATCACACAACCAGGAGTAGGGAAAGGAATGCACTCAGAATTCCCTTCCGCAGAACTAGCCTGGTCCAGCGTTCCTTTGCATTCAGAATTCCCCGTTGGCTGAATGAGCTCCCTGAAACACTGTTGAACCTTTCCAAACTGGGTCAGTTCAAAAGGGAATTAAAAAAAGCACTAGCACTCAGGACCAGTTGTGACTGTCACCTCTGATTACTATGTCTGTCTTGCCCTGCATCTCTGCATTTAAAACCTAAAATGTACTCTGTTGTCAATGTATTACCTTAAACAACATTGTACTTGCCTGCATATATTACTGCCAGCTATTGAAACCGATTAACTCCAAGACAATGCTCCACTGCAGCTACCTCCTGTACTCCTCCCACAGATATCTTACTGTATGCATCTCCCACTACTGAACCTTGCATCTCTGTGAGAACGCTCCCCTGGAGCTGTCTCCTGTACTCTAACCTTAGATTTTCAATTGCTTGCACTGATCATTATGTACAACCAATACTGACATGGAACCTCTGTAAACAAGCTCCTGAGCTCAAAGGTGTAATGTCCAAATGAATAAATAAATAAATGTCTATGTAGGTGAATGTTTAAACTGGGGTGGGGGCGAGACCGTGGCTGGTGGAACCACAGGAGACAGAGAGCAAAACAGGAGCTAGGATCAGTGAGAATGAAAGCAGCAAAACAGGGAGCCATAACAAGTTAAGTATTGTAAATTTTATTGTAAAATATTTGGCCAGGAAAGACACACTAAGCCAAAGCTTGCATCCAGATGCGTCCTATGAAGATTCACTATGAAAGACTGACAGGCAGTTGCCCAGCAGTCATAATCCCAATGCCACAAGCCCGACACAGAAAATCCTGTCAGTAGTGGCAGATTTATTTTCATGTTTCGGGGGGCTTTGCACCCCCCGCACCCCAATGTGGGGAGATTCACCCCTCTGCAACGCCCCTTAATTATTATTAAAAAAACTCAGCCGAGGGCAAAATCCCACTGTCAGGATTTTCGTTGTTGGGCTTGCAGCATTGGGATTTCAAGTATCATCCAACCAAGTTTCAGTCTTACAATATACTGTACTCCCTCCTGGAAGCACAGGAAAGTTAAACGACTTGCTTATGGTTACACAGTACGTGGTGGCTGTGGGATTCAAACCCAGTTCTCTCTCTAGATGCAGCTGAATGCTCTTAACCACTATTCTATACTGCCAGAAGAGGTGGGCTTGTAAAACCAGTAGAGAGCAGGAAAACTAGGATGTTAAGGAGGGAGGGGAAGGGCAAAGGGAGAGGAACTGGCAAAAGGGAGAAGGGTATAGGTACAAGATGGAAGTCAGTCTGCTTAAATGTCAGGAGCCTAGGAAAAACATCAGTGAGCTCCTGCCCATAGTGTGGGACATGGGGTTAGACCCTGTAGCCATTATCTAAGCATTGGCCACTGAGAATAACTGGAACATGGCAATACTGGGGTATATACTATATAGGAAAGGGGTAAGGGACAGGCGGTAGGGTAGCCCTCTATCTCAAGGGAGGCATAGAGGCAGTGGAGGATGTGTCCATCAAGGAATGGAATAGAGAGCCAGAATCACTGTGGATACAGAACATGACACATTGAGAAAGAAGTTGTGCATAGAGTGGCCTATAGACTGCTGGAACATGGAGATAAGAGAGACAGGGAAAAACAGGCAGAAATTAAGATGGGACTGCAAAAGATGAGGTAGTGATGGTGGGGGTTTGAAATCTACCAGAAATAGAGTGAGACATTCCAGCAGCTAACAGTACCAGAAGTCAGATCTTGTTGGATACATTGCAGGACTGCCTGCTAGTGCATCTGGTCACAGAACCCACAAGATAGGCTGCCATTCTCAATGTGGTACTCAACAACTCAAAATTGGTAGGTGTGTAACCCCTAGATGGTGCTATCCCAGGGGCTACTACCCCTGCCTGATTTGCCACTAACAGGTTGAGGGGCCTGGATCCGATGGCGGGTGCCTCCACCCAGAGGTCAGGGTTTGCAATAGTTAAACTAACTTGGTCACAGCCCTCTGGGACACTGCAACCCCCCTTGCTTCCCACTAGTGGCCCACACAGTATATCAGAATTACCCTCACAGTATACACTTACCCCCAGGACTGGTTCAGGCACTGGGACCCCCTGTAAAATAAGATACAGTGCAACAATCACAGTACAATACTTTAACATAGACAAATACCTCAGGCAGCATAACTTTGCTGAAACAAGCAGCTCTGATTTATTTAGGGGGAATATAACAAGGACAGGGAAATCAGGTTAATTAGCTTATCACTTTACTCATCTATTTATGGCTCTGTGCACAGAGCCTATCCCTACCAGTTACTGTCCCCGTACCCAAGCCCTAGTGGCTAGTCCAAACCATGGCAGCTGGTAGGGGCCCTTTTACACAGAGAAAAGAAAAATTAGTTAAACAGTCAGCAGTACAGTAATTCCATTTGGATTCAATGTAGCAATTCAACAGGGAGCGACCCTGAATTAGTACTCACGACCTCCAAACAAGATAGGGTCCTTCAACGTCAGCAGGGCTACTCTTGAGCTCCACAAGACTCCTCACACATTTATATGACAAACCGCAACAGGCAAAAGTCCTTTAATGGCAGCAGGATTCACTTGAGCTACACCAGCCTCCTCACACATTTATATGGTAAACAGTAACAGGCAAAAGTCCTTTAATGGCAGCAGGATTCACTTCAGCTACACAAGCCTCCTCACACATTTATATGGTAAAAAGAAAGTACTATACCAGGCATTCTGCTTCTCTATCCCGATCGCAATTACTGCACAATACCCGGGAGAACACACAGCAGATTCAGTTCCTGACAGACCGAGCACAATTCAGCAATTTCTCCAGTCTTCTACAGGGTGAGCCTGGTTTCTACTCTTCAGATATCCTTTGATTCTCTTCACAGGACGGATTCAGTCCTAACAAGCAGTTACACAAGCTGCAGACCGGAACTCTGGGCCTTACACGCTTTCCGACTAAAACTGCACACTCAAAAAGCACAGGGCTCCTTCCTTCACTGCCAGAGCTCAACTGAAACTCCAGCAGACAAAACTGGGCACTTCCTTTGAGTTCCTCCCAGTTCTTGGCTGGATTGGCTGTCACTCACAATAGACTGTCCTGTTGGTCCAAAAAGGGCCAAAGTCCAAACTACATCTCCCAGAGTCACTGCCCATACAGTCCTCTTGTGGCTGGCTCAGATTACGAGTCCAAGTTCTGATTCGTTCAAGGCACCATTTTAGAGCTACCTTAACCCACACTGATTGGTCCAGTTCAGCAGTTCAAAACTAGAATGGGGAACTAGGCGAACACAGTTCTGACTGCAAAGAAAGCAGGTTAGACAAACTGTATTTTCATTATTACTCTAAATGACTTCTGGCAAACAGTTACATCTTTCAGATAGGTTCCCTTGCACTCCTAGTGACTGCAAAATGGAGTGAATTGGCAGCAGCTCGAGTGGTACTCAAGCAGAGAAACACACAGTCCCCCATACACTAATTATGTCTGCAAGCAGACAGCTCTTAAAGAGACAGTACCAGAGGCTCTAAAAACACTCACAGATAAATGGCTTAAACGCCAAACACCATTCAGGCTTGGAGCATTCAAGCAAGCTCCTGGAAGTCTTTTGGAACCCCATTTGCAGGGGGGTTACACCCTTCCTGGCCTGGGAAAGCTTGATGTCCGCGTCAAGCAAGTACCCCCATAAGTTTCAACTGCAACCATATACATTTGCATTAGGCTCACACATGTAATCATCGGTCAATATATCACTTTACCAAGAACACATTTCTGAAACATGGCAGTACGTCACTCTTTACACAGTATTACACACACATTGTACCATAACTCAAGTTATTACCTCTTGTACATGAAACCTGAAGAGAGGGGGCCCTTCCCTATCAGTTACCTTGGGGCTGGACAGGGCAAGGGCACCATACTTAGAGGGCAACACAAGTACTTGAGTTAGCACTGACGCTCAGTTTGGGCAGCGAGCTTGGGACACATACACCCTTTATGGACAACATTGAGAGGCAAGTCCACAGGCCTCCCAAGTGAATCATAACTGAGGTGCACCACAGGCTTTACAGCTCGACCAGTCTTTCTAGGGGAACTGTTACAGTCTCTGCACTCTGAGCCTCATTTTCAGCATTGTCCTCACTGTCAGGGAGTCTCCATGGGGTA
Organism: Neoceratodus forsteri; assembly: GCA_016271365.2. Taxonomy (NCBI): domain Eukaryota; kingdom Metazoa; phylum Chordata; order Ceratodontiformes; family Ceratodontidae; genus Neoceratodus; species Neoceratodus forsteri. The sequence goes on from CM057459.1 coordinate 34,513,378, forward strand.
GAGAGGCTAGAACTTGGGGCACTTTCAGCTCCAGGAGTTACAGTCTCTGAGTCCACAACATTTGGCTCGCATGGAGAGCTTTCGGACACTGGCAGTGGACTGTCAGGGCACTCAAAATACTCTTCATGTTCTGGTGTATCACCAGTCTGCCCCAGTCCATCATTTTCTTCCCCTGAAAGCTCAAACAGTTCAACCATGCACAATGATTCCATTTCATCTGAACTGATGCTTTGCACTTCACTTTCTGGGAGCATTGGCTCCAGGGACGAAGCTGGGGGCTTAGACAGTCCAGAAGGCCCAGCTTGTCTCCAGTATTGACTAGGGATTGCCTCAAACAATTGACTCAGTTCGTAAGAAGGATAGTATTCAAAGTCACTCTCACTTTCTTCTGATATGGACTGACAGTCATGCTCAACTGGGACTTGTGGAGGGAACACTTTAACTCTGCTTCTGTAGGTGCAGACTTTCTTGATCTTTTCTTAGCAGCAGCTCTAGTCACTGGTCCAGAGGGGCATCTTCTGGGGGCTCAGACTCAATCAAGATTTGTCCAATGGGCAGTAAATGATTTCTATGCATTGTTTTTACATCTTTGAATTATTCTCAGGCCTTACTTTGTACACTGGCAGATCATCTAGTTTGCCCACTACAATGTGAGGAGATGGTGCCATCTGTCAGCAATCTTGTGTTTGCCATGCAGTCCCAGATTTCTTAGCAATACCCGATCTCCCTCCTGGAGTTCCTGTGCTTTCACCTTTTATCATACCTTTCTTTGTTGGCCAGATTTCTTTGGCAGCCATGGTTTGAGCCAGTTGACGCATGAGTTAGCTGGGCCTTTAACTTTGCACATACTGTAAATAGTTGTCAGCTTGAACCCCATCAGGAGAGACCCCAAAACACACATCTACCGGTAGTCGAGCTTCTCTTCCAAACATCAGGCGGTAGGGGAGAACCCTGTGGCATCACTTTGGTGCAGTTATAAGCATGTACCAGGGTGCTAATTTGCTGGCTCCATCTAGGCTTGTCCTTTGGGTGCAGGGTACCTAGCATATCTAGCAAAGTGCTGAAACATTCAGGCTGTGGGTCCCCTGGGGTGGTAAGGAGTGGTTCTGAACTTTGCACTCCCACAGAGAAAGCATCTCTTTGATCAGACGACTCTCAAAGTCTCCCTTGATCAGAATGGATTCTTTGTGGAGCCCCATAGTGAACAAAAAGTTTTCTAAGTACTTTGGCCACAGTGGATGCTTTCTGGTCTTTGGTGGAAAGCTTGAGCATATCTCGTGAAATGGTCAGTGACCACCAGCACATTACTGATATTTCTTTGATCTGACTCCAAATTCAGAAAATCAATACAGACCAGCTCCATGGGTGCACTGGTGGTGATGTTAACAAGGGGGGAAGCCCTCTGGGGCAAAGCTTTCCTCTGTAAGCAGCGACTACAAGTTCGAAAGTGTTGCTCCACATCAGCCCCCATCTTAGGCCAATAGAATCTGCATCTCACCAAGTCAAGTGTTCTGTCTATACCAAGGTGCCCCATGTGGTTGTGCAAGGACCTCAATACTGAGTCTCGAAAGGCAGTGGGTAGCACTAGTTGTTGTTTGTCTACTTGTCCCCCCTCTGTCTACTATTTCTCTGTATAACAGTTTATTGATCAGTTTCAACTTAGGACCTTCTTTGTATAACAGTGCAGTTCTCAAATCAGTGGAGCGTAATTTGGACACATCTTTTCCTGCACAGAGGGCTTCTAAAGCTGATTTGATCATGGGATCGCGGGACTGAGCCCACCGAATACTGTCATTGTCCAGCTGAGGCAGTGCACCAATATCTATTGCAGAAAAGTGGCAATAAGCAGCAAGTATGCAATTCTCAGAGGGTCCCAAGCAATCCACCATGCAGTCCACTGCGTCCGTGGACATTTGTTCCTCCCTGTCAAACTTCTGGCAGAGTGTCCGAATGTCAGGTTCTGCCAATCTGACCCAATCATTCTGGGGAACAGGTCTCCGGGAGAGAGCATCATCATCTATGTGGTTCAGACCTGCTCGGTATTCGAGAGCATAGTCATATGTAGATAATGCAGAAAGCCACCTATGGCCAGTGGCATCCAATTTAGCTGAGGTCTGCATATAGGTCAAAGGATTATTGTCAGTTTTTTACTAGTATTTTAGCCCCATACAAGTACTCATGGAATTGGTCAACAATAGCCCACTTCAAAGCTAGGAACTCTAACTTATGTACATGATAGTTCTTTTCGGATGGGGTCAGGCTTCTGCTGGCAAAGGCCACTGGTCTCAGGCCATTCTCGTGCTCTTGGTACAACACATCCCCCAACCCTTGCAAGCTAGCATCAGAGTGCAGGACGTAAGGTTTTCTTGGATCGGCATAGGCCAGCACTGGAGCATGGATAAGTTGATATATGATCTCATGAAAAGCAGTCTCAAAATCAGGAGTCCAGCGGGCCCCAAATACTTCACTCGGACGAAAATATACTCTTTCAGTCTTGAAGGACGCTGACTTTTGGTATTTTTTGTGGGTTGGGGGATACCCTTGAGTAAGGTTAAGTAAAGGGCGGATCATTCTTGAATAGTCCTTAATGAAACACCGATAATAACCATAGAATCCCAGTAATCTTTGCAGTTCTTTTAGATTTTTGGGCTGTGGCCAGGTGGTCAAGGCTTCAACTTTACTTGGGTCGGTATCTATTCCCTCGGTGGATACTATGTGTCCCACATACTTTACTGATGTTTGAAAGAATTGACACTTATCAATGGACAGTTTAAGGCCAAAGTCCTCCAGTCGGTCCAATACCTTAAATAATCTGCTCTCATGTTCCTCCAGTGAGCTGCCAAACACAATAACATCATCTAGGTATACCAGGCACTCTAGTAAGTTCATGTCCCCACTGCACGCTCCATCAATCGCTGAAAAGTGGCTGGGGCACCTGAAACCTTGAGGCATCCTCATGAATTCATAGAGTGCCGGACAGATAAAGGCTATCTTCTCACAGTCCTCTGGGGTCATCGGGATCTGGTAGTACCACTGCGGAGATCCAACACAGAAACCACTTGCTCCTGCTTAGGCAGTCCAAAGCATCCTGAATGCGGGCATTGTGTACTGATCAGGATAGTCCACTGGTTTAAGGTGCGATAATCCACGCACATCCTTACTGTCCCATTCTTTTCCTCACTACCACAATGGGGAAGCATAAGGGCTTCTGGATTCTTGTATTACACCAGCAGCTAACATCTCTTGCAGATGCCGTCTCACATCATCTATGTCAGCAGGTGCCAGGCGTCGAGACTTCTCACGAATGGTCTTTCGTCATGCAGCCGGATATTGTGCTCAGCTCCTTGCACGCATCCTACATCCCATTCCTTTAAAGAAAACACCTGGTCTCTGGGCAAGCTTCTCACTGATCCTCACTTTCCATTCAGCTGGCAGCGGAGTCGCGAAATCAAACAAGTCAGGCGTTACTCTGTCATTCTTCCTCGAACTCTTGCTGCTGGGTAGCACTGCAGTGTCTGCACAATGCACATTAGCCAGGATGCAACCTCTTTTTACTCGAATGTCTCTTTCAGACACATTATGAACTTGGACCATTATCCTTCTGGCATAAGCATGGGCTCTAGCAGGCAAAATACTAGGCTTGACCAGCAGTCCCTCTGGCAATTTTCCATCACCAGGTGCATCCAACATTAATATTTTATTCTTGACATCCTTTCTGATACGGACCTCTCCCTGTAAGGTACACTGGGCATTTGGCGCCAGGATCAGAGACTCAGGATCCTTCTTCCATACAATTCCGACCGGTTCCTCTGGTTCTATTTTTTCAGCACCTCTCTGTGCCTCATAGGCCTTCTTAATTAAAGCCTGAACTCTTAAAGCTCTACTAGTCTTTGACCCCTGTTTTTCATAACACAACTGTGCCAGCCTTCTGAACATATGAGCATTTGTTCCAATCAACAAAGGGACACCATCATACAGTCCAGTGGGGGACACACTAAGGCTAGGGTCTCACTTGTTCGGCACTCCAGCCACGGAGGTGGGGAAAGACAGCCAAATTGGATATACCCGGAATAGGGTAGGCCTTCTCACTTAACCCCATACATGCAGTCCTTCTAATGGTTGTAAGGGCACGCCTGACAAATGCTTCTGATACCAATCCTGGAACATAATTGTCACTTGGGAGCCACTGTCTAATACAGCTCTTGTAGACACTCCATTCACCTTTACAGTGGTCTCCATGGAGGGACCCACTATTCTGGACCAGTCTGGAGAGGCGGTAGTGGGGGCCTGGGCAACTGACCTTGCCACAAAAGGACGTGAGTTAGCATTTTTGGTGCCCTCACTGGGATCATTTCGTGCACCTCTTAACCACTGATTTGTTCTCCGAAGCTCTCCTTGTAGCCTATATGCAACTTTGTCAGTGTCTTTTGGGACCGGATTCTCTTTCATGTGCCCATCCTTCCCACAATTATAGCAAACATACTTTCTGAGTTTGAGCTGGCCGAGGCGCCACACTGGGAGCCAGGGCGGGTATTACTAACTGGAAACCTTGGTGCCATCTCTGTCTGCGGTGTGATAAGCATTTGGAGACATCTCGTCAGTTTCTCCACTTCCATGGTCAAGGAATTGAGTTTGGAGCTGTTATCAGCAGGAGATACATGGTGGGTACCCACCCCATAATGATGCAGTCGGATATAGGTCAGGGCCCGTACTTGCAGGCGTGGCCTTCATAAAGGGACTGTTTTTGAATTCCCGGATTTCTCTCAACAGTTCGCCCCATTATGGCATATCTTTTTCCTTGTCAGAGCACTCATTGACTGCCAACCTCTGCCCCTGAACTTCACTTGATGGGTTACCCTCAGTCACTCGGGTCATTGCCGCAGCTATTAGTGCAGGTCCCTCCCGAGGTCGCCTTTTCTCAACTCCTCGAATTTCTCTCATTAACTCATCATAGGAGGGTGGGGATTCCAGTCAATTTGCCAGGCGTAACTGAAGCAACAACAGTTCTGAGAAGAGGGCAGACTTAAGGATCCTGTCCAGCCTGGTTCGGTCCAGTTTAATCGCTGGCAAACTACCCTTTCTGAGGCATTCTTGCAACAATTTTTCCAGCCGAGATACATACACAGACAACAACTCCCTTGGTACTGTTGTGCATTTCTTACTCTCCACCATAGGTCCTCATCAGAATCTGGGCTCCCATACACATTCTCCAAGGCCTCAAGATAGGCCTGTGCAGTCACTCAGAGTTACTGGCCCGTTTAGCACGGATGGTAGCCAGGGCAGGACCTCGGAGGCTCACTAACCTCTTTCACTTTTCGGCTTCCGAGCATTGCCATTCTAGCACTTGGGGCAACATAGTCTATCCAGGTCTCCCAGTCATCCTCCCTTGGGGGTGGGGAGGTGCCAGAGAAGATCCTCAACCTTCGGTAAGAGTCGTGACTAATGGCAGGTGCAGAAATAGGAGTCTGCATTGGTTCAGCCACCATTACGGGTACTGGAGCGGGAGAGGGTGTTCAGGGAGGAACACCCCAGGTGGCAAGAATAGTTTCTTCAAGTCCTCCACAGTTTTCCCTTCCCCCAGCAACCATTTAGCACATTTCTCCTCAAAAGTTTCAGATAGTGGTGGGGGCTCATTCCCCCCTGGGTCTTTACTGTCCTTAGTTATCACTCCAAGCAGTGAGGGCTCCTCTGGGGTAATGGTCTGTGGCACTTTGGAGCTATCTATGGGATCCTTAAACTCTACTAGGCCAGGAAAGTGTGGGTGAGCAGATTAGCATGCTGACCCACCACCACAGGGTTTTGTAAACCTTCCACCTTGGAAAGTACTCCCTGTACAGTGCCCATATTGATACCCAGGGGGATGTCCAGGATAAGCATAGCATTTTGGGGGTCGATCTCCTCCCCAGTACACCACTCCACTAGCCGGTGCACAGCCACTTCTGTCGGGGTACCCATTTTTTCTTAACAGTGGTTCGTAAATATGGCCACTAGAGGACACACAATCCCAGCGATGAGCCTCCAAGATGTAACCCCTAGATGGCGCTATCCCAGGGGCTACTACCCCTGCCTGATTTGCCACTAACAGGTTGAGGGGCCTGGATCCGATGGCGGGTGCCTCCACCCAGAGGTCAGGGTTTGCAATAGTTAAACTAACTTGGTCACAGCCCTCTGGGACACTGCAACCCCCCTTTCTTCCCACTAGTGGCCCACACAGTATATCAGAATTACCTTCACAGTATACACTTACCCCCAGGACTGGTTCAGGCACTGGGACCCCCTGTAAAATAAGAAGATACAGTGCAACAATCACAGTACAATACTTTAACATAGACAAATACTTCAGGCAGTATAACTTTGCTGAAACAAGCAGCTCTGATTTATTTAGGGATATAACAAGGACAGGGAAAATCAGGTTAATTAGCTTATCACTTTACTCATCTATTTATGGCTCTGTGCACAGGCCTATCCTACCAGTTACTGTCCCTGGGTACCAAGCCCTAGTGGCTAGTCCAAACCATGGCAGCTGGTAGGGCCCTTTACACAGAGAAAAGAAAAATTAGTTAAACAGTCAGCAGTACAGTAATTCCATTTGATTCAATGTGGCAATTCAACAGGAGCGACCTGAATTAGTACTCACAACCTCCAAACAAGATAGGGTCCTTCAACGTCAGCAGGGCTACTCTTGAGCTCCACAAGACTCCTCACACATTTATATGACAAACTGCAACAGGCAAAAGTCCTTTAATGGCAGCAGGATTCACTTGAGCTACACAAGCCTCCTCACACATTTATATGGTAAACAGTAACAGGCAAAAGTCCTTTAATGGCAGCAAGATTCACTTGAGCTACACAAGCCTCCTCACACATTTATATGGTAAACAGTAACAGGCAAAAGTCCTTTAATGGCAGCAGGATTCACTTGAGCTACACAAGCCTCCTCACACATTTATATGGTAAACAGTAACAGGCAAAAGTCCTTTAATGGCAGCAAGATTCACTTGAGCTACACAAGCCTCCTCACACATTTATATGGTAAACAGTAATAGGCAAAAGTCCTTTAATGGCAGCAGGATTCACTTCAGCTACACAAGCCTCCTCACACATTTATATGGTAAAAAGAAAGTACTATACCAGGCAGGCTGCTTCTCTATCCTGATCGTAATTACTGCACAATACCCAGGAGAACACACAGCAGATTCAGTTCCTGACAGACCGAGCGCAATTCAGCAATTTCTCCAGTCTTCTACAGGGTGAGCCTGGTTTCTACTCTTCAGATATCCTTTGATTCTCTTCACAGGATGGATTCAGTCCTAACAAGCAGTTACACAAGCTGCAGACCGGAACTCGGGGCCTTACACACGTTTCCCGACTAAAACTGCACACCGAAAAAGCACAGGGCTCCTTCCCTCTTCACTGCCAGAGCTCAACTGAAACTCCAGCAGACAAAACTGGGCACTTCCTTTGAGTTCCTCCCAGTTCTTGGCTGGATTGGCTGTCACTCACAATAGACTGTCCCTGTTGGTCCAAAAAGGCGCCAAAGTCCAAACTACATCTCCCAGAGTCACTGCCCATACAATCCTCTTGTGGCTGGCTCAGATTACGAGTCCAAGTTCTGATTTGTCCAAGGCACCATTTTAGAGCTACCTTAACCCACACTGATTGGTCCAGTTCAGCAGTTCAAAACTAGAATGGGAACTAGGTTAACACAGTTCTGACTGCAAAGAAAGCAGGTTAGACAAACTGTATTTTCATTATTACTCTAAATGATTTCTGGCAAACAGTTACATCTTTCAGATAGGTTCCTTTGCACTTCTAGTGACTGCAAAATGGAGTGAATTGGCAGCAGCTCGAGTGGTACTCGAGCAGAGAAACACACAGTCCCCCCATACACACTAATTATGTCTGCAAGCAGACAGCTCTTAAAGAGACAGTATCAGAGGCTCTAAAAACACTCGCAGATAAATGGCTTAAACGCCAAACACCATTCAGGCTTGGAGCATTCAAGCAAGCTCCTGGAAGTCTTTTGGGAACCCCCATTTGCAGGGGGGTTACAGGTGGAATGTGAGATGGGGAACAGCTTGGGTTCAGTGACCATAACACATATGGTTTGAACTGGTCCTTGGTACCAGTATACCCTCGTTAAAGGCTATGGTTCTGGATTTTAGAAGGGTATGTCAGTTGGAGTGGTCAAAATCAAGGGGGTGGAGAAGAAGTGGGGAGAAATTAAAAGGGGCATTCTCGAAACAACAAAATCCTGCCTGAGAATGGTTAGCAAAGATAATAGGTACAAAAGGCCAGTCTGGTTCTCTAAGAAGGTTAGGGTGGCATTAAGGATAAAAAAAGGGCCTTCATTAGCTACAAGGAGAAACAGTGGGGTGAGGAATGGAGTAAATACCAGATAAAGATGAAGGAGACCAAGAAGGCAGTCAGACATAAAAGCAGACGCAGAGCTGCATACTGTGGAAGGGTTCAAGGGAGAGAAACAGTTTTTAAGGTACTGTGCATCAGGAAATAAAGACAGATGGGAGGTAGAATTGCTAGGTTGTGGGGAAGGGCAGGATAGTAGAGGATGCCGAGCACATGGCAGCCATTCTAAACAACTACTTCTGCTCAGTATTCACAATGAAGAATAATGTGCCTCAGTTGGAAAGTGACCTAAAGGCTGCTGTAAGTGGATCCCAGAAATGAGGGAGGTGACACTTACAAGAAAAAATGTTAGAAAAGGGCTTGCATTCCTAACATGATCTAGCCAGAGCCGACAGAGCTATGAAGAGCTACCAAATGACCAAAGTCATTTTCTTGTTGGTGCCATATAGTGCTATTTAGTCACAATCATCACAGTGCTCCCAGATCCAAATAATCATTTTCCTGTAACAAGCCCTCATTTTACCTGTATTTTCCTCTATAGAGGCAGCATCAAATCCCTGTAGATTTTTCCATAAGCCACTAGTTTCTTATTTGTGACTTCCTTGTTTATTTAAATGTAATATGTTGGCAGCCTTTTATCAGGAAAAGGGCTCTGATTTGCTGTTAGGTATTAAAATTGTATGTCAAGCTGACAGTGAAATCACAGGTGAATGATCTGGCAGTCACTGAATTGCTGTTCCTAAGTAGCAGTGATGTCACAGTCAGTGAGGTCACAATGCTGATGATGTAGTGGGGGCAGTATAGCTAGCTATGTCAGCTGCCACACAGAGTGATGTTCCACATGTCACACACATATCAACATCAGGCAAACAATCTTCTATTTAAACAAAGGGAAAAGATACAGTATCTGAAATATAAAAAGCAATGGTTGACTGCTTTTAAAATCTAATATTAGTTTTAAGCAGTACACAAGCTCTTTAACACACATGCCTAGTGTGGGGATAGAACCTGCAGCCTTCTGATCTTCCATTATCAGAGGCCAGTGTGCATGCTAATTTTTGCATCTTTTATTTGTTAGTTTTTATACAAATTCTCTCAGACTTTTTTCTGACCACCTGATGGAATCTTGAATGAGTTACATAAATGTTATTATTTTCTTCAAGGCCCTGACCCTGCAACTAAATACACACTCAGTACATCATAGTATAAAATGAGGGAAAAAACCAGTCTTCTGCTTCCAGTGCTTGCCTCCAGCTTGTCCTGTGGAAAGGAATGTCAGCTGATAAACTGCAATTCCACCATCTGTAATCTGACACTGAGTCTAACTTTCATTTTCGCAAAAATCTAGAGGACATGAGTTAACCCCTATGTTGCTAAAAGAAATAAAACAAATCTGTTTGATTGAGCTGGACAGATGATAGAAATAGCAGTTTAAAAAGCTTTTTTTTTGTTATTATCTGAGAAGTTCTGAGGTACAATACAGTAGCATTCCCTTCCCCCTTCTGATGCCTTCAACACAGAGCAACAAATAGCAAAAATCAGAGAGGGAGTGCACTACTTTGCAGCTGTGGAGGAATCCACATAAATGTCTAAAAAAGGAAGTTCTAGGAAAAGCCATTTTTAGAGCTACAGATGACAGAAGGGCTGTAGGCTCCACCCACAGCCCTAAAAATGGATAAGGCTCCACAGCCAGATAGGATCTGAAGGTACTCAGGGAACTGATATCAGAACTGGCTGAACCCTTGGCAGGGCTATTCAATAACTCACTGCAGTCAGGAGGCATTATGAGAGATTGGAGGATAGTAGATGTGGTACCACTCCACAAGGGAGGAGACAGGGAAGAACAAGGAAATTACTGGCCAAGTCAGTCTTACCTCTGATACAGACACTAGTCATGGAGAACCTAGTGGACTATCTGGAGAGAAATGCATTCAAGGATTATACGGCAGTGTCAGTGACTCAGCAGGTAGCACACTTGCCTCTGAGGCTGGGAGATCAGAAGGTTGTGGGTTCTATCCCCACACCAGGCACTTGGGTTAATATCACAATACTGACACTGCAGTGCAGCATGAGGGGGGTGCTACACTCCTGAGGTGCCGTCTTTCAGATGAGACGTTAAACCGAGGTCCCATCTGCCTGTTCTGGTGGTAGTTCAGGTGGATGTTAAAGATCCCATGGCACTTCTCGAAAAGAGTAGGGGAAGCTTTTACTAGGAAATCATACAAAGCAAAGCAAGGAAACAAAAACAAAAGAAAGTACAAGAAAAAAAAGACAAAACAAATGCAACAAAAACATTCAAGTAACAGGGACATCAGAGTCCGTTATCCATGGCAGATTCCTTCAAGCTGCAGCAAATGAGGTCGATCAAAAACTTTCAATTCAGAAAAATATAACATTTGCAAGTCAGATAAAAGTTTGCCATACAGTTTGACATGAGTATTGTGAATTTGCTGTAGAGTAAAAAAGACATCTGGAATTACAAATGTACCACTTAATGAAAACAAATATAATATTCAAAGTATTACTATCCTATTTCAACCAGGAGAGAGGATAACCCCCATACAAAAGCCTGGAATAAGTAACCTGGTGAAAAACTGACAATTTAGTCTCAGTAAACAAAAAATCCCAAAAAGCAGAAATATAAGAACAACAGAAAAACAAATGATCAATAGTTTCAGGCTGAAGGATGCAGAAAGGCCTGGAACAATTCCTCTCCTAGACCTGTTTATGTTTTTGGTTTGCCTTGACATTCAAACGTTCATGACAAGTCAGCCAGTAGAAATCCTGTAGCTTATCAGGTAGTCACTTATCCAAAAGAGAACAAAGCAGAGATGCCTGAGAAGAAGGTGAACATTTAGAAAAGGGATCAGTATCCCAGAAATGAGTCTGTAGTATTAGGGTATAAAGTTGTTTCTTACAGTGAATTCGCACAGAAGCGGGGTTACCCCACCCCCCACAGCCAAAATTTTACAAAAACATCTCGCAGAAATAGCAGTGGGGGCTCAGGTAGCAGGAGCTTACCAAGCTGTCCACTCACCCATGCCTCATACCAGGGTGAAAGTGAGTGCTGGAAACAGACACCCCAAAAACCAGCAGTGGCATGTAATATGGGACGAAAATTAACAAAAAGAAACTGACAAAGGAAAAAAAGAAGAGGATTAACCCTATTCTGACCCCCTTTCATTTAGGGCAAATAAAGAACAGTGCAACAGATAGGATTAAGCCTGCTGTCCCGAAAGGCCTGGAAAAAAAGGCTATACACAGCAGCTTCCCTAGATTTAGGCACAGGAAAAAGAGCACTAAGAAATAAAAAAATCGGTGATAAAAAGGTTTTAATCAAATAAACCTTCTTCCGAAAGGACATTTTCTGTTTAGACCAGGAAAGCAACAAGGTGTTCTCCAGTTGAAGTTTGGTATGCCAGTTGACAACATCCATATGTGGACTGCCAAAGGAGATCCCTAAGATAGGGAAATCCGAAGCAGTTATTGGGATTCCAGCCACCTTGGACCAAGTGGGGTCCAGGACCCCGAAAAGTCTGCCCTTACTTTTAAGGACATTAAGTTGCATCCCTGAGAAAACACTGAACTCATGGTAGTGAACAACAGCTGCTTCCGCCGAAACAACATTCTCGGTTAAGATGATAAGATCATCAGCATAGGCAAGAGCAGAGTAGGAGACCTGTTGACCAGGCAAGCAGAGCAGATGAATGGCTGGGGTAGAGTGAAGACAGCACAGAAGCAGATCGATGGAAAAAAAATACAACAATGGACTGAGAGGACAACCTTGTCATACTCCCTTATGAATGGGGACGTAAGGTCCTAGAAAACTATTAACACAAGGTTTGATCTTGTCCGTCTTGTACAACAATTTCAACCAAACTATGAAGGAACTAGGAATACCATATTAGGTTAAGGTATACCACAAAAAGGAGTGACTGACACTGTCAAAGGATTGTTTCTGGTCCGGAGAAAGAAGTACTCCATCCAGGGGTGAGAGAGCGTGACAAGTAAATAACTCACGTAAGAAAATCAAGGGCTCAGTGATAGACCTTCCGGAAACAGTACAAAATTGGGCTAGGGAACTAAGGTACGGAGCCACAGTAAGAAGCCTAGAATTAAAAATTTTAGCCAACAACTTAAAGTCAGTATTAAAGGTGATAGGAAATCTGTGCAAATTGGCAGCAGTTTGTACTGTTCCTAGTAAGAGAAATGATAAACTTGCCTCCAAATGAACCATATTAAACTGTACCTTAATAAACACTGATGTGAAAAACTGTTTTCAATTGTTTTCTTTTTATGGACAACATTTTGCACAAGTCTGTTCATGAAACCAATAATTTGGAGTGTTTACTATGTGACAGTTTGAGTACAGAATGCTAAATGTGAGCTATTGTCCTATCAGAACCATGCTTATAGTTCTTTGCTCAAACCGTGACATAGTTAAAACTCCAGATCACTGGTTCCGTGAAAAGAACTGTAACAGAATGCTGCCCATAAAATCAAAACAATGCAAAATACTGTTTTTCACATTGCTTTTTATTCAGGTACAGTTACCTATGGATCATTTAGACTTATGGATATTATTTCTGTAAGTGGTTACATTATAAACAGTTACATATTAGAACTCATTTCCTGTCCTCTTTAAGGAGACTAATTGGTCTCTAATTGGTGAGATCAGATTTATCCCCTTTCTTAAATAAAAGAATCAGCACTCCCATAGCCATTTCCAAAGGAAGCTCAGAGTGCTGTAAGAGAAAGTTAAACACCGCAGTCAGTTCCTCAGGGATTTCCTGACCCAATACTTCAAACAATTCCGAAGGAAGACCATTCGGACAGGGAGATTTTTTAGAGGCTAAAGATGATATCACAGAGGAAAGCTCAGACACTGTAAAAGGAGCATACAAAGCCCGAAGCAAGTCAGGGGGGGCCTGTGGAAGGAGAAGACTGCGAAAAAAGGAGGAAAAATCCAGATCAGCATAGCTAGGCCGAGCAAATAAAGAGCCAACATATTCAGTGACCACATGTAAAAGATCAGAAGGGGAGGAACGGAGGGTACTCCTAGAATCTTGGAGTGTCAGCATCAACTGATGGCCCAAATGCCGCTGGTTATGAAGCAAAGGGCAAACCTCAGGCAGAGAACCCATAGTACAAAATTGCTGCTTGAGGCGTAAACCCTCACTTTGGGCTGAGTGATACATCATCATTTGAGATTTAATACAAGAAATTTGGTCAGAAAAGTCATGAGTAGTAGAATAAGAAAGGGAAAGAAGATGTTGGAGATGTTTGCGATCATTCAAATAAGACACATAAGCAGAAGAGCGAACACTTTTAGAATGACCCATTAGGAAAGCCCTGAGGTCAGACTTGGTCTCCAGCCACCATGCCAGAGGACAGTCATTTCTGAAAGTCACAAATACTACTGATATGACCAACCTGACCACACATATAACATCTACGAGGCTGGCCAGGATAGAAGAGAACCCCTCTATCCCTACCCAAAAAAATAGCTATTGGGTAAGTGCTGGAAGCCTGTCTCATCTGAGCATAGGATAACCCTAATACACCAACCCCCAGTCCATATCCCTTCAGAGTCAAAAATGGCCTCAGGATTGCCAGTAACTGTGTATCATTGCTTAAGCCAAAATAAGAAGCCAGTGACGCTAACCCCTTCATTGCAAAACAAAACTGTAATAGTCTTGTTGGCAGGCCTAGTCAAGGGAATCACCTCAAAAGGGGACCAAAGGGGAGTTTGCTTCTTCTGATGGCACCTAGCCCAAAATTTATCCAGCCCACTGCTCAGCTTAAAGCTGATGTCAAAGACATTTTCCCCCGACACATGAATTAAGGCATACAATTCAGAGACAGAAAATTGTAAGTCATCTTTCTAAAGCTTTTTGCCAACATACACTCGTCAGGGAAAGTGTCAAGACCTCCCTTATACAGAAGCCGATACACATTATGGTGCTTAGCAGGGTAAACAGTTTGTTGGAAAAAAGAAGCATATGTCTTTCTGTTAGGTGGCAGTTCGGGAGGAGGCATAGGCAAAGAAGTAGGGGGAGGCCCATTCCGGATTTCCACAGGAATATTCCTGGGGATGTCAGAAAAGTCTGAAATGTCACTAAGCCAGTCTTCAGGTATTTCCTGAGGCATATCCACCGAGTCAGGAGCAGAAGTGATAGGAAGGACAGGGTGTTGAGTCAGGACTAAGTCTGGAGTCAAATGTAAGGGAGAAGAGACTGGGTCAGAAGGAAGGGCCAAATGAACAGACCGTTCAGGGGTCTTCGGTACTACAAAGTCAGAAACAACTAAGGTTCTTACAGAAGGAGGTTTTGAAGAAGGTGCCAGAGACACCCCTGGAATGTGTATCGGTGTAAAACCAGAGATCCAATGAGGAGAATTAGGAGAGTGGACCCAGCCCGCCACCTTAAGGGAGTTTTCTACTGACCAGGTATCATTCTCAGGTAAAGGCGAGTCAGCCCAACAAGATTTGCCAGAAGAACTCTTCTTTGCAGTCCGGTCCTGGGGTTGAGAGGTAGGAGAAGCAGAAAAGGAAAAAAACGTGGCTGAGTTCTGATCTCGACCCGTGGAGAAGACCGCTGGTGGAGCAGCATGCGCAGTATCCGTGGTCACATCCATAGCAACCACCGGCTCAGCCTGGTGAAAGGGAGAGGTAGGCCACCCCACACGATCCAAATTAGAAGAACGAAAATTATCCAAAAGTGCTTGTTTGTTCCACAAGTAATCAGCTTCCTCAAGAAGCAGGAGCTGATCAAGAGTGGGTTGCGCTTCATTCCCTTCACCAGAGGCCACAGCAGACTGAGCAGAGGAATGCAGCAAACATTCAGGAACCATGTCAGAAGCAGGCAAAACAACATCCACAGCAGCATCCACAGGAGAACTAGTTGCAGTGTCAAATAAAACAGTTGGCTCAAGCAACTCAGGCACTGAGGAGGAGACAGGCTCAACAACCTGCCATCCCTCCTGCACCTCGCTCATCCACCCATCAACTGAGTCAGCCATCCTGATAGCCAAAGGGTCCCCCTACTGACGAGTAGGGGAATTTTTTTATTAAAATCAGAACAAAATCATAACAAAGTATATACAAATCAATATTACATCATACATAACCATAAAAGGGAAAGAAACAAAAACATAAATAAGTATTAGTTCATACAATAATCCTGAACTTAAAAACACAGTATAACCCACCCCTCCCTCCCACTATAAGAATAGGGATTTTTTTTTTAAATCAAAATTAAATTCTTAAAAAAAATGTACAAATCAGTAATACATTTCTCAAGTCCATAAGAAAGAAAAAACAAAATGTAAATAAGTATTAATTCATACAATGACAAAAAAAACCTGAAAATTAATTTCTAACTCCCCCCTTCCCCCACTTTAAGAGTAGGGGAATTGTATTTATAAAACATCACCATATATACGCAAATCTATATTTCTTCATATAACCATCATAATGAAAAAAACAAAAACAAATCAAGTATTATCTCATACTAAACACAAGAACAAAGAATACATTATAAACCAACCCCCTCCCTACTAAGAAGTAGAAATAGATATATTTTCCTTCTCTTTTTTTTGAAGAAAAAAACCCAAAAGCTAAAAAACAAAATACCAACCTGTTTTGATTCACCAAATTCCTCAGTTTTAAAAACTCAATTATCTTATTCTGAAATCCACCTATTCAATTGTCCATTATATATAAGGATGCTTAATCCTATGCACAAAACAGAAAATTGAAAGGTCAAACAGAAACATTCTGTCATTCATCATCCCCCTGAGATTCATAGGATCCCATTTATTTAAAATTACCAGACAGAAACTTCAGACCACTCTCCGTCAGCTGTGTGTCAGTGACCAACTGTGTTTCCCTTTCTTTATATTTATGTCACACAGTCACCACATTACTGAAAAAAAGTAAAACCATAAAAGGAAAAAAAAAATAAGAATCCTCATATCTAAAACTAGAACAAAATTCATTTGTAGCTAAAGATCAGCTAAATTGACCCTCAAATAAAATCTAAATTTTCCCACACTCTCTTCCATCTAACGTCTGTCAGGATTTTCTGTTCACTTTTAAGGCCTGTAAATCCATTATTACCATTTGAACCAGTTCCAATTCAGAAATATCCTGTTGTTGTAGCACTAAACGACATCTCCCAAGACATAACCAATATAAGAAATAAACATGTATGATCTGTAATGTGTTCAAACTCTCTACGGCCATCTGTGAAGAAAATAAACCATAATAGAAGGCCTTTGGTATGGGGGGAATCACTGACCATCACTTTTATCTATCAATCAAGGTGTCCCAAAATCTAATAGCATACAGACAATGAAAATGCAAATGATTCATTGTTTCTAACTGAGCCGAGCAGTCAACCCTGGGGCAATAGCGTTCCTGTAATACCTTATGCTTTTGACTACTTTTTACATTAATTTTATTATGGATCCCCAGCTAAGCAGTGTCCCACATATGTGCTGGGATTCTGGTGTTAATAATATAGGAGGAAATGTGTTTCTGTTGAATAATAGAAAATGCTGAAAAGGGGTATTCTACAAAATAGGATTTTATCACCTCCTCATACAATGCTTTCCGTGATAATCCTAACACTCTCACATAACTAATATTCCATAATTTAACTTTATCAAAAAACACTCCCCAAAACTTTATCAATCTAGGACATCTTTTATTTTTATGTAAAAACCTAGCCTCTTTCCACTCACCTAAAACTACTTTCAACATTGGGAGACCCCATAAAGTCCATAATGTTGCCTCCTGTCTAATTATAGGAACCACATTATGATAAAAATAAATAAATAAATAAATAAAACTGGATTAATCATTCCTATCCCCCCTTCTTTAATACTCATATATAAAATATTCCTCTTAACTGAGTTTAATCTACTACCCCAAATACAACTAAAAAAAAACTTGAGATCTTCATTTCTAATTGCTTATGTAATGGGAGAACAACACTTAAATAAAGAAACACTGGTATTAGAAAATTTTTTATATAATGCACCTTCTTTTTTTTTTTTTGGCAACTTTCCAATGAGACCAGACTTCCACTTTCCCTGTTGCTATTCCCAATGCTTGTTCCCAATTAAAAAGGGCCATATCCTGACCACCCAGATAAGTTCCCAAGATCTTACAGGGTTCTTGTGCTACTGGAAAATTACCCACATATTTCTTAACTTCTGAAAACACGTTTAAATTTAAAATCTTAGTTTTATGCAAATTTAATGCCACTCCTGCTGTCCTACCTATTTCAAGAATCATCTCACAAGCTAATAAAAAATAAAATTTGTCTTTGCAGATCAAACATACATCATCAGCGTATGCAATAACTTTACAATTATTCCCTACCCGACCCGCTGGTCCACTCCCTTAATTAATGGGGACTTATTCAATATTCTTAGTAATGGGTCTAATAAAAATACATATAAAAGGGGACTAAGAGGACATCCTTGTCGTAATCCCCTACCAATCAAATGTGGACTACCCTTCCATCCATTTTCATATGGAGCAATGAACGCCAGAGCATAACACAATTTTATCCAATCAGTAAACTCCACAGGTAATCCAAAGGCTGCCAAACATTCCCATAAAAAAGAATGTGAGACTGCATCAAATGCTTTTGCCTGATCCAGACTCACCAAGTAGCCATGTTCTTCTACCAGTTCTACACTTACCCCTACCCGTCCCATAATTTCCCACAAAATCAACAGAGCATCAGCAATGCTTCTCCCTGGAACAGCACAAAATTGCATCGGGCTAATTACAAAAGGCATAACTTCCGATAATCTGTTCCCTAATAGTTTTGCAAAAATGTTGACATCTACAGTACATTAAGCAATGTCATGGGTCTCCAATTGTTGATATCCTCACCATCCCCAGATTTTTGTGAAAACACCAATAATCCTTCATACATTTGTGATGGCAGAATGTCATCCTTCAATATATGATTATAAAAATGAAGCAAAACATCTGGCATTATATCCCACAACATTTTATAAAGTTCACTAGACAACCCATCTGATCCTGGTGAGGTATTACCATGTAATGAACCTATGACCCTACTCAATTCTTGGGTCGTAAATGGTCTCACTAATAACACGCTTTGAAGACTTGAAAGCTGAGGAAGTTCTGCCATCTATAAAAACTTACTTGGCTGTGTATTGAAATTTTGTCCTGTCCAAAATTGTGATTCAATATAATCTTCCACCACAGCCATTATCCCCTTATTATCACTATGTTTTACCCCACAAGAATCAGTCAGAGCAGTGAAACCCCATCTGCCCTGCCTCGTTTTACTGGCTAAAAAGGGATTTACCTGTTCCAACTTTCCTTGAGTACCAAACATCTGTTCTTTATATAAAGATGTAATCCGAGAATATTCATACTACTAAGTTTCATACTACTAAGAGTATTTGATGTACAGAAGGTTTTTTTAAACCCAAATAAGTACATCTCCAGAATCTGGATGTCTTTATACATTATTTAATAAAAAATTGTCAAAATTACATTTGAAGGTTTTCACATTATTTGTTTCCAACAAATATCTTGGTAATTTATTCCATATTGATATAATTCTTTGTGTAAAGAGGAAACGCCTAGTATTTACTTTAGGATAAGTTAAGGCCAATTGAAACCCATGGCTCCTGAGGTTACATTCTCTCATATTGAGGCAAATTCCTAATTGTGTCATTAAGTCATTATCTCTAATGATATTAAACATAAGAAGGAGATCTCCCCTAGTTCTTCTCATTTCCAATGAGTACAAATCTAACTCCCTCATTCTAGCCTGATAATCTCTATTTTGCAAACCATCGATCATCTTGGTGACTCTTCGCTGAACCCCCTCCAGTATATTGATATCACGTCTAAGGTTTGGGCTTCATAATGGTGAACAGTAGTACAGATGTGGTCGCACATACGCTCTGTACAGTGGAAGTATACATGCCCTATTTCTGGTAACAAATGATCTTTTTATACACTCTATTATTCTATTTGCCTTTTTTTATGTAGTTACAATGTGATGTAAATGTGAACTCTGAATTTATAATAATATCTAGATCTTTCTTCTCTTTAACTGATACTAATATAGAACCGTTTAGCATAAATTGTACATTTGGGTTATTTTCTCCTAGATGCATTATAACTGTTTTATTGACATTAAAATCCATATTGTTTTGTTTAGGCCAAATTTCTAAGAGTTTAAGATCTTTAGCAGCATCTCTTATTTCATCCAATGTTCCCACTTTAAGTGCAATTTTAGTATCATCTGCAAATTTGATAGCTTTGTTCCTGAGGTTTATAGTCATGTCTGACATAAAAATGTTAAACAAAATAGGTCCAAGGACAGATCCCTGCGGAACCCCACTAGTCACTGCACACATGGTTGAGTACTATGCATACTACTTGTGTACGATTTGTCGGCCATTCATTTACCCAATTTATTAAAAGAGGATGTATCCCACATGATGTCATTTTATTTATCATTGTTGAGTGAGGAACTTTATCAAAGGCCTTACATAGATCCAGGTATACTATATCTACAGGTAATTTATCGTAAAGCAAACTGCTAATTTTTTCATAAAATACCAAATTACTAGTCAGACAAGATCTGCTTTTTTTGAAGCCATGTTGATCAAGATCTACAAGCTGTTTCATAGCTAGGTCCTCTTCCAATCTAGTTTTTAGAATGCTTTCAAATATTTTACCCGGTATACTTGTTAGGCTAATTGGTCTATAGTTAGATATTTTACTTTTATCTCCTGTTTTGTGAATCGGTGTTACTAGTGCTGCCTTCCAGTCACAAGGTACTAGTCCAGTTTTTAATGACATGTTAAATAATTTGTGCAATGGATCAATTAGCCATTGTGCGATTCCTTTTATCATTCGTGGGTGGAGATTATCTGGGCCTGGGGATTTATTTGTTTTAATTGTGTCCAGTTTATTTTTTATTTCTTGTTTAGTTATTTCTGGTATGGTGTATTCCTGACTATTTTTTGTAGTATCCACCAATGTTTTGGATTTTGGAAAAGGATTAAAAACTGAACAAAAATATTTATTAAATTCCTGTGCCATTTATAATGGAGTCTGGATTGTATCATTATTTACGAGTAGTGGACCAATAGTTATAGTAGATTGTTTTTTACTATTTATGTAAGAGTAGAAACCTTTACCATCATCATTCAAATGTGCTAACTTAAATTCCAGTTTTTTTCCTTTTTTAATTGCTAGTTTGCATTCCTTTAGTATTTCCCTATATTTTTTTTATATTCATTATTACATCTGGATGCTGCTCTATAGGCTCTTCTTTTTTTTTTAATTAGTTGTAGAATATTCGAGGTAACCCATAGTGGCAACTTTCCTCTATTGTTGTATCCAATTTTATCTGGAACATATTTTTGTTCTAAGGTTAGTATTTTTTTGGTTAACAGTTTCCAAAAATCATCTGGAGACATAGTATCAGTGTCCCATTTCCATAATGTTAATTCTTTATTAATGAGTCTAAAGTTTGCCTTACCATAGTTCTTAAAGATTGTTTTACCAAAATTTCTAACTAGGTTTATTTTTGTTTTGAAAATAATTATACAATGGTCACTATTTTGAAGTGGTTCACGAACTACAATATTATGAATTTGTTGAGGTATATCTGTTAATAACAAATCTAAAATATTATTTTTTTCTAGTTGGAGTCTGAATAAGTTGAACTAAATCATGTGACTCACAAAAATCCAAAAAATGTTTTTCCATTTTATTGTTTGTTGAATAATTTACCCAGTTAATTCCCAGATAGTTAAAGTCACCCAATAGGATTATGTCAGATCTATTCATCCTTAACTCTGAATTATTTAGGCATTTGTAATGTTCAGATAAATCAATATTAGGCGGTCTATAACATAATCCCACTGTGAGTTTGACTTGAGTATCTCTTATTATTTCAATCCACAGGGTTTCACTGGATGATTCACTTTCATTAATATTTATAGCTCTATATTCTATGTTATTTTTAGCAAGGAACGGTACTCCACCACCTTTTTTATTAGTCTATTTTTATATATTGTACTATAACCAGGTATGTTTAAATTCCAACTGGTTTGGTCTCCCCACCTAGTTTCAGTAATAGCTGCTATATCAATGTTTTCCATATGAAGTAATATCTCTAATTCATCCAATTTGGTTAAATAAAGACTTCTTGCATTTGTAAGTAAAAAGGTCAACCCATATTTATTTTGTTTAATAGGATATTTTGTGCGTTTTTTGATCGGCTCCCTTTGCCCCCTAGAATTTAGTTTTTTGTTTGTATTAAATTCTTATTTATTTTGTTGTACATAATGTACCCCAGGACTCGTGTACCTTTTTTATTTAAATGAAGACCATCTTAACAATATAAATCGTCACGTCCCATAAATGTCTCCCAAGTGTGTACACATTTGATATTGTTTGTAAAACACCATCTGCGTAACCAGTTGTTATAAACTTTTATTTGTTTAGTCCTGAAGTAGCTTGCTCTTGGGACTGGTAGGACTTCTGAAATAATAGGCGTCACATTTAGTGTTTTTAAAGTATTTATAGCATTCATCATATCTTTGGTAATTTTTTCAATATCCTGTTTTCCAGAATCATTTGTTCCAACATGCAATAGGGCAGTTTTTGGGTTTTCCATATCTTGAAAAATGCCTGGAAGCATACTTGTCACATCTTTTATTGTTGCCCCACTACAACTGCAACTGGTTACATTGGCTTTATTTCCCCTAGTGGTATATCTGTCAGTGTATCTAATAATTGAATCCCCCAAAATATAAATTTGTTCAGGCACTATACTTAATTTTAAGGCTTCATTTTCCACCACATTTATTTTTGGTTGTAAGGCCAATCGAGTATTACCATCATTTCCTATGTTTTCAAGGGGATCCAATGTATTTACTGTACTGATTTTATTTTTATGAGTGGTAGGTGACTGGACAGTGGGAGACTGATTTGATGGTATAATAGAAGGAGTGGATAGTGGGTCATTAATCTTTTCTTCCTTGATATGATTTAGCAAGGGATCAAATCTATTTGATAAAGGCAACTTAAAACCCTCAGCTTTTCTTCCCCTTTTCTTTAATTGTTTTGTACCTTGTATCGTATACCAATTATCATCACATGTGTCATCAGGATCTTCCAGTCTATTACGTTTTCTGGTAGAATTTATCTTTGGATCTACGAAATTTCCAATTTCCTGGTTTGTTGTATCATCACTGTTTTTTTGTTGATGTGGGGAAGAAGTACTTAATTGTTTGCTTTGTTCTTTACTGTTTTCGTCAATGTGAGGTTGTGTATGTAATTCAACACTCTCCCTTTCAATTATTCTAGACACCATAGATTTCTGACTGTATTCAAGGGCCTGTAGTCGTGTACCAAACATTGCTATTTCAGCTAACATGTCAGCATTTTGTTTACGTTTTAGACATGTAAACAGATTTATGAGAATAGGTATGTCAGAAAACAAATACATCTCGCAAGTTATACATTTTGACCCATGTTTCCCTAAACATAGAGTATTAAAATCCATTTTTTATGTATTTCCCAAGGTTTCTTAGTTTTAGATTTTACCTTATGATAGCCGTACTTTGTTCCTACCTGGATTGGTTTGAAATTCTCCCATTTCCTGTCTTACTATAGTAATCCGTTCTGACAAATCGATACCCTCCAATACTTGCCTTGATAACAATATTCCCAGTTCTTTTCTAAACTCCATATATTTCTCTCTTTGGGTTTTAATTCTATAAACACTTACTAAAATAATTAATCAAACATTCCTTTAAATCTGTCCACCAAAACCCGATATTATCATACAATTCTAATGTAGTCAATTTATCCTGTATGATACACTTTAAATCTTGAGGGACTGTCACTTCCTCTAATAATGAAACATTAAGCCTCCAAATGCCTGATCCCACTCCACGTCTCGGGGGGGGATTCAAACATCATACCTAATAAACAGTGGTCTGAAGTCTCTACTGGAACTATCGTAGTCGAATCAACCTTGAAAGACTGCTGGACAAATAAAAAATCAATACAAGAGGAAAGAAGGCCTTAGAAAAAAGTTGGTTTCCTCCTTAGCGATGTATTTATAAAAGCATCTTTCAAATCTGCTTGGGACAATACTTGTCTTAAAAAAATGTTATCACAGTATTGCTTCCCGCCACCTTGCTTTCCCTTAAAATTAATGTACAAATCTCCCCCAAAGATCAATTGACGATTCGTATATAAATAAGGCTGTATTTTCTGTAATAATTCAATCCTTAAAGCTTTCTTTTGCGGATTTTAAATATTTACTAATCGGAAATTAATACCATGAAACATTATATCCAGCATAAGTGCCCTTCCAGGTTCAATGTCTACTAGTTTCTGAACCTTTGCTTCTGTGGTCAAAAAACAGAAACCCACCCCACTACAGGGGTGTATTCCTGGAGACCAAAATGAAACACCCCATCCCCAATCCCATTTAGCTTGCAAAATATCACCTTCTGTATGTACTCTAGTATCTTGTAAAATTATAATATCATAACTTAAGGAATGCAAAATACCATATGTAGTAAGGCATCTTTTCCTATTTTTAATGCTATTTACGTTCAAACTCGCTATAGAAAGTACCATTATTTAAGGAGGGGTTCAGTTTCCCGCTTGATCTTGTTACCCGTTTAAAATTAGATAACAAATGGGCCCTCTTAGCCAGTAAAACCTCCTCTCTACCCCCCCCAAAATGTTTGTGTAACAACTAACCCCTCCTGATCAATAGGATGATCCTGTTCCATCTGATCACTCCAAGACGTTAAAGGAATATATCTATTTGTAAGTGGTACTGGAGAACTAGTTGGATCAGAAATCAATCTTTTACCTCACCCTTTTTTTTGCCTCTATGAAGGCGTCCTCTACCAGGGTGAAAACCCCTAAATTCAAAATTCAAAATTTCTTCAGTATCCAAATCCTCCAAATGTATGCTACACAGAGAATCTCTTAATAACACACTCTGTGACCTTATCGGGGATCCTTGAGGTGTAACAAAGGGAGTATCTCTACCATCTAAAACTATACCCTGTGACTTCTCCAAAACTATCTTTGTAGTTACCTGGCTAACAGTGTGTGACAATCCATCAACCATAGGGGTTACGGGTCTCCTACTCATTCCACTCTTTGCCCCTCTCCCCCTGCATCTCTTTCTCATTTCAAATATATGGTCCTCCCCACCAGCTTCCTTGTAAGAGAGTTTAGCCTTATGTAGGAAATAAACTTGGTCAGATGCTTCATACTGGTCATTTGTTGCCCATGGATACTCCTCATATGAATGCTCTATATCCCCACATAAATTGCACACTGGAGTGGCTTCACAATCTGTTGCCACATGTCCAATAACCCCACAAGTAAAACATTTAACCTTATCACAATCAGCGTTTAAGTGGTCAAGCAAGCCACATTTGTAGCAACTTTTTGGTTGACCAGCATAAAAAATTATCCCTCTATCTCTTCCCAAAAAAAATGAACTTGGCAAATGTTGTATGCCTGAATCTTCGTGAAATAACTGGACCCTAAGGCCCGGATATTCAGAAGGGTTGCGCATGGCACAACACTGTTGCACCATGCGTAACCCACTGATGAGCCCCGGTGCGATATTCAAATGGGGATTGAGCCTGGCACAAATCCTGATGCGCTGGAGTGCATCAGTAATGTATGCAGCGCAGGTGGGGGGTGTGCCCATGCATACTCCGCACATCCTGATATTCAGCCCGGGATGTGCTGAGCCCATGACATGGCAACCCTCTTGCGCTGTCACACAGGTGAGCCAAAAAAGGAACAGCTGGCCACCACAGGTGAGCTGCTGTGCCAGGGCAACACGCAGCTGTTACCTGTGGGTGGCCACCCGAGTCTGGCCTGCACCTTCTGGTGGCACCCCCCATGTCCGATCATGGGCATACGTATACAAATAATAGACCTAAATCCCTGGTGGTCCAGTGGACCGCTTGCAGCCCGACTGCAAGCATAAGTTGAATATTAAAATCGTCCTATATCCCTGGTGGTCCAGTGGACCACTCACAGCCCGATCGCGGGCATATGCTGTAAAAATTTAAGTCCTATATCTCTGGTGGTCCAGTAGACCACTTGCAGCCCGATCGTGGGCATATGCTGTAAAAATGCAGTCCCATATCCCTGGTGGTCCAGCGGTACCCCCCTCCCCACCCGCCCATTAGGCCCCACCGCCTCCCCGGTCAGCGGCAGGCGGCAGCTCCCCCACCTGCCTTGCCCCACCACCCATGCTGACTCCCTATTGGTAGGGCTGTACGCTCATTGGTCCACAGCGTGAGCCAATGGGCGTGCATCCCGTACCATACTACACAGTCTAGATATGTGAATGGATCTATGTGTAGTACCACCAGGGATATAGGACGATTTTAATATTCAACTTATGCCCGCGATTGGGCAGTGGGGCACTTTGCCATGATGTGCAGGAGGTGTCGGTCCCTGACGGCTGCAGCCTGACAGGGCGCCAGGCGCAAGTCGCCGGAGATTGGCGCACCTGCATGCAAATGGGGCCATAATGACATGCAAATGGCCCCATTTGAGCCTTGCAGGCATTATGGCCCCATTTGCATGTGCACTTTTGAATATCGAGGTTGTTGCACCTAGTGCAACAGAACTTGCACTAACGCATCCCCCTGCTCCCTCTGGCCACTTGCACTGGCGCGGTGCGCTGTGCCATGCATACTGCAGGTGGCCAGGTGCAATATTCAACGCTGCTGTGCCATGGCGCAACTCTGTTGAATATCACCCTGCTCAAGTCTCCTGCCAGCAGTTGCGCTGCGTTGCGCTGCGCACAGGCTTGCACCACAGCCTGGCGCAGTCTGAATATCCGGCCCATAATGTCCATCCTCCAGTCTAAAATCCATTTTCATCTATTATGGGTCTGGGGTGCTCCACCATCTTACATCATAGTTCCAGCCAATACGTTATATTGGCTACATTAACCCCTTCATTACAAAAGTGAACAGTTACTGTTTTTATTGTAGGTTTTGTGACCAGGATTACCAGAAAATCTTTCCAGATGTCCAAATCTTTCACTTCGTAATAACATTTCCAAAATCTGTCTAACAGTTTCATAGAATAAAAACTCACATCGTAATTGTGATTTCCCAATGAATGAATAAAGGCATACACATCAGATGGTACAAAACCCAAACTATCAATAAGTAGCATTTTACCCCCCCATATTCCGTCAGGAACTATTGGAGCTGTGCCCTTCTATCTTAACCTGACCAAAAATCTGCATTTGGCTTCCTGTCACATTCCCTGAACAAACACAAACTTTGTCAGTTTGTAGAAAGGAACCTCCTGTATTCTCTTTAGTGTTATTATCTATCCGACTCTTGTGTCCTAAAGGTAAGCTCACCCCACATTGTCCTGTATGAAGACCTGATCTTCTGAGGGCTGATCCCTGGCGTCTAGCGTAGTTTCATTTTTGGCTACCTCCCCCTCAGCCAACGCTAGCGCAGTTTGAGATTCCTGTGACTTTACCATCCCAGGTAAGAATACCTGGTCCTCAGTTATTACCAATTGATTTTGAACAGAATTCGAAGGTAATCCTGGAAGGGGAATATTTGGGTCAGGAATCCAGATTTCATTATGCCGTATCCATCCTGCTCTGAGTAGAACATCACCCGCTGACCATGTCTCATCTCCTTCTATATTCGGAATGTCCAAAGTGTCTTGCCGCATCTCCTGCTTCTTAAACTCTTCCATAGAGGTAACTGACGCTTCTACCGGAATCTGGACAGGTAACCTTTTATTCCCTTTAGACATAGGACTAGCTATTGAACATTTTCTTTTTTTTTTCCTTATCCAAACGTTTTTGGCAAAGTCCATAGTCTCTTTCTGCTACTTAAATTAAATCCAGTAACTGTTTTTTTCCAACTCTAATTCCTCATGTAACAATTCTTCCATCATATATTCATTATCTGGTAACTCCAACAAGATATCCTGGTCCCCTAGCTGAGGAGCAATTTCTTGGGCTAACGACAGCGTCTCGTCCATGTTAGCTTGTGGTGCATCAACCAAGAGCTCCGGAGCTCCAGAGACTGCACCTTCCTCCTCCACAGTCTCCTCCATACTAAGGTCCTCCATTCCTGCTGACAGACGGACAGCACCACCTGCCTACAGAGTAGGGGAATTTTTTTATTGGAAAGGTGGACTTCATAACAAAACAGTACAAAATAAATCAAACATAGACAATCGCAAACAAAACAGCATAAAACATTACAAAGTCTATATAGGGAAAAACGGAAAAAAAAAAGAAACAAAGGCTAACAAACAGAGTTAATACCCGATATCACAATTAACCCAGAAATGTGCAACCTTTTCCCTACTATAATGTAATAGATCCGTATGTACTATATCCTGTAAGGACTTCTTAATGTTTGCTAATAAGTCAATATGTGAAACCCATTTTTGTTGAAGAACCCCCAAACATCTAACTTGCCATAAATGATAACGAATTACAACCAAAAGTACATACACAGTCTCAGGATTATATTTCTGGCATAAAGTCTGATTCCCACCATACATAATTTCTGGATATGTTAACAATGAAAATTCAGGTTCCTCCCAGGTTGCACTCGGGTAGGCCCAGAAGTTCACCACATATACACATTCTTTACACAAATGAATTTGTGACTCTAAAATTTGAGTACAGGAATCACGTGGGCAATATCTATCTTCTGTTTATGTTTATTATTGCCCCTTACACTGAGTCTACCAAAATACCCTAACCACAAACTATCCCACATTTTGGGAGGTATTCATGGATTATGCAAATGCCTTAACACTTGAATCTGTTGTACAGATGAACACACAGGAAATTCTACAATGGTCTGACTATCATTAGCCAAAATAGTACGATAAATAGCCTTCCTGTCCAAAACCATAAGATCCTGAGGACAAAGCCTCCATTTTACAGCTAACTTAAAACTTTCAATACCGTAATCTGGTAAAGGGGTTCTCTTTCCAAACAACCTGATACTACCTTGTTCCCAGAACTGCCTATTTGGAGTAATCCAATCCAGAACCAAGGGATGCCACAGTTTAGAGCCAGGTTTAAGGGCTAAGCCAAAATTATAACTGAAGAAAACACTAAAATAAAAGGCTGCTGGATTGACCATTCCTATACCACCTTCTACAATGGGCCTATAAGTAATATCCCTCTTGATCGGATTCAACTGTGACCTCCAAAAAGCCTGAAAAAAAAATACACAACAATTTAGTAAATAACCTCTGAGGGGCTGGGAAAACATAACTAAGATACAAAAAAATAGGTAAAAGCAAAGTTTTGATCAAAATCACTCTTTTCTTTTTACCAATTAAGTTATTATGCCAACCCTGAACTAGATGCTCTGCTTTCCCAACATGAAGCATCCAATTAGAATATGCCATATCCCGACCCCCGAACCTCACCCCAAGAATTGTCAGAGCCTCACCCATAATCCTGATACCCCCTAAGAAACCTGATGGTGGAATAGAGGTGATTCCCAAAGGGATACCGATACTTTTATCCCAATTAATCCAGGAACCGGAAATATCTGCATATTGCCTCAAAACAGTACAAAGTACCTCCTCCTCCGTATGAACCCCTAACATAAATACCATATCATCCACAAATGACATAGCTTTAACTAAAAAACCAGTACGGGGAGCCAGTATATCCTGTATGTCAGGGGTTTTATGTATAAGCCGAAGAAGAATATAATTACAAAAAACATACAAAAGAGGGCTAAGAGGACAACCCTGTCACACCCCTCGTCTAACCATAACCTTCTGGCCATACCACCCATTTACATTAGGGCATAATGAAATATTGGTATATAGAGCTTTAACCCAGGAAGCAAAAACCACAGGTAA
Organism: Neoceratodus forsteri; assembly: GCA_016271365.2. NCBI lineage: Eukaryota > Metazoa > Chordata > Ceratodontiformes > Ceratodontidae > Neoceratodus > Neoceratodus forsteri. Next base: position 34,542,707 of record CM057459.1, read on the forward strand.
ACCAAATGTAGTTAAAACAGCAAATAAAAACTGATGTGAAACCATATCAAAAGCCTTTTCTTGATCTACACCCACCACTCACCCAGAGACCTGTCGGGAATCAGCCTGCTGAAACAACTCCCTAAGCACTATTAGGTTGTCTTTTATCTGTCATCCCAGAACTGCGCACGCTGTTCAGGACTAATTAAATAATCAGAAATATTATTCAAACTATTCAACTAAATTCTGGCCACAATTTTCCTATCAGTGTTAAGGAGACTCAGCAGTCTCCAATTTCCTACATCATTCTGAGCTCCACTTTTATAAATCAATACCAAAACCGCTTCCTGCATGGAAGCAGTAAAACTAGAAGAGTGTAACATGTGATTATAAAGAATAACCAAAGCCGGAGTCATATCCTAAAGAAAATGTTTATAAAATCCCGCCCCCAACCCATCCAAACCAGGGGCAGCATCAGAATTCAGTTGCTTGATAGCTTGCATAACTTCATCTTCAGTGACAGCTGCTGTCAACATTGGTATGTCTGCTAGGTGAACCTGTGGTAGATGCAGAGTTTGCAAGATCTGTGTCAGGTCCCCACTAACTGCCTGATTCTCAAACATGGTTCTGAACCTATCCTCGACAATAGATAGAATTCCTGCAAGGGAAGAGACACACTGTCCAGAAGAGGAAAGCAATTCAGAAATAATTCTATGCTTAACCCGATCCTGACAGCTCTTATAAGGATCACTTGAAGGTTTCCTAACCTGCGTACCAAATCTGGCCTCCTGTTCTAAAGATTTAGCACGAGTATACTGAAGAGACATCATCTGTATTTCAACATTTTGAATTTGGGAGCCATAATCCTGGCCAGAAGTTTCCAATAAGGAAATCAAGTGCTGCAAATGATGACGTAACTCTAAATACTGTAAATAATCCGACTGACACCGAGATGCAGCTAACAACTGAAACATGATTTTTCATTCTTTTTTAGAATCCTCCCACCAGTCCAAAATATCATCATAACAGTCACTAATCGCCAATCTAGCCGTAAAAATGACTACGCCATGCTTTCTGTATTTTAGGATTCTGCAATAAAGCATTATTCAGCCTCCACCCACTTTTTCTACATCTAGTAGTTTCCTTCCAAGAAATCTTGGAGTGCAACATAACATGGTCAGAAAATTCCACCACCCTAATAGAAGAGTCCAAAACCTGTAAAACTTTGGACACAAAAATAAAATCAATCCTGGTTTTCAGCCTTCCCTTGAAAAAAGTGTATCCTCCTATAGGATGCAGACTGCGATAAGTGTCCTGCAAAACTGCAGTATGCAGTATTTGATTAAGGGCGCTGGTATCACAAAAAAGTTTAGAAGTTTGTAACCCCCTATCAGATTGGTGCAAGCCAAAATTAAAACCCCCCAACCAAATCACTAGTCTAGAGGTATGCAAGTATTGGTGTATATCATTAAACAAGGCAACTCTAGTAGCCTTAGTCTGAGGGGCATAAATTGCAACCAAACAAAATCGTTCACTGTCATAAGTAAGATCCAGTAACAAGGCCCTCCCAGGATGTACATCTACTAACCTAGTAACCTTGATAGCAGAATTAGTAAAAAGAATCACAATCCCATCACAGGTATCAGTTCCAATAGACCAAAAGGAGGCTCCCAGTGGCCAGGTTTGAGATGCAGCCTACAAATCTGCATGAGATTTAAGTCTGGTATCCATTAAGCAAATAATATCACAGGCTACAGCTTGGAGTGAAAACAATGTGCTAGTCAACTTTCCCCCCTTTAATACTATTAACATTAATAGTAGCAACAGAAAGGGCATCCACGAAGAAAAGGAAAAAGCAGAAAAGTAACATCAAATAACTAAAGCTCATGTTATCCTAGCTTTCCTGCACTGCCTGGTTCTCTTAGCAGTGGAAGCCATACCCCATTTGTCCTCAGTATCAGTGGTGGATAACAAGGAGGAGGTATCAGTACCCTCATCATCTGACTCCTTATCCGTCGGTTCAGAGCCCAGCAAAGCAAACTTGTTTCCCTGCACCCAATCAACAGAAAGCTCCTCTTTGTCCTGTCCCTCCAAGGCTGTCAGAATCTTTACTTTCCTCCCTAACTGTGGCCTTTTTTTAGATACAGTTTTAAAACCTAAATCATCTTGCAGTGGGGGGAGGAGGCATGTCAGGCACTATAGCAGGGTCAGCAATAGTGGAAACTACAGGAGCACAAACCGGTACTGCAGGCTCAACCTGTAGCTCCATATCATCTACCATAGAAAGGGTTGGGGGTAGAACAACCCTATTTTCTTGGGGTTCGCCATCAGGCAACTCAGAGACCTCCCTAGCAATAGTAGCCATTTCAGCCTTGAGACTCAAGTCAGTAATCTTTTTAGCCTGCTGGTGCTGTGCCCTATTAATGAAACCTTCATGGGAAGGGCAATCATCCCAGTTATGGGAAGCCCAGAGACATTTACCATAGACATGTCCAGTATTTTCACAAAGATTGCACCTAAAAAGATTAAGACACTTTGCAGACCATGCCCAAACTCAAGACAATGACTACATTTAACAGTATCACAGGCTGAACTAAGGTGGGCCCAAGATCCACATTTCAAACAGGACCTGGGCTGACCTACATAAAATATAGCACCCCTATCCCTACCTAAATAAAAGGTACTAGGTAAATGCACAGTGCCAGAATTAGTTACAAACAATTTAAACAAATTCTCCAACCACCGTCCCAAATCTGTTCGCTATCTAAAGTAGGGAAGGGGGTACCCAAAACCTCAAATCGCTTACGAAGCCAAAATAAAATATCCTCCACATTCATTCCTTCATTCATAAACATAATAGTAATAACCCTAATAGTAGGCTTCGTAAGAGGGAATTACCTGGAAGGGTGACCAAGGGGAGTATTCTTAAATGCATTATACCGTGCCCAAAACCTATCCAGACTAGAAATATTTTTAAAACTAACATTGAAGTTAGAATTACCAATATTGATAAGGACAAAAATCTCAGAAGAGAAGAACTTCATGGAGCCCTTCAACAAGGCCAGAGCAATATAAACCCAATCAGGGGCCTCCTGTAACCCCCATACAAAATATGCACAGCATTATGACGTGGAGCAGGTTCCTTCCTATTCTGGAAGAGATCTGAAAGCTTAAATGGGGCTTCATGGCTGTCTTCAGACAGCTGATGAACAACCTCAGGAGAAGGGCCTATCCTAATGTTTTCCTCCACCACCCCAGTACCCAAGACCTCAGTAATATGTGAAACACCCCCTGAAGCAGAAACCTGAGTCCCCAAAGCTACACTATCAGCACCAAGGGCCACATCAATAACCCCAGAGGGAACCACAGAATTAACAGCAAGAGTAGCAGTCATTTACAGCTGAAATAGTAGAATTAACAGACAAGTCCTCACCCCGGGGTAAAACGGTGAAGCTCAAAGGTGCAACTTTGGTGGCCTCGTTACTGGTCGCTTTCTCCAGCATGTGAAGATAAGAGTGATACTGGGAATCCAGAGACCACTACCCTCCATCAGACAGCTCCCAACCAGCCTCACGTAACGCTCGTTGTGGAGACCAAGACGGGCCTCCTGGCATTTCAGACAAACACCGAGCAGAGGCCTCAGAAGTGCTGGCAGTAGCAATATGACCCGGAAGTGGAGAGGAACAGCCCAAAATCTTGCTCCATCCCAGACAGGCTTGATCCACAGGAAAAACAAACTCTGCAGGAGGAGGCTTAGGGCAGACCCCGAAGAGCCAACAACGTCAGAAGTCACATGTGCAGATTGCTGCAAGGAAGGATCTGGGATCAAAGAATCTACAGGCTGTGGGCACACGGATGAAACACCGTTCAAACTGGGGTCTATGCGATAACGGCGAACGCCTAAAGGCGATCACCATTATCGCTCAGTCAGCGTGCCAAACACAATTTCGGTACTCTGACAACCCTGGCACACCAGCACAATGGCGCCAGGACATATTTTACTACTTTACTGCCCCCACCCCCTCACTGGGGGCTTCACCCCCGCCCTCCTACTTAAGGATTCTCCAACTCAGGGGGTGCATGTCAGGGGGGGAGTAGTAAAAATAAAAAGGTTCGGGCTGGGTGCAATAAAAATCGCACCAGCGCTCAGACCCGAACCCGGTACCTCAGCTACCCCAGCCATTAACCAATCCCCGACACCACGACGCAGCTCGACCAGCAACTGCAGCGTCACTCCCTACAGCCTCTCCACCCTCTCCCAGCCCACGCTGGCCGTGCTTGCTCCCACACCCCCCACGCGTACGTATAGTGACATCCTGTCGCCTAGTTCACCCACCCCCTCATCCGGTCACCCTACCTGTTGGTCGCCATGAGTGAATTGCGCGGGTAAGGTGTCACCATAACGGATGGTGCCCTTCCTCATGTGCCCATTTCATGAGTTACCTTCAAGCTGCCAGCCTGCGCAAAAGCAACTGAATCTAAAGCAGTAGAAGGTGAGGGAGCAGGTGAAATCACCACTGCATCAGCATTAGCAGAAACAAGGACACTCATCACAGGTACGCTAGTACTCAAAGGAGCTGACTCGGGCTCGATAGGGAGATCAGCAAGTTCTCGCTCCAGCTTCTGTATTTCCAAAAGCAACTTAGACTTTTTCCTTGACAAAGCTGTGGTAGACTTACTCACTGTCCCCGTCGATGTAGATTTTAACACGCTGAGCAACAGCCGCTGTGCAGAAACTGTTTTGCATAGTCAGGACCAGGTTCAACAACTCTGCACCAGAAGCAGCTGATTCATACTCCACTGTAACAATGTCTAATTCAGTAGCCTCTTGTCAGAAAGGAACAGGAGAGGAGGCTTGCTCCCCTGCACCAGCTACATCCATTCTGTCTGGAGGTTCAGCAACACTGGCCATCCTGTCCCAGATGACCAAGAGTCCCCCCTACTGGGAAGAGTAGGAGAATTCCCCCAGTGTCCCGGCCAAATTTCTCCCAATTCACCAAAATACCACCAACAGCATAATCTGGTTCAAGGTCAATTGGCATTCATCTGTATCCCCCTCCCTCCGGGTCGTGCCTGAAAATGAGCAAGAATTTGTCTAGTGCACTAACTTAGTCAACAAAAACTAAATAAATAAATAAGTAGCATGTGTTCATGGCTGAGAGGTCCTGTTATACCAACCTCACAGTATTCTTTGACTAGGAAACAAGGGTGGTGGATAAGGGACAAGCAGTATACTTACTCTGCTTTGACTTCAGCAAGGCATTCAACTAGGTGCCACACAGAAGATTGCTGAAGAAACTGAAGGATCTAGAAGCAGCAAAGGACCTAGTTAGATGGGTGGGAAGTTGGGTAGGTGGAAGACAACAGAGTGTGTTAGTGAACAGGGTCAAATCAGGGAAAGGAAGATTACAAGTAGAGTACTGCAGGGGGTCAGTCCTGGGACCATTCCTTTTCAATATGTTCATCTGCTACATACGAGAAGGACTACATGGCAAGATGCATCTGTTTGCAGATGACACTAAGCTCTGATGCAAGGTAGACAGCAAGGAGGGGATAAGGGAGTTGTAGAGGGACCTGTAAAGATTAGAGAGGTGTTCCAAAGTCTGGCAGTTGAAAGTCAATGCCAAAAAATGTAATATGATGCACATAGGGAGCAAAAATCCCACAACAGAATACTGGATGGATGGGATTAAGCTGGCCACTACTTGAGAGGAAATAGACCTGGGGGTCATCATAAGTGATTCCCTACTCCAAATTAGCCAATTTAACAAGGCCTACAGCAAGGCATCCACAGTGTTGGGGTGTTTTGGAAGAGGTTTCAATAGCAGGAGGAAAGAGGTAATACTACCTCTATACAGATCACTGGTGAGACCCCTTACAGAAATACAAGCGTGCTGGGTACATGTGTAAGCCCCCTCAACAGATTGGCATTTACTATAATGCCTGGAAAGGCACTGCACATTTCAGCCATGGTGCACCGAGCCTATGACTTACAGATGCAAGCCAAAGAGGCTGAGAAAGATGAACCAGTGGGAGTAGTGTGGAAGAAAGATCCAGAAACACTTGTGTTACCCTCTAATGCTCAGTGTACTATCAGTGGTGAGGTACGAATTAAGAAAGATGTCAAAAATAAAATTGTCATGTGGGATGTCCCAGAAGAGGGGAAACTGCCTGAGGGACTGTTGGTTCAGCCTAGCATCCTGCCGGCGCGGGCTTATGCTTATGCTCGGCGGGTACTGGTGCATGTCCAAAACATGTCCGACCGGGATATCAGAGTAAATCAAGGCTGCACCTTGGCTACTGTATATTGTGTGGACACTGCTGTGTTATCTAGCAAAAAATGCACCAAAGAGACTGATGAGGTGACCCCTGATCTGTTCGACTTCGGAGAGTCTCCCATTCCTGAACAGTGGAGAACTAAAATCAGCCGCAAGCTGGCCCAGAAAAGCAAGGTGTTTTCATTGAAAGAGTGGGATGTGGGATGCATCACTGGGGTTGAACATTACATTAGACTGCATGACAAAGGGCCTTTCCGTGAGAGATCTTGACACCTAGCCCCAGCAGACATCAATGACATTCGATGCCACCTCCAGGAGATGCTGGTGGCTGGAATTATACAGGAGTCTCATAGCCCGTACATCTCTCCTATCATGGTAGTCAGGAAGAAAAATGGCTTAGTAAGGATGTGTGTGGACTACCGGACTCTGAATCGAAGAACCGTCCCTGACCAATACACTATGCCACGCATCCAGGATACCCTTGACTGCCTCAATGTGAGTCAGTGGTTTTCTGTGCAAGACCTCCAGAGTGGGTACTATCAGATCCCGATGGCCCCTGAAGATAGAGTAAAGACAGATTTCATTTGCCGTTTGGGTTTTTATGAGTTTCTGTGCATGCCCCAGGGCATTTCGGGAGCACCCGCTATGTTCCAGAGGTTAATGGAGTGCACTGTGGTGGACATTAATCTACTAGAATGCCTTGTCTACCTGGATGTTATTGTGTTTGGCCAGACCCTTGAGCAGCATGAGACTCGCCTGTTTAAGGTTCTAGACCGGTTGGAGGAATTTTGGTTTAAAGTTATCTATTGACAAGTGTCAGTTTTTACAGCAGTCTGTAAAATATGTTGGACGCATTGTGTCATCTGAGGAGATCCAAACAGACCCAAGCAAAGTAGAAGCCTTGACCACCTGGCCACAACCTAACAATCTTAAAGAGCTGCAAAGATTCTTGGGGTTCAGTGGCTACGATCACCGATTTGTAAAAGATTATACTAAAGTCATCCACCCTTTGCATAACTGAACTCAAGGTTATCTGAAAACAAACCAAAAATATAAGAGGAATGCTGTTAAAGAGGAAGAGAAAGTTTATTTCTGAACAAATGAACCTTTTGGAACCAGGTGGACTCAAGAGTGTGAGGTGGCTTTCTATGATATCATTCACCAACTTACCCATGCCTCTGTGCTTGCATATGCAAACCCAACCAAACCTTATTATTGCACACTGACACCAGCTTAAAGGGACTTTGGTGCTGTCCTATATCAGGAGTATGAGGAAGGATTATGCCCAGTGGTGTTTGCCAGCCAGAGCCTGGCACCAGAACTACCCTGTACACAAACTCAAGTTCCTTGCGTTGAAATGGGCCATTGTAGATCAATTTCATGAATAACTTTATGGTACCAAAATCCTAGTGAAAACTAACAGCAACCCCCTCACCTATGTCCAGACTTCAGCAAAGCTGGATGCCACTGGGCATCACTGGTTATCAGCACTTTCCACTTATGACTGTTCAGAAGAGTATCAACCAGGCTTGAATCACATTGATGCTGACGCCCTCTCCAGGAGACCTGACACCAACTTGGAGTGGGTGAGAATGTCCGAACAATCTGTTAAAGCTCTTTGTCAAAAATTCGATGAAGATGAACACCTCTCCTCTGAAACAGTTGATTGCCTGGTTGACTGCCTGGGCCCTCCTGAATCTTGTGTTCCTGTGGCCTACTTCCATCTTGCAGCATTGGATCTCAGCACTTTGCCTCAACTGACTCCTGACAATATACAGTCTGCTGAATCCCAGGATCCTATGATTGGGCCTGTGTTGGATGCCATTCTTGCTGGGCAAAATGTGTCCAAACTTCATTCTCAAGATCACGGAATTGCTCTGTTGCTCAGAGAGGGGCCCAGATTGACGTTGTGCAATAGACTGCTTTACAGAGAGATTACCAACAAACAAGATCAAGTTACCAAGCAACAGTTAGTATTACCTACAGCTTTTAAATGTGTAGTCCTAAGAGATCTTCATGACCAGCTGGGGCATCTAGATTGTGACCGGACTGCTGATTTGGCTCGTGCTCACTTCTACTGGCCCAAAATGGGTCCTGACATTGAGACTTACATAAGAACTTGTAGCCATTGTTTGCAAATGAAAGATCAGCCCCAGAGGACTGCACCCTTGGTTAACATCTCCACCAGTGCCCCCATGGAGCTTGTGTGCATTGATTTTCTGTGTTTAGAGCCAGATCAAAAGAACACTGGTAATGTGCTGGTCATGACTGACCATTTTACTCGCTATGCTTAGGTCTATCCAACCAAAGACCAAAAAGCTTCCACTGTGGCAAAAGTTCTAATAGAGAAATTCTTTGTCCATTATGGCACCCCCCCAGAGGATTCACTCTGATCAAGGGAGAGATTTTGAAAGCCACCTAATTAAAGAAATGTTCTCACTCTGGGGGGTACGGAAGTCCAGAACTGCTCCTTATCACCCTCAGGGGGATCCACAGCCTGAATGGTTCAATCACACATTACTGGACATGCTGGGCACACTTCACCCTCAAGACAAGTTGCGGTGGAGTCAACAGATAAGCACTTTAGTTCATGCCTATAACTGCACCAAAAGTGATGCAACTGGATTCTCCCCCTACCGCTTGATGTTTGGTCGAGAAGCAATGTTGCCAACAGACATCTGTTTGGGGTGTCCCCTGATGAAGCCAAAGCAGAGAGTTACTTCCAATATGTCCAGAAACTGAAAGCTCATGTAAACTATGCCTACCAGTTAGCTCACACCATGGCGGCCAAAAGAAACTTAGCAAACAAAGAGAGGCATGACAGACGTGTCAAGGCCCAAGAACTGCAACCTGGAGATAAGAGTTTTGTTAAGGAATTTGGGGTTGCATGGAAAACACAAGATAGCCGACAGGAGGCATCACACCCCATACATTGTTGTCAGCAAGCTGGAGGACCTGCCAGTCTATAAAGTGCACAAAAAGAATGACCCACAAGCAGTAAAGACAATGCACATAAATAATTTATTACCAACTGAGCAAATCATTATCGATTCTGCACCCCAAGACACTGCCCCTCCCAGGCCTGTAACCAGAGCTGTGGCTAAAAAGAAACAGTTGACCTCCTCTCCAGTTGTTAAAGATTCAAGGCCTTCCATCAGTCATGTTCTAAATGAAACTGACTGCCAATCCAAATCTGATGACAGTGAGTGTGAAGCCCCTTATTTCCCATCTTATGAACTGAGTCAGTTGTTTCAAGGCAACCCCCTGTGTAATTTGGGAGATGAAGCTGGACCCTATGAACTGTCTAAGCTTCCAGCCTTCTCCATAGCCCCTGTGTCCTGAAAGTGAGGTGCAAAGTGTGACTTCTGATGTAGCTGACTCCTTGTGTCTTGTGGAATTAGCTGAACTCCAAGAAGAAGAGCCAGACCTAGAAAGCACAACTGGTGACATATCAGACAGTCCAGAACTAATTGCCACCAATGATTCCGCTAGTAATATGAACCATAATATTAATGAAGCTAATGATATTGAAAGTATCAGTGATGTGTTACGTGATTTAAATTCCATGGAATTTCCTCTTGATGAATGTGGAATTTCAGAACAAAGTAATGACAATAAATCTGCTGAATCAGAACTAACAGAACCAGAAGCTGAAAGTGTTTCTTTTCCAGAACAGACAGCCAGTGCAGAGGGGTATGCTGACTGCATATCGACACTGCCACCACGAAGACCATCACAATGACAGAATCTATCGAAAAGTGTCGGGTCACTGTGATGGTCCCTGCAGACCACCGGCGGTACATCTCCCGGTGTTTGGCCCCCTCCCCGAGACAACTCCAACTCGGAGTTATATAAATAGAGACTGGGGGAGGGTGGGGCACAGCCCCCCAAAGAAAACACACTGGCATCCCCAACAGTACATTGTCGACACTTGGCTTTGTGTCTTCCACTGTCGGATATGTCGCTGTCGGGGATGTCGCAGTGCTAAAGCTAAACAGTGCAGAGGTACCCCTTTCTTCAGAAGCAGACTTATTGATAAGTAATGAGTCAGGACTGATCAACCCAAATGCCACTATTGAAAGAACTGAGCCTGTGCCTGCCCCTCTCAGAAAGTCTGGAAAAGCCACAATGTCTGTAATACGCCTCAGTTATGACTCCCCAGGAAGGCCTGTAGACCTCCCCTTACATGTAGTTCACAAAGGGGTGCACATTTCTGAAAACTCTCTTCCAAAACTTGACTATTCTGCCACCTCAAAACTGATAGTTAAGCCCACCACTCAGTATGCTAATACCCTTGCCCCATGCAGCCCTAGTGTAGCTGATAGGGATAGGCCCCAAGCCATGTGAGTTAGTATGCAGGAGGTAATACAGACCAGAATTGTAAGAGTAATGTGTTTGACTATTTGAATCTGCTAACATGTTTATGAAAAATGTTATGAAAATGTGTTATTATGGAAATGTCATTGCTAAATGAAAGAATATAGTAATCCTGTTGTTATAACCAGCTTATTTTACTGATGCATCAGGTTTTATTTTGTGGTATACCATTAGAACATGCATGTGTTTTCATATAATGTTTTCTATATAGAATCTTATAGTATTTGTAGACTTGACACGGACTCCAAGTTTTTCCAGGCAGGAAAGAGTGTAACCCCCCTACAAACTGGGGTTTACTATAATGTCTTCCTGGGCCCCTAATGTCCAGTGTCAGGCTGGTGTCCTGTCCTAGTGTGATTCTGTGTATTTGCGTGGGAGTGCCATATTGCACCTCCACACCTGTCCCTTTAAGAGAATAGCTAGTCTGTGTTTAGAAAATGATCTGTGCTAGGTTCAAGTGATTTAGGGCTTGTGACCAGCCAGACAGTGATCTGATTTGCTCCAATCTGCAGTTGCTACTTGTGCAGAGGGAGCCTATATAGGAACTGTGATTATTTACTGTTATCTGCTGTTATAGTAAAGATAGAGAAGTTTGTCCACCTGCTTTGATTGCAGCTCGAACATTTGGATGGGAGACACCATGTTAAGTCCTGGACTTCCAGTAACTGGACCAATCAAACCACTGGGGACCTAAAATGGAGCCTGTCCCCAGTAGTCTTGTAGTTTTATCTAGTTGGTGCCCAAACGGACCTGGAGGGAGAGCCCTTATTGTGACTGACAGCTCCTTTAGCCAACCGAACCTTTGGATTGACAAGGGAAATACCCAGTGAGCCAAGGGACAGTGGATCAGTTAGAGTTGGAGGGTGAGGTGTGAACAGCTCGAGCCTTCGAGCAGCTGCTCCCAGAAGGAGCGTAGAGGAATCAGCGGGAAGAGGCTAGACTTGCCTTCCTGCCACTTTCTCCTGCATTGAACTGCCTTATTGCAGAAGTTGGACTTGTCCGATTCCAGCCTGGAATTGCAGCAGCGAGAAGACAAAGTGTCAGGGCAACTTGTGGTTTAGACCGAAGACTTGCTCTTGAAGCGATCGGCCCAGCTTGTGTGTGGAGTATACTCAGATCGAAAGGTTTGCACCGTGAAGCTATTAATTTGCAACTGGACTGAATCTGAACTGTTTACAGAAGTAATGATTGATTTACACGTGCTGAATGCATTTCGTGGGTCACGATTTGGTTCCCCATGATCGAATCTGTTACGCCAACTGAAGGCTTCACCAGCAGAAGATCACAAACTTTGCCAGAACTGTTCACCCTGCCTGGGCCCTGCTATTTCAGCCTAGGCTACTACTCCTGCACCAGAGACGATTTCAGCAGGAGACCGGCTCAGGGACTCGGCCCCCTGCACAACATTGCGCAGGTTGTGACCATCTGGAAGTGCATCGTGACGTCCCAGCTTCCTCCTGCTCATCGATCATCACCACGAGGTCTACATATTGCCAGTCTTGCAGCGAATTTCTGGTAGTGTAAGTACAATCAGGGTAGCACCCGGCAACAAGGGTTTAGATCATCTGTGGTACCACCTAATTGTTTCACTTTTTCTTGGGTTTACAAAGGACTGAGCCAACTGACTTAGATTACAAATAATTGGGTTGTTTGCATGTTTACCTGCCTTTTCTCCCATCAAGGGCCCCAACATCAGCTGCAACATCGGCCACCCCAGATAGTGCTTCAGGCTAGCCTGCATTAACATTCTGGGTACCCAGTGTTGTTGAACTGTATAATTGGGAATTAAAGCGCATGCCAGAAAACCCTTATTTAAGTCAGAATACAAATCATCTGACCAGATTCACACCCCTCCCTTGTTCCCGCCCCCTTAATAATTCTGATTGTCTTTTTCATGTTTAACTTGGCTAGTGAGAATATTATTAGTTGAGTTACTGCATTCACAGTTTGTGCTTGTATTGCTGATCTTACTTTACAGGGGGCCTCCAGGGAAGCTGCTGCAGGTTCAGCCCTGATGGTAAGTGTGAATGGTGTGAGAATACTATTACTGTTTCCAACTGGGTGTGAATTCTCTACTGTGTTAGATATTAGGCCACTAGATGGGGTTGGTGGGTGGTTATAGCTTCCCAGAGGGCTATATCACAGCAGACAAGCAACCCCAATACCATTTCTCTGGGTGAAGGCACCTAATTAGAGAACTCAGGCCCCTCAACCTGTATATAGCCATACAGGCAGGGGTAGTAGCCCTTAGAATAGCACCACCTAAGGGTTACACATGCATGTCACATGCTTAATTGTGCAATGTTTGCATGTGGTTGGCATACACAAAGTGAACCTAAGCGAACCAGATCTAAAAATCACATCAGGTTCGCATGCTGTAAGCTTGACATGGGTGCAGCACCTAAGCTGGTGTGAACATCATTTAAAAATCAAATTCACATATTGCACACTTGACATGGGTGCAGCAGCTAAGCTGGTGCAAGTCTCACCTAAAAAACACATCAGTTTCTATTTCTCATACTACTGCTAGCAGTTAGACCCTTTAAAATATAATTTCCATTGATTTCCCATTAACTTTAGGCAAACTCATTAAAGGAAAACTGTCCAAATCTACAGCTCTGCACCCCCCAAAGCCTTACCCCCAGTTTAAGCTTTCTGAAAAGAAAAGCCTTTGGTTTACATACTGGAACTTACTGTATTTTAATTTTTTAACGTCCTCCAAAGCTTTACCCCCGATTAAGCTTTTCACAAGGAAAAGCCTTTGGTTTAAGTGCTGGAACTTACTGTATTTTAATTTTGTAAGGTCTGGGAGTTGGGAACATGGCAGACGCTGCACGGTTCCATTTAGTGTGAAAGCTGCAGCACCACATTGCTCACTTCAATACAAATGTACTGAAGCAAGCAGTGAGGTGCCGTACTTTCATACTAAATGGAACTGTGCAGCGTTCATCATGTTCACAACTCCCAGACGTTACAAAATTTAAATACAGTAAGTTCCAGCATGTAAACCAAAGGCTTTTCCTTTTAGAGAGCTTAATCGGGATGGGGGGTAAGACTTTGGTGAGTGGGGAGCTGCAGATCTGAACACTTTTCCTTTAATTTTCACCATGAAATCCTTTTGCAAATCATTTAATGGCTTTTGGTTTTTGTCATTAAATTGCCAATAATTTGTAACAGCATTAAATGGCTAAGATACAACCCCATTCATTTTTGCTCTCAGTAGTCAGCCAACACCTCCCCCAGTCCAGATGTGCAAAGAGGTGCCTCTGTGGTGTGAAGCCTGACCTTTTTGTTTTGGATGTGCAAATCCCCTTAAGCATATTTAGTGCTCCATATGTGTTTCTCCATAACTGTTATGGCTCACTTACTTTCACTTTGTAATTTTGTATGGTGCATCACTACAGCCATGCTCAGCACTCTGTGCTGAGTAGGGCCCTGAAAACATGCGCCATACCTCACTTTCTGTCACTGAAATGAGGGACATGGACAATCAAAATGAGGTACAATGAGGGACACTAACCCTCATAATGAGGGACATATCCTGAAACGTGGAGATACCTCAGAACACAGTGGAAACCATGATATTTACCTGTACAAAAATTAGCACGAGAATGAAATTCTACCATAAAGCAGGGGCACCATTTAGGTAGGGTAGAGGGGGGCAGTTTCCCCCCACCCGCATTTCTGCCAAGGTTGTTCTTATGGTGTTGCAAGAATGGCACTAAATTTGGATTTAATCTTTTGCACAATAAGTGCCCCCCAGGTCTGTGTGCACTCACACTGCAGCTGCAGGTATGCTCCTGACTCGATTGTGTCTGTATTGTGTTGTCCGCTCTCTCCACCTATTAGCAGCAGCACTGTCACATGTGACATGGAGAAGTGCCAAGCAAGCAAGAGAGCACAAGTCATGCGAACCTGACACTGTCTTTCCTGCCACAGAATAAACAGGCTACACAGCACAGCTCGGAAGAGTCGATGAGCACTGAACTCTCGACAGCAACGTTGCGGCAGCATATTTCTGTTGGTCTACTCTTAGTGATTCTCCCTCTCCCTCGGTGGTTGAAGGGGTAGGGGTGAACTAGAAGCTAGCTCAATGACTAGGCTACCTACCTACACTACACTACTAGGTTCACCTCACAATAAAAACAACGTGGGTACCCCACTGCAGCAAGCTACTGATTAGTGTGGTGCGGCAGCAGCCACAGTGGCAGCCAAGAAAGAAGCAAGCAGCATGGGTTGGGTGGGTTCGATCAGTGAGGTGACTTGGTTGTGGACCATGGTTGGGACTCGGGACAGTTGATTCCAGCATCGAGCTTCTGGCAGAAGGACGGAGGAGGAGCGGGCTGAAAACTGGGCTGGTGGCACACTGGGCCAGGCTGCAGGTTCTAGCCAGATGGGCAGGTAGGTAAAAGTAAATAATTCACATTTCTGCACCTTTGGATGGCTTCACAACCCATACAGGATGGGTATTGAATGAAATGGAGTTGGAGAGAGAGAGAGAGACAGAGCAAGAGAGAGATCGGGGCAAGGGTTTTTTTTGGGTGGGTGTTCAGAACTTCAGCCAGGAAAAAAAACAGTTAGTAAATGGGTGGGTTTAAGTCCAACTCTGATGCACTGCTCCGGGGCACAGGCTTGAAGTCTGTGTGAGAGAAAGACAAAATGTGCTAAATGCCTAAATCAAAAAATCCTGAGTGATGAGAGAGACTGACAGACTGAGTGAGTAAAAAGAGACAGCTGAGCAAATGGTGATAGAGGCTCGAGAGTCGGTGTGGTGGTTGAAGCCTGAAGGTCAACTAATTAAAATTGTTAATGTTTTGTGATATTTATAGCTGAAATGTAGG
This sequence comes from Neoceratodus forsteri, assembly GCA_016271365.2. Lineage (NCBI taxonomy): Eukaryota > Metazoa > Chordata > Ceratodontiformes > Ceratodontidae > Neoceratodus > Neoceratodus forsteri. The sequence continues at coordinate 34,558,182 of CM057459.1, forward strand.
CTGCAAGTAAGTGTGTGGTGTGCCTTGACCAGATAATATAAGGTTGCTGTTGTTGTTTGTAGTGGAACAGGTCGGGCAGGCTCTCCCAGTCTGCAGAGCTGAACATTCAAGCTGCAATCAGCTCACATGTTCGAACAGGCAGGTGGCTGTTGCCTGTTCAAACATGCTCACATGCAGTGCCTGTGCAAACGTGTGGAGGTTCTTGATGGGCGGTTACAGTTACAGTCTCAGATTTTGTCCCTTGATAGACAGATGAATCTTATATATTTAAATTTTTTCTGTTTTGCATACCACTTTTCAATCACAACAAATAAGTTTTACCTTTTAGAGACACTCCAGACATTCCAGAGCTTATCTTCTAGAGGCTAAGTGGCACTGACTGCCACTGATTGTTGGCCCCCCAGTTGAAATGGCTCCCCTGAAGTCTAAATTTACAGGACATCCTCTGTGTGAGCAGCATGTTTTCCATGAGGCATGGATGAGGGACAGAGCAGTTTTCAGGGGTAAAATGAGGGATGTCCCTGACAGTCAGGGACAGTTGAGAGGTATGGTCTGGACAGACTATTGGAGCTCCAGTATAGTCAAGCATACCCCCCCCAGTGAAGCTGATCTCCACACCCCTGCACACAGGCACATTATGACATAGGGCAAGGGAGAGTGCAAGGGCATGCCCCATTGGAATGAATGGGGATATTTTTTATTACTATTTTATACATTATCATGGTGAATTGGAGATTAATAAAGGACACAGCTCAACTAACAAGGGCCTTGTTAGTTGAATAGAGGCCTTCATCAATCTCCAGCTCTCCATCATAATGCATAAAATAGCAATAAAAAATAACCCTATTCATTTTAAAGGACGCACTCCCCGCACTCTGTTCCATGGACATCATCTCTTAAAGATGCCTGCCTCTGGCTCCCTAGTACTCAGGTAAGAGACTCTCGACTTATACCTATACTTGGTGGTTTGTCTGTAATGGTGTGACTGCATCCATTACAGTGTGTGTATGGGGGGGGGGCTGGCCATGTGGGTGGGTGCCAAGTTATTGCTACTTTTGTGTTTGCCCTTAAAGTCTGTTTGCATGCAAGCATTGAAAACTATGGAGAGAAAATAGTAGGAGTACAGGCTAGAGAGAAGTGATTAACTATTTCTGTGGATCAGTGTGTGCATGGAGGCCAGGGTGGGAAGAAACACATGTGTTTCTAATAGTATGCGTGCTACAGTTCAGCTGTGCAGCTGAGATGGGGGGACAGGAAAACTAAAAAAAATATGGCAGTGGTTATAAGCATGTCATGTGTGCAGATTTGTATACAGGTACAAGTAAGCTGTATGTATGCAGACAGTATAGTATAGTGTAGTAGCACTAAGCTGCAAACCTGGAGACCTTGCAAGCCTGGAGACCTAGGTTTGAATCTCATCAACACTCACTTGTATACTGATTGATCCTGAGCTAGTCATTTAACTTTTATTCGTGCAGTTATAAGTGACCACTTGCTTGTTGCACGCATTCCACATGCATGCAGTCTGTTCCAGTTTAACATAAAAAACATGCTTGCATCACGCATGCCACATGTTTGCAGTTGGTTCCAATTTAACATAAAAAACATGTTTGCAGCACGCATGCCACATAGGTAGTTTTTATGCGCAGCATGCAAAAAATTCACATAATTATTTCTGTAAGGGCCCCACCTGGAATGCTGTGCCCAGTTCTGGAGTCCTCACCTGGGGAAAGACAGAAGCAGATTGGATACAGTGCAGCGCAGAGTAACTATGATGATTCATGGTCAACAAGGCAGATCCTATGAGGACTGGCTCAGGGTACTGAACATGTGCTCACTGGAGACCAGAAGGGAGTAGGGAGACATGACAGACACCTTCAAGTTCCCGAAAGGAATAAACAAAGTGAACTGTGAGGAAGTATTTAGCAGGAACTGCAGGTCAAAAACAAAGAGACATGAACAGATGCTGGAGGGAGGATGGCGGGGGAGAGAGATTTAGAAGGATTGTGAAAATGTTTTACTTCATGGAGCGAGTAGTTGAGCCATGGAACAGCCTACCAGCAGAGATGGTGGGCACAAAAACCAACAAAGGGTTCAAGCCCCGTTGGGACCGAGTACAGGGCTCAATAGTTACTCAGGGGGGTAGCAGTAAGGCAGGGCACAAGGGAGGGAAGGGGAGGGCAAACACCCCATCTAGACAATAGGTCATGTCATTGAGTAGGGTAAAACTGGGCAGAATGGATGGTCCAATAGTCTTTTTCTGTCCACAGTGTCTATGTTTCAGTGTTTCTATATAAAGTAATATCAGTTTTTTACTTATTTCTAAAATTCCACAGTTTGACAAAAAATTCTACTGTTTACTGTTGAATTCAGTAGAACACTCAAAAATGATTCCATGAGTAGAGATGTGTGAAGCTGGCAAACATGGGTTGCTTTTGAGGGGGTGGCACTAGTTTTAATATTTTTAAGTGTGTCTATGTAGAAAGCGAATAAATTTGTATACTTTTATATACACTTTGTTATAGTTTGTGTTCTATTTTAAACCAAAACAGGGGCGAGCTGTGAGGCTTTCCAAGTTTGCTACTGCCTTATGTTGTAAATAAAATAAAATCAATTTTATTTATATGGCGCCTTTCAAATTATCAAGGTGCCTCACATAACAGTTAAAACAGCTGCAGCATAGATCTCATACATTATAAATAGTATAAAATGGGAAAAATAAAACATTATTCCAGTTATTCCCCAAATGCCTAGATCCATAAAAAGATTTTTACGACCTGTAGGCCGGCACAGTTCAGCAAGAAGGCAACCTCTCTCTGCATTTGGATACTTTCTATATAAAGCAATATCTGTTTTTTTACTTATTTCTAAAATTCCACAAGTCGGCAAAAAATTCCACTGTTTACTGCTGAATTCAGCAGAACACTCAAAAATGATTCCATGAGTAGAGATGTGTGATGCTGGCAAACTTCACTTTACAAATTAATTTGCAAACTTTGCCAAATGTGTAAAGTGCAAATTGCCAACTTCACAAAGTAGTTGGCAGGCAAAGTGGAACTTTTTCTAGCCCTGACTACCTTCTCAATACAGGGTTTTTCCCTGGTAAGATTTGTAATTAATTCCAGTTTAATGTAACTGCCATTGGTTGTTGTTATACTTTTTATACACTGCTCTCAAACATACTACACTGTGATGCAATTGGTGTTATTCTAGTTTTACTTTTGTTGTTTTTCTATTTTAACTTAAGCTATTACCTGCACCCCTCCTCCCACTACACTCTCTTCTACCTCCAGGTCACATCTGAAAATGAAACCTTTTGCTGTCAGTACTGCTTACCTGATCAAATATTTTTAAATATAATGAATAATATAAAGGAAGGTGGGAAAACACAGATTAACATGCAGAGACAGACCCAAACTGCTTCAAAAGCGTTCTTAACAGTGCATCTATTGGAAGCATCATGTTGAAGGATCTGATACTGATTAGAGAGCTCAGCAAAGGACATGAGGTAGCTTTGGTCAGGTGAGCACAAGTCCCAACTTTTTGTATACCTACCTTCTCCCAGTTTTGCCATTAATTTTTTTTATCTATCTTGAACACAGAATTGTGCCAGAGAGGGGCATATGGGAGTGAGACTTTCTGCAAGTAAGTAATGGAGGGTTCTATTGTGGAATGAAGATGCATAGTCCTGGAAAACACAGACTGAAGTGTTAATAGAGGAGAGTTCATCTTGGCATGGTGACCTTCTATCACCCCCCCCCCATGCAAATAATTTTGCTGCACAGGAGAGAACCATCTTGTCACTTGGGCAGTTATGAAGGCCATGTGATACTGTACGAAGTTAAGTAGACGCCATCCCCCTTCCGATCAGTGTTTGCAAAATGTCCCTCTATTGAACCCTGGGTGATTTCCCTCCTATAGAAAACTTCCCATCAATTTACTAAGCTTGTCAAACTATTTACCAGGGAGATGAGCAAAGAGGTGGAGGACTTTAGGTGCTAATGTCATTTTTATGTTCACCTATGCACTTGCGCAAAGTGAACATACTGATATGATAGTGGGTTTTGAGAGGTGTGTCACTGTCAGTCTAGTGCACAGCAGTCTATAAAGAGCTCAACAGTGTCAGACCAATCATCAGCCAGCTCGATCATGACACTCTTCTGGTCTTGCTGGGTGGAAACTTCGTGTGGTTCAAAGAAAAGAGCTGGCTGATTAATAGGGTGGCTCTTTCATTTGATCTGCATAAGGCCTCCCAGCAAGCAGTGCTGATCAGCATCATAATCAACCTGCTGCAGTCCCCACCAACATAAAAACAATCCCTCCAACCCTCCACCCTCTTCCAAGAATGCCTCTCAACTCCCATGGCTCCCCCTTCTTAACTGTCCAACACCAGGGTTCCCAATCCTCGATGCTGGTTAGTACCCCCACTCTGCCCATTTTCACTGTGTGACCCTGAGGAGCCTACCCCAGTGCAGTTGTTATGATATCACTCGACACTGGGGTGCCTAATCCCAGTGTCAGTACCTGAAATAAAGAAAACCATCCATCACAGTCTTTTTCTATTTTTATACACAATGTAAAAAAAGAAAACTCTCCACCAATGTCTGTTGCTGCCTACCACTGTTACCTTCTCTCCACCCAGCCCTCCCACTCAGCACCTACCACCTCACACCCACCCTTACTTTTAATTTACCAACACTGGGGTGCCCAATATCCAGTACCAGCTAGCATCCCCCACCCCTCCCATCTTCACTGTGTGACACATTAGCAGGGACCACAAACACTGCACTCTATTAGCTTGAGACAGACTTTAGTAGCACTTACTGAGAATGTAAAAGAAACATGAGCCATCCAGTTACATTTGAGGAGCCCCAGTGAACCCATCACCACGGTGCTTCGCGTCAAAAACAAGATGCTTCATCAGGAGGAGGTGCCCAATATCCAGTGCCAGCTAGTATCCCCCACCCCTCCCATCTTCACTGTGTGGCACCAGGGAGCCCACCCCCTGTGCCACCAAACATAAAACCAACACTGGGGTGCCTAGTCTCCAGTGTCAGTACCCGAAATAAAGAAAAGTCTTTTTTTTAATTTTTATACAGCCTATAAAAAAGAAACAACATCCATCGATGTCTGTTGCACTGCTGGCACACCACTGCCCCCCCACACACTCAGCACCCACCACCCCACACCCCCAACCCCTTACCTACCAGGGGTCCAACACCATAATCCTCTCTGGACCAGAGACATGTCTTCACTCTTTAATGCTGGACTGGGAACTGAGGAAATCAGGTAAGTGGCTTAATGTATTTCAATTGTTTTTTAACTTGTCCACATAACTTGGTTATGTTTGAATATTTTTCCCCAGATTTTCAACACTGCCTTTTAGGGACCCCACCACATGAGTAAGGGCATTGAAATTATGTAGCTCCACCAAGAAAGGTGATTTTGTGGTCACTGCACAAAATCAACTTTCAGACAGGATTTGAATATTTTCTTCACCCTTGTTCATGTGGTGGTGTTATAAGAAGGCTATTTAAAAAATCTGGGGTACAAATATTAAAAAACAACAAAGTTATGAGAGTATATTGAAAATTTTTAATGCAACCTCATAGCTTTTGTAACTTTCAATATTTTGACCCCAAATTTTCATTTAGCTATTTTTTCACACCACTTAATGAATGTGACAGCTGTCATTTTTCAAATCCTGACCAAAATGTGTTTTCACACTTGTTGCTTGAAATGACAGTTCTGCCACTATTTTGTAAATGACACTTGTCACGTTCAGAAGGAGTAGTCATAAAAAGACTATGTTGAAAATCTGGAGTAAAATGTGAAAAAAAAAACCAACTATGTTATGAAGAAACATTGACTTGCACCAACATTTACTCCACTAGTGTTCAATATATCCCTTATGTTGCCCTACTTCCTGAACATGACAGTCATTTTTCAAATCCCCTCTAAAACTTATTTTTAGTCACACTTTAAAATCACCCTCGAGTGGGATTTAAAAAATTTCACCTGTCTTGATCACAACGTCGGGTCACAAAAAGACTGTTGGAAATTTGGGGTCAAAATGAGCCCACTGACAATTAGGTATTGCCTCTCAGCTGGTCTATCCTAGCTAAATACAACCTAAAAATGTTTAAAGCAGGACACCACTGAAAATGAGGTATTGCATCTCATCTGGTCTATCCTAGTAAAAATGTGTACCAGCAAGACCCAGTACAACAACAATGCAAGTGGCGAACATTTGGCATTGACAAATACTTGTTCATTTTTACAGCTGCTTTATAACCAGTAAATTACAAATGGAGTGCTTCTCATCTGTCTCTGTCAGCCCTAAGTGCCTCAAGCAAGGAGAAGTTGGCAGTACAGTGCTCCCTTGCTATAGCGAATCCCCGACTATTAGACCCCCCCCCCCCAGTTCCCACTATCAATTGCTCCACATTAGTTCTCAACTGAGACTCTCACATTTCTAAACAGACTTAGAGACTTAAAATACTTACACCTGAATCAGACTTTCCCAAATGCTGCCATTCCTACATTCATTATATCCACAGCAACAAGACACTTGCAATATGCCCCCTAGATGTACATTAGCATTAGCGGTAGCAGTAACCACTCTCACTCACACATTTTCGCTTGCTCTCCCTTGCTCTCTCACCACACTCACCCACACAGGTAAAAGCATAAAACCAATCAAAAACAACAATCATAAAAATAGAAAAAAGAAAACAGAAGACATGTAGAAGTGTTATAAAGCAGTAAAGTAAGTGTCATGCAGTCAGGGGTGCGAATTGGAAACAGGAGAAGGTGTGGTTCGGAAAGATTCTCTCTCAATCACAGCTCATCTCAATTTTATCAATTTTGTCTTGTCTGTTAAACTAGTAAAGTGTAAGGTCTGATAAAAAAAGAAAGGGAAGGCATGGTTTCAGTTAGTTTTTGGCTTTTTAGCTAAACTGACACACTACAGTAAAAAACTAACAAAAACATAATAAAACATAAACCAACAATCTCTGTATTATTGTAGACTCAGCATACCCGTACATAGAAAGAATAAATGCTAGGAAAGTGTACTATATGAGGATATAATGCTATCAAGGTGCTAATTAGCTAGTAGCCCACAACCCCAAAGGGTGAGTTAGAATTTATAGCAGAAAAGCATAATATAAATTTAGGTGGGGGGGCAGCAAACTCAGCCACCATAGAAACATAGACTTTGATGGCAGATAAGGATCACTTGGCCCACCCAGTCTGCCCATTTCCCTACCTATTGGATAAGCTGCAGATCCTAGTTAACCAACAGCCTACTTCCTCTTAGCTCCCACTAGAATTGCTTTATGTCTGTCCCATGCATTCTTGAATTCTCCCACTGTTTTTGACACCGCAACTTCCTCAGGAAGGTCGTTCCATGCATCCACCACCCTTTCCGTGAAAAAATACTTCCTCACATTGCCCCTCGACCATCCCCCCTCTATCTTCAAATTGTGCCCCGTTGTTCCTGCACATCTCTTTTTCTGAAAGATGCTACCCTCTTGGACTTTGTTGATTCCCTCGAGGTACTTAAATGTTTCTATCATGTCCCCCTTCCCTCTTTTCCTTGAGGGTATACATACTAAGCTCCTTTAGTCTCTCTTAGTATGGCTTCTGGTGCAGACCCTGCACCATTTTAGTTGCTGTCCACTGGTCTGCCTCCATTCTGTCTATGTCCATGCAGAGATGGGGTCTCCAGAATTGCATGCAGTATTCCAGATGGGGTCTCACCAACTGTCTGTACAGAGGGATAACAACTTCTTGTTTTCTATTGATGATGCCTCTCCCTATACATCCCAGTATCCCCTCAACCCTCCTTACTGCCTTCTCACATTACTTGCCTACCTTTAAGTCATCTGATGTGACTACCCCCAGGTCCCTTTCCATTTTTGTTGTTGTTAGTACCTCCCCCCACATTGCGTACTCTTCCTCTGGGTTTTTGTTTCCCAGGTGCATTACTTTGCATTTCTTTGAATCGAATCTAAGCTGCCATTCTTTTGACAGGCAAGGGAGACCACCAGGCTCCCTTCCATAGACAAGCAGGAAGAGGAGAAGCAAAAGGCAAAAAGGAGAAGGGCTAGGAAAGAAGGTATAGGTAAACAGGGGAAGAACTCAGTGAAGGGAGGTCTCACTGAATGCAAGAAGACTTGGCAATAAGACAGTAGAACTGCAGGCTTTGATGGTGGATGGGAACGTGGACATAGCCGCCATCACTGAAACATGGGCCACCCAGTACCAGGACTGGGATCTAGTGATCCCTGGGAACAAACTGTACTGAAGGGACAGGGACAAAGGGAAAGCCGAGGGGTAACTATATATTTTAAGGAGGGGATATTGTGCACCAGGGAGGAAGGGGAGGAGAGCAAAGCCAAAGCCTTATGGATTCACCTACAGCACTTCAAAGGTAGGCAGGTGAGATTGGAGGTGGTGTATAGGCCACCATCCCAAAGTGTGGAAATGGACAGGTAGCTAGGAGAACAAATTAAGTGGCTTAGCGATAAGGGCAAGTGGTGGTCAGGGACTTCAATCTGCTGGGGGTGGATTGGAATACCCCAGCCACTTTAAGTGCCAGAGAATAGGTCCTCCTGCAGGCCTTCCAGGAAAGCTTCCTCTCATGGAAGGTGACAGAGCCAGCCAGGGAGGGGAACATTCTAGGCCTGGTACCCACATATAGAGAGCTGCATTGAGGTGGAAGACCCCCTAGCTGGAAGTGACCACCTCACAGTGTGGTTCTCCCTCAACCTGGGGAAAGATGTAGCCAATACAAAAACAAGAGTGGTGGATTTTAAGAGGGCAGACATTTTAAGAGGGCAGACTTTGGCAGGATGGGAATCATTTTAAATGGTCACCTAGATAACATCAGCCCAGATATGGATGCAGAGCAGAAATGGAACATCATAAAGAGGGGTCTGGCAGAGGCCCTAGCTCTAAGTGCCAAAGCAAGAAGACCAGGAACAGGATACCTAGCTGGAGGAAAAGAGAGAGGCCTTTAAGGACAAAGAGGAAAACGTGAAGAAATCCAAGGACTTGAGCAAGGTAGTGAAGGCAGCCAAGGTTTCAAAAGAACTAAGGCTGGTGCAGGGGATCAAAAGGTAAAAATGATTTATTTAAGTATATAGGAGAGAGAAGAAAGTGCAAGGACCAGACTGTAAGGATTAGAAAGGAGGGTGAGTAGGTAGAGCAGGGGGAAGAGCAGGTGGAAGTATTAAATGAATATTTCTGCTCAGTGTTCACCAGGGAGAAGGATGGGCCTATACCTCAGGAGAAGGGTAAATGGGGGCAGGGGGAGAGGAGCTGACAGATGTGGAGATCCCTGTTAAAGGGGTGTTAGAGGGCCTAAGGTCCCTAACTGTGGATAAGGCACCTAGTCCAGACAGAGTGCATCCTAGGGTACTCGGAGCTGGCAGGGATCCTGGCAGGACAACTGACAGACTTGTTCAACACTTCCCTGAATACTGGATGCATGCCCAGAGATTGGAGGATGGCACATGTAGTGCCAATCAATAAGAGTGGGCCTTCAGGATGAACCTGGGAACTACAGACCTGTGAACCTTACAGCTGTTGTGGGAAAGCTAATGGACACTATACTCAAGGAAAGGTTGGTGTGTTTCCTGGTGGAGACTGGCTTACAGGATGACAGGCAACATGGGTTTGTGTCTGAGAGATCATGTCAGAACAACCTTGTTGACTTTTTTGACTGGGTGACAAGGTCGCTGGATAGGGACCATGCGGTTGATGTCCTATACCTGGACCTCAGTAAGGCATTTGACTCCATGCCCCATGGAAGACTGAACAGCAAGTTAAGTAGCCTGAGAGCAGGGAAGAAGTTGGTCAGGTGGATAAAGAACTGGGTGCAGGGCAGGCAGCAGAGGGTGGTAGTTGTGGGAGAGCTCTCAGAACCCAGGGTGGTAACCAGCAGGGTGCCACAGGGGTTGGTGCAAGGACCAGTCCTATTTAACAAATTTATAGCAGACATAGCAAAAGGGATAAGGAGCAAGATCAGCCTCTTTGCAGATGACACTAAGATCTGTGTAGAGATGGATAGTGAGGAAGGGGGTAAGGTACTGCAAGAGGATTTGGGGACACTTGATTGCTGGTCAGTCACATGGCAGCTGGGGTTCAATGCCAAAAAATGCAAGGTCTTGCACCTGGGGGCTACAAACCCAAAGAAAAGCTACTGGTTGGGGGAAGTGTAGTTGGCCACTTCACATGAAGAGAAATATCTGGGAGTGCTGGTGACAAGGGACATGAAACACTCAGCACAGTGCAGAAAGGCAGCTGCAAAGGTGAACAGAATGCTGGGATGCATCGCCAGGGGAATCACCTCTAGGAGGGAGTAAGTCATTTTGCCCCAGTACAGGTCCCTGGTGAGGCTGCACTTGGAGTACAGTATGCAGTTTTGGTGCCCATATCTGAAAAGGGACATCAAACTATTGGAGGGGGTCCAGCATAGGGTGACAAAGATGGTCCTGGTGATGGGGACAAGACATACGAGGAGAGATTGAGGGAGCTCAACATGTACGCCCTAGATGATAGAAGGGAGAGAGGGGATATGATTGAGACATTCAAGTACTTGAAGGGCATAAACAGAGTTAATTCAGATGGTTTGTTAAGGGGGGGGGCACCAGGGGACACAGCCTGAAACTGAAGGGAGGAAGGTTCAAGAGAGAGAGATATGAGGTGGCACTGTTTCATAAAGAGGGTGGTGGCTGGTTGGAATGCACTGCCAGAGGAAGTAGTGCCAAGGGGACAGTGGGCAGCTTTAAGAGAGGGTGGGATAGAGCCAAAGGGAGGGTCAAAATTGTGAAGAGGGAGGGAGAGAGAGGTCAGAAGTGGGGGGTACTAAGAAGGGGGAGCAAGGGGAGCAGCTGCAGTTTAACAAGACAGTGTGCTGCACACTCGAGCAGACTAGATAGACCAAATGACCTGTTATCTGCTGACAATTTTTTATGTTGGTATTAGCCCCCGAGATGGCATTACATCTTCACATACTACACTTTCCTAGCATTTTTTTTACATAATACATCAGGATGGTTGTTAACTTTTGTTTTATATCACATTTTCGATCATTTCCGGGTTTGCGTTGATGCCTTTTAGCTGTTCTTGTTTTCCATAGTGCAGTGTCCTCCAATACAAAGAGGTGCAGTTAGGCTGGTCGGTCCCTTACCGTGTTTTTGTGAGGGGTGAGAATGGCATGCTGCTGGGTTGCTATGGCATATCTTGTGGCAACTCCACAGTCGGTGCGGTGGTTTGGCAGTTTGAAGCAGTGGTTCAGTTGTCGGTAGCAAGGGTGCGGCACTGTGGAGTGGCAGTCCCAAGAGGCAGCTCGGCATGCTGGAGCATGCTGGAAGCAGCAGAAAGAGCATGGAAGATGTGGGTGAGTAGCAAGAGCTACTGTTGAGGGAGAAGGGTGTTTGGTTAAAAGGGGGAATCTTTTGAAAAAGGGCTAGGGCTGTGGTGGGTCTTTATTTTTTGGGGGGAGGACAGTGAGAGTACAGCTGCTGGGCTTAACCCATGTATCATGGCAATGAAAGTCATATATCAGTGTTGAAGTCATGTATGATGGCCAGCCATCATATATGACTTTAATTGGTGTGATATACGAGGAAATAAATGATGGGCTTTTCAATGGGACTCAAGTTCCATCCATGAAATATATCTATATCTATCTATATCTATCTATCTATCTATCTATATATATATATATATATATATATATATATATATACATACAATAGATAACCCACTACAGGGTGTGTGGTAGGTGCTCTGATATCGCATGCCTTGGTATACGTTCGACCATTCAAGGCATACGTATATCAGAGCTCAACCGCACACCCTGTAGTGGGTTATCTGTCTTATAAAATGGCCACACATATTGTAGGAGGGGGAATAAAAGTAGTCCCTGCATAAATAAATATTTAATATGCAGTAGGTGATCTGGGTGCAGAAATAAATATTTAATTTACAGTAGGTGATCTGGTTGATCCTGCTACAACTGTAATGTGGTTTTAAGTTATAGGTGATATTTATCTTGTTGATCCTGCCTTGGATTGTGCAGAAAATAGTGATGTCTAATGTATCTAGTTGACCTGCCATTTTCACCATCTATTCTGTTTTAAATACTTTCACTTTCATACATGTCCAGTAGCATGACCAAGTGGTGTTTATTCTGAAACTCAAAGGTTTGGCAAAGTTTAAAATAAGGTATCTTTTGTCTAAAAAACATGTACACTTGTTTTTTTAAGTGAAGGTTATACTGCTTTTTTTCTCAGTGAAGCCGACTGCAAAGGGAAGACAGCAAGTGAGTCAGCAGCTTCAGAAGGGAAGACACAAGTGAGAGCGAGTTTTGCTATAGCAATACTCGCCCATGCTTGCGTCTTTCCTTCTGAAGCCGCCGACTCATGCGCTTTCCTTCCTCTACAGTCGGTGGCTTCACTGAGAAAAAAACGACATAACCTTCATTTTACAAAAACAAGTGTACATGCTTTTTACACAAAAGATATCTTATTTTGAATGCCTGCCACCACGTCCATTCCCAGAATAAACACCACTCGGTCACGTTACGGTACATGTATGAAAGTGAAAGTATTTAAAATGGGAGAGACAGTGAAAATGGCAGGATCAACCAGATAAGTTTTTTTAAGCATGTTGATGCTTAAAACATGAAAAATTTATGGTAGGATCTGCCTGATGAGAACAGTGTGCATCAGCTGTATTGATTTGCTGTGGGTGTTGGTGCCAGGCTATTTATGGCAGCCTGCCTATGCTATGCTAGGTGTGTGTGTGTGTGTGGCAGCCTTTCTGTGCCAGGTGTGGAGTGATCTATCTACTGGTGAGAAGGCTCTAAGGACTAGAAAGGGTCTGGAAAGTAGTATAGGTGTGCGGTCATGCTTGGAGACGTGCGTTCGTTATGGAATAATGCACGGTCATGTGACATGTTTTGGCCAATCAGGATACTGGATTATCACTGATTTTTCTTATCCATTTATATATATATATATATATATATACACACAGTATATATAAAATCACACATGCCCCACAATGCAAAGCATCATGGGCTGCATATGCAAATCACCACAGATATATTCTTTGCAAAAAATTTTATTACTGCATCAGTTAGGGTGAATACCACAGCAACAAAAGCAGAGAAATGAGGCATTAAGGTTTCCCTTCTTTTTCAGATAGTATAATTGTATCCTCATTTTACTGTGGGAATGCAGGGTCCTTTGAACCCTGCGCTCCCTTCCCTCCATCAAGATAGTACAACAGTACCCATATGTCACAATGAGAGGACCCTGTGGTTCTATCCCTCCATGGAGATAGTATAACAGTATCCGTAATAGTGAGAGCGCATGGTCCGAGAAGCGTAGGGTCATTGGGACCATGCACCCCGATCCTTCCATCAAGATAGTACAACAGTACCCATATATCATGGTGGGAGCACAGGGTCCTTTGGACCTTGAACTCCCATCCCTTAATCAAGACAGTACAACAGTGTCTGTATGCACATATGTATCTAGCTGTGGAAACAGAGGGGTCTCAGGCCCCTGCACTTCCACACAATTAAGTTATGAGCAGGCATAGCGAAATTGCAACAAATAGTTATAACTGTGCCATCTCAAATAATTTTCACCCCAAATGTTCAACATAACCTTCTTAGCACCCCAGCACATGTACCCAGTACAACAAACTTTCAAATCCTCATCAAAATGTAATTCCACACAACTGTAACACCGTTTTTGCGCCACAGTTGCAGAAAAAACATTTTCAGTAGGATTTGAAAAATGACAGCTGTACTATTCATGAGGTGGTGTGGAAAAATAGCAATGTTAAAAATCTGGAGTGAAAATAGGAAAAAATGGCAATGTTACGAGCATGCATGGAAACTGTACAATGCACGCTCATAACGTGGTCATTTTCCGGAATTTGTTCACCAAATTTTTAACATCAGCAATATGGGACCTCCCCTCATGAACATTGTAACTGTGATTTTGTTCATCCATTCCAAAAGTTGATTTCGCACAGCAACCGCACCATTCTGCACCACGGTTGCGAAAACATGTTCTGGGAAGGATGTACAAAATGACAGCTGTACTATTCATAAGGAGATGTAAAAAATTGGCAATGTTGAAAATCTGAAGTGAAAATATTAGAAATTGGAGAAGTTACAAGCATGCATAGAAACTGCTCAACGCACACTTGTAACGCAATCATTTTTGGGAATTTTTTCACCAAATTTGCAACATAGACTTTTTGGGACCCCACCTCATGAACAGCAGCAGTGTAATTTCGTGACCCAGTCCAACAAGGTGATTCTGTGCAGTGACCTCAAAATCACCTTTCAGGACCAATAAATGAAATGACAATGCCAGTGTTCATGAGGTGGGGTTCCAAAAACCCCATGTTGAAAATTTGGTGCCAAAATTCCTAAAATTGACTGAGATATCAACATAAGTTGCCCCCCCCCCACTGACTCCCATTATACGGCTTACCTTGATTTCTCAGATCATAGTTCAGCTTTGAAGAGTGCAGATGTGTCCCAGTCCAGAGAAGATCGCCGATCCTGACCTTCGGAGGGTAAGTATGGGTGAGGGGGGGTGCAGGGAGATGGGTGTGTAGAGGAGGGTGGGGATGGGGAGTGGGGAGACAATGATGGACCGTTTTCTTTTTTGGTTTTAAAAAGAAAACTACAGGGACAGTTTTCTACATTAACAGGAGAACTTTTTTAAAAATAAATATGGGCACATTGGGGTGGGCTCCAGTGTGTCTGATGAGTCTGGGGCATACATGATGCCAACAGGGGGATAGGGCACCCCCGTCGGGCGTCGGCACTGAAAGTGGGCAGAGGGAGGGTGGGGTCATCTGACACCGGGAGAGGGCATCCCGGTGTCGGAAAGGGTTAAAAATATTTTTTACTATATCGGCACACTGGGGTGGGCTCCGAGTGTGCCACAATACTGGGTAGTGGGGATACACATTGACATGGGGACTGGGCACCCCGATGTCAGTGGAGGGGGCACAATAGGGCCATGCAGGATCCTGCATCAAAATGATCGGAAATTTTGATGCAGGATTCTGTATTAAAGAAAAGACATTGGGGGCAGTTTTCTTTTCCGACAGGCTTTTAAATAATGTTGGGCACACTGGGGTGGGCTCCCAATGTGCCAAATATGTGTGTATGTGCAGTGGATACATGCCAACCTGGGGATTGGGCACCCCATGTCGGTGGAAACAACTGTGGGTTTTGACTCTGCAGCCAGCAGCACAAGCTCCTGCTGTGGTTGCAGTAGTCAAGCAAATACTGCTCTTCTCATACAGAGAATGGCTTACAAGCTGTTCTCTGTAAAAGCTGGCACCTGACAAAAAAAATTGTTTGGGTCCAGCTTAAAACCCCAAAAAACATCAGAATACACCTAAAGGGGTCTTTAGCTCTTCAGCTGTTTTCTGATTTTTATTTTGTGTTAAAAAGGTTTGGGACTTCAACATTCTCGCTAAGCGGGCAAACAAGGTGGTGGACGCAACACAGCTCAATCAGTCGAACCTCGGTGATCTGTGCACACAATACCAGGCTTCTGTGCGAAAAGAAGCTAGTACTGTGTGCACAATATTGTGCAAACAATAGTATCTTTCGTGCCTGACATATAAATTTTCCCATAGGAAATAATGGCAAAATCTAAAATGTCATAACTTTTGAACAGATTAATATTTGTTCACCAAACCTTCAAAAGGCACATCTGTGACCCAATGGCTTTCTACCCTGAACATTTCAGTCCACAACATAAGTCCACTTGCATTTTTAGGAATTTTTCACCAAATTTTCAACATGGCCTTTTTGGAATCCTACCTCATGAACATTGGCACTGTCATTTCGTTAGTCGGGCCCAGAAGGTGATTTCACGGTCGCAGCGTGAAATCACCTTTCAGGACTGAATAATGAAATTTCACCACCAGTATTCATGAGGTGGGGTCTCAAAAGGCCATGTTAAGATGTATTGAAAACATTTCTAAACATGGGCGAGTTGAGCATGCATTGAAATTTTTCTACACACATACATAACTTTGGTAATTTTCAATATTTTGACTCAACATTTTCAACATAGCCATTTTTCACACCACCTCATGAACTGTACAGCTGTCATCTTTCACATCCTGTCCAAAACATGTTTTTGCACCCATGGCGTGGAATGGTGTTTTGGCACAGATTTAAGAATGTTCACCTATGGGGTTCATGAGGTGGGTCATAAGAAGACTACATTGAAAATTTAGGGTCAAAATATGAAAAACTGCAAAAGCTATTACCATTCATTGCAATTTCACTACGCATGCTCACAACTTTGGGGTCAAAATATGAAAAAATGCCAAAGTTATGACCATTTGTTACAATTTCACTATGCACACTCATAACTTTGGAAATGTTAAATAGTTTGACCCCTGGTTTTCCACATAGCCTTCTTATTACCTCACCTCATGTGTGTGATAGCTGTCATTTTTCAAATCCTGCCCAAAATGTATTTTCCACTTGTGGCGCAGAATGACATTGCAGTTATGGAGAATTACGTTTCAGCAGGGATTTGAAAATTTTCTGTACCGTTTACATGAGGTGGGGTAATAAGATGTCTATGCTGACAAGTTGGTCACTATTGTCCTATAAATGGAAGTGCAGGGCCCGGGGCCCAGAGGGCCTGGTGTTTTCACAGCTACATTCATATATGCATCCATGGAGAGATGGGACTGCAGAGTCTAAAGGACCCTGCGCTCCCACAGTAAGATAAGGATACCATTATACTATCTCAAAAAGTAAGGCAATAAGTTGCAAACAAACTTTGTTAATGCTCCAGTTACGGTCAAAGTGACAAAAGTTGGGAAATGAGGCATTAGGGTCTCCCTAATGCCTCACCCTTCCAAACCAGGCAGGACAGCAAGCATGGGGTGTGCCTTGGGCTTCTCAGTCCTAACACTCACCCCATTCTCATAAAGTCTACAGATCTGACCTTATTTACAGATGGAATGGGGTGAGCATTATGTTTGAAAAGCCCAACATACACCCGACACCTGCTCTCCTGCCTGGTTTGAGAGGGTGGGGTGTTGGGGAAACCCTAACTCCTCATTGTCCAATTTTTGTCACTTTGACCCTAACTGCAGCATTAACAAAGTTTTTTGCCACACATATATATATATATATATATACATATTTATAAAATGGGTAGGAAAAATTATGCCTGCTGATTTGTTGGATCCTATCACATGACCATGCGTATATTAGAGTGCGACCGCACGTCTGCACTTTATCCCCTAAAAAATAATTTTGCCATTTTATAAGATAGATAACCCACTCTACAGTGTACGGTCGCGCTCTGATATACGCACGCCTTGGGTGGTTGATGCACTCGGCCTGCAGCCTCATGCATACAATGCACACCAAGGTGTACATATATCAGAGCGCGACCACACACCTAAGAGTTGGCTATCTATTACATATACATACATATGTATCTTATAGGGGCACGATTGTAGCCTGTTTAATGTTAAACCTCAAATTTTGCACATTAATAACTTTGCAACCGATCAATGGATTTGCACAAACTTTGGTAAGCACTGTCCCGTGGGGTAGATCTCTTGAAATGGCAAGTTTCTTTCAGGTTGGATTTATGGATTCTGAGATCTGGACAGTGCTAAAACCATAAAAGTCACCTTTTTGGGGGCAGTTTTTTCCTCATTGCCTTTTGTCCACATGGTGTGGAATTTTGGTGTTATTGTTTATGGTACAACCAGCTTGGTTAATAGAACTGCCATGCTTAGTTTTGTGAAAAAATATTAATCTGTTGCAAAGTTATTTCATTTTTAAGTTTCCCATTGTTTTCAATGGGAAATCTCCTATCGATTTAATAGGGATAAAGTTTGACCAGATTGACTTCATGAAAAAGGAATCATTCTTGCAAGATCAGTTCCTTTTTTGTGAGACTCAAATCCTTTTTCATGAGGGAAAATTCCTTTTTCTCCAGCCGCCATCTTGTTTTTGGTTTTTTCTTAAAGTGATACTGTTACTCTGTTTCTGGTGTACTCTATTCTTCCATGAGATACAATGAAAATAATACTGTTTGGCATCCAATTGTTGCTTGTTTACAGATTTTATTAGTCTGATCTAAGTTTGTTCAGATGGTTTATAAATTAATTTAAAGAGCGGTCCGTTCTTACTTGTTGTAGACACAGTTTGTTTACATGATCATGTGCTCTTGAATGACGTATGATGTACGAGCTGATGAGCTGCGTGCATTCACGAAACAGCACTCCTGAGCACACATCTTTTGTGTCATTTTTTTTTTTTACTCCTCAGTGAGCTATGTGAACGAGCATATTACTTCATGTACATGTTGTGCCAGGTAGTGCAGCTAGAAACTTGCTGCTTATTCATTGTAAATCAGTGTATTACACGCTACTTTGAAAAGATTTTTAATGTGTTTTGAGTAAAGACCTCACTGCTGACCAAGGGTGATAAAATGACAGCCTGATCTATGGTAGTATGGAGGGAGTAGTTCCATACTGTCATGGTCTGTGTGGCGGGACTGGCATGCAAGCAGGGTTTAGGTTGTGAGCCAGAACTGGGAACATAACAACAGTCAGCAGTAAGTTATAAGCAGGGTGACAGTGAGGCAAGACAAGAGTCACATGTCACAGTAAAAGCAGGAGTGAGCGGCTAAAGAGAGCAGACAAGCAGTGCAGAGTCATCAGGTGTAATTTTATAACAAGCACTGACCCACAAATTTGTTTTCTTCATCAACTGGATAGGGTAAAACTGGAGCGTAAACTATTGCGGTGTGCATGGGGGTGTAGTACAGTGGTGGGTGGGGCCTGTCTGGTAGAATAAAATGTTTCCCCCTGGATTCTCCTTTTTGTTTGTTTTGTTTTATTTTTTGTTATAACAACTGGGCATATAAACTTTCCCCTTTTTAGTGTCTGATTAAAAAAAAAAACAAAGTTTTTCTTATTTCTTGTAGAATCTTTCTATATGGACTGTCTTGTTTAGGAGAGACACGTACAGCATTGAATTGGTGCTGGTGGTGGGTGCTGGTTGGTGGGATAGGATGCATGTAATTGATATTGCTCCTGCCTTTGCTGTAACTCTTGACTTTCATCTTGCCTCACTGTCACCCTGCTTGGACCTCACTTCTAACCGTTGCTCTGCCACATAGACCATGACAGGATGGAACTACTCCCTCCATACTACCATTGATCAGGCTGTCATTTTATCACCCACCTGCTTGCTTAATGGACATACCCGTCAGCACACTCCCTGACCCTCCTATAAGCACTCGACCCATCCGCCAGATACAGTGCTAAAAAATAGTTCCCTGGCATTGCGTCAGGATTGCTCATCTGTATGCATGCTGCAGTTGGGGATTGGGTGTCACTCCCAATATCACCCAGCGCAGGTGCTGAAGGGGGTATGATTGGCAGAGGAACTGAAGGAATGACCCCCGCTGATCGCTGTCCCTGTTTTAAAGTATTATATTCCTTGGTGTCCAGTGGCATCCCCCACTCTCCAATCACTGCCCCTGTTTGCGGAACACTGAGGAGACCACCCCCAATGTCCCAAGATGGTTTAATAATACCTGTAATAGGGAAACTGCCCCAACATCTTTTTTTAACCTGACAAAAAGCAGAAAAGTCTCTCATCGCCCCTGCCGTCCCCCTCCCACTGAGCACCCAGCTCCCCACACCACCCCGTGACCCTAAACTTAACACTGGAGGTCATAGGCAGTCATCTTCTGTGGACAGGGACATGTCTGCACTCTTTAAAGCCAAAACATGAACTGAGAAATAAAGGTACAGTAAGTGCCGTATAATGTATTTCAATGACGTTTTGAACTTGTGTTCATAACTTTGGCATTTTTAACTATTTTTACACCAAATTTTCAACATGGCCTTTTTGGGACCCCACCTCATGAACACTGCAACTGTCATTTCAGTAATCAGGCCCAGAAGGTGATTTCATGATCACTGTGCAAAATGACCTTTCAGGCACGAATAATGAAACGACAGTTGCAGTGTTCATGAGGTGGGGTCCCTAAAAGGCCATATTGAAAACGGGGGAAAAAAATTCTTAAAAATACCAGTTACATGTATTTGTTGAAATTTTTCTACACACTTGCATAACTTTGGTAATGTACAATATTTTGACTCCAAATTTTCAACATAGCCATTTTTTCACACCACCTCATGAACGGAGTAGCCGGCATTTTTCACATCCTGTCCAAAATGTGTTTTCACACCTGTGGCACAGAATGGCGTTTTGGCACAGATTTGAAAATTGTCACCTATGGGATTTATGAGGTGGGGTCATATGAAGACTATGTTGAACATTTGGTGTCAAAATATGAAAAAATTAAAAAGTTATGACCATTTGTTGCAGTTTTGCTATGCCCACTCGTATCTTTGGAAATGTTAAATATTTTTTACCCCAGATTTTCAACATAGCCTTCTTACTATCCCACCTCCTGTATGTCACAGCTATCATTTTTCAAATCCTGGCCAAAATGTGTTTTCACACCTGTGGTGGAGAATGGTGATGCAGTTGCACAGAATTACATTTTGGCAGGGATTCGAAAAATTTTGTACTAGGAAAATGAGGTGGGGTAATAATGTGGCTGTGCCGACAGTGTTGTCACTGTTTTTCTATAAATGGAAGTGCAGGGCATGGAGGACACTGTGCTTCCACAGCTACATACATATACGCATCTACGGATGCATGGAAGTGCAGGATCAGAAGGACCCTGCTCTCCCACAGTAAAATAAGAATACAATTATACTGTCTCAAAAAGTAAGGAAATAAGTTGCAAAAAACTTTGTTAAAGGGCAACTTAATGTCTGAAAGCCCATAAAAAGCTAATTTGAGTGAGCCATTGTGTTCATCTCTGAGTCTTTGCAGTTCAGAGTTACTCTATGTAAATCAGCCTGTAATTAAGGGTGAGGGCGCAGCCATGTGTTTTAGGCTCCTGACAGGAAATAATGTCATTGACGGTCTTGGCCCGCCATTGAATGTAGGTTAAATTGGAAATCGTCTGTTTTATTAAGTATGTTTTAAGGTGTTATTACAACATTTTCTACATTTATAATAATTGTTTTGTATGTGCATTGAAACTAGTGAGTTATCACCTTTACATTTCAAACTGTTAGTAAAAATAGTCCATCTTCTGGATTGCTTTAACCTCTAGGCTATACTGCCAGCTGATCATGTCCAAGAGGGTAGCATCTTTCAAAAAAAGAGGTGTGCAAGAACAAGAGGGCACCATGTGAAGATAGAGGGGGGGGCGGCTCAGAGGTAATTTAAGGAAGTATTTTTTCACAGAGAGGGTTGTGGATGCATGGAGCGGCCTTCCGAAGGAGGTTGTGGAGTCAAAATCAGTGGTGGAATTCAAGCATGCATGGGACAGTCATAAGGCAATTCTGGGGGGTGGGGGTAAGAAGAAGTAGGCTGCTGGTTAACTAGGGTCTGCAGCTTATCCAGTAGGTAGGGAAATAGGCAGACTGGGTGGGCCAAGCGGTCCTTATCTGCCGTCAAATTCTATGTTTCTATGTTCTATGTTACAGTAGTGTAGCACTTAACCATACTATACCAATCTTATCATCCTAAAGCAGATGACTTGGATAACATGTTACATGGCATTGAAACACCAGTAATACCAGAGGAAGAATGTGAACTTCTAAGCAGGTCCATAACTGACACTGAAATTAAGGACGCAATATCAACACTACATAACAACACAACACCAGGACCTGATGGTTTATCATCAGAATTTTATAAAACCTTTAAAGAAGATATGACAGACATACTGAAAGTGGTATTTAATAATATATTACGAGAAGAGACTATAGCACCCCAATTAGGATTATCCATACAGATTCTGATACACAAAAAACAAGATAAAAGAGACTTAAGAAATTGGAGGCCTTTAAGTGTGATGAATGTAGACATAAAAATATTAATGAAAATTTTGACATCCAGATTGGCAGTCGTAGTGGCAAAATTAATAGACCCAGGTCAAACATGTTCGGTTCAGGGAAGGTGAATACAAGACAACCTCTTACTGTTGAGAGAGCTGGTGGAATTAGGTAAACAGCAGACATTGAGTATAATCATATTAAGTTTAGATCAAGAACAGGCATTCGACAAAATTTCACATTTTTATCTACAAAAAATACTTAGTAAATATGGCCTACCAGAGAACTTTACCCAGGGGATACTAAAAATATATAGGATTGCTGCAACAAAACCACTTATTAATGGCTATATGGGACCAGTGGTGAAAATCAATAGGGGGATTAGACAGGGGTGAGCCCCCTGCTATATGTCTTCTGTATAGACCCAGTGTTGTGGTTGATACAATAAGAACAAGCTATACAAAGCATTTGTCTTTCTGATACCAGACCTATAAATAAGATTATTGCATGTGCAGATGACCTGTGCTTACTAATGCCAGATATAGAAATAGCTGAGATAGCAATGGACCTAATAGAAAGTTTTGAAAGGACTGCTGGGATCACAATTAACAAAAGAAAACGTAAAGCATATTCTATAAAATACATGCCACTGGTTAAAAATGATATAAAGGGAAATGAGGTAACAACAGAAGAAACTGGGGTATTGGGCATAACATATGGGAGAGGAGATATGATAGAAAAAAAACTGGGCAGCAAAACTCCAAGGCCTGGATATTCAAAAGGGTTGCGCAATGCGCAACAGGGTTGCGCGTGCGCAACCCCGAAAATGCGCCATTCTGCGATATTCAGAAGGGGCCAGTTGCGCCCCCGAAAACATGCTGAGCAACAGCGCAATGGAAATGAAGGGATGCGCAACCAAGGGGCGGGTCCATGCATAAAGTGCGAATACGAGTTTGAACATTCTGTGAATACGCAAGAGTGGTTTGCATGGGAGGATGCGTGAAAATCGGATGTGAGCCAAAATAAAAGGCTCAAGGAGCAGCGCAAGAACCCTAGCAGGCCGCAAACTGGGGAGAGACAGAGACAGAGAGAGACAGAGAGAGAGAGAGACAGGAGCAGGAAGGGCAGAGAGGACAGTGGGTCCTGGAGGACAGAGAGGCCAGTGGGGGTGCCGTGCAGTGGAAGCAGCAGTGGGGGCAGTGGGGTAACACAGGAACAGCAGCTGGGGGCGAAGCCAGGAAGATGGACAGTGTCAGCTTCCACATGGAAGCTGTAATGAGGGGGTGAGACAGCATGCTGCAGGGGGACGTGGCCTCAGAGGAGCCCGTCGGCGGTATGCCCCCTGTCAGCTTCGAGCTGTACACAGACGTCGAGATTGTGGGCCGGTACCGCCTGAACAGGGCAATACTGAGACGGCTCAGTGAGTTGTGCAGTGATGTGATGCAGGCACCCTCACGACGGAGTCATGCTCTGTCCGTGGAGACCAAGGTGACAGCCTGCATGTGCCTGCTCGCCACGGGCACCTTCCAGAGGCCGACAGGGGACACCACAGGCATTACACAGTCGGCCACGTCACGCATCCTCACCCAATTCCTCAGCGCACTGCTGCCTCATGCTGCGGAGTACATCCATTTCCCCAGCACCGCGGCAGAGCGTACAGCAAACATGCAGGAGTTCCACAGGGTAGCACATATGCCTGGCGTGCTAGGGGCCATAGACTGCACCCATGTGGCCATTCGCACGCTACCTGGCCCCGACGGCAAGCTCATCGGAACCGAAAGGGTTTTCTAGTGTCAACTGCCAGGTGGTGTGTGATGCCACTGGGCGATCATCAATGTCTGTGCCACACACCCGGCAGAGCACATGATGCCTTCATATGGCACCAATCTGCACTGTGCCATCGATTCGAGAGTGGGAACATCCCCACGGGTCATCTAGTGGGTGAGTACACATGTATGGAATGCAAACTCTGTGCAAGGGTGGAATGACACAGGTGCCATGGTAGTGGCACACAAGGATATGGGCAATATGGACCTGACCTGACACTGATCTCCACTATCTCCACACAGGTGACTGTGGATACCCACTCCGTCCCTGGCTGCTCACACCATACCGGCGCCCCACGACCCCAGCGCAGCACGGTTTCAATGAGGCACATGCCGCAACACGGAACATCATAGAGCGGGTGTTTGGGATGCTCAAGGCACGCTTCCGATGCCTGGACACCTCCGGCGGAGCCCTAGAGTACAGCCCCCAAAAGGCCTGTGGGATATTCCTGGCCTGTTGCATCCTGCACAACATGGCCAAAGACCATGGGATAGCCGTACAGGTCCAAGAGGGGGACAGCGATGGGGACGCCAGTGGCGCCGGTGATGTGGGTGATGAGCCGCCCCCCCTAGGACGGAGGGACCCCCGACTGACACGGCAGGCCCAGCTGCACCGGGACACCATTGCAGAAGAGCACTATGCACAGCACAGGTAAGTCAAGGGCACATGTGCAGGCAACACTGTCCATGCGCAAACCACAGGCATACAGGGGAACACACCGTGCATGAAGGTCAGGGGAGTTGAAGGGTCCAGGCATACCAACACACCATCAGAGAGGGGTGAGCACTCATATGGACACACACACACCAGGCAGCATACAGGGCAGCAGCACAGCACTGCTGAAATGACATCAGCCAACACACAGCACCACCAACCACCCCACCACCTGGACTGTCCACGTCGTGTGTCAGGACCTGGGCAACCTTGCACCTTGTGTACAGTGCAATGCAGGCATCATCATCCACACGCACCTGTGGACAGCAGTTGGGAGAGTGTGCAGGTGGTCCGTGTGTCAGCTTGGTGAGCAGAGAACGCAGTAGTGCACTGCCCACCATGACACACATTGCACACAGGGCAGCACCAGACAGGGCCTGCATTGGGAGACAGCTCAGTCAGGAGCACTGTCCCACGGCCACCACGGATGCGTGGTGGCCCCGCCATGGCCTAGCAGCACTGGCAGGCTGAGCAGGGGCTACATCGGGTGGCGCTTAGTGCACCACCAGGGGTCCCAGTGTGCGCATCGCGACCTTGCTCCGCACAGGGGTCTGCATCCCACCAAACAAACTTGCACCCAGGTGTGCCGGGATGCCCATAGCAGAACCCGCGCGACAGGCCTGGTGTCGCACGACGCCGAACGGGAGTGGAGAGCGCACTGTGGGGTGTGTGGTACAGGGGCACCTGACAGTGTGGCCAATGCGTCCACGACAGAGACCACTGCCTGGGTCAGCCTGTCAATGGCAGCGGTCACATCCGTCCGCATAAGGACCAGCTCGGCTCGGTCCCGAGCACACTCCCTGCCATGCCGCTCCACGGACACAGACAGTGCCTCCACGGACCTTGCAACCCGCCCCTGCAGCTGGACCGACTCCTGCAGCAGGCGGGTGTGTGCGTCCAATGGGTACTGTGCCCCAATGGCATCGTGACCCCCAGGGTGTGGACGGTCCTGGTGCACAGCACCCCTTGAGGGTGGGCGCTGTTCACCAGGACCAGGTATGGGCGGATCTAAGGGCGGTGGACAAGTGCCACTGCTTGACGCTGTCCCCCCAGGCCTGGTGTGCAACTGCTGCTGCCGCCCCTCCAACTGCTGAGCCCCCAGGTCCACCTGTTCAACCCCTGTGCTGTCAACAGTGCCAGACACCTGCTCAGCCACCGATGCTGCCCCACCGGTGCTGACAGGCACAGCCTGTGACTGTGCCAGCATGCTGGTACACAGGTGTGGAGCAGGATGGCCCAGGGGCACGTGCTGGCCTGCCATGTGTCCGTCGTGGGACACACACCTAACACTGGCCATTGCAGGCCTGCTATCATCAATAGTGCCGGTGCGTGCCACTGCCATAGGCACAGCATGCTGGCATACCTGCATGCCAGACTGCTGTGACACAGGCTGTGCACCCCCTGCACCCGTATCACTGCCGCCGGAGTTGTTGGGCCAGCCTGCATGCTGCTGCAGTTCCTGCAGGCTGCTGGCGGAGGTGGATGGTCCCTCCTCCAGGTCCAGCAGGTCTGCCTCACTGTCAGCACCCACCACCACCACCGCCTCCTGCAGACGAACAGGATCTGAAACAGAAAGAGAGTACATGTGAGTGCATGTGAACAACAGCCCCCAACATCACCATGTCATACCTGCAGTGATGGGCTTCACCTGTCTGGAATCCTCCGCCTGGAACACCAGCAAGGCACTCGGCTGCATGGCGCGACCAGTGTCTCCTCAGTCGGGTCAGCTGCAACACCACTGGTGGTCCCCACCAGTGGCAGCACGTGCCACCCTGAAGGCTGCCACCTTCTCCTTCAGCCTCCTGCGGTCAGTCCCCATCTTTTTCCGGCATTCCAGCACGGAGCGCTGGTGGCTTCCATGCAGGTTGACGGCCAGAGCTACCCTCTCCCATGCAGCTGCACGCTGCTGAGGGGTGCCCGCCGCCCACTCAAAAGTGGCTCATCCTCCAGGTAGGCCTGGAAGAGGGCCTCAGTCTCTGCTGTGGTGAAGTTCAGCCTCTCCCTACGCCCGCCGTCCACAGCCTCAGCCTGGTTCCCGTCAGTCATGGTGATCTGTATGGGTGGAAGTGGACACCTGTCACTGTGCAGTCCACAGCATTTCCCCATGAGCATAGCTGCCGGCCGGGGGCAGAAGCCCCCCCTTTCCTCTCCGCATGGCAGATACTGATGGAAAGGGTGCCCTCTGCCCCTTTCTAAGTGCCCTCATCATGCTCAGCCCCCTCAACCTATATCATCCTCCAGCACCCCTGCCCATGAGCATTGTCCTGAGCATCACACAGCATGTAACTCACCTCTCACCTGCAACAACCAAATCTGGCCGCCACAACCCAGTGTCGCATATTTATAGCGCAACACATGCAAATGAGTGTGGCGCAACTAATGACATGCTAATCGCGCCACCGCGCCTTTGAATGGCTGATCGTCCTGATTGCATATGTCGGTTGAATATCGCGTATTTGGCGCTTCAGCGCACACGGAAGGTCCGCTGAGCCGATGGCGCATGTTTGTGGCTGTGTGCTGCACTGCATTGCGCATGCCCAGACAGTACGCGATAAGCGCCTATCGCGCTGCAGACCTGCTGAGCGCGAGCAGGCGACTCCGCCATGGCTACCATTGTGCCAGTGGCGCTACAGCACTGGCACTATATGGCGCTGTGGCACTTCTGCGCGATAGTCCACTGTGGCACTGGTGCTCTGCTTAGCAGTCGCGCAGGATGCCTATACATCCTATGGCGCTGTGCATAGCCTTGCGTCGTGCCGTGACCTGTGTATGCCCTCTGACCCTGGCGCTGTTGACATGCCATGTGTATGTCCCTGTTAAGCTGTCTGGTGACAGCGCCATGTAAAATAATGACACTGTTCGAACAGCGATTGGAGCCTGTGCTGGTCTATTCGCGCCCAACAACTCACGTGAGGTTACAGCGCGGCGCCATATTGCCTGCTGTAAAGTTGGTGCCATGGCTGGAGGAGGCGGTGTCCTGGAGCCCGCTTGAAATGGCCAACCTGGTGGCCCTAGTGGAGCCCCACTGTGAGGCACTGTATGGTGAGGCCCCCCTCACCATGCCTAGGACCCACGTGTGGCAGCAAGTGGCCACTGACCTGGTGGGGATCACTGGCCGGGGCCGGTCTGCTGAGCAGTGCCGGCACCGGTACAGTGACCTCCGCCGGAGGGAGCCGGACCTGCTGAAGCGGCTGCGTTCACGTGCCAGGCGGGGCCTGGTACCTAGGCCACGTAAGTGTACCATCTATGCACCTATATTCTCTGTAGGGGTGTGTGTGTGCTTGGGTGGCTGTGCATAGGTGTGTCACTGTGTGCAGCTGTGCGATGGATGGTTATGGCTGTGTGGGCAGGCACTCTCACTGGGGCAGGGGCACTCTGCTTTTGAGTCACACTGATGTTTGTCTCACCATATGTCTCCCACAGGCGGATTGTGAGGACACCCGACCGCCCGTGATGTGGGCCATGCAGGGCCCCGTGCCACAGGATGTCGTGCCACAGCAGCAGCAGCAGCAGCGGCAGCAGCAGCAGCAGCAGCAGCAGCAGTGGCAGACCGAGCTGCTGGAGGAGTGTGAGTATCATTATGTCAGGGATGCTATTGCATGCTGGGGGCAAGACCACCAACCATGCTGGACACAACGAAAGGGGAGGTCATAGTTCCACTATACGAAACACTAGTGAGTCCCCACACTGGGGTACAGTGTACAGTTCCGGAGACCATACCTGCGTATGGACATGGACTGGGTGGAGAGGGTTCACAGGAGGGCGACATGGATGGTGCATGGATTGCATCACAAGTCCTATGCAGACAGGTTGACGGAACTGAACATGTACTCCCTGGAGGGGAGGAGGGTGTGGGGATATGATGGGGACATACAAGTATTGTACAGGGGGGAACAGAGTGCAGGAAAACAATATTTGTAAGCGTAAAGGATGTTCCAGGTCTAGAGGGCAGGTCTAGAGGGATGCAGTTGGAGGGGGCTCATTTAAGAGGTAACATGGGAAGGTATTTCTTCACAGAATGGGTGGTGGACAAGTGGAACACCCTGCCAGAGGATGTGGTGGGGCTGACTTGGTTCGGATTTATGTACGTGGGTTAGCCATGAAGGAATTCTGGAGGTCAGGGTGAGGGAGCGGACTTATAGGACAACAGAGTGAACGTACAAGGCCAAATGGCCAGACTGGGTGTCCCATAGGCCCTTATCAGCCGACACTGTCTATGTATCCATGTATGTAGGCATGACACAGGTGACCTGCATCACAGTGCAGCATCACGACACGCCTGTGTATGCATCACAGGTGGTCCAGGCATGCACTGGGCACATAGCTGTGTAACTGGCATCGCACCACGTTGCCACATCACTGACAGCCTAGTTTGTGACTGTGATTGGCGTGGGCAGTGTGTGTGGGCGGTGGTGCGCATAGCTGGTGCAGCCTGTTTGTGATGGCCATGTGCATGTTCACTGTGGGTGGGTGCATGCCATCACAGGTGCAGGACATTGGGTTATATGGGTTGCAGGTTGGGTGGTGTTCAGGGTTGTGGTCAGTCTCAGCCATTGACTGTGTTCCCATTTTCCTGAGGCCTCGGGTGCTGAGACACATGCAGCAGGATCTCACGGCGCCTGACCCAGGTCGGACTTGACAACCGGGGAGCTCCTGCAGGCCATGCTGCCCAGGGTGAGCAGGCGGAGGCGGCACAGTAGGGGACACCAGCAGGGGAAGACAGGAGCCAGCTGGGCCGAGTCACATTCCATTCCCACTTCTTCCATCCCTTTCACCTGCCTTCCTCTCTGTTTTTATTCCTCCCTTGAACACCCCTGCCTTTACCTGGCCCCCACCTTGTACATAGTTTCAGCTGTTATTGTTTATTTGTTGTTTTTGAAATATACATTTCTATTTTGATACAACTGCTGTGTTGGTGTCTGCTTTGCAACTGGCTATGGGTGCTCCGTTGCAGGGGTGTACATGCCATCTGGGCTGTTATGGTCCTGGGTATATATGTGTGTGTGTGTGTGTGTGTGTGTGTGTGTGTGTCCATGGGGAGGTATCACCAGCATAGCATTGCCTTTCTGTTGCTCTTGCCATCTGCTGCCACCCACTGCTGGGTGCACAGGGTGGGTCTGGCTGGTATGCTTCTCTGCAGCATGGGGTTGACGTCCAGCACGGAGGTGCATGGTGTTTCCTGCAGTGCCTGTCACTGCACATGAGCCAGTGTCTTGGGGGGCACGGTGCGCGCTGTGCTGTGCGTCACAGGGGGGACTGATGTGACTGTGGTTGTCAACCCCTGTGTGTGGCACTCTCTGCCTGCCAGTGGTTGTGCTGGGTGTCATGGCTCTGCTATGCTTTAGTTGGCTTGTCCCCATGGGCACATGGATCATCCGTCCCACCCCAGTGATGCTGTGCTTGGGGTGTGCCAGTGGTGTGGGTTCTGCAGTGAGTTCCTGTGCCCATGTGTGGCATGGCTGGCGGTGGGCCCCAGCCTGCCTCCCTGGATGTGCAGTCCATTGCTCTGGGGGGGCTGTGCTTCTATGGCAGCTCTGCAATGCTCAGCTGAGCTTCCATGGTTGCGCCATAGCGCAGCATTTGGCTCAGCTTCTCCTTCCTGGTTAGCGAGATGGCGCAGTATGTGTGATATTGAGACGTTGGTTGCTTGCGCAATTTGCTCTGCTCCATGTTTGAATATCGCACCTGTTGCGCATTTGCACAACTGGTTTGCGCTTGCTCCTACTGTTGCGCCAGTTTTCAGCGCAGTTTGAATATCCAGGCCCAAATATGTAATGAAAAAGTGAAAAATGGAAAACATGGCAGCAGACCAAGTGTAAAAAAATCCTGCTGATTAAAACTTTTATATTACACTTATTTATGTTTTTAAGTATGGTGTACCCCCCTCCAGTAAAATTTGAGATACAAATATATAGTTTGATATTTCAAATGGTTTGGGGTAGCCGTTTAAACCTGATAAAATGTGAAGAATTATATAGACCCTACAAAGAGGGGGGGCTGAATCTTATTAATCCTTTAAGTTATATCTATAGTATATGCCTGAATGGAACCTTAATGACATATGTAGCTCCAGGAGCACAAGCTTGGAAAACATTGGCACAGGGCTGGGTAGAGCCAATATTCCAGACATGGGTTCAAGGACATCAAACACTAAATAAATCTAAGGATTACCCGCAGTACGTGAATCTATTAATAGGTAAAATAAAGCAGTGGAAGCTACCCAAAACTCAGGTACTCACTCCAGATAGAAAAACAGTATATGAAAATATTCAAAAGCTGGGATATACAGTGCCTATAATATATAAGGATATAAGCCAGGAGGGTATACCTAAGATAGAGAGATATTTGACAGACAATAGGATCCCACAAAGAATGTGGGATATTGTATTGTTGTGCATGCATGAAAAATTGGGAGTGAAAGGCAATAACAAGTAGAAGAAACAGGAAGAAAGAATGTGCCCATACCAGACGTGTCATAATCAAGAAGAGACTCAGGAACATTTTCTGATGGAACGTACATATGTAAAACTTTTTGGAGCTTACTGGCAGACAAATGGAAGCAAGCAATATGGAACATGCCCACATATGAACAGATTGTAACAGGGCATATGGACACAGTGAATAATACAGAAGAAGGAACTCGGAGACTAATTTTTACATACATAAAATTTTATTTGTGGCAAATGAGATGTAAATATGTGCTCAGACAGATTGATACCCCTCCAGTAATTGTCATACAACTGATAGAGAAAAAAATACAGAAAAAAGCTTATATGACAAATCAACACAGCCTGAACCTGTTTGGAAAAAAGATGGAAGACTTGTATACAAATGATTTCATAAAAGCTGGTCAGGATGCATAGTATCAACTAGAATAAACACAGTTAAAAAAGTGAGGTATAATAAGGGAAGGTTAAATATTAAAGGTGACATGTTATGAAAGAAAAAGCATGCTTTGTAAATAAGTAATGATGTGCAGATGAAAACAGTATTGTACGAATTGTTTGATTTTGTTGTTTCTTTGTCTTTGTACTAATAAATATTCCCCTACTCTTTTCGATAAGTACCATGGTATCTTTAACATTCACCTGAACTGGCAGATGGGACCTCGGTTTAACATCTCATCTGAAAGACGGCACCTCAGAAGTGCAACACCCCTCTCATGCTGCACTACAGTGTCAGTATTGGGATATTAACCCAAGTGTCAGGTGTGGGAATTGAACCCACAGCCCTCTGACAACCCAAGTGTCAGGTGTGGGAAATGAACCTACAGCCCTCTGACAACCCTCTGATCTCCTGGCCTCAGAGGTGAGCGTGCTACCTGCTGAGCCACTAACACTGGCACTGGCATTCATCCAGGCATTGCAGTGAGAAGGGAGGATATTGCAAGTAGTGGGTTACACAAAAACATAGAGACATAGAATTTGTTGGCAGAAAAGGACAAGTGGTCCATAGTTGGAGTAGTCAGAGCAGAGCATACCGTATATACTCGCGTAAAAGTCAGTCCTCATATAAGTCGGGGACCAATTTTGTTACCTCAAAAGTTTTCATCAGCCATTTACCCACATATAAGTCGGGTGCATGTTCTACATTGGTGCTTGTTTCACCAAATTTAATGGCGACAAAAACATTTGTAAAATTCAGTAGCATTTGCATAGAAAATAGCCAAATAAATCAGCAAATTAGAAGTATTAAAATGAATTTGTTTTATTAAAAAATGTTTTTAAAATCAGATTTGTATTTATATTTGTATTTTGTTTTGTTTTCTTTTTGTACTTTTTTTATACAAGCATTCTTATCTTAAGCAGACTGCATTAGTATTCTTGAAAGAGACATCATCTCAATGTTTCTGAAATGCCGCACAGAAAGGAGGAGAGGGAAAAAAGGAGCGGTCGGTTTGTTTTACACATCAGAGGTGCTGGTAAATGTTTTATCAGGACATGACATCTCTCTCCCTTTTGAGGCACTGATTACTCTTAACTTAAATTCTGCATCATAGGCGCATCTCTTTTGTTTCAGTGACTGCATTGTGAAATCTGGCGAATAATAAACTGCTGAAGGGAACTCTATCAGAAAAAAATGGATCCATTTAAGCTCATTTACTGTAACTGCAATTGCTTAACTAGCCTAATCTATAACAATGCGTCTTGTTGATAGAGTGAGCATAGAGATAACTAGGTGTTAATCACCAATCGGGCTGTGTATGCTAGGAGCCAGGTATCAATAATTAGGTTTCAGTAGCTCAGGCAGATCAAGCAATCTGCATGTGGGACTTTTGAAGCTTTTTCTGTTTCTCTCAATGGCTCGCGTGTAAGTCGGAACATGCTTTTTGATGCTGAATTCAACTCCCAAAAAACCGACTTATACGCAAGTATATACGGTAGGTCTGACTTAAGAAATGGCACCCATTTGCTGAGATATTTGTTGTACTTCCCTTGCATAGAGAAAGAGAGCTTTTCAAATATAGAAATTTTTGGAGAGAGTTGCACGCCATGTAAGCAGAGATTGGAAGAGAAGGAGAAATTGTTTAACCGGGACAGGCACACTAAGCCAGAGCTTGTTTCCAGGTGTGACCTGGGAGCACATCAAAGTTAAAAGACTTGCTCAGGGTCACCCAGTATGCAAGTGGGGGCTGGTGGGATTCAAACCTAGGTTTACAGGTTTGCAGCTCAGTGCCTTAGCACCTTAACCACTATGCTATACTGTCTCCTTAGATAGTGCCAAGGGTTGATGCCATTTCAACAGGATAGTCTTGTTTGCTTTCACGAGTGAAGCTAGAAGCCAATATTGATTCTGTTGGCTGAGGCTGGTAACTGGGGAAGTGTTGCCCCAGCAGTATCAACCTTGGGGAGTAGGGTATATTTGTTCTTAGGATCCTGAAATAGTCATAGAGGACTCCTCGCCAAAATTATTACAGCTGGGGGAATGAGCTCAGGACATGTAGCTGCCTTGCCTCTGGCCTATCAAACTTCCAGCAGCTGAAGTCGAGGAGTAGGCCCATTTTGTGGAGTACTAAGGGGGTCCTATGCCACCTATGAAGTATTTTTGCTTGAATGAGCTGCCCTTTAGCATCCCTATGGGAGTAACAAGCAGGATTCTCAAGATGTTTGTGAAATGGTATCGTGAAGCTTCATTTCTCAGACCATCTTCTGTTTATCAAGAATGTGAGGAAGAGTGTTCCTAATAATGCTTTAGAAAATGAGCAAAGTGTAATATTGATCCTGACTGGCTAAAAGTGCCAATCAGCTGGTCGGGTATGAGACAACAGAGACCAGGAAATAACTAGTTCCAGTCTCTGTTGCCTCATATCATTCTAAATAGCGCTGGGCCAGTAGAATGTTGAAAAAAGGCAAGTACCGTCATGTTTATTTCTTGATTAGCAAGAGAGAGGACTAAGTGGCTCTCTCAATGAAATAGAAGAGGAAACGTCAAACTAAACAATAATTTGTCACACATATTGATGGATCCTTGCAGCAATAAAAGGTTATTTATTTATTTATTTATTTATTGAAAATTTCAGAATTACAACCTTTGAGTCAAGGACTCCTTTGCAAAGGCTCCACGTCAGTCATGACAGGACAATTACAACAAGACAGTATGGACAATGTTCTCAAAACAGAGAAATTACAATTCGACAGACGGTTACATTTAAAAATGCCACCATTTTTACCATCTAGCGAGAGAGAGAGCGATAGCTGCCGGCCTGGTCTCCCAACCCCCCCCCCGGCCTGCAGCTAGCTACAGTAGGTTCACAGAACGTCTTTGCACAACAAAAAAATTATCTAGCACACACTCTCCTGGTTTTCACTTACACTGCACCAGTGAACACTGTTTCTGTTTTAAACTAACAGTGCTAGCATGTTACATGTGCAATGCTACTGGAGACAATTTCCCTGTCTCGCCCTGGCTCCATGCCCGCTTCACTCCCTATCCCCATCACTGCACTGTGTTCAAAAGAACTCAGTTGTTCAGAAGTGGGAAAAAATAAATGAATCAGTTGTACCAACACAGACTGCAGAGATCGCTGTCATTGCTTATGTCTGTCTCGCACTCCACTCCCAGCGTCAGGCTTTTCCACACAAATTCATGCTGCCAACTGACCCATTAGTCCTGGGTACCTGCACTGCCACTAATGGCAGCCACAGTACTGTTCAGTCTCCTAAGCTGATCACTGATGCCACTTCTGGTTTCCCGCTCCAGTGCTCTGCTTCAAACGTCCAGTCCTCGAACTCAGAGCAAGCAACAAGAACCAGAGTCCCGGTCCTCAGGACAGGTAGGAAGACCAGAAAATTGGAGAGGAAAAAAAAACTTGACTTTAAATCCCCAGGACAGGTACTGGGGATCACAAGTTCCCACAGAAATGATAAAGGATTCTGGTCCCCAGAGCTGGCAGCGGGTCCCTGAATAAAAGGAAGCATAATCTGATTCATTCCCATTCCTCAGGGTAGGTAGTGAGGATCAGGAAACTATAAACAAAAAAAATGCAGGGCAGGAAAATGGGCTGTAAATCATCACTGTACTGAAAGGAAATGGCTCCCCTTACCGATGGCTACTGGAGCACACATTCCAGAAATAGAGGGACTACTTTATCAAAAAAAAAAATACAATGTTAGTAATTTTTTATAGGATTACTTAAATTGTTTTTGTAATCCTATAAAAAATGACACATGTAGCCCATATTCTAAGTGCAAAAATACCCTTGGGTAGGTGGTATGGGCAATACCAGACCTTCCAGCGGCTATAAGGCCTTTCACCCGTGGCATCATGCCTCATTATGCCACGGGGGGGCCAGTATTGCCCAATACTGCCCACCTTGTCAGGTATTATTGCTTATGTAGATTCCTCCGCTGGCCCATGAGATGGAGCTGGTTTGTGTAGCCCCTGCTCCCAGACTCCCTGCAGGGGGCATTTCTCAGACAGCTAGTCAATGAACCCACTCATGATGGGGAAATACCAGACCTGGCACTCATGAACAGGGACAGTGTTGCAGACATCAAGGTGGGAGGCTATCTGGGGACCAGTGATCACTATACAGTGTAGTTCAATACAAGGCTGGCTGCAGAATCGAACCACACAAGGGCAAGTGTCCTCGATTTCAGGAGGGCAGATTTTATAAAGATGGGTGAATTCCTCAGGGATGACCTGGTGGGGGAATGACCTGAGTGGTGTAGAGGAGCAGTAGATGAAGCTAAAAGGGGGCATATCAAAAGCAACAAACCTTTGTGTCATGCAAGTGAGCAAAAGCAAGAGGAAAAAGAGACTGATATGGTTCACGAAAGAGGTTGTTAAAAAAGTAAAGGCTGAAAGAATAGCATTCAAAAGGAGATGCAGAGAGAGGAAGATAGGGAAGTGTATATGGGGAAACAGAGGGAAGAAGGGAAAGCACTTCAGAGTGCGAAAGCACAAACTGAAGAAAGAATAGTCCAGGTTTTAACAAAAGGGGACAAGACATTTTTAGGTATGTAAGTGAAAACAGAAAGACCAGGGAGGGATAGTAAGGTTAAAAGGGAAGGGGTGGATTCTAGGGGGACCAGAAAAAGCATACATCCTGAACAAATACCTTTGTTCAGTGTTCACACTGGAAGGAGAAGGAAAGGGCCCACAAAAAAGTAACAGGAGCTTTAGATGGAGGGAAGTGGACACTAGTCCTTTTTTGGAGGAGAGAGTCCTGAAGGAATTTGATAATCTGAAAGTGTATAAAGCAATAGGACCAGATGAGGTGCATCCAAGGGTATTGATGGAGCTGAGGATGGTACTGACTACACCTCTGACAACAACAGAGGGTGATGGTAAATGGAGTTCACTCCGAGGAAGAGAAGGTGACCAGCAGGGTGCCTCAGGGATCAGTGATGGGAGTGGTCCTCATTAATGTCTTTATAATTGACATTGCAGAGGAACTGGAAGGGATGGTATGCCTCTTTGTGGATGACACCAAAATCTGCAATAAGATGAACACTCCAGGGGAGTAGAAAGGATAAGCAAAGACCTGACAAAAAATGAGGAGTGGTCAATGTTATGGCAGCTGGGTTTCAATGTGACAAACTGAGAAATAATGCACTTAGGGCACAGAAACCTAGAAGCAGAGTACAAAATGGGTGGAATGGTATTGATGGCCACCAACCAGGAAAGAGATCTGGGGGTAACCATATCTGATGACCTAAAGGTGGCCAGGCAGTACAACAAGGAAGTTGGGAAGGCTAGTGGGATGCTGGGATACATAGGCAGGGGTATCACCAGCAGAAAGAGGGAGGTGGTGTTACCTCAGTATAGATTGCTAGTAAGACCCCACCTAGAGTACTGCGTCCAGTTCTGGAGATCACATCTCCGGAAAGACATAGACTAAGTGGAGACATTCCAGAGGAGAGCAATTAAAATGGTACTGGGTCTACATCAAAAGCCCTAAAAGGACAGACTAAAGGACCTCAATATGTACACCCTGAAAGCGAAGAGGAAGGGAGGATATGATGGCGACCTTTAAATAACATGGGTGCAAATAAGGTACAGGAGGGAAGTATTTTTCAGAAAAAGAAGTGTTCAAGAACAAGGGGACATGCTATTAAACTGGAGGGAGGTAGATTCAAGAGAGATGTGAGGAAGTACTTCTTCACAGAAAGAGTGGTACATGCTTGGAAAGGCCTTCCAGTGGAGGTGGTGGAGCAAAAACAGTGGTGGTGTTCAAGAATACATGGGATAGGCACAAAGGAATCTTAGTGGAAAGGAAGGGGGGTAGGGGAGAGAGACGGAGATCAATTAGGGTCTGCGGTGATACTGTAGGTAGGGAATAATAGACAGATTGGGTAGGCCAAGCGATTAAGGTTGCCACCTGTCCCTATTGTTGCAGGACAGTCCTGATTTGGGTAGCTGTGTCCTGCAAAAGAACATGAAAAATATTACATGTCCTGACCTTTTAGTAGAAAAAAAAATATTTCCTAACTTTCCTCAAACTGTTGCATGAAACTATAATACCTTAACTAAAATATCTTAAAAGGATAAGAAACAATGGAAACAACTAAATAACTACAACACTTAGTCTTAATTCTGATTATTTAGAGAAAACAAGTATGTTGCATTGGTCGAAGTTACAGATTGTCCTGTGAAAAATCATGTTTCAGTAAAAAATGTCTCACTTTGAGCTTCTTAACATAGAAACATAGAAACATAGAAGTTGACGGCAGATAAGGACCGCAAGGTCCATCCAGTCTGCCCATTTCTTTTTCTACCTTATAAATGTGCCATCGGCCTTTGCTCTGTCAGTGGCCTATCTATTCATACTCATTTGTATTGCTCCCTTATGCCTATCCCATGCCTGTTTGAAGCCCTACATTGTATTCATAGCCACCACTTCCTGAGGTAGGCCATTCCATGCATCCACCACCCTTTCTGTGAAAAAGAATTTCCTCACATTCCCCCTTAACCGGCCTCCCTCTAATTTCATGCTGTGTCCTCTTGTCCTGCTATCTATCTTATATTTAAACTTGTTAGACTCTTTCGCCTTGTTAATACCCTTAAGGTGTTTGAATGTCTCGATCATATCACCTCTCTCCCTCCTTTGCTCAAGGGTATACATACTGAGCTCCGTTAATCTGTCCTTATATGTCTTATGATGCAGTCCCTGCACCATTTTGGTTGCCCTTCTCTGGACTGCCTCAGTTTGGTTAATATCCTTGTGAAGGTGTGACCTACAGTACTGCACGCAGTACTCCAGATGGGGCCTAACCAGTGTCTTGTAAAGAGGGATTATTACAGCCCTCTTACGACTTGTGATACCCCTACTAATACACTCTAACATCCCCCAGCCTTACCTACTGCTTTAGAGGTCTGCTTGGATGATTTCAGGTCATCAGTGATGATGATGCCCAAGTCTCTTTCTTCCTTTGTGACTGCCAGCAACTCCCCTCCAAGCCTATAGGTGGCTTCAGGGTTTCTCTTCCCTATGTGCATGATCTTGCACTTATTTGCATTAAATCTCAGTTGCCACTCTTCTGACCATTTTGCTAGTGTATCCAGATCTCTTCTCATTCTGCCCACCCCATCTGGATCATCTACTCTGTTGCAGATCTTGGTGTCATCTGCAAACAGACAAGCCTTACCCTCTAGTCCATCTGCAATGTCACTAATGAAGATATTGAAGAGGACTGGCCCCAGGACTGATCCCTGAGGTACCCCACTTGTGACTTGCATCTCTTCTGACTGTATACCACTTACCACCACTCTCTGTTTTCTGTCCCTCAACCAGTTTGCCACCCAGTTGACCGACTTCTGACCCACCCCAAGCCTACCCAGCTTATTTATCAATCTTCTATGTGGATCAGTGTCGAAAGCTTTTCTGAAGTCAAGGTAGGTGACATCAACTGCTCCACCTTGGTCCGCCACTCTGGTTACCCAGTCAAAGAAATCTATGAGATTAGTTTGACAGGACCTTCCTTTTGTAAACCCATGCTGTCTTGGATCCTGTGCCCCTATGGATTCCAGGTGTTGCACTACCCTTTCCTCAAGGAGTGCCTCCATAATCTTGCCCACTACTGAGGTAAGACTGACTGGTCTGTAGTTCCCTGCCTCCTCCCTGCTACCACTCTTGTGGAGCGGGATCACATGAGCCCTTCTCCAGTCTTCTGGGACCTCTCCTGTACTCAGAGACTCACTAAACAGTTCTGCTAATGGCTCTGCTAGTTCCACCCTTAGCTCCTTAAGAACCCTGGAATGTATGTCATCAGGTCCCATTGCCTTGTCCACCCTGAGCTTAGCAAGCTCTTGTAGGACCCTTTCTTTTGTGAAGGAAGTAGTGCTCACCTCCTTCCCCCCTGTGTCCATGGTGCTGAGCTATGGGCCCTGCCCTACCTTCTCTTCAGTAAATACTGAGCAAAAGTATCTATTTAGGATAGATGCTTTTACAGGGTCCTCCTCCTCACATACCCCCTTTTCACCTTTGAGCTTAGCAATACCCCCTCTGGACTTTCTTCTTTCACTAACGCATCTATAGAAAGTCTTGTCACCTTCTTTTACTGTTCATGCTAGTGTTTCCTCAGTTTGGGACTTTGCCTGCCTTACTGCCTTCATTGCTTTCCTTAGGGCAGTTTGGTATGCCTCCCTATCTTCATCCCACTGTGTTCCTTTATATTTCCTGAAGGCCTTTTGGCTTTGACCTTTTCTGCTACTGTATTTGAGAACCAAAGTGGTTTCCTCCTTCTTTTGCACTTCCTTTTCTGTCTAACACAATGGGATGCTGCTTCAAGTATTACATCCTTAATGCTTGCCCACTTTGCCTGCACCCCCTCACCTGTGTTTCTTTTTGCCAGGGCTAGCTTAACTCTGTTGGCCATCTTATCAAAGTCAGCTCCTCTGAAGTCCCATATTTTTGCCTTGGAATGGGATGCTTTAGATGTAGTGGCCAAATTGAACCATACCATTTGATGGTCACTGGCCCCCAGGTGACCTCCTACCTGGAGATCTGTGATCTCTTCCCTGTTAGTCAGTACTAGATCTAGGATAGCCCTGTCTCTTGTGGGTTGTTGTACCAGTTGTTTGAGGCCCTCCCCCTGCAGGGAATCCACCATGTGTCTAGTTCTGGCAGATGTTCCTGCTGGTATTGACCAATCTGTATCTGGCATGTTGAAGTCTCCCATTAACATAACCTCCCCTTTAGCTGTCATGTTTTGTATATCTTGTAACAGTAATGTGTCAATGTCCTCCCCCTGGTCTGGGGGCCTGTAGACAACCCCAGTTTTTATGGCTGTCCCATTTCCTGTTTCCAGGGTGACCCACAGTTCTTCTGGCTCCTTATGTGTATTCTGAATTTCTGTAGCTTTGATAGTTTCATTGACATACAGAGCCACTCCACCCCCCCTCGGTCTCTTCTGAACAGTACATAGCCAGGTACTGAAGTCTCCCAAGTGTGGTTACTGGTAAACCATGTCTCACTAATTGCTACTATGTCCAGTTTAGCCTCTGACATTATTGCCTGCAGGTCTGGGATCTTATTTCCCAGGCTGTGAGCATTTGTGTACATGATTTTCCAATGGCCAGATTTCGGTGTGCTAGTTGTTGGGTGAGGTTTGGCATTTCCTCTGTGCATCATATGGGGAGACAGACCTCTTTTCCTTACCTGGTGATGCAAATGAACTGCAAACATGCTGAATCCCTGTTTGACCACTAGCTGAGGGGGAAGGGGTGTTCTTCCCATTAGACATATGGGGTGCTGCACCCCTTTCCCCATTTGCTAGTTTAAATATTCTGCAAAGACGTCAAACTTCTGCCCCAATGCACTGACTCCCTCCTTAGTCAGATGCAGTCCATCAAATTTAATGAACTTTCACTCCCTGAACTGTTGCCAGTTTCCTACAAATCTGTGTCCTTTTTCCTGGCACCAGCCCTTGAGCCATATGTTTAGCTCCCCTATCTCCCCTTCTCTGACCTTCTGTACATCTGCCCCCCCCCCAGACTGGCAGGATCTCAGAGAAGGAGAAGCTGGATGAAATGGATGATAGTTTGTCACCCAGCCTGGTCAGGTGCTCTTGGTCTCCACAACAGACTGGCTGGTGAGATCATTAATCCCTATGTGTACCAGGACGTCAATGTTTTCTCCTGCTTTGTGAACAATTTTAGCAATGCGGTCAGTGTCTCTCCACGCTGATGTACCTGGGAGACATCTAACCATTACTCCTGGCTGGAGAGGAGGCTCACCACCACCCAGGGGCCATTTCAAGGGGTGTCCTTTGACATATGTTATCTGAGCATGGTAACAGTCATTTTATGGTTTGGTCAGCTCTGTAGACTAGCGTGTAGCCCTGAAACCAGGGGAGACCGAGGCTGCCTCAGGAACAGTGTGTCCTCAGTTTGGCTTTGCTCCATCTGGGATATTTCTCCTCCCTTAGGGAGTACCCCACTAGTTTATCTATACATATAAAGAGTTTGTCCTCCACTCTGAAGGGTAAGTTGTTAAAAAAGCAGGTGACTCTAAAAAGGATAAGTAACCATATAGCCTCCACTTTCCCCTTAAGGTTGAGGTGGCTCTTATGCCACCTTCTTATGTTTAGCTCCAGGATTGTCAGTGGGTGATGTTTGCTGACAC
Organism: Neoceratodus forsteri; assembly: GCA_016271365.2. Classification (NCBI taxonomy): domain Eukaryota; kingdom Metazoa; phylum Chordata; order Ceratodontiformes; family Ceratodontidae; genus Neoceratodus; species Neoceratodus forsteri. Next base: position 34,599,769 of record CM057459.1, read on the forward strand.
TAAATGTGAGTGCTGGGGTAGAGAAGGCAATAGAGGGAGGTCAAAAGGGGAGCGGGGGGCAGTTCCCTTTGTAAATACATATGAAGCTGCACAATTGAGCAGACTAGAGTGACTGTAAGACCTTTATCTGATGGCATGTTCGTATGTTCATATGTAAATATGATCATTTGTAAGTGAAAGTGATTTCCAGATATGTGAAACTATGTTCCACCCATGCCAACAGAGTCCCTTGCATGCAAGAGGCAGTGCAGCTGGAGTTGAGGGGGGAAGAAGGTAGTTTTGTTCCAATTCACCACCAGGCCAGAGGCTGTGGAAAACTCATGAAGTAGTCTCAAAATGTGAGGAAGACAGTGATCAGGTAGGGTCTTCAAGGGGAAAAAGATCAACAGCACAGGTGTTCACCAAATATTGTGTGTCCCCAACTATTATCCCTTTTTATATCTTTAGTGGCTAGTAATTTTCTAGTAAGTGGTTCCAGAGCAGTCAGGAAAAGGAGGAAGAAGAGCAGACAGCCTTGGTGTGTACCACATTGTACAGGGAAGGGCTCTGAGATGTTGCAGTTGGTGAGCACTGCTGCGGTGGGTCCATGGTGCAGGGTTGAAATCCAACTTCAGAAGGAGGGTCTGAACCCATATAACTCCAACATTGCATAGCAGTAAAAGCACTCTACAGAGTCAAATGCTTTTCTGAAATCTACCTCAAATGCGGCCATCGGGACGCTTATGTGTAGCCAACTGTTTGAAGTTGAGGACTGTGCACATGTTGTCTGCCTCCATTCTGCCCTTCCAAAAGCCAGCATGGGTGGGGTATATTAGTGTGGTGATGACTTTCTCTACTCTGGCTGGCCAAGAGCTTTAGCAAGAATCTTCGTATCTGCAGCGTTAAAAGAAATTGATGAAAATTTGCACAGTCCAGCATGTATGTGGACTTAATAGGGAGATGGGTCAACAGAGCCTCCTTCACAATAGGTGGGAGGGATTCCTTAAATTGGGCCTCACCAAGAGCAGCCAGGAGATGGATGGTAATAACCTGTGGCATAACTTGGTAGAGGTCTACAGTGAAACTAACCCACCAGGGGGCTTTTCCCCTCAGTTAGCTACATTAGGGCTTGATGCAGCTCATCCTCTGTCAGGGGCTGTTCAAGGTCAGATTTCACCTCTGGGGAGAGGGATGAAAGCTGGATGTGGCCCAGAAGAGCCCAGAGGTCAGGTGTTGACATGGGCAGAGCATGCTTGAAGGTGTACAACTTCTGGTAGTAGGATTTCATCACTTGTTTAACATCTTCTTGGTTTACATATTCCCTCTTGCCATATAGCTCTGGCCCAAAGGTCCTTCTCCTACGGGGCCCCCCAATAGTTAAATGAACTCCCCTCTGCAATCGTGGACATCCCTAAGCTGGGACCCTTCAAAAGAAAACTAGTGCCATCACTTTTCCAGGGAGCAGGGATGACAGATTTTGCCTTCTGCCTCCACAGACCGTAGGACAGTAGGTCCCCACCCTTTTCACCAGACTCCCAAAAACTGTGCTTAGCTCATAGGAGCTGCCACTCTACCTTTTGATGTAAGAGGGTGTTTATTTTGTATTTGAGGATAACAATGTTTGCAGTCAATGTAAGGAAGGGAGGGGGAGCAGTTTTAAATTGCTCTTCTAGCTGCATTGACTCCTGTTTTAAGTCAGCAAGTTCAGCTTCCTTGCTCTTCCTCGGGTGACTGTGAAAGATATCACCCAACCACACAGGAAGGCCTTGAAGGCTTCCCAAATCATGCCTGCTGAGATGTCTTCTGTGGTGTTAAGGTCAAAGTAGGCTTTTACTGTAATCCACTCTCTAAAATGTGGATCATTAAGAAGGAGGATACTGCACCTCCATCTGGGCACCTGGAAGCTGAAAGCAGAGCATAACGGTGGTGTTGTTGGATCTGTTTAAGGCCAGGTTTGAAGACCCAGGGGCTGCTAGAGTATTAGTGAGTCAAATGTCCAACCTGATGTGGCAGGTATGAACTGGGGAGTAAAAGGTGTAATCCTGGTCCACTGGGTTGTCCCTCTGCCACATAAGTAGAGCATGCTCCAGTCATCGATAAAACGTGAAAGTGCTCCCTCGCTTTAGAATGGCTGTCTGTGGTGATGGCAGATCATTCCAGGAAGGCGTTGAGAGTCAAACTGAAGTCACCCCCTAACAAAACAGTGGTGCATGTATCACCCTGGAAGTCTGCCAATGCTTGGCTTACCTGAGGTAAAAACTCAGCGTCATCCACATTTGGTGCATACAGCTTTACAGGAATAATGCTGCTCCTAGGGTAAGACAGTAGTGCTATAACCCATCTCCCTAGCATGTCTGCTTTAGTTTTAGTCACTTACCAGTGAAGGGAATTATTTAGGAGGCTCACCACCACTACGCACTTAAGAGGATGAGGAACAGTGAATCAGATATCCTACCCAGGATTAATGTAACCAATGTAGTCCTGACAGTGAGGTGCGACTCTTGGAGTATAGCCATGTCTGTCTCCAAAGATTTCAGGTGGTGGTGAACATTTGCTCTCCTAACAGGGTGGTTGAGCTATTTCATGTTCCACGACATCCACCTCACCTCACCTCAGATATCATGCCCGGTCCTGCCATCATGTGGCTTGAAGTCATAGGGAAGCACCAGGTAACCACAAGGCTGTTGTGGGAGCTACTAGGAGAAGGGGCAGAGTAGGAGGAAAGAAATAACTTTCAAGAGCAGTTCAGAAAAGGGGAAGGGGGGTATCTGGGCATCAGAGGAAGGAGAGAATAGCAGTGATTGAAAACGGCAGTGATATAGCAACAAATACCAACATTAACTTTAACAGTATGTAATGACTGCAAACTGTTTGTGCAATAAACACTAAAACTCAGTCATCCCAAAACTAGGGGGATCCTCTAAAAGGCATAAATAATGACGCAGTAAAGTGAACTGCAGCAGGGTACAGAACATTAGCTGTAACTGTGAACACTTGATGAATTGGTGTCTGAGATCTAGCTAATATTATTCAAACAGAACCCAGGGAACTGAGGAAAAAAGCTGACTCCCAAAACCTGGAAATGAGAGATTTAATGTGCCTAATGTGATAGCAAGTGGAAGAGCAAAACAGTAGTCCCTCAAGCCTTGCCATGCAAAGCACACTGTAGGAGTGAAGGCAGTTTATACAGCATAGGATAGCCACCTCAACCACCTAGTTGGTTGACAGGATGTAATCAGAATCATCCTAGACTGACAGCACTGTCTCTGCAGCCAAAGTGACTATGGAGGAACTGACAGGATCCTCAGGCCCTGTGCAGTATATAGTTGCCAGAGCAGATTGCCTGATAAATGCCTATGGGAGTTATGTGTAGTGTTGGTGGGGGGGGGGAGTGCTAAAGGAGGCCTGCCAACTATGTATGTGCCTTTGACTGGCCATCCTTACACTCCTGTTATTATGGGGGATGGTGCAATAACAGCCAGATGCAGAATATAGAGGGTGAGAGAATGTTTTGTCTCAAGCCAAGAAGGAACATAGTATGTTGAGTTGAAGAGAGGAGGGGCAGTGATGCCCTTGAGCTATTGGAGTCTTCACATAGTGTTCCAAAATCATCATCATATCTTTCTTTGTACAAGGCGCCCTTCCATAGCTCAAGGCGCCTTAGCAATACATACAAACTAAAACATAAACATCATGATATAGTACAGTACTAATACAGTAAAATACAACTATAAAAACACTTCAGTCTTACAATAGAAATCTTCTTTACAGTCTCTCTCAGGCCCCTTGAAAGGCCTGGAGGAACAGATGCATTTTGAGGGTGGTTTTTAAAACCCTCGATGGTCAGGCTATCTCATATCTGACAAGGTAGAGAATTTCACAGGGTAGGAACAATAAAGGCAAAAGATCATTCTCCAGGTGTTTTTAAACGTATCCTGGGAATATCTAGCAATCCCTCATCAGAGGAGCAGAGTGGGCAGGAGGGACTGTAGGGGTGCAAAAGATCTTGCAGGTACTGAGGTCCCTGGTGGTGTAGGGCTTTATAGGACAGCAACGCGACCTTGAAGGTTATCCACCTCTGTACCGCAGCCAGTGTAGTTCGTGCAGCACAGGTGTTATATGCTGGATCTAGGGGTTCCAGTTAATAACCTGGCCGTCATGTTCTGTACCAGCTGCAATCGGCGGATATCCAGCCCCAGTAGCCCTAGGTAAAGGGTGTTGCAGTAATCAAGATGAGTGGTGACAAAGGCATGGACCAGAGTAGGGAGATCTTCAGACAGAGCCAAGTGCTTCACCCTAGTGATGTTCCTTAGATGGTAAAAGGAGGACTTGACTACCACCAACACTTGAGCTTTCAAGGTCAGGCCTTCATCAACTACGCACCTGGCCCAAAGCATTTAATGGTGTTCCTCCAAGCTGTAATCTGGAAGGCTGTCCCACCAATGTCCCGGCCATCCTATGATCATGGTCCATGGCCAATACCTCAATTTTCCCAGGGTTTAGCCTCAGCCAGCTAGCACTCATCCAGTCCTGTATTTCAGTTATGCAGTTGTTAAACACCAAGATAGTATCTAACTCCTGGTCAACACAAAAGACATGTACAGCTGAGAATCATCTGTATAGCAATGAAAACTCAAACTGAACCATCTTATAATATCCCCTGGTGGCAGCATGTACACTGCAAACAACATGGGGGACAGCACCGAGCCCTGCGGCACCCCACAGGGCAGACAGCGAGGGGCCGAGGAATAAGTCCCAGACACCACTCTCTGAGATCTGCCCTTGAGGAAAGATCAAAACCAACTAAGGACAGCTCCTCTCAGTCCACAAAAAATAAACTGCAGGTGCTTGAGCAGCACCCCATTGTCCACAGTGTCAAATGCTGCTGAGAGATTAAGTAGAACCAAAATGGATCAGGCTTTCCAATCTCAAGCCACTAGGAGATCATTTAGTACCCAAACCGGGGTGGTCTCCATGCTATGCCTTTTCCTGAAATCCAGCTGGAGAGGGTCATAGATATTATGGCTAGATAAATGATCTTCCAGCTGCAGAGCAACCACTTTCTCAATAACTTTACCTGTAAAAGGCAAGTTATGAGTCTGGTCTGTGGCTCGCTGGACAGTCCTGGTCAACTGAGGGCTTTTTTCAGGAGGGGCCGAACCACTGTCTCCTTTAAGGGATCTGGGAAGATCCCTCTCTCCAATGAAACCCTTACTATACCAGCCAGAACCAGGCTGATTATCTCAACACACCCTACAAGAAGGTGAGTTGGGCCAGGTCCAGACTACAGCAAGTTAGCTGCAAAGTCTGGATAATCCTCGTTATATCCATGACTGCCGGTTGGCTGAAGGTAGACCAGGTCATCTGGGTATTTGTACCACTCGGTTGGTCAATGCAAGGTCCAGTGGGGAAGTACTGGTTGATCTCATCCCTGATAGAGGCAACCTTATCAGCAAAAAACTGTGCAAACTCCTCACACTTTCCTTATGACAATGCTTGACCAGACTGCAAACAGACTGGATTGCACAGCCTGTCCACAGTCTGGAAGAGCTGGACTGGTCTGTTTTTAGCTGCAGCAATTTCTCTGGACAGGAACTCTGCCTTCTTATGGGAAATTGCTGATTGGTAGACCTTATAATAGTCTAACAATCTAAGTCTGTCCTCCACCAGGCGAGTTTTCCACCAGTGTCTCTCCAAACTTTGTCCTAGTCTTTTCAACTCTCACAGTGTACCATCATACCATGGGGCACCAGGGTGAAGAGTAAGGGGGCAAACACATACTGGAGTAATGACATCCAGGGCCCCTGCCACCACCCTATTATAGGAAAGTACAAGGACCCCTGGGTCACTGCTATCTATTGGAATTCCCAAAAGGTCCAGCACCGCCATTAGGCCATCTGAGGTAACTCCTCTCAAAGGATGGTACTGTACCATTTCCTTGGGGGCAGCGAAGCTGAATCTCAGGGTGTGATGGTCATACCACCTGTTAGGCTCCACCTCCATATCGGATATTTCCATTCCCAGGAGGAACATAAAGTCCAACGAGTGCCCCCCCCCCCCACCGTGGGTTGCGGTGGTAATAACCCATGTCAGACCCAATGATTCCATCAATTGGAGGAGGTTTTGTCCAAATGATGAGAGTTCATTGTCAACCCAGGCATTGAAGTCCCCCCCAGAACCAACCATCTGGGGGCCTCCAATACCATGCCAGCGATGAAGTCCACTACTCCTTCAGGAAAATCCTCCCATCACCAGGTGGATGGTAGACGAGAAGGATCCTTCAACCTGCACCTGCACCCATGATGCACTCAAAGGAGTTGGTAGTTCCCACAGGTACCTCCCTGAGACCCAGTTCCGACCTAAAACAGATGCAACCCCGCCCCCACGATCCACCTCGGGCAGTTTATCACCGAGTACCCAGTCAGAATTGGATGCCAAATGGGCCCTGTATAATCATCCAACCAGGTCTCGGTGATGCAAGCCAGGTCTGCAGAAGCTACAAGACCTGCAACCACTGCAGTCTTATTTTTTATGGACCTGGCATTGCATAAAACTGTCCAGGAAGGATGAGAATCCGAGGATGACCACACCACCTGCCTGACAAAATCAGAGCCCTTGGGTATGGGCATCAGATAGGGAGGACCCCAGTCCTGTGCCCATTTCACCCCAGGGCACCTCCTGACCCCTACTGTCTCTATCCGTTCACTCTTTTCCCAACCTCCCGAGACCCCCAGGACTCCCCTCCGCCTCCTCACTATGCCCAATGCCCGGCATCAACCATACACCTCAGGAGGAAGCAGAGGGTGGTCAAAGGGGCAGAGGTCCCCGAGTCACAAGGGGGAGTACTGCCTAACTGTACTAGTTGCCCTCTGACACATATTTTAGTCAATCATGCACCCACTCACACCACTATTCCAATATTACCCACCACTCAGTCAATCACATACACCTCTTCAGTTAGCCAAAATAAAATCCTCTTCCCCCTACATCACTCACTCATCTACTCACCCCCCAGCCCCAGTCCTTCTTGCACTCAGTCACACACACCCTTTAACCAGAATAAAATCCTCTCTCCCCTATTCCACCCTCCTCATACCAAATTTGCAGCACAAGTAGCAGCAGAGTTAGTATATTAAGTGATATTTCTTCATAAACAGATAATCACAGATGCAATGCTTAGTTTGCAGAGCTCCCACCTCTGCAAATATGATGTCCTAAATACTGTTCAGCCCCCTCTCACTGGGCTGTGTCATATTTTAGTCTCAGTCTAACATTAAGGTTTCACTGAGATCAATGTCCAGTCAATCAGTTATTCCCTCCAGTGCTTTTGCCCAAAAACAAAAAGGAAGATAGTACATCACCAGCCATCAGCCACCAGTGTAGTTCTAAAGTAAGTCTCAGATCATCTCTTCCACCAATGTTTTGAATGCTGCAGCTCCCAACTATGTGAGGGCCTCCCTCCTGCCTGGGTTAAGCCCCCCCCCCCAGTCCTTCACTCTGGCAGTCCAACACAAGCCCACCCTCCAGTGAGCTCTTTGTCCTGCCTGAAAGGAACGGACCCTGCACTTCCCTCTGGCAGTTGCAGCAACCATTCTTCCATCCAGGTCTGGGGATTCCCACCCTCCCACTCCGTTCTTTGGAAGGCCTCTCTGTTCTGTCACTCTCTCCGGCAGAAGCTTGCCCCATGTCCGCTTCCTTCTAGGTCAGTCCAACCATAAAAAGGGGCCGGAGTGTTTCCTCCTGGTGTTCCAGCTGGACTTTCACCCCAGTTGTATCAATGCCTCCAATACAAACGTTCCTCCGCCTGTTCTCCATTCATCTTTCCGTGACAGGCTCTCCAAATCCTTCAGGACAAGCTCTCTCCTCGCTGGCTATAGCACTCAATCTCTCCTTCCTCCTGGCTCCCTGGACTTAGTACACTGCTCTTCCTGAAGCAGGCTAAAGCATTTTAGGTAAAGTAATTTAATTTATTCCTACAGATACGACTGTAATGATTTGGCCGTACAGCTACTTGGACCCCCAGGACCGTACTGTCTGGGCATCCTCCGGGCCGATCCTAACTGCCCTTGTATACACTTGGGTGTTACACTACCATGATAACACACAGTCCTACTCTTTTTTACTAATAATAATAGAAATCTGTACCCCCTAGGGGAACACCTGCTAAAGATCCATACAGGAGACAACCATGTGGGTGGAAGCAAAGAGGGTCTACTTATGTGCCCCCAATGGATATGGGGTTAGAGACCCTAGCCACCATACCTTAGAAAAGTGGTATCCTACAGCAGATCAAAAAGGCATAGGGGGCAACCCCCAACTCGAAAGGTGGGGTAGTAGGGTGAACAGTGGAGATAGAGGCAGGCACAGAAAAGTGAAAGCAGCATCTTATACTCATCCACATTTATGGATACCGTGCCTGATAATTAGTCACTGTGCCGCCATCCAGCCCCCTCATATGACCTACCAAAATTAGATCAATTGCCCCCTCCTGATGCAGTCCACAGTCCTAAAAGTTCAAATAATATAAAGTCCATACAAACTTGTAGAAAAGAAAAGGGTAAGTTAAGGAGACAAAACATTTCATGGAAATGGTGTTGCCACCATAAGAAAAAGATATGGTGTCCTGCAAATAATCTCAGTTTCAGGGAGGATTCCCGCCACACTCTGTGGAGGATTTTTCCCCCAGGACCACTGGCACATCTGGTGGTGGGGATTTGTCCATGTCATAGTTGTTTCTGACGATGCTGGCCCAAGAGGGAGGTGTCAGTTCTTCAGAAATATATGTGCCCTGAGGCTGATCAGGAAACAGTTACTCAGGTGTTGCTGGATTGAAGACTGTCTCTCTGGCTGTTTTTGCAAGAGGAGAGGAAGGAACAGAAGGAGAGGCCAGGTCACAGTCCTCAGGGCTTCTGGTTCAAGGGCAACTTCTGGGCCCTCCAGCACTATGTAGGTCCTCCTGGCCTCTTGAATGAGTGGCAGGCTTGTTTCTCCACCTCAGGGGTAGATCCTAGGCATCATCCTCTTGGGGCCACCATGTTGTTACAAAACTTTATTAAATATTATATTTGGAGGTAAGGAGCTACACTGTTTGACAGAGGAGATCCTGCTTAAAAGACTATGGAATCCATGTTTGCTACTATTTTAAAGGAGATGTACTGGCAATGGAGCTCGAGCCACTAATGCAAAGATTGTGGCTTGAGCACCCATTGAGTCCCAGTATACACTTATTTTATAGATTACCTCGTAACTCATAAATTCTATTTTCTGAGTCGGTGCAGCCGGCATGTTGCTAGAAGAGTGGTGCCCCTGGGAGATCATGAAGGCAAAAACATAAAGGCCGGTGATGGTTTTGACTCTTCCTATGTATTGCCTCAATCTCGGAGATATGAAAATCTCCGTTTTTTCTATACCTGGTGTTTTTTACAACGGGCACCCACATGGCATATAGGCACCATTTGTACAAAAACCACCGGATATAGAAAAAAGGCGCATTTCAATATCTCCGTAGATTAAGGCAATACATAGAAGAGGCAAACCACGCCATCGCCTCTCGCGTTCGCCTTCAATCTCCCAGGGGAATCACTATCTATCAACATAGCTTGCTGCAATCGACTGAAAATAGAATTTTATGAGCGATGAGGTATTTATTAAATAAATGTATACTGGGACTCAGGAGGGGATTGTGGTGCTTGAACCACAATCTATGCATCAGTGGCTCGAGACCCATTGCCAGTACATCTTCTTTAATGTAATACACATGGGTTTAGTATTTAAAGTGTTCAAAGAAAAATCTCAAAACATCAAATACATCAGTTTAACAATATATGTTCAATAACGAAAAATGATGGATATCAATATATAAATCTTTTAAAACTTAGCTATCTCATGTTCTGTTAGGTTATCTCATGTGTTATCAAATTTAGGAAAATATGCTAATAGGACTAAACAAAAAGATAATATTAAATGCACGCAGAAAATAGAAAATAGAGTTAGAATCAATGTTTCAACCACAGGTCTTCCTCAGAAATTATCGATTAAGAGAAAAAGGAAAAGGCAGTGTTTTTTTTTCCTGTTTTCTCTTTATAAATATTTCCCAAAGAAACCTTTGGTCGAAACGTCAATTACATAGATACCTAGAATTTGAAGGCAGAAGGAGAGTAAAGGTTCATCTAGTCTGCCATTACTATAATAACTCACCACACTGACCTACTGTCCAGGTGGGTGGTCACCATTCCCTCCTGCTATCCCATCACTCAAACCCTTATTGCCCCTTATTTGGACTATGTGTCCCCTTACCCTGCCCCAACCATGTTTTAACCTGTTATGTGTAGCTACCCCCATCACTTCCACCAGTAATCTGCTCCACAGATCTACCACCTCTCCGTAAAGTAGAACTTCCTCAAACGGTTTCCTAAATTTACCCCCCAGCAACCTCCATTCATGACTCTAGCGACTGCATCCATATTTTTTGCAAATAGTTTTCACTATTTACCTTATTTATACCTCTAAGTAACTTACATGTTTCAGTCATGTCCCCCCACTCCCATGTGGATTCCACCGAATACATGTTTAGGGCCTCCAGACATTCTTCATAAGAACTACCCTGCTGCCCCTAGATCATCTTGGTGACCCTTTGCTGTACAGACACTAGTCTACCAATATCCTTCCTCAGATGAGGGTTCCAGAACTGAGTACAGTACTCTAGATGAGGCCTCACCAGGGATCTGTATAGTGGCAGAATTATCTCACTTCTAACATCAGAATTCATCTCTACAAAACCTACAGTAAAATCCTTGATGTCTTGCTGTATGCTTTGTTACACGGGCTTGTTTCATCAAAGGAGTTACTAATCGTGACCCTAGATCTCTATCTTCTGATGTATTTGCCAGTCTGACTCCTTCCATCAAGTATTCAGTTTGTGTATTATGTTTGCACAAGTGCATTACTTTGCACTTCTTGGCACTGAACTTGAACTGCCAGATTTTAGACCATTTTCTAGTTTTTTTGGTCTGTCTGGAGCTCCTGTTCGCCTTCCTTATGATCCACCCTCACGCGTAGCTTTCTATCATAAGCAAATAGGCACAGTTTTCCTTGGATGCCCTCCCCAATGTCACTTACATACATATTAAATAGGACAGGTTCTAGGATGGATCCCTGTGGCATTCTGCTTATAACCTCTCTGTCCTGTTGTTTAGCCCTGTTTACCATTACTTTATGCTGCCTCTCACCTCACTTAACCAACTTCCAGCCCACCTAGTGTAACTAAACCCTACTCCACTCCCAGGTCCACTATTTTCTTCAGCAGCCTCCTGTGTGGTACTGAATCAAAGGCCTTACTAAAGTTGAAGTAGACCAAATCTACTGCCTGTCCCCTGTGTATTGCCTTGTTGACCCAATTGAAAAGCATTATTAGGTTGGTCTGGCATGACCTCCCTGACATAGACCGATGCTGTTTTTAATCCTGAAGTCTAATTTCCTCTAGATAGGCCACACAACTCTTTTTCACTATGGTCTCCAACACCTTACTTACTGTGCAGGTAAGGTTGACATGCCTGTAGTTGTCCAGATCCTCCCTGTTCCCCTGTTATGAAATGGTACTACATCAGCCGATCTCCAATCCACTGGCACAACTCTAGATTACAATGATTTGTTGAATAGACAGATTAATGGTACTGCCAACACTGTGGCAATTTCCCTTAGCAGGCCATCCAAGCCTGGTGCCTTGTCTCCCTTGAGAGCCTCTAATCCTTTTTGTACCCTGTCCACTGAGATCTGTACCCTGCCCATCTCCTGAATCCCCCTTGTGGCAGTCTTGATGTCACTCTCTGGCAGAGGACCTAGCAGGAGTAATTAAGTACACATGCCTTCTGCTTATCATCTTCCGCTATCCTCTTCCCATCAACTGGACTAATAATCCCTTTCTAGTTTTCTTTAATAAAGTCTGATCTATTTCTATTTTCAGAATGCATTTATTATTACCTTTTTGTTTTGTTTTCAGCCCACGCTCTGGCACAGCACCTTGTTGTTGTTTTTTTTGTTTGTTTGTTTATTTTGTTCTTATACTAAAAAGAGTACATTAAGAATTAAGTAGAAACAATTATGAATCTATCTATTTTTTGATTAATTGAATTACATCATGAGCATTTGGTGATGATATTACATGCCAGGCAGTTTACAAAAATGGGAGTGCAGGGAGAGGTGCTACAGTCAATAAAATCTGTCCATTCATGAATAAGAGATACAGTACTAGCTAGTCTCTCTCAATTTGCTCTCAAAGTAATGTTTTTTATCCATTCACTAAAGGTAGGTGTTTCAAACTGCTTCCAATATCTCAATACAATATTTTTCACTGAGCTGAATGCTATGTATAACCATAATCTTTTCCTCAAACATATTTGAGTAAGTTCCAAATCTATACCATGAAGAACCAATTTAGGATGGCAAGGTATGCTGCATTTTAGAATACACTGATAAGCAAGCCAACCTCTTCCCAGAATAAACCATGCTTTACAGGGTCATACAATATGGGAACTAAAACCCTTTTCAGAACATCTCCAGCATTTCACATTTAAAGTAAGACCTAAATCATACATTTTCATTGGAGAACAGTGCCACTTGTAGGCTATTTTATATTGTATTAATCTACCCTTTGACTACTTACATGACTAAAGTGTAAGGGCCCAGCTCTGGTCCTAATCTTCAGTGGAAATATTTGTTGAGAGCTCTCTTTCCCAGCTCTTCTGTAAGTCCCCCAAACGATTTTTATATGATTCCAATTTTTCTTGTATCCATTTGAATTTGAAAAAGCATGATCTATTACATTCTTGTCAGCTCATGATTATGTTTTTCCTTTCAAAATGAGCCTGATCTGTAGAAACTTATGGAATATCCTACTGGGCAGTGCAAACTTATTCTGAAGGTGAGTAAAAGGTGCAATAGTATTCAGTGTTGGGTCCACAAGATCTCCCAAAGTAAACATCCACTGATTGTAGAAAATAATCTACAGAGCTATTCAAATTTTCTGTCACAGATCTTATACCCAAGACTATATATAGGCCTACCAGGATTTGTTTTTTGATTTTTGTGCATTTTAGGTAAATCATAAAATGTGGCCAGAGTAGGATTTTTGATTTTTAAAAACTCTGATTCCTGTTGTATTAGTATTCCTTTTTATACAGCGCTATCAATTAAGTTGTACAGCTCAATTTTTAATTTCTCCATGGGGCTTTTCCTTAAACTTTCATATGTGGCATCATCACTTAGCAATCTTTTAGCCTCCCAGACATAATTGTCCTATCCAATACTACCACGTTCCCCTCTTGCCTGCCTGATGTATAATGATGCCTTGCATTTTTCTTAATTCATCCAGTGCATTTTTTTCACATGTATTAAGGTTACCACTAGGCAGGTTACATAACTTTTTAAGCAATTCTCAGTCTCATGAATGATCTTACACTGAAACGAGTAATTGCTGGCTCAATAGTTCTAGGGCTCAATGTGGTTTTATTTTTGAATTTTCTGGATCTATTGAAAAGGGTATTGCCCTCATGGGCATCAACAGAATCTTCAATCTGATTAGATTCTAGCACTTTGTTAAGGTCTACTGAGATTTGATCCAAATCATCTGCCCATGAATTATTACTCTCATTTTCTTTTCAAGAAATAAGAAAGGATAAGTCCTTTCTATTAGACCCAGCACTTGACCTGACAGAAGACACATTATGATTTTCTAAGCCCTTCCCCATGATAGCAAAAAAAGAACATCAACTTGTGCTTATGAGCATTTTTAAATACTTCTACAAGGATGTCAGATTTATTAATGCCAGGTGTTTGCTATTTGTGTCAAAATGTGTCCCTGCCCCTGAATATATGTTGGGAGAACAATAAGACGGGCAAGGAAGAGAATTACAGAACACTTAAAGGATATTTGTGCAAGGAACTGTGAAGCCCCGGTGGGATGATGTGTCTTAGAACATGACAGCAGGGCAGATATGGTAAAATTCTATGTTACAAAACATGTACCAGCAAGGCATAGGGGAGGAGACAGAACTGTGATACTCCTGCAAAAGGAGACATGCTGGATATTCAACTTCAAAGCTTTACAGCCAAATGACCTAAATGAGAATATAAATCATACAGTGTCATTGTAGGTATTTAACCTGGTTACCAGATGATTATGCTTGCCCCCTTTCTTTTTCCCAAAAATTAAAACCCACCTGCCCCCACTCCCATAAACACTAACGGGGACATCACTGGGAATGTGTACCTTGTTTTTTCTCATTCCTAGAATACAGACTGGGAATTATTATGTGATCATAATTTCATTATTTAAAAGACAAAGAACCTCTGTGCGCAAACACTGAGGCAAGGGTTACCCCAAAGGGCATTTGGCTGGGAAGCCAAGTTTCAAGAAAATACAAAATCACACATGCCCACACAATGCAAAGCATCATGGGCTGCATATGCAAATCACCACAGAATGTTATGCTGGTCCAACTTTAAGCAGAATTGCATGGTGCTGAAAGGCCTCTCACACAGTTTGCAAAGGGTGCTAACAGAAGACATAGACACGTGTTTCATCCTATCAGGACTCATCAGTATGCCTCGTCTGTTTGACATCCCAGTGGAATGGACCAGCTACCCTAAGACAGCGTGTCTTGGATATGTTGTGATGAACCCATTAAAATAAGAAATTATTTGAAAGACAAAGAACCTCTGTGCGCAAACACTGAGGCAAGGGTTACCCCAAAGGGCATTTGGCTGGGAAGCCAAGTTTCAAGAAAATACAAAATCACACATGCCCACACAATACAAAGCATTATGGGCTGCATATGCAAATCACCACAGAATGTTATGCAGGTTCAACTTTAAGCAGAATTGCATGGTGCCCGAAAGGCTTCTCACACAGGTTCACCACAACATATCCGAGACACGCTGTCTTAGGGTAGCTGGTCCATTCCACTGGGATGTCAGACAGACGAGGCATACTGATGAGTCCTGGTAGGATGAAACACGTGTCTATGTCTTCTGTTAGCACCCTTTGCAAACTGTGTGAGAGGCCTTTCGGCACCATGCAATTCTGCTTAAAGTTGGACCAGCATAACATTCTGTGGTGATTTGCATATGCAGCCCATAATGTTTTGCATTGTGTAGGCATGTGTGATTTTATAATTTCATTATTATGTTTTCATTTTATTATTCTTTTTAGTCCTTGAATGGAATAATCACATTGCTCACAAGCACAGCATGATGGGCTGTAACATCAAATAATAATGTAATGGAAAATGGAACCTTCCCCTTCCCCAGAAAAGCCTTAAGGGATAGACTAAGGAACTATTAATTTGGCTAAACAATCAATTTTGGACTATGGACTGTGCACTGAACTCCAGGAGTTAGTGAATCTTTAAATTGACTCAGCTCTCTTTGTGTAATGAATCATCATGGCCATTAGTACTGGAGGGAACATGTAATGTTATGGGTCTTGTTATTAACTAGGGATTAGCTTCCTGTTACCACATAATCCTTCTCTGCATTATAACAAGAGATTTAGCCACAAACGTAGAATTATTTGTTATAATGTTTTAATATGTATATACAATACTTGGTATGTGATGGCTGTATAGCTGGAGGTACATGCACTCAAGTAACCCTGTAATGATAATGAACCAATGATGAAATTAAATGAAACAATGTTGGTCCCCATTAGGGCAGACTCATCATGTTAATGCAGAAATTAATATGCATGAACTGATGTCTAAAAGGGTTACTTGTTGTCGAAGCAACCAGCCATGCCACCCTGCTGAAGAAGTAGTGTGCCTCGAAGTACTGGGAACCAGCTGCAAGTGCCTGCTGGTGTTCTTATCATGTCTGTAATGGAATAAACTTCAAACTGTGCTGCATGGTAAGCTCTGTGTACACCAGTGTTTTTTTTTGTTTTTTGAGTGCAAAGTGCAGCAGGGCTTCGCAGGAGAATGGGCACTGCCAGATACTGAGCAACAGGCTCAGAATGGCAGGGACAGTTGGGGCAGCTACCCTGGGTAAGGAGTCTTGTTCGATAACATTCAACAGCGGGTAGGGCTCCTTCATTTGGACCTTCTTAAACAGACTATCCAGGGAAATGGATGTGCATTCCACGTGGGTGGCAAAGGAGGACTGGTCCAATTCATGGGGCTTGTCTGTCAGCTGGCTACCCTCCTGGCAATGCAGTTGATGGAATGGATGACGCATCTGAATCCAAGTCTGGAGAGAGGCACATCGACTGCTGACACAGGGTGTGGATAACCTACTCCATCGGGATAGCTAACACCAACATGAGATGAGAAAGTCCAGACTGAGGCCTAGAGTTCTTGGTCAGGGCATCCACTGGTGACTGTGAAGGTGGAGGTTCTACCTGAATCAGTCACTGCAATACAGCTGGCAAAGCTAGAGGGGGAATCACAGAAAGCATGGTCAGTGTTCATGCTTGAAGAGGCAGCCAAGGCCAAGATGGGTCTATCAGCATCACCTGTTAACCTTGACCTTGGATAAATGCTCTGTAGACCGACTGCTGCCAGGCTGCCCTCTCCCACCTGTGGCAGGCTCGATATTAGCGGCCAGAATCAGATGACAAAGAAGAGCTTACAGTTGACCACTGATGGCAATGCCAGCATTGATTCTGGAAATGAGATTAAGAGTGGAACCATGATCTTGAATGTTGACTATGGGATTGGCGTGGCACCAGGGCCTCTGGGTCTGTGTACCACAGTGGGATGACCCTGGGTACTGGCCAAACCAGAGAAAACATCAGGGCCAGAACAATAGCTGGCTGCTGAATCATTGGGGGTTTGACAGGGAACTGTATTGAACCCAACACACCGGGGGGGGGGGCACAGTCAACACTGGAGTCTGAAAGACAGAGGAATCTTCTCCCTCAAAGGACTCATCCTCGACCAGTGTCAACATAGTCAGCGACCCCAACTGATGTTCCATAGGCAGACCATTGGCTCTGTGGGTGTGCTGACCTCCCTCAAGGGTAACTGAACTCATGGACCCTCCTGCAGGGGACAGTGTTAATGGTCCCTTGTCTGACAGCGATCCCACGACTAGTGTTTACTCTTCTTCTTATGCTTTTGACATCAAGATGCAGACTCACCTTTGAAAGATTGGAGAGACAAAGAAGCAAGTTTTCATTTCTCTCTAATTTATTCTTTAAACTCCTTTATCCCTTGTGTAGCCCCCATCCACTGGTCAAACACAGATCCGTCCTCTGTGTCCCCAGCACTTAATTTTGACCTTACCCCATGGTTTAGCTTCTCCCCCTGAGCAGAGTCTGACCACAGCCAGACAGTACTGCATGCCCCCTCCAGAGTTCTGAGTCAGAAGAATCCTTGGAGGAGGAGAGACTAGTTGAGGGAAGTGGGGCCCACACTTTGGGTGGGTCATCCTTCATGCACCAGGGTTTTTCCTGCTTTCAATGCACCTTGCCCTCAGGATACCTGGCATGCATGGAGCTTCATGAACATGCATGCCACTACATACTTGTACAGAGCCTGACCGGCATCTCCCCTCCCTGCAGTACCTCTGTTACACTATCACCCATGGTCACCCAGGTGGCAGTGTTGTAGTGGAGGCAGCAACCCTCCCTCCCTGAAGGAAAGCATGTTGTGGGATGCTGTATTCTCTCCTCCCACCCCGTGTAGCCCCCAACTACCCTGGCTCATTCCTGAACCCTGGTCACTGACACTGTAATCAGTAGCTCTAGCACTGTGCCGATGTGCCATCTAGATGAATATTTTTTTTAATCTTCATCTTCATGAGGAGTCGGGAGATCCAATGCATTGTCCTACACCCCAGCCAGAAGGTCGGGGATGGAACAACCTCACTGGTCCTCTATGCCTCCTGGGCCTGCAACCGTACCACTGACTCACAGACACAGGTGGTAAGCACATTTTTGTTCACTTGTCCTGCAGTACCTGAAGCCAGAGTTCATCAAGTGCCATTGAGTGACTGGCCAGGCACAATGTGCATTGTGCCACATCATGACCAGGACTCAAGCAGTACATGCAGGCATTACGTTCATAGCTCACAGACATCCGTTAACTACACAAAATGCATCATGTAATCCCTGGCTTCTTCTTCTGTTTCAGGACGAATCTCAAAGAAGGGGAAGCCAATGGTCAGGGTACAGGAATGAGTAAAATACTGAAACAAAGGTGGAAAATTGCCACTAAGAACCTTGAAAACTAGATGAATACTAATTCACAAGCAGTTGCTGTGAAGGAAGAGTTTTTCCTTCCAGAGGAAGAAAAGATCTGAGTGCAAGAGGGCGGTGTTGGTAGGACCACATGGTCAGGTAGTAGGAGAAGTCAAGCTTGGAGACTGTTCCTGCAACTAAACATGTTCAGTAGAAGACTTAGTGTGAATAAGGAACTGAATCTAGGTAGTAGGAACACTGTTTACACTATAAATGCTGCAGTGTAAATCCACCTCCCTTGTAATACAATCACATGATTATAAAACCTGATAGGTTCAGGCTCTACGATTTATGGAAGTGGTAGTGCCATGACTCTACTGCAACCCCCCCCCCTCCCCATTTCTGGCACCTACTGTATGGTCTCAGGAAAACCTTTGAGAGTTTCAACAATTTATTTTTGATGGCCCCAATAAATGTTTTACTCTTCTTCATCTCTACTCCATCTTTGTCCTCTCCCACTCACCCAGCATGCTGAAAACTGCAGGAACATTCTCTTCCTTGCCTCCCTCATGGATTTTAAGTGTTCCCCCCTGAATGTTCCCCTCACTCAGTGTCACTTAATATGGTATAACCCACCCTCAGCCCATCTGAGTTCCACCACCTTCCTGGTCCAGTTCTTTGACACACGTTTCAGAACTTAGTATTTTTAAAAATTATTCATTTCACTAATTCAATGTAGTGCTTAGATCCTCATTCTTGTCCCTTTTACCACAAAGGCTCAAATGCCAGTATCTTGCAAAACGCTACTGGGGTAAGTTACTGGCATTCAAGTAAGATGGTAAGAGCAACAAGGATGATGAATGGGGCATTGTGTTGGACTACTCAAGTAGTTCATTTTTAAACACAGGAAATGCTACATGTCATGTCTAAAGTTTGATTGGGAATGGTGGCGGTGCTCAGGTGGCGGTGGTGTGGTTTACGAAGTTAGAGACGCGCCTCACGCGGAAGTCTTGGCTGCTGTCCTTGTGCATCTCAGGGATGCACATTGGGCACCCATACACATCCTGACATGCATTCTGGAACTTAAAGAATATAGTGTTCATGTTCTTGAGAGCTCTATCATATCCCTTTCATTCTTCCCTTATCTGGTGTACAAATCCCCTGCAGTTCCAGCCTCATAGCACTCACGTTCTTGAGACCCTTGTCTATCATACCCCTCATTCTTCCTTTTTCTAGTGAACAAATCCCCAGCAGTTCCAATGTTTCTTCATACTGTAGCTTAGGTCCCCTAATTTTAAAATTATTTTTGTTGCTCTGTGCTATGCAGTACTTTCTCTGTCTCCACAATATTCTTTTTATGCCATGGTGGTTAGAACGTAAAGAGTCTGTGATGCTTCTAGGAAGTTATACATGACTTCCTATATTTCTTGTTTTATCTTCCCCTTATTCTCTAACACTGTGGATATTTGTATGGAAACTGGATTGCCCTTCGGACTCCATCTGCTGCTGCACTTGCCTTTATTCCCTGATCCCATGGAAATGTGTATAGAAACAGGATCTCTGCCTTTTGGACTTTATCTGCTGCTGCAGTTTTTCTATACATGATACAATCTCCTGCATGTGATGTAATAATCATTTCCATGGCAAACGACCATGATTCAGAAACAGGATTATGACATAATTTGCAGACAGGCAGAAGAAGCAGATTAAGTCGGTTGAACAATGATCCTACTTTCAAACAACTATCCTGTGCACTCTATATTGAAGATTCTCTCAAAGGACACGCTCTGCTCCTACCAGCTGCTGAAAGTAAATCCCAATTTCTAGCTGTCAGGGTCTTGCTCAACAATAATGGTAAATCAGTAACTATATTTTCCTTCTACATCCCTCCCCGTGAACAATCAGCGGGTTCAAATTTCTCCTTGACTCTTTAACTGACTGGCACTCTAGCAATGAAATTGTGGTATTAAGGGATTTCAACACAAACTGGCTGTCCCCAGAGGCAGACCCTTTCAAGGATGCCATTGTTGCTGTCAACATTACATAGCTTGTCACAACTCCCACGAGGATCAATTACAGAACTGATACAGTTCACTTCTCAACCTTGTTCTTACAATCCACCCAAACAGGTTAACACTCAATGAAGTCTTACCAGATGCACTTAGTGACCACTCACCAGTCGTCTGCCACTGGTCCAACAAAGCCCCCAAAGTTCACGCCAAGGCACAAGCCCAGCACCTGCTAAAGAAAAGTCATCTTAAGCACCTGCAGCACTCTCTTGAGCACATGGACTGGTCACCCATGTTCAATACCCATTGTGTTAATACTGCCCTTGACTACTTCATCCTCAAGTTCAACATTTATTTATTTATTATTTATTAAATTTTGTTAACCGGGTAGGCTCGCTGAGCCCCGAAGGCCCCTTTTTCAGGGGCGACCCGGGGATTGTTACATAGGGTTTGAACATACAGACAGGTATCACAATGTCATATAGATCGTACATGGTAACTAAGACAGTATACAATTTTCCAGTTTTTGTGGAAAGAGGGCAGGAAATGCAACGTATTAGTTGCTAACAGCCATAGTACAGTGCAGTGCATAGAATATAAGATACAGCAATACATAGCTTATGACATTTACGCCCCTTCCACAAAACAAAGCTAAAGGGATCATCAAACCACCGGATCACTGCCGAATTGCTAAAAAAGATGTATGTTAGGGATAATCTTTGGCACCTTGCAACTGACTCGGTGAGACAAGTGGACACACAACGGTACAAAGCCGCTAGAAACTCCTGCACCATTGAAATTCAGTACGCCAAAAGTGAGTACTTTAAACAAGAGCTATCAAACTCTTGGGGTAATGGAAGGTGACTCTGAGACAACTTCAAATCCCTCACTGGGTAGCCTCCCAAAGAACCCCAGAACATGATCATCTCTGCAGGAGGCCTTACACAAGACCCTTCGGCAATAGCGGATTCCCTAAATAAGGCCTTCTCAGACCTCACCAGCATACTCCCTCCAGACTACTTATCTAAGGAGGCTTATCCTCCCACCACCCATGTACCCCCCCCCAGATGGTCCTCCTCCCTTCTATTTTAAAAGGGACTCCATGATGGAAGTGAAAAAATACCCCCAAAAGGCGTTAGGAAAAGCCAGATACAGCAGTGACTCCTTAGATCTCAAGCTCCTCAGCCTCACCCATGACTCTGTCCTCAAAACCCATATCTCACTTATCAACCTCTCCCTCACTGGACAACAATTCCCACAGCGTTGGAAGTCCGCCTCCATTGCCCCAGTCCATGAGAGTGGGGACAGGATGCAACCCTCCAGTTATCACTCTATTTCTGTCCTCCCACCTTCCAAAGCACTTGAGCGTATTGTCACAGACCAGTTCATGGATTACCTGACCAAATACACCTCCAGTACAAAGAACAGCATGGCTTTAGGAAATCATATAGCACTACCACTGCCTTGCTGGAGTATACCAATTACATACACAGTGCATTAGACAGAGGCCAGATGGTGGGGTAGGTCTACATTGACCTCACCAAGGCATCTGACACTGTCAACCACTCACTCCTTCTACACTCCCTCCAGGCCACTGGTCTCGCCAATGAGGTCACCAACTGGTTCACCAGCTATCTGGATGGCAGATCGCAGCAGGTCAGAATTAATGACACCTTCTCCAGCTGCCGCCCGGTAAGCTTCAAAGTGCCCCAAGGCTCCTTCCTTGGACCATTACTGTTCAGCATTTTTCTAAACACACTACCGAAAGCATGTTCTAGCAACATCTTACTGTATGCTAATGATGCTGTCTTCTTTGCTGCCCATACTGATCCCTCCCTGCTCACTAAAGACCTTCAGACTGGGTTTGAGGAGGTTGAACGCTGGTTTGGTGAACATAAATTGCTGGTGAATTACAAGAAAACAATGGTGATGCTTTTCACTAGCCAGCAAAGTCGGCATATAACTACCTCCTTAACCATACTAAATAAACAGCACATCCCCCCTGAGCAAGTCAAGGAATTCAGACATCTGGGAGTAACTCTAAATAGCACCCTGTCCTACTCTGCCCACATCAACCTAAGATCTACAACAAACAACTCTCACATTGGCGTCCTCTACAGACACTGGCACTGCCTGACCTCCGAGGCTCTTAAGCTTGCTGTATCTAGCTCTATCATCTCTCTAGTTAATTATGGGCTTATATTCTACAGAGCAGCAACTGATACTAACCTAAAAAGAATCACCATTGTTTTTAACAAGGCATGTCGGCTGGTTACGGGAGCCCCCAGGTACACCCACATGTGCAACCTTTACACTCAAGCTCAATGGTTGAACCTTAAAAACAGGATCACTTACCAAACTTGTCTGTTTGCCAAAAAAATAATTCTGTGAAAAACCTCTACCAAGCTCCCAGTCTCTACTAGTACCAGACCCAAACCCCTGTAATACTCACAGAGCTACTGCGGCGCTCCTCCTGGTCCTGTACTGCTGGACTGCGCAGGGCCAGCAAGCTTTTCACTACAGATCCCCCAGCTGGCTGAATAGCCTGCCACTAGAGATCCATCAAATCCTCTCCCTTGACCCCTTTAAGCTTAACCTGCGCCAGCACCTCACCCGGCTTAGATGCTGTGACTGCCCCTAGGACCAGATCCTACTCAACCTCTGGCACTAGCCTTCTCCCCATCCACCTCACTAAATACCCACTAACCCTCCTGCCCACCCATCTCTACTCTCCTCCTCCCCCTTCAACTTACCACTACCTCCTCAATCTGACTGACAATGACACATGCTGTCTGCTACACCCCACCCCTTTCTTTGCCTCTGCATCTCTTCTACTCCCTCGCTTACCCCTCTCCTTTCTCCCTCTTCCTCTTCCCTCTTCCTGCCACTGTGTTATGATCTGTATTCCTCTGTGATCCTAAACATGTACAACAACCTGCATGTTGTTCATTCTCCTATAGAATTGTGAATTTTGGAACCTCGTTTATTACTTGTTAACTGATCATGTAAAGCCTCCTAGTCTTATGTACTATTTTTTGCGAACTGATGCGGAATCTTTGTAAAAGAACCTCTGGTTCAAAGGTATTATAATCCTAGCAATAACTAAATAAAAATAAATAAATAAAATCCTTAGTAACAAAAAAAAGATGAGGTGATACAGAAAATATGTGAAATATAAGCAAAACTGTGTGTAAATGTTAGCTTTTTTAGAGTTTTCCCACAGCTGTCACAAGCTCTTTAACATCAAACCCCTCAACATCAGAACACCTTAACATCAAAAGTGCTCATAATATTTCTGCTTTTAAATCCTTACTATGGGACCACTTAAAACCAATAACAACATGTCCACTCCAATAATCTCATAATTCATTATAAATTGATATCTGTTGAAAATTACTTTGCATTATTTCACAAAAAACTACTAATTATATAATTTGAATCTACTGTGACCTACTGCTAGTTGTACACTGTGCGCTTTATCCCTGGGTGTGGGATTTTTCAAAAATGGCTTGGGAAATTCAAGAAATCTGATTGGTCAGTAAGTAGTCAGACCCATATAATTAGGTCAGCACTACTCAGAGATCTGTACTAATCTCACTGCTTAAACTATATCTATTAAACACAGCAGGTTTTCTTTGCATCACACAGGTAAAAGTAATATTTCACAATATAAACAAATTGTGGTTATTTTTTTTCTTAATAAGTTAGCCCTTTTATAGGCTTAGTAACACACTTCAGGAATACATGGTTTGCTGTTACAACCTATGTCCTGGGCAACTGAAGGAATCCAGCTTCACCTTGTACTGTACTGCACAACACACCCAGGGAAATGGGCTACAACAGCACAGTCCTTACCCTGTCATGTCTTTTTGCTTACCTATAATCTCTCCAAAAATGGGTCATCTATCCCACAGGGTGTTTTCCTTTCCACATGGTTAAATAAAAAAAAAAGAAGAAGAAAAAAACTGCACACAGTATTCCAAATGTAGCCTCACTAATTACCAACAAAGTGCTAACAGTTCTTGACATAAACCTTTTTGCAACTCCCCATTTAATGTATCCCAGGAAAGCTGATATAGTTAAGCATGTGAATGCAGCAGGATTCCAAACCTTTTTCATTGATGAACCATGTGGCATTACTGCACTATGCATTACAAGGAGGGTATTACACAAGTACTTGGAAAATTGAGAGTGGATGTTTCTTGTACAGAATTGGGCATTATAAGACATAAGATCATAGGACACCTGGACTCCTGTTAGCTGATTAAGGGACACCAGCATGGGTTTACCAAGGGGCAATTATGCCAGTCTGAGTGGTTGGCTTTGTCTAATGATGATTTGAGGACACTAGACCAGGGAATGCCTTTAGACGTGCTGTACCTGAATTTTAGTAATGCATTCAGCATGGTCCCGCCTGGGAGCAACTCTGGGTTTACCTGCAATATATCTGTGTGGAGAGCTGACTGAGGAATAGGGCACAATGGGTAGTGGTACAAGGGTTGACCTCAGGCTGTAAACCAGTAATGATTTGGGGGAGCTCTACAGGGGTTCATATTGGGGCCTCTGCTTTTAATGTCTCCACTGACCACCTGGAACACAGAGTCTTGAGCAGTGATCAAGTTCACATATAACACTAAACTCATGAAGGTGGTAAACCCCAAGGGGGCTAGGTAATATGCACACAGATTTGAAGGTCTGGAGGAACTGGACTGCCAAGTGTCAAATGAAATTCAGTATAGATAAATGCAAAGTCCTGCACTTGGACCCTGTGAACAAGTGTCAGAATTCCCATCTGTACAGTACGCAGTTCTCAACAGCAGAGCAGGAAAAGACCAAGGCATCATCATGGCTAGAAAGCTGAAGCTGACACAAATGTGCAGTGGCAGAGGGTAGGGCAAATAAAATGCGGGGTTGTATAAAAAATGCGTAAGAGGGACAGAAAGGCAGAGAGAGTAACATAATAGGATACAGCAGAGGGTTACTGGAATGAAAAGGGGAGTGGAAGGCCTGAACTATGAAGACTAGTTAGGTAAGTTTAGGATGGGAAGACTGGGGAGGCCGGATTTTCTTTGCTCCCTATAATGAGCACGCTGACAGGTGCGGAACAGGGAGAGCTAAAATAAGAGCACAATTGGTGTGTCTTGGGGGTAGGGGCAGAATATACACCAACAGAAGTACTTCATACAGAGAGTGGTATGCCTCTGGAATGCACTACTGGATGAGGCTGCACCAGTGAAGCACATTATTTCTTTTAAAGCCAAACTGAACCAGTTTCTTTTGGAAAATGGCATACAAGGGAACAGCACATAGGCCTTAGGTGTCTAGGGAAGAGGAATTAGCAAGTGCTTTGGCTGGCTGCCTAGAGGGTGGAAGATGAACATGTTGTACCTATCTTTTTTTATTCCACAATTCTTCGGTTGCTTTGAAGAATGTAAAATAAAAACATTGGTTTATATGCACATAACCCAGTCATCTGCACAGTGAGTTATGGGGACCCAGGTAACATGTATCAGGGATAGAGATGCAGCAAAGTTTAACCTCGCTAGCGTAGTAGAGGCAAAGTGACCCACTCCACCTCGACATATAGCTATGCAAAGTGCCCATTGAAATTCAGTACTTTCGCCACTTCGCGTCATAATGACTTTGCGTTATGATGACTCTGTGTTACTTCACTTTATTTTCTTTTAAAGGCAGAGTGAGTGAGCATTGTAACAGCCCACAGATCACATGGCTCACAGTCTGCAGGTTACATGCTTCAGGCAGGAAGTTAATCATGCAAGAGAGTGAAAGACTTTCACTTTTGCCTTACCTAGTATAGAAGAAAGAGCTGTGTTTGAGAGGAGACAGAGAGATAGCAAAAAATATAAACCCTGCGTCTGAACCGGAGCACCTTCCAGGCTAGCGGTCCCCTCTCTGAAGCAGAAGGTAGTGGTGCCATGGAAGCACAACCTCCAGTGGCACCAACCAGTGCCCCCCCACCAGTACCACCACCTGCCATGGCCCCTGCACCAGCGGCTCAGCAGGAAGTGAGGGAGGAGACACAGCAGTCACAGCTGCAGTAGCAGCACCAGGTTTTCCCACCCCCGGCCCCTACTGAGCACCACCAGCAGCTGGCAACAACATTTGGGACCCCCCCCCGACAACAACATTTGGGCCCCCCCCACCTGTGCCCAGTTCTCCCCACAGCTCATTAGTGTGGGAGTTCTTCACTACACTGCCTGCGGACACCAGTGTAATGAAGTGCAATCTGTGTGGTGAGATGGTGCACCGTGGACCCAAGGGAAGTCATCTGGGCACAGGTGGTCAGTGCACCCACCTACACAACCACCACCACCATGCAGATTGGCAGGCCAAGCTTGCTGAACAGGGCAGGAATGCACCTGCTGGCCCTGCTGGGCAACAGGTGGCAGCACAGCCTCCACCTGCACATGGTGTCAAGTGGGGGTGGATCGTGGAGCAAGCGGCTGCTCCACAACCTGCAGGTGATGGTGGCAACCCTGCACGAATACCTGTCACACATGTCAATTTGGACCTGATGTGGAGTAAGTTGGACCATGTGAACCACCGGATTGACAACATGGAGCAGCAGTTGGAGCGCAGGGAGGTGCACCAACTCCAAATAATGGGCATGCTTCAACTGCTGCTCTCACACCATAACACTGTTCATTAGTTTTTGTTTGTCCTTGCACCCATCACCCTCTCCATGAAAAAAATAGTTCCTGATGTTGCCCCAATCCATCCCCCCTCTATCTTCAAATTTTGCCCCCTTATTCATGCACATCTCTTTTCTGAAAGATGCTACAGTCTTGTACGTTGTTGATTCCCTTTCGGTACTTGATAGTTTCTATCATGCCCCCCCCCCTTCTTTGTGGTTATACATATTAAGCTTTAGACTCCACAATATTTGAGAAACTGGTTAACTTGTCATGGGTTGAAATTGGGGCAATACTCATGCCATCAGCAATTTCACTACCACCAGCGGGGACAACAGCATCTCCAACCATGACTGAAGCTACTGATTGTGCTGTGAAAAACATAGTCAGAGAAATACCTTTACTGGCATCAACTATGCACTTCTGCTGCATACTACCATGCCCATGGCCACTCTTGCCACTGGCAGCAGTGCCATGGCCAGAAGCATTTTTGCATGCACGTCTCTTTGCAGAAATTTTTGGAGATTACACAGAAAATTCACAACAAATTGAGTTTTCTGAAATTTGGGGTGGATGAGAAGCCAAAAACCAAAAAACTGTGCCTTACAGATGCAGATTGGGCACTAAACAGATGCTTGGCAGAAGACACCAGAAGAAAGGACTGCTGTGTGACTGGACTTCTCTGCTGGGACTAAAGAAGAAGAAGAACTTTTGTACTTGGACCTTTAATTTAGGGTAAAAAAAACTAACAAACAAAACAAAAAAAAAGTGTGTGTTTGACTGAGTTAACTGAACTGAATGGGTATCTGAACAGTTATCTAGGTGTAACTCTCAGGTGATTGAAAGGACTTAATAGCTGTGAGGTTTAAATTACTTGTAGAAAGATCTAGTAAGTAGGGGGAGTTGCTTAGCTAGAAGGAAGCTACATTTAAAGACTGCCTTAGAAAGATTCTGCTAATAGCTTGGCAGAAGACACCAGGAGAAAGGACTGCTATGTGACTGAACTTCTCTACTGGGACTATATTGCCCTCCTTCCTCCCTGCACCCCCTACCCAAAGCTAGTTCTATTTTTATAGGCACAGGATTTGACTGACAACAGGAACTTCCTGTTTGGGAGCAGGAAGTGAGTGATCACAGAACCACCAAAGACCCACCATCCTAGAAGGGCAAAAGTAGCTCTCTGGCCCCCTCTAGCTGCTGGAGGTCTGCCTCTGAGCAAGTAAGTGGTCTACTGAGAAATATAGGATATTCTTGTCTCAGAACAGGACAATCAGGAGCTTAAAGGACACACAGGCAGAAAGTAAGGAGAGAGAAAAAAAACAGAGGAAAGAGTAAGGATTGCAAACAGTTAAGGGGCCAGAAATAAGACATGATTGGAATGGTGCAGTGCAGTGGCTGTGGAGCAGCAGTCTTCCAGGAGACGTTCTGGAGGATGCGGTGTTGTCCCATCTGCAGGCACCTCTCTAGGACGAGGGAGGAGGTTGCTCATCTCCAGGCTGAGTTGTCCAGGATTTGTGGGACCTCCTCTTCCATCCAGGGACCACCAGTGCCACTGCCATTGCCTCAGAAGTTGCCAAGAAGAGGAGCAGTTGGACCACAGTGGGCTCAGAGAGGGGTGAGGTGGTGGAACAGAGCGCATCCCTCCAGTTGTACCTCTCCACAATTCCTATGCCATTCTGGCAAGTGTAGTTCTCTCACGGAGGCACCCACAGTGGAGACCAAGGAGGATGCTGAGAACCTCCACAAGGAGACCCACAGGAGGGTGGCAGGGGACTCTGCAGGGGAAGGAAACAACTCCTGGTGGGGGACTCCATTGTTAGGAAGGTAGAACTTGGGGAGGAAGGAGAGAGGGAGGTAAGGTGCCTGCCTGGCACCATGGCTTGGAGGGACAGGGAGCACATCCTCCGGATTGCCAGAGCAGCTGCACAGGGGAGGGAGCTGGATGTCATTGTCCACCTAGGGACAAATGACCTGGCTAAGAAAGGGATTAGAGAAGTGCAGGAAGAGTTTGTGGAATTGGGGAGGGGCCGTAGTCAAGTAGCACGCACAGTAACCTTCTCGGAGGTGCTGCCCATCTATGGCATAGGAGAGGCTAGGGTGTTCCGCACAAGGGATTCAATCAGTGGTTGAAAAACTGGTGTGAAGCTCAGGGATTTGGCTTCATTGGGGACTGGGGGTCCACCTGGAGTGATGCAAGCCTATACTGGCATGATGGGCTGCATCTGTCCGGGAGGGGAACCAGGATCCTAGGTGATAGGTTTAAATGCTTCATTGGCAAGCATTTAAACTAGCCAAGGGGAGCACTGGAAAGGGCAGGAAATCCTAGCCCCCAAATAATCAAGGTAGTAAGTGCAGCCAAACACCAGCATAGGTGTCGATAGGGAGAAGGGCTGGGGTAAATGCAGAAAGTGACAAAGGCAAGAAGGACAGGGATGGGGCAAAGGGAGTAAGGCCATCAGGAAATGGAGGTATGAGTACCAATGCCCGTAGTCTGGGCAACAAGCTCCTGAGCTGGTGGCCTTGATGGAAGAGGGATGCCTGGATATTGTAGCAGTCACAGAAACATGGTACACAGAGAACCATGACTGGGATGTTAACATACCAGGGTACATAACCTACAGGAGAGACAGGTAGGGAGAAGAGGGAGGAGTAGCTCTCTATGTAAAGGAAGGGATAAAAGCAACTGAACAAAAGAGTAAACAGGGAGGAGAGGAGGCACTGTGGGTCACCTTGAAGACTGGAAAGGGCACCACAATCCGCACAGGGGTTGTGTACAGACCCCCATGTCAGGGGGAGGGAATGGACAAGGATACGATAGAACGCATTCTTAGAATGGCAGAGAAAGGGGAGATACTGTTGATGGGAGACCTGAATATGCCAGATGTTAACTGGAGCACATTTTCTGCAGCCACATCCAAGAGCAGGGCCATTCTTGATGCTCTACAGGTGGCAGGCCTCAGACAGCTAGTTTCGGAACCCACTCGTGAGGGACCAATCTTAGACCTCGTACTCTCAAATGGGGGCAGTGAGAGGATCTCAGATCTAGAAGAGGGTTGCCATCTGGGGACAAGTGACCATCAAACAGTGTGGTTCATGTTAAACTCAGCTACAGAGTCAAGCCATACAAAAGTGAGGGTACTGGACTTTAGGAGGGTTGACTTTGGCAAGATGGGAGAGTGCCTCAGAAAAGCACTAGCAAACAGGCTAGAAGGAGGTGTGGAGCAACAATGGTGAATCATAAAAACTGCCATCACAGAGGCAACAAGCCTTTCTGTGAAGCAAATAAACAAATCAAAACGAAGGAAAAAGCCACTATGATTCTCAAAAGAGGTGGCTGTGAAAGTCAGGAAGAAAATGATAGCATTCTGGAAGTATAAGGAAACACAGAAGGAGCAGGACAGAGAGCTGCACCAGTTAAGACAGAAGGAAGCAGGGAGGGAAGTCAGAATAGCAAAGGCCCAAACTGAGGAAAAGATAGCCAACTCAGTTAAGAAGGGGGATAAAACCTTTATAGGTACATCAGCGGTAGAAAAGACAAAGGGAGGGATAGTGAGGCTGAATAGAATGAGCAGTGGGCGGGCAGAGGGACAGTGAAAAAGCAGGGATACTGAACGAATATTTCTGCTCAATATTCACAAAAGAGGAGAAGTGCCTAATCCAATTAGAAGCACTCTTGATAGGGGCTCAATCCAGTCCTTTCACAGAAGAAAGGGTTCTGCAAGAACTCCTAAAACTGAAGGTGGACAAAGCAATGGGTCCTGATGGAATTCACCCAGAATTCTAAAAAATTAAGGGAGGAACTTGTGAAACCACTGGCTACTCTTTTAATAAATCATGGGAGGATGGTGTGGTACCCGAGGACTGGAGGAAGGCGGATGTGATTCCCTTCACAAAGTGGGACCAAGACAGAGGCAGGAAACTACAGACCTGTCAGTCTGACCTCTGTGGTAGGGAAAGTGATGGAGTCACCTCTGAAGGAAAGAATAGTTGAGTACCTAGAGGCCAGTGGAGCACAGGATCCAAGGCAGCATGGGTTCACAGCGGAAAGGTCATGTCAGAAGAATCTAATAGATTTCTTTGACTGGGCGACCAAAGTAGTAGACCAGGGAGGGGCTGTGGACATGGCCTACCTAGACTTTAGCAAGCCATTTGACACAGTCCCACACAAAAGATTAATAGTCAAATTAACCAGCCTGGGAGTGGGTCCCAGGGTGGTAGCCTGAGTAAAACATTGGCTGCACAACAGGACACAGAAGGTAATTGTAAATGGAGTCCACTCTGAAGAAAGAGGGGTTACTAGTGGGGTACCGCAGGGTTCAGTATTGGGTCCAGTCCTTTTTTAATGTCTTCATCAGTGACATTGCAGAGGGACTAGAAGGAAAAGTATGCCTTTTTGCAGATGACACAAAGATTTGCAACACGGTTGATACACAAGGAGGCATGGAAAGGATGAAAAGGGACTTGGCAAGGTTGGAGGAATTGTGAGAAGTATGTCAGCTGGGATTCAATGCAAAGAAGTGCAAAATAATGCACCTGGGAAACAAGAACCCAGGGGAAGAATACACAATGGGTGGGGAGGTAGTAACAACAACAAAAAAGGAAAGGGACCTGGGGGTAATCATATCAGATGACCTTAAGGTTAGCAAGCAATGTGAGAAGGCAGTAGAGAGGGCTGGGGGGTATACTAGGATGTATAGGGAGAGGCATCAGCAGCAGAAAACAGGAAGTTATCCCTATGTACAGACAGTTGGTGAGACCCCATCTGGAGTACTGTGTCCAGTTCTGGAGACCCCATCTCCGCAAGGACATAGACAGGATAGAGGTAGTCCAGAGCAGGGCAACTAAAATGGTGCAGGGTCTGCAAGAGAAGCCGTATGAGGAGAGACTAAGGAGCTTAATATATATACCCTTGAGGAAAGAAGGAGGGGGACATGATAGAAACTTTAGTACCTCAGTGGAATCAACAAAGTCCAAGAGGGTAGCATCTTTCATAAAAGAGACGTGCAAGAACAAGGGAACACAATTTAAAGATAGAAGGAGAAGCGGTTCAGGGGCAATGTGAGAAGTATTATTTCACAGAGAGGTAGTGGATGCATGGAACAGCCTTCCTGAGGAGGTTGTGGGGTCTAAAACTGTGGGAGAATTCAAGAATGCATGGGACAGACATAAGGCAATTCTTGTGGGGGGTAGGAAGAAATAAGCTGTTGGTTAACTAGGATCTGCGGCCTATCCTGTAGGTAGGGACATGGGCAGACTAGATGGGCCAAGCGGTCCTTATCTGCCGTCAAAGTCTATGTTTCTATGTTTCAAACGCACAGACGCAGATTTCACACTATAATGAGATGCAGCTGCATAGGCACAGAAACACCTTAACCAGTGGTCACACAAACGTCAAACTGGAAAAATAAATTATACTTTTTTGCGGTTGGGGGGGAGGGCACTGCAGTAGCAGTCCACTAGCTAGACAGAAGGAAACAGTAAAAACTACTGCAGATGGATAACCAATTCAAAGTGCAGCGATTACTGTGTGGCACAATAAAATGTGTCCGACTTGATGGGACACACACACACACACACACACACACACACACACACACACACACTCACGCACTACAGGTAATGTGCAGAAAATTTAATAGTGCAGTACACTATATAAACAAATATTTTAAACAGAATGAAAATATGCACTGCATCACAACAAACAGAAAATAATTACCAAAAATTACTTCAAGTATTACTGTGTGTACATAAACACACAAATACAAACACACACTACTAGTACAAAATAATAGAAAGACTGCCTTTCTCATGTGAATCTCACTCCACCACAGATATGTCCTTCCCCCGAAGCACACTTCAACAGTGTCTGTCAGTACGCAGGCTGGATATTCCAAATTAACATTCAAATTCACACAGAAACAATCAACACTCAATGATCTTAGTACAGGAGGGTTTTCTACAATCGATGTACTAAATTTGGAACAAAATTATTGGATCAACAGTAATTTTTTAAAGCTTTTTCAATAGTTTGATTCTCAGATCTCCGGGGGCAAACTATATCCAGCTTTCCACTACACACACTACTGTGCAAGACAATATAGAGCCCATGTGACCTGCCATCCCTTGAATCAATGCAAAATTCACCTTAAATATCAATAAACAAGCGAAGCAAAGCGAAGACCATTAAAATCAATGGCTCTTTGCATTAAAATTAAGGGGATGGCTGTAATACAAGGTGAAGTAACGCAAAGTCCATTGGAGACAATGCACTTTACGTTAAAATTTATAGGTGGAGTAATTCACTTTGCGTTGTGGAGCACTATCCGAATTTGGGGATGATACGCGAAGTGCTCCACGTAGTGAAGTGGGAGCACTTCACCCACCTCTAACCAGGGATCAAGGCTTTGCTTAATGGCAAGTACATATTAAAGTACCAGACAAACAAACTGCGCTTATACGGCTAAAGTTTATTTATTTATTTGTAGCCCCTAGGTGACGCTATCCCAAGGGTTACTACCCCAGCCGGCTTGGCTAGGAGCAGGTTAAGGGGCCTGAGTTCTGAAACGGGTGCCTCCACCTAGAGGTCAGGGTTGGTAGTGGTCAAGCTAACCTGGGCATAGCCCTCCGGGACACTGTAACCCCATCTTTCCTTACTAGTGGTCAGAACAATACACAATGATCACTTTCACAATACCCCTGACACACCACACAAGTACTCACACTGTTTGCACTTACCACCAGGGCTTTCCTCTGGCTTGACCCTGGGGACCTCCTGTAAAACAAGGTTATATACAGCAAATAACAGCAGTACAGTACTCTTGCACAAACTGGAACCACAGTCAGGGTAAATGCAAAAAGAGTTAGATCTGATTTATTTAAGGGACTTGAACAAGGAAGGGGTGTAATCAGATTAATTTGCTTAAAGGCTGTATAAATCAAACAGTTATGCATGCACTTCAGGGTCCATAAACAGTCACACATTCTGGATACCCAGGAGAAGAAGAGGTGGGCTAGCCAGGATCATTGCCTGGGGTAGGCCGGCATTGCAGCTGGTTGGGGCCCTATGATGTAAGAAAACAACATGCACCACACACACTAGTTGCAATCCGGGGCCGGAGGACTCAGTTCCTGAAAGAAAAGAAACAACAAGACAATCAGATGACACATTTAGATTAAGCTGTTGTTGCAGGGAGCTACCCTGATGGTTACTCACGATACCCAAGACTGGACACAGGCTAGACGAAAAATAGAGACTGCAAGTGGTTGATCTGGAGTGCCAGAAGAAGCAGGGCCTACGCGATTCACAAAGGCATCATTCCTGTTCAAGCGTGGAGCAGGGGGCTGATCCCCAGGCAGGTCTGTCGTCTATGGCTTTCTCTGTGCAGTGGGGTAGTCTGGCAGGGCCAATGTGGCAAGGCCCAGGCCATATGGAGATGAAAACCGGATTCAGTCCAGTCGAGCCAGATACATCTTCCAGCAAACACAACACAATTCACGCAGTGGGGAACCAAATCACAACCCACTATAAATATACAGCACATTTACATGTAAAGGATTCTACTATACCAGGCAAACCGCTCTCCGGTCACAATCACAAAGTCTTTGCACACACTGGGAGTTTAGAGGTAGCTGAAAATCCTGACAGGCCGATGCATTCAGCAAATCTTCAGACTTCTTCAGGTTGATCCTGGTCACAACTCAGTGGCTTACTTTGTTCTCACAAACTCAGATTCAGTCCGAACTGATTCTCTTCGCCCTCTCAGGGGCAGCAGGCAGGCATGCAGGCCAAAACTCAGACCTTTCCACAGAGACTGTCTCGAGCTGCTGCTTCTTTAGCTCTCAACTTAGATCTGACTCAACTGCCAGCAAGCCTGGGACTTCCCCCAGAATCCAAAAGGTTCAGTTGGCTGATCTGTCTGTCAGTCACAACAGGAGCTCCGCCTTCAGGTGCAAAAAGGTGCGAAAAGCCCAAACTACAATTCCTACAGATTCTGACTCCAGAAAAGCTCCTATAGTCCAGCTCCATTTTAGGTCCCACCAGTACTGATTGGTCCAATTTGGCAGTCCCAGGCCAAAGTGGTGGGGATAAACAAAATAATCCTTGCTGCAAAGAAGGCAGGTTAGACAAACTACATTATCATAATCACTCTAAATGATTTTCTGCAAATAGTTACATCTTTCAACAGAGCTCACTCTCAGATTACTTATGACTGCAATCCAGGCAGCTCTTAAAGAGACATTACACAGAGGCTACACAGGCACTCTCTGGCAATCATATTTACACTGCTAAAACACAGGACACCACCCTGGCAGTGAGCATTTAGGCACGCTCAAGGAAGACTTTTCGGGAACCCCATTTGTAGGGAGGTTACACCCTTCCCTGCCTGGAGAAAACGGCGTCTGCGTCAAGTCTGTACCATCACAATATTGCAAATGCAAACTATATGAGACATTTATACCATTAGCATGTTATGCAAGTGACATCTGATACATCAGTCAACGTAAACTTATGCCTTTACTATACATATTCTCTACACTTCACAAATCTATATCCATTCTGACAATACATCATGCATATTTCACACAGGTAATATACACATTACTATGCGGAATCATATAATAACTTCTTGTACATTGAACAATGTAAGAGGGGGCCCTTCCCTATCAGCTAACTTCGGGCTAGATGGGGCAGGGACACCATACCTAGAAGGCAGAACAATCAACCTGGAATTGGCACTTAGGCTCAGTTTAGGCAGTGAGCTCTGAGAAACATAAACCCCTTTGTGGACCACATTGAGAGGCAAATCCATTGGCCTCCCAGGAAAATCATAACTGAAGTGTACTATTGGCTTGACAGCTCGGCCAGTCTTTCTGAGAGGGGGGGACAACTACACACTCTGTACTCTCAGCACTGGTCTGGGGACTCTCGTCACTTGTGAGGGGTGCCTCTGCCTGGATGGGAACGTTCAAACTTGGGGCACTGTCAGCTCCTTGTTCTGCAGGCTCTGTCTCTACAACACTTGACTCATTCTGCAAAGGCTCAGGCACAATCAAGCTTTGAGGCACAGAAGGGGGGTGGTCAGCACTCTCAAAGTGTTCTTCAAGTTCTGGTATGTCACCAGAAAGACTCAAACCCTCAGCTCCTTCTTCAGGCAAATCATACAGTTCCACAATACACAGAGACTCAACATCTTCAGACGTAATACTTTGCACTTCTCTTTCTGGAAGCACTGGCTCCAAGAACGAAGCTAGGGGTAAGGCAGTCCAGAAGGCCCAGCTTCATCCCCACAATTAGTCATAGGGTGACCTTGAAACAGCTGACTCAACTCATAGAAGGGGTAATAGGCACCGTCACATTCACTTTTGTCTGAGGTGGACTGAGAGTCACTATCATTCTGAACCTGCTGCGGGGGAAACCTTGAACTTGTAACCACTGGGGTAGGTCGACTCTGTCTCTTTCTTGCAGCAGCACGAGTCACCGGCCCAGGAGAATCAATCTCTGAGGGTTCAGCCTCAATTATGACTTGGCCAATAGGTAGCAAGTGGTTACGGTGCATGGTCTTGACAGCTTTGGAGTTATTCTCTGGGCGCACCTTGTACACAGGTAAATCATCCAACTTTCCAACTACTACATGAGGAGATGGTGACACCGATCAGCAATTTTGTGTTTGCCATGCAATCCCAAATTGCGTAACAACACATGGTCTCCAGATCGAAGCTCTTGAGCCTTTACTTTTTTATCATGCCTCTCTTTGTTGGCTAGACTTCTCTTGGGGCCATTGTCTGGGCCAGTTGATAGGCATGGTTCAATTGAGCTTTCAGTTTTTGTACATACTGCAGATAGTTTTTGGCTCGGACACCATCTGCAGAGACCCCAAAGCAAACATCAACTGGCAGTCTGGCCTCTCTCCCGAACATGAGGCAGTAGGGGGAGAACCCGGTAGCATAATTTTTCATGCAACTGTATGTGTGTACCAAGGTGCTAATCTGCTGGCTCCATGTATGCTTGTCTTTTGGGTGGAGGGTGCAAAGCATGTCTAGCAGTGTGGGGTTAAATCGTTCTGGTTGGGGATCTCCCTGCAGGTGATAGGGGGTGGTTCTTGACTTCTGCACCCCCCCCCCCAGACAGAGCATTTCTTTGATTAGTCAACTCTCAAAGTCTCTGCCCTGGTCAGAGTGGATCCACTGGGGGGCACCATAGTGGATGAAGACATTTTCCACTAGCACCTTGGCCACAGTAGATGTCTTTTGATCTTTGGTAGGGAAAGCTTGTGCATACCGTGTGAAATGATCTGTAACCACTAACACATTGCCAATGTTCCACTGATCAGGTTCTAAACACAAGAAGTCTATGCAGACTAGTTCCATGGGAGTGCTGGTAGTAATATTAACAAGGTGGGCAGCCTTCTGAGGCAGGGCTTTTCTTTGCAGGCAGCGACTACAAGGCTTTACATGGTGCTCAACATCGGCCCCCATTCTGGGCCAGTAGAAGTGAGATCATACCAGGTCAAGGGTTTTGTCAATACCGAGGTGCCCCACGTGACTGTGGAGGGTCCTCAGTACCAAATCTTTAAAGGCCGTGGGTAGGACCAATTGTTGCTTGTCTACTTTGCCACTATGATGTACTGCCTCTCCATACAACAACTGATTGAGCAACTTCAATCTGGGGCCTTCTTTAAACAATAAAGCAGTTCACAAGTCAGTGGAACGTAACTTAGACACATCTTTCCCTGCACACAGGGCATCAAATGCTGGCTGAATCATACGATCTTGGGATTGAGCCCACTGTATGCTGTTATTGTCAAATTGAGGTAGTACACTAATATCTAGAGCAGAGAAGTTTGCGATAAGCAGCCAGTATACAGGTATCAGAAGGGCCCAAGCAATCTACTAAACAGTCCACTATGTCCACAGACATCTGTTCATCTCTATCAAACTTTTGGCACAATGCCCGGATGTCAGGTTCATACAGCCTGACCCAATCACTCTTGGAACTGGGCCTTTGTGATAGGGCGTCAGCATCAATATGGTTCAGGCCACGTCTGTATTCGACAGCATAATCATAGGTTGATAATGCAGAAAGTCACCGGTGCCAAGTGGCGTCTAACTTAGCTGAAGTCTGTATATAGGTCAACAGGTTATTGTCAGTCTTCACCAATATCTTTGCCCCATGGAGGTATTCATGAAACTGGTCAACGATGGCCCATTTTAGCGCAAGGAACTCTAACTTATGTACATGGTAATTTCACTCTGATGGGGTCAAGCTCCTACTGGTGAAAGCCACTGGTCTCAACCATCCTCATGGTCTTGATACAGCACAGCTCCTAGACCCTGCAGACTAGCATCAGTATGCAGCACATAGGGTTTGGTGGGGCCAGCATAGGTGAGGATGGGGGCGTGGGTGAGCTGGTATATGATTTAGTGGAAGGATGATTCACGGTCGGGCATCCAGCGGGGCCCAAAGAGTTCACCTCAGTAGAAGTATACTTTTTCTGGTTCTTTGGCAGCACCTTTCTTGTATTTATGATTGGTAGGAGGGTAACCCTGGGTAAGATTCAATAGTGGGCAAATCACCTTGGAATAGTCATTTATGAACCTGCGGTAGTAGCCACAGAACCCCAGAAAACAGTGTAGTTCTTTCAAATTATGGGTCTAGGGCCAAGTAGTTAGGGCTTTAACCTTACTGGGATCAGTCTCTATCCCTTCCGTAGATACTATGTGCCCCACATACTTCACAGAGTTTTGGAAAAACTGGCACTTGTCAATCGACAGCTTGAGTCCGAAGTCTTCCAGTCGGTCTAGAACTTTAAACAGTCAGTTCTCATGCTCCTTTAGGGTGCTCCCAAACACAATGACATCGTCCATGTACACCAGGCATTCCAGCAAATTCATATCTCCCACCGTACGATCCATCAGTCGCTGAAAGGTGGCCAGGGCACCAAATATCCCCTGGGCCAATCTCAGAAATTCATTGAACCCCAAAGGACAGATGAAGGCTGTTTTCTCATGGTCCTCCAGGGCCATTGGAATCTGGTAATATCCGCTGCGAAGATCCAACACCAAGAATCATTTGCTCCCATTCAAGCAGTCCAGGGCATCCTGTATATGAGGCACAGTGTACTGGTCTGGGATGGTCCGCCGGTTCAAGGTTCGATAATCAACACACATCCTCATAGACCCATTCTTCTTATGCACATTGCACAACCACAATGGGAGAGGCGTATGGGCTCCTGGATTCTTATATCACACCAGCAGTGAGCATTTCCTGCAGGTGTCTTCTCACATCATCTATGTCTGCTGGGGCTAGATGTCGGGACCTCTCTCAAAATGGCCATTCATCGTGCAGGCATATGTGATGCTCCGCACCCTGGACACATCCCACGTCCCATTCTTTCAACGAAAACACTTGGTCTCTCTGTGCAAGTCACTTGCTAATTCTAGCCTTCCATTTGGCTGGCAATGGGGAGTCACCAAAGTCAAACAAGTCTGGGGTCACTATCTCCTTCTCACCAGGGTGCTTGTTGCTGGGCAATACTGCAGTGTCTGCACACTGTTCCATAGCTAGGGTGCACTCTCTGTTCACCCGGATCTCCCGATCTGATACATTGTCAATCTGGACCATCACTCGTTGTGCACAGGCATGGGCATGAGCAGGCAAGATGCTGGGCTTGACCAATAATCCTTCTGACAATTTTCCTTCACCTGGCGCATCCAACATCAGCATTTTGTTTTTGACATCTTTCCGGAGGCAGACCTCCCCTTGAATGGTACACTGGGCATTAGGGGCCAGTAGAGGAGGAGAAGGGTAATGGGTCTGAAGGGAGTACAAGGGGTGAGAATGGTACAGAAATGGACACAAGTCCCTTTACACGAGAAAGGGTCCTGAAGGAACTGGAAGTAATAAGAGTTGATAAAGCAATGGGGCCAGATGGGGTGCACCCCAGGGTCCTTAAAGAACTAAGAGAGGTGGTGGCTGAACCTCTGGCTATCCTGTTCAGCTGATCACTGGAAACAGGGGAGGTATCCAAAGACTGGAGGACAGCAGATGTAGTAGCCTTATACAAAAGTGGGAACAAAGAGCAAGCCAGGAACTACAGACCAGTCAGCCTCATCTCGGTAGTGGGGAAGATCATGGAAGCACTACTGAAGGACAGATTGGTGGAACATCTGGTTGTCAGTGGACTACAGGACCCAAGGCAGCATGGTTTCACCAGGGGGAGGTCATGTCAGACTAACCTCGTTGAATTTTTTGACTGGGTGATTAGGGAGGTGGATCAGGGAGGGCAGTGGACATGGCCTATCTGGACTTCAGCAAGGCTTTGACACTGTGCCACATAGAAGACTATTACACAAACTGGGAATATGGGTCTGGGCAGGACAGTAGTGTGGTGGGTAGGTAACTGGCTGGGTGGCAGGACACAGAGGGTGGTGGTAAATGGCTGTCCTCCACAGAGGGAAGAATGACCAGTGGGGTACCACAGGGATCAGTGTTGGGACCAGTCCTATTCAACATCTTCATCAGTGACATTGCGGAGGACATAGAAGGCAGAATTTCACTATTCGCTGATGACACAAAGCTCTGTAACACAGTAGACACACCAGAGGGTGTAGACAGAATGAGAAGGGACCTGCAGAAATTTGAAGAATGGTCAGGAGTTTGGCAGTTGAAATTCAATGCAAAGAAGTGCAAGATAATGCATATGGGGCACAAAACCCCTGGCACAATATATCAGTTGGGGGGTGAGGATATAGCATGCACCAAGCAGGAAAGGGATCTTGGGGTTATCATCTCTGAAGACCTCAAGGTAGGGAAACAGTGTGACAAGGCAGCAGGTAAAGCAAATTGGATGCTGGGATGCATAGGCAGGGGCATCACCAGTAGGAAAAGGGAGGTCATAATTCCACTATACAAGACACTAGTGAGGCCCCACCTGGAGTACAGTGTACAGTTCTGGAGACCTTACCTACGTAAGGACATAAGACAGGGTAGAGAAGGTTCAGTGGAGGGCGACAAAGATGGTACATGGATTGCATCACAAGTCCTGTGAGGACAGGCTGAAGGAACTGAATATGTACTCCCTGGAGGAGAGGAGAGAGAGAGAGAGGGGATATGATAGAGATATACAAGTATCTTACAGGGAGGAACAGGGTGCAGGAATACACTATTTTTAAGCGAAAAAAGATGTTCCAGGACTAGAGGGCATGGAATGAAGTTGGAGGGAGGACGATTCAGAGGAAACATGAGGAAGAATTTCTTCACAGAATGGGTGGTGGACAAGTGGAACACCCTGCCAGAGGAAGTGGTGAGGCTGAAACAATCAGGATTTAAGAATGCATGGGATAGATATAAAGGAATTCTGGAGGTCAGGGGCAAGGGGCAACAGACTTCTAGGAAAACATAAACTGAACTTACAAGCTCAAATGGGCAGACTGGGTGGGCCATAGGCCCTTATCTGCCGACACTGTCTATGTATCTATGTAGTACCATTGAATCAGGATCCTTCTTCCACATGATCCCCACCGGTTCATCCTGGTCTACTTCCTCAGGTTTCTGTTGCAAATCATAGGCCCTCTTGATCAGAGCCGAAATTCTCAGGGCCCTCCCAGTCCATTGCCCTTGTTTCTCGTGACAGAGTTGCACCAGTCTCCCAAACATATGGGTGTTTGTCCCAGTTAACAGGGGAACCCAATCATATAGTCCGGTGGGGGGACACACTAGGGCCAAGGTCTCTACTCGCTCCTCTACACCAGTGACAGTTGCAGGAAAAGACAACCACAGGTGAACATACCCACGGTAGGGATAGGACTTGTCACTCAGGCTCCACGCATGTAGGCCTTCCAGGGATTGCAAAGGCACATCAGATAAGTGTTTATCATACCAGACCTGGAATACAATGGTCACTTGCAACCCACTGTCAAGCACAGCCCAAGTATGAATGCCATTCACAGTAACTGTAGTCTCCATTCAAGAGCCCACTATTTTGGGCCAGTCTGGAGAGGCAGTAGCAGAGGTCTGGACAGAAGATTTAGCCACAAAGACATTTGAGTTAGGGTTTCTCAAACCCTCATTATGGTCATTTCGGGCACCCCTTGGCCATTGATTTGCTTTTCGGAGCTCCCCTTGGAGTCTGTTTACTACTCTTTCTAAGTCCTTCTGAGACCGGCATTATCTTTTCATATGGCCATCTCTTCCACAGTTGTGACAAATTATAGACTCCTGGGTCATCCTGGGAGAGAACGTTGTATGAGGAACTGAAACAGTAGTAAATGATTGGGGTCTAATATCTGCTTGCAGCAGTGAGAGTGGTGCAACGTGTCTTAGCAGTTCCTTCAGAGTGGCAGTCAACCTGGTGATCTCAGCCTTGGAGCCACCCTCATGGCAGTCACGTCCTGAGAGGGATCAGAATCTTGTTCCAAGGGGGAAACCCTTGCAGAGGCACCTGTCTTCAACTCTCGGACTTCCTTCAGTAGCTCATCTTTCCAATGCTGGGCCCAGGACGGGAAGTCCTTTGTATTCTCAGAGGGCTCGTTAAGTGCCGACTTTTGCCCCTGACCCTCAGTTGGCAAATCACTCTCGGTCACTTACGCAGCAGCAGCAGATATGGGTGCAATTCTCCCATGGGGTCGCCTGTGCTCAACCCCCCCCCGAATTTCTCTCATTAGCCCATCATAGGAGGGGGGGTGATTCCAGTCGGGTGGCAAGGCGCAACTAAATGAGTAACAATTCTGAAAACGGAGCAGAATAAGGATCTGGTCCAGCCTAGTTTGATCTAATTCATTTGATGGCAAACTACCCTTTCTGAGGCACTCTTGTAGCAGCTTTTCAAGCTGAGGCACATACACAGACAATGGCTCCCCTGGGTACTGCTGAGCATTTCTAACTCTCCACCTCAGATCCTCATCTGAATCTGGGCTCCCATACACATTCTCCAGTGCATCAAGATAGTCCTGTGCGGTTGCTTCAGGGTTATTGGCCTGCCTGGCACAGATGGTAGCCAAGGCAGGAACTCGAAGGCTCTCACTCAACCTCTTTCGTTTTTCTGCTGCTGAGCATTGCCATGCAAGTACTAGAGGGGCAACCTAGTCAGGTGGCAAGAATAGTTTCTTACAGTCCTCTACGGTTTTCCCATCCTCCAGCAACAACTTCACAAATTTCTCCTCAAAAGTCTCAGATAATGGGAGCTCATCCTCCCCGGGGTCTTTACTGTCTTTTGTTATCACTCTCCAGGCAGCTGAAACCCCTTCTGGGGCAATAGTCTGTGGCACTTTAGAGTGGTCCATGAGGTCACTACAGAAGCTGAAGAAGAGGTGGGCTAGCCAAGATCGTTGCCCAGGGTAGGCCGGCGTCGCAGCTGGTTGGGGCCCTGTGATGGAAGAAAACATCATGGACCACGCACACTAGTTGTAATCCGGAGCCGGAGGGCTCAGTTCCTGAAAGAAAAGAAACAACAAGACAATCAAATGACACACTTAGATAAAGCTGTTGTTGAAGGGAGCTACTCTGATGGTTACTCATGATACCCAGGACTGGACACAGGATGGACGAAAATTGAGACTGCAGGTGGTTGATCTGGAGTGCCAAGAGAAGCTGGGGCCCACACGATTCGCTGAGGCGTCGTTCATGTTCAAGCGTGGAGCAGGGGGCTGATCCCCAGGCAGGTCTCTTATCAATGGCTTTCTCTGTGCAGTGGGGTAGTCTGGCAGGGCCAGTGTGGCAAGGCCCAGGCCATATGAAGATGAACACAGATTCAGTCCGGTCAAGCCGGATACAGCTTCAAGCAAACAGAACACAATTCACGCAGTGGGGAACCAAATCATGACCCAGTATAAACACATAGCACATTTACATATAAAGGATTCTACTATACCAGGCAAACCGCTCTCCACAATCGCAAAGTCTCTGCACACACCAGGAGTTTAGAGGTAGCTGGAAATCCTGACAGGCCAATGCATTCAGCAAATCTTCAGTCTTCTTCAGGTTGATCCTGGTCACAACTCAGTGGTTTACTTCATTCTCACAAACTTAAATTCAGTCCGAACTGATACTCTTCTCTTTCTCAGGGGCAGCAGG
The DNA here is from genome assembly GCA_016271365.2 of Neoceratodus forsteri. Taxonomy (NCBI): domain Eukaryota; kingdom Metazoa; phylum Chordata; order Ceratodontiformes; family Ceratodontidae; genus Neoceratodus; species Neoceratodus forsteri. Next base: position 34,643,653 of record CM057459.1, read on the forward strand.
CAGGCATGCAGGCCAAAACTCAGGCCTTTCCACAGAGACAATCTCGAGTTGTTGCTTCTTCAGCTCTCCACTTAGATCTGACTCAATTGCCAGCAAGTCTGGGACTTTCCCCAGAATCCAAAAGGTTCAACTGGCTGATCTATCTGTCAGTCACAACAGGAGCTCCCCCTTCAGGTGCAAAAAGGCACCAAAAGCCCAAATCTACAATTCTTACAGATTCTGATTCCAGACAGCTCCTGTAGTCCGGCTCCATTTTAGGTCCCACCAGTACTGATTGGTCCAATTTGGCAGTCCCGGGCCAAAGTGGTGGGGATAAACAAAACTCTCCTTGCTGCAAAGAAAGCAGGTTAGACAAACTACATTATCATTATCACTCTAAATGATTTTCAGCAAATAGTTACATCTTTCAACACAGCTCCCTCTCAGATTACTTTTGACTGCAATCCAGGCAGCTCTTAAAGAGTCAGTACACAGAGACTATACAGGTACTCTTTGGTAATCACATTTAAACTGCTAAAACGCAGGACACCAGCCTGGCAGTGAGCATTTAGGCAAGCTCAAGGAAGACTTTTCGGGAACCCCCATTTGTAGGAGGGGTACATATTTATTTGCTTTTGATGAACGTGTAAGTACACTAGGCAACAACCCTGCCCATTTTCAGGCACAACCCAGGAGAGTACATGATACAATCAAACAGACAGTCATTTGGTAGCATACAATTAGTACAAGACAGCACTAAGCAGGTGTCCACACAGGGATAAGATTAAGCTATACATACAAATAAAAAACCAACCATAGAACTTAGATATGCACAACAAAACCATCCATGCAGGGATGGCGGACAAGTGTGGGCAAGCACTATGAAAAACATGTAGTATAAAAGGAAACAGTAGTCAAGGAAGGAGGAGTAGAAGCAGAAGATCAATCAAGGTAAGATGCAGTCACAAGTATTAAGTGCATGGAGGTGAGAAAAAAGTGCAGTTCTGAAGGAGGAGTGAGATAAGGAGCACCTTAGGAGGGGAGGCAAAGAGTTCCAGAATTTGGGAGCGAAATAAGAGAAAGCTTGTTCCCCCATTTTAGAGCAGCAGTAAGGGACAGAGAGTAGCTGGGCATCAGAGGATCTCAGAGTGTGGGACTGAAGCAAGGAAGAGAGCATCGACCCAAGAGAGTCAGGACGAGGATGTCTGGTTAAGGAGCCAATAAAACATCCAAGCAAGCAGGAACATCAGGAACTAGGTGACAACCAGTGCAAGGCAGAGTAAAGCAAACAGTGGTGAATCAGGCGAGGTGCTGACAGGGCAAATCTGCAAATGCTGTTATAGACAGTGTCCCATTTGCAAAGGAAACTGGCGTTAGCATGGGAAAGGAGCAGGAGAGCAAACAGTAGGCTGGAAAACAGGACCTCTTTAGCAACGGAGATCCTGGCAGCCAGAGTTAAGGAGTGACGTACAGGATACAATGCACCAATCTTGATGTTGGCTGATTTGCAAACCTCATTTATGGGAGAGGAGAAGTTGAGTACAGGATCTAGCATAGCCCCCAAGTATTTAAAGGAGTCAGTGGAGGAGACTGTTGACCCATCATGGCCACACACGCGAAACTTGGGAGACGCGGCAGGGAGTTTCTTGGAGGACCCAAAGAGCACGGATTGGGTCTTTGGTAAACTGAGTATGAGGGAGTTGGAGGAGAACCAGGATTGGAGTTGTGAGAACGCAGATGACAGATGATCATAAATGTCATTAATTGAGCTGGAAGCGGTGTAGAGGACCAGGTCATCCTCATACATAATCCAGTGGCACTGAGGTATAGAGGTAGGAATATTGAGCAAGGCTCTGAAATGTGTTCCTGCAACTGTTCTGAAATGTTAACAAGATGTTTTGTTTTTTTTACTCTTTCTTTATCCTCCTACTGCTGCCACTGATCACTCTCTCGGAGCTCCCCTCATAGGTCCCAATCTGCAGCCCCCCAAATAGTCTGCCCCTAGAGTGCTAGCGCTACCCACATACCTTCAGAGCCTTGGATTACCCTCCGGGCATGGCGGCGGAGATCCCCCATATCTCCCCCTTAGCACTGCTTGGGAGCGCACACAGCGGAGTCTGCTTCTTGGGTGCTGCCTTGGAGCCAACACTGAGGCTTGTCGCCTAGACCAGGGAAGGGTATTTCCTGGTGTTCTGGTGGATCCCCTCCCCTAACGCAGGTGTGCAATGGGGACAAGGCTGCCGGCATGCGTGGAGACGCACGTCGAAATCGGTCCCTTGCCAACGTCTACCCTTGCATACAGCGTCTCCCCAACTGCGCCGACCACCCTAAGGCTCCCAAACAGGTGGCGGCATCGCAGCGGAGAGTGCACCTCCCCCTCCCTGGAGAAGGAGAGCTGCCATTGGGTGCTCAATCCTTTTCCCTCCCAGATCGACCCCCGTCGACCCAAGTCCGCTTCTGAACCCGGGTCGCTGGTGTGGTGCGAGGTGTGGTGTCCAGCGCCTCAATCCTCAGCGCCACCGGGCTGACTGTTAACAAGATGTTTAATGTGTATCCTGTTTATGTAATGTGTTCTGTATAGCACAGTAACTCTAGGTATCTGCAATTGCACCTCAATTGCCCACTAGTTGGGATGGTTCCCAAGCAATGTTTCCAATCTGCTTGGGGCATGTAAACAGAGGCTCTGGCCTGCCAAAAGAGAGTTCCAGTTTTAGTTATTTTCCTGTGCATCACTTTCTGGGGTGTCTGTGAGGCAGTTTAGCAAACAAAGGTGCATGTCTCCAGCTACAACCAACCAAGGGGGCCCCGTGAGTCTAGGGATGGTGGCAGGGTTCCTAGATCTGTGGCACTGGTCCTCTCCGGCGCTGGCCTCTGGAAGCTCAGGCCCTGGTGAGGTCTGAGTCTGGAGACAGCGGGGGCCTGCTGAGGACTTGCCACCAAGGAGGGTCTCCTGATTGCATCCGACCTATCTGTTCTCCTGTATCCTGTTACAGTGGTTGAGGTTTAGTGGCAGAATCCTGTGGGGGCAAGAGACTTGGCTTAGCACAAGATGCCTTTATGTGATGGCTTGAATATCAGAGCAGCTGGCGCTGAGGTTCAGAACCACAGAAGCAGAAACAGACTTGTTTGGTTGGTATGTCCACTGTCAGTCTGTGACTATGTAAGCTGCTGAATCCAGCTCCCTACAGAGGCATGTATGGGGGGTTTGGGGGCAGAACACCAGGGTACAAGCTAAACTACCTCATGTTCTGTGTGAATGTTTATTTGGGAGGATATATCCTTTTTGTGTCCCCTAGTGCCAGGCAGCACCACTTACTCCACTGCCATGCTGTGGAGATACAGCCTGATCCCCTGATTCTGCCTGTGGCTATTGGTGGGGTACTGTAAAGTGACTGCTAATTTCCCAAGTGTCAGCGTGTGAACAGATAAATGTGTCACCATAGTAACAAAAATATAATGGGCTGGAGAGAATGGAAAGTGTTTGTAAATATGTTTAAAGTAACTTAAACCGCTAATCAGATTTGAACCTATAACTTGCTGGGATGGGACATGTACAGTAAATGTGATTTAAACTGTTCTGAACTGAGTGCGTAACCAGGAGCTGTGTCGGCAGTTTCTCACTATTATTTATTTATTTTTTTATTTAGATTTTGTTAACCAGGTAAACCCACTGAGACTGGAGGTCCCTTTTTCAGGGGCGACCCGGGGTGAGTACACCACCAACTTTACATTAGGTACAGTATACAGCTTCAAAAATATATATACAGTTTGAACAAGAGGTTGGGTAACAGTGAGGCAGAGACAGAAAGCACGTAGCAAGTAACAGATTCAGAGAAATTTCACTGCCAGTGAGGTATCTCAAGGGGTGTGTGCACCTGCTTGTAGCTCTTGCAGTATTTTCTGCTAATACAAACTGCAAGTAAAGCTGGGGTGTTCAGTGCAAATGCAGATGATTTATGCATGTAAAAATGAAAGTAAAGATCGGCAGCTCACAGTTAAACCGAGTTAGAAAATGGGTAGGGGAAATCCTGCATCCTGATTGGCTAAAACTTGTTTGTAGTACACCATTAGATTGGGGGACCACAACCAGTGGGCAGTCACAAGTCCCAGTACCAGCCTACCTCAGTAGTAAGAATATTAATGTGTACTCTCAGAACCTTCTAAAAATCTCCTGATTGTCAGCTATTCTTGCAGTGCCCTCTACTGGCAGTTTGTTAATATTGCCACATTTAATATGCTGAAGAGTAATTATTTTACCATTTTTTACTTCATCTTCTTCCTTTATTTACATATTTTAACAACTTTAAATGTTTTCTTTCAATGTGTTTATTAAAATATCCATTCTATAAGTGCAAAAGGCACTCCAGGGTGTAGGCTGTGGTGTCACAACCACAATTTGTAGGGCCTCAAGCCTTGTGCCTTACTACGGTGTGGTTGTGACACAATAACCAACACTCTGTTGTGTTTCATTTCTCACTTAGAGCCTACCCCAATGATGCTTTTGTTTTTTATTTATTTATTTTATTTAAAATTGTGTTAACTGGGCAGGAAAGCACTGGGCCATATGGCTGTTTTACAGGCTTGACCCAGGTACATAAAACAAATCATGGAACAGATAAAGCACTCTGACATAATACATATGTTATGACAAAGTGCAATTACATTAACACACAAATTACTACATACACATATCAATAACAATATATTAGTATCACATCAGAGCAGGTACATCTAGCTTCGGTAAAGAGATGTTTTTTGTATCTACGCTTAAACAAATCAATGTTGGCTACTTTTCTGATCTCTGAACCAGTGTTATACCATGATTTAATAGCTGTGTCCTGGAATGACCTTTGTTATTTTGTTGTTTTAAATAAAGGCACCTGTAATATTTCCAAATCATCTGACCTCAAGGGTCTTATATACATTTTCCATGAAAACAAGTCTGTCAACGGACTACCAATTCCCTTTTGTAATACTTTAAAAATGAAACAACTACTAATAAGTTTATCACATAGGATAACCAGTAGCCAATTTACTGTCTCATAAAGATTACAGTGAGGCAGTATTGCGCTGTGTTTAAGGGCACTGAGCTGCAAACCTGAAGACCTGGGTTTGAATCTCACAGCCCCCACTTGCATTCTGTGTGACCCTGAGCAAGTCACTCAACTTCCTTGTGCTCCCAGGTCGCACCTGGAAACAAGCTTCAGCTTAGTGTGCCTTTCCTGATTAAACAATTTCCCCTTCCCTGTACTTTGCTGTAAGGGCAAACCGACATACAGAATTCTACATTCAAACACGTTTCTTAAGGACCCTCTCTGACCCCCCCCCACACACACACACACACACACACACACACAACACCAAGCTTCCATAGCCCACTGATGGTAATAGATAATTATGTACTAAGGTTTTCTTAGCTTCACTAGTCAGGAAATCCTTAATAGCATACAGTGCACCCAACTTTTGGTTTAATTGGATGGAAGTTTACTCTGTGTGTTTTTCGAAGTTTAAATGTGTGTCTCTTATTACACCCAGATATTTGAATTCATTCAATAATAATAATAATAACTTTATTTATCCAGCACCTTTTAGAATTATCAAGGCGCTTTGATATAAAAAATAAATAAAACTAGATGAAGTTAAAACATGGCATAAATACAGATAGTCAATTAAAATTCAGTAAATACAATAAAATCAATCAGAATAGGCTTGGCATCATAGATAAATTTTCAGGGCCTGCTTAAAGCCCCCCAGGGTCGTGCACCCCAGTAGCTGATGGGGTAGAGGATTCCAAAGGGCTGGAGTCACATACATACTGTAAATGCACGGGCCCCTGATGATTTTAAAGATACCCTTGGAATCTCTAGCAACCCCTCATCAGCCGAGCGGTGCGATCGCCCAGGGCAGTAGGGGGACAGGAGCTCTTTCAGGTAGTCCAGGCCCAGTCCATGTAGGGCTTTATAAATCAAGAGTCCGACTTTGAAGGTGACCTGCCACTGAATCGGCAGCCAGTGCAGTTTGCGCAGCACCGGTGTGATGCGACACATCCAGGGAGTCCCCATCAACAACCGGGCTGCTGCGTTCTGCACCAGCTGTAAGCAGCGGATATCAACCCCCGGTAGCCCTAGATAAAGGGAGTTGCAATAATCAAGGCACAAGGTCATGAAGGCATGGACCAGCATGGGAAGATCACCAGACAGAACTAGTTGCTTGACCCTGGTGATGTTCCTCAGATGGTAAAAGAAAGACTTGACGACTGCCGACACCTGAGATCACAGCGTCAGACCATCATCAAGAATCACCTTCAGGTCCCGCACCCATTCAGAGGCAAGAAGCTGGGAGCCCCACAGGAAAAGCCCCATAGGTTGACCAGCCCCCGACCCCTCTATCCGGCGACCCAGATCCACAACCATCACCTCAGTCTTTCCCAAGATCAACTTCAGCCAGTTGGAATTCATCCAATCCTGGATTTCAGTGAGGCAGTTATTAAATACCGAGAGTGCTCTATCCTGGTCTGGTGTGAAAGACAGGTAGAGCTGAGTATCATCAGCATAGTAGTGAAACCTCAACTCATATCATCTTACAATGTCTCTGAGGGACAGCATGTACACCGTGAACAACATGGGGGACAAGACCGAGCCCTGAGGGACCCTACATGGCAGAAAGAATGGGTCAGAGGAAAATATCCCTGACACCAACCTCTGCATTCTGCCAGTGGGGAAGGATGTAAACTACCTGAGAACTGTATCAGACAGGCCACAGATGAACCTCAGGTGCTCGAGTAGTACCCCATGGTCCATGGTGTCAAAAGCTGAGCAGAGATCAAGAAGTACGAAGATGGAGTGGCGCTTCTGATCTTTCGCCATCAAGAGATCATTGAGCACCCAAACCACCACGGTCTTGGTACTATGCTTCTTTTGGAAACCGGATTGGAGAGGCTCGTAGATGTCATGGATGGTCAAATAGTTCTCCAGTTGCAGTGCCACTACCTTCTAAATCACCTTCCCCAAAAAGGGAAGGTTAGAGATAGGTCTGTAGTTGGCAAGACAGTCTGGGTCCAGAAAAGCTTTCTTTAGGAGGGGTGTCACCACCGCCTCCTTCAGGGAGCTAGGGAACTCACCCGACTCAAGGGAGCACCAGATTATCTGTGCCAGGACTGGGCCGATGATGTCACAACAACCCATAAACAGGGAGGTTGGGCCCAGATCCAAATTTCCCCTGCTCGCTAACAGGAGCCTCTCCCATTGCACCAAACTCACCTCCAAATACTGGGTGAACTCACTCCTTACCTCACCACATCTCTTTCAACCCCACCCCCATCCCCTCACTCCCTCAGATCTACTAACACTTGCATTTTGGCAGTCCCCCACCCCTCCACACTCATCAGACAGTCTGGCTTTTCCTATAGGTTCCCTATAGTCTGGAACTCCTTCCCACTCAAATACGCCACTCCTCCTCCTCCTACTCCCTTGGCTCTGCCCTACACAACTAACTCTCCTCCAACTGTTCCTGCTTTAATCCGCCTTAATCTCCTTCCTTTAATTTCTGCTCTAGTTTATCCAACCCAAATTTTCCAATCTTCAAATCTTATCCCCACTGCCTCTATCCCCCTTCTCTGCTACCTACCCTTTCTTCCTTCCTTCCTCCCTCCAGTCCTCCCTATCTAGTATCTTCTATCCCTCCTCTACCTTTGCCTTGTTCCACCCCCTGGCAGGGTTCTCAGCATCCAGAGGGGGCCAAATCATGGTATGCCTCTCACCCACTATTCCTCCTCTCCTTCACCTCTATCTTTGCCTTGCTCCACCCCCTGGCAGGGTTCACAGCATCCTGAAGAGGTCAGATCATGGTATGCCTCTCACCTCCTATTTCTCCTCTCCATCACCTCTATCGTTGCCATGCTCTGCCTTCTGGCAGGGTTCTCAGTATCCTGAAGCAGTCCAACCTTAGTATGCCTCTCTCCTCCTTTCCCTTCTCCTCCCACTCCTTCACCCCTCCTCTACTCCCCCATCTCCCTTATCCTCCTCCTCTCCATTACTCTGTACTATACTGACAGCCCCTAAAACTCCATTGCTCGTGTACTTTATTTTGCACTTCTGTTCTACCAACGCTTATTGTACTGTCTGTGCTGCATACCAGCCTGCCTTAGCCCAAAGCTGTTTGTATGCCATTTATTGCATTGTCTTCTAGCTACTCCCTTGCTCCCTTCCACTCGTTAGCAATTGTCTACATATACAGTCTATGTATTTCCTAGTTGTATGTAATCAAATGTGAATTTTGTTAAATTGTATCAATCTCTGTAGTCTATCCTCATGTTCCCTCAGCCCCCCAGGTCGCACCGTGAGACGAGCAACTTGTTGTTCAGTGTGCCCCCCTGGTGAAACATTTCAATAAATAAATAAATAAAATTCACTAACATCTTCCAAGGCCTCCCCCAGTGGCCACCAGAAAGTTTTATAACACAAATTGTAATTTATTAACATTACAGAAGACTATTGCTTTGGTTTTCTTTTCATATTTAATGTCTGTTTTTTTTAATCTGTTAAAACTTTATATTCCAGTTCCATTTTTCTATTTAGTGATAAAATATCATTATCCGCTATGTACAGTCTATAACTGCAATGTCTGTGTACAAAACTGATTTGGAATTGGTAAGGGACTTAGGGAGATCATTAATAAATAAAGAAAATAGTAGGGGCCCCAAAATTGACCCTTGGGGCACTCCATACTCAACTGTCCTTAGATTTGACATAACTCCATTATCCTTGACCCACTATAATATACCTGTTAGACAGTCCTTAAACCATTCCACAACTGGTCTTCCAAACCCCAGTTTTCCCAGCTGCGACTTCAGGAGGGAGTGGTCCACTAGGTCAAATGCCTTGGCCAGATCCACAAACACCACCCCTGTAAATGTGCTTCCCTCCATGTTCCTCTGCACATCACTCGTAAACCTGACCAAGGCAGTCACCGTGCTGCAATCCTTTCTGAATCTGTGCTGGGCCCCTGTCATTATTTTGTACTCCTCCATGTATTCCGTGATCTGATTATGTAAAATTCTCTCAAAAATCTTACTAACAAAAGATAACAGTGATATACAGTCTGTAATTATTAGCTTGGTTCAGCTGTCCCCCTTTAAAAGCCGGTATAATGACAGCCCTTTTTCCAAATTCCAGAAACCTTTCTAGTGCAAAGCGATAAATGAAAAAAAATTTCCAGGGGCTGTGATAATTCAGCTGCCGCTGGTTTATGAAATTTTGTTCTCAAGCAATCCAGACTTGGACCTTTGGCTACATCTAGTCTTGAGCATGTCTGAATTTACTGTCTCGTTATGAGTCTGAAATAACACAATGCTCTCTGTTGATCAATATTTTTATTCTCATGCTCAGTTTTTGGAAGGTCATCTACATGGTGAGACGGATCCATAAAAGTTTTAAGGCATTAGTAAGCCAGCCCAGTGGTGCTAAGGGTTGAGATGCTGGACGCCACACCTCGCGCTATGCTGGCAACCCGGGTTTGGGAGCGAGCTTGGGCCACAGGGGGACAGCTGGGGAAGGGATTTAAATTGAGCCTCCGGCAGGCAGCTCTCCTTTCCCGGGGGAGGGTAGGTAGCATAGCATAGCTTTGGCAGCTCCTGGTGGCCACTAAGGGGTGCTGCTGATGTGGTGCATGTTACAGGGGTATGGGAGTCATGGGGACATCCTGCAGGCTGTTGTGAGAGCATGCCATCCTGCGCTCGAAGTCACTGCACATCCGTGCCCCCAGGACCACTGAAAACACAGAAAATCCCCGTTCCTTGGTAGGCAAAGGTGAGTCCTGTGGGTGACCTCCACACCCAACGCGGGCCTTCAGCCTGCCTCTGGTGCTCCCTTCATTCCCTGGTCGCTTGTCTAGATTGTCAGAAAGGTCATCAAGAGGAGTCGGCGGTCCCGCCCCAGGGAGCTTAGATGCAGGGGGTTGGGGACCAAAGGAGCAAAGCGGGGATCCCCCCCCACTGGAAGGTAAGGCTGTGGGCTTCAGGCAGGGTGGGATACGGTTAGGCTGAGTGTCCATACCAGAGAGAGTCTGTGGCTCAGAGAGGAGGATAAAGAGAGTTAAAAAAAAAACAGGTGTTAGCAATGTTAGCTCTTTCAGTTAGTTCAGTGTCTCCTTTAAAAATATTCTTTATGTTATTTTCATTTTTTTAGGGTTTTTCAGGTTTTTAACCCCTTCCAAAAGGATCTTTTATTATTAAAATTATTCAGTTATTCAGCTGTATAAAAATTGAATTGTGCCTATTTTATTAGCCTTTTACCACTATTGCACTATTCTCTGTAACATACACAATCTTCAGTTTTATTATATGTTTTAAATTTTACCCAGGTCAAGTCCTGTTTTTTTGCTATTGAATACTTCCCTATTCATCCATTTATTAGATACATGTTTAAACCACTTCTTTTTCAACGGTGCATGAGTATCTAAAACTTTATTATACATTTTTATAAAAAAATTCCAAGGCTTGGTCAGGGTCATCGAACATATCGAAAGCTTTCCAATCTCTATTTTTAAAATCAGTTTTTTATCTTCATCAAAATGTCATCAGTAGTGGTTCTAGAAACATTTCTGTCCTTTTTGTCATTTATTACTCCAGACACAAAATACTAGGGCATGATCACTAACCAAATCTGGTAGTATACAACAACTTGTTATATTTTTCTTGTTATTTGCAAATGCCCAATCGATCAGTGAGCATGTCCCTGTTTGACTGTCCATTCTTGTAGGTTCCGTGACTAGTTGTTCTACCAGTTTTCTGCAATACATTTTTATACTTATTAACAGCAGATCCAAGCAAATTCAAATTAATATCTCCCAATAAAACCAGTTCTTTATTTTTCAGATCTTCTACCGTATTTATTTAATTCCTCCAACCCTGTTAATTTACACTTAGGTGATATATATATATATATATATATATATATATATATATATATATATATATGTATCCTACTATTAATTTTTGTATGGCCTAGGTTTATTTTAACAAACAATCTTTCACAGCCTGTTACAGTCTCCAATTCGTAATATTTTACCTTGATATCCTCTCTTATGTAAATAAGTCATCCCCCTTATTCTATGCCCTCCCTCCATACAGTAGAGATGTGTATCACTCCAATGATATTAAACAGTCATCAACTTTTCTAGTTAGCCATGATTCAGAACTGGACAAAACATCAGAGGCCCGATTTTCAAAAGACTTAGGTTGACACAAGGGACTTACATCAAAAGAATTTGGCACAACAGGTGACTTGCATCACAACTTGCATCAAATGCAATTTTCTAAAGCAGCCTGCATCAAATCCTGATGCTGCTGCACCAAAAACCCCTTGTGCCAGTGTTTCACTAATCAACCCTGTGCACCAGGTCGCACAGGGGCTTGCGCCATGGTGAGGCTGCAATATCCCCTTTTTGGAGATTTTACAAGCCTCAATAGTGATTACACTGCACCACTTAGACCAGCCAGGAGGTGGTCTAAGTGGCTTGCACAAGTGGGACAGGGTCAGACAATGGGCTGCTGGGGCATAAGGGGCACAGGAGGTGGCAGAGGTGCATGATCAGGTGGAGGGTCACCAGGGATATTATATTTCATACAGTGGACAGATGACTGGTTGGGGAAGGACTGCTAACCACCGGGGTATTATATTTCATACAGTGGACAGATGATTGGGTGGGGAGGGACTGCCAGCCACCAGGGTATTATATTTCATACAGTGGATGGATGGATGATTGGGTGGGGAGAAAGACTGCTAGCCACCAGGGATATTATGTTTCATACAGTGGATGGATGATTGGGTGGGGGGAAGGACCGCTAGCCACAAGAGATAATATATTTCATACAGCGGGCATAATTTGGGTGGGTGTTGGGTGGAGGGACCACTAGACCACCAGGCATTATACTGTACTATACAGTACGATGTACACATGTCCCACCAGGTGTTAGATCACTCCCGGTGATGTCCCGCTGTCCTCCCCAACTCCCCCTCTGCCACCTCCATGCCCCTCCCCAGCCCTCTCCTCTCCTCTCCTGTCCAGCAGCTGCACCCCCCACCACCATCCTGACCCTCTAGTGTTGCACCAGGCAGGAGGAGCAGATTCCTGCAGCAATTCTCACAGCTGCACCAACTGTTTTGTGTAGAAATTGACTTGCGGCAAACCCAGGGAATTTGGCACCAGGACCCTGCTTTTTACAAAATTAGGCACAGGGTTTCTGGCACACCCAGAGTTTGCCACAACACTTAGAGTGACACTACTTGCATTGCTCTAAGAGATCTCTGAAAATTGGGCCCCAGGTGTACATGTTTGTAGCCATGTCTCCATTTCATGGGTTTTTTTGTTTGCTTTTTTGTAGGAAACTGCAAACATTTAAATGTGCTAGTTTTAGCCCATTAGCTTGAAACCAACTGGTTGATTTATCAGCTGGACCTGGATTTTCTTCTGTGTCCCCTGCTATCAACAAATTCAAAAATGAAACAATCACATAATATTTTGGCAACTTAATATTCTGCAGGAAATCACCAAGATCTATACCATTATTTTTCTGGAGCAAACCCAAACTATTTAGCCCAATTGTTACATAGGTATTCACATCAATTACTGGTAGATTTTCAATATTCTCATAGATACTGACACTGTCTATAAATGTAATGTAAAAAAAAGCTTCTGCCCCACTTAATATAACCAAACAGAGCGGGCCTTAACAATACCTTTGCTGAGGACCAGAAACTGTATAATGTGTTGTGCAAATTAGATCTATTTATTGGTCAACAGAGCTGGCCTCATTTTGCCTCCAGGGCTGGAAGGGCAGCAAGCCAGATGGAGAGGATGATAGGGTGATCAACTGCAGACACTTCTGGGAGCAGGACTTGTGTGGCTGCAGCCTAAGGAGAGCCGCGGGTGAGGTTCAGGCTCATCTTGGTTTGTGTGGAGACTGGGGGGTGCAACTATTGCCTGGGCTGTGCTGGCACATAAGGCAGTGGGGTGGCCATACATCTCTTCCATCCCTGCAGTGCAGGAGATGCCAGACAGAGGATCAGTTGATCATTCCCCTCTTTGTCACTGACATACAGGTCAGGGTGGTCAGACAGAGCCACGCTGTTCTGCAAGGACATTTATGGGTATACCTTATTAGGCTGCACCTACTGGAGTGTGGTTTAGATGCTGGGCCCAGGAGCTGTGCAGGGGTGGTGGATGTGGATCTCAGCAACACTGTGCTGTCAAATGCCCCAGGATGAAGAGTTGCCCCTGAGGCTGTTGTCCACCCCTCGTCATCACCACAGGGACCATGGTAGTGGGGTAGAAAAAGGGGTTTGGCTATATACATGTGTAAACCCCCTACAAATGGGGGTTCCCAAAAAGTCTTCCTTGAGCTTGCCTAAATGCTCACTGCCAGGCTGGTGTTCTGCGTTTTAGCAGATTAAATGTATTACCAGACAGTGCCTGTATAACCTCTGTGTACTGTCTCTTTAAGAACTGCCTGGATTGCAGTCTTAATTAATCTAAAAGGGAGCTCTGTTAGAAGATGTGCTTGTTTGCTGATCATTTGTTAGAGTAGTAATAATATTGCAGTTTGTTCTAACCTGCCTTCTTTGCAGCAAGGACTGTTCTGTTTATCTCCACCAACTTGGTACGGGACTGTCAGAATGGGCCAATCAGTACTGTTGGGACTCTAAAATGGAGCCTGCCTACAGGGACTTGGTGGGGTCAAAACTTGTACGAATTGTAGTTTTTGCATTTTGGCACCTAAAATAACCTGGAGGGGGAGCCCTTGTTGTGACTGACAGATCAGCCAACCAAACCTTTTAGATCTTGGGGAAATTCCCAAGCTGCTTGCAGCTAGTTTCAGTTCTGAGTTGGGAAGTGAAACGATAACAGCTTGAATGATTCAAGCAGCACCCCCAGCATAGATTTGTGTGGGAGAACTGTGGAAATGCCTGAGTTTTGGCCTGCATGCCTGCCTGCTGTCCTTGAGAGGGGACTCTTGCCTTTCTCGGACTGAATCCGAACTTGGTGAGCGAAGTAAGCCACTGAATTGTGACCAGGCTCCTACCTGAAGAAGACCGAAGATTTGCTGAATGCAATTGGCCTGTCTGGACTTCCAGCCACCTCTGAACTCCCAGATTGTGCAGAGACTCTGTAATTGCGACCAGAGAGCCTTTTGCCTGGTACAGTGGAATTTCCTTACATGTGAATGTGTTGTGTGCTTATAGTGGGTCGTGATTTGGTTCCCCACTGTGGTTTGAATTGTGTTCTGCTTGCTGGAAGCTGCATTAGAATTTCCTTACATGTAAATGTCCTGTGTGCTGTCAGTGGGTCGCGATTTGGTTCCCCACTGTGGTTTGAACTGTATTCTGCTTGCTGGAAGCTGCATACAGACCCACGGACTGAATCCAAAACCATCTCCATTGGGCCTGGGCCTTGTCACACTGGCCCAGCACGACTATCCACTGCACAGAGAAAGCCATCAATGAGAGACCTGCCTGGGGATCAGCCCCCTGCTCAACACTTGAACAGGAATGATGCCTCTGTGATTTGTGTGGACCCTGCTTCTCCAGGCACTCCAGCTCAACAACCTACAGTCTCGATTTTGTCCTGCCTGTGTCCAGTATTGGGTATCATAAGTAAACATCCGGGTAGCTCCCTGCAACAACAGCTAAATCTAAAGTGTTGTCATCTCATTGCCTGGTTGCTTTTTCTTTCATGAACTGAGCCCTCTGGCTCCGGATAACAAATAGTGTGTGTTGTGCATGTTGCTTTCTTCCATCACAGGGACCCAACCAGCTGCAATGTTCCTGGATAGCCTATCGTCTCCCTACCTGGGTACCCAGAGGTGTGACTGTGTGGGGACTTAAAGCACATGCATAACTGTTTAATATAGCCTTTAATCCAATCAACCTGATTATGCCCCTTCCATGTTCAAGTCCCCCTGTATAAATCAGATCTGACTTTTTCTGCATTTAACCTGACTGTGGTTACAGTTTGTGCCAAGAGTACTCTACTGTTGCTATTTGCTGTGCATAACCTTGTTTTACAGGGTTGAGCCAGAGGAACCAGCCCTGGTGGTAAGTGCAAACAGTGAGGGTACCTGTATGATGTACAAGGGGCACTGTGAAAGTGATTATCGTATATTGTGCAGGCCACTAGAAGGGAACTAGGGGGGTTACAGTGTCCTGGAGGGCTGTGCCCAGGTAAGTTTGACCACTACCAACCCTGACCTCCGGGTGGAGGCACCAGTTGCAGAACCTAGGGCCCCTTAACCTGCTACTAGCCAAGCAGGCAGGGGTAGTAGCCCATGGGATAGCACTACCTAGCGGTTACACATGAACATTAATTTCAGTGTTAATACCATTTTACTATGTCCTTACTAACCCAATTTAAAAAAGTCCTAGTGAACAAATTAGGATATTGCCAAATCAAGTTAGTGCGGAGAGAATAAGATAGTGTTAACACGGGAGCTGATGTTCATAAATAGACACCATTGTGCTCATGAACAAAGAAAGCTATTCTTGTGACACAACTGAGATACAAAGGTGTTCTTTTTTCTAAATGTGTCGTCTCCTACTGTTCAACTAATTTTTCTACTGTATGTATTCCCCGTAGTGCCAGCACCTGTTTACCAATAATGCAACTCCTACTGTACCTGAAACCAGGAAAGTATTTTATTTGTGTTTAAAAGGGTGTTTGGCCACCAAAAAAGGAAACCCTTGTTGTTAAACACTAAGCTTCTGTCATTTACTGCAATTTTTATGCAGTAAATACCTTGTTAGCAGTGAACGGTCAGCAACATCAAAACAATAAAATCAGCATTATGTAGCCATTATATGTATTAAGGTAAGTGCTGAAAAAGTCAGGGCGGTAGTCCTGATTGATTAAGATTAATATAATGCTAATTGTGAGCATATAAGTAATAAGGTGGGAAAAATTGTTGTATGCATTAAGAGACTATTCACCAGTAGATCTAGTAGTGTGGTGATGAAATTGTATTGGCCCTACATTCATTCCAATGACTGCCGTTCAGTTTTGGTCAACCTACAGTGAAGCCCGTCAAGATGAAGTTCAGTGCCACAATTCCCTGCATGACAAAAGGGATTAACTCCCATTGAAATTGTATTGTTTCCTGCAGTAACTCTACTGCAGAATGCTACAGAATTGGATTTCATCCTGGCGAACTTCACTGTATATTCAAAGAGATACTTGCAGGCTTGTGGAAGTGCAGCAGAGAGCCATTAAGTTGATTTATGGGTTACGTGATAAGTCCTATATAGTGAGAGGATGGGAACTCTAGGACTCTATGATTTAGAACAGAGGAGAATTAGAGGAGAAATATTGGCTATGTATAGAATAATTGAAGATCAACATTTATTGGATGAGCTCAAAGAAAATGCTTACCATTTCCTATAAGATTATCGTAAAGGTTATCATGAGGATCCAGTGTGTAAAGTGCTTTGTTATATTTATCAAACATCTTCAGTAAAGCAAACTAAACACTTTCAGAGTTGTGATAAGGAAGCATCCATTTTGTGCACAGGAAGAGTGTTGTGACGAAGTCAGTGCCTCACAAGCCCTAACAGTGTGCAGTGAAGGGGGTTAAAACGAACTGCTCCTTCAAATAGGCATCCTGTCAAATTGTACAGAAAAGCACTGGATGTTTTAGTTATACTCTGCCAAACATAAAATCCAGAGCATTCCTTACAATGTAATATGATCCCATCAGCAAAACCTAACTGTTCTCACCTACTGCAATGTAAAGGCAGGGCTATCATCACAACACCCTTTCTGTCCACAGAATGCTGCCAAGGTCATTCATATCCCTGTTTAACAAGTATTTTTCAATGTTTTATTAACATGCTTT
Source organism: Neoceratodus forsteri (assembly GCA_016271365.2). Lineage (NCBI taxonomy): Eukaryota > Metazoa > Chordata > Ceratodontiformes > Ceratodontidae > Neoceratodus > Neoceratodus forsteri. The sequence continues at coordinate 34,660,514 of CM057459.1, forward strand.
GCTAAATGTATCCTAGTAAACCAAATGCTGGCCAATTACTGTAACAGTTGAATAATCATATAGGGAATTGAACGCATCCCTTTTAACCTCAGAAGTATTGAGCATCATACAACAGGTCATTCGTTACAACTACAAAGAAATCCATTCATAACAGTTAGGAGTAGAAATGTTTCACTGCCATTGCTCATGAGGTGAGGTCAATATAATGCTGTGTTGAAAATTTGGGGTTGAAATATGTAAAAATGACAAAGTTATGAGCATATGTTGAAATTTTTCTAAACTCACTCATAACTTCCATAATTTTAAAAATTTTAGCCCCAAATTTACAACATAGCCATTTTCTCACACCACCTCATGAATGTGACAGCCATTATTTTTCAAATCCTGGCCAAAATGTGTTTTTGCACCTTTGGGGTAGAGTGATGTTTTGGTGGTGCACAATCACATTTCAGCAGGATTTGAATACTTTCACCAACGTGGTTCATGAGATGGGGTAATAAGAAGGCTATGCTGCAAATTCAACGTTTTGCAGCTGTACTGGCTCTGACCAGAGTTTGTTTAATTTGAAATAGTTAAAGGGTAGCTTACTTGTGTGGCCTAGTGTTAACCCTGATGACCAAAGTCATTTGTCAAATCACAGAACAGTACAGACAGCATGCTACTTCATCTTAATCACAGAAAGAGTGATGCTGTACAATAGGTAAAATACATGCTCAAAACAGCTGAGAATATTGATGAAAAAAACTTGGGGGCAGCCGTCTTAATTGGTGCTCTCATGCTAATGCACACTCAAATGGGAAAAAAGAATCTTATTAGACAGGAGGAAAACAGTGATGATCTAAAATCAACAAAAATAATTGGTACAAAATGTTCCCCATAACAAAAACATAGCTTTAATATCTACAAAAATCTACAAATTATTATTTTATGTAACCCCTTATAATTTACTACCAATGGGGGTCTATGCACTAACATGTAGAAAGCCTATGCACAGTGTATCGCGTAGGCTTCCCTAAGTCAGGTAACTGCACATTGGGGGTCCCAGAAATCCCCACAGCCATCATAAAAGGGCATGTACCACTGCACCTGATCGCTTGTCTGTTCAGGCAGCTACACACACAAATGATCTGGAGGAGTGGCCAAGAGCTTGCCACCTTTCTGCGACATTCACTAAGGTACAGAGTGCTGGGAGAGGGGGACACAGGCTACGTGAACAGGGATCTTGCTGTAGCAGGTGCATGCCCCTCATAAAGAATACCTGCCAGCTGTGGCAGGATAGCCCCCCCCTGCCATGCTGCCCCAGCCCTCTGGTCAGGCAGACAGGGCTGGGGGTAGTCAATGGGGCAGTCACCTGTTTTTGTTCAACTTTCAGGACACATGGTGTCCCACAGTCCTCTGTTCCACACAAGCAGTGGATCCCCTTTGGGACCATGGTGGGAATCTGACTGGATGCCCGCCTGGGTTCGCTGATCCATCCACGTGCACCAACACATGGTGGGGGTGGTACCATAGACAGGCAACATGTGATGGCCAGTGATCATGAATGCCATGCCCCGTGTGCCTATCCACGGATGTGGACATTCGTGGGCCAGGTACCTGCCTATCACTCGTACCTGGACTACACTGGCACATAGGCATCAATGGCGGTATGTAAATGAGGAGTTTCTGTTTAAATATGTATTCTTTTGTAACCCCCCCTGCAAATGGGGGTTCCCAAAAGACTTCCAGGAGCTTGCTTGAATGCTCCAAGCCTGAATGGTGTTTGGCATTTAAGCCATTTATCAGTGAGTGTTTTTAGAACCTCTGGTACTGTCTCTTTAAGAGCTGTCTGCTTGCAGACATAATTAGTTTATATGGGGGGACTGTGTGTTTCCCTGTTTGAGTACCACTCGAACTGCTGCCAATTCACTCCATTTTTGCAGTCACTAGGAGTACAAAGGGAACCTATCTGAAAGATGTAATTGTTTGCCAGAAATCATTTAGAGTAATAATGAAAATACAGTTTGTCTAACCTGCTTTCTTTGCAGTCAGAACTGTGTTTGCCTAGTTCCCATTCTAGTTTTGAACTGCTGAACAGGACCAATCAGTGTGGGTTAACTTGGACGAATCAGAACTTGGACTCGTAATCTGAGCCAGCCACAAGAGGATTGTATGGGCAGTGACTCTGGGAGATGTAGTTTGGACTTTGGCGCCTTTTTGGACCAACAGGAGCAGTCTATTGTGAGTGACAGCCAATCCAGCCAAGAACTGGGAGGAACTCAAAGGAAGTGCCCGGTTTTGTCTGCTGGAGGTTCAGTTGAGCTCTGGCAGTGAAGAGGGAAGGAGCCCTGTGCTTTTTCGGTGTGCAGTTTTAGTCGGGAAACGTGTGTAAGGCCCTGAGTTCTGGTCTGCAGCTTGTGTAACTGCTTGTTAGGACTGAATCCGTCCTGTGAAGAGAATCAAAGGATATCTGAAGAGTAGAAACCAGGCTCACCCTGTAGAAGACTGGAGAAATTGCTGAATTGCACTCGGTCTGTCAGGAACTGAATCTGCTGTGTGTTCTCCCGGGTATTGTGCAGTAATTGCGATCGGGATAGAGAAGCAGCCTGCCTGGTATAGTACTTTCTTTTTACCATATAAATGTGTGAGGAGGCTTGTGCAGCTCAAGTGAATCCTGCTACCATTAAAGGACTTTTGCCTGTGACTGTTTACCATATAAATGTGTGAGGAGTCTCATGGAGCTCAAGAGTAGCCCTGCTGACGTTGAAGGACCCTATCTTGTTTGGAGGTCGTGAGTACTAATTCAGAGTCACTCCCTGTTGAATTGCCACATTAAATTCAAATGGAATCACTGTACTGCTGACTGTTTAAATTAATTTTTCTTTTCTCTGTGTGAAAGGGCCCCTACCAGCTGCCACGGTTTGGACTAGCCACTAGGGCTTGGGTACCCAGGGACAGTAACTGGTAGGATAGTATGCACAGAGCCATAAGTAGATGAGTAAAGTGATAAGCTAATTAACCTGATTTCACCCTGTCCTTGTTATATCCCCCTAAATAAATCAGAGCTGCTTGTTTCAGCAAAGTTATACTGCCTAAGGTATTTGTCTATGTTAAAATATTGTACTGTGATTGCTGCACTGTATCTTATTTTACAGGGGGTCCCAGTGCCTGAACCAGTCCTGGGGGTAAGTGTATACTGTGAAGGTAATTCTGATATACTGTGTGGGCCACTAGTGGGAAGAAAGGGGGGTTGCAGTGTCCCAGAGGGCTGTGACCAAGTAAGTTTAACTATTGCAAACCCTGACCTCTGGGTGGAGGCACCCGCCATTGGATCCAGGCCCCTCAACCTGTTAGTGGCAAATCAGGCAGGGTAGTAGCCCCTTGGATAGCCCATCTAGGGGTTACATCTTGGAGGCTCACCGCTGGGATTGTGTGTCCTCTAGTGGCCATATTACTGAACCACTGTTAAGAAAAAAATGGGTACCCGACAGAAGCTGTGCACCGGCTGGTAGAGTGGTGTACTGGGGAGAGATTGACCCCAAAATGCTATGCTTATCCTGGACATTCCCTGGGTATCAATACGGACACTGTACAGGAGTACTTTCCAAGGTGGAAGGTTTACAAAACCCTGTGGTGGTGGGTCGGCATGCTAATCTGCTCACCCACACTTTCCTGAGACCTAGCAGAGTTTAAGGATCCATAGATAGCTCAAAGTGCCACAGACTATTACCCACGAGGAGCCCTCACTGCCTGGAAGTGATAACTAAGGACAGTAAAGACCGGGGAATGAGCCCCACCACTGTCTGAAACTTTTGAGGAGAAATTTGCTAAATGGTTGCTGGGGAAGGGAAAACTGTGGAGGACTTGAAGAAACTATTCTTGCCACCTGAGGTGTTCCTCCCCAACACCCTCTCCCGCTCCAGTACCCGTAATGGTGGCTGAACCAATGCAGACTCCTATTTCTGCACCTGCCATTAGTCACGACTCTTACCAAGGTTGAGGATCTTCTCTGGCACCCTCCCTTCCCCCCAAGGGAGGATGACTGAGGAGACCTGGATAGACTATGTTGCCCCCCCAAGTGCTTGAGTGGCAATGCTCGGAAGCCGGAAAGCGAAAGATGGTTAGAGAGAGCCTCCGAGGTCCTGCCCTGGCTACCATCTGTGCTAAACGGGCCAGTAACCCTGAAGTGACTGCACAGGCCTATCTTGAGGCCCTGGAGAATGTGTATGGGAGCCCAGATTCTGATGAGGAAGTATGGTGGAGAGTAAGAGATGCATAACAGTACCAAGGGGAGTTGTTGTCTGTGTATGTATCTCGGCTGGAAAAATTGTTGCAAGAATGCCTCAGAAAGGGTAGTTTGCCAGCGATTGAACTGGACCGAACCAGGCTGGACAAGATCCTTAAGTCTGCCCCCTTCTCAGAACTGCTGTTGCTTCAGTTACGCCTGGCAAATCGACTGGAATCCCTACCCTCCTATGATGAGTTAATGAGAGAAATTCGAGGAGCTGAGAAAAGGCGACCTCGGGAGGGACCTGCACCCATAGCTGTGGCTACGACCCAAGTGACTGAGGGTGACCCATCAAATGAAGTTCAGGGGCAGAGGTTGGCAGTCAATGAGTGCTCTGACAAGGAAAAAGACATGCCACAATAGGGCGAACTGTTGAGAGAAATCGGGGAATTCAAAAACAGTCCCTTTATGAAGGCCACACCTGCAAGTATGGGCCCTGACCTATATCCGACTGCATCTGCTATGGGGGTGAGGGTACCGACCCATGTATCTCCTGCTGATAACAGCTCCAAACTCGATTCCTTGACCATGGAAGTGGAGAAACTGACGAGATGTCTCCAAATGCTTATCACGCCGCAGACAGAGATGGCACCAAGGTTTCCAGTTAGTAATACCCGCCCTAGCTCCCAGTGTGCGCCTCGGCCAAGCTCAAACTCCAGAAAGTATGTTTTGCTATAATTGTGGAAGGATGGGCACATGAAAGGAATGCGGTCCCCAAAAGACACTGACAAAGTTGCATATAGGCTAGAAGGACAGCTTCGGAGAACAAATCAGTGGTTAAGAGGTGCACGAAATGATCCCAGTGAGGGCACCAAAAATGCTAACTCAGGTCCTTTTGTGGCAAGGTCAGTTGCCCAGGCCCCCACTATCGCCTCTCCAGACTGGTCCAGAATAGTGGGTCCCTCCATGGAGACCACTGTAAAGGTGAATGGAGTGTCTACCAGAGCTGTATTAGACAGTGGCTCCCAAGTGACAATTATGTTCCAGGATTGGTATCAGAAGCATTTGTCAGACGTACCCTTACAACCATTAGAAGGACTGCATGTATGGGGGTTAAGTGAGAAGGCCTACCCCTATTCCGGGTATATCTGAATTTGGCTGTCTTTCCCCACGTCCGTGGCTGGAGTGGCCGAACAAGTAGAGACCCTAGCCTTAGTGTGTCCCCCCACTGGACTGTATGATGGTGTCCCTTTGCAGATTGGAACAAATGCTCATATGTTCGGAAGGCTGGCACAGTTGTGTTATGAAAAACTGGGGTCAAAGACTAGTAGAGCTTTAAGAGTTCCGGCTTTAATTAAGAAGGCCTATGAGGCACAGAGAGATACTGAAAAATAGAACCAGAGGAACCGGTCGGAATTGTATGGAAGAAGGATCCTGAGTCTCTGATCCTGGCGCCAAATGCCCAGTGTACCTTACAGGAGAGGTCCGTATCAGAAAGGATGTTAAGAATAAAATATTAATGTTGGATGCACCAGGCAATGGAAAATTGCCAGAGGGACTGCTGGTCAAGCCTAGTATTTTGCCCGCTAGAGCCCATGCTTATGCCAGAAGGGTAATGGTCCAAGTTCATAATGTGTCTGAAAGAGACATTCGGGTAAATAAGATTGCATCCTGGCTAATGTGCACTGTGCAGACACTGCAGTGCTACCCAGCAGCAAGAGTTCAAGGAAGAATGACAGAGTAACGCCTGACTTGTTTGATTTAGCGACTCCCACTGCCAGCTGAATGGAAAGTGAGGATCAGTGAGAAGCTTGCCCAGAGAGACCAGGTGTTTTCTTTAAAGGAATGGGATGTAGGATGCATGCAAGGAGCTGAGCACAATATCCGGCTGCATGACGAAAGACCATTTCGTGAGAGGTCCGACGCCTGGCACCTGCTGACATAGATGATGTGAGACGGCATCTGCAAGAGATGTTAGCTGCTGGTGTAATACAAGAATCCAGAAGCCCTTATGCTTCCCCATTGTGGTAGTGAGGAAAAGAATGGGACAGTAAGGATGTGTGTGGATTATTGTACCTTAAACCGTGCGGACTATCCTGATTAGTACACAATGCCCGCATTCAGGATGCTTTGACTGCCTAAACGGGAGCAAGTGGTTCTCTGTGTTGGATCTCCAGAGTGGGTACTACCAGATCCCGATGGCCCCAGAGGACCGTGAGAAGACAGCCTTTATCTGTCCGCTTGGCTTCTATGAATTCATGAGGATGCCTCAAGGGATTTCAGGTGCCCCAGCCACTTTTCAACGATTGATGGAGCGTGCAGTGGGGACATGAACTTACTAGAGTGCCTGGTATACCTAGATGATGTTATTGTGTTTGGCAGCTCACTGGAGGAACATGAGCAGATTATTTAAGGTATTGGACCGACTGGAGGACTTTGGCCTTAAACTGTCCATTGATAAGTGTCAATTCTTTCAAACATCAGTAAAGTATAGTGGGACACATAGTATCCACCGAGGAATAGAGACAGCCCAAGTAAAGTTGAGGCCTTGACCACCTGGCCACAGCCCAAAAATCTAAAAGAACTGCAAAGATTCCTGGGATTCTGTGGTTATTATCGGCGCTTCATCAAGGACTATTCAAGAGTGATCCGCCCTTTACTTAATCTTACTCAAGGGTATCCACCAACCCACAAAAAATACCAAAAGTCAGCGTCCCTCAAGACTGAAAGAGTGTATTTTCATCCAAGTGAAGTATTTGGGGCCCGCTGGACTCCTGATTGTGAGACTGCTTTTCATGAGATCATATATCAACTTACCCATGCTCCAGTGCTGGCCTATGCCGATCCAAGAAAACCGTCGTCTGCACACTGATGCTAGCTTGCAAGGGTTGGGGGCTGTGTTGTACCAGAGCGAGAATGGCCTGAGACCAGTGGCCTTTGCCAGTAGAAGCCTGACCCCATCCGAAAAGAACTACCCTGTACATAAGTTAGAGTTCAGCTTTGAAGTGGGCTATTGTTGACCAATTCCATCAGTACTTGTATGGGGCTAAAATACTAGTAAAACCCAGCAATAATCCTTTGACCTATGTGTGCAGACCTCAGCTAAGTTGGATGCCACTGGCCATAGGTGGCTTTCTGCATTATCTACATATGACTATGCTCTCGAATACCAAGCAGGTCTGAACCACATAGATGCTGATGCTCTCTCCGGAGGCCTGTTTCCCAGAATGATTGGGTCCGATTAGCAGAACCTGACATTCGGGCACTCTGCCGGAAGTTTGACAGGAGGAACAAATGTCCACAGACGCAGTGGACTGCATGTGGATTGCTTAGGACCCTCTGAAATTGCATACCTGCTGCTTATTGCCACTTTTCTGCAATAGACATTGGTGCACTGCCTCAGCTGGACAATGGCGGTATTCGTGAGGCTCAATCCCGCGATCCCATGATCAAAGGCAGCTTTAGAAGCCCTCTATGCAGGAAAAGATGTGTCCAAATTATGCTCCACTGATTTGAGAACTGCACTGTTATACAAAGAAGGTCCTAAGTTGAAACTGATCAATAAACTGTTATACAGAGAAACAGTAGACAGGGGACAAGTAGACAAACAACAACTAGTGCTGCCCACTGCCTTCGAGACTCAGTACTGATGTCCTTGTCACAACCACATGAGGCACCTTAGTATAGACAGAATACTTGACTTGGTGAGATCCAGATTCTATTGGCCTAAGATGGGGGCTGATGTGGAGCAACACATTCGAACTTGTAGTCACTGCTTACAGAGGAAAGCTTTGCCCCAGAGGGCTGCCCCCCTTGTTAACATCACCACCAGCGCACCCATGGAGCTGGTCTGTATTGATTTTCTGAGTGTGGAGTCAGATCAAAGAAATATCAGTAATGTGCTGGTGGTCACTGACCATTTCACAAGATATGCCCAAGCTTTCCCCACCAAAGACCAGAAAGCATCCACTGTGGCCAAAGTACTTGTAGAAACTTTTACGTTCACTATGGGGCTCCACAAAGAATCCATTCTGATCAAGGAGAGACTTTGAGAGTCGTCTGATCAAAGAGATGCTTTCTCTGTGGGAGTCAAAGTCCAGAACCACTCCTTACCACCCCAGGGGACCACAGCCTGAGCGTTTCAACCGCACTTTGCTAGATATACTGGCACCCCTGCCCAAAGGACAAGCCTAGATGGAAAACAAATTAGCACCGTGGTACATGCTTATAACTGCACCAAAGTGATGCCACTGGGTTCTCCCTACCGCCTGATGTTTGGAAGAGAAGCTCGACTACCGGTAGATGTGTGTTAGGGTCTCTCCTGATGGGGTTCAAGCTGACAACTATTTACAGTATGTGCAAAAGTTAAAGGCCCAGCTAACTCATGCGTACCAACTGGCTCAAACCATGGCTGCCAAGAAATCTGGCCAACAAAAAAAGGTATGATAAAAAGGTCACAGCAGGGAACTCCAGGAGAGATCGGGTATTGCTAAGAAATCTGGGACTGCATGGCAAACACAAGATTGCTGACAGATGGCACCATCTCCCTCACATTGTAGTGGGCAAACTAGATGATCTGCCAGTGTACAAAGTAAGGCCTGAGAATAATTCAAAAGATGTAAAAACAATGCATAGAAATCATTTACTGCCCATTGGACAAATCTTGATTGAGTCTGAGCCCCAGAAGATGCTCCACTGGACCAGTGACTAGAGCTGCTGCTAAGAAAAGATCAAGGAAGTCTGCACCTACAGAAGCAGAGTTAAAGTGTTCCCCTGCACAAGTCCCAGTTGAGCATGACTGTCAGTCCATATCAGAAGAAAGTGAGAGTGACTTTGATACTATCCTTCTTACAACTGAGTCAATTGTTTTGGGCAATCCCTAGTCAATACTGGAGAGAAGCTGGGCCTTCTGGACTGTCTAAGCCCCAGCTTCGTCCCTGGAGCCAATGCTCCCAGAAAGTGAAGTGCAAAGCATCAGATCAGATGAAATGGAATCATTGTGCATGGTTGAACTGTTTGAGCTTTCAGGGAGAAAATGATGGATTAGGGCAGACTGGTGATACACCAGAACAAAAGAGTATTTTGAGTGCCCTGACAGTCCACTGCCAGTGTCAAAAGCTCTCCATGCGAGCCAAATGTTGTGGACTCAGAAACTGTAACTCCTGGAGCTGAAAGTGCCCCAAGTACTAGCCTCTCTACCCCATGGAGACCCCCTGAGAAGTGAGGACAATGCTGAAAATGAGGCTCAGAGTGCAGAGACTGTAACAGTTCCCCCTAGAAAGACTGGTCGAGCTGTAAAGCCTGTGGTGCACCTCAGTTATGATTCACTTGAGAGGCCTGTGGACTTGCCTCTCAATGTTGTCCATAAAGGAGTGTATGTGTCCCCGAGCTCATTGCCCAAACTGAGTATTAGTGCTAACTCCAAGTTACTTGTGTTGCCCTCTAAGTATGGTGCCCTTGCCCCGTCCAGCCCCAAGGTAACTGATGAGGAGGGCCCCTCTCTTCAGGTTTCATGTACAGAGGTAATAACTTGAGTTATGGTACAATGTGTGTGTAATACTATGTAAGAGTGCGTACTGCAATGTTTCAGAAATGTGTTCTTGGTAAAATGATATACTGACTAGCGATTACATGTGAGCCTAATGCAAATGTATATGGTTGCAGTTAAAACTTATAGAGTACTTGCTTGGCCTTGACGTCAAGCTTTCCCAAACCAGGAAGAGTGTAACCCCCTGCAAATGGGGTTCCCAAAAGACTTCAGGAGCTTGAATGCTCCAAGCCTGAATGGTGTTTGGCGTTTAAGCCATTTATCAGTGAGTGTTTTTAGAACCTCTGGTACTGTCTCTTTAAGAGCTGTCTGCTTGCAGACATAATTAGTTATATGGGGACTGTGTGTTTCCTGTTTGAGTACCACTTGAACTGCTGCCAATTCACTCCATTTTGCAGTCACTAGGAGTACAAAGGGAACCTATCTGAAAGATGTAACTTTGCCAGAAATCATTTAGAGTAATAATGAAAATACAGTTTGTCTAACCTGCTTTCTTTGCAGTCAGAACTGTGTTTGCCTAGTTCCCCATTCTAGTTTTGAACTGCTGAACAGGACCAATCAGTGTGGGTTAACTTGGACGAATCAGAACTTGGACTCGTAATCTGAGCCAGCCACAAGAGGATGTATGGGCAGTGACTCTGGGAGATGTAGTTTGGACTTTGGCCTTTTGGACCAACAGGGCAGTCTATTGTGAGTGACAGCCAATCCAGCCAAGAACTGGGAGGAACTCAAAGGAAGTGCCAGTTTTGTCTGCTGAGGTTCAGTTGAGCTCTGGCAGTGAAGAGGGAAGGGCCCTGTGCTTTTCAGATGTGCAGTTTAGTCGGGAAGCGTGTGTAAGGCCCTGAGTTCGGTCTGCAGCTTGTGTAACTGCTTGTTAGGACTGAATCCGTCCTGTGAAGAGAATCAAAGGATATCTGAAGAGTAGAAACCAGGCTCACCCTGTAGAAGACTGGAAAATTGCTAATTGCACTCGGTCTGTCAGGAACTGAATCTGCTGTGTGTTCTCCGGGTATTGTGCAGTAATTGCGATCAGGATAGAAGCAGCCTGCCTGGTATAGTACTTTCTTTTTTACCATATAAATGTGTGAGGAGGCTTGTGCAGCTCAAGTGAATCCTGCTGCCATTAAAGGACTTTTGCCTGTGACTGTTTACCATATAAATGTGTGAGAAGTCTCGTGGAGCTCAAGAGTAGCCCTGCTGACGTTGAAGGACCCTATCTTGTTTGGAGGTCGTGAGTACTAATTCAGAGTCGCTCCCTGTTGAATTGCCACATTAAATCCAAATGGAATCACTGTACTGCTGACTGTTTAAACTAATTTTTCTTTTCTCTGTGTGAAAGGGCCCCCAGCTGCCACGGTTTGGACTAGCCACTAGGGCTTGGGTACCCAGGGACAGTAACTGGTGAGGATAGACCTAATGCACAGAGCCATAGATAGATGAGTAAAGTGATAAGCTAATTAACCTGATTTCACCCTGTCCTTGTTAAGCCCTAAATAAATCAGAGCTGCTTGTTTTCAGCAAAGTTATACTGCCTGAGGTATTTGTCTATGTTAAAATATTGTACTGTGATTGTTGCACTGTATCTTATTTTACAGGGGTCCCAGTGCCTGAACCAGTCCTGGGGTAAGTGTATACTGTGATGGTATTCTGATATACTGTGGGCCACTAGTGGGAAGAAAGGGGGTTGCAGTGTCCCAGAGGGCTGTGACCAAGTAAGTTTAACTATTGCAAACCCTGACCTCTGGGTGGAGGCACCCGCCATTGGATCCAGGCCCCTCAACCTGTTAGTGGCAAATCAGGCAGGGGTAGTAGCCCCTGGGATAGCACCATCTAGGGGTTACACTTTTCTTACTAAATGTAGTTCTGAGCAGTTTATTCCAATACATATATTATCACACATGTTCCCATACTCCAGCTCACCATTACAATTCTCAGGTGGAGTTATATGAGTGGCTGGTGTTGCTAAAGCTGGCAATATAATCACATTACTGGCCACATAAAATTAATGTTATTTTCAACGTTTAAGAATATCTGTAGCAAAATACTGTTTATTAAACACAAATAATAAACACACCACAGTAATGTGTCTGTCATTTCTACTTCCTCCCCAAGTTCTCAGAGATATACAACTTTCCATAAAGGGATAGTGTAGACATGATTAGAAACTAAAAACCAAACTAGAGCTGTGATCCCACCCATGCCTCTTACTTACTTATGCGACCACGAGCAAGTCGCTTAACTTTACGATATTTAAAGTCCTCTCTTTCTCTCTCTTTAACATTCCTGAACTTTTCTTAATTGTCCTCTCATCTGTTAGCCTCCATGTGCTCTCACCTAATATCGGGTGTAGCTTTTCATGGCTGGTGAAGAACTTTGAGCTACATTATGTATGTGTATCCACGGCTAACACTTGGAGAATTAAAACAATTGCTTGTACAGTTATGTTCGACAGCACTTCACAACTATGAGCCACTTCATCGTGTGCATATGCATTGTTGAACCCCCTACAGGCTCACTCAATGGCCTGACACTAAGGTGCATTCCCTGCTCTAAGTTTGCCTTTTAATAGTGGCCAAGCTGCATTACTTAACTTCTCTTCCTTTATTCTTTCTCTTTAACTAGTTTCTTGACCCCCAGGGGAAGCCATCCAGTGACTTTAGGTAGTGGAATATGCCTCAATATCAGGCCACTGAGTGAGCCCATAAAGGGTTTGCTAGTGCTTGTGCAACCCAAGGCAGTGACTACTAGCCACAAAATGTTTTTAGCAATACAAGCAAAGATTTTCATTCCCTCAAGTGTTAAAAACTAATTGTTCAAATCAGCAGTGAACTGAGTCTTATTTCAGATATCTAGATACAGTTTCACTTGGGCTTTTTTGAAACAAACTCTTCTACTCTTCTTTCCTTTTCCCTGCAGAGTCTGATGGTCACACTTGCTCCTGAGCTATCTAGATATAGCATGTATGAATGGCTATACATACAATCAGATTCCTTCCTTCCTTCCTTCCTTCCTTCCTTCCTTCTCTCCTTCCCTCCCTCTCCAGAGATATAAAGAAAGAGGCAGAAGGCCCTAGTCACTGCCAAGCAGCTCATTCTATGCCACTCAAAGAAACAGGACCCCACAGGAACTGAGGAATGGCTGGCAGAACTGTGAAACATAACAAGTTATGAGGGGGTTCAATATGCCACAAAGGGGGATGCAGACAGAGTGCTGAGAGGAGTAGGGCACCTATTTCTCTTCTGCACATTGCATAATCCCTCAGAGTTGCTTCCCCTCTGCACAGTTTTACAGGACCCCCTTCCCCCTTTGGGACACTGCTAGGACCAGCTTCAAACTACCTGTCTTCCCTTACATGCGCTCTACAGGAATGGGACAGCTTGCCACAAGGACAAACAGATCCATCCAGCATTGGTCCAGCAGTAGGGAGGTGGTAGTACACACATTTAACTCTCTCTCTCCTCCCCCTCCCCCTCCCCCCAATGTGACACGGCCTCAGCACATTTCCATACAGTATATCTACACTTTGGGATAAAATAATCTTGTTAGGTCTAGTAATTATCTATTATTCTTCAGTGTGTATCATTTGTACTCATTCATGCACTCAGATATGATATTCATGGTTATATAGATAAAAACAGAGTTGTAACTCAAAGGAGTCTCCCCGGCCAGGATATTATGCTATCAATTTCGCTGTGTTTGTACTGCATTTGGTTGTTATTGATCTGTATTATACAGGAAACTCAATAAACATCAAATTACCAAAAGAAGGAAAATAAGTGGTAAAAGGTACAACTCAATAATATTTCTGAATATCTGTTTTGTTTAAAACAGTATTTCATCATGAAAACATTTTACCAATTAAAATAAAACAATACTCTGTAGATTTTAACTGCCAAGACTCTTTAAAGCCTTTCCCTCTTTTCAATACAATATGAATCTATTTAGTGCAAATGGTGCAGCTTTCACATTTTATTTATGTAGTAAGAACATAAGTATTCAACAGCTCTAGCGGGGTCAGCGCCTTAAGTCAAAATGTCATCCTTGTGGCTTGTCAACATGCAGGAAACACGGTGCAGTGTAAAATTAAGGGGGCGTAAGGACATCCATGAGATTGCTGCATATAAAAATAATTGTAAGGAATTTCAAGGTCTATAATCCCTATAATGAATACTCATTGCATATGAACATAGCTGTGCCACAGGCTTTCCCTAGTTGGGCTACTGACATGCAAAGCAGTCATCTCAATTAACTCCGCTGTATTTTATCAGTGTGAGTCACGCTTTAATGGGTCTCTCTATGCCTCACTTACATTGCGCTCTCACTGCATCCCTTCAGAAAGGTCATGTCACAGACTCCAATTTTTAATCAGGAGTGGTCTTATATAATGCCCAGTGTGCTAGGGCCATAGAAGTTCATGGATGCCCTGTTTCTTGTTTTAATCAAATGGTTCAGGATCTTACAGTCAGACGTGTATAAATCACCTTGAGCATTTGTCATTTCTTTCTGTTGATGGTTTAGTTGGGATTATCAAAAGGTTTGTTTTGCTTGCAGTGATGTCACTAGGACCCAACCCCACTGAAAACTTCAGCAGAGTTGGCCTTAGTTTTCCACAATGACTCCAGTTTTCAAAGTATGATACACTACAACAGAGACTCTGCTGGAGGATGTTTGTTAGGCAGTAAATTTCTCTACATCATTACGGCTGAAATATATTTGTTATACCCAAAAGTATGTTTTGCTGTAAATCTTTGTGAACAACTGTCAGTATTAATATACAAGTTCACTTCAAGCAACACAGACCTGAATCACTAGTGACAGTACTAGAAGGATGGCCCACTGCAACAAAGATCACGGTTCAAATCCTAGAAGTGTTGCTAGTGCCTGGAATCCAAAGGGCATAACTAATGCAGTGAATTCATGGCTCTTAGCAGCATCAGACAAGGGAATAATTCCTTCTATAGTTGCTTCCCCAAGGAGGAAAGGAGATAGAGGGATGCATACACAATTGTAAATGCCCCCAAACACCACAGGAAAAATACAGAAATCTTAGTTCCATGGAATGCAATACATGTGAAGGAGCGTCATTACTGAATAAAGGAGACATTACATTGTTTAATATGCAAGTCTCTATCTGCAGCCCCACAAAAAATGTCAACATCCTATAAAAATCAAAACATGCAGAGATGGATTTTTCCAACTTTTTAAATTAATGAATATTCTAAACATATTTGTTTCTGTATCTGCATGTTATTAATCTCTCATGCAAAGTACTAGAAGACAGGCCCTGCATAATATTTTCTGTTAACCACATAAACTGCTGAGTACAAATAACCAGCCACAGAATTAAAATTTACCATTGATGCTGTCATTAATAACTTTCAATTGTCAACCGAAATTAATGAAAGCATTAAGGGCAGCATATTGGAAACTAGGGTAAACCCAGGCACAAATGTCTGTTTCTGCACACCACTGTGAAAGCAAGACCAGCAGCATGTGTTTGGCCCACCAAAGCAGCTGTAGGGCTTCCACCTGCGATGCTGACACCCCAGTTTGAGAACAGAACCAAGGAGTCAAAGGGCTGGCCGGGGGAGGAGGATTGAGCATCCCATGGACTGCTCTCCTCCTCTGGGGGAGGGTGGGTTAGAGATCAGCACTTGACCAACCCCTGGCGGAGGACAGGGGAAGCAGCGACTGAAGCTGTGCTGTTGGGGAGGCATGGCAGATGTCAGCGCTTCAGCACCTTATGTCACTGCATGCCTTGCCTCCTGGGGGACAAAAGCATCAAAAATGCCAGCCCTGCTGATAATGCCCTGCTTCCTGGTTCTGCTGTGTCCACAGCAACCCTCGTCTGGCGATCGAGTTCAGTCCTCCATCAGGAACAGCCCGTCCCCACAGCCCTACCCTGGGGGGTAAGCCAAGGAGGAACAGCGACAGTAGCCAGCCTGCCAGAAACCTTGATGTCAGTCTCCTTCGGGGGGCACACCTACTCGGTGATCCCACCCTGGGGGCAGGCCTGGGAGGATCGCCAGCTAGAAGTACCTCCTGATGGGTGAGTCGGGACTGAGGAAGGCAGGAGCTGAGCTACAGGGGCAGAGGCCCTGAAAAATAAAGACCAGCAGCATGTATATTGGAAGAAGCACTCTGTAAAGGTTGACTGTGCAAACAGCGGTCCAATATACCCCTTGACAGAGAAAAGCAAAAGCCCAAATCCAAGTGCAAAACACTCTTGTGACAATGTTCACAAAGTACCTGACAAGGTTCATACAGTCAGCAATCTGGGCTGTTGGTGAGGAACTAATCCT
Source organism: Neoceratodus forsteri (assembly GCA_016271365.2). Taxonomy (NCBI): domain Eukaryota; kingdom Metazoa; phylum Chordata; order Ceratodontiformes; family Ceratodontidae; genus Neoceratodus; species Neoceratodus forsteri. The sequence continues at coordinate 34,676,571 of CM057459.1, forward strand.
TTAGTGCAACTATGCAAAAAATGCTATATTGGTACAGAAAATGCTGATGTCCAACTTAACATCTCACTGACCACAGTTTACATCTCAACAGTCAAAATCCCCATCACAGTAACTGGAAGCATACTCCATTTCCGGGTTGTGCCTGAAAATAGGCAGGTTTCTTGCCTAGCGCACTTACCTGGTCATCAAAAGCTAAGAAATAAATAGGAAGTGGAATCAGCAGCACTGCAGGCATGGGAATGCTGCCCGGAGTAGACAAGGGGAGGAGGCACCTGCTGGGAACAGGGGGATCACATGTTCAAACTCCATCACAGGTCACATACTCACTGTTTGGCTTTGTGCATATCAATTAACCCCCAGTATAAGGTGATGTGCTCAGTTACCCATTAAAATCGTGAACGCATAACAGCAAAACAAAAAATAGCGCTACAATAATCATGATTTCAATAGTAATGATCGCTCAATAATCATGGTGTAACGTAAATAATGCTACTGCCTGCCAGTGATTAAACAAAAATTGTAAATGTGCTAAATTGCGATTCTTACCATCAGCTGCTCACCAGATGGTAGAGAGTCAAAGGAGCACCTAGGAGCAAAGTAAGAAAGTAGGCGGGGGGCGCTGGTTGTTAATTCAACTTCCATTTTGGCAACTCTTCAGCTTAGTGAGTGCTTACTGAGTACCTGGTCACCCTCCATGGCACCAGTGATCACAGTGCAAGCTTCCCCACACAGTCCCACCAATGTGCCTCTACTATGTCATGGAGGAACCACCACATAGGTGGTAGTTCAGATCTCATGCCCATCCAGTTCTTGGCTTCTCATGTGAGACTGCCAACATGGTGAACTGGACGGAAATTACCATAACTGATTTTACACAGTCCACTGAACTGCCTGCCGGTGATAATGGCTTTCAGCCACTATGGACTTTGACTGGATTTGAACCAGTGACCTAGAGGTGAAAGGCTTTTTAACATGCTATCAATCCACTCAACCATTTGGTTACCACCCTTTTTGCTTTGTCATAGCATGCTTTTTGTGCTCCTTAATGTTGGGAGCACAAACAGCAGTTAGTGCATTTTTTTTAGGGGTTCCAAAACACCAGTGGGTCTCATATTCATGGCGGTGCCTCTCAGTAACATGTGTTTTAGGCCTGCATTTGTGCAACCATGCAAACTACTTGTGCCTCACATATGTACCACTGCTTGTAATATTGCTCTTGCATCTCAAACTGCATACGTGGTGCTCCGTAGCCCAGCCTGTGAGGCAAAAACTCAGTTAGCAGTCCAGAGGTTCAGTTAATTTATTTTTAGAGTAAGTCTAAACCTTCCATGAGTCACAATCTGGAAGTCATCTCAATTTTTTTAAGTCAAAATATTTCCCAGATATCAATTTTGGAAGTCAGTATTCTAGGAGGGACCAATTTATGGATGTTAATATAAATATTAGTGATAAAATACAATTTATTTCAGATTTTAAGAAGTCATCTTTTTTTTTTTTTTATTTGGAAGTTAATGACTTCATCCCTCTTACTTTTGGAAGTTTTTGTCTTATTTTTGAAAGTTCCCAAAATGGAGTTAACTGAATCCATAGTTAACACTGAACAACATGTTTTAATATACTGCCCTGAAGCTATAAACGAATTTATCATACAACAAAGTCTGTTCTTTTTGGCCAGTTACATGTACCTTCAAACAAGTCCTAACTGGATGGGGCCATAGGAACATAACACAGAAGCCAACCTATCAGTGCATCTACATGTGGTCCATCCTCTGTCTTCATGACAGTCATATCTCGAGGTTAGCTCATGTAGTTGAGTTGTACTCCACAGTATAATTCTACTCTCTTAGGGCCATTTGTTTTCACCTCTGGAACATTACCAGGATCCATCCATTCCTGACTCCCACGGACCCGGCTACAGTCATCCATGCCTTTGTCACGAGCAGAGTTGATTACTGTAATGCCCTGTACCTAGGGCTGTCTGGAGGTTTGATGCATCAACTGCAACTAGTGCAGAATGCCGCAGCTAGGATGTTGATGGGCACCTCTATGAGAGACCATGTCACTCCTGTCCTGCACTCTTTGCACTGGCTGCCTGTGAGTGCACGCATCCCCTTCAAGATAGGCTTGTTAACATACAAGGCCATATGCGATCTGGGATCTGATTACCTTAAAGAGCTCCTGATTCCGTACTCTCCTAGCCACCCCCTACGCTCCACTGCAGCAGGTTTATTTGTTGTACCATCCTCCCATTTAAAAAGATTGGGAGAAAGGGCCTTTGGGATGGCTGCTCCACTCCTGTGGAATTCTCTTCCAACATACATTAAGGCTGCCAATACAGTGGAGGCCTTCAAAACCTCTGTTAAAATGTATTTATTTAATAAGGTTTTTAATTTTCTTTGAATCAATTTATTTTCTGGTTGTATTATTGCATTTTACTGTTATTCTGTTAAGCGCTCTGAGCCCCTGGATAGGGCACTATATAAATAAAATGTGCCTTGTCTTGCCTCTGTTGTGGATCTTGCCTCCAAGGAGAGGAAAACCACTGAATATGAGGCCCAGTAAATATAACTTGCTCCTGTCAGGCATACTATGTAATTTTGGCCAATATGACCATGAAGACACTGTCATAGTCTGACCCTACATAATCCTGATATATTATATCTCACTATATTATTATGCAATAAGAACTTGTTTAGATTTGCTGTAAAGAGCAATGGCCCTATACACAGCTGCGCTTGCTAGTACAAAGTGGTCAGAACAACTTCTTTGCACTAATGTTCTTCATTGCTTCCATTTGTGCTACACACAACAGGGTCACAAGGCTTTCCCTTCATGTTCGCTCACTACATAGTGACTGCATGGGGGAAGTGATGGAGGTAGCCATGGAAATGCCCAGACCAGCATGGTTCACTGGCACCCACACCTCATTTGCAAGTCACAGTACCCCCAAGTCTAACAGAACTGCTAAAAGCACTTCTAGAGAGGGCTCAGGCTTGAGTACCGGGAACTAATGCTCTGGTGGGGGAAGGTGGAACATGGTGCCATAGTAGCACTGAGAAACAGGGTTAGAGAAGGAAACACCACTGGATGCCAATGACTCTATGATGCCTCCAGATTGTTTGGTGGGGGAGCCCATTGCACTGACAAAGATCATTGCCAGCCCACAAAAGGGATTATAAGGTGAGAGTTGGGGAGTTGGGGAGAATGAGTACAGTGGTAGCATGGGTGCCATGGGGTTATCTGCATAACATAGTGCCCTGCACAAAATGCTGTGGGTGTCACACAGCAGGTGACTAGGGCAATAGAAACAGTTACAACAACTAACACCTGGTGACCTTCACTTGCATTGTGACTTAGTTGCCATTGAGATCCTCCCCCCCCCCCCCGTGTGTAAGTTGTACTTTTTTGTATAACTGTTTTTAGTGGTGGTGGTGCAAAGGTGAGCCTGTTAAAACCTGAAAGTGCTCCACCATCCACAATACTGTCACTGTGTGTGGGCTCCAGGTATCCAGTTCAGTATAGAATTTCATAGCTATATCTATATATATATATATATATATATATATATATATATACTACTCAACTTACTACAATTAAGCAAGAAACACTTTTTTAAATCTCACTTGTTTTAGCATGTATTTGAAGTACATTTTTCCAGCTTTCCTTGAAAATTCCCTCAGAATTTTCTGACCTCAAAGCATATTTGTTATGACATCATAGCACTTACTATGCCAACAGACTGTGATGCTACAAACTGAACAGTTTAGAGGTCAGTTAAGAGTCACTGCAGTGCTTCAGGGCACCAGCATTAGGGCACTGAGCCATTAGGGCACAAAAACTGGAAAACACTTCCCCTCCCCAAGGTCTGCCCCCCCCCCGGAGTTGGAATCTATAGTTAGGGTGTGTGTGAGGGGGTACAGCCCCCAGCAAAAACAGTGGTCAGTGACATTGCCGACTGGCACCTTAATGACTCAGCGCCATAACACTGGCGCGTTCCAAGGGTGGAACCATTAAGGATAGTCTGATGTGTTTGAAACTGACAGTGGAATAAGCATTTGGTAATGTTAAATAAACAATTTATAATGGAACACAACAGAAACTTTAAAAAAAATTAAATTTAATGTAATTGCTGTGGGAGGGTGGGTTGGGGTGAAGTCACAGAAGGCGAGAAATGTCCTTTCAAAATTTCCAATAGGGCAGCGTATTTTATTACATAAGGATTTCAGTACATTGTGCAATGAAATAAACAGTTCAAGCATTGCAAATCTGGAACTTCTGTGTTGCTTGTACTGGTTGACTAATCAAGATGATCTTGGGCTACTATAAAAACTTGGCTTACAGGGCTGTCGGCTTCTACTTAGCCAGTAGGCTCACAGGGACAAGGCCAGTACTTGAGAGAGGACCTACCTGCACCTGTACCTCTGCAGCCCATACTTTAGGTAGATCAATCACTCCTCCAGCTGCTCAACTCAACTCTGGTCCAAAACATCCCAGCCTTGTCTAGCACCGCCACTAGTGAGTCTTTCTGAGACTGCCCCTTGCATGGTCCACTCCCCTCTTGAATCAGCCAGTTTTCTCTCCTGCAGAGGACTGCTCCCTCCGCAGTTCAGATCTTACATCATTTTTCTCTCATCTGCAAGATTGTGCTCAGCCAGTCCCTTCCAGGAGGCAGTATAGCATAGTGGTTAAGGGCACCAAGCTGCAAACCTGGAGATCTCGGTTTGAATACCATGAGCCCCCACTTGTATACTGTGTGACCCTGAGCAAGTCACTTAACTTTCTTGTGCTCCCAGGTTGCACCTGGAAACAAACTCCAGTTTAGTGTGCCTTTCTTGGTTAAACAATGTCCCCATCCCTTCCCTTTTATAGGGCTAGAGATCATGTGACCTGTCAATCATACCTTGACTTTTAATTAAATGTGTGCAACCCCCCTACAAATGGGAGTTCCCAAAAAGTCTTCCTTAAGCTTGCCTAAATGCTCACTGCCAGGCTGGCGTCCTGCATTTTAGCAGTTTAAATGTGATTACCAGAGCCTGTATAGCCTCTGTGTACTGTCTCTTTAAGTGCTGCCTGATTGCAGCCTAAGTAATCTGAGAGGAAGCTCTGTTGAAAGATGTAACTATTTGCTGAAAATCATTTAGAGTGATAATGATAATGTAGTTTGTCTAACCTGCCTTCTTTATAGCAAGGACTGTTTTGTTTGTCTCCACTATCTTGGTCCTGGACTGCAAATTGGACCAATCAGTTCTGGTGGGACCTAAATGTAGCCGGACTACAGGAGCTGTCTGAAGTCAAAATCTGTAGGAATTGTAGTTTTGAACTTTTTGTGCCTTTTTTGCAACTGAAGGGGGAGCTCTTGCTTTGACTGACAGCCAAATCAGTCAACCGAATCTTTAGGATCTTGGGGAAGTCCCGGGCTGCTGTCAGTTTTCAGTTAGTTCTGAGCTGGGAAGTGAAATGAGAAGAGCTCAAGTGTATTTTGGGCAGCAATCCTGAGTGTATTCGCATGGGAAAACTGTGAAAGGGCTGAGTTTTTGACTTGCATGTCTGCTGCTGCTCCTCCTGAGAGGGAGAGAAGAGAATTATTTTGGACTAAATCCAAGTTTGTGTGACTAAAGTAAGCTACTGAAGTGGGCCAGGCTCAACCTGAAGAAGACCGAAGATTTTGCTGAATGCGATTGGCCTGTCAGGAGTTCCAGCTACCCCTAAGTTCCCGGTGTGTGCAGAGACTTTGCGATTGTGACCGGGGAGCGCTTTGCCTGGTACAGTAGAATTCCCATACATGTAAATGTGTTATAAGCTGCTAGTGGGTTGTGAGTTAGTTCCCCACTGTGTGAACTGTGTTCTGCTTGCTGAAAGCTGTATCCAGCCCAAAACGGACTGCATCCGAATTTGTCTCCATGCGGTCTGGGCCTTGCCAGACTGGCCCTGCCAGACTACCCACTGCACAGAGAAGCCATCGACGAGAGACCTGCCTGGGGATCAGCCCCCTGCTCCACGCTTGAACAGGAATGACACCTCTGCGACTCGTGTGGGCCCTGCTTCTACTGGCATTCCAGATCAACCACCTGCAGTCTCGATTTTTGTCCAGCTTACGTGCAGTCTTGGGTATCGTGAGTAAATACCAGGGTAGCTACCTGCAACAACAGCTTAATCTGAGTGTGTCATCTGATTGTTTTGTTGTTTCATTTCCTTTTCGAACTGAGCCCTCTGGCTCCAGATTACAAATATTGTGTACTGTGCATGTTGTGTTTTCCATCACAGGGCCCCAACCAGCTGCAACCCTGGGCAACAGTCCTGGCTAGCCCATCTCTTCTCCACCTGGGTACCCAGAGGTGTGACTGTGTGGGGGGACTCAAAGCGTGTGCATAACTGCTTGATTGATATAACCCTTTAAGCTAATGTAACCCCTAGATGGCACTATCCCAGGGGCTACTACCCCTGCCTGATTTGCCACTAACAGGTTGAGGGGCCTGGATCCGATGGCGGGTGCCTCCACCCAGAGGTCAGGGTTTGCAATAGTTAAACTAACTTGGTCACAGCCCTCTGGGACACTGCAACCCCCCTTTCTTCCCACTAGTGGCCCACACAATATATCAAATTATCTTCACAGTATACACTTACCCCAGGGCTGGTTCAGGGCACTGGGACCTCCTGTAAAATAAGATACAGTGCAACAATCACAGTACAATACTTTAACATAGACAAATACCTCAGGCAGTATAACTTTGCTGAAACAAGCAGCTCTGATTTATTTAGGGGAATATAACAAGGACAGGGAAATCAGGTTAATTAGCTTATCACTTTACTCATCTACCTATGGCTCTGTGACAGGTCTATCCCTACCAGTTACTGTCCTGGGTACCCAAGCCCTAGTGGCTAGTCAAACCGTGGCAGCTGGTAGGGCCCTTTCACACGAGAAAAGAAAAATTAGTTTAAACAGTCAGCAGTACAGTGATTCCATTTGGATTTAATGTGGCAATTCAACAGGGAGCGACCCTGAATTAGTACTCACGACCTCCAAACAAGATAGGGTCCTTCAATGTCAGCAGGGCTACTCTTGAGCTCCACAAGACTCCTCACACATTTATATGGCAAACAGGCAGGCTGCTTCTCTATCCCGATCGCAATTACTGCACAATACCCGGGAGAACACACAGCAGATTCAAGTCCTGACAGACCGAGTGCAATTCAGCAATTTCTCCAGTCTTCTACAGGGTGAGCCTGATTTCTACTCTTCAGATATCCTTTGATTCTTTTCACAGGATGGATTCAGTCCTAACAAGCAGTTACACAAGCTGCAGACCGAACTCAGAGACCACACACGTTCCCGACTAAAACTGCACACGAAAAAGCACAGGGCTCCTTCCTACTTCACTGCCAGAGCTCAACTGAAACTCCAGCAGACAAAACCGGGCACTTCCTTTGAGTTCCTCCCAGTTCTTGGCTGGATTGGCTGTCACTCACAATAGACTGCCCTTGTTGGTCCAAAAAGGCGCCGAAGTCTAAACTACATCTCCCAGAGTCACTGCCCATACAATCCTCTTGTGGCTGGCTCAGATTACGAGTCCAAGTTCTGATTCGTCCAAGTTAACCCACACTGATTGGTCCTGTTCAGCAGTTCAAAACTAGAATGGGAACTAGGCAAACACAGTTCTGACTGCAAAGAAGCAGGTTAGACAAACTGTATTTTCATTATTACTCTAAATGATTTCTGGCAAACAGTTACATCTTTCAGATGGGTTCCCTTGCACTCCTAGTGACTGCAAAAATGGAGTGAATTGGCAGCAGTTCGAGTGGTACTCAAGCAGAAAGCACACAGTCCCCCATACAAACTAATTATGTCTGCAAGCAGACAGCTCTTAAAGACAGTACCAGAGCTCTAAAACACTCACTGATAAATGGCTTAAACGCCAAACACCATTCAGGCTTGGAGCATTCAAGCAAGCTCCTGGAAGTCTTTTGGGAACCCCCATTTGCAGGGGGGTTACACTAATTAACCTGATTTTGCCCCTTCCTTGTTCAAATCCCCTGAATAAATCAGATCTAACTTTTTCTGCATGTAATCTGACTGTGGTTCAAGTTTGTGCTCAAAGTACTGTACTGTTGCTATTTGCTGTGCATAACCTTGTTTTACAGGGGGTCCCCAGGGTCAAGCCAGAGGAACCAGCCCTGGTGACAAGTGCAAACAGTGTGGGTAATTGTGTGGTGTACCAGGGGTATTGTGAAAGTGATTATTGTACAGTGTTCAGGCCACTAGAGGGGAAAGAGGGGGGGTTACAGTGTCCCGGAGGGCTATGCCCAGGTTAGCTTGACCACTACCAACCCTGACCTCTGGGTGTAGGCACACATTTCAGAACTCAGGCCCCTTAACCTGCTACTAGCCAAGCAGGCAGAGGTAGTAGCCCTTGGGATAATGCCACCTAGGGGTTAGATGTGTGCAATAATTTTAAATATGGCTGTTTCATACAGAAAAGCACATAAAACATGAAACACAACACTTTAACCCATATCTGCTTTCATACAATTACAAAATAAGCTAAAAAGAAAACAGAGAAGGGAACTCTCAGCCAGGAAGTCCCACCTTTGTTGTTCTCAGACCCCCTCATTGCTAAAGCTCTATAAAGCCCACAGATTCTAGCCAGCCTGAGCCCATAGTAATCCACAGCACGGACGCCAGCGAACAGAAAGCACATGGAGTCAGGCATTTCTTAAAAAGGTGCATTTTCTCAACATATACCAATGTATGCAGTTTGGGCTTAAAGAAACATTTCATTTAGCATCAGGAAAATGTCTGATAAGACCAACTATCTGAAACAAAAGGCATAGCTAATGTATTGTCTATAGCAGTTTGTACAACATGTGTTTTCTGCATTTCATCCAACAAGGAGAGCTTCATGCTTCCTGATCCCTTAATTACCCTCCATATAAAGTCGTTTACAGTAGTTATCCTTTAGTATTTTGTTTTATATGTTATTTAGGGTCAAAAACACAGATTTATAGTGTTTATGTAACTTCTTCCACAGGTACAGTATTTTGCAAATCATAACTTAAGAGGGGAACACAGCACCTAGGCCCACAAGCTATTCCTTAACCCTAGCTGCTCTAAAGCAGCCCTTTTGGCTCAATGCTAGCTATGGGGGATGTCAGAAGGAGAAGAATTAGAAAAAAACATTAAAGTTTCAACCCTGAGTGATCAGACCAGAGAAAACAAGTTAGAATATTAGAAGGGTTAGCATAGAATAAATGCTGCAGCCAAAAGGCTAGGAAAGAAACATGAAAGGTAATCTGGCATGCTCGAATAGAACCACACAAGGCTGATTTTAAAAAGATGGGTGAATGCCTCAGGGATGCCCTAGCAGGGGGGAGGACTTGGGCTGAGTGGAGGAACAGTGGGCAAAGCTAAAAGGGGCATAGTAAAGGCAACAAACCTCTGCATCAGGCAAGTGAGCAAAAGCAAGAGGAACAAGCATTTGTCAATGCCGAATGTTTGCTTGCTGGTATTGGCACTGGTAGTGCAGGAGTTAGAGAGATGCATAATAGAAATGGCAGTGAAGTATTGAAGTAACACCAACCCCAACCCCTACCCTGCAGAGACTGACAGGCACTGGGGGGTGTGCCTTTGGGTCATCAACCCATAACACTCATGCCATTCACCTCACCCCACCCTGCAGACACCCGACAGGTGTCGCAGTGTGCCTTGAGGTCTTCAGCCCTTACGCTCACCCCATTTCAAAAGGAAATAAGCTGAGATGGGTGCAGTATAAGAGAATGGGGTGAATGTTAGGGCCAAAGACCCCAAGGCACACCTCGATGCCTGTCAGTGACTGCAGGGTGGGGGTGGGGGTGGAATGGGTTGAGCATTACTGCCGACGACCCCAAGTCACACCCCCGATGCCTGTCAGTCTGTACAGGGTGGGCATTACAGTTGTAAACCCTAATGCCCCAGGCATTTGTTGGTATTTTTGCTCCACATTGTCAACATGGGCTTTTGGGGAGCCCACCTCATGAACAGTGACAGTATCATTTCGTTGCTCAATGCCAAAAGGTAATTTAGCACAGCGAGTGTGCCACTTGGCGCCTCAGGTGTGAAAACACATTTTGGACAGAATGTGAAAATGACAGCTGTACTGTTCATGAGGGGTGTAAAAAAACAGCAATGTTGAAAATCTGGAGTGAAAATATGAAAAATTGGTGAAGTCACGAGCGTGCGTAGAAACTGCACAACGCATGCCTGTAACGCAATTATTTGAGGGATTTTTTCAACATAGGCATTTTGGGACCTCCGCTCATGAACAGTGTCACTGTGATTTTGTTAATGTGTCCTGAACATTGATTTCACACAGCGACTGTGCCATTGTGCGCCACATGCGCGAAAACACATTTCAGGCAGAATGTGAAAAATTACAGTTATACTGTTCATAAGAAGGTGTGACAAAATGGCAATGTTGAAAATCTGGAGTGAAAATATTAAAAATTGTCGAAGTTAAGAGCGTGCGTGGAAACTGCGCAACACACACTCGTAACACAGTCATTTTTTGGAATTTTTCCACCAAATTTGCAAGACAGGCTTTTTCAGACCCCACCTCATGAACAGTGCACTGTCATTTCATTAATCAGTCCTGAAAGGTGATTCTGCACAGTGACTGTAAAATGACCTTTCGGGACTGAATAATGAGATGGCAGTGCATGTGTTCATGAGGTGGGATCCCAAGAACCCCATGTTGAAAATTTGGAGGCAAAATTCAAAAAAATAGCTCAGATATACACCTAAGTTGAAAATCCTCCATTTATGCCATTATGCGGCTTACCAGCATTTCTTCAGTTCACAGTTGGCTTTGAAGACTGCAGACGTGTTTCCGCTCCACCGAAGATCGCAGCGCTGGACCTCCGGAGGTAAGTATGGGGTGAGGGGGTGTGGGGAGGTGGGGTGTGCAGAGGGTGGGTGCATGGTTGGGGGAGGGGTGCCACCGACAGCAAGGGACTGTTTTCTTTGTTTCAGGTACTGAAAAAAAATGAACACTAGGACGGTTTTCTTTCTTTACAGGTAAAAAAACAAATGCCTGAGTTTGGGGGTGATGTTGGCCACACTGGGGTGGAGCTCCCAGTGTGCCACACAATGGGGGTGGGGTGGGGCAGGAACATGCCGATGCAGTCAGCTTTCCGTTAAACAGAGGCACACTGGGGTGGGCTCCCAGTGTGTCACACAATCTGGGGGGGGGCTTCAGGAACCGGAGAGACAGTGGAATCAGTTAGATGCACTGACTGGATCAGTGACTTGTACCAGACAGAGAGTCAGAGTGAGAGACCCAGACCGACAGCAGCTTTCTTCTGCCCTCCTTGTCTCTCGGTCTCGAGTGTGCTCAGCTCATGACTCATCAGGCAGTGTGTGCTCGCTCTCTCAGCTCTTTCTTAAAGTGCGGTCCGGTGTGGTCTTCTCATAACTTCAGACAGCTCTCCCTCTTGACTGGGTCACGTTCTCACCCTGCAGCTGCTCCTCCGCTCCATCCAGTCCAGAACTTAACATCATGAGCCGCAGAAAAGACAGTGGGGGACAAACTTGGCAGCAAGCAGCAAAAGGACTAGAAAACAATAGTGAGGACTAGATCACAGCTCTTCTTTGAGGATTCCTTTTGCCAATGCCGCCTGCCATCAATCTGCCACCAGCCATCAAAGTTTCTGCCACTGCTGCTCGCCTGCTCGCTCTGCCCTCAGTTGGTCAGGACTTGGTGCGCTTCCCTCGCTGGCTGTTTCTCTGGACTGGCCCCCACTGTGGCTCTCTCATTGCTAGTCACTCAGTTTTCGGTCTCTCTGATGTGCCTGCATGCAGACTTTTAATGGGTGAAGGAGGAGCTGATGCTGCAATGACTGGGCACGCCCTGATTGCAGCGGTGAATTTGTTTCGAGTTGGTGGCATGCTTTAAAACTGCTGTCATAGACAGCGTGCTCACTAATTGGTGCCAAACAGACAAGCCCAAAAAATCACTGCCGGCATTCGCCACAGTACTGATACGCCTCTGAAACCTGCTACTACCACAGGATGTTTCTTGCGCATGCACGCAAGCAAACATAAAAAGAGACTGCTATGGTTCTCAAAAGAGGTGGCTGGGAAGGTAAGAGCAAAAAAGTTAGCATTCAAGTGGTGTAAGAAGACACAGAGGGATGAGGATAGGGAGGTATATCAGAAGAAACAGAGGGAGGCAGGGAAAGCAGTGAGGAGCGCAGAGGCACAAACGGAGGAGAGAATAGTCCAGGCAGTAATGAAAGGGGACAAGACATTTTTCAGGAATATAAGTGAAAAAAATAAGACCAGGGAGGGACTGTAAGGCTAAGAAGAAAGGGGGGATTGGATGGAGGGGGACCAGGAAAAAGCAGATAACCTGAACAAATACTTTTGTTCAGTGTTCACAGAGGAAGGGGAGGTGAGGGGCCACAGAAAAGTAACAGGCTCATCACAGGAAGGGAGGTAGACACTAGTCCATTTTCAGAGGAGTGAGTCCTAAAGGAACTTGCAAATCTGAAAGTGGACAAAGCAGTTGGGCCAGACAGGGTGCATCCAAGGATACTGAGGGAGCTCAGGGAGGTACTGGCTGCACTTCTGACAGTCCTGTTCAACCACTCACTGGAGATGGAAGTGGTTCCAGAGGATGGGAGGAGGGCAGATGTAGTTCCACTTCACAAACATGGTAGCAGGGAGGAGGCCGGCAACTACAGGCCAGTCAGACTGATTTTGGTGGTGGGAAAATTAATAGAATCACTACTTAAGGAATGGATTGTGGAATATCTTGAACCCAGTGTCTTAAAAGATCCAAAGCAGCATGGATTCACAGGGGGCAGGTCATGTCAAACAAATGTGATACATTTCTTTGTTTGGATAGGGATTGGATCATGGTGGAATAGGGGATGTGACCTACCTAGATTTCAGTAATGCCTTCACCATTCCACACAGGAGACTCGTAAGCAAGCTGAGCAGCCTAGAAGTGGGTCCAAAGGTGGTAAACTGGTAAGAAATTGGTTAGCGGATAGGCAACAAAGGGTGGTGGTAAGTGAAGTTCGCTCCAAAGAAGGGAGGGTGACCATCTGGGTGCCACAGGTATCAGTACTGGGACTGGTCCTCTTTAATGTCTTTATTAGCAACATGCAGAGGGGCTTGATGGGAAGGTCTGCCTTTTTGTGGATGACACAAAAATCTGCACTAGGATAGACACTCCAGGAGGGTGGAAAAATGAGTAGTGCTCTGAGAAACTTAGAGGACTGGTCAAGGGTATGGCAGTTTTGTTCCAATGCAAAAAAGTACAAATCATGCACTTGGGGCACAGAAACCCAGGGGTGGAGTACAAGATGGGAGGAGAGGTACTGACGACCACCAAACAGCAAAGAGACTTGGGAGTAATCATATCTGATTACCTAAAGGTAGCCATACAGTGTGACAAGGCAATTGGGAGAGCTAGTGGGATGCTGGAGTGTGTAGGGAGAGGCATCACCAGCAAAAAGAGGGAGGTGGTGTTACCTCTGTATAGATCACTGGTAAGACCCTACCTAGAGTATTGTGTCCAGTTCTGGAGACCTCATCTCCGGAAGAACGTAGACAGAGTGGAGTTAGTCCAGAGGAGAGCAATTAAAATGGTGCAGGGTCTGCATAAAAAGCCCTTTGAGTCGAGACTGAAGGACCTTAATATGTACACCCTGGAGGAAAGGAGGGAGAGTGGGGATATGATAGAGACTTTCAGATACCTCCAGGTTATAAATAAGGTACAAGAGGGAAACATGTTTTAGAGAAAACTATGCTCAAGAACAAGGGATCATGCTATGAAGCTGGGGGGGGGTGCACTCAGGGGAGATGTGAGGAAGTACTTCTTTACAGAAAGAGTGGTGGATACCTGGAACAGCCTGCCAGCAAAGGCGGTGAGGGCAAACATGGTGTAACTACAAATGGGGGTTCCTAAAAAGACTCCATGGAGCTTGCCTAAGTGTTCCCCTGCCTGCTAGCATGCAGCGTTTAAGCCATTAGAATGGCACTGTGAGTGCAGGTACAGCCTCCACATACTGTCTCTTTAAGAGCTGTCTGTTGCAGACCTAGTTACTGCTTTTCTAGGGGGGCTGGTGTTTCCCTGCTCGAATCCCGCCTGAACTGCGGGGCAATTGCTTCATTTTGCGGTCGCTGGAGGCGCAAAGGGAGCCCATCTGAACGATATGCTCGTTTCCCTATAAACAGTTAAAGCATTCGTAATATTGTAGTTTGTCTAACTTGCGTTTGTTACAGCTGGGACTCTATGTGTGTTGCCCCTCCATTTTGGACCTAAACTGCTGTTCTGGGGCCAATGGGATTAGGGGAGCTGTAAAATGGAGACTGTTTGGACCAACCAGAATTCGGACTCTCCTGGGAGCCGGTTTGCAATGAGGAGGTATAGCTAGTAATTCTGGGAAGTGAAGTTCTGGACCTTGGCACCTATTTGCACCAATTGAGAGAGTTTCTGAGTGACTGACAGCTGAGTCCACCAACTGGACCGGGTGGCAACCAAAGAGAATGCTCTGCCCTGCGACTGGGAGGTCAGATCAGTTGTGACCTTGAGGAGAGAAGGAGCTCTGTGCTTCTGCGTTGTATAGTTTTGTGCGGGAAGCACATGAGAGGCCTGAAGTTGGCCTGTGGCTGTTGCAAACTCGATTCGGACTGAATCCGAGAGTACTGAAAGGAAGGAAGGCTGAAAAAGTGGAAACCAGGCTCACCCTGTAAAAGACTGGAGAAATTGCTGAATCATGCTCAGTCTGTCAGGAACTGAAGCTGCTGTGTGAACTCCCTGGTATTTGCAGTAAGTGCGATCGGGACCTGAGAGCAGCTGCCTGGTATAGTAATTTCCTTTACATATAAATGTGTTGAATGCTTGCGAGGAATAGCTATTCCGGTTCTCTTGTCACCGTGCGGTGTAAGCTGAAAGTCGAACTGAATGTATGCAGACTGAATCCGTCTGCTGATCAAAGCAGTGTGGCCTGGCCTGTAGAATCTCATCTCCATGCCTTGTGTGTCTGGCAATGCAGAACCACCATCTGCGTCAGGTTTTCAGCATGGGGTAGTGTGAGTACAAATCAGGGCATCCCCCTATGACCTGTTAACAATCACCAGTGTTCATCTGATTTTCTTTCTTTCACTTCCTCAAGGACTGAGCCATCTGGCTCCAGATTACAATTGGGGTGTTGTGCATATTTTTTTCCTACAGGCCCCTTTCCATCTGCACCTGCCAGCCAACCCCAGGCAATGGACCTGGCTAGCCCCCCCAACCTGGGTACCCAGAGTGTGACTTTTAAGACCTTGTATGAGTGCACAGTACTGTGATTTAATTCTGCCAATCAGCTTGATCTCCCCCTCCCCGTGTTTTATTCCCCTAAATAAAGCAGACTGGGTGTTATTGACTTTCAACTGTTTGAAGTGTCAGTACCTATATAGCAGGCATTGCATTGTTTTGTGTAAGTTGATTAACCTTATTTCACAGGGGGTCCTCCGAGACGAACTTCAGAATCAGTCTCGAGGGTAAGTGGTACCTTATGATTGAATCAAGTATACATGTAGGGTATTGGTATTGTAATCCTTGTGTATTGTGTGGATCATTAGAGGGATTAGAAGGGGGTCTCAGTGTCCCAGAAGGCTGTGACCAAACTCGACCAACCATTACAAACCCTGACCTCTGGGTGGAGGAACCTGCCATAGAACCTAGGCCCCTCAACCTGTTGGTGATCCAGCAGGCAGGGGTAGTAGCCCTTGGGATAGCGCCACCTGGGGGTTACAATAGAAAAAAGTAGAATTTGATGACAGATAAGGACTACTTATCCCACCTAGTCTGCCCATGTCCCTACCTAATGGATAAGCTGTAGATCCTAGTTAACCAATAGCCTACTTCCTCCTACCCCCCACTAGAATTGCCTTATGTCTGTCCCATGTGTAACCCCCTTGCAAATGGGGGTTCCCAAAAGTCTTCCAGGAGCTTGCCTGAATGCTCCAAGTCTGGGCGGTGTTCGGCATCTGAGCTGTTTAAATGTGGTTCCAAGTGAGTGCTATTTGAGCCTCCGCGTACTGTCTCTTTAAGAGCTGTCTGCTTGCAGACTTAATTAGTTTGTATGGGGGGACTGTGTATTTAATGCTTGAATCCCACCCGAGCTGCGGAGAAATCGCTCCGTTTCTGCAGTCGCTAAGAGCACAGAGGGAAGCCTAAATGAAAGATGTAACTGTTTGCCTGAAACCAGTTAGAGTGTTAAGTAAAATGCAGTTTGTCTAACCTGCCTTTCTTGCAGCTGGGACTCTGTGTGTGTTACCCCTCCATTTTGGACCTAAACCACTGTGCTGGGCCAATTGGGTTAAGGGTTCCCTAAAATGGAGGCTGTGGACAAATCAGAACTTGGACGCTTAATTTTGAGCCAGCCACAAGGGGATTGTATGGGCAGCGACTCTGGGAATTGTAGTTTTGACCTTGGCGCCTTTTTCTACCAACAAAGGGAGTCTTATTGTGAGTGACAGCTGAATCAGCCAACAGAATAGTGTGGAGCTAAAGGAAATGCCCTGCTCTGTGACTAGAAAGATCAGATCAGTTGTGGCAGTAAAGAGAGAAGGAGCTGTGTGCTTCTGCGGTGTATAGTTTCAAGCGGGAAGCACGTGTGAGGCCCTGAGTTTCGGTCTGCAGCCTCTGTGAGTGCCAGTTTGGACTGAATCTGAGTTGTGAGGAGAAAGAAGCACTAGAAGTGTGGAAACCAGGCTCGCCCTGTAGAAGACTGGAGAAATTGCTGAATCGCACTCGGTCTGTCAGGAACTGAAGCTGCTGTGTGTGCTCCCGGGTATTTTGCAGTCATTGCGATTGGGATCGAGGAGCAGCCTGCCTGATATAGTACTTTCCTTTTACATATGAATGTGCGTAGTGCTTGTGGAGAATCGCTATTTCCATTTCCCAGTGCTGTGTGCTGTGTTGAAGCTGGAAGCAAACCCCAGCTTGTCTCGGACTAAATCCGTTTGCTATCAACCGCAGTGGGGTCCAGTCACAAGGACTTTGTCTCCATGCCTTGTTGTTCTGGCAATCCAGAAGAACTTCTACCATCCAGTTTTCAGCTTGGGTATTGTGAGTACAAGTCAGGGTATTCCCCTGCAGCCTGTTTTCAATCACAAGTGTGTCATCTAATTCTTGTTGTTTCACTGCTTCATGGACTGAGCCATCCGGCTCTGGATTACAATTGGGTGTTTCTTGTACAGGGTCCTATCCATCTGCACCTGCCGGCCAACCCCGAGCAACGGACCTGGCCAGCCCCCCCCATCCTGGGTACCCAGAGTGTGACTTTTCAGACCCTGTATGTGTGCACAGTACTGTGATTTAATGCCACCAATTAACCTGATTCCCCCCTCCCGTGTTACTGTCCCCTAAATAAATCAGATTTGTTGTTGTTATACTATATACTGTCTGTAGTGTTGGTGCTTATGGAAACAGTATTGTATTTTGCTGTGCATGTTGTTTAACCTTATTTTACAGAGGATCCTCAGAGACGTGCTGCAAAATCAGTCTCGTGGGTAAGTGGTACTTTATGAATGAACAGTGTGTATACATGGGGTATTGCAGCTGTAACTCCTGTGTACTGAGTGAGCCACTAGAGGGAACTAAAGGGGGCCACGGTGTCCCAGAGAGCTGTGACCAAGCTAATCTAACCACTACAAACCCTGACCACTGGGTGGAGGCACCCGTCATAGAACCTAGGCCCCTCAACCTGTCCATAGTCAAGCAGGCAGGGGTAGTAGCCTTTGGGATAGCGCCACCTGGGGGTTACACATGTATTCTTAAATTCCCCCACTTTTTTTGACTCCACAACCTCCTCAGGAAGGCTGTCCCACGCATCCCTCTCTGTGAAAAAACACTTCCTCACATTACCTCTGAACCGTCCCCTCTCTATCTTCAAATTGTGCCTCCTTGTTCTTGTACATCTCTTTTTCTGAAAGATGCTACCCTCTTGGACTTTGTTGATTCCCTTGAGGTACTTGAAAGTTTCTATCATTCCCCCCCTTTCCTCAAGGGTATACATATTAAGCCCCTTTAGTTTCTCTTCATATGTCTTCTGATGCAGGCCCTGCACCATTTTGGTTGCCAAAACTGTAGCGGTTTCAAGAATGCACGGAATAGGCATAAGGGAACCTTAGTGGTAAGGCAAGCAGGGTAGAGACGGAGATCAAGTATGGTATGCGGTGATAGAGTAGGTAGGGAAAAACAGGCAGACTAGGTGGGCCAAGCGATCCTTATCTGCTGTCAATTCTATGTTTCATGCTGTAAGCCCATTTCTGTCCTGAAGGTCTCAGGTTTCAGTGTGCTTCCATTTTATCTGGTACCTTAGGGCAGCCTTGTTGGGCTGTATGGCTTTCTAGTGCCTTAGGACCTCATTCTCTATTTTTATTAAACAAAAAAACACAGTGGGAGGGTGTCACCTTGCCACAGTTGCTATAAACATAATGGTTTTAAACATTTTATTTTGGTAGATAAAAACACTGAGAGAAGAGTGTGCTCACGTTGTGGCTTTCAGCTCCCTACAAAAGCAATACACAAACACAGGAGGTGTGGTTCGCACTCTTAATGAAAACCAAATGCGATATAAGGTTAATGCCAAATAATGGGAGCACTATCCTAATACTGCATTTTATTTTGGTAGATACCTGCGCCTTCAAAATCTTTGCACTATTGTACTTGCATCAACTGAGTACTCTGGCAACTTAGTCCATAATCTCACAACAGGAATAAAACAGAGGGCTATGCATGAAGCAGTGTGGAGATGAAGGTGGTAAATTAATTGAGTCAAGCTGGGGCAGAGTAAGCCACCATGAGGTCGAAGGCCAAGTGGCTTATTCTGTTCCCAGCTTCATAAATCACAAGAGGAAATTACTATTGAGTTCTTCACCCCCAACCCACTTGGCTAATGTTCCAGCACCCATGTATATTACATGGAGAGCTGGAAATGTGTTTAGAATAGTGAGTGCAGGAGGAATTCAGTCCAGATCTCTGGTCTAGCGTATTTATTTATTTATTTAGTTTTTGTTTACTGGGTAAGTGCACTAGACAGAAACTGCCTATTTTCAGGCATGATCCAGGAGAAATACAATGTCAGATAACATAGGACAGTGCAGTACAGTAGGACAGTAGAAAGCAACATAACTTCAAAAAAAGATACAACAGCATCAGGCTACAAGGAATAGTGTAGTGTATACAGTCAGTAGGACACTATGTAATTACCATAAGACATTTTAGGGGTAAGCAGTGTTGTAGTAAGAAGTAGTTGATTAGGCAACCTTATAGCACTGTTTGAGGGTGGGGTGGATGTAGCAGCGGTCACTGAAACTTGGGCCACCACTGGCCATGACTGGGGCCTTAATCTGAGTGGGTACCTTGTGCTAAGGAAGGACAGAAAGGTGGGCAGAGGAGGAGGAGTAGCAATGTTCATTAGGGATAACACCGAGATTATGAGAGCGGAGGAAGCAGAGGGCAACGTGGAGGCCCTATGGGTCCCTTGCGAACCCCCGTGGGAGGGAAGATCAAGTTGGGGGTGGTATATAGGCCCCCAGGACTAGCGGAGGACCTGGAGGATTGCCTGTTGGCTAACATTAAGAGGCAGTGTGGACTGGAAGGGGGAGACTGTGGTGTTGATGGGGACCTTAATATGCCAGCTACTGACTGGGGTACTATGATGTCCACTGTAACAGGGGAGCAGAAGCTGTTGGATGGCTTCCTGGATGTGTTCCTCAATCAGCAGATGATGGACCCAATGAGGGAGGGTCATATCCTGGATGTGGTTTTAGCAGACAGGGATCTTGTATGAGATCTGGTTGTGGAAGAACCCCTGACTGGGAGCGACCACAACACAGTCTGGTTTCGGCTTAAACTGGGGGGGGGATCATTCAAGGACAACGATAGTTGATTTTAGGGGGGTGGACTTTCAGAACATGGGGGAAATTTTCATGGAACATTTGCGGGAGATAAAACCAGGTTTGGACGTGGAAGGTAGGTGGGAGATCATAAAGCGGGGGCTACAGGAGGCCACCAGGACCTGTGCAAGAGTGAAGCGCAAGGGCGGTAGGTCTCATAAACCATGCTGGTGGACCAACGAGGTCCGGGAGGTGGTAAGGGAGAAGAAGACTGCCTATAGTAGGTACAAAAAAATGAGAGGAGAGAGGGATAGAGAGAACTATCGCCTTGCAACCAGGACGGTCACCAAAGTGGTGAGGGGGCAGTGACCTGGAAAGAGCAGAGGCTGGCACAGGGGATACGGGGTGGGGAAAAGAGGTTCTTTAGGTAAATTGGTGAGTGGAGGAAGCTCAAGGGCCAGCTCAGTAGGTTGTGGACAGCTGGGAGTGGGTGGAAGGGGCTGGAGAGCAGGCGGAGGTTCTGAATGAGTACTTTGCCTCAGTGTTCACTAGGGAGGAGGCTGGGGAACTTCCAAAAAAGGGGTTGAAGGACACAGAAGGCACAGCAGACCTGACTATTGGGGTACCTTCTGAAGAACAAGCCACTGGGGGAGGTAGGCCGGGGTGAGATATCAGCTGGTTCTGCTGAATGGGGGGGACAGATACTGATATTCCTATCGGTCGGGTGTGGGAAGCCCTCCAGTCCCTAAAAAAGGATAAATCTCCAGGGTCTGATGCTATTCATCCCAGACTACTGAGGAAGTTGGTGGATGTTTTGGCTGTGCCATTGGCAGATCTTTTAACTTGTCGCTCCAGACAGGGAGGGTGCCAAGGGATTGGAAGCAGGCACATGTTGTGCCCATCCATAAAGGGGGATCGAGAGAAGAGCAAGGAAACTATAGACCCATCAGTTTGATGTTGGTGGTGGGGAAGGTAATGGAGAGCATACTTAAGGAAAGGCTGGGAGGTTTCTTGGAGGAGATGGGTTACCTGGATGACCGGCACCATGGGTTTGTGCCAGGCAGATCGTGTCAAACAAACCTTGTAGAGTTCTATGAGTGGGTGACATCAGCACTTGACAGGGGGAGACCAGTGGATGTGCTGTTCCTGGACTTAGCAAGGCATTTGATTCAGTCCCTCACATTGACCTAAGGGAGAAGCTGGGGGTGATGGGGGTAGGCCCATTGATGGTTAGGTGAATTGGAAAATGGCTTTCAGGTCACACTCAGTGGGTAGTGGTCGGACGGGAGGTCTCATCTCCTAGGGAGGTCATAAGTTGGGTCCCACAGGGATCAGTCCTGGGGCCACTCCTGTTTAATGCCTACATCTCTGATATCAGGGAAGGTATCGGGTATGAAATGAGTCTCTTTGCGGACGACTCTAAGCTGGGGGTGGTGGTGGAGAGGGAGGAGAGGACATTGGCCCTGCAAGAGGACCTGGATACTCTGGATAGGTGGTCCTGCACCTGGAAATTGAAATTTAACTCCTCCAAGTGCAAGGTGCTACACCTAGGGTGGGAAAACCCCAATTGTGTGTACACCCTGGGGGGGGAATGAGTTGCAGGCCACGGCAGGGGAAAGAGACCAAGGAGTCTTGGTGGATGTTAACATGAATAATTCAGAGCAGTGCAGGAGGGCTGTGGTCAGGGCAAATAGGATGCTGTCGATGCATCGCTAGGGAGATTGCCTTAAGGAACAGGGAGGTGATTTTGCCACTGTACAACAGCCTGGTTAGACCACATCTTGAGTATTGTGTGCAGTTCCAGAGGCCGCAGCTAAGGAGGAACATCTAACTCCTGGAGAGGGTACAGAGGAGAGCAACCTGAATGATCCAGGGCCTGGATGATATGACATATGAGGAACGACTAGGGGAGCTCAACCTGTTCTCGTTGGAGGAGAGGAGGGACCGGGGGGATATGATTGAGGTCTTCAAGTACCTCAGGGGAGTAAATAAGGTAAGCCAAGATAGGATCTTTCTACTGAAGGAGGGTGGAATCACCAGAGGACAGAGTAGGAAGATTGAGGGTGGTAGGATTGGGGGGGGTGGGAGAAGGAGGCGGTACTTCACAGAGAGAGAGAGAGAGAGAGAGTGGTGGAACCGTGGAATGCGCTGCCCAGGATGCTGGTACAGGCAGCTACGGTGGAGTGATTCAAGAGAGGGTGGGACAGGTATAGGCAAGGGGTGAAGCAGAGGCTGGTTTGCCTGGGGGGGGCAGGACTGGGGGATGGAGTAACAGTGGAAGAAGACAGATAGAGGGCTACGGTACCCAATCAGGGTACTGAAGCACGAGCAGACTTGATAGATCAAGAGGCCTACTCTGCTGGCGTCTAGTATGTTAGTATAGCTAAAGCAAGCATCTAAGTGCTAAGGTTTAAGTGGACGGGTTGCCTGTTCTGTTGATAGTAGCTCCAGTCCAGGTTTTCTGTGTTATGCTGCTTACTGATTGATTGATTGATTGATTGGTTGATTGATTGACTGATTGACTGATTGATTGATTCATTCATTTATTCATTCATTCATTTGTTCATTCATTCATTCATTCGCTTCATCTACTGGACCACGGTCTGCAACTGTGAGCTGTCTGAAGCATTTCTTTGTTCACCTTGAAACATGTTAGTTTTTTCTAAGTAAATATTGCTGTTTGAAGACTAACAGTGTCTGTGCATTCATACAGTTAATGCTTTAATTGTTGTATTCTTAAATTAGGTGTGTTTGAATTACAAAGTTGCTGCTTGTTTGAGGTGAATGGTTAACATGACAATACTTTAGGGATTCATGGTTAATAGGTTTGCTTGTTTGTTTACGTCACACTGTAGGACTTTTGATATAGGTGTATGTGATTTTTTTTTGGGGTGGCTGTATTACATTGTGTTGTAAGCAGAATCGTTTCACTTTGGTGTTGTATTTAAAGATTGTGTTACATCAAGGGGGAGCTAAGTGACTTTGGTTTACGTAGCTTGGCATTAGTCTGCCTTTGCAAAACTAAACTTTCCTGCTGTTTCATCACCTATAGCAACCCTACTCTTGTGACTAGCTGCCCTCCTCTCTCTGCCATGGATATCTGCTGTATCTACAGTATAGCATAAGCAATCACCCATAGCTTAGCCATCTCCCCTCCCTCGGCATCACTATTGAAAAATTATTTTATTTCTACAATTTGTTGAATTCATAACATTTGTTTTTCACTGTATTCAAGCTTTTTGCATTTTGTTGCCAATTCTATATCTTTCTAATTTACCTGCATGCAGCATTATTTTGTCCTTTACATGAACCAGTTCTCACCATATTATTGTTAATTGAAGTTCCACTCTGTACCTCATGAACTTGTTAAATGTTTGCTTTGTTACATACTTCTGCAAGTTAATTATTTGTACCTCACATTTATTGTTCCTGTACATGTGCTGTTCTTGTCACTATATTTGTTGCTGATAGAAACATAGACATTGACAGCAGATAAGGACCACTTGGCCCACCTAGTCTGCCCATTCCCTACACATTGGATAAGCTGCAGATTCTAGTTAACCAACGGCCTACTTCCTCCTACCCTTCACTATAATTACCTTATGTCTGTCCCATGCAGTCTTGAATTCCCCCACTGCTTTTGACCCCATGACCTCCTCAGGAAGGCGGTTCCATGCATCCACCACCCACTCTGTGAAATAATACTTTCTGATGTTGCCCCTGAGCTGTCCCCCCTCTATCTTCAAACTGTGCCCCCTTGTTCTTGTACATCTCTTTCTCTCAAAGATGCTCCCGTCTTGGTCTTTGTTGATTCCCTTGAGGCACTTGAAAGTTTCTATCATGTCCCCCTCTCCCTCCTTTCTTCAAGGGTGTACATATTAAGCTCTTTAAAGCTGTGTTTACACAGCGGTAGCGCTGCGGCATGTGCGCCGCTCCCTTCCTGATGCACTTGCTCAGTTCGGTGCAATTCCCCTTTACACAGCCCGCCCTCGCAGCACTTTAAGTTGCTCCAAGGAGGGGCTGTGAATTCAGTTGGCGGCTGACAGCAAATGGCATTGTAGCAGAGTAAGCGCAGCAAAGCACTCACACTACCATGTAATGCGCTCACTCCGCTACCGATCCCACAAATGAGTGAGCTCAAAAAAATGATCCGACAGGCAGTTGATGTGCTCCTGACAGTGTTTACACTGCTGACATTGCAGCACATCAATCCGTGAGCATGGGTCAATGCGCTGCAAAGCTGGCAGTGTAAACAGGGCTTAAGTCTCTCC
Organism: Neoceratodus forsteri; assembly: GCA_016271365.2. Lineage (NCBI taxonomy): Eukaryota > Metazoa > Chordata > Ceratodontiformes > Ceratodontidae > Neoceratodus > Neoceratodus forsteri. The sequence continues at coordinate 34,700,715 of CM057459.1, forward strand.
TCATGTGGCTTCTGTTGCAGACCCTGCACGATTTTAATTGCCCTCCTCTGGACTGCCACCACCCTGTCTATGTCCTTGCAGAGATGGGGTCTCCAGAACTGCACATAGTACTCCAAATGGGGTCTCACCAACTGTCTGTACAGAGGGATAACAACTTCCTGTTTTCTACTGGTGATGCCTTTCCCTGTGCATCACAGTATCCCTCTAGCCCTCCTTGCTGCCTTTTCACATTGCCTGCCTACCTTAAGGTTATCTAATATGACTACCCTGCGGTCCCTTTCCATTTTTGTTGTTGTTAGTAACCCCCCTCCCCCCCCCATTGTGTACTCTTCACCTGAGTTTTTGTTTTGCAGGTGCATTACTTTGCCCTTTTTCGCACTGAATTAATACAGAGGATAATGGATGGGCATCAGTTAATAACAATGCTGTATTCCCTTCAAGAGGTTTACTGTTGTCATGGCAACCTCAAAAAGGGAACAGCATTGTGAACTGATGCCCATCCATTGTCTTGTATAGTGTTTGGGCAGCAGTTAACCCTCACACTCAGTCTGTCTCAGTTTTATAGCCTGTCCTTATGCAGTGCTGTTATGCCCCCCCAACACAAGAACAAGACCCGCTCCAACCACACTCTCCCACACTCACAAACTGAATTTTTTCAACATAAATCCAGCTACACACACCTTAGTACTGAACCATGAAAGTGTCCTCATCCTGGCTGTTTTTATCGGTGCTACTTTCCTTCAGGGACTAATCTCGTTGCCCCAGCTGTTTCTCAACTATTGGGGATCTGACTGTCGGCCATGTGCAGAGATATTAGATGTTGTTGTATCATCTATGTGATATACTAACAATGGTACAACAACAATACAACAGCAATATGATGTCACATCGATGGTACAACAAAATTAGCTTTCACAGGCATAATAATGTTCTACCATACCCTACAAATATGTTTTCAAGCAGTAACAGGATGTGTGGCAACCCTCCAGTGATTCTTTTCATAGGACATTTGCTATAGTATTTTTATGTTTGCTTGCACGCATGTGCAAGAAACATAGTGCCATCATCCGAGATTTCGGAGGTGTGTCACCCCCTCTTCCAATTCAGTCAGTGTGTTGGCAGGCGCGGCCCCTGTAAGTCAATGCATGCTGGAGCTGTCTATGACAAGCTCCAAAATGCAGTGGCATACAGTTGAAAGGGAGCTACGCTTCGGTGAGCAGCAATAAGATATCGCTAACTCGCGCCTTCCCCTACACACACACACACACCGAGAAGGCATGCATACTGCGTGCTGCCCCCACCGTAGAAACCAATGGGGTGCCCAATCCCCGTCGGCTGTGCTGCGCTCCCCAAAAGCCTTCCAAATGCCACGCTGGTGTCCACCCCAAGCGTAGCAAATCGACTCAAATATAACCGGCGGGGTGCCCAATCCTCCATCGGCTTCACTGTCTCCCATGCTATAAGCCGATGGGGGTGCCCAATCCTGTCGGCTTCACTCTCTCCCCGAGTACAAGGTGCCACGCTGGAGCCCACCCCAGCGTAGCAACAAATACTCATGGCCGACAGGGGTGCCCAATCCCGTTGGCTCCACTCCCCCCAGCCGTCCTTCTGCCATGCTGGGGGCCACACCAGCATGGCAAGCGTCCAACGTCGTCTTTTTTTTTTGTAAAACGGGGTTACGCCCGGTCTTCTGCCCCCACACCCGCACCCACCCACTGCGCACCCTGCCTCCCCACACCCCCTCGCCCCATACTTACCTCCAGAGCTCGGGCGCGACGACTTCGGTGGACCGGGAACACGCCTGCACTCTTCAAAGCCGATCGCTAACTGAGGAAATGCCGTAAGCTGTATAATGGGCTAGATAGGGTTTTCAACTTTGTTGCATATCTCAGGCATTTTTGTTATTTTGCACAAATTTTCAACATGGGGTTTTGGGACCCTTCTCATGAATGATGTCACTGTCATGGCGTTATTAGGACCGAAGGGTGATTTCATGATCACTGCGAGGTCACTATCTTGAAATCACCTTTTGGGACTGAGTAACAAAGCGACACTGTCAGCGTTCATAAGGTGGGCTCAAGAAGCCTATTTTAAAATTTGGTGGAAAAATCAAAACGACTGTTTTACTAACGGTGTTGCGTAGTTCCCACGCACTGTAAGTTCGCGAATTTTCAATATTTTCCTCCAGATTTTCAACATTACCATTTTACCACACCTTCTTATGAGTAGTACAGCTGTCATTTTTCATATCTCACCCAAAATGTGTTCCGCCCATGTAGCGCACAATGGCGCAGTCGGTGTGCGAAACCAATGTACGGGACAAATTAAGAAAACCACAGTGACACTGTTCATGAGCAGAGGTCTTAAAATGGCTATGTTGAAAGTTTGATGAAAAAAGAATGTAAAATGACCTGTTTTCTGGCGTGCATTAGCGGTTCCTACATGCCTTTCGTAAGTTCACGAATTTTCAATATTTTCACTCCAGATTTTCAACATTGCCATTTTACCACACCTTCTTATGAGCAGTACAGCTGTCATTTTCATCTCACCCAAAATATGTTTCCGCCCATATAGCGCTGAGTGGGCGTGATCGGTTATCTTGAAACCAATATGCAGGACAAATTAAAGAAACCACAGTGACACTGTTCATGAGCAGAAGTCTTAAAATGGCTGTGTTGAAAATTTGGTGAAAAATTCCTAAAAATGACTGTTTTACGAGCGTGCGTTGCGCAGTTCCTATGTATGCTCATAAGCTTGCAAATTTAATATTTTCACTCCAGATTTTCAACATTGCCATTTTATTACACTTCCTTATGAACAGCACAGCTGCCATTTTTCATATGCCGCCCAAAATGTGTTTTCGCACATGTAGCGCACAATGGTGCTGTTGGTGTGCGAAAGCAATGTTTGGGACAGATTAAGAAAATCACAGTTACACTGTTCATGAGCAGAGGTCTTAAAATGGCTATGTTGAAAATTTGGTGACAAAAGTCCATAAAATGACTGTGTTCCGAGTGAGCATTGCGCAGTTTCCATGCACCCTCGTAAGTTCATGACTTTGTAATATTTTAAGTCCAGATTTTCACCAGTGGCATTTTTCCACACTTCCTTATTTACAGTACAGCTGTCATTTTTCACAACATGGCCGAAGTGTGTTTTCACACTTTCAGAGCAGAGATGCGTGGTCGCTGTGGGAAATCATTGTTCGGGACAGATAAAGAAAACCACAGTGACACTGTTCATGATCGGAGGCACCAAGATGCCTGAGTTGACAATCTGCTGTAAAAAAAATCCCAACCTAATTATATTACGAATTGTCGTTGCACAGTTTCTATGTCACTTTCTTGACTTCACCATTTTTAAAATATTTTTACTGCAGATTTGCAACATTGCCATTTTACACCTCCCCATGAACAGTACAGCTGTCATTTTTACATCCTGTTCAGAATGTTTTGCACCTGTGGTGCTAAATGCCGTAGTCGCTGTGCATAAGCAGCTTTCATTAACAAACTGATATTCCCCTGTTCATGAGGTGGGGTCACAAAAACCATGTTGAACATTTGGAGGAAAATACCAATGAATGCCTGAGGTATTAGGGTTTCCAACCATAACGCCCAACCCTGTAGAGAATGACAGGCATCAGGGGTGTGACTTGGATTCTTGCCTGTAATGCTCATACCATTCCACACCCTGCAGCCAGTGAGAGGCATCAAGGTATGCCTTGGACTCTGGCCCCAATGTTCACCCCATTCTCTATATCGCACCCATCTCACCGTATTTCCTAATGGAATGGGGTGCACATAAGAGACCAAAGACCCCAAGAACACCATGACACTTGTCAGTGTCTGCAGGGTGGGGTGTGGTGAAATGCGTGGCCGTTATGCCTGTCGACCCAAAGGCACACCCCAATGCCTGTCACTCTCTGCAGGGTGGTGGTGGGGTTGGCTTCAGTTCAATACTTCACTGCTATTCCTATTATGTAGCTCTGTAACTTCTACACTACCACTGCCAATGCCAGCAAGCAAACATTCAGCATTGACAAATGCTTGTTTTGTTGGGGGGCAGTGTTACTTTGTGTTGTAGGCAAGTACATTTAGTTTTGCTTTTGTAGGCAGTGAAAGACTGTAACATCAGTGGGGAAGGGGCTGATTTACTTGTGTTTATGCAGCCTGGCTTTAGTTTGCACTTGCAGGCATGACTGAGTGATATGTCAGTTAACACACCAGTGTTTGCTGCAGTGGCATCACATGGTGGACTGGCTGATCAGAGTTTCTCAAACCTGGAGGTTCCAACCTGTTCCAGGGGAGGCTCAAGCAAGTCTGAAAAACTGATGTATTCAAATTTTGAGTTTTAGATATTTTGTGTGAAGGGCTGAGGCTAAGTGAAAGAGGATAACAGTAGGTGAATTTATGTATTTATTTAGGTATTGGTGACCAGGAAAGGTAGACTGAGCTAAGGCTCATTTTAGGTGTATACAAATCAGAAGGTAACTGTAAAGCAGCACAAAATAAACAGTAGTGCAAAGAAACAGGAACAATGACCAAATAATGAGAGGTAACAATTGACCAGTTAGACTGGTGGCAGAACAGCTTAAATACAAGGGTTGGGCACAGAGATACTAGGAGCAAGAGCAGGAGGGAAGCAACAGGGTCCCTGAGAAGTTGCTTAAGAGTGAGGTAAGAGTGGGAGAGGCAGAGGTGGGTAAAAAGGTTATGTCAGACACAGGAGAAACAGACAGAAAAAGAAGTCTGACCCATTAAGGTATTGCAACAATGGGTAACAATGGTTTGAGGGTCAAAACAGCAGAACAGGTAGAATGGCCTGGGAGGAAATATAAGATGGGGGGTTTACAATAAGCTGAATAAAATGAGAGACAATTACTCCAAGGAGTTTCACTTTATTTCTGATGTACTGTGCAAAGAATGCTATTTTTCTACAGGAAGGCCCAAGATTATTTAAGCATTTGGGGGAAGCGCAAGATCTTATCCATGGCTTGAAGGAGGCTCACTATAACAAAGTCTGAGAACTAACTAGCGGTTAGATAACGAGCTGAGAGTGAGCATGGTACATCCAGTAGTCCTGGGGTTCAGTCCCACAATCTGTACTTGCATGCTGTGTGATGCTTAGCAGGTCACTTACTGGTGTAACCCCCCTGCAAATGGGGGTTCCCAAAAGACTTCCAGGAGCTTGCTTGAATGCTCCAAGCCTGAATGGTGTTTGGCATTTAAGCCATTTATCAGTGAGTGTTTTTAGAGCCTCTGGTACTGTCTCTTTAAGAGCTGTCTGCTTGCAGACATAATTAGTTTGTATGGGGGACTGTGTGCTTCTCTGTTTGAGTACCACTCGAGCTGCTGCCAATTCACTCCATTTTGCAGTCACTAGGAGTGCAAAGGAACCTATCTGAAAGATGTAACTGTTTGCCAGAAATCATTTAGAGTAATAATGAAATTACAGTTTGTCTAACCTGCTTTCTTTGCAGTCAGAACTGTGTCTGCCTAGTTCCCCATTCTGGTTTTGAACTGCTGAACTGGACCAATCAGTGTGGGGTAAGCTAGCTCTAAAATGGTGCCTTGGACGAATCAGAACTTGGACTCATAATCTGAGCCAGCCACCAGAGGATTGCATGGGCAGTGACTCTGGGAGATGTAGTTTAGACTTAGGCGCCTTTTTGGACCAACAGCAGCAGTCTATTGTGAGTGACAGCCAATCCAGTCAAGAACTGGGAGGAACTCAAAGGAAGTGCCCGGTTTTGTCTGTTGGAGTTTCAGTTTAGCTTTGGCAGTGAAGGGGAAAGAAACCCTGTGCTCCTTCAGTGCACAGTTTCAGTCAAAACACGTGTGTAAGGCCCAGAGTTCCGGTCTGCAGCTTGTGTAACTGCTTGTTAGGACTGAATCCGTCCTGTGAAAAGAATCAAAGGATCTCTGAAGAGTAGAAACCAGGCTCACCCTGTAGAAGACTGGAGAAATTGTTGAAGTGCACTCGGTCTGTCAGGAACTGAATCTGCTGTGTGTTCTCCCGGGTATTGTGCAGTAATTGCGATCGGGATAGAGAAGCAGCCTGCCTGGTATAGTACTTTCTTTTTACCATATAAATGTGTGAAGAGTCTCGTGGAGCTCAAAAGTAGCCCTGCTGACGTTGAAGGACCCTATCTTGTTTGGAGGTCGTGAGTACTAATTCAGGGTCGCTCCCTGTTGAATTGCCACATTAAATCCAAATGGAATCACTGTACTGCTGACTGTTTAAGCTAATTTTTCTTTTCATTGTGTGAAAGGGCCCCTACCAGCTGCCACGGTTTGGACTAGCCACTAGGGCTTGGGTACCCAGGGACAGTAACTGGTAAGGGATAGACCTAATGCACAGAGCCATAGGTAGATAGTAAAGTGATAAGCTAATTAACCTGATTTCCTGTCCTTGTTATATCCCCCTAAATAAATCAGAGCTGCTTGTTTCAGCAAAGTTATACTGCCTGAGGTATTTGTCTATGTTAAAGTACTGTACTGTGATTGTTGCACTGTATCTTATTTCACAGGAGGTCCCAGTGCCGGAACCAGACCTTGGGGTAAGTGTATACTGTGAAGGTAATTCTGATATATTGTGTGGGCCACTAGTGGGAAGAAAGGGGGGTTGCAGTGTCCCAGAGGGCTGTGACCAAGTTAGTTTAACTATTGCAAACCCTGACCTCTGGGTGGAGGCACCCGCCATTGGATCCAGGCCCCTCAACCTGTTAGTGGCAAATCAGGCAGGGGTAGTAGCCCCTGGGATAACGCCATCTAGGGGTTACATCTTGGAGGCTCACGCTGGGATTGTGTGTCCTCTAGTGGCCATATTACGAACCACTGTTGAAAAAATGGGTACCCGACAGAAGTGGCTGTGCACCGGCTGGTGGAGTGGTGTACTGGGAGAGATTGACCCCAAAATGCTATGCTTATCCTGGACATCCCCTGGTATCAATACGGACACTGTACAGGGAGTACTTTCCAAGGTGGAAGGTTTACAAAACCCTGTGGTGGTGGGTCGGCATGCTAATCTGCTCACCCACACTTTCCTGGCCCTAGTAGAGTTTAAGGATCCCATAGATAGCTCCAAAGTGCCACAGACCATTACCCAGAGGAGCCCTCACTGCTTGGAGAGTGATAGCTAAGTACAAAGGTAAAGAGACCGGGGGATGAGCCCCCACCACTGTCTGAAACTTTTGAGGAGAAATTTGCTAAATGGTTGCTGGGGAAGGAGAAAACTGTGGAGGACTTGAAGAAACTATTCTTGCCACCTGGGGTGTTCCTCCCCCAACACCCTCTCCCGCTCCAGTACCCGTAATGGTGGCTAAACCAATGTAGACTCCTATTTCTGCACCTGCCATTAGTCACAACTCTTACCGAAGGTTGAGGATCTTCTCTGGCACCCTCCCCACCCCCCAAGGGGAGGATGACTGGGAGACCTGGATAGACTATGTTGCCCCCCAAGTGCTAGAATGGCAATGCTTGGAAGCCGAAAAGCAAAAGAGGGTTAGTGAGAGCCTCTGAGGTCCTGCCCTGGCTACCATCCATGCTAAACGGGCCAGTAACCCTGAAGTGACTGCACAGGCCTATCTTGAGGCCTTGGAGAATGTGTATGGGAGCCCAGATTCTGATGAAGACCTATGGTGGAGAGTAAGAGATGCATAACAGTACCAAGGGAGTTGTTGTCTGTGTATGTATCTCGCTGGAAAAATTGTTGCAAGAATGCCTCAGAAAGGGTAGTTTGCCAGCGATTGAACTGGACGAACCAGGCTGGACAGGATCCTTAAGTCTGCCCCTTCTCAGAACTGCTGTTGCTTCAGTTAGCCTGGCAAATCGACTGGAATCCCCAACCTCTTATGATGAGTTAATGAGAGAAATTCGAGGAGTTGAGAAAAGGCGACCTCGGGAGGGACCTCCACTAATAGCTGCGGCTATGACCCGAGTGACTGAGGGTGGCCCATCAAGTGAAGTTCAGGGGCAGAGGTTGGCAGTCAATGAGTGCTCTGATAAGGAAAAAGATATGTCACAATGGGGCGAACTGTTGAGAGAGATCCGGGAATTCAAAAACAGCCCCTTTATGAAGGCCACGCCTGCAAGTACGGGCCCCGACCTATATCCGACTGCATCTGCTATGGGGGTGGGATACCCACCCATGTATCTCCTACTAATAACAGCTCCGAACTCGATTCCTTGACCATGGAAGTGGAGAAACTGACGAGATGTCTCCAAATGCTTATCACGCCGAGACAGAGATGGCACCAAGGTTTCCAGTTAGTAATACCCCTGCCCTGGCTCCCAGTGTGGCGCCTCGGCCAGCTCAAACTCCAGAAAGTATGTTTTGCTATAATTGTGGGAAAGATGGGCACATGAAAGGGAATGCCGGTCCCAAAAGACACTGACAAAGTTGCATATAGGCTACAAGGAGAGCTTCTGGAGAACAAATCAGTGGTTAAGAGGTGCACAAATGATCCCAGTGAGGGCACCAAAATGCTAACTCACGCCCTTTTGTGGCAAGGTCAGTTGCCCAGGCCCCACCACCGCCTCTCAGACTGGTCCAGAATAGTGGGTCCCTCCATGGAGACCACTGTAAAGGTGAATGGAGTGTCTACAAGAGCTGTGATTAGACAGTGGCTCCCAAGTGACAATTATATTCCAGGATTGGTATCAGAAGCATTTGTCAGGCATCCCTTACAACCATTAGAAGGACTGCATGTATGGGGGTTAAGTGAGAAGGCCTACCCCTATTCGGGTATATCCAATTTGGCTGTCTTTCCCCACCTCCGTGGCTGGAGTGGCCGAACAAGTAGAGACCCTAGCCTTAGTGTGTCCCCCACTGGACTGTATGATGGTGTCCCTTTGTTGATTGGAACAAATGCTCATATGTTGGAAGGCTGGCACAGTTGTGTTATGAAAAACAGGGTCAAAGACTAGTAGAGCTTTAAGAGTTCGGCTTTAATTAAGAAGGCCTATGAGGCACGAGAGATGCTGAAAAATAGAACCAGAGGAACCGGTCGGAATTGTATGGAAGAAGGATCCTGAGTCTCTGATCCTGGCGCCAAATGCCCAGTGTACCTTACAGGAGAGGTCTGTATCAGAAAGGATGTTAAGAATAAAATATTAATGTTGGATGCACCAGGCGATGGAAAATTGCCAGAGGGACTGCTGGTCAAGCCCAGTATTTTGCCCGCTAGAGCCCATGCTTATGCCAGAAGGGTAATGGTCAAGTTCATAATGTGTCTGAAAGAGACATTCGAATAAATAGAGGTTGCATCCTGGCTAATGTGCATTGTGCAGACACTGCAGTGCTACCCAGCAGCAAGAGTTCAAGGAAGAATGACAGAGTAGCAGCCTGACTTGTTTGATTTCGCGACTCCCCGCTGCCAGCTGAATGGAAAGTGAGGATCAGTGAAAGCTTGCCCAGAGAGACCAGGTGTTTTCTTTAAAGGAATGGGATGTAGGATGCGTGCAAGGAGCTGAGCACAATATCCGGCTGCATGACGAAGACCATTTCGTGAGAGGTCGCGCCTGGCACCTGCTGACATAGATGATGTGAGACGGCATCTGCAAGAGATGTTAGCTGCTGGTGTAATACAAGAATCCAGAAGCCCTTATGCTTCCCCATTGTGGTAGTGAGGAAAAGAATGGAACAAGTAAGGATGTGTGGATTATCGCACCTTAAACTGGCGGACTATCCTGATCAGTACACAATGCCCGCATTCAGGATGCTTTGACTGCCTAAACGGGAGCAAGTGGTTCTCTGTGCTGGATCTCCGCAGTGGGTACTACCAGATCCCGATGGCCCCAGAGGACCGTGACAAGACAGCCTTTATCTGTCCGCTTGGCTTCTATGAATTCATGAGGATGCCTCAAGGGATTTCAGGTGCCCCAGCCACTTTTCAACGATTGATGGAGCGTGCAGTGGGGACATGAACTTACTAGAGTGCCTGGTATACCTAGATGATGTTATTGTGTTTGGCAGCTCACTGGAGGAACATGAGAGCAGATTATTTAAGGTATTGGACCGACTGGAGGACTTTGGCCTAAACTGTCCATTGATAAGTGTCAATTCTTTCAAACATCAGTAAAGTATGTGGGACACATAGTATCCACCGAGGAATAGAGACCGACCCAAGTAAAGTTGAGGCCTTGACCACCTGGCCACAGCCCAAAATCTAAAAGAACTGCAAAGATTCCTGGGATTCTGTGGTTATTATGGCATTTCATCAAAGACTATTCAAGAGTGATCCGCCCTTTACTTAACCTTACTCAAGGGTATCCCCCAACCCACAAAAATACCAAAGTCAGCGTCCCTCAAGACTGAAAGAGTGTATTTTCGTCCGAGTGATGAAGTATTTGGGGTTGCTGGACTCCTGATTGTGAGACTGCTTTTCATGAGATCATATATCAACTTACCCATGCTCCAGTGCTGGCCTATGCCGATCCAAGAAAACCTTACGTCCTGCACACTGATGCTAGCTTGCAAGGGTTGGGGCTGTGTTGTACCAAGAGCACGAGAATGGCCTGAGACCAGTGGCCTTTGCCAGTAGAAGCCTGACCCCATCCGAAAAGAACTATCCTGTACATAAGTTAGAGTTCCTAGCTTTGAAGTGGGCTATTGTTGACCAATTCCATGAGTACTTGTATGGGGCTAAAATACTAGTAAAACTGACAATAATCCTTTGACCTATGTGCAGACCTCAGCTAAGTTGGATGCCACTGGCCATAGGTGGCTTTCTGCATTATCTACATATGACTATGCTCTGAATACCGAGCAGGTCTGAACCACATAGATGCTGATGCTCTCTCCGGAGCCTATTCCCCAGAATGATTGGGTCCGATTGGCAGAACCTGACATTCGGGCACTCTGCGGAAGTTTGACAGGGAGGAACAAATGTCCACGGACTGATGGACTGCATGGTGGATTGCTTGGGACCCTCTGAGAATTGCATACCTGCTGCTTATTGCCACTTTCTGCAATAGACATTGGTGCACTGCCTCAGCTGGACAATGACAGTATTCGGCGGGCTCAATCCAGCGATCCCATGATCAAAGCAGCTTTAGAAGCCCTCTATGCAGGAAAAGATGTGTCCAAATTACGCTCCACTGATTTGAGAACTGCACTGTTATACAAAGAAGGTCCTAAAGTTGAAACTGATCAATAAACTGTTATACAGAGAAACAGTAGACAGAGGGGACAAGTAGACAAACAACAACTAGTGCTGCCCACTGCCTTCGAGACTCAATACTGATGTCCTTGCACAACCACATGGGGCACCTTGGTATAGACAGAACACTTGACTTGGTGAGATCCAGATTCTATTGGCCTAAGATGGGGCTGATGTGGAGCAACACATTTGAACTTGTAGTCGCTGCTTACAGAGAAAAGCTTTGCCCCAGAGGGCTGCCCCTGTTAACATCACCACCAGTGCACCCATGGAGCTGGTCTGTATTGATTTTCTGAGTTTGGAGTCAGATCAAAGAAATATCAGTAATGTGCTGGTGGTCACTGACCATTTCACGAGATATGCCCAAGCTTTCCCCACCAAAGACCAGAAAGCATCCACTGTGACAAAGTACTTGTAGAAAACTTTTTGTTCACTATGGGGCTCCACAAAGAATCCATTCTGATCAAGGAGAGACTTTGAGAGTCGTCTGATCAAAGAGATGCTTTCTCTGTGGGAGTGCGAAGTCCAGAACCACTCCTTACCACCCCAGGGGACCCACAGCCTGAACGTTTCAACGCACTTTGCTAGATATGCTAGGCACCCTGCACCCAAAGGACAAGCCTAGATGGAGCCAACAAATTAGCACCCTGGTACATGCTTATAACTGCACCAAAAGTGATGCCACTGGGTTCTCCCCTACTGCCTGATGTTTGGAAGAGAGCTCGACTACGGTAGATGTGTGTTTTGGGGTCTCTCCTGATGGGGTTCAAGCTGACAACTATTTACAGTATGTGCAAAAGTTAAAGGCCCAGCTAACTCATGCTTACCAACTGGCTCAAACCATGGCTGCCAAAAGAAATCTGGCCAACAAAGAAAGGTATGATAAAAAGGTGAAAGCACAGGAACTCCAGGAGGGAGATCAGGTATTGCTAAGAAATCTGGGACTGCATGGCAAACACAAGATTGCTGACAGATGGCACCATCTCCCTGACATTATAGTGGGCAAACTAGATGATCTGCCTGTGTACAAAGTAAGGCCTGAGAACAATTCAAAAGATGTAAAAACAATGCATAGAAATCATTTACTGCCCATTGGACAAATCCTGATTGAGTCTGAGCCCCCAGAAGATGCCCCCTCTGGACCAGTGACTAGAGCTGCTGCTAAGAAAAGATCAAGGAAGTCTGCACCTACAGAAGCAGAGTTAAAGTGTTCCCCTGCACAAGTCCCAGTTGAGCATGACTGTCAGTCCATATCAGAAGAAAGTGAGAGTGACTTTGAATACTATCCTTCTTACGAACTGAGTCAATTGTTTGGGGCAATCCCTAGTCAATACTGGAGACAAAGCTGGGCCTTCTGGACTGTCCAAGCCCCAGCTTCGTCCCTGGAGCCAATGCTCACAGAAAGTGAAGTGCAAAGCATCAGATCAGATGAAATGGAATCATTGTGCATGGTTGAACTGTTTGAGCTTTCAGGGGAGGAAAATGATGGATTGGGTCAGACTGGTGATACACCAGAACAAGAAGAGTATTTTGAGTGCCCTGACAGTCCACTGCCAGTGTCCGAAAGCTCTCCATGCGAGCCAAATTTTGTGGACTCAGAAACTGTAACTCCTGGAGCTGAAAGTGCCCCAAGTTCTAGCCTCTCTACCCCCATGGAGACTCCCCTGACAAGTGAGGACAATGCTGAAAATGAGGCTCAGAGTGCAGAGACTGTAACAGTCCCCTAGAAAGACTGGTCGAGCTGTAAAGCCTGTGGTGCACCTCAGTTATGATTCCCTGGGCCGGCCAGTGGATCTGCCTCTCAATGTTGTCCATAAAGGAGTGTATGTGTCCCCGAGCTCATTGCCCAAACTGAGCGTCAGTGCTAACTACAAGTTACTTGTGTTGCCCTCTAAGTATGGTGCCCTTGCCCCATCCAGCCCCAAGGTAACTGATAGGGAAGGGCCCCCTCTCTTCAGGTTTCATGTACAAGAGGTAATAACTTGAGTTATGGTACAATGTGTATGTAATACTGTGTAAAGAGTGACGTACTGCAATGTTTCAGAAATGTGTTCTTGGTAAAATGATATATTGACTGATGATTACATGTGTGAGCCTAATGCAAATGTATATGGTTGCAGTTGAAACTTATGGGGGTACTTGCTTGACGCGGACGTCAAGCTTTCCCAGGCCAGGAAGGGTGTAACCCCCCTGCAAATGGGGGTTCCCAAAAGACTTCCAGGAGCTTGCTTGAATGCTCCAAGCCTGAATGGTGTTTGGCATTTAAGCCATTTATCAGTGAGTGTTTTTAGAGCCTCTGGTACTGTCTCTTTAAGAGCTGTCTGCTTGCAGACGTAATTAATTGTATGGGGGACTGTGTGCTTCTCTGTTTGAGTACCACTCGAGCTGCTGCCAATTCACTCCATTTTTGCAGTCACTAGGAGTGCAAAGGGAACCTATCTGAAAGATGTAACTGTTTGCCAGAAATCATTTAGAGTAATAATGAAATTACAGTTTGTCTAACCTGCTTTCTTTGCAGTCAGAACTGTGTCTGCCTAGTTCCCCATTCTGGTTTTGAACTGTTGAACTGGACCAATCAGTGTGGGGTAAGCTAGCTCTAAAATGGTGCCTTGGACGAATCAGAACTTGGACTCATAATCTGAGCCAGCCACCAGAGGATTGCATGGGCAGTGACTCTGGGAGATGTAGTTTAGACTTAGGCGCCTTTTTGGACCAACAGCAGCAGTCTATTTGAGTGACAGCCAATCCAGTCAAGAACTGGGAGGAACTCAAAGGAAGTGCCGGTTTGTCTGTTGGAGTTTCAGTTTAGCTTTGGCAGTGAAGGGAAAGAACCCTGTGCTCCTTCAGTGCACAGTTTCAATCAAAAGTGTGTAAGGCCCAGAGTTCCGGTCTGCAGCTTGTGTAACTGCTTGTTAGGACTGAATCCGTCCTGTGAAAAGAATCAAAGGATCTCTGAAGAGTAGAAACCAGGCTCACCCTGTAGAAGAATGGAGAAATTGTTGAATTGCACTCGGTCTGTCAGGAACTGAATCTGCTGTGTGTTCTCCCAGGTATTGTGCAGTAATTGCGATCGGGATAGAGAAGCAGCCTGCCTGGTATAGTACTTTCTTTTTTTTACCATATAAATGTGTGAAGAGTCTCGTGGAGCTCAAAGTAGCCCTGCTGACGTGAAGGACCCTATCTTGTTTGGAGGTCGTGGAGTACTAATTCAGGTGTCCCTGTTGAATTGCCACATTAAATCCAAATGGAATCACTGTACTGCTGACTGTTTAAGCTAATTTTTCTTTTCACTGTGTGAAAGGGCCCCTACCAGCTGCCACGGTTTAGACTAGCCACTAGGGCTTGGGTACCCAGGGACAGTAACTGGTAGGGATAGGCCTGTGCACAGAGCCATAGGTAGATAGTAAAGTGATAAGCTAATTAACCTGATTTCCCCCTGTCCTTGTTATATCCCCTAAATAAATCAGAGCTGCTTGTTTCAGCAAAGTTATACTGCCTGAGGTATTTGTCTATGTTAAAGTACTGTACTGTGATTGTTGCACTCTATCTTATTTCACAGGAGGGTCCCAGTGCGGAACCAGACCTGGGGGTAAGTGTATACTGTGAAGGTAATTCTGATATATTGTGTGGGCCACTAGTGGGAAGAAAGGGGGGTTGCAGTGTCCCAGAGGGCTGTGACCAAGTTAGTTTAACTATTGCAAACCCTGACCTCTGGGTGGAGGCACCCGCCATTGGTTCCAGGCCCCTCAACCTGTTAGTGGCAAATCAGGCAGGGGTAGTAGCCCCTGGGATAACGCCATCTAGGGGTTACACTGTAACCTTCCCAGTGATCCTCGGTTGCCCCTGAAAATAGGCAGTTGTGCCTAGTGGCCCTCACCTGGTTACCAAAGACAAAACAAAACAAAAATGAAGGTGTGTTAATTTACATGTCATTCTTTACCCACTGCAGTGCTATCAACAGAGTAGGTAATGGTGTTTCTCAGCAACTGAAAGTGGGTAACAGAGGTCAATCATATAATATGTAAGCAATAACCCACAACACGGTGTGCTGTTCTTGGGGATTAACACATTTCCAGGTGCGTTATGAGGCACGAGGCCACAGGCTGAGTGTCCTCACAGCACCCAGGTGTGCATTAATCCCCAATAACAGCATACCCTAGAGTGGATTATTGCCCTTATAACATGGGTTATGTTTGAACAACAAACAAATAACACAAACTGCATTTTTCTGCTGTTTAAACAGCAAAAAAGATACTGTATCCTGCCACCTTGTTGAATAGTCCCCACCAAAAACAACATATCCATGTAAATTATCCACACAGAAATGTGGCAGATACAGGATTGACATGATCTGTCACAATTATGCTCATAACGTCCTCTGCTACCATTCCTAACACCTTGGATTAACACCCCCCCACACACACATACACACACAAAATCACATGCTGTATGTGTGTCTGTCATTCTCCGTCTCTCCCGGTGTCTGTTGGGTACAGCTCAATTAATACTGTTGCCATTATACTGATTTTCACATGCCACACTAAAAAAAAAAATAGCCATAGCCTGCTGCATGTCACACTCATGAGAAACACACAAAGACACACAGGAACTGCACTCAGTAGTACCACACTCTCACTGTCGGGGCAACCTGATGCACCATACAAACTCTGCTGCTGTGTAACGGAGGACAGGCTGAGGACTTTGCATCCCCCCCAATCCACTTGCCACAAAACTGCCAACTGCCCTTATCACCAATCATCAAGGAGTTTACTGAACTGTTCACTCTCTCTCCCCATGCACTGGCCACAGAACACTGGAGGAATTGGGAGCACATGGCCCCGATCTCTTGCTATGGGAAGCTCCCTAAATCAGCCAGCACAGAACGGGAAGTGGACATCATTGGCGCAGCTGCCAGTAAACTCTCTGTCTCGCACTCTGTCTGGAACCCCTAACATGAATGTCTGGGTCTGGGACACAAAGTGCACCACCACTGCATACACTGACAAGTGCAGAAACAGAAGGCAAACTGTGGCCACACTTCTGAGACGGAGAGAAACACTCACCTTCTACTGTCCTGCCTTGTTGTATCTCTCCCTGTCTCCTGCGATTGGGGATATGGGCTGGCAGTGAGGGTAGGTAGAGGGGAGAGGTCAGTCAGTGCAGTTGTCTGACCTCAACTCGGGTTCCCTAACCAAATAATTAGTTTGGTTGCTCTATGCTAAAACCTGTACTCTTCATCTAGGTCCTTACTAAGACTAACTATACACTATACACTAACTGTACCCATGGCTCCAAGTGTAACCTGTGCCCTACAATAGAGCTGAAAATTCTCTTCACTGAATCTGCTTTTAACCATCCCCCTTTTTTATACAGCCTAGCAAGCAATCTGCATTGCTTACAGCCAAAGCACACTGATTAGAACATTTCAGTTTCTCATCTATAATAACCCCAGGTGTCTTTCATGGTCTGTCTCTGCAAGTTCCTTCCCCATATAAAATATAGCCAATGTTTTTATTCCTGGCCCCAAGGTGTAGCACTTTGCAGTTACTCACTTTGAATTTCATTTGCTATCTTTCTTTCTATTCCCCCAGCTTATCCAGGTATTTCTGCAACATCCCCTTCTTTCATAGAGAAGATCCTACCATCCTACTATTTTTGTTTCATCTGGAAATTGTGTCCCACTATTAGTGACTCCACATCTAAAGTATTCATAAAAATGTTACAAGAATCTCCTTTTATCACCCTATGAGGGTATCCAGGAATTTGTTTTTCTATCATACATAAGAATGTAATAATGTTAACATACTAAGACAGTATAATGATTTCCAAACTTGCCAACTTACCTAGGAGTTAGTAGAGGATGTGTAGTGAAAACTAGCCTGAAAAAGCTTTTTATTACCATCTCTCACCACTCAGCTTTCAGGCATCTGTTTCACTGAAAAAGATTACTGAAAAGATGGCCCTTGCAAATGTGTAGAACTCTCTTAGGGCTGATCTATAACATCCACTGTAGGTAAGGAGGACTGTCCATGGCTGTGGATACCCCTCTTGACATGCCAAGTACTTCACAGCACTCAGGAAGCACCCACAATGCCTGCATAACTGTTCCCAACTTGATACCATGCTGCCTGCGAAGCTACAGTATGTGGGCGGTTGGGTACAGAGGGCAGTGTCATAATCTGCACAAACGTCGGCATGAGATATACGCTGCAGAAGGTCCTAGTAGGTGCACAGTCTACACCAGAGGGACCCCTGATGTACATACTTTGTGCTCTCCATGCAGGACTCCACCAGCACTTCTGGCTGAAACAGCCCCCAAGATGTACAGCACTGGCCCTCATTGGCAACCATTGAGGGCTGGTGAGCAGTAGCCATTTTCATTTTTACATATTGACTTGTCCCAAAGGAAATATGGCAGTAATTGGAGGACTGCTGTATCCCACAATTGTCTACTCCGCACGGGACAGGGGATCCCCTTTACAGCTGACCCTGGCATATGATGGGATGCTCCGTGTCTAGCCGAGCTCACCCCCCTCACAACACTCCTTGCCTCATTACAAAGTTCAGACCTTATGGAGAGGGTCATGTAGGGGCTCAGGATGCTATGCAGTGCAGACTGGCATAAGGGAACCAAGCATCGCAGATGAGATATACATGAATTGTGTGTATCCCAGCATTGTTGTGGATCGGGCCCTTAGCAACTGATGCCCAGTGCTGGTTTATGGTAGTGATGCTCCTGTGGATTTCTCCCCCTGCCTGCCTACTTGCTTGAAGATCAGTACTGCCAGGTTCAAAGCACTGCTGCCGCAATGGCTCCCTCCCACCAACTTGCTTGAAGCCTGGCAGTGCCGGTTTGTGCTGTAACTCTGCTCCAATTGCTTCATCTGGCTCACTCATTCAACACAAGTAATGCCATTTGTGTCAATGCCACTTGGTTTCCACATTTTCTTCTCTCTCACCCTGTAAGGATTTACAGCAAGTCTAAAGAGCAGATGGACCATTTTACATTAGAAACAAGATCACAAAGCCTCCAATTTTTAGTTTTGCAATGATTACTAACAGTTTTTCATTCCACAATCCTGCAATCAGCAAACAGAACCACTGTTTTTTCCATGGAACAAACTTTCTAAAGTTTTCACAGTTTTTTTTGTTCCACTTCTTCGTGCCCTTCCAGTCAGCCACTCCTTCAGAAAGCGCACTGTTAACTCCCTACACCCACCAGGTCATCCCCTTTGCTATCCCTTCTGTCCTCACTTCAGTCAGTATCCTCAGTAGACCTGGGGTAACCCTTCTGGTGGTACCCACCTCCCCAAGGCAGTGCAGAGGAGGGGAGATAGTTCCTGCTACCTTAACCGAGGAGCCGGGGCTAGGAAGATCAGAAGGGTGCTACTGTGAGATGGATGTGTGGCTCGAGGGAATGAGGCAGCTGTCATCCAGCAGCCAGGTGGGTGATTTCCTCTTTTCTGGTCCCTCACACCTCCCATATTCATGCAGCTGTGCCCTGGGGGTGGGAATGTTTGTTAGCATGTGTGTTGCTCCTTGTCGCCTAGAACGCCTCCACCAGCTACCTTCTGGAGCCACTAGTAGAACAGTCTAGCACTACCCACCCCCCTGGGAGGGAAGCATCTATAGGACACTCTGACTCCCTCCCTGCCACTCCCCGCTCCTGACATCTGGACTCAGGGCATGGACCTAGGTTGCCAGCATGCCGAGCGATCCCTCATCACTTGGCACCATGGAGCTGGCTTTCTCAGTGTTTGAAGAAGGCTACAATGGTCATAAGTTTCAGGGCTGAGTGCCAGTGGATTGGAAAGGGATTGCTCCACTAACAGCTCCACCACAGGAGGGGGACCCAGAATGAAACTACCAGCAAATTCATACTACTGCCATTTTAGACTTACTCATCACCATTTTAGTAGTTTAGTTAGGGGTTATATACAGTATATTATGTATTAGCCCCATACATGTATACATGCCAGCAAAGATAATCTTAGTACATTTAAGCAGTCCCCCTCCCCTGTTTCCATTACTTTCTCCACAGAGAACCTGCAGCCCTGTTCCCAACCTTGCATCATAATTATGCTAGTTTTAGGGTTGGGGTTGCAGCACTCGGTGGCTGCTCAACTCATACATGGAAATTATGAGCCGGGCTTTAACAAGTGAAATAACTTTAAAAACCCTACACAGAAAATGTGCATTTATGGGTGAAAGATCTCCTAGCAGAGACAACTAAACAGTATGATTTGCCTGCCTGGAGCAAAGAAAAAAACACGTCAGCAGCTCTTTAAGCACAAAAGCATAGAATAGGAAACTAACCATGCTGACTTAAATTCTAAGGGTCCAATTCCAAGATGACTTATGCATGGCGCATGGCGATTTACGTTGAACCCCATGGCATAAATCGCAACTTGTGCCATGTGATACGCAGGTTGCGATACTAAGTGGTGACCTGCGCCATGTCGTATGTGGGTTGTGCCATGGGTGGGTTACACCATTCACTTCACCCGCAACCCGAAATGGTATGGTGCAAGGATGGGTTATGGTAGCAACTATGCCCTATTCCAACAGGGCAACTGCCGTAATCCACATATGCCAATACAGAAGCCGCTTTGGCACAGCAGAGGTAGACCATCAGGGAGATGGTCTAAGGGGCATCCGTCCATGCTAATCGATAGATGCCCACTCCGCAGCGCTGCAGTAATGTTACAGCAGTGCTCCCTGTGGCCCCCCAACACATACATGTCCCCCACTCCCCCAAATGTAGGGGAACACAATGTCCATTTTTTGAAGTGCCCCTGAACACCATTGCCACCTGTCTAACCCCCCATGCCCCAGTGCTTGCACAGTGGTGTTCCAGGGGTGGGGGATTCGGGGGCAGTTGTCAGCAGGCTGGCGACTTGTGGCATGCAGGGCCACTGCACCATGCCCATGGTGCTAGCCTCCATCTGCCACAAATCGCAGGACATCATGCCAGGACCCCTGCTCGTCTTGAAATATGGCGAGGGTCCCTTGGTGTAGCAATCGCAACTTATGCCTGCAAGTTGCATCATGCTTCTCAGAATCGGTCTCCAATTGTTATGCAGAACATTGATTGGGGTGGTGCTTGTGGATTTAACAAAGGTCTTTGACCTGGTAGACCACTCCTTGCTGCTGGACAGTCTGGGGGTATTAGCATGCATCCTGAGGCCGTGGGATGGTTCAGGACCTATCTGGTGGGGGGGAGGGTCCACATGAGAAACAGTCTATTAGAAGCTAGAGATCTCTTTAGAGAGGTCCCTCAAGATTCTAGTCTGGTTCCTCTGTTGTTATTGGTTTATACAAATGACCTCTCCTGGGTCCTGTACCATTAACGGGTCAGAATATGCACTGACAATAGAGTCCTGGTGACTGTTCCCTGAAGGAGCTGCAAGACAGGATGGAGGATGATTTCTGTGTGGCTCAGGAGTGGTTCACCAAGTCAAGGGTAGTCATGAGTATGAAGAAGACACAAAGTATGAGTTTTAGAACCCCCAAAAAAGAACCCAGTGATTAGAGGATAAGGGACCTTGAAGGCCAACAGTTGGTCCAGGTTACTCAAAATAAGTACGTGAGTGTTATTTTTCAAAGACGTCACTTACTTTCAAATCACATACAGAAACTTAGGCAGAATCTGAAAAAGAAGCTAGGGGCCCTGAGGTAAAAATATCACGCTGTTTAACTAAAGATGCCAAACTGAAAACTGAAAGGATTTAATCTTGACAATGCCAGAAAGAATATAGAAGTAGTACTTATGTCCATGCAAATAAAAAGGATTTAGATAGTCCAGACAAATCCTGTGACAAACTGGCATGTTTTGTTTTGAATACCAGGCTCACCACACATCACTGTGAATTGTACATGTTAAAGTCCTCTCAAAACAGAAGGAAAATAACATGGTTGGACCTGGTTTTCAGAATATTACAAGCCGAGGGACTCACACACGCCTGTCTCAATATGTGGTTTTGGACTTGCACGATGTGGTTAGTTTTACCACTAGAAACTCACACGTTGGAAGGTTAAAGGCCCCAAAGACTCTGTCTCGCTTTGGGGAAATGGACATTAACTGCTATGCTGTGGATCACAGGAATAACCTGGAATCAGCCGTAAGATGTTCTATAACCATTAAACAGTTCCAAAGGAAATTATTTAAAATATGTGACATTTTTCGAGGACTTCCGGTGACGTCAGCAACCAGTATGGCAGCTTAATCCTAAGCTCCGCGGTGATAGTTCGATAATCCATTTGAATCCAGTGCCATTAACAGCCAGAGTGCGACTTGCATAAAGAAGCAGACAAGAGGAATGAGTCAACCGACGAACCCAAGAGCTAGAAGCTCAAAAAAAAGCACAGCAAGATCCAGACAGCCACTGGAGCGTAGCCCGAGCACTCCCCTGTCTAGGGCCTCGGAGTCGGTAGCCGGCTCTGGCGGAGAAGAGGAGGAGGAGACTACCTCGTGCAGTAGTTCTCTGGATGGCCGAGCGACAGCACATATATTCAAGATGCTTCAAAGAATTGATACCAATGTGAAGGATATAAAGCAGGATTTAAAGCATCTGGAGAAGAGAACGGAGGATCTGGAATCGGGCCTAGATGGGCTCCGAGAGGACTCTATCAGGCTCACCAGGGCAGTAACCTATTTGGCCAGGAGAGAGAGGGAATTAACGGCCAGGGCTGAAGACATGGAATCTAGGGGCCGGAGAAAAACGATCCGTATCTTTGGCTTCCCAGAAGGTGCCGAGCAGGCAGACCCAGTGGAATTTGTTAGGACCTGGCTCAGACACGAACTGGACATTCCTGAAGCGGAACCCCTGGAGCTTGAGCGGGTTCACCGCGCCCTGGCCCCCAAACTGGAAAACGATGCACCCCCCCCCCCCGGTCGATCCTAGTCAGATTTACTCACTACCTGGTAAAAGAAATGATACTCCGGAAGGCATGGGGTAAGAAAGACTTGAACCTTGATGGGAAGCGAGTTTTTGTAGATCATGATTTTCCCCCTGCTACAATGTTGAAAAGGAAATGAGTATTGGCGGTCATCAAACAACTGAGGGAGCACCAAATGAAGGCCTACCTGAGGTACCCAGCAAAGCTGCTAGTGCATTGGTCCACGGGAACCAAGTTGTACGACTCCCTTCTGCAAGTTAGCAAGCAGCTCCAAAAGGCAGGAGTCTCTCTCCCTGATCTGCGACAGGAACTCTCGGAACAGACTATGCTGCAGCTGCGCTGGTCCACGAAGGAGAAAGGATCTGGGAGAGATGGGACATTTAAGGGATCAGGTCCCATTGAACAGCTCTGCGAAGACCTAGTGTACCTCAGCAAAGGTTTGATGTCTGCCCAGAGGAAAGGAAGTTTGCCATGAGAGACGTTTGGTCAGATTCTGTTGTTTCCCCAGATGACCCCGGGGACAGTCGCTGGGTGCCAGGGAAGACCTGGTTGCCCAGTGGGTGGATGGGGTAAAGGTTGAAGGGATAAATGGTTGTTTTGCAAATGATATCTGTGGGGAAGGGGGGAGAACAAGGTGGATTCAAAATGGACCCAAGAATCGATTTCCAGGAACCGGACTGCAGGGGGTGTACGAAGGTTTTGCTGGTGGCCTAAACACTAAGAGCCTTACAGGCTCCCGGTCGACTATAGGCCTGTACTATCAGTCAGAAGGTGCACTGGGGGGAGGGGGAACATCTGGAGATCGCCCATGCTCCCCTCTTCCTTTTTATGGTCCGGCTACATCTTGCTGATTTTTGCAGCCCCCCCCTTAAAGCCCTATATTCTAACAAGGAAGGATTCTCTGGGGGCGAGAGCTGTCCTGAGCCCAGCTGGAGACCACAAGGGGAGGGCTCTCGTGGACGAGATGGAACAAAAATTTATTATTACACTCTGACTGCTCTACGCCGTTGAATCCCAACTAATAATGGCACTGGGCTTAGTTTGTTGGAGGCCGGGGAGGGAAACGCTAAGTCCTCCTTCGGGAACCCTCAAGCCCTTATATGTAACTCACGCACTAATACCGGAGGCCCTATCAGTGGAGAGTTTACATACTGGAGGCCATCCAGTCCTTTAACGGCGGGCAGGGTGACCCCTGGGGGAAAATCTTATCTTTTCACTGGTGGCCCACCCTGGGAGACCACCTTCCCAGTCACTCTCGTTTAGGAGGATGGGAGGTGAGAAGCTAATTGGTAGCTCATGCTCCTGGGTGGAGGGAACGTCCCTCCATATGAGGCCCTGACTGGCCTGCTTGTAAATAGTTTTGTTGTTGCTTTTCTAATTGTTGTTATGCAGATGCGGGGATGGTATGTGAGAAGGGAGGCTGGGGGAAGGGGTTATGGGAGAAGGGGAGGTTACAGGGAGACGATGGTGAATAATGGCACTACAGAAGAGGAAGGGCTGGTTCTGCATGCCATCCTCCAAAAGAAATGAGACTATAAAGGCTGGCATTTTAACAGGAAACTTGAGGGGAACTTGAGACCAAGGAAACCCAGTTCTGGTTCATTATGGGGACCCTAAAGCTAGTCTCATTTAATGTCAAGGGCCTAGGATCGCTGGTAAAGCGGCACAATATATTACGGGACTTAGCGAGGGTCCATTGTGATATAGGACTTCTGCGAGAGACCCAGCTTTCCACAATGGAACACAGGAAATTACGTCGCATGTGGGTTGGCGAGGTGTACGCCTCATCTCACAAGAAGGCGAAAAAGGTGGGGGTGGGTATCCTGGTGAGGAAGGGCCTAGGTGTTACTCAGTTGAAAGCCCTCTCCGATGAGGAAGGCAGGTGGGTGATCTTGTCAGTGAAAGTGATAGATAGAGTAATACATATTGTTAATACTTATGCCCCCACCCCTACCAATCCGGAGTTCTTTAGGCATCTCTTTGGGGTGATTGCCTCGCTCCCGAAGGGCCAAATTATTATGAGAGGGGACTGGAATTGTGTAGAAGACACAAGAAGGGATAGATCATCGCCAAGGGGGTACTGGGACAATGGAAGGGGGCCTAAGACCCTCTCACACTTACGTGCTGAAGCAGGTTTGGTAGACACGTGGAGAGACAACTATCCCTCCAGCAGAGATTTCACTTTCTACTCACACTCTCAAAACTCATACTCCCGGATAGACAAATTCTATACTCAGAAAGCATGGGTGGGCTCGATAACGGATCAGCAGATCTATCCTATTTTTCTATCAGACCATGCCAAAGTTAGCCTTACGGTTAATTTGGGACCCCAATGTAAGCAGTCATTGTAGCGCCTGAATGCGGGACTCCTATGGGACAAAAAGTTTATTTCCAAGACAAAGGAGGTGATAGAGAACTACATTAAAGAAAACTCAGGCTCGGTGACAAAAGTAAAGTACCTCTGGGACGGGCTGAAGGCTGTACTTAGGGGAGAGATAATCGCATATGCGGCTTACGAGAAGAAAGTTAGATGACAAGAACAAGACAAGCTGGAACAGAAAATTAAGGAGTTGGCGAACATTCATAAGAGGGGGGGTCAACACAGTATAATGAAGGAGTTGAAGGAAGCAAGAGACCAATTAAACAAACTCCTCTCGGTAAAAACCGAAAACGCCCTTAGATTCACAGCCCAAAAGTATTACACGTCTGCTGGCGTTCAGGTTGAGAAAACAGGAGGCGGTCAGGTATGTCTCCGGAGTCTCTGATCCGAAGGGATCAGGGAGACTGGTCACGGGGGCTCTCCAAATTGTGGACTGTTTTAAAGTCTTTTATGAAGACTTATACAAGTCGGAGGCCCCCATTGGCCAAGTAGAAATGACCGAGAGATTCCTCTCTAGGCTCAAATTACCAAGTCTCCCAGGAGATCTCCAGAGAGAGCTGGAGCAGCCCTTCTCCCAGTCAGAGCTTGCAGAGGTAATTAAGAAATTAAAGCATAACAAGGCCCCAGGCCCGGATGGGTACATAGCAGAGTACTACCAAAAATTCAAAGATGAGTTGTCCCCGCTATTACTCCAGGTGTGCAACGTAGCCCACTTGCCGGCAGAGGCCCCAGATACCTGGGCCCAGGCCATAATTTCAGTTATCCCAAACAAGAGAAGGACACCACCTTTTGTGGGAATTACCATCCCATCTCGCTAACGCAGACGTTAAAATCCTGGCAAGAATGATAGCTAATAGATTGCAGAGAGTGGTGACCCAGTTGATCCACCCGGATCAAACCGGATTTATGCCGGGGAGACACCTCCATGATAATGTCAGGAGATTAATTACAGTTATGACAAACTTTCAATCTGGAGGGAAGGGGGATACCGGGTTGGTGATCACACTCGATGCGGAAAAGGCATTTGACTGCCTTGAGTGGGGGTATTTGGGGGAAGTCCTTCGGAGGTTTGGGCTGGGTCTGAGGTTTCAGGCTTGGGTGAAGGCACTTTATAGCAACCCCTCGACGAGGGTGAAGATAAATGGGGTTTTCTCCCAGCCACTCCAAATCAGAAGAGGCACACGTCAGGGATACCCCTTCTCACCCCTATTATTCGCTCTTAGTATGGAACCACTAGCTGAGGTATTTCAGTCCCAGGGGAATATCTCTGGCATTAAGGTGGGAGGAGTGGACAATCGCATATCCCTCTACGCCGATGATACCTTACTGTACTTAACAGACCCCAGCTCCTCTCTGCCGGCTGCCATGAACCTTCTGGAGGAATTCAGTGCCATTTCAGGATTCAAGGTTAATGAATCCAAGTCTGAAATAATAGTAATGGGAGCTGAAGCTCCGGCACAAGTGAAGTTTCTCACTAACTTAAAGTGGGGCTCCAACGAGTTTAGATACCTGGGGATACGGATCCCAAAGGATCCAAGTAAATTATTCCAAAGTAACTATGGGATGCTGTTAAGGAAAATAAGAGAAGACTGTGAGAGATGGGCGGCTTTGCCACTATCTATTACAGGTAGGGTGGAATTGGTAAGAATGAATATTGTTCCGAGGCTGCTTTTCTTGTTTGATGAGCTCCCCCTAACCCCTCCAGGGGAGTTCTGGCAGGAAGCCCAAAGGGTCATAAGTAAATTCATCTGGGCCGGGAAGAGGCCTAGACTCAGTTGGGATCTCTTGAAACTGCCCCGGGGGAAGGGAGGACTGGGGGTCCCAGACTTTAAGATGTATCACAGAGCGGCCCAGCTGCAGTATCTGGTGGTATACGCCTCCCCAGGAGAGAGGCAAAGCTAGGTCGAAATGGAATTGCAATTGTTAAGGCCCCTAACATTCACAGCAATTATATTTAACAAGATTACCCCTAGGATAATACAAGAATTAAAAACGCCCGGGATTAAGACCCTGATTACTTTATGGGCGCATATGGTGAAGGATTTGAGAATACAATCATGGTTGGCAAGACAGGGCAAGATCCATGAAAGTCTGGATTTCTTGCCAGGGAGGGAGAATCCATTGTTCAGACGCTGGCGAGGGTTGGGACTTGAAAAGTTTTCACAGCTTTTTGCGGGAGACATTATTAAAAGTTTCACCCAACTGCAACGGGAGTTTGGAATCTTGGTCTCAGACTTCTACAGCTACTTACAGATTAGGCACTATATTCAGGCTGTAGAGAAGGATAGCTCAGAGTTAAGGTCTGTTTGGCCTCGCCCGCTCCTGGATCTGCTCCAGGAATTACTTAAAGGACCAGTCCACCAGACCCGCCCAATTTCTAAACTATATGCAGCGGGGGGGTCGGGGGCCCCGGACCACAGAACCTGAGTGCAACCTTGCTGGGAAAGGGAGTTGAGACTAGAAGATGAGAAACCCGGCTGGGAGGTGATATGGAGGATGGCGGGTAGAACCACGGCCTCACCCTCTTGGAGGGAGTTCAGATGGCAGGTCCTCACAAGATTTTTCAGAACCCCAGTGATAACAAAACATTTTGATCGAACCCGGTCAGACAAATGCTGGAGGGGTTGTGGACAGGTGGGTTCTCACGAACACATCTTCTGGAGCTGCCCTAAGGTTAAAAATTATTGGAGCCGGGTGGCTCGTAGTTTGGGGCAGATCCTCCAGACGGAGATTCCGGAGCGACCCCGTTGCCTCTTACTCGGGGAACCTCCCCTGGGGATGAGGGGCCCAAAAGCCATATATCTGTTCCCAATCCTGCTAGCAGCGGCCCAGAAGGCAATCACGAAGCTTTGGCTGAGTGAGGCACCTCCGACTGAGGAGCACTGGCTGGCAAATTGCAATCAGATAAAAACAATGGAGAGGCTCACTGCCAACCTGACTCTGAGGACTGATAGGTAGAAAGCCCGCTGGCTCCCCTTTTTTGAGTGTCAGGAAGGGGGTCACCACCCTGGAGATTCTGGCCAGAGAGGCTCTGGATTAGGTTCTGGTGGGGTGTCCCCGCCTGGTGTCCCCCCCCCGATGGAAATGGGGTGGAAATAGGTGCCACAGAGCCTGGTCTAAGATGATAGGTACAATTCACCATCTGTCTCGGGAGGGGAGGGGAGGAGAGAGATAATTAAGTTGTTATTAATTTGCTGAATTTTGTTGGTCTAGTTGTTATAATGAGTAAGCACATACATTTTAATTTGGAATATAGGCAGAAGTTTAGAATGCAATTCATAACCGGGCTTAGTGGCCCACCTTTTGTTAAGTGGACTATTCTAGTACTGATGCTATTTGGCGGGATGTGTAAGCCATCTCATACTGTTCAGGATACATAATAACTGGATGTATAAGTTGAGAATCCTGTCCACTTAAAGGGTCTGCCTATTAATTATTATATATGAAGAGTGAATGAATGTTGGAGTACTTGTTAACATATAGAAAACTTCTCAATAAAATGCAATTTCAAAAAAAAAAAAAATGTCTGATATTTTTCTTATTTGTATAGATTATAGTTTGTTTGGGTATGTATGTAACTGTGTGAATGATATAGGAATGCAACTGAAAATAGGCCTTGGCCAAAGAATATATATGCTGTTTACGAATAAAATGTTATACTACTATTAACTACTACTACTTATCCTAAGATCTTGGAAATCTCTGTACACCTCAAACAATTCTCTTCATAACTGGCCCTCCTTTATTGCACACAGCCATCCCAGTCTTGTCTCTCTGCACTGGGAAGGCTGACTTTCATTTGCACATTAGTAAGAAAGACTGTTCCCAGACCTCCAAGGATTCAATAGGCCTTGTCTGAGCCCACTACTTTTCATGTAATGACCCCTGATTATCTGAGAACTCTTTGGATCTTTCTCTTTCCCAGAATTCCAGGGTCGCTGCTTCCACAGAACAGCTACTTGCATTCTAAATTGGACGGTGCCTGTTTAGCTGAATCCACTTCTTTAACTGGTCTCTTTTGTGGAGATTAGCTCCAGTCACAGCAGGAAGTTCACTGTTTAACTATTTGCTCACAGACCCAACATCCCCATCCTTAACTACCCAGCTGTAATGCATATGGCCCACTTAGGATGGATTAGTTCATCAAAAGGGAGACCCTGGTGGACACAATCAGTTAGTACCACTGTCCCTGTAAATAGCATGTGCATGTCCTTACTCAGCAGACTCTGTATACACCTGAGGCACCCCACCCCCCCAAAAGATACAAGAAATTCAGATGCCACCTGATTCATAACTTTTACAAACTACAATATTACCGTTCTTGGTTATCATATCATGAACATTTCATACAGCTGCATCCCAACTCTCAATAGGGCAGGTTCTTCAAAAGTGTGCGGAGGTATGTGAAAGATGATTGCTCTCTAGCCACACACCAGGTAACTGTGGCAATACCCATAACTAGAACCCTATGTTTTTCTTAAATAAGAAATAACAAGAAATAGAAAGAAAATTGAACTAAAAAGCGAAATAAAATGAAAACAGACACATGAAAAATTTTAAAAATTACTTGTTTTTTAGCATAACCTAAATAGATGCTTGCAGCAGTTGTTGCTTAGGCTCCGTTGTTACCATAGAGATCCATAAGGAAGCAGCAGTGGAACTGTCTGAGTC
Source organism: Neoceratodus forsteri (assembly GCA_016271365.2). Taxonomy (NCBI): domain Eukaryota; kingdom Metazoa; phylum Chordata; order Ceratodontiformes; family Ceratodontidae; genus Neoceratodus; species Neoceratodus forsteri. The sequence goes on from CM057459.1 coordinate 34,729,826, forward strand.
ACAAAATCTTTTAAGACCATTGCATATTGCTGCTTAATACGATGTAGCATACTAGGGATGTGATTTCTAGTGTGTATAAGGTCATTTTGATGTATTTGTCTTTTATTAATATAAATGTGATAATAAGAAATAAAACTACATTTTTAATGAATAAAAAGAAATGTGAAATTTTAGAAAAAGAAAAATGATAAAAAAATAAAAAGAATTTCACTTGGCTCTACACATAACTGACACACCTTGAACTTTTTGGCATTGAATTTCAACTGCCAAACCTCTGACCACCTGTCTAGCCTTTGCAAGTCTCTATGCAGCTCCCTAACCTCCTCCTCACTGTCTACCCTGCCACAGAGTTTAGCGTCATCTGAGAAGAGATGCACCTTGTCCTGACTTCCTTCTCCCGTGTCACTGATGAACATATTGAAAAGGACTGGACCCAGGACTGATCCTTGTGGCACCTCACTGGTGACCTGCCTCTCTTTTGATTTCACGCCATTAACCACAGTCTCTGCTGTCTCCCTTCCAATCAGTTTCTCACCCATCTAACTGTGTATTTCACTGCACCCAGATCCTCTAGCTTCTTCAGCAACCTGCTGTGAGGCATTCAGTCAAAGGTCTTTCTGAAATTAATACATAGAAAATCTACAGCATGGCCCTTATCCACGACCTTCATTACCTAGTCAAAGAATATTATCAGGATTCCCTGACAAGACCTCCCTGCCATGAACCCATGCTGTTTATTATCCTGAAGTCCACTGCTCTCCAGGTAGTCCACAAGATCCTCTTTGACTAGTGTCTCCATCAGTTTACCAACTACAGAGGTAAGACTGACAGGTCTGAAGTTACCAGGTTGCTCCTTGTCCACACACACACACACACACACACACACACACACACTTACTTTATGAAGCGTGACTATATCTGCTTCCCTCCAGTCTTTTGAAACTACCCAAGTTTGAATTGAGCTATTGAATAGCCCCACCAAGGGTTCAGTTAGTTATGTTGCCAATTCCTTGAGCACCCTTAGATGCATCCCATCTGGCCCCCAGTGCCTTATTTATTTTTAAGACTGCTAGCCCTTTATGAACTCTCTCACTGATAAATACTTGCTGCCACAGCTGTCAGAGTCCCCCTTACAGCCACCTTAATGTCACTCTATGACAGAGGCCCTCTGTCCTCTGTAGTTAATACAGGCAGAAGTAGTCATTACGGATGGCTGCTTCCTGCCCGTCCTCCTCAATTACCCAGTCTCCGTCAGTTAGCCTAACAATTCCTCCCTTCCTTTTTTCCCCTACTTTATCGAAAGGCCTTTTTCACCTCCCTTGACCCCTCTATAATATGCAATATGCAGCTCTGTGTTTGTCTCTATGCTGGGTATCTCTCACTTGTTTAAAATATACAAATTACATTTGTTCATTTTTGTTTTAAAATCTCAATTATTGCTGTACAATGAGAATGCATATTTTTGTAAAATAAGTCAAAAGAAGGCAATGTTTGAATCAAGCATTAGAGACAACTGGGACTAAATCCTCTTGAATATTATTACTAAATCTTGCAAGGCAATTATAACTTGATTCTTTCTTCTCAGTAGCTATTGGTGTTAATTAGCATTTTTGCACATTTATATGATCCATAATTTACAAAGAATGCTGTTCATATTTTCTTTGGGTGGCAATTAAATAACTTTCTTTAAGCATTTTGTTACTTCATGCTGTGATAGCCATACCCTTTTTCAGGCTCCAATTGTGACGGATTACACGTATTCTGTGTGCTGTAGCATGCAGTAGATGGAAACTGCATTCAGTGCCAATATTGCACTTAACAGCTGGTGTAGTTTAACTAGTTTTAAATGAGGAATTCACATGGATTCTCTAAACCAGCAAACTATACTGAAGCCATTAAGAGTTATATTTTTCAAGGTCCCACTCTGCTATTGCAAACATATGAGAACTGCTTTGAAATGCTACTGTCAATGTTAAAAGAAGCAGGGGTGTCAGAACATAGGAAAGAGTGTGGCGGGGTAGGCGTTAAACATAGAAACATAGGGCTGGATATTCAAAAGGGTTGCGCCATGCACAATAGGGTTGCGCATGCGCAAGTCCGAAATTGCGCCATTCTACCATATTCAGCAGGAGGCAGATCATATCTGGACTGCTTTATGTGCGGTATGGGCTGCGCCCATTGGCTCTTGCTCTGCACAATAGGCGTGCAGCCTATCGATCGGCGATCGGCTTGAGGCGGCTTGAGGCGGAGTGGGATCTTGCCGCCGCCAGCTGCCAGGGGAGGCGGGGTGGTGGGGCCGTGGGTGGGTGGGGTGGGGACACTAGATCACCAGGGATATGGTCTTGGGGGTACTGCAACATTTTGCAGCCCGCGATCAGTCTTAGCAGTCCACTGGACCACCAGGGATCTGTTCTTGGGGGTTGCAACATTTGCAGCCCAGCGATCGGGCTTAGCGGTCCACTGGACCACCAGGGATCTGTTCTTGGGGGTGTTGCAACATTTTGCAGCCATAATCGGGCTTAGCGGTCCACTGGACCACCAGGGATATGTCCGGGGGGTTGGACTCTGTGCTGCCCTGCGATCGGGCTGGTGGGGGTATTTTACAATTATGCCTGCGATTGGGCTAGTGGGGTTATTAAAGCTTATGCCGCAATCGGGCTAGTGGGGAGTTATTTAACCTTATGCCTGATCGGGTCAGTTAGGGGAGGATTTTACGCTTTTCCCTGATCGGGCTGCAGGGGTGTCGGTCCCCGATGGCTGCTGCCTTGCAGGGCATCAGGCGCAAGTCCTTGGGGATCGGCGCACCTGCATGCTAATGGTATGCAAATGGGGCCATAAATAGATGCAAATGGCCCCCCCTGCGCCTTGCAAGAATTATGACCCCATTTGCATGTCACCTTTTGAATATGGGAAATTTGCGCATGGCTCAATGGTACTTGCACCACCGCAACTTGAAAGCTCCACTCTGACCACTTGCGGTGATGCAAGTTCCACTGCGCCATGCACAGTGGCTGTGGCCGGGGGGGTGATATTCAAAGGAGTTGCTCAATAGCGCAGCTCCTCTGAATATCGCCCTGGCCACACCCCTGCGCAACTATTTTGTGCAGTGCAAGGGCTTGCGCCACAAAATAGCGCAGTTTGAATATCCAGTCCATAGTATTTGTCAACAGAAGAGGACCAGTAGGCACATCCAGTCTGCCCTATTTTTCTCTACCGACAGCTCAAACTGCACTTTCCATGTGAGTATAAAAAAAACTTGAGTCTCTTACTCCACCCTCTGGTTGTTACGAGTATTTTTTATGTTTTATTGGAAAAAAATTCAAATAAAATCATATAGAATTTTGCTTTTATAAGCATATACCAGTATGTATGTGTGTGTGTGTGTATGTATGTATGTGTGTATATATATATATATAGAGAGAGAGAGAGAGAGAGAGAGAAGGTTGCAATATTCCTATCAATTTATTTATTTAATTAATCAAAAATAACCTTTGAGCTTGGAGCTCATTAACAAAGGTTCCACATCATGAGACAAATAAGATGGTTACAATGGAAACAGTTTACATTAACAGATATACAGGTATCTATCATATTAACACTAGCAAGACAAAAACATTTTCAAGCAGTTCAAATCAAATCAAATCATACTTTATTTCTAGTGCGCTTTTCTTAAATCAAAGCGCGTTTACAATTTAATACAACCAACAAACAGTTAAAACACAAGGAATTAAAAGACAGCATACATATGGCTAAATATCCTCCCCAAATGCTAGACCGAATAAATAAGTTTTCAAGGAGGATTTAAATGTCTCAGTGGACAGGCAGTGTCTAATCCGATGAGGTAGAGAGTTCCACAGGATCAGGGCTACAAAAGCAAAAGCCCTAGCACCTGATGTCTGTAAACGGACCCTGGAAACCTCTAGCAATCCCTTGTCAGTGGAGTGGAGAGGGTGGAGGGGGCGGTAAGGTCACAGGAGGTCTTGCAAGTAACCCGGTCCCTGTCCATGTAGGGTCTTATAGGTCAGCAACGCGACCTTGAAGATGATCCTCCATCGCACTGGCAGCCAATGCAGTTTTCGCAGCACAGGCGTGACATGGCAAGATCTTGGCTGTCCTGTCAATAACCTGGCCACTGCATTCTGCACAACTGCAGGTGATGGAGATCCACCCCTGGTTAATAACAATCAAGTTACAAAAGTTTGAGAGGTAAAAGTAGCTACCTAGAAGCTAGGCATTGTCATTTGATTACAGGACCTTATTCTATTAAAAGGTACCCATATTGGATGGAAGGAGATGGGTAAGGGAGTGGGAGATGAAACAGTCACAGTCCCAGTGGTGATATAGGCAATTTGGTGCTTGGGGAGCAACTGGTGAGATGAAGAAAGATGGAGAATTGAGAATGGTGAGTATGTTGTAAGGAAGGATTAGGGTGGAGTGCCAAGTTTAGGAGGAGAGAGGAGGTGTTGGGGTGGGAACAGAATAAGAGTCCCAGAGATGGGATCGAAAGAATTACTGGAGCAAGTGCAAACAGGAGAGGAGCAGGACGTAACATGTGTAGGAATATGAGCTAGACTACAGGGAATTTATATCTTAGCGTGGGGAGATAGAAAGTCTGATAACCCACAGATTATACCCATTCCTTATGTGGACAGTGAGGGCTTTTATGAATGGTGTAAGTGCCAAGTGCATGTTAGCATTCACAAGTTCTGAAATTGATTAGGGAATGCTTCAGGTCACGCTTCAAGGTAGGGAAGTTCTCTAAGTTGATTACTTCAACTGGGAGCTCATTTAGCTAGAGGGGAGCCCTCCTGTAAGCGAATGAGCACTAGCCGAGAGAAGTCCTCTAGAAGGGGACACATAGAGTGCCTCTAGTCATACCCTTTGTGTTACATTGCGGGTGAGCCAATTGGATGATTTGTTGGATGCAAGGGGGTGCCACGCCTAGTTGTTTTTTTTTTACCTAGTAAGCAGGTTTGAAGTTTGACCCTGTCTTTGAGGGTAAGCCTTTTAATTTGTTCATGTACGGCGCACATGTGGGTAAGTTTACCTGCACCTAGGACTAGCCTACATGCTTTATTGAGTGCTGTAGCCATCCTTCTTTGGGCTGATTCAGAGGCCACACCATACTAGGCCATAGTGTATTATAGATAAGATTGAGGTGAAGGTCTGAGGGCATGAGGTAATGCTGGTGCCTGTATAAAACTCCAAGTCCGATATTGACTGCTTTTACTACCTGTTCAATGTGCTTTGTGAAGGATAGTATATAATCTATAGTGATCCCAAGGTATTTAAAGCAGTTGACTTGTTCTGGGGTTGGGGGGGCAGCCTTGTTGTTATTAATGGTGAGTAGAGGGTTCCTTGCCTTGTGTTGGTAGCTTGAGATGAGCATGTTTTTTGTTTTATTGTAGTTAAGTAGCAGCTTTTGTTGCTGAAACTAGTTTTCAAGTTTGTGAAAGGCAGACTGAAGGCTTCACTACAGTTGAGCTAGCTGTGGGTAGCAATTCAGAATGACGGCATCATCTGTATACAGAATGATTTTGCTAGGGCAGGCATCAGGAAGAGTATTTAGGACTAGACTAAAGAGCAGCGGGCCAAGTATTGACCCTTGAGGGACTCCTAGGGAGACCTCTTTAGCAGTAGAGACAGCAGACCCTATTTTAACGCTCTGTAATCTGCAGGAGAGGTAATCTTGGAACCAGTTTATGGAAGAAGTTGATAGTCCTAGAGCCTGCAGCTGCTAAGTAAGAAGATTTATTTATTTAGTTTTTGTTGACTGGCTAAGTGCACTAGACCAATTCTGCCTATTTTCAGGCACGACCCGGTGAGGGGGAGAATGCCAACTGACTTTGAACCAGATTAAGCTGTTGGTGGTATTTTATTGAATGGCGGGCAATTTGGCCAGGGTACCGGGAAAATTCCCCTACTCTGCCAGCTAGGGGTTTGACTTCCTGCAAAGTGGAGGAGCTCAGTTTGGAGCCAGACAGCATGCCAACATGGCCAACCAGGAAGTGGAGGAGGAAGATGTGAATATGGAGTTGGGCAATAAGCACTCTCCCTCATCAGCAATTGAGGTAGAAAACCAGAAAAAGATGGACATAGACCTCGCTGAAGAAATATCTGAGACTGAAAAGCCTTTTGATACTGGATTGAGTAACCCTGTACAGGAGAATGTTTTACCTGCATTACCAGAGGACTCCTTTTCAGAAGAGAGTGAGGTGGAGAAAATCCCCCCCAAAATATCTGGTGAGTCGCAAGAAATTTCCTCAGAGATTGTAATGCTACAGAAACAGATTGAGCAAGAGGAGCAAACTTATTTCATTAATAAACTGTGTTTGGAAAGAAAATAAAAGAGCTGCAAACTGAAAACCGAGTTGGGCCTGTCTACTGCACTCAGCTGAACTGTGATGATGTAGCTACATCAAAGGCTGTAATTGTAAAGGCGGCTCCCATTAGCTGGGCACTGGAGGTTGAACAAGCGGAACAAGGGGAACAGCACCAGACAGAGAAAGTGATCCCAGCATTAGTGTCGGGAATGGCACAAATGGAGCAAACTGATTCCAACCTAAGATTCGCTGGGAACACAGAGAACTTGACAAAGGAACCTTGGACTGTGAACAACGCACTTTCAGTGGCAGGCTGGTTACAAGATGCTACTACAGGTCAATGGGTCTTTGGTAATACACCCATACAAATTCCAAAGACACAGCAACAGGTAATAAATAAACAAATCGAACCTATACTTGATTTAAATATTCCCTCTGATTTATAATTAACTCAAAACCCTCACTTAGACTTGTATATGCTGACTGTAAACTCAGTTACTTCACCACCTGGGGGACGCCCCAATATGAGCTCTGATGCGCCACCGGATAGATTGTTTGAGGCCAAAACATTACTAAAAGACTCTATGAAGTTTTTTTTCAAATGAAATATATGCCCTTCTACATATATCAGGTGAGACCACGTTAGATGTCAATTTTAAGACTTTAAATGGCCTTGAAAGATTCTGGCTGAAGTATAATTCACTAAAGAAAACAGCACTGTGGTCATCTTTCATTGCAATTCCGCTCACAAAGCCAGCTCAAAAAACTATTACAGTTCTTTTTAGGAACAAAGATGTGAGCATGTATGACTTGCAATACTGGCCAAAGCAAAGATGTACCCTGATAGAGGATCCAGAAGCAATAATGGATTCTGAACATATTTGAACTGGGTGCTGGAGGGTCAAAGTGATGCTGAAGACAACAGAGACTGGTGTAGCACATCTACCGAACTCTTTCTTTCTTGGGAGGAATAGAGGCATTTTATTCTACCCTGGCCAACCAAAGATGTGCTATAAATGTGGTTCCACAGCACATCTTAGCAATATTTGTGAGACACAAAGGTGCACAGTTTGTGGGGACTTAGGACATGTAGGGACTCAGTGCATTAACAAATGTAAATATAACCTATGTGAAGAATTGGGCCATACCTTTCAGGACTGTAAATGGACTGCACATAATACACTGGATCAGGCAGATGATGAGGAACAGAGGTTATTAACAACATTCACACAAAATAATAAGTTGGGGAAACAACCACAATGTTCATGTTCAGAACTAGAAAGTGAAAGACCCCCTTCCCCCCACAATCACTTCCTGTAATTCTACCTGGGGCCCCTACACCTCAGCATGAGCCTGGGCCTTCCACTGCCCACTCTGTTTTAGTGGTTAGAGAGTCTGGGGTTTGGGCTTGTATCAGAAGCAGACCAAGCAATCAGCACAAAAAGACATAAATAAGGAAGTATCTTCTAGTGTTACCCATGTATCAAATGTTGTATAGGCTGAGGATACAGTGCCCCCCCACCCCTGAATTCAAATCAGGAAGATACTAGACAGTTTACCAGACAGCATGCTAGGGCAAATTTGATAGACCTCCTAGGAAACAAGATACAGGGCTGACTTTAGCTAGGGGCAAGTTGTGCCCCTGCACCTTGGGGGCCCATAATTTCTTCTTCAGGGAAAAAAAGTATTTTAAACATTTAAAAATGTCTAAGTTTTGTTAGAGATGACAATGTTTACCAGGAAATGAAAATGGAAGACAACTGGCTCTGTTACTGTTACAAAAGGTGCAGCAGCTTTGCTGCTATGCCACTTTAAGATGCAGTGGAAATGATTAAGTTAAGTAAGCGCTAATAGTGTTAATGGCCATACTTTATGCTTCCCAGGTTGACTACTTTCACAAACAAAGGGCTACTTTGACAAGAGAACTTGTTTGTAATCTGGACATGTAGCTGAAACAGTGAATGATATGACAAAATCTGTTTCAAAGTATGTGAGCACTCAAAATGGCTAAAAAAACCTGACCAGCACAGAGCAAAACCAGATTTCCTGATAGGGACCCTGAAAACCTGATCACCAGGTAAAAAAACCTGACAGATGCTAACCTTACTGGCGTCCCATGAGAATCCTCTCTATTCTCACTCACTCACACCTCCAGAAAAGTTAAATTGTTTGCAAATTGGATTATAGGAGGTGTGAGTGTCCAGTGATGATATCCCTGTCTTTACAGAAATTAATACGGTAGAAGTACCGTACTTACTTAAGTTCTTGCTCCAGGCTCAGTCAGAATAATTTCCAGTGGTGAAGTCAAATAATTCAGTGCAGTCAATGGCACTAATTGAAAGATGCTGGTTAAACTAGTAGACCTGGTACTGCTTTATTAATACAGGATAGGAGGGGTAGTTATGTGTAAATGATGGATGTGGGGGGGGGGCACAGGGAATAGAGTGGTGGGGCCCAGCAGGGAGCTGTACAGGGGCCCAGAATGGTTAAGGCCGGCCCTGAGAAGATACAGAACCACTGGATAATAAATTTGATGTTTTGCAATCTGAAGACACTGGGGACGACTCTGATAACTCTTCCGTGGTGTCATGAATACAACTACAACTACAGACACTGAAAAACAAGAATGGCCTAAAGGGCCCGGAAAAAGGAAAGTTAAAACAAAAATTAAACAAAAAGATCAAAATACCAGAAGGGGGAAGTACAGATGAAATAGCTTCTGATTGTTCTTTTTTCTTTTTACACAATCAATGTGAATAATATTAAGAGAAAGGAAAAGAGGCCAATAGTATTTTCCTGCATTAAATTCTTGCACTTTGGAATTTTTTTCTGCAAGACATTCGATTCCATCCTTCAAAAGAAATACAGATAGCCTCACAGGCATGGCTTCCTGGACCAGCGTTTTGGTCAACTGGCCAGGAGCCCTGCTCTGGGGTAGGTATTTTGTTTAAAATACCTGAAGTAAAAGTGTTAAAACTTTATGACATAGTCTCTGGGAGAGTACTTATTATGGATGTCTTGATTCAACATGCACATTTTCGTCTAATAAATTTGTATGCACTGCAAATGAAAGCTGCTAGATGTGAGATAATTAATCTTATACAACCTTATTTACGTTCTGCACAGTACATAGTTTTTGCTGGTCATTTTAATTGCCCATTGGTTGCAAAAATGTCTAAACAGAACTGTGATTCGAATTTGTTGTCCCAAATTATACATAAAGCCAAATTAAAAGACGCATATTTCAATTATACACATAAAGACACACCAACCTTTCACAAAGGTAATTTAGCTTCTAAAATTGATTACATTTTTATTTCAAATAATGTGAACACTTTAGCAGCAGATAACTTTCCTGCAGAGTTTTTAGATCATAATATTATACAAATTAAAATAGGCACATCGGAGGCATTAGGTAGAGGGCCAGGATTTTGAAAATTAAATGTTTCATTACTATCAGATGTGTACATATTATGTACTATAAAACAATTCATCCTTGCCAATAAGTCAGTTTTTATTATGTTTGAGGACCCGAGCAGCAGATGGGAAGATACAAAAATAGATTTGCAGAAGCTATGTAAGCATACAGCATTAGTAAAAGTCGTAGCACACGACAATAGCTTATATATTTACATAATAGAAAATTATTACAGCAACTGATGTCCATATCCTATGAAACAGGTCAGGATCTCATGGTCCACATTAATAAGCTAAAACAGCAAATGAGAACTTTTCATGATCAGAAAGCAAAAACACTTGACTATCAACAAAACTTTGGCACAAGGGGGAAAATGGAAATGGTCTGCCCCTTTGAAACCTATGCCACAAGGGCACAAGCTAAAGATTTAGCAACCTTGAGGGATGAAAGTGGGAATGTCTGTAGAACGAAAAAATACATTTTACAGTTTGTTACAAGATACATGTCAGCTATGTATGCTCCCCTAGCTATTAGGGAGGGCTTGTCTCAAGAAATGTTGGACATTTTAGACATCCCTGAAATAGAAGACACAAAATTGAAGGCTCTTACTCAGTCCATACAGGAAGAAGAAGTTCAGATAGCACTTGCTACATTTTCCAGTGTCAAGGCACCTGAGCCTGATGGCCTGCCAAATGACTTTTTAAAGATTCTAATACCAGAATTATTTATTTATTTATTTATTCAATTTGGTAACCGGGTAGGCCAACTGAGCCCCGAAGGTCCCTTTTTCAGGGGAGACCCCGATTTAGTTACAGAGGTAAACAGGTACAACATTAGTTACAGAGGTATACAGGTACAACAAAGGAACAAGTGCAGAGCAGTTCAAGGAGAGTAAATACATGGATTAACAGTGCTGACAGTGTGCTAAAATTAGTATACAGGGGATGCCATTTGACAAATTACAGGAATATGCTGGGGTAGGAGTGTAGCAATCAGGAGGGAAAGTACTACTTTATACAGCAGTGCATGTCTAGGCTAGTAAGGACCTGGCCTAAGGTTGGTCCCCTTATTGACAGGAGCAGACGCTAGCTTCTAGTAGGTGAGCACGAAGTCCCTTATATAATTTTCCTGAAGGAGGGGAGGAAGCTTATTCCATAGGGAAGGGGCCGTGGTGGCAAAGGATTTACTGCCGGCAGTGGTGCAAACCCTGGGTTTAACTAGAAGGTTACGCCCAGTGGTTCGTAGGGTACATTATCTGAATTAACAGTAGTCTTTAACTACATATTGCGGACAAAACAAATACCATTATACATGAACACAGGAATTCTAACTTATATATACAAAAAAAGGAGATAAATCATTATTACAAAATTGGAGGCCAATAAGCCTGTTAAACTCGGATTTTAAACTTCTTACAAAAATACTGGCCACTAGACTGGCATCGGTAGCTAATGGGGTAATATCACCAGCACAAATGTATGCAATCCTGGGCAGACAGGTACAGACTCATCTGTTAGAACTATGATAACAGGTTGAATTAGGTAAACTGGGTCATATTGATGGATACCTGGTCTCTTTAGACCAAGCCAAAGCTTTCGTTCAGGTCAACCATACTTTTCTATGGGCTGTTATGAAACACTATCATAACCCTGAGGAAATGATAAACTGGTTTAAATGTATTTACCATACAGCTACTATAACACTAGTTGTACAAGGCTGGAAAGACCCCATGATTCGGCTACAAAGAGGGGCCAGGCAAGGCAGTCCCCTGAGCCCTGTTCTTTATGATTTTTTTTACTGATCCTTTATTAAGAAGAATAAACACAAATAATAGGATACTGTCAATAAAAATTGATGAACAAAATTTCCCACACAAGGCGGTAGCTTATGCAGATGATATGACTATACTGGTCAGAGATCCACGTATATTGTTAATGTACTTGAGAACTGTACTTATTTTGGTGAAAGTCGGGGCAAGCTTAAACTTGCAAAAATGTAAGGGTCAAAGACTAAATTACAATATTAAATTTAAAGGCAAGATTGCAGGCATTTCAATTCAACCTGACCCTCTGTCTGTTCTAGGTGTTATCGTTGGACTGGGAGACTTGGATTTGATTAATTGGGGGCCGAAGTTAGAGATAGCAAAATATAAAGTAACTCTGTGGAATAGATGGAAACTGAGTAAGAAAATGAGGATTTATCTTATAAAAACATATTTAATCCCAGTTTTTCTATACATCAGCTATATCCCCCTTCCCCCCAAAAGCAATGGAAGTTTCGCTCCTCTGCATATTCTTTCAAGCATGCTGGGGAAGTAGGCTAAATCCTTCAAAGTGGAACATTCTATATTTACCATTAAAATCAGCAGTGTTAAGTATGGTTAATCCTATTTTATTGTTTAGCAGTTTTTTTCTCCATAGTAATATAAAGCCTTTACTTCTACCACACAACTTAGGTTGGGAAGAGTTATTAATAGGGAAATGCAGACACAGGTTACAATAGTGGGAAGCACAGACACTGAAAACTCTGAAAAGATCTCACATAACACCTGAGTATATACGTTGTTCATTTCTTAGGATTAAACAGTGGAAGTTGACTGTACAACAGGTTATAACTTTACAAAGGAAACAACTGTATTTTTCTTGTTATCCTCGTTCTGTGCGGAGGACACCGTTTTTGACAAATGCCCGACAGAACATAGAGGCACTTTAAAAGAAATGCTTCATAATAACAGAATTCCAGTACACATGTGGGATCTGCATTAGTTAGCAAGTCATGAACGAATAAATGTAAAGGCAAATCAAAACCATAAAACAGTACAAGAAAGACTTTGTAGTAGAACAGCCTGTATACAGAAGGAGGAAACTATATTACACCTATTATTTATATGTACCTTTAGTAGACACTTTTGGGGATTTTTAGCAAAACAATGGAAAGAGGATTTATTCAGTACTATAACATATAATAATATAATGTATGGGGTGTTTAATAAATGCAATATAAGTACATTACATGTTTTAATTACAGTCTTTAAATGGAATATTTGGTTGAAGAGGCGAGGGCACACTGCAACAAAAAGAGGGTAGTCATTCTGAGCTGTACAATAAAATTGAACAAGATCTACTGAAATTGTTTCAAGAGGAGAACATTTTTTTTTTAACTTCTGATTTGTTAGAATTATGGAAAGGTCTTCCTTGGATCACTGATAATGATACTCCAGTTACATGATGTATAGTTCTATGATTTTTTGTTACTCTTTTTCTTTGACCTTTTATGTAGAAAGCAGGGAAAAAAACAGAACAAGCTTGTGGATGTTTTCTTTTACCTCCTCATATAATCCCTATGGGATTTCAAAAAACGGGGACGTGAAATATTACGTAGGATTAATTATTTGTAAAGAGTTCTGTGCTAGATTTGTTTAAAATAAAATTAAGCCCCCCACTCTACTTGGTAGAGAAGCGGGGTGGGGTAATTTGCTTCAGCGTTTTTGGGGGGGTTGAATGTATAATTTATATATTTCTTTTTGGTTTGAAGTATGATGTAATACTTATTTTAGGTTGCCTTTTTCTTTGTATTTTATGATTTCAAGTGGGGAAATACTGCTTTGAGTACATTTTGCTTTATATATAACATTTGTTCTTTGTTTTTCTGATTCTGTGTGATAAAATATTGCTTGTTTTGTACCTTATATTTTATGTCGTAATAAAAAAAAATCCTCTACTCTTTTCGAGAAATGCCATGGGATCTGTAACATCCACCTGAACTACCACCAGAACAGGCAGATGGGACCTCGGGTTAATGCCTCAAGTGGTTGACTGTGTCAAATGCTTTGGTGAGGTCAATAAAAATTGACCCCATTAGCATGCCGTCATCAAGTGCCCTGTGCACAGAGTCAGAGAATTCAACCAAGGCAGTTGATATACTATGGCTCTTCCTGAAGTCGTGCTGTTGTGGGCATTGGAGATTGTATTTTAGCAGATAATCGGTTATTTGGTCGGCCACTATTCTTTCCAATGCTTTGGGGGGGGGGAGGATCAAGATGGGCCTATAGTTAGAGGTGCTTGTGTGATCCCCGCTTTTGTGAATGGGAGTCACTAAAGCAAGTTTCCAAACTGCTGAGAATTTAGCAAGTGTGAGGGATTTATTAAATATTTTAGTGATGGGGGCAAGCATTTCTTACAGGGCGAGAACAGCCATTTTCAAGTCCAGTTTATCACTACCTTATCTGTTTTTTCCTAGCACCTTTTTTGCATATTTCCTAGCCTCCTTGATGGAGATACATTTAAAACAGAAGTTAGGGTGCTTGTTTTCCATACTAGTGGTGGATTGAGGAGGTTCAGGGGCATTCAGGTAGTTCGGGGAGGGGAGTACCGAACTAAGGTCAGTAAAAGCTTTATTGAAGGTGTCAGCGATGGTGAGCAAGTCTTGGGTGGTAGTAGTTCCATTTATGTTGAGCATTGTAGGGTGCTTTTTATCTTTCTTCCCTAGAAGTTCCTTTATGTTCCCCCAAAATCTCCTCCCATCGCACCATGACCTCTCAATTTGATCCGTGCAGAATTTTGCTTTGGCCAGTCTTATCAGGTTAGTGCATTTATTTCTGGCCTCCCTATATCTCTGATAGTCACCCCTCTTGCCTGTGTCCTTAGCCCTACACCATAGATTGTCCTGGTCTCTCAATCAGTCAAGCAAATCCCTGGTAATCCATCCATTGCAGGATCCCTGTGTTTTCCTCCTTCTTACTGGGGCAAATAAACAGGGGTCGACCTTAACATTCATTTACTAGCCTGGGTACTAGTGCAGAATCTTTGTTACTTGCCCAGCTGGGCTAGTGCAAGTCCTTCTGTGGAAAGCTCCAGTTCCATTCTCAACCCGGGTATCAAAAAAACAAACAAATAAATACATAAATATACCTGTTATTTAATTTAAAGCCAGGTCCTTTTCATGGAGTTTTAACTATGTGCTGCCTTAGCATTAGTGAAATGAAAATAATTGATGTCTGTGTGTAGTGCATTTACAAACTGTTTCATTTTATACTAACTACTGCTTTTATTTTTTGCTGGTAAAGATCCTTTCTCCTTTTCCTTTCCTTGTTTAGCTCAGTACTTGTGGCAGGCAGATTTATGACTGTATACAGGAGCAGCACAGTTCTAGGGTTGCCACCTGTCCAGTTGTAGACGGATAATCCGGTTTTCTGCGTGTTCATCTGGTCATCCGGTTTTGATTAAATGTAGTCCAGTTTTTGGGCCATTTTGAGTGCTCAGACAGTATTAAAACTGATTGTATCAAATCATTCACTGTTGCATGCATGTCAAAGTTACAAAAAAAGTTCTGATGTCACTAGTCACAGGCCTTTGTTTGCAAAACCAGTCTGTCTAGGAGGTGTAAGGTATGGCCATTAAGACCATTAGCAGTAAATCAACCTAATCTTTTCAACTCTGAATTTTAAGTATGGTTATTTACTGCCATGATAGGAAACCATTTTTACACCTTTCTATACTATAATAGGTTCCTTTTTGTTTTTCCTATATTCTCAAATGTTTTAGACCCACTTTTTCAAATTAGTTTTCACATTTTTATTGCCTTAGTCACTGTGTTGATTATTTTTCTCTTAAGTCCTCAGCAGCTGCTGCTGCTCTCACTTTTTATACTACCAACCTGAACATTTCGTGATATTAGCTACACCCTTACCGGCCACTGGAATAAACTGCATGGAATGGTGTGTCCGAAATTGTGGAATGTGATGTCTTAGACATTTGAAAAGAAACAGCAGTAGCTGATGAGGTAAAGGGAACACAGTGTAGTATTAAGGATACCACAAGTACTGATAGTTCAGTTATCAAAAAGGTGGTCAAAGCATATCAGAATGCATGGCTGTCATAGAAAGGAAAACTGAAGAGTGTTTAATAGAGAGAGCAACAGGTTGTGAATGGGCTTTGTACATCCAGCAGATCTGGGTTTAAATTCCCACAGCCTCCACTTGCATACTGTGTGACCCTAAGCAAGTCACTTAACCTTCCTGTGTTCATGGGCCACTCCTGTAAATGGGTCTTGTTCCCAATGGGAATTACCTGGTTGCCAAAGAATAAAAATAAATAAATAACAGTATGGGTTGATGCTGTTGAATTTATCCTTACTTTTTTTTGGTGAACATTTTTTAATAGAACTGGGACAAGCAAGCATTTCTGGGATCTGTGGCCAGGGTGGAAAAAGGGAAGAAAAAGACACACACACTTTTCACAACACAACTTTATTAACGACAAATCTGAAAATGTGGAAATATATTAAAGAAGTCAGTAACCCAGCTGACATTATAAGAAAGCATGCTGATGAAGACAAACAAATAAAAGATCATGAGTACGAAAAGACAAGGTGAAGCTGTCGGTTCCAGCAGTGTTGGCTAGAAAGATATGACTGGTTGGGGTTATGATGGTGCAAAAGATCTAATGTTCTGCCATTTGTGTATCAAACATGAAATACAGTTGCGTAAGGTGGGCAACAACAATTATTTTCATTTTGGTACAGATAACTTCCGGCTTGACTCTGTCTCGTCCCATAATATCAGTGAAGCTCAGAGTAGGGCAAAGGAAAAGGAGGATGCCAGGGACAAGTAATGTGCATGGAATGCTGAAGAACATGAATGAAGCAACGCTTAACCGTCTGGATAAACTGTTTCGCACATGCCGTGCAATTTCTAAGAAAGGACGTCCTTTCACAGACTTTGTGTGGATGTGCACCCTGATGATATGAAAGGGCTAGATATCAATTCAGCAACTTTAGCCACTATGTAGCCGAGGTTGAACACATAGCGCTATGAGAAAAAATTATGGGAATAAAGTTAATTTCAGTCATCAGTGACAGAACAACTGACTGTTCAGTCACAGAAACTGAGATAGTGTATGTACAGTTTGCAGTTAAAGGCACAGTGCAGAATCAGTTGGTAGGTGTCCAGACTGTCGGCAGGACAAATGCAATTTTATATGCCTTTTGTTTAACAAATCACTGTTAATCACACTGACTGTGGGCTACTGCAAACTTCTGCGGGCTAGTGCAATCTCTGGTTCACTAGCCTGGCTGGCTAGTGCAAATAAAAGTTAAGGTTGACCCCTGCAAATAAGTCACAAGTTGCATTGAACTTGTCAATAAAGTACTGAAGAGATAGGTCTAGATCCTGTATTTTGCCCAGTGGTGACTAGTCGATTTGTGCAAGTGCTGCCTTAAAGGAATTCATCAGGCCTCCCTTTAATACCCTACTTTCAATCAAAGTAGGTACAGCCTTCTTGATTTTATTTGTCCAGTGACAGGTGATAGGCGAGTGGTCACTTAGGGAGTCTGAGTGAAATGTGATCCTATCTATCCTTGATGGGCAGCTAGCCTAGACCCAGTCTTTTTTATTTTTAATTAGACCTTCATTTAGTTGTTAAATCGTCTATTTAAATTCGGACACATTATGTATCAACCTGTCATGTAAGAGTGCGGCTGTCTCTTGCAGAGTTGGGTGGCACCACTTGACAACGATACCGGTACTCTCACTTTCAGTCATTTTGTTGTGGAGTTTTTGGGGAATATTAGGGGAGTGACATACAAATATTATTGTTATTTAGTGTTGGTGCATTTCATATAAAACATTACTTTGGCAATCACTGCTTTCTTTAATGTGGATGCCACAAGTTATCCTATTGCAATTTGCGATGCAAAGCAAAATCAGTTTATCTCCACTGCCCCCATTTAACACCATGGAGGCATGAAGAACCTTCGTCACTCATCCTGAATATCCCCTCTGACAGACTAAATGCTTTCTCTTTTCTCTGCTGTTAGACAAATACACACACATATACATGTGTGCATGTGTGCTCCAGAGTTCCTTATAATATTTTTTTAATACATCTGAGCTGATTGCATTAAGGTGACACTGGATGATGCACACTGTACGCTAAATAAATATATGCAGTTATTTATCTACTCCATCTTTCTTGTCCACTCGTATTACTTCTGACATTTTTTTTTGTTCATTTTACTCACTTTGCCCAATCTTAAAATGGATGTTTTTCTGAGCGCCAAAACATAAACACATTGATTTGTGTTTAAAAACATTCACCTCTGCATGACATGAGATCAAGATCAGGCATGGCAAGTGTTGGTATGCCTGACATCAATCAATGGTCAGGTGTTCCATTTAAGCCAATAGTATTGTCAGTTTTATGGCTTACTTGACCTGCCATTTTATAAGTTTCAGAAAGACAGATAAGGTGTGGGGTGTGCACGTGGGTCCAGGCTTGAAACTGAGCTGATTTTGCCAATAAGCTCCCAATGTTCATAGATGCTATCTTCAGCCCAGATTGTTTTTTTCCAGTCCCCACCATGGCATGTGGCAGTCCAGGATTTGGATGTATGTTCCCAGATAGCAATAGCAGAATTAGTACTGCCTTTTTTCTGGTGATGTTAATATGTATCTTAGTCTTAGCCCTCAGCAGGGTGTGTTTGAATGATTTTGGTTGCTTTGAATTTGTTTGGGAATGCAGTGATATGATGATCACATTAAGCCACCCACTCTCATTTGTTGCTTTACCTTTGTTGGTACAGTATTAGATTAAGGGAGGCATCAAAATGAGGCTTTCCCAGTAACATTCCTTGTGGGATCCTTAGTGTTTCATCAAGAGTTATAACTGTAACTAGCGACCCCTGTGTGCATACTAGTGGCACATTAGCCAAGGGGGTCATTCCTAAAATAAGCAGGAGTGGAACCATAAATGGGGGAGGTCCATTGTGTCCTCTAGTGTCCCGGAACCCTGATAATTGCAGAGGAACTTGCTGCAACTGCTACCCAGTTACCTAGCTATTTTGCATCCTATAGGTGGAGAAGTGGACTTCAAGCTAAGTACAGTAGATTAGTTGTTTCCAGCCGAAAATGTCAATACCCTATCCCGAGAGTACATTAAACGGTTGGAAACTGAGTGTGCTTCCCCAGCATGCGAGCCACAATTTCCAAATACTGTTTCAGTAGTCAGTTGCCCTCTAATGGTGAGTTCCTGAAGGCTGCAGATGGAAATTTGGGATGTAGTCACATGACCATCAACAACTATATAAGAGAAGCCAGCAAAGGGTGGGGACTGAATCAACAGTCACACTCCCAAATTACGCAACAGCAGGCTGCTGCCGAGGAGTGAGTGACAGCGCTTCTGCTGTTAAGAAGTGGCACCAAATTTCAAAATTCCTGGGAACTCTGGTCCACATACTTGCTTCTGAGTGCAGCTCCAAAACGGCAGGGGTCCCAGTGGCTGGTGGTGAGGTAGTGTATTATGTTTATATACTGAACCAGCCCCACTAACAATCAGTAGCATGTGCAAAGTCTAACTCTGATGTTTAGACATGCACCCCCATCACAAGTTGAGTCCAGTAACTACACTGCTGCCCCATTCCCTACTTAGAATAAACAAAATGTTGTTGTTTGGGGGGAGGGCTACAAAGCGTCAGTGTCATGGTGGCTTGTTCTCAGAAATTATGAACACCTTTATTAAGGTACATAATTCACTCAACCTTTTTATTTAAAAAAATGCAACCTGGCTAAATTAATTCCTCAGGCATGTGGGTGGATATTTGGTATGAGTTGCCTATGCAGAGGTAAAAAAAGCTGTTGGCTGCTTTTAAAAAATGGTGTAAAACAGATAACGTTGGACACCATTCTGCCTCATTTTCTCCAGGGTGGGCAATAAAGGCCTACAGCCTCTCCTCTTAGCTTTTGTCCCCCATACACTGATAATTTTAATAGTCCTGTGTTGCACCCTCTCAACTGCCTCAGTGGCTTTTTGTGTACTGAGGAGACCACAACAGCACACATCACTCCTGGTGGGACCTGACATGTAAAGTTTAAAACGGTATTGCCTGTCAAGTCAAATTGCAGTAACTATTTGGCAATTAGATCCAATTCGTTTGTCATCAAAATACAAAAAAACACAGCAAGCAGCAATTTGATAAGTGACAACTTTAACACTGTTTCACTTAAAGAGCTTCCAACACTTTTTTTTTATCCTGGGGCAGACAAGTCACGTTGGTGCTACCTGCCTCAGGGTCTAAATAATCAGTTTAAAAACAAAAACATCATTTTTTGTTTTGCTTTGTTTTGGTTTTTATAGATTATTTATTCAGGAAAGTCCAGCTGAAATTTACCCCCTCATTCCCAGTGGGGTCCTGCCCATAGAGAGCATATTTTGCTTTGTTTTGGTTTTTATAGATTATTTATTCAGGATAGCCCAGCTGAAATTTACCCCCTCGTTCCCAGTGGGGTCCTGCCCATAGAGTATATATATATATATATATATATATATATATATATATATATATATGCTAGAAGGATCATCATGTGACTCCTACATTCATTTGCATAATAACCCCATAAATATAGGCTACTTGCATACGGCGGCATGAAATTCCCCAGTTTTCCACGTTATGCTTTTATAAAAAGGATCTCTGTGGTCCTGCCTTTACCCATTCACAGCTGTACTGACTGGAGCACTGATTTGCTCAGGGTCGCACAGTGAGTACTTGGCTCTGAAAGGGATTGAACTTATGTGCTCTTGGTTCCCAAGTGGGTGCGCTAAACAATAAAGTACCCTGCCTATTTCCTAGAGAAATTAGTTATATAAAATAATTGTAGTGCCAACTTGTATTCAGTATGCTTTAGAGTCTCAAGCTGTAGCTGTTCTCACAAACAACAGTCTGATGATGCTAAGGGACACGCCTACGGCATGTTCAGTGTTTTGTGTAGTATAGATGGAGGGGAACTGCTTGTGTGACTGTATTCAACTTATCTGGCCACCTGTAGTATCATGTTTAATATACTACCCCCAAAAAATGAAACGTGATCTGTAAGCATATACCCCACCATAGCAGCTAATCCCGCATCTGCACCTCTCAGGCAACAAGCAAAACATGTACTGGACATACCAGGTAGGCCCGGACAAGCACATTTTCAGCCATGTCTCAAGTTACAACAATACACTGTACATACAATAATTAAAAAGTCATGTAATCCAACTTAAAATGTATACTAGTTAAGTTCATTGTGAATGGGAACCAGATATCAATTTACCAGGACTTTTCTGTCCATCTACGGTACAACAAAAAAAGCACCAGGCATTTGGCCATTCATTGTGCCAGCTTCATTAGACAGTGGTAATGTTCTATATTAATTTCCAACCAAGCTTAAGACTGTGATGGAGGGGCAGTCATACACCTAATATTATACTGAAGCAGCTAATAGATTTGTCCAGGAGTAGATAAAGGACTGAGGGATCAATCAGCAAACCGTTCCTGACCCTTATGCACATGTGGACGGCTGGTAAAAAGCATGGAGTACCTCCTCCGTATGTGATGACACAAGGGGGGGAGGACTCTGGACCATCCACAGTGTGGGATGTTCACCCTCTCTCTGCACGTGACTGCAAGCCATCCACGTGTCCAAGCAGGTGGCCATGTCATTGGAAGGCATAGGGCGGGGATGCACATTCACGCAATGCACAACACATTTTGTGTGATGGAGGGTAGGGGCATTACATGAAGAGGGATCCTAATATAATGGCAATCTGCCCTCTGCACAGGTTCCAAATGTTCCTCGCTGGTCATTCTTGGGAAGTAACAGCAGCAAAGGGTGTTGCCCTGGCATGTTGCCAGGTGAGCTGCAGAGGTCTGGCATCATCAAGACACCCCAAGAGACAGATAGACTGAGAGCCCAGCTGAACCTATGTGAACTGAAAGAAAGTAACCAGCAGAACGGAGCTGATAGAGCCATTGGTGGTGACACAGGACTTACAAAATGGAGCAGCTACATCTATCCAGATCTACAGCTGGAGATGGAGGCCTGCCAGCCTCAAGGCAACTATGAGTAATCAAACAGGACTCCCCGGTCCTGCAACCCATCATTTGCTTAAACAGGGCCACAATGTGAGGCTGTTTTTCGTAGTGGACTAAGCCATGTGGTCACGAGCACAGTTTTGGGTTAAAGGGAACAGCCAGCACTAGGGAGCCCCACACCCAAGTGTCGGGCTGGTCCCAATTTGCACTTAGTGTGCAAAACTTTTTTTTAAATACTGTTTACTGAGATTGTTTCTCTTGACTTGCAAGCTGACATTTTCTGTAACTTCAAATCCCAGAATCCCCTGCAGCTGACATAAGAGGAGGGCTGCAGCAGTGGGAGATTCAATAGCCTGCAGTGCATGTTTGAGTTTTTATAACCTTTGATTGTTTGTCTACTGGTCCCACTGCCTCCCTAGTCTAAGTACAGTCCCAGAGGACAGTACTTAGCCCTGGAAGAACAGCAGAGCCAGAGAACATCTGACTGAATCTTTACAAAAGCTCTAACATGCACTGCAGACTATTGAATCTTCCTTGCTGGAGCCCTCCAATGATGTCTGCTGCTGCAGTGGATTCTGGGACTGAAGTAACAAAAAATGTCAGTCTGCAAGTCAACTGAAACAGCCTGATACAATCTACTATAGTGCAGTAAACAGTAAGTAAAAAAAGGTTTTTGCACAAAAAGTACAAATTCGGACCAGCTGCACATATTGGTGTGGGGTTCTTAGTGCTGGCTGTTCCCCTTTAGTGGTTAAACTGTTTATGCATGCCAGTGCCAGCCAACCACATGCTACATCACTGGACCATCCGTGATCCAACATCTGGATACCCAGGCTTCTCCAGGAGCTCCCTAGGACAGGGGTTTACTTGGTGCCAGTGGGGACTTGGGTAGTGGTCCAACAGGACAGTTGGGCAGAGCACTGTGATTGGACAGGGGCAGACTGCATTATATTTTTTGGCTACTTCTAAAAAGGCATTGAACGACAGCCAAGTCAGTGACCATTGCAGTTTATTTTATTTACTTTAACCCTTTCCAACCCCTAAGACCTTGTTTCTGATCCCTCAAGAAATTCTTCTGTTCTTTGTTTGAATCCTTGTCTTAAGCATTATTATTAGTAGATAATTAAGATTTATATTATGCAAACTGTTGATTTCACTGTGTAGGAGTTGGGTGGGTTGTGCCAGTGGGGGTCACAGTGGAGTGGTACTGTTTCCCAGGGGATACTACTAGCTGAAAACTTAGCTCACTTAATATTTTCCCTTGGTGGAGGCACTGTGAAACGTATTATTAAAATGTAAAAACTTTGGGCAGCAAATCCCCACACAAGTTGCTTGACCCCGGTAACTCAACCTCTTTTCAACCCATAAGAAAGTAGTAGTGTAGTATATTCTAAGGCAAACCATCAAAGCTGTCTGAGAAAGGGATCTGGGGATCCCCATAACACCGGAGGGATGGACCACCACCCTGGAGAATGACAGTGGAGTCATCCAGCCAGGATGCAATGCTCTCATCACAGTTACTGCCGATGACATGCTGCAGAATACTGCAGAAACATAGTGTAACCTGAAGACAACTACTTTAAATTGCCGCATAGAAAAGTAAGACATGCTTCTCATGAGTCTATGTGACAACGGCGAACGCCTAAAGGTGATCACCGGTATCACTCAGTCAGAGTGCCAAACACATTTCTGGCACTCTGACAACCCTGGTGCACCAGCACAATAGCGCCACACCCACCTAAAGATTCTCAACTCCGGGGGGGTGCATGCCGGGGGGGTGAAAGCAGTGAAAATAAAAAGGTTCAGGCCAGGCACAATAAAAATAGCACCAGCGCCCGGACCTGAATCCAGTATCTCAGCCACCCCAACCACTAGCCAATCCCCAACACCACACTGTGCTCACTCCCACCCCCCCAAGCGTGTACGTATAGCGGCATCCTGTCGCTTAGTTCGCTCACCCCCTCATCCGGTCACCCTACCTGTCCATCACCATGAGTGGATTGCGCAGGGAAGGTGTCAGCATAACGGACGGCGCCCTTCCTATGTGCCTACTTCACGGGTTACCACTTCTCACAGAACATTGCATCCTGGCTGACTTTGCTGTACATGGGACTCCTTGTTTGTAGTAAAGGTAAGGAGTTACAGTACCAGTTTTTACATATGCTGTTTCCCCATTAAGCATGGTATGCCATCACTGTGTAACCACACCATTTCCCCTTTCTGTGCCAGCTGTGCACTGGAATGGGGCATTTATCTGCATAATGTTTAGAGCCACCGAATGCTTCAGCAATTTTTGAACATAGTGGCAGGGAATTTGGGCCACATATTCAGAGTTTGTTGGCCTATACATTCCTTTCCTTGTTAACAGGACTGAAGGCATTTAAAAATGACCATCTGTGCTATACCCTAACCCGCTTTGCATTTTACTGACCCTCACCAGGAACTATATTCGATTCCATGCCACATGGGAGGCTGATTAGCAAGTTAAGATACCAGGGAGCAAGAGAAAAAATGGTGGTTTAGGTCAGGAACTGGCTTCAGGACAGGTAGCAGAGAGTAGTTGTGGGAAGGGAACTCTCAACTCCAAGAGCTTTAACCAGTGGAGTACCACAGGGCCCAGTACTGGGTCCAATGTTGTTTGGCATTTTTATTGCCAACATATCACATGGAATTAAAAACAAGATCAGCCTTTTTGCGGATGACATGAAGATCGAGGCAGTGGTGGATGGTGCAGAGGGGTGGCAAGGACTTCAGGGTGATCTAGCTAGACTTGAGCTCTGGTCACATACATGGCAGCTGGGGTTTAATGCAAAGACTTGCAAAGTCATGCATTTGGAAGCAAGAAATCCAAGTAAAGTTATTGTTTGGGGGGCGTACAGTTGTCCCCTACAGAGGAAGAAAAGGATATTGGGGTGCTAATAACAGGGCAAATGAATCACTCAAATCAGTGTAGGAAAGCAGCAGCTAAAGCTAATAAGATGTTGGGGTGTATTGCGAAAGAAATCACCTCCAGGATAGGGGAGGGGAGGGGAGGTCATCCTGCCACTGTACAGGTCATTGGTGAGGCTACACCTGGAGTACTGCACGCAGTTCTAGCACCCCTACTTAAAGAAGGATGTCAAATTGCTAAAGGGTGTCAAGCACAGAGCAACCAGGATGATCCTCAGATTGGAGGACAAACCCTACAAGGAGAGACTGAAGGAACTCAGCATGTACTCCCTGGGGGAACGAGGGATTGGGGGGGACATGATTAGAAACCTTCAAATATATGAAGGGCTTTAATAAGGTTGGTACAGAGGGTATTTTTAGACTGAAGGAAGGGAGGGACACCAGGGGGCACAGTCTGAAACTGGAGGGAGGTAGATTCAGGAGGGAAATGAGAAGACATTACTTTACAGAAAGAGTGGTGACATGGTGTAACGCACTGCCGGAGGAGGCAGTATCCTTACAGTCAGTGGGCAGTTTTAAGTGGGGGTGGGACAAAGTCAGGCGGAACATTACCAAGAGGATGATGGAGGCAGGAGTGTCAGTAAGCAGGGGCATGAAGTTCAAAGTGCAGGTAGGGGAGGGAGGGGCAGCTGCAGTGTAATGGACTGTTAGCTGCACACTCGAGCAGACTTGATAGACCATGTGGCCTATATCTGCTGGCATTTTTCATATGTTCGTATATTTGAAATATTTAGGTTTCCCATATCATATACGCCCTGCAACAACCACAATGTTTTGCACTTGGTGTTCTCCCAATGGAGTGGCTCACCTATGAGCATATGGGGATGGCTGAACTTTTTGAAACTGCTGTATTTGTGAACAATTTTTCTAACAACCACCCCGAAAGCTTATCTGATGGACAGATGTGTAATATAACAAAACCCCTGTTTATCAGCTGGGGGAGGCTGAATCAACTGAGTGCATTCTCATTAATTTATTGTACTCTTTACAACATTCTTGGTTTATTAGTCTAATATGCACAGGGATGACAAGCCTGCAAGACAATGTCGTTTTTTTTTGGTTTTTTTTTATTTGGTAATGTTTGTTTTTGTTTCTCTTTGTTTTGTGTAACCAGCACACTCTGAATACCTATTTAACATGTAATTATCAGCTGGCAGTTGTTTACTGGTAGCTGAAGGAGTCTGTGATACTGTATATGTCGGATACTTTTCTGCTGTCCTTTATGTCACTGGATAATTTTCTGCTGTACTTGATGTCACTGGATACTTTTCTGCCACTAGATACTTTTCTGCTGTACTTTGGGCATCCCCAAACCAACAAGTGTTTTAAATCTACTTCCCTGGAATTACATTTGAGGCAATTGTCAGTTTGTTGTAAGTCTATTCTTTTTTTATGTGTACAGGCTTATAAAAAGCTCATATTGAATTAATTTATAGTTTGATAATGAGAATATATCATGAGGAAATTACCAAATTTTGTCTCAGCCCCAGTCAGCATTTCTGGCACCTCAGTGTTATTCTTCATACTACTATACATGCATTTGTGTAAAAAAATAATCATGTTTGTGGCTTTCTTGACCATGTGATCTAAATCAACGTTACTCTAGCCAAGATGGGGCCAACATACAGGTGATTTATGTGTTTCCAGTCCATGGAGCTCTATACCATGAAGTTGGTCTGCACCTGCTACACACCAGTGGCATTTATAGCCCCCACCTGCATGGTACATGTGTGAGCAAAGCCATAAGGGGGGCAAATGTTGCTGGGGTGGGTGGAGCTCTTCTGGGTACCACCTGCAAATTAGAGCCTCTGCTGCACAGCAGCAGCAGATCATTGGACAGGGCAGTCCATGGCCAGGACTGTATATCCCAGCAAAAGCGATAGTTAAAAAATGGAACAAATCACTGGTCCCATATCCACCATACCTCCAGCACAGCATGGCAAAGAGGCAGGCTGTGTACAAATCAACCTCCTCCTGTGGGGAACCTCCTGGTCCCAAACAATGCCACACCAGGGGTGCATAGAGTTTATGGCAGGGTTCTTTTTCATCTCTAAGCTAAATATAAAAAAGATGACAGTGTGTATTTAAATTCCATTATCTCTCATGTATGAGCTCATGCCCCTTTGAAGAGCTCTCTTTGTAAATAAGAACAAAATATATTGTAAAACGTGATTTTTTGGATTTCAGTAGGAATTTTATTTCCTTTTCTTCATCTGCTAGGATCTCCACACCTCATTTTTCTTAAATTCTTTTGGTAACCTGATGAAACACACTAGGCACAAGTGCCTGTTTTCGGGGGTGACCTGGGACCACTGGGAGGTATAACTTGCCCAGAGTCACACAGTATGCAAGTGGAGGTTTGGGGAATCAAAACCAGGTCTGCTTGATGTAAAAAACTCATTACTGTAATCTCTAGGTTATACTGCCAGTCCCAAGAGCTTGCTTTGTCATTTGGCCCATATCTCTAAAGTTTTTTTTTTTAAGTTCTGAATACCTTTATACTATTTCTACAAGAATTGTCTAGTTGACTATTCCTTTGAAATTTCAGATCCCCTCCCACAAATATTTATTTATTTAAATTTTGTTAACCAGGTGAGTACACTGGAGACACAAATGACACCTTTTCAGGAATGACCCAGGCACCAGTATGGTAGGGGATGCCAGTACAAATACAGAAGTTCACAATACAATCAAAGGTTTACAGGAGATACTGTGGAATACTATACATACAAATGCACTTAGGGTAGCTGTACAGATTGATTGCATAGGAAAACAAGAGAACTACAGACCTTTTGTGCAGTATCTACCAGTCTTTTATGCAAACTTACGAACATACGAAAAGGCCTGCAGATTAGGCCTTGAGGTCTATCATGTCTGCTCGAGATGTAGCTCTCAGTTTGATAACTGCTGCTGCTGCCCCCCTCCCTTCCATCCCTCCCTCCACTGATTTCCATTCAGAAGCCCCGTGGTCTCTACCACCCTGTCTTTACCCTGCCCATGTGTCTATCCCATCCCTTCTTAAAACCTCACACTGATTCCCTTGATACCAACTCCACAGGTAGTGCATTTCAAGGTATCACCACCCTTTCCATGAAGTAATGCTTTCTCATGTCTCTTCTATACTTTCCACCAACCAGTTTCAGGCTATGACCCCTTGTGGTCCCTTCCCCTTCAGTCTGAATGCCCCCTCTGTGTTTACTCTATTAATACCTTTCAGTTATTTAAAGGCCTCGATAATGACACGCGCTCATGATACCAAGGTCTGACCCATGCTTGACTAATCCAACCTCCGGCTAATTCTGCCTAGCTGACAATGCCAACCTCTGGCTACCCATCCAAACCTAACGTTTACTAGCCTCACATACTGAATTGCTTCAGCAACCCCTATTGGCTTTTATTAAGTTGTACCTACTTACTTTGCTTAATGTTCATCCTCCTACTGAAACATGTACTGTATACTTATTAATATTGCTACTGATTCTCTCTATTGTACTTTATACATTTGTATTGTTTGAAAATGACATGGAACCTATGTAAAAGAGTCTCTGACTCATAGGTATTTATAATCCAAGAATTCAATAAATAAATAAAATAAATAAATAAAATGTCCCCTCTGTCCCTTCTGTCTTCCAAGGAGTACATGTTTAGGTCCTCAAGTCTCTCTGCATAGGGGTTATTCCCCACTCCGAGGATCATCTTAGACAAGCTCCTCTGGACCCTCACCAGGAGCATAATGTCTTTTTTTAAGTAAGGGCACCAGAACTGCACACAGTACTCTAAGTGCGGCCTCACCAAGGATTTGTTCAGTGGCAGAATTACCTCCTCCCTTCTCAAAGTGATCCCCCTAGCAATGCACCCCAGCATTCTGTTTGTCTTAGCTGCTGCTTTCCTGCATTGTCCTGAGTGATTCATTTTATCAGTGATCATTACTCCCAGATCTTTTTCTTCCTCCGAATCTGTTAACTGTAACCCCCTCCAATTTGTAGCTGTACCCTGGATTCCTAGCTCCCAAGTGAAGTACACTGCACTTCCTAACATTAAACCCCAGCTGTCATGTAACTGACCACTATTCTTGTCTTTCTAGGTCTTCCTGGAGTGTCCTCCTTCCCTCCTCACTGTCCATCTCTGCACCTAGTTTGAAGTCATCAGCAAACAGGCTCATATTACTCCTAACTCCTACCACAATGTCTGAAATGAAAGTATTAAATAGCAATGGATCCAGAACTGAACCCTGAGGGACCCCACTAATGATCCTTCTGGGTGTTGACAGCTCCCTCCCTACACCAGCCGCTGTTGTCTGTCACTTAGCCAGTTCCCAATCCACCTCACCAAACTTTCCCCAACCCCCAAGTCACTCAGCTTGCCCAGCAGTCTCCCATACAGCACCGAGTGAAATGCCTTACCAAAGTCTAGATATAAAACAATCAGTCTACCACCGTCCAGAGATCATGTCACCCAATCAAAAAATTCAACCGGGTTAGTCTGACAAGATCTCCCCTTGGCAAAACCACTTATGACACTCATCTAAGGATCCCAGTAGTGAATAAACCAGTAAAGTCAATCAAGGTAGGGAGCGTACCACCTACTGCTAAGCACCTCAACATACTTTATCCCCACTGCCCAGCCACATACCAGTTATGGTTTATCCAGAAAGTCCATAAGCCTTGCTTTGTCGTTGTCCTACACTACTTCTCTCCTACATCTTGGATAGTATTTTAATAGCTACATCAAGGACACCAATTATACACATGAAATTACTTATAACCCCTGCTTCAACCAAGGCACAAATACATCTTCACAGTTAGCTCTTTACATGCTTAAATTGAACAGTGAGGACCTCACTGCCTTTTCACATGTGCCCTTCACCAAAATACCCACATGGTGCCTCCTTCATAGTCATATTTAAATAGCTGAAAGTGTACTGACTCTCAACAACTCTAACTTTGGTTAATATTAACAGATGAGTGATGTAGTGATGGGTATGAAGATGCACCAAAGTTATGCTAACCTGTTTTATGGTTATATCGGGAAGTAAAATTTCAAGAATTACACCGGCACACACCCCGAACTACAAACAGTATGTTGATACAAAAATGACTCAGTTATCATTGCACCCCTAACTACATACAGTATGTTGATACATAAATGACTCAGTTATCATTGCACCCCTAACTACATACAGTATTTTGATATATAAATGACTCCGTTATCATTGCACCCCTAACTACATACAGTATGTTGATACATAAATGACTCAGTTATCATTGCACCTCTAACTACATACACAGTATGTTGATACACACATGACTCAGTTATCATTGCACCCCTAACTACATACAGTATTGTGATACATAAATGACTCAGTTATCATTTCACCCCTAACTACATACAGTATGTTGATACATAAATGACTCGGTTATCATTGCACCTCTAACTACATACGCAGTATGTTGATACATAACTGAGTCATTTATCATTGCACCCCTAACTACATACAGTATGTTGATACATAAATGACTCAGTTATCACTGCACCCCAACTACATACAGTATGTTGATACATAAATGACTGTTAGCATTGCACCCCAACTACATGTAGTATATTGATACATAAATGACTCATTTATCATTGCACCTCTAACTACATACAGTATGTTGATACATAAATGACTCAGTTATCACTGCACCCCAACTACATGTAGTATGTTGATACATAAATGACTCAGTTATCATTGCACCCCTAACTACATACAGTATGTTGATACATAAATGACTCAGTTATCACTGCACCCCAACTACATGTAGTATGTTGATACATAAATGACTCAGTTATCATTGCACCCCTAACTACATACAGTATGTTGATACATAAATGACTCAGTTATCATTGCACCCCAACTACATACAATATGTTGATACATAAATGACTGTTATCATTGCACCCCAACTACATGTAATATATTGATACATAAATGACTCATTTATCATTGCACCTCTAACTACATATAGTATGTTGATACATAAATGACTCCGTTATCACTGCACCCCAACTACATGTAGTATGTTGATACATAAATGACTCAGTTATCATTTCACCCCTAACTACATACAGTATGTTGATACATAAATGACTCGGTTATCATCGCACCCCAACTACATACAGTATGTTGATACATAAATGACTGTTATCATTGCACCCCAACTACATGTAGTATATTGATACATAAATGACTCATTTATCATTGCACCTCTAACTACATATAGTATGTTGATACATAAATGACTCAGTTATCATTGCAACCCAGCTACATGTAGTATGTTAATACATAAATGATTCAGTTATCATTGCACCTCTAACTACATACAGTAAGTTGATACACAAATGACTTAGTTATCATTGCACCCCAGCTTCCTGTAGTATGTTGATACATAAATGACTCCATTATCATTGCACCTCTAACTACATACAGTATGTTGATAAATAAATGACTCCGTTATCATTGCACCCCAACTACATACAGTATGTTGATACATAAATGACTCAGTTATCATTGCACCTCTAACTATATACAGTATGTTGATACATAAATGACTCAGTTATCATTGCACCCCTAACTACATACAGTATGTTGATACATAAATGGCTCAGTTATCATTGCACCTCTAACTACATACAGTAAGTTGATACATAAATTACTTGGTTATCATTGCACCTCTAACTACATACAGTATCTTGATACATAGATGACTCAGTTATCATTGCACCCCATCTACATACAGTATGTTGATACATAAATGACTCAGTTATCATTGCACCTCTAACTACATACAGTATGTTGATACATAAATGACTCAGTTATCATTGCACCCCAACTACATACAGTATGTTGATACATAAATGACTCAGTTATCACTGCACCTCTAACTACATACAGTACCTTGATACATAAATGACTCAGTTATCATTGCACCCCAACTACATACAGTATGTTGATACATAAATGACTCGGTTATCATTGCACCTCTAACTACATACAGTACCTTGATACATAAATGACTCAGTTAT
The DNA here is from genome assembly GCA_016271365.2 of Neoceratodus forsteri. NCBI lineage: Eukaryota > Metazoa > Chordata > Ceratodontiformes > Ceratodontidae > Neoceratodus > Neoceratodus forsteri. The sequence continues at coordinate 34,761,428 of CM057459.1, forward strand.
CATTGCACCCCAACTACATGTAGTATGTTGATACATAAATGACTCAGTTATCATTGCACCCCTAACTACATGTAGTATGTTGATACATAAATGACTCAGTTCTCATTGCACCCCAGCTTCCTGTAGTATGTTGATACATAAATGACTCAGTTATCATTGCACCTCTAACTACATACAGGATGTTGATACATAAATGACTCAGTTATCATTGCACCCCTAACTACATACAGTATGTTGATTCATAAATGACTCAGTTATCATTGCACCCCAACTACATGTAGTATGTTGATACATAAATGACTCAGTTATCATTGCACCTCTAACTACGTACAGGATGTTGATACATAAATGACTCAGTTATCATTGCACCCCAACTACATACAGTATGTTGATACAGAAATGACTCAGTTATCATTGCACCTCTAACTACATACAGTATGTTGATACATAAATGACTCAGTTATCATTGCACCCCAACTACATGTAGTATGTTGATACATAAATGACTCAGTTATCATTGCACCCCTAACTACATACAATATGTTGATACATAAATTACTCAGTTATCATTGCACCCCAACTACATGTAGTATGTTTATACATAAATGACTCAGTTAAAATTGCACCCCAACTACATACAGTATGTTGATACATAAATGGCTCAGTTATCATTGCATCTCTAACTACATACAGTAAGTTGACACATAAATTACTCAGTTATCATTGCACCCCTAACTACATACAGTATGTTGATACATAAATGACTCAGTTATCATTGCCTCATGCCCCAGAACAGCCCAAACTGCTTCATTCAATCCATCAATCACACCAAGCCCTCAGTTTCACACTGTAGATCATATATGACAGCTCATCCTTCCCGTGTATTCAGCTTTCATACTACAAGGATGGACTTAAAATGTCTATTTCCTTCAAGGAGATAGACTCCCACAATAACCTACTCTATAGTCAAAACTAATGTCCAAGTGAAACTATTAAGGATTTGTGACTTTTTCAAGCCAGGTGCTACTCATAGCAAACTACTCAGGATGCCTTTCAACAAAGAAACACAGAATTGGAAGGCAGATAACTACCACTTCATCTAACCAGTCTGCCCATTTTTCCATATCTACAGTATCACTGCAGACCCTACTTGATCTCTGGCTCTTTTTCCCTTATCCCTTCCTTTTTAAGATTCACTTATGCCTGCCACATGTAGTCTTGAACCCCACCGCTGTTTTCACTCCACTACCTCTGCTGGAAGGCTGTTCCAAGAATCCTCCACCCTTTCTGTGAAGAAGTACTTCCCCACATCTTTCCTGAATCTACACCCCTCCTGCTTCATAGCATGTCCCCTTGTTCTCGTGCTCCTTTTTCTGCAAAAATATTTCATTCCTATACCTTATTTACCCACATGAGACATTTAGAGGTCTCTATGATATCCCTTCACCCTCATCCTCTCTTCCAAAGTGTACATACTGAGGTCCTTTAGTCTCTCCTCATAGGGCTTTTAGAGAGGGGGGGAGGTAAGGAAGCACTTCTTTACAGAGAGGGCGGTGGACACTTGGAATGCACTGCCAGGAGAGGTAACCTTATTGAAGACAGTGGGCAGCTTTAAGATAGGCTGGGACAGGCATAGGGAGAGGGTAAGGGTCATGAGTAGGGAGGATGGGAGGAGTGGGGAGAGGGGCCAGGGATAGTATCTCAAGGTGTGGACCCTGCAACACAAGTAGACTTGATAGACCAAATGGCCTTCTTCTGCTGGCTTCTTCATATGTTCTTATGTATGTTTGTATTTTAGCTGCCCTCCTCTGGACCTCCTCCACTCTGTCTGTGTCCTTCCATAGATGTGGTCTCCAGAACGGGACACAGTACTGTAGGAGGGTCACAATTTATACAGGGTAGGGATGGGCGGACTTGAAAAGGTCCTGACCCTTACTATCAGGATCAGGATCCAGGCTAAAGTCCTGATTAGTTCTGTTAAGTTCTGATTTAAATCAGAACCTTTTGTAAAATGTGAGGAAAACTGAAAATCTGCCATAAACATGCATAAAATGGCACCGAGATCTATGACACAGACGGAATTATAAACAGCTGAAGCTCTATCAGTGTCTGTTGACCCTTTTGTTCTTTTTAGCTGCGTTTTTTCTTATTTTATGAAATTAAGGCACTCTTGCATTTTGCTTTAAACTGCACATTTTAGTTAGGGTAACAATAGAAGACACTGACAGAACAGAGGTTAAAACTGCCATGAGATACGAGTGCAGGCAGGTACTGAGTGAGCACTGAAGCTCTGTCTGTTGGCCTTCCCTATGCCTTCCCCCTTGCCAGGTTGATCTGTGTTTTTCTTTTTAGTCCCCTTGGCCCTTTTTTCTGTGCCTTTTTTAAATAAAATTAAAGCACTCTTGCACTTTGCTTTAGTAAAGTTTAATTATTAAAGCAACACACGAAGGTAAGGCACTACTGGTACTATACTGGCAAGCAAAGACTTAGTAGTGTACAGGCTTTGGTTAGAGCAACAACAGAAGGCACTACTACTGGCAGACTGGCAGAAGCAGTAAACTAAAACCACCACCATGACACAGGGTGAGCAGTACTAAGCAATGAAGCTCTGTCCAGTATCCCTTTTGTGCCTTCCCCTTCCCCACTCCCCTCCCAGCAAGGTTAATCATTTTTTTCTTTAATCCTCTTGAACTTCCCGTTCCCTCCCCTCTCCTGCCATCTTCTTTATCCCTTATTATCCCAACCGCTACCCCATTGGATTTTGTTTTAGCAGCTGCAGGCTAAAGTTTATTTCCAAGGCTCTGATGGTGGTAAAATGCAAGGACGAGAGATTCATCTCTGCCACTAAACTCCTCTCAGGTTCTCAGCCATGCCCTGACTGATTCCCTTGGCACAGACCATTACATATCCTCAATACTACCTGACCAACTTATGACTGAGTGTGACATGTGTCACGCAAGCCGTTCTCTCCATCTCCCTCTGACTGTGCCCCCAACTGATAATAATCTTTTACTTTAGCATCTATTATTGCAGATGTTTTTGCATTTATGAACTGCAATCTTTGCACTTATTATCCTATAGCACTTTTCCACATAACTTCTATTTTTTCAAAAGCACTTTATCTTTTAACAAGGTCAATATCTAACCTCTAATTGCGCTTTGTGTGTTTGACAGCATCTTTCACCCCCCCGCCACTTTTGTTTTTTTATCTTTATGTTTTTAAGCCTAGTCACTATTAATGGTGTGTCATTCTTTTATCTTCCCTTTACACACAACACTTGCAGCATGTTTGACACTGTCACTTTAAATCACTCTGTTTAAATTACACCTATGAAACACACTGATTTCAGCCTTGAGAAAGCGCTTAGTATCGCACGCAAATGTTTAGCTGCTGAGGGAGGGTGTTTTCCCTAGAATGACATTGTTGGTGTTTATCTTTTCTTTTATCATTTATGGATTACCTGAAATAATTAATACAGCATTTGTGCACTGTGGAACCTACGTTTCTGTGGAGCTTTCACTGTTTTCATCTGAGGGCAGAGACCGTGCTGCTGATGTTCCATGATCTGTAAGCCCTACCTCTATTTCATTTTTTTTAAGCTAGCCATTCTCTTTCTCCCTCTAACTGTGCCCTCCCAACTTGAGCCATGAATAGCTTAGCCACCAAAGTTCCCACCCAGCTGCACCTCCATGTCCCCCTCGCCACCCATTTCATCCACCAGCCCAATTAGACCCTGGTGTCTAGTGTCACCCCCCTCACTACTGCCTTACAGGAACCCCCATCTCCATCCACTATTCCCAATCCCTGGTGTCTAATGAACCCCATCCTCCGATATTGCCGGCACTGAAAAAAACTTACTGATGTGCTCCTCCAGGCATGTGGCTGTGAACTTGGGCAAGAGTAGAGAGTAGCATTTTGTCAGGCTTCCAAGTTCCCTAGTCCCAAACTTCAGTGCAAATATTATATTAGTAGGCAGTTCCGGAATGCAACCCTGAGCCGCGATCAAGCTGGCAGCTACAAACTGCAAGCTTATTGTAGCTGCTGGCTTGATCGTGGCTCGAGGCTGCATTCTGGAATTTCCTGCTAGCCTAAATATTGCTCTGTAGTTTGGGACTGTGAGCTGAAATTCTGACAAAGTCCTCGCTCACTCAAGTTCGGCTAGCCACAAGCAAGAAGGTGGAGGGAAGTAAGCATCAGTAAGTTTATGGTGCTGGTGCGATGGGGAGGCTGCCAGACACACCAGAGATGACCATTTTGCATTTTTTTAAACCTACCAGCCACATGCAGCCGGCGGACCCGGACCTGGTACATTTAGGCAATGGGTTCTTATTGATCTGGGTCCACTGGGCTGCATTGGATCCGGGGAGGTTCTGATTTTTGGCAGGTCGGTCCGCCCATCCCTAATACAGGGGCAACACTACCTCCATCTTTCTGCTGGTAATATGCACTCCAGCATCCTACTAGCCCTCCCAACTGCCTTGTCACACTGCTTGACCAACTTTAGGTTATCCAATACAATTACTCCCAAGTCTCTTTCCTGCTTAGTGGTTGTCAATACCACTCCACTAATTCTATACTCCACCCATGGGTTTCTATGCTTTAAGTGCATTATGCTGTACTTTTTTGCATTGTACCCCAACAGTCATACCCTTGACAACTCCTTGAGTTTTCTCAGGTCTCTGCTCATCCTTTCCATTCCTCCCCTGGAGTGTCTACTCTATTGCAGATTTTGGTGTCATCTGCAAAGAGGCAGACCTTCCCTTAAAGCTCCTCTGCAATGTCACTTATACAGACATTAAAGAGGACCGGTCCCAGCACTGATCCCTGAAACACCCTGCTGGTCACCCTACCTTCCTCCGTGTGAACTCCATTTACTACCAGTCTCTGTTACCTATCCCCAACCAATTTCTTACCCAGTTTATCACATTTGGACCCACTCATAAGCCACTCAGCTTGCTTACTAGTCTCCCATGTGGAACGGTATCAAAAGCCTTGCTGAAATCTACTGTTGGTAGGCCACATCCACGGTTCTACCATGATCTAATTCCTTTGTCACCCAGTCGAAGAACTCTATCAGATTTAATATGACCTCCCTCCCACCCCACCCCCACCCCGAATCCAAGCTACCTTGGATCTGGTAACCCAGTGGATTCAAGATGTTACACAAACCTTTCCTTCAGCAGTGATTCCTTTAAATTTTTCTCACCGCCAACATCTGGCTGACTGGCCTGTAATTGCCAGCCTCCTCCTTGCTACAACCTTTGTGAAGTGGGACTGCATCTGCCCTCCACCAGTCCTCCAGAACTACTCCTGCTTCCAGTGAGCTGTTAAACAGGACTGTAAGAGGTACAGTAAGTTACTCTCTGAGCTCCCTCAATACCTTTGGATGCAACCCATCTAGCCACATTGCTTTGTCCACTAGAAGATTAGCGAGTCCCTTCAGGACTCTGCACTATCCCCCTCATCCCTTTTTAACCTTACAATCCCTCCCCTGGTCTTCCTCTTTTCACTTTCATACCTAACAAATGTCTTGTCCCCTTTCATTTCTGGTTGAGCTAGTCCCTCTTCAGTTTGTGACTGTGCTCCTTACTGCGTTCCCTGCTTCTCCCCGTTTCTCCTGCTACACCTCCCTATCCTCCTCCCTCTGTGTTTCCTTATGTTTTCTAAAAGCCACCCTTATAGCCTTAAGCTTTTCAGCCACCTATTTCAAGAACCATGCTGTAGTGGTCTCTTTTTCCTCTTACTTTTACTCACTTGTTTGACGCAGAGGTTTGTTGCCTTTACTGTGTCCCCTTTTAGTTTTGCCCACTGTTCTTCCACCCCACCTAGGTCATCTCCCCCTGCCATGTCATCCCTGAGGCATTCAACCATCTTAATAAAATCTGTCCTTCTGAAGTCCAGGACCCTAGTCACTGGGTGGTTCTATTATGCAGCCATTCTTATAATGAACCATACCACATGGTGATCGCTACTCCCCAGGTAGTCTCTCACCTTGACATCTGCAACACTGTTCCTGCTAGCAAGTACTAAGTTCAGTAATGCCTCATTACGTGTGGGTTCACTGATTAGTTGACTGATGAATGTCCTTTGCAGGGAGTCCAGGATGTCCTAGCTTTTAACTGAAGCTGTAGCTGGACAGCTCCAATCGACATCTGGGAGACTGAAATCCACCACTAGCAGCACCTCCCCTTTTTTGCCATCTTGCCAAAGGCATCTACCAGTACATTATCTAACTCCTCCCCCTGTGCTGGAGGTTTGATCACACCATTGCAAATAGTGGCTCTTTTCCCCTTTTCTGGGATGATCCACAGTACCTCACCTCAGCCCCCATATTCTCTGTATCTATGTTGCTTTTACTCTTTCCTCCACATAAAGCACCACACCCCTACTTTCCTTCCCACCCTGTCCTTCCTGAACAGAGTGCAGCCTAGTATGGCCTTGTCCCAATCATGGTTTTCAGTGCACCATGACTCAATAATAGCCAGCATACCCAGGTCGGCCTCTGCCATTATGGCCTCTAGGTCTGGAATCCCATTTCCTAGACTTCTAGCATTCACACACATGATCTTCCAGATTTTGTTAGCACTTTGCTTGTTACCCCCCTTTTTTCCTTCTTGCCCCCACTCCTTCCCCCCTCTTTTTTTAAGTTTCTGTTCCCTTCCCTCTCCATTACTATCACCCTGCTTCCCTTATCAATTCGCAGCCTGGGGGGTTCCTCTCCACTTTCGATCTCCATATTCACCAATGTAGCCAGTGGGTGGTGGCAATTTTTGCCTCCCTGATTCCTTCCATAACCCCAGTCAGCTAGCTTAAATGTTCACTGATGTAACATTTAAACCTTTTACTGAGGGCTGTGGTCCCCCTCTTAGATGGATGCAGGTCATCACCCCTGTATAGGCCCTCATCCTGCCAGGTATGTCCCCAGCAGTGTTGGGTAAGTTACTTTTTCTATTACTTTTGGAAACTTGCTCCAGGAACCTCTGTGCAGTCACTACCAAGGATGGAGAAGTACTAGAAAAAGTAATACACCTTACAGTTACAATTACTTATGTCTTTTTATACAAAAGTAAGACGTAACTGTAACCGATTACATTTATTTGAAAGTAACTAGTAACTAACCTATTCCTCTCAAATAAATGTAATCTGTTACAGTTACTTATTACTTTTGTATTGTTTCTGTATAAAAAGAAAGAAGTAACTGCAACTGAAAGGTATATTACTATTTCTAGTACTTCTCCATCCTTGCTAGTGACTGCACAGAGCTTCCTGGAACAAGTTTCCAAAAGTAATAGAAAGTAAAAGAAAAAGTAACCTACCCAACACTGGTCCCCCGTATCCAATGTAGCTGTACCCACCATCTCTGCACCATTCCTTCAGCCAAGAGTTGAAGTTCCTGGTGCGGAGAACTCTTTCCTGCCATAAAAACAAAAAGTCGGGCACTCATCACCTTTTAATAAATGAACACCACAGCTCCAAGAATAAAGCTCCATTGTCTTTTTATTGACAATCACACACACTAGATAAAAACAGGCTTAGAAAAGGACATAAAAATGCCCTCCTGACATGTTTTGGACTGGCTGGTCCTTTACTGAAGGACTTCGATAAAGGACTGGCTGGTCGGCGCGCATCAGCCAGGCAGCTGCCATCAACTGTAGTGTGATCAGCAATAAAGAATATAGACTGAACTGACAATATCCATGAATAAAAGGTGAAGTAACTGACATTATTTTGTAATTCACTGTTTGTCTTGATGCACCACCAGCCCAGTGCCTTTTTGCATTAACATTCTCTCCTTCCCCTGTCATAGACAGGCAGCACCTCGTGAAAACTACAAAGTGTCCCACCTGTCTAAGACCACTCCCTAGTTCCTAAAATCTCCCTGCACTATCCCAGCCCCATCCCTAGCCAGGTCATTTGTCCCCAGGTGGACAAAGACATCCAGCTCCCCCTTCCTTCCTGCTGTCCTATCAACCTTTAGGATACGTTTTCCATCCCTCCTGGCCGTGGTACCACACAGGCACCTGATGTCCCTCTCTGCCCCCATTCCTATTCCCGAATCTATCCCCTTACATTAAGTTCTCCACCAGAAGCTGCTTCCTCATCCTCTGGGGTTCTCTCCTATCCTCCCTGGGGTTTCCATTATAGACGGTCTCCGCATCCTCTTTGGCTACTACCACATGTGCCTCCTTCTGGCAGTTCCACCCCATCAGAGCAGCATAGGAATTTTGTAGGGGTACTGGTTGAGGAATGTGCCTCCGATCCTCCCCACCATTCCTGAGCCCACCATTATCCAGCTGCTCCTCCTCCCTGGCATCCTTTGAGGTAACGGTGTCTGACCTGGTGGCCCCTGGGTGAGGGAGAAGGTCTCCCGAATCCTAGCCAACTCAGCCTGGAGTCTAGCGACCTCCTCCCTCAACCCAGAGAGGTGCACACAGATGGGGCAGCACAGCAATCTCCAAAAGGTCTGCCTAAAAACTGCCACCCCACAGCCACTGCACTGCACCACTCTCTGCACTCCCAATTACTACTATCCCTGTGCTACTTGGAAATCTCTTCCCTTTATGTCGATGTCATAACACCATGTACAAGTACACCTTCCCTAGATAGGATGTAGCTCCTATTACTATTTTTGACCTATCCCATTTTCCTTCACTTGTCCCTTATGTACCCTTTACCCCTGATAGGGTGTTACTAGCTTTAGTCCCTTTTGTTGTTTGTTATTCTCCATGTACACCTACAGTACCCTAGATAGGGTGTTACTCCTAGTCCCAGTTTAAACTTACCTTTTACCTTTTGCCCTTCCCAGCAGTGAATGCAACAACAGGAATGAACAGATGCCTTACTTAGTCGAGCGGAGGAGTCCCCCTCTCCCTTGCTTCCTCCTGCTGTTGCCTGTTAATGCCTAAGATGCCAGTCTTACACTTGTTCCACTCCTTTGCTGTTCCACTTACACGCTGGGACACAAACATGTGGGACACGTTAGAAGAGCTTCCTTAGTTATATCCTCACAAAAGGACCTCCATCAGGCAGGACTTCCTACCAAGTCCCAGTTAGTTAGTGTGTGTCACATGACCTCCCCCGTTATACTCTGACTTCCCACTTGAAGATTATGACACAGCCTGGATTACAGAAACAGGATAGAATCCCGCACACAGGTTCATTTACATTTTACAGTAAAAAATAGCTCCCTCACACAGTCCTTAGAATGTGTTGTGTAGCAGCTCCACCGGCAGTGTCCCAGTTCTGTAGGCTGTTACACAGGTGATCTGCAGCCTTAGGAAGAGAGCCTGAGTTGCTTACAGCTCTCCTTCTCAGTGACCACTTGAACAGAGGGGGACCAGGAAAAGGCAGACATCCTGAATCAGTACTTCTGTTCATTGTTCACAGTGGAGAGAGAATGCGAGGGGCCACAAAAAAGTAATAGGAGCGCTGAAGGAAAGGAGGCAGACACTAGTCCTTTTCCAAAGGACAGAGTCCTAAAGGGACTCACTAATCTGAAAGTGGACAAAGCAGTGGGACCAGACGGGGTACATCCTAGGGTATTGAGGGAGCTCAAGAAGGTACTGACTGCACCTCTGATAGTCCTGTTCAACAGCTCACTTGAAATAGGTGTGGTTTCAGAGGACTGGAGGAGGGCTGCTGCAGTCTCACTTCATGAAAGTGGTAGCCCAGAGGACGCTGGCAAGTATAGACCAGTCAGCCTCACATCGGTGGTGGGAAAGTTAATGGAATCACTGCTAAAGGAGAGGATAGTGGAATATCTTGAATCAAATATGAACATACAAAAAAAGTCAGCAGAAGAAGACCACCCAGTCTATCATGTCTGCTTGGTAAGTGATGCAGGGTCTGGCCTTACAATTTACACCAATTACCCTGTCACCCCAACGTCCCTCCCTCTCTCCCTTCTCCCTTTTCTTGGTCGCAAGGGTTCCCTTTGTGCTTGTCCCAGGCTCTCTTGAATGCTCCCACAGTCCCTGCTGATACCACCTCCTCTGGCAGCTCATTCCAGGCAGATGCCACTCTCTCTGTATAGAAATGCTTCCTCACATCCCTTCTGAACCTCCCCCCATCAGTTTTAGACTGTGTCCCCTAGTGATGCCATTGTCACTCATTTTAAAGAGACCCCGCCTTTTCACTCCATTTATTCCCTACATGTATTTGAAGGTCTCTATCATATCACCCCGCTTCCTCTCTTCCAGGGAGTGCATCCCCAGGGCTCCCAGCCTCTCCTCATAGGACTCATCCTGCAGCCCCTCGATCATCTTGATTGCTCTCTTCTGCACCCCCTCCAGCATGCTGATGTCCTTCTTAAGGTAAGGATGCCAGCACCTCAACCCATAGTCTAAATGTGGTGTCACCAATGACCTGTACAGTGGTAAAATAACCTTGTTCTGCCTCAGCATGGTTCAGTTGGGTAGCACATCTACCTCTGGACCAGAAGGTCATGGGTTCTCATCCCACACTGGGATTGGACTTGCACCTAAAATGCTGGCATCCGAGTGCAGTATTAAGGGGGTACTGTACTGTTGGGGTGTGCCGTCCTTTGGATGAGACGTTAAACCAAGGTCCCTTCTACCCATCCTGGGGCTGTCCTGGTGGGTGTCCAGGTGGAAATAAAAGAACCCAGGGCACTCTTCACAAAGAGTAGGGGACATTCCTGGTGTCCTGGCCAACATTCTCCTTCCCATAAACTGGTTCATGCAATTGTCCAGGCTGTGTGTGGGTGCTGATGTGCGATATGGCTGCCACTACACGTTCAGTCACTTCACTGCCAATCTAGCATTGCTTGTAAAGCACTTTGGGATACACAGTGTATGAAAAGTGCTATATAAATGCTGATTCTTCTTCCACCTCTTCTACTATTAAATCCCCTTGCAATACACCCCAGCATCCTGCTAGCCTTCACCACTGCCTTTATATTCTGAGAGGTGTGCTTCAGGTCACTTGTAATCATTACCCCTAGCTCCTTTTCCTCTTCGGAAGCAATTACGTGAACCCCTCCTATGTAATACTCTGTCCTAGGGTTCTTGGCCCCTATGTGCATCACTTTGCACTTTTTGCCACTGAAACCAAGTTGCCAGATTCCTGACCATCTCTCTAGTCTGGGAAGGTCCTCCCTCAGGTCCTGTATGCCCTCCATGATGTCCAATCTCCAACAGAGTTTGGTGTCGTCCACAAACAGGATCATTTTGCCTTTAATGCCTTCCCTGGTGTCACTTATGAAGACATTGAACAACACTGGCCCCAGTACTGATCCCTGCGGGACCCCGCTGGTGACTTCCTTGGTGCTGGAGAACTCACCCAAACCACTACTCTGTGGGTTCTACCACTCAACCAGTTCTTTTTTTTTTTTTTTATTAAACTATTGGATCCCCATCACCACCTCCCACCTACCTTGGTGACAGGGATACATGGTGGAGCTGGTGGGTGGCTCCAGCCTCCCCCACTTAAGAGGCTTGGTCTCTGCTCCTCTGTTTCCCTGCACCTGCCCTCAGTAATTCCCATGAGTTTCCTCCACCCCTGGCAGGGCAGAGGTGGCGGACTCCCCCGGAGAACAACATCTCGACTCTGGGGGATGGCGCTGGGCACTGTAGGGCCATCATGGAGCCTGCCAGCTCCTTTGTTTTCTCAGATTTTCTCCCCACCCCATTGCCACGATTGCCTGCACATATGTGTAGGCATGTGCATGCAGTGACCCATGGCACCCTCCCGATTCTAATCTCTCCCAACTGCACTACCTCCAGGCCTCCACCCGGGGGCAGCCTTGCAGCGGGCGTGGCTGTGTTCCTACCTGGGAGGGGAGAACTGCCTTACAGCTGCTCTATCCATCTCCCAGTGACCCCTGATGACCCAGGTTCCTTCCCAAATCCTAACAACCCGGGCTCGTTCCTGAACCTTGTCACCGGCATAGCACGAGGTGTGGCATCCAATGCCTCAACTCTCAGCGCCAACGGGCTAGCTTCACTCAACCAGTTACATAGATACATAGACACATAGACAGTGTCGGCAGATAAGGGCCTATGGCCCACCCAGTCTGCCCATTTGAGCTTGTAAGTTCAGTTTATGTTTTCCAAGAAGTCTGCTGCCCCTTACCCCTGACCTTCAGAATTCCTTTGTCTATCCCATGCATTCTTATATCCCGTGATTGTTTCAGCCCCCACCACTTCCTCTGGCAGGGTGTTCCACTTGTCCACCACCGCTCTGTGAAGAAATTCTTCCTCATGTTTCCTCTGAATCGCCCTCCCTCCAACTTCACCCCATGCCCTCTAGTCCTGGTACATCTTTTCACTTAAAATAGTGTATTCCTACACCCTGTTCCTCCTGTGAGATACTTATATGTCTCTATCATATCCCCTCTCCCCTCTCCTCCAGGAGTACATGTTCAGTTCCTTCAACCTGTCTTCATAGGACTTGTAGTGCAATCATGCACCATCTTTGTTGCCTCCTCTGAACCTTCTCTACCCTGTCTATGTCCTTACGTAGGTATGGTCTCCAGAACTGTACACTGTACTCCAGGTGGGGCCTCACTAGTGTCTTGTATAGTGGAATCATGACCTCCCTTTTCCTGCTGGTGATGTCCCTGCCTATACATCCCAGCATCCTATTTGCTTTACCTGCTGCCTTGTCACACTGTTTCCCTACCTTGAGGTCATCAGAGATGATAACCCCAAGATCCCTTTCCTGCTTGGTGCATGCTATATCCTCACCCCCCAACTGATATATTGTGCCAGGGTTTTTGTGCCCCATATGCATTATCTTGCACTTCTTTGCACTGAAGTTCTTAACCCATCTTACCATATTCTCCCCCACCGCTAGATCTCTCAGTTTCATTATCAACCTTTTGAGTTGTACAGCATTGAAGACCTTGCTAAATGAGTTACAAGACCCTAGACAGCATGGAATCATGGGTGGGAGGTCATGTCTAATGAATCTGATAGATTTCTCTGATTGGTAATCAAGGAATAAGATCATGGTGGAGCGGTGGATGTGACTTACCTAGATTTCAGTGAAACACTGTGCACTGACCCTGCAAGCTTCATGGATTGTGGAGCATGGTTTCCACGAAGTTGAACTGGGCAGGAAAGTATGTCCCTTGGACACAGGAGTGAGTGGCAACACACTGTTGCTAGCTCAACCTATCCTGCCCAGAGTGCTTTTCACTTGCAAGATGAGGAAGAAGACTTTACAAACATCAGTAATGGCAAAGTGAGGAAGCCAAAAACAGGCTGTTTGAAACACAAGGTAAATAGTAGTCTTTTTTCACCACAGATTAAAAACTAATGATCACAAAACAGTGCACAAAACTAATATAATGCTAATATTTTGTTACAGCAGTGAAACAAAGATTTAATCATATAGCAGTGAAACGCAACTTTAAAGAGCTACTGATGCCTCAAAGAAATATTTAAAAAAACATGATAATTAGGTACAATTTTTCCCACATACCATTTATATTTTTTATATTTCTCCTCCCCATTATTTATTATTAAGGAAATATGCATGACTATACATGTGATCTTTATCCCTTAGAGTGCCTTTACAGTCCATCTGCCTCTATATCTTACTTCCTACCTCAAGTCATAATCCTCTGTTGTGACATCACAGTCTGTTGCTATGGGAGTAACTGAGATGTCACAAGCAGTGCTCTATGGCTTCAGGTAGGGAAGAAGCAGCTAGAATAGCTAAACTCTTCAGAAGCAAAGATCCTGTTTTCATACAGATGACCTCAGTAACAAATAGTGGGGAGGAGGAATATAGTACTAATGGGAAATACAAGCTGGGCTGTGTCTAAAGAGTAGGTTTTGTTAAAGTTCTCCTGAACATGTCACCGGCTCTTTAACTTGCAGTAAAATAGGGTAAGCAAGTTTTAAAGCTAAAATACTGAATGGTAAGACAAAAAGCATAAATTGAATTAAGCTCCTTTTTTAAACAAAATGCATTTATTCCAGCCAAGAAAACATTGTATTCATAAGATGGAAAGCAAATACACGGAATAAAACAAGCAACAAAAGATAAGGTAAAGTTTAATCTAAAAAAATGATTTGATATTATGGAACAATGGACATTGCTCATAAAGTTTAGAATTAAATGTTCTAATAATAATTTAGAGGTGACTTTTATGGTTGTGACAATGACTGAATTTATAGAAATGTGATTCCCTATAAAACTTTGATTAAATAAGCAAAAGGGTTTTGAATAACAACAGCAGCAGCATAATAATAAGACTCAATTAAGCCAAGAGAATAGAATACATCTTTGAAATTTATTAATGCTTTCTGTTTTTTTAAGAATGCAGATAAAATGAAGAAATAAAAACAAAAGATGGAGAGAAGGATATGCTTACACTTTGTGGCATCAAAAGGTAACTAGGAGGTTTTTCCACTCCTAGTTTTTATAACTTTAGTAAGAACATAAAAAATAATCTGTATAAATCAACACTGTAATAATAAATTAAAAGTGCTATTGTTTTGATATTTTAGTATATTACCTGAGGAATAGATAGATTAAAGATCTTGAAACATTGAAAGAATAAAATTGAAGGCTTTGAATAAAGATATTGCACATTATTCAACACAGATATCACCAGCAGAAGGAGGGAGGTGGTGCTGCCTCCGTACAGACTGCTGGTAAGACCTCACCTAGAATACTGTGTACAGTTCTGGAGGCCACATCTCCAGAAGGACAAAGACAGAGTGGAGGCAGTCCTGAGGAGGGCAACTAAAATGATGCAGGGTCTGCATCAAAAGCCCTATGTGGAGAGACTAAAGGAACTCAATATGTACACATGGAAGAGACGGGAGAGGGGGAATATGATAGAAACTTTTAAATACCTCACAGGGGTCAATATTATACAGGAAGAAAGTATTTTTCAGAAAAAAGATGCACATGAACAAGGGGACATGCTATGAAGATGGAGAGAGCTAGATTCAGGAGAGATGTATCGAAGAACTTCTTCACAGAAAGGGTGGTGGATTCATGGAACAGCCCACCAGTTGAAGAGGTGGGAGTGAAAACAATGATGGGATTCAAGAATGCATGGGATAGCAAGCAAGCAAGGTTTTATTAAGCGCCCTTTCCCTGTGGCCTCGGGGTTTGAATCCCATCAGCCCCCAATTATATACTGTATGACCCTGAGCAAGTCACTTAACTTTCTTGTGCTCCCAGTTCACACCTGGAAACAAACTCAGGCTTAGTCTGCCTTTCCTGATTAAACAATTTCCCCTCTCCCTTTCTATCACCCTGCTTCCTTTTTTAATTTTCAACGTAGGGGGTTCCTCTTCCTTCAGGTTCTCCCTACTATCTACTTCAGCCTATGAGTAGGGGCAGCTTCTGACTCCCTGATTCCTTCCACACACACCCTCACCTAGTTTAAATGTTCATCAAATTATCATTTAAACTGTCCACTGAAGACTGTGCTTCCCCTCATGGATGGATGCATGCCATCACCCCTGTATAGGTCCTTATCCCTCCAGGTAGATCCCCAGTCCCTAATGTAGCCAAGCTCCTCCTCTATGCACCATTCCTTCAACCATGAGTTGAAGCTCCTGGTGCAGAGAACCCTCTCCTCCCCCTGTCGTAGACAATCAGAACCTCAATTAAAGCCACTGAGCATGCTACCTATCTAAGAAACCACCCAAGCTCCGTAAATTCCCCCTGCACTGTCCCAGCCCTTTCCCCAGCCAGATCATTAGTCCCCAGGTGGACAATGACATCCAGCTCCTGCTTTTGTCCTGCTGCCGTAGCGACCCCCTGGATCTGCTTCCTATCTCTCCAGGCCATGGTACCACATTGGCACCTGACCTCCTTGTCCCTGCTTCCTAGTCCCATGTCTGTCCCCCTCACAATCAAGTTCCCCACTGGAATTTGCTTCCTCTTCTTCTGGGGGCTTGTACCACTATCCTTGGGGTCTCCACTAAGGAGGACCCCCACATCCTCCCTGGCCACTACCAGGGTTGCCTCCTCTCGGTGGTCCTGCCCCACTAGAGTGGTGCAGAAATTTCACAGTGGTACAGGTTAAGGAATATGCTTCTGACCCACCACTCCCACCCTTCCAGAGCCAACACATCAGTAGAATCAGATGGTCCAAGGCCCTGCAGCAAGTACTTTCAAAAGCAAGAGACCACATCTTATTCATACTTACATACCACCCTGCAAACTACCAGATATAGGATCTAATTCTGTGCAGTTTCTTTTCTGCTTCCACTTTATTCAGTGAATGTTTTCTTTCTAATCTATTCCCAAGTGCAGATATATTTGATCAGTTACTGCAGAAGAGCATTGTAAGAATTATCTGTTCCTTCAATTTCATATGGACAATGATTTTAAAAGACAACAGCTTGTATTAGACAGATTAACATTACCCCCAGCATTCTGGACAAACAATACTATAAAAACATAGAAACAGAGAATATGCCGACAGAAAATTACTTCTTGGCCCACCCAGTCTGCCTAGTTTCATGCTATTGTATGTAAAGTGATATTAACGTTTCAAGTAATACCAACCAGTGCCAGCAGAGTACCTCTACACAGGGTGAACAACAGTGTCCATAAACATTTTTTTTCTTCACTGTTAATGACAAAAAAGTACAATGCGCAAGTAATTTTACATCTGACAAGCTGAAGAATTAATAACTTTAACAATGATAGAATCTGGTTGGAACATTTGGAGCTTTGTCGGGGAAATTCTATGCTGCGTCAAGGACCATCACTCATATCACTCAGGAGGCTGTATACAAATTTTTATTAACAGATCCTATTCCACTGAAACATGTTATGCTTAACAAAAGCAGAGCATCATGAAAGCATTTACAGAATTGCTGGTACGCTGATCAAGACTGAAGTTTAAAAATCAGGATTACAGAAACCACTAAGTCCAAGGGTAATAGCAGTACCATTTCAGGTTGTTAGCTAGTGCACTGATCATGAGTAAAGAGTCTAGATTACCTTGCCTCGTGGAATTCTGTACAACTTTGGTAAATTGAGATGATATCCATCGACAGCTGCCACCTTCAATGAGTCTCTCTTATGCTTCCGTCATAGAAACAGGAACACACATGACAACATAAGTCACATCATCTGAAACAGAGGTAACTCAGAAGCACTTGGCACTGAGATTCTTCAACTATAGACACACTTAAGGTGACATAGTGGTAGCAGTCACCCTGGTTGCTCATGTGGAAGTGTTTTCAGTTTACCAGATATAAACTAAGACATCTCATTTGCACAAGAGGGTCAAGAATCAGTTCATCATTTGTGGATGTCATCAATGACAGCTTCATCACACAAAATATGAGGGAGAAGACTAGAACACAGGCCTTTCACAACCCACTGGAGTAATATCCTAATGGAAGATTCTGCAACTGGTATCAATGGAGCATAGACCCCTCGCATTAAGAACCATAACTTGATTAGATTTAGCTTACAATTGGTGAAAACAGGCCACAAAATGTCTCGTAGATTGTGTTTTGTACTTCTGAGCAGGCAACCAAAGTTCACACTTTGGATTAGGATACTCTACTCCAAGAGCTCAAATGGAGGTGCCACTTGTGGCAGGGGCTTTCCTTCCCTGGGGATGGACAATGTCTGCTCACTGCCTCACTGCTTCACCAACCCCTGCAGCCAGGTCAAGAGCTGCCTAACATATTACATGTCAGTGATTCAAGCCACAGGATCCTAGGAGACAACATAGCATTCGAGCAGTGAGGGGGGACGAATACCTTAGACATGCATACCTATGTGACCGAATGCACTCGTGTTGGCACCAGAGAAGCTTGTGGTTGGTAACATCAGAAAAATAGATAAAGGTCCAGCTCCAATGCTGTCTTCATCTATCTCTGTCCATACCTGGCTCTGCAGGATCTAAATATAAAGTCCACCTGAGTACAAGTAGGTGGCGCCATGGAGTTTCCAAGGGATCAGATCGGGATTGAGGTGAAAAGGAAAGAAAAAGTAGGCATGGTGGGCCTAATGCAATCCTATGAGGGAAACCATTGGAGAAAAACTAAGGGATGTAGCAGAACCAAAGGTTTCTTTTTATATAAGACAGATTTTAAGAGATGTAATAGCTGGTATTGGCTGGGACATGGAATTTAAGGAGCAGGATATGGGACAGAAATTGAAAGCACTCTAGTAATAGCTCTTGATTTGCAGATGGTCTGTCTACCACAGGCAAACAAGTACAGCATAGGAATGAAGAGACAGATGTGGTTGGGGAAAAAAGAATGTCAGAGGCCCTCAAAAAGAAGATGAAAGCATTCAGACTTGAGAAGAAATTAAAGCACTATGAAAAAAAGCACAAAGGATATAAAACCATCTTGAGGAATGCGAAACTTAAAATACAAGCTGCTACGCTGTTATAAATGAGGCAATCTAAAGCAAGCATTTGTCAATGCCAAATGTTGTCGCGCTGGCATTGTCATTGGCAGTGCCGGAGCTAGAGACGCATAATAGGAATGGCAGTGAAGTACTGAAGTGATGCCAACCCCACCCCCACCCTGTAGAGAGCGACGGGCATTGGGGTGAGCCTTTGGGTCATCAGCTATAATGCTTATGTTGTTGTATGTCACCCCACCCTCTAAACACTGACAAGTGTCGGGGTGTGGTTTTGGGTCTTTGGGCATTATACTTACCCCATTCCATAAGGAAATACGTTGACATGGGTGCAGTATAGGAGCATGGGGTGAAGTTTGTGGCCGAACAGTGCAAGGCACACCATGATGCCTGTCAGTAGCTGCAGGGTGGGGGGTGGAATGGAGTGAGCATTACATCCAGTGATCCCAAGTGACACCCCTGACGCCTGTCAGTCTGTACCGGATGGGGTGCTACAGTTGGAAACCCTAACACCATAGGCATGTCGTGGTAGTTTCACTCCACATTTTCAACATGGGCTGCTTGTCAGGTTACCTCATGAAAAGTGGCACAATCACTTTGTTAGCTGAAAGGTGGTTTTGCACAGCGGCTGTGCCATTTGGTGACAGAGGGATGAAAACACATTTTGGGCAAGATGTGGAGAATGACAACTGTATTGCTCATGAGGAGGCGTAAAAATATTGCAACGTTGAAAATCTGGAGTGACAATATGAAATATTGGTGAAGCAATGAGCATACATACAAACTGCACAACACACGTCCAAAACCCAATTATTTTTGGGAGTTTGTTAGCCACATTTGTAACATAGGCATTTTGGGACCTCCCCTTATGAACAGTGGTGCTGCGATTTTGTTAATCTGTCCCAAAAGTTGATTTCCCACAGCGACCACGCCATTGTGCACCACAGGTACGGAAATACATTTTGGGCAGGATGTGAAAAATGACAGCTGTACTGTTCATAAGGAGGTGTGAAAAAATGCCAGTGTTGAAAATCTGGCATGGAAATATTGCAAATTTGCAAAGTTACACAGGTGTGTGGAAACTGCGCAACGCACACTTGCAACACAGTCATTTTATGGACATTCGGCACCAAATTTTCAACATAGGCATTTTAGGACCTCTGCTCATGAACAGTGTCACTGTCATTTCCTCAAACTGTCCCGAAAAGTGATTTTGCACAGCAACCGCTCTATTCTGTGCCGGATGTGCGAAAACACATTTGGCCAGGATATGTAAAATGACAGCTGTACTGTTCATCAGGAGGTGTGGAAAAATGGCAATTTTGAAAATCTGGACTGAAAAGATTACAAATTCACGAAGTTACGAGTGTGCGTGGAAACAGCGCAACGCACGCTTTTAAAACAGCCATTTTTTTGATTTTTGCCACCAAACTTGCAACATAGCCTTTTTGAGAGCCCCCCTCATGAACAGTGGCACTGTCATTTCGTTAATCGGTCCCAAAAGGTGATTCCTCGCAGTGACCACAAAATCACCTTTTGGTGCTGATTAATGCCACGACAGTGCCAGAATTCATGAGGAGGAGTCCCAAATACCCCAAGTTGAACATTTGGTGCCAAAATTCCAAAACATGCCTGAGATATGCATCAAAGTTGAAAAAAACCCTATTTATTCCATTATACAGCTTACCAGCATTTCCTCAGTTCGCGGTTGGCTTTGAAGAATGCAGGCATGTTCCCCGGTCCACCGAAGATCATCGTGCTGGACTCTAGAGGTAAGTATAGGGTGAGGGGGGTGTGGGGAGGCAGGGTGCGCAGTGGGTGGGCGCGGGAGGTGGGTAGGGACACCACGAAGGAGAGTTTTCTTTTTGACAGGTTTAAAAAAATTAAAAAATAAACATCGGGGGACAGTTTTTTTTTTCCAGGGGCTTTGGCATGCTGGAGTGGGCTCTCAGTGTGCCACCTAAGTGTTTTCTGGGGGGATGCTATAGCAGACGGGGGATTGGGTACCCCTCTTGGCACACAATGAAAGCGGGGGGGCAAGAGCCAAGGGTGATTGGGCACCCCCTCAGCACATAAGAAATGGGGCGGGGATGCATTATGCCGGCGGGGAGTGGGCTCCCACGTCGACATATACATTGGGCCAGGGTATGCTGACAGGGGAACTGGGCACCCCCGAAGTCGGCAGTATGCATGCCGCCTTGTTAATCACCAGGGAAAGCACGTCGGGAGGTCCGCTGCATATGACGAGCTTAGCTCGCATTGCAGTGGACCTTTTCGTTTCATCCCATTGCCACATTAGGTATGCATGGTGTGGCGCCGGCATGCAGGCTGATTAGGGAATGAGGGACGCACCTACTGATGCGTACCCTGCATTCACCCAACAGTGACCGCTCCTCCAAATCTGCACTACCGCAAGATGTTGGCTGTGCAAGCGCGCCAACATAAAAAGTCAAGAAAAAATTCTAAACATTGGATAATTTATTTTCTGTAAGTGGTGCTTCTGTCAGTCTTAGTGAGTGGGTAGCACCCCTTCTGCTGGACAGAGTTAGTAATGTCAAAGCTTTGATAACCCACTGTTGTATCCCTTCAGGACCACAATCCTCAGCAGTCCAGTACAAACTCTTCCCTCAGTCCCCAGTAAAAGTCTCAGCCAAGTCAAAATGTTGGGACGGTTTGTCTCCATCGGAGTATTTCTCCAGCAAGTGTATGTATGTTTTTTTCTGCCACTTTGTTATTGAGCTGTATACACTTTATCCTGTACATTTATATGATAAGGCATATTAACTTGCCTTTTTAATTCACCATCTGCACGTGTTCTAGCCAATATACAATAATATTTCTAAACAAGCAATTTTTTGTGTGATTGCACTTAATGTGCTGCTTCTCTTGCTCCTAAGTTCTTCCCTGGCTTGTTCATAAAATCTGAAAACCCTTTCAACACATGATGAACTCAACATATTAGACTCCATATGCACTGTGTTAACTGATATTGAACTACATGCAGACTTGAATGATGCAGACAGCAGACAGACTAGGAATAAGAATAGTAGAACAGAACAGAAAGAGAAGAACTGACATGATGGTGGCGCCTCTTGGAGAAAGAAAGTACCCGGAAGAAAGAAAAAAAAATAATCTTTCTCCAGCTTTCCAGTTTGGGGTGCTTTTGTAACTCCTGTTGAGTAGGATGTAAGTAGAAGTCTCATCCACCAAGAGCAGGAACACAAGGCATATCCAAGATATAGCAAATAAGGAAAATGCTTGCAGAACAGCAAAAATGCTGGTTTAGGGACCACAGCGGGCAGAATATTGCAGCCAAGAGCCACCTCAGCAGAATATGAGATGCAAAAATGATGGTGGCTAGTGAATGCATGGACAGATGCCCAGGTGGCCACCATGCATATTTCACAATCAGCCACTCTCCATTTGGCCCAAGATACCGCCATTACTATGGTTTACTACAGTTTACTACGGTTTTACAGGCAGAAGTAGAGAGATCCATCATGATTGCCTACCCACTACTCAGTGGTAACCTATTTTGAAGGATCCATTTAATATTATCATATCCCAGCTGTGCTGCAAAATTGTTCTTCACTTGGGGCTTTAAGAGAGGGCTAAAGACCCTTTTAGTGCAGCACACCCAATGCACTTATTATCGCTGAGCTGTATTTATTTATTTATTTATTGAACAGTTTAACCAGGAAGTACATACTAAGCTTAAAACGGCTAGTTTCCAGATGAGTCCTGGGGGACAGGAGAAGAGGGGAATAACTAACTATAAATAAGGTAAAATGTAAAAAAAAACATAGCAATACAAGCAGAATAATAAATATAGAAGACAAAATATCAAAGGATGGCAACAAGTAAATAAAACACTCAAAAATAATACAGATTGAAAACAAGAAATGGAAATAGCAAAAGGAGGACAAGAGTAAAGAATACAGAAAAAGAGCAAAGGGTCAAAGACAGTTGTAGGTAGGATGACAAAAGTCAGAAAGAAGAGACTTTGGAGAGGAAGTAGAGGAGGCAGAATGAGCAGAAAGGGGAACAGAGGACCAATGTTTGAGAAAGTGGTAAGAAAAAGCAGATTGGCCAGAAATAGATTTTCTGGTGTAACTCCCCTACAAATGGGGGTTCCTAAAAGTCTTCCCAGAGCTTGCCTAAGTGCTCCCGGCCTAGCTGGTGTTCGGCGTAATGTCGCTTAAATGTGGACGCTGTGAGTGCTTTTAGAGCCTCTAGTACTGTCTCTTTAAGAGCTGCCTACTCGCAGGCTTAATTAGTTTGTATGGGGGGACTGTGTGTTTAATGCTCGAGTCCCGCCCGAGCTGCTGTCTAATCATTCCATTTCTGCAGTCGCTAAGAGCGCAGAGGGAGCACTTTCTAAAGATGTAACTGTTTGGCCGAAATCATTTAGAGTATTGGTAAAATTGCAGTTTGTCTAACCTGCCTTTCTTGCAGCTGGAACTCTGGTGTGTTTTGCTCTTACATTTTAGACCTGAACTGCTAAGCTGGACCAATTGGGTTAGGGGAGCCCTAAAATGGAGACTGCTTGGGCCAACCAGAACTTGGACTCTCACCTGGAGCCTGCTACAAAGGGGGATGTATGGCAGGTGCCTCTGGGAGTTGTAGTTTGCATCTTGGTGCCTTTTTGCACCAACAGAGGGAGCCCTGCTGTGATTGACAGCCGAATCCACCAACCCAACTTGTGTGAAACCAAAGAAAATGCCCTGAACTGTTGCTGGCAAGCCAGATGCGAGGTGACTGTGTAAGGAGAAGGAGCTCTGTGCTGTTGCGGCATGTACTTCATGCGGGAAGCGCGTGGGAGGCCCTGAAGTCAGCCTGCAGCTGTTAGGGTGTGCGGATTGGGCTGAACCCAAGTTTGAAAGAGAAAGAAGAAGTGTGCAGAACCAGGCTTGCCCTGTAGAAGACCAAAGATTTGCTGAAGTGTGATCGGCCTGTCAGGGACTGCTGATGCTGTGTGTGCTCCCGGGTTTTGCAGTGTTTGCGATCGGGATTGAGAAGCAGCTGCATGGTATATAATTTCCTTTACATATGAATGTGTCTAGTGCTTTTGGGGGATCGTGATTTTAATTCCCTGTTACTGTGAGTTGTGAGCTGAAGCTGGAAGCTGAACTCAATTTAATCGGACTGAATCCGCCTGCTATCCAAAGCAGTTGGGCAATGTCACGAGGGCCTCGACTACATGCCCTGCTCTTCTGGCAATCCAGAACAACCACTTCCATCAGGTTCTCTGCTTGGGGTATCGTGAGTACAAGTCAGGGTACCTCCCTGCACCTTTCCTTTAATCAAAGGGTGTCAACTGATTTCTTGGTGTTTTCTGTCTACGAACTGAACCATCTGGCTCCAGATTATAAGTGTGTGTTGTGCATATATTTTCTTCCTACAGGGCCCCATCCATCTGCACCAGCCAGCCAACCCTGGGCAATGGACCTGGCTAGTCCCCCCCATCCTGGGTACCAAGAGAGGTGACATTTTGGACACTATGTGTATGCACAGTACTGTGATTTGAATATTACCAAACCAAATCAACCGGATTGCCCCCTCCCATGTTACTGTCCCCTGAATAAATCAGATTTGTTGTTATTGAACTATATACTGTCTGTGGTGTTAGTACATATAGAACCAGCATTGCATTGTGTTTGTGGGTATTGCCTAACCTTGTTTTAAAGGGGGTCCTCAGAGATGTGCTGCAAGAATTAGTCCTGAGGGTAAGTGGTTACTGTATGTGTAAAAAGTGTACATATGTAGGGTATTGGGAAGGTAACTCCTGTGTACTGTGTGGGCCACTAGTGGGAACAAAGGGGGGGGTCACAGTGTCCCAGAGGCCTGTACCTGAGCTAGTTTAACCACTACCAACCCTGACCTCTGGGTGGAGGCACCCATCATTGGACCTAGGCCCCTTAACCTGTCACTAGCCAGACAGGCAGGGGTAGTAGCCCTTCGGATAGTGTCACCTGGGGGTTACACTAGATAGATAATAAGAGAATGGGAAGCATTGTTACGAAGAATGTAGGAGGAAATAGGAAGAGGGGAAAGAAGGCTATTGAGATAAGAGGGAAGGGAGCCAAACCACAATTTGGACAAAAAAAAGACAAAGTGGGAATGACGCCTAGCATCAAGAGAAGGGAAAGAAACAGCTGAGTAGAGAGAGCAGTAGTGAGTACAAGAGGAGCAATCCAAAGCAAAGTGGAAGAAAGAATGAAAAAGAGGGTCCAGTCTGGCAAGGGAGGTCTTAGAGGCATTACAGTAGACTAAGTCACCATAGTCAAAGATTGCAGGGATCATTTTTATGTTTGCTTGCACGCATGTGCAAGAAACATAGTGCGACGATCCAAAATGCAGTGCCGTACAGCTGAAAGGGAGAGCACAGCTTGAGTGAGCAGTGCTCCCCTCCCACACACACACACTGGCTGACGGGGTGCCCAATCCCCGTCAGCTCTATTCCCCCATGATCTGTATGGCCAAAGGGTGCCCAATCCGTCGACTCTACTGTCCCCCCCTCCAGACTATTGGGTGCCACTGGGAGCCCACCCCAGAGTGGCAACAGGTCCTATGGCCGACGGGGTGCCCAATCCCCCATCGGCTCCACTGCCCCCCCAACAGCCTTCCAGCTGCCACGCTGGGAGCCCACCCCAGTGTGGCAAACATCCCGCGTAGTCCAAATAAAACAAAAACCTGAAAGAAAAAACCTTCCCTACTGCTGTCTTCACCCCTCTCCCACAGCCCACCCACTGCACCCTGCTTCCCACACCCACCTCACCCCATACTTACCTCCGGAGCTTGGCGCAATGATCTTTGGTGGACCAGAAACACGTCTGCACTCTTCAAAGCCGAACGCGAACTGAGGAAATGCGGTAGGCTGTATAATGTAATGAATAGGGTTTTTTCAACTTTGCTGCATATCTCAGGCATTGTTTTGGAATTTTGGCACCAAATTTTCAACATGGGGTATTTGGGACCCCTCCCCATGAATTCTGTCACTGTCATGGCGTTAATATGGCCCAAAGGGTGATTTTTGCGGTCAATGCACAAAATCACCTTTCGGGACTGATTAATGAAACGACAGTGCCAGTGTTCATAAGGTGGTCTCTCAAAAAGTCTCTGTTGAAAATTTGGTGAAAAAATTCCTAAAATGATCGTTTTACTTGAGCGCAAGCAGTTGTTCCTACGCACTTCATAAATCTAAGTGAATTCTTCAATATTTCTCTACCCAGATTTCAACATTGCCATTTTACCACACCTCCTTATGAGCAGTACAGCTGTCATTTCTCACTTCTCACCCAAAATGTGTTTCGCATGTAGCGCACAATGGCGCAGTCGGTGTGCGAACTCAATGTATGGGACACATTAAGAAAATCACAGTGACACTGTTCATGAGCAGAGGTCTTAAAATGGCTATTTTGAAAATTTGGTGAAAAAATTCTAAAATGACTGTGTTACGAGTGAGAATTGCACAGTTTCCACGCACCCTCGTAAGTTCATGAATTTGTAATATTTTCAGTCCAGATTTTCACCAGTGGCATTTTTCCACACTTCCTTATGAACAGTACAGCTGTCATTTTTCACAACATGGCCGAAATGTGTTTTCACACTTTCAGCACAGAAATGCATGGTCGCTGTGGGAAATCATTGTTCGGGACAGATAAAGAAAATCACAGTGACACTGTTCATGACCAGAGGTCCCAAAATGCCTGTGTTGACAATCTGCTATAAACAATTCCCAAACTAATTACATTACAGGTGCACGATGCACAGTTTCTACGCACTCTCGTGACTTCACCAGTTTTTTTTAATATTTTCAGTGCAGATTTTCAACATTGCCATTTTTAACACCTCCCCATGAACAGTACAGCTGTCATTTTTCACATCCTGTTCAGAATGTGTTTTTGCACCTGTGGTGACAAATGCCATAGTCGCTGTGCAAAAGCAGCTTTCAAAATTGATATTGCCACTGTTCATGAGGTGGGGGGCACAAAAAAAACCATGTTGAAAATTTGGAATGAAAATACCAACAAATGCCTGAGGCGTTAGGGTTTCCGACCATAACACCCCACCCTGTAGAGAATGACAGGCATCAGGGCTGTGACTTGGGATTGTCACCTGCAATGCTCATATCATTCCACCCCCACCCACACCCTGCAGCCACTGAGAGGCATCGAGGTGTGCCTTGGACTCTTTGGCTCCAAAGTTCACCCCATTCTCCTATACCGCACCCATCTCACAATATTTCCGGATGCAATGGGGTGCGCGCAAAGGGCCAAAGACCCCAAGGCACGCCGTGACACTTGTCGGTGTCTGCACGGTAGGGTGTGGTGAAATGGCGTGGCCGTCATGCCTGATGACCCAAAGGCACACCCCAATGCCTGTCACTATCTGCAGGGTGGTGATGGGGTTAGCTTCAGTTCAATACTTCACTGCCATTCCTATTATGCAGCTCTGTAACTCCTACACTACCAATGCCAATGCCAGCAAGCAAACATTCGGCATTGACAAATGCTTGTTAGTACAATTTCTCATCAGATAGGGAGCAGTATACATGTTTTGTTCCTGTACAAAGCACCAAGCTTAGGGTGAAGTTTATGGTGAATTGCATCAACGTGAACAGAGAAATCACGATGCTGGTCAAGGCAGACCCCAAGGTACTTAAAGGAGGAGACATCTTCAAGTTTAGCATCATCATCATGGGTATTAAATAGTTGAGGAGAAGAAAGTTTGGCAAGCCTCTGACAGGTACCAAAAGTCACAGAGACTGTTTTTTTTTGGCATTAAGAGACAGCTGGTTTACCTTGAGCCACTGTTGAATGTTGTCAAAATCCAACTGTAATCGAGAGGTAAGGTCACGGGGAGAGGAACCAGAGGCAAAGGGAACCATGTCATCAGCATACATATGAATGGATGCAGAGGAACAGATTGAGGGTAGGTTGATTAGGAATACAGAAAAGAGAATAGGACCCAGGACATACCCTTGAGGGATGCCAGAGCTAATGGGAAGGGAAGGTGAAAGGAATTTACCTATCCAGACAGTTTGAGACCTACCTACAGTATAAGGTAGAAACAAAACCAACTGACTGAAGAGTCAGTAAGGTCCACAGCTTTAAGTCTGTCCAGTAGGAAGGGATGTGCCACAGTGTCAAAATCTTTAGCAAGATAAACAAAAACTGCAGAAGTCAATGGTCCTTTATCCATATCTGTAAAGATGGAATCAGTGAGCTGGAGAAGGGAGGTAGAAGTGAAGTGGGATTTCCTGAAACCAGACTGGTAAAGGGTGAAAAAGGAGGAAATTGTTGAAAAAGGAAGTAAGCTGAAATAGAACAATACATTTCTGTAACTTAGCCCAGGCTGGAAGGAGAAAAAAATGGATGATAGTTACCAGGAGAGGTGGGATCACCACCTTTGTGGATGGGTATAACAGTAGCTTGTTTCCAGCCATCAGGAACAGTAGAAGAGGAAAAGGAAAAATTTAGAAGTAAGGTGATAGGAAGAGTAATGGCATGTGCCAAGAGAAGAAAAGCAGCTTACGATTGAGACCATCAGTACAGCCTCCCTTTAGTGGATTTAGGGAAAGCAGTGCCTTTAGGGAAATGGCAGGAGAGATAGGAGAGAAGGAGAACAAAGGAGGAGAAGAAGGCGGGGAGAAGGTATGTGGGGAGTGAAAGGGATAAAGGGCACAGGTATAAAGTAGAATTAAGAGTTAGCAACAGCAGAAGGGTCCGAAATAAGGGGATCACCAATCTTTAGAGTGGTACTGTATGTGAAGACTGGGTCTGCGGAGTCTGTACTCATATGCTTTGTTTCCTATTACATATTACTTAGCCTTGACCTGTACACTTTTGCCTGCTCTCACACTGCTGTACATTTGCTAAATGTTTTTCTAACATTGTGTTACATACTGTAGAAACATAGATTTTTGACATCAGAAAAGGATAGGTAGGTCCATCTAGTCTGCCCCTTTTCCCTCCCTATTCTGATGCCTCTGATCCTATTTGGTCACTGACATCCCTCTCTCTCCTCTTTCCTCTACCCAATTTGCCCCTGTGCCTATCCCATGCATGTTGTAAGTGCCCCACAGTCTTTGCCCCCACAACCTCCTCTAGTTGGCTGTTCCAGTCATCTACTACCATTTCTGTGAAGAAGTATTTCCTCACATCACTCCAAACTTTTCCTCTTTAGCTTCATTGCATGCCCCTGTGTCCTAGTGCCTTCTTTTCTCTAAAAGAGACACCCCACCTCGTTCATCCCAGTGAGGCATTGTAGGTCTCAGTCATGTCTCATGTGTTGAAAGAAATAGTTCAGCAATTTGTGTACATAACTTTGCATTACTAGTTCCTGTGTAATTGTATTATGTGAATTATATGCTACTCAAATTATTGTGCAACGGTGTTCTGTGTAACTACTTATGGGTTGCCCTTGAAAAAGGGACTTTCAGTCTCATCGGCCCTACCCCATTAACAAAATTTAATAAATAAATAAATATTCCAACATTTCTTAAAGATTTCCTCATTCAGTGAGTCAACTACTGATGATGGAAGTTTATTCCAATAATATGCAATCCTCTGTGTGTAGAAGTTGGTTGTACAGGTAGAATTAGATTTTTCTAGCAGAAGTGGCCTAGAGTGGCCTCTAGTTGCCCTTTCAGTTATACAAAATTTGAATCTCATAGATTCCATAAGGCCATTACCACTGGCACTGGGAAACTGTGGAAAGGTTTGGCAGAATTTGTGGGAGTAAGCAATGGATTTTGCAGGAATTTTGTGGGGGGTTTCGGGCATTGAATGAACAGTAAACACACCAATTAATTATGTTTTTTCTCTACTTAATAATCCATAAAAATCAAATGACATCACAAACAGGACCTGCAGTTCACTGAATCTTTATTGGAAAGACAAGTTAAAAATATGAAGTAATGCAATATGGCACAATCAAATCACAAATGTACAAGTAAAATACAGAGAAAAATATTAGACATTGTTACTAGTAAACAGTGTTTAAATAGACAGTATAATGTAATGTCGTATAATACATATTATGCAATATTCCTCTCAGGAAAAAAGCAGATTTAATAAGCCATACTGGTTACTCACAACAATGCACTGTACTAATGCTCGGCACTAAAATTTCTTGTTATATTTCAGCATCAGTAAAAGTTTCACATTGTCATCTTTCAGGGTTCTTCTGCTGTCTTTCAGCAGGTCTGTATAGACTGAGAAAGTCCTTTCTATGTCAGCTGTGCTGTCAGGCAACCAAATACATCTCTTGGCCAGTAAAGACAGTGTGCCCAGTGACTGTGATTGAGCCCTCCACCATTCAGCAATGCTGAAATCTGTAGGAAGCGAGGCAGCTGCTGTCTGGTACACATGCCATATAAAGTTAAAAATGCGTTAAATTCCAGTACTAACACTGTAGTGCAGCATGAGGTGGGTGCTACCCTCCTGAGGTGCCATCTTTCAGATGAGATGTTAAACTGAGGTCCAGTCTACCTGTTCTGGTGGTTGTTCAGGTGGACGTTAAAGATCCCATGTCACTTCTTGAAAAGAGTTGGAATTTTATTAAAAACAAAAAACATACAGTTTACAATAAGTTCATTTCCATGCTTTACATACAGCTTCATTCCTTTTATCTAATGGCAGTAATTTCTTTCCACAAAACTCTTGCTCTTTCTTCACAAAAATTCTACATTCCTCCTGATATATTGTGTCTATCACATCCTGAAATCTAAATAATAAATCCTGTATCGACTCTTCCTTACCCTGCAGAAACCTTCGACACCTGCACTGTACTGCTAGTATTACATATACTGTATTCTTATTCATCTTTCCCCATTCTTCTGGAAGCTGTCCATACACCAAAATATCATATGTTAGATTTTTAAAAATTTCATCCCCCAAACATTTGCCAACATTCCCCAGACAGATTTAATAAAAGTACACTTGAAAAACAAATGCTTCATAGATTCTTCTTGGTTACCACAATTCTGTTCTCCACGCACTCTTTCTTCCACATTTTTATGTTTGTGATTTCTTCTGACATTTAGTTTACTATGGCTACACATCCACACTGTTTCTCTCATTTTTGGGGGGATTCTTTTCTCCAATGTGATTTCCAATGTTTCCTTTATCCTTATACCCTTTCTACCTTGAAAACTGTTTTTTCTTTCAAAATAGTTTTCCTCCATTATCTCTTTATAAATGTGCATCCTATTTTTCCTAATCAAAGAATCTAATGTCACTCCCCATTGTGTTAAATATTTCTGACCTATTTCCATATATGAGGGCCAAGTTTTGATTCCTGTTATGTTTCCCTTTTTTCCAATATTCTTAAAGGCACACTCCATTGTTGCACTAAAGTAGTCCAATTCTTTCTTTCTCCTTTTACTAAAGGAACAATATTCGAAAAAATAAAGAAATTCATAAAAAAAAACAACTATTGGATTTATCATACTGAGTACTCCATCCTTTATTGCCCTATTTGTAATCCCTCTTTTAATCGGATTGAGTTTACTTCCCCATAGCATTTAAAAGAAAAAACTTAAGATTTTGCTTTGCACTTGCTGCGGTATTGGGTATATACAGTATATGTAAGGAATAAAAAAATGGCACAATAAAAGTCTTTAACAAGTAAATAATTTTTTCCCTCATCATATTCCACTGTTTCCACTTATTAATTTTCCTTTGTGCTATTTCATATTTTTCTTCCCAGTTTTGTTGTACCACCTTTTGTCCACCAAAGAGGATCCCTAAAATTGGAATATTCCCTTGTACAGTTTCTAATTCCCCTGCTTTTCCCACCTTAATATCCCCTAATGGGTATATCTTGCTTTTCTTTTCATTTATTGTTATTCCTGTGTACCTACTATTATCTTTCACAAATCTTAGCATTTTGTCCCTTGCTTTCTGGTCTTGCACAAGAATAACACAGTCATCTGCATAATCGCTTGTTTTGTTTAGTTTCTCATTTGGCCATATAATGTTCCTGATTTCACTTTCTACTTCTATTTTCCTTAAAAGAGGACCTAGGCAAAAGACGCATTACAAAGGGCTTAATAGACATCCCTGTCGCACCCCATTCTTAATATACATATATGTTCCCATATGTCCATTTATCATTGGACATATCTGTGCTTCTTCATGTAAAGTTTGGATTAAATTTATCAGTTTTCCTGGAATCTTATATTCTTCTAAGGTGTCCCATATGTATTTATGTTTTATAACATTGAATGATGTCTCCTGATCTAGAGCATATAGACATCCTTCTAACTGCTTCTCTTGTCCTTTGTTTATTATCTCATGTATAGTAAGTTCTGTTAAATGTTCCTTCCTGGCACTACACAAGTTTATTTTGGTAATATTAACTGATCTGAGAAAGTTCTTAACCAATTATTGACTATTTTTGATAATATTTTATAATCAGATATTAATAGATTAATAGGTCTCCAATTTTCAATCTGTGATTTTTCTCCTTTTTTATGAAGAAATATGATGATTCCTTGTTTCATGCTTTCTGATAGTTTACCACCTTGAAAAATGTCATTCTAAACCTGTGTCAACATAGACATGATTTGATCCTCAAATATTTTATAAAATACATTGGGTATGCCATCAATCCCTGGTGTTGCAAGTTAATGTCTTTATTGTCTCCTTTACTTCTTCCTCCCTTCTTTCTTTATTGATTGAAGAAGCCTCCTCCTCCCCCAATTTTGGTATATTTGCTATTTTAAAAAAAAAATTCCACTCTTTCTCCGAAGGGTTTTTGATACTTTTGTTTTAGAAAATTCTGTACTATACATTTCATATTTCCCATGTCTGAAAATAAATTACCTGCACTATCCTCCAACTGATACATAGCTCGATCCTCAATTCTCTCTTTATTACTATTAGAGGGGTTTGTTTGATGTCTTGTTCCTTGCATACCACTTTTTTGTTCCATTATAAGTGATTTTATCCTATTATGTTGAAACTTCTTAATTTCTTCTCTAATATCTTCCATCTGTTGTACTTCATTCACTTCATTATTCACCTGCCTAGTCATTAGTTTACATAATTTAGCTCTCAAACTTAGATATTTCCTATATTTTGTGGCTTCTGTTTGTTGCCCTTCTTCTATCAGTAGTTGTTTAACATCCCATTTAGTATCCTCCCACCACTCTACAGTGTTATCATATGTTTCCTTTACTGTTAACCTAGCTTCTAACAAACTCATCCTCTTGTAATTTCTCTGTATTCATTCTCCAGTATCCCCTCCCAAAATGTGACCATACCTCCTAAATCTATGTTTATTTCTACTGCCATATGATCAGATGTTTCTATTGGAATAGTTCTGATATCGTTTACTACAGTTTTTTGGAATCATCCAAAAATCTATTCTCATGGAATGTGTCCCTTTAACATACGTATGTTCTCCTTTTTTTCCCCTTTTATTCTGTAGGCATCCTCCATCCCTGCATTGTCTAAAATTTTCCTTAAATAGTGAGTGTCACAGAAATTTTTTTGAGTTGACCTTCCACAGTCTGCTTTTGTTAAACTACAATTAAAATTCCCCCCCATACAATTAACTTTGAAGCATGTAAAAAGGGCTCTATCATTCCCATCACCTTATTCCTATCTGTCTTAACCTAGGGATTATAAATAACTATTATTCTTATTGCAACCTTCTTTATAACAATCTCTGTTATAAAAACCCTCCCTGGAACTAGATCTATTATTTTCAAAACTTTCACTCCATGTGAAGTAAATGCTACCCTACCCCAGAACGTCTTTCTACCCCAATAGACCATAAAGATGGTCCCCATATCCAATCTTTCTGGGCTAGCTGTAATTCTTCTATTGTATGTAACCCTGTGTTCTGAAAAAGTATAATATTTTCCCTCAATTCACATAATATTTTAAAGGTAGTTAACCTCCTTTTCTGATGTTTAATACTATTAACATTGTGTATAACACACTTCAAGTTTTCCATCAATTAAGTGTTTATTTTAGTTCATCCTGCATCTCTTGATTTCTTTCTTTTCTTTGATACTTGTGTATCTGTTGTGTCTCCATCTGTTGCATCTTCTCTATCAGGGTGATCTGTACTAGATCTGTACGACTTCTCATCCATTGTGGTCCATTCCTTATCTTGTAATGGCGTACATCTATTTGTAAGTTCCATGCCTTCTTTGTCCTTTTCATGTAGCGTTTTCTGTTTTGCCTGCCCTTTACACCTGTTTTTGGACCTTGTCACCATGGTAAATGTATTGCTTGCCACTATTTTATTTTGTTTTGACTTCCCTTTTTCCACCTGTTGTATTTTTTCTCCTGTGTTCCCCCATCCTTCTCCTGGGGTGATATGTGAGGTTCATCTCGTAATTCTGATTCCTCCCCATTCCTTTCTCTCTGTTTTTGTATTCTTTCCTCATTTAAGGCTTCTTGTACCACTTCTTCTTGTTTACCTTTTTCTTTCTGTGCCACTGCTAGGTAAACATCTTGTTCAGCCCTCTCTCCTGCATCTGGACTGTTATGCAATGCCCATTGACAGTTTGAAAAAATGTGCCCTTCTTCCTCACAGAGACTGCATTTCATTTTATTATTGCATTCTGCTCCAAAATGTCCTATTAGAAACATAGAAACATAGAATTTGATGGAAGATAAGGACCGCTTGGCCCACCTAGTCTGCCCATTTCACTACCTAATGGATAAGCTGCAGATCCTAGTTAATCAACAGCCTACTTCCTCCTACCCACCACTAGAATTACCTTATGTCTGTCCCATGCATTCTTGAATTCCCCCATTGTTGTTAACTATACGACCGCCTCAGAAAGGCTGTTCCAAGCATCCACAACCCTCTCTGTGAAAAAATACTTCCTCACATTACATCTAAGCCATCCACCCTCTATCTTCAAATTGTGCCCCCTTGTTCTTGCACATCTCTTTTTCTGAAAGATGCTACTCTCTTGGACTTTGTTGATTCCCCTGAGGTATTTGAAAGTTCTATCATGTCCCCCCTCTCCCTCCTTTCCTTGAAGCTATACATCTTAAGCTCCTTTAGTCTTTCTTCATATGTCTTCTGGTGCAGACCCTGCACTATTTTGGTTGCCCTCCTCTGGACAGCCTCCACCCTGTCTATGTCTTTGTGCAGATGGGGTCTCCAGAACTGTACACAGTGCTCCAGATGTGGTCTTACCAACTGTCTGTACAGAGGGCCAACAACTTCCTGTTTTCTACTGGTGATGCCGCTCCCTATGCATCCCAATATCCCCCCAGCCCTCCCTACTGCCTTCTCAAATTGCTGGCCCAACTTTAACTCATCTGATATGACTACCCCAGGTCCCTTTCCATTTTTGTTGTTGTCAATATCTCACCCCCTCATTGTGTACTCTTCCTCTGGGTTTTTGTTTCCCAGGTGCATTACTTTGCACTTCTTTGCATTGAATCTAAGCTGCCATACATTTAACTATTCCTCCAACCTTGTCAAGTCCCTTTTCATCATTTCCACCCCATCTTGCGTATCAACCCTGTTGCAGATCTTTGTGTCATCTGCAAAGAGACATACTTTCCCTTCCAGTCCCTCTGCAATGTCACTTATAAAGGCATTCAAAAGGACCAGCCCCAGTACTGAACCCTGCGGTACCCCACTAGTCACCTTCCTTTTTTCACTGTGGACTCCATTTACTATTACCCACTATGGCCTGTTGTCCAGCCAGTGTTTTACCCAGGTTACCACCCTGGGACCCACTCCCAGGCTGGCCAATTTGTTTATTAATCTTTTGTGTGGGACTGTGTCAAATGCCTTGCTAAAGTCTAGGAAGGCCATGTCCACAGCCCCTCCCTGGTCTATGACTTTGGTCACCCAGTCAAAGAAATCAATTAGATTTGTCTGACATAAACTTCCCACTGTGAATCCATGCTGCCTTGGGTCCTGTGCCCCACTGGCCTCTAGGTACTCAACAATTCTTTCCTTCAGAAGTGATTCCATCATTTTCCTACCACTGAGGTCAAACTGACAGGTCTGTAGTTTCCTGCCTCTGTCATGCTCCCACTTTTGTGAAGGGGAATCACATCCACCCTCCTCCAGTCCTCAGGTACCACACCATCCTCCCATGATTTATTAAAAAGGGTAGTCAATGGTGTTACTAGTTTTTCCCTTAATTCTTTTAGAATTCTGGGGTGAATCACATCAGGCCCCATTGCTTTATCCACCTTCAGTTTTAAGAGTTATTTCAGAACCCTTTCTTCTGTGTAAGGATTAATATCAACCCCCCTATCCAGAGTGCTTCTATTGACTGAATTAGGTATCTCCCCCTGCTTTTCCATTGTGAATACTGAGAAGTATTCGTTCAGTATCCCTGCTTTTTCACTGTCGCTCTCTGCTCAACCACCTTCCTCTTTATTCAGCCTCAGTATCCCTGCCTTAGTCTTTCTTTGCTCCCTAATGTACCTATAAAAGGTTTTATCCCCCATCTTAAACGAGCTGGCTATCTTTTCCTCGGT
The DNA here is from genome assembly GCA_016271365.2 of Neoceratodus forsteri. Classification (NCBI taxonomy): domain Eukaryota; kingdom Metazoa; phylum Chordata; order Ceratodontiformes; family Ceratodontidae; genus Neoceratodus; species Neoceratodus forsteri. The sequence goes on from CM057459.1 coordinate 34,797,239, forward strand.
TTTGGCCTTTTCTATTCTGACTGCCTTCCCCACTTCCTTCAGCTTTAACTGGTACAGTTCTCTGTCCTGCTCCTTCTGTGTTTCCTTGTACTTCCTGAATGCTATCTTTTTCTCCCTTACATTCCCCGCCACTTCTTTTGAGAACTATAGTGTTTTTTTCTTTCATTTTGATTTGTTTATCTGCTTCACACAAAGGCTTGTTGCCTCTGTGATGGCAGTTTTGATGTTTCCCCATTGTTGCTCCATCCCACCTTCTTGCCTGTTTGCTAGTGCTTTTCTGAGGCACTCTCCCATTTTGACAAAATCAGCCCTCCTAAAGTCCAGTACCTTTACTTTTGTGTGGCTTGACTCTACAGCTAAGTTTATCATGAACCACACTGTTTGGGGGTCGCTTGTTCCCAGATGGCTACCCACTTCAAGATCAGAGATCCTCTCTCCACCCTCATTTGAGAGTACCAGGTCAAAGACTGCTGCCTCCCAAGTGGGTTCCAAAACTAGCTGTCAGAAGCATGCCCCCTGCAGGGCATTGAGAATGGCCCTGCTCTTGGATGTGGCTGCAGCAAAGGTGCTCCATTTAACATCTGGCATATTCAGGTCCCCCATCAGCATTATCTCCCCTTTCTCTGCCATCCCAAGGATGCCTTCTACCATTTCCTTTCCATTTCTTCCCCCTGAGACAGGGGTCTGTATACAACCCCTGTGCGGATTGTGGAGCCATTTCCAGTCTCCAGGGTGACCCATAGTGCCTCCTCTCCTCCAAGTTTACCCTTTAGTTCTGTTGCTGTGATCCCTTTTCTTACATAGAGAGCTACTCCTCCTCCTGCTCTTCTCCCCTTCCTGTCCCTCCTGTAGATTGTGTACCATGGTATGTTGACATCCCAGTCATGGTTCTCTGTGTACCATGTTTCTGTGACTGCCACGATATCCAGGCATCCCTCTTCCATCAAGGCCACCATTTCGGAGAGCTTTTTACCTAGACTATGGGCACTGGTACCCATTACCCTCCACTTTGTATGGCTTTATTTATTTTTGCCCCATCTCTGTCCTTACTGCCTTTGTCTTTTTCTCCATTTACCCCTGCTCTTCTCCCTATCAACTGCTCTATCTTGGTGTTCACCTCACTAATTACCCTGATTTTTTGGTGGGGGGATAGGATTTCCTTTCTCCTTTTCAGTGCCTCCCCCCCTTGGCTAGTTTAAATGCTTGCCAATGAAGCATTTAAACCTATCACCTAGGATCACGGTTCCCCTCCTGGATAGATGCAGACCATCATGCCTGTATAGGCCTACATCCCTCCAGGTGGAGACCCAGTCCCCAATGAAGCCAAATCCCTGAGCTCTGCACCAGTTTTTCAACCAGTCATTGAATCCCATGGTGTGGAGTACCCTAGCCTCATCCATGCCATAGACAGGTAGCACTTCCGAGAAAGTTACCAGGCATGCTACTTGTCTAAGGCCCCTCCCCAACTCCACAAACTCCTGCTGCAATGCTCTGATCCCAGTCTCATTCTCAGCATAGTCCATATTTTACCTTCTCACAGGCATTGCTTAAGTGCCCTCTTTCCCCACATTTGTAGCAGACCCGAGGCTGCCATGCACAGAAAACATTTCCTTGATCCTGACCCAAATAGAAACAGTTCGGTAGATTCTGTATCTCCCCATCTATCTGCTTTAAAGTTATTTTGTACTTCCACCCTCCTGTCTATAAACATTCTTCATCAAAAATTGGTTCTGGTGATCCATGTACTACACATCTTTGTTTCATCTAGAAAATTATATCCACTACACTGACTCCTTCATTTCGAAATAATACAGTGGCAATTTTAAAGGCAGGTTTGGTTAATGGGTTCACAATGACATTTTCCATAATTCTGTATATTTCAACTGATGGTATAGTTTCCAGATTCTATCAAGTCCTCCTGGGTGCTTAAAGCTAATCTCATATTCAGCACTACCAGGTACATGAATAACAGGATAACTCTTAAAAGAATAAAATTTCATATTATTCTTCAGTAAATGTCTTCCTATGAAAATCCTGTCTGGAGCATCCGCTGTTGATCCTCTGAATTTTAATTTAACTGCGTTCCTCCGTTTTGCCTATTGAGGCCTTGTTTCACTAGGAAATAATTTTTCTTTTGTGTCCCCCCCAGATTTTCTCATTATGTTCTGCTTCATCGTTTTCTGTTCTATTTCCATAGAGGTTTCTTCACTTTCATTGAAAAGGTCCTTCAGCTCAATTTCTTTTGTTTCATCTGCTCCTGTAAGTTTTTCTTGCTGTTCATAATCCTTTTTATTTTCCTTATTCTGTCTCTTCACCTTTTTTAACTTCATTTTGCTTAACAGTACCTTTCGATGTACTGGGCCTATTTGGATCCCATCCTGACCCAACTTCCTTTCATCTCCAGCCTGCTTGTAATAAGGCATTCGTAACCTAATCAGAAGTGTCTTTAAAATCTGCAAATGTTTCCTCTTCTGATACATCGGTTACTGTTTTTTTTTTTAACTTTCTATTTTTTTTGGGGGCCGTTTTTTCTCTTTTTTAAATCCATATCTTATTTATTTTCCCTCATTTTCCCTATACTTTCTTTACATGTCTTTGTTGCCTGTCTCAGGCCGAGCCATTTCTGACCCATTTTGGCCTTTCCTTTTGGGGCTTTCTCGCCTTATTCGGCGGTGGTGTCTTTGACAGAGAGTAAGTGCTCAGCTCCCTTTGATGCCACTGTCTCACAGCTGCAGCGATACTGACACTGTCCTGTTAGGCCAGCATGGATCCCCCCTACTGTCCGAGTAGGGTAGTTTATTAGGTTAATAAATCAGATAAAACCATACAACAAAAAAAAAGCTAAAGCAAAAAATATAAAATTAAACAAGCTTACTTCAGCATTATTACACATATCAACATACGGTACTAAATATATACAAATTATTTAAACAAAACACTCATGTAATAGGAACATCTGAATTGGTAATCCACAGCAAGTTTCTCCAGTGTGCTTACAGCACTTGCCTTGCCAGATACAGATTGATCAATACCAGCAGGGACATCTGCCAGAACTAGAGACATGGTGGATTCCCTGCAGGGGAGGGCCTCAAACAACTGGCACAACAACCCACAAGAGACAGAGCTATCCTAGATCTAGTACTGACTAACAGGGAAAGGATCACAGATCTCCAGGTAGAAGGACACCTGGGTGCCAGTGACCATCACATGGTATGGTTCAGTTTGGCCACTAGAACAAAATCATCCCATTCCAAGGCAAAAATATGGGACTTCAGAGGAGCTGACTTTGATAAGATGGCCAACAGAGTTAAGCTAGCCCTGGCAAAAAGAAATACAGGTGAGGGGGTACATGCAAAGTGGTCAAGCATTAAAGATGCAATACTTGAAGCAACATCCCACTGTGTCAGTGAGAAAAGGAAGTGCAAAAGAAGAAGAACACCACTTTGGTTCTCAAACACAGTAGCAGAAAAGGTCAGAGCCAAAAGGCTGGCCTTCAGAAATATAAGGGAATGCAGAAGGATGAAGATAGGGAGGCATACTAAACTTCCCTAAGGGAAGCAGGGAAGGCAGTAAGGCAGGCAAAGGCCCAAACCGAGGAAACACTAGCACAAACAGTAAAGGAAGGTGACAAGACTTTCTACAGATACATTAGTGAAAGGAGAAAGTCCAGAGGGGGTATTGCTAAGATCAAAGGGGATAAGGGGGCGTGTGAGGAGGAGGACCATGTAAAGGCAGCTATCCTAAATAGATACTTCTGCTCGGTATTTACTGAAGAGAAGGTAGGGCAGGGCCCACAGCTCAGCACCATGGACACGGGGGAGAGGGAGGTGTACACTAGTCCCTTCAAAAAAGAAAGGGTCCTACAAGAGTTCAATAAGCTCAGGGTGGACACGGCAATGGGACCTGATGGCATACATCCAACAGTACTAAAAGAGCTAAGGGTGGAACTAGCAGAGCCATTATCAGAACTGTTTAGTGAGTCTCTGAGCAAAGGAGAGATCCCAGAAGACTGGAGAAGGGCTCATGTGATCCCACTCCACAAGAGTGGTAGCAGGGAGGAGGCAGGGAACTACAGACCAGTCAGTCTTACCTCAGTAGTGGGCATGATTATGGAGACACTCCTTAGGGAAAAGATAGTGCAACATCTGGAATCCATACCAGCACAGGATCCAAGACAGCATGGATTTACAAAAGGAAGGTCCTGTCAAACTAATCTCATAGATTTCTTTGATGGGGTAACCAGAGTGGCGGACCAAGGGGGAGCAGTTGATGTCACCTACCTTGACTTTAGCAAAGCTTTCAATACTGTTCCACATAGAAGATTTGCTTAATACGCTGGGTAGGCTCGGGGTGGGTCAGACTTTGGTCAACTGGGTGGCAAACTGGTTGACGGACAGAAAACAGAGAGTGGTGGTAAATGGTATACAGTCAAAAGAAATGCAAGTTATAAGTGGGGTAACTCAGGGATCAGTCCTGGGGCCAGTCCTCTTCAATATCTTCGTCAGTGACATTGCAGATGGACTGGAGGGTAAGGCCAGTCTGTTTGCAGATGACACCAAGATCTGCAACAGAGTAGATGTTTCAGATGGGGTGGGCAGAATGAGAAGAGATCTGGATAAACTAGCAAAATGGTCAGAAGAATGGCAACTGGGGTTTAACACAAAGAAGTGCAAGATCATGCACATAGGGAAGAGAAACCCTGAAGCCACCTATAGGCTGGGAGGGGAGTTGCTGGCAGTCACAAGGGAAGAAAGAGACTTGGGCGTCATCATCACCGATGACCTGAAATCATCCAAGCAGATCACTAAAGCAGTAGGCAAGGCTAGAGGGATGTTGGGGTGTATTAGAAAGGGTATCACAAGTCAGAAGAGGGAGGTAATAATCCCTCTTTACAAGACACGGGTTAGACCCTATCTGGAGTACTGCGTGCAGTACTGGAGGCCACACATTCACAAGGACATTAACCAAATTGAGGCAGTCCAGAGAGGGCAACCAAAATGGTGCAGGGACTGCATAAGAAAACATATGAGGACAGATTAATGGAGCTCAATATGTAATAATAATAATAATAATCTTTATTTATAGTGCACCTTTCAGAAATCAAGGCGCAGTACATTTAAAATAACATCATGATAAAACATCATAAAAATACTAAAATCAATAATATCAGTCCATGTCAGTACCATCCCCATATGCCTTCTTCCATAGGAAGGACGTCAATGCTTGTTTAAAACCCCCCACAGTCATGCACTCTCTAATCCAATGATGTAGAGAATTCCAGAGGGTTTGCGCCACAAACATAAAAGCTTGGGTGCTGGAAGATTGTAAAGCGACCCTCGGAATCTCTAGCAACCCCTCATTGGCTGAGCAGAACAGTCACTCCAGAAGGTAAGGAACTAGAAGCTCTTTCAGGTAGTCAGGACCCAAGCCATGTAGCGCTTTATATGTCAGTAAACCAATTTTAAAGGTGATCTGCCACTGAACCGGCAGCCAGTGCAGATCCCGCAGCACTGGTGTAATGTGGAAAGAACAAGGAATCCCCATTAACAACTGGGCTGCTGAGTTCTGCACCAGCTGCAAGCGGCGGATATCAACCCCTGGAAGCCCAAAGTAGAGGGAGTTGCAGTAATCCAAATGCGAGGTCACAAAGGTGTGGATCAGTGACGGCAAGTCACCAGACGGAACAAGGTGCTTGATCCTAGCGATGTTCCTCAGATGGTAAAAGGATACCTTAACAACAGCCGACACCTGAGCACATAATGTCAGCCGATCATCAAGAATCACCCCTAGGTCACGCACCTGTTCAGAGATAGGGAGTTTGACATCCCCCAAGAATAAACCTGAGGGATGATTTGCTCCCCACCCCCCTATCCAGTGACCAGGATCCACAACCATCACCTCCGTCTTCCCAGAATTCAACTTCAGCCAGCTGGACCTCATCCAACCTTGGATCTCGCTGAGACAGTTGTTAAACACTGAGAGTGCTCCATTCTGGTCAGGTGCAAAAGACAGATAGAGCTGGGTATCATCGGCATAACAATGAAACTCCAGCCCATATCATCTTACAATGTCTTCGAGGGGAAGCATGTACACCACAAACAACATGGGGGACAGCACACAGCCCTGAGGCACCCCACAGGACAGAGAGGTAGGATCAGAGGAAAATACCCCTGACACCACCCTCTGAGTTCTACCTGTGAGGAAAGAGGTAAACCATCTGTGAACCAGACCTGACAGCCCATAAATGCATCTCAGGTGCTCAAACAACACCCCATGGTCTATGGTGTCAAATGCTGCTGACAGATCCAACAGGACCAAAATGGACCATTTTTTTCTGGTCTATCGCCATCAAGAGATCACTGAGCACCTGTACCAGTGCAGTCTCAGTGCTGTGCCTCTTTCGAAAACCTGATTGAAGAGGGTCGTAAATGTTATGGATGGTCAAATGGTTGTCCAACTGGGCAGCCACTACTTTCTCAATTACCTTCCCCATAAAGGGAAGGTTCGAGATAGGCCTATAGTTAGCGAGGGAGTCTGGATCCAAAGAAGCCTTCTTCAACACTGGTGTCACCACTGCCTCCTTCAGGGAGCAGGGATATTCACCAGAGTCTAAGGAGCACCAGACTATCCTCGCCAAAACCGGGATGATTACCTCCCCACAGCCCATGATCAGGGCTGTAGGACCCGAGTCTAAACTATAGCATGTAGTGCGCATACCCTGGACAATCCTCATAACATCTTCGATTTCCGGCCTTTCGAAGGAACTCCAGGAAAACCGAAGGATTGCGACCAGGGGCTGGTCCACGGCAACTCCCATAGAGAGTGCTGCACGGGTCTCGGCCCTGATGTCGTACACCTTATCTGCAAAGAACCAAGCAAGCTCCTCACACTGCAATTGTGAAAAGGCTCTATGAACTTGTAGACAGTCTGGGTTGCACAGCCTGTCTACAGTTCGAAAGAGCTGGGCCGGTCGGTTCTGTGCAGCAGCAATTTCTCCGGACAGGAATACTGCCTTCTTATGAGTAATTACTGACTGATGGAGTTGATAATGCTCTAGGAGTCTAAGATGGTCAGCATCTAAGCCGGATTTCTGCCAGCACCTCTCTAACCTGCGTCCTAGTCGCCGCATCTCCCTCAAGTGCCCCCCCAAAGCAAAGGAGGGAGAGAGGTGATATGATTGAAACATTCAGACACCTTAAGGGCATTAACAAGGTGAAAGAGTTTAACATGTTTCAATATAAGAAAAATAGCAGGACACAAGGACATAGCATGAGATTAGAGGGAGGCCGATTAAAGGGTAATGTGAGGAAGTTGTTTTTCATAGAAAGGGTGGTGGATGCATGGAACGGCCTACCTCAGGAAGTGGTGGATATAAATACAGTGCAGGGCTTCAAACAGGCATGGGATGGGCATAAGGGAATACAGATGAGTGTGAATGGATAGGACATTGACAGAGCAAAGGCTAATGGCACATTCATAAGGTAGAAAAAGAAATGGGCAGACTGGATAGGCATTGCGGTCCTTATCTGCTGTCAACTTCTATGTTTCTATGTATTTTTGGGATTCCACTCGATTATATATGCTGCAATTCTCTAGAGACATTCATTATCATAACTGCTATAAGTGTCTCCTTCTGCTGTAACGTAAACCCACACCTAACTGTCCAAATATACCATTTGATAACTAAACAAATTATGTTCAATGTACTTTCATGGTAATCCTTCCATCTGCCTTGGAAAGTTCCATACATAAGTTCTTCATATGCTATAGTTGAAAAAATGGGTACAGACTAATGTTCTGCCAGACTAGTCCAAAATATTCGTATGAAAGAACAAGTGAAGAACAAATGTTCTATGGTTTCCTCCTGCTGTATACAGTCCTTTCTTATTCAATACCTTTCTGACATTTGTTTATATCTCTGATTACTTTTGACATTTATCTTCCCATGGCAACTAAGGCAATGAAAATCCCATAATTTATCAGGTACCCTATTGTTGGTCAATAATGCCAATTGCGTGCTTTGTGATATTTCAGGTCTAAATGGAAATGTAACTGGGTCTGTAAAACAGGTTACAATAATTTGCATATACAGTTGTTTCCTATTAGTTACAATCAACATTTGACTTCTGATTTTCCAAGTCCTCAGTTTAATAAAAACTCTCTATAAAATTGTGGGAGTGTGGGATCTTGTTTGAAAATTGGCACATTAGATGTCTCCCAATTTTGAAACTAGAGTTTAACAATATCATACAATCGGAGGCCCATATTTTATCCTCGTTCACCAAAAGTGGTTATATATGAAGGTAAAAAAAATATACAATAATAAAACTCAACAGGGTTAACCATATTCAAACCTCCCAGTGTGTACGGTAAATAGGTTATATTCCTTTTAACAGGATTAAGTCTGCTTCCTCAGACTGCTCTAAAAAAATACTGAGTAAGCTGACTTCCAGCTTCTTAGGTGGTGGGGAAACTTTGCTCACATATAGAAACTGTGGCAACAACATTGTTTTAATTAATACAACAGTATGCGCTTCTTTTTGCTGAGTCTCCATTTATTCCATTTAGCTACCATTGCAGCTCCCACTGCCATTTTTAGCTCCCAATTTAAGAGATCCAATTCACCCTTTCCCCAGTATAGTCCTAGAATTTTGACCTGCTGCAGAGAAATAGGAATAACAGATACCTGTTTTAACTCTGGCCTTTGTGTCCCTAGCTGTTTACTTTATCATTTTGCTTTATTTAAACTTGTCCCTGATACCTCAGAATAGAATTCACATGTTTCTAAAGCCATTGCTACTGAAGTTTCTTAAGAGACACAAATCATCTGCATATGCTAGGCATTTATATGGAGCTTGGAATGCGCTAATTTGCAAGGACTGTCTGGATGGGCATTGATCTTCCTCAACAAAGGGTCAAAACAGAACATACAGAGGAGTGGGCTGAGGAGACAGCCCTGCCTACCCCCCCCCCCCAATTGGTATCAATGGCCCTAGATTTCTATTTACCACTGGTACTATTGTTGTAGTTCTATATAATGTTTGTACCCAATTTATAAATGTCTGCGGTATCTTATAGTAATGTAATACTTCCCATAGGTATGCGTGACTGACTGTGTCAAATGCTTTACTTTGATCCAGGAAGCAGAGAAAGCCTGATGTTTCATTTTTATTGCTTCCAGTGTTACTTTCTCTCAACAACAGTAGATGTTCTAGAACAGGGGTTCTCAAATGGTGAGGCCAGCCTCCTTGGGGAGGCCCCAACCTATTCAAGGGGAGGCTCAAGCAAGTCTGAAAAAGTACTATATTTAAATTTTGAGTTTTATATATTTTGTGTGAAGAGATGAAGCAAACTGAAAGAGGATATTAGTAGGTAAATCTTATGCATGGGTGACAGGGAATGCGAATGAGCCAAGGCTCATTTCAGGTGTACTCTGGGAAGGTTAGGAGTCAATACATTTCAAAAGGTAACTACAAAACAATCAAGAAATACACAATGAACAATAGTGCAAACAAATATGAACAACAAACTAATAATGAGAGTGGTAATTGATCTGTTTGTAGCCTGATGGCAGAACAGCCCAAATACGAGGGTTGGACAAGAAGTGCTAACAGCAATTGCAGGAAGGAGCAAAGTAATCCCTGAGAAGTTGCTTAGGAGCAGGGAAGGACAGGGAGAGGCAATGTATGTAGGAAGGTTATTTCATATAGAAAGGAAACAGAAAAAGTAGTCTGACCAAGAAGGTACTGCAACAAGGGATAACAATGGTTCAAGAATGAAAATAGTGGAGCAAGTACGCTGGCCTGTGGGGAGGTGTTACAGTAAGCTGCATAACATTTATTTATTTGTTATTCAGATAATGCCTTTGAGCAGAGGAGCTTTTTTCCAAAGGTTCCACGTCAGTATAAGACAAAGAACTGAATATGAGCCAACTACTCAAAGGGGTTTCAATTTATTCATGGTGTACTGTGCAAAGTACAGTATGTTATTTTTCTTTGGGGAGGCCCAAGATTATTTCAGTTTTTGGGGGAGGCTCAAAATCTTTTTCATGGATTTGGGGAGGCTCACTGTGGCAAAGTCTGAGAACTATTGTATCTAGAATATTGGAACTCTTAGTACAGCTTGCCTGAGCTGGGCTAATCACATGTTCTGCTATACGCAGAAGCCTGGAATTCAAAATTGTTGCTATTATTTTAAAATCTGAATTTAATAGGCATATAAGCCTCCAATTATCTAACTGTTGCTTACTACCAGATTTATGTATAGTGTATAAACTAATAACCCTTGTGCCATACTTAAAGGAAGGGCATTATGTAGCAGAAAAGAAAAAACCTGAGCCAGTTCCTCCGATAAAGTTCCCACAATGTATTTATATACCTCAGTGGTTACACCACCTACACCTGGAGATTTTTTTACAGGTAATTCCCTAACAGCTTCAAGTACTTCTCCTGAAGTGATATGTGTAATTATCTCTTGTTTGAGATTTATAGGATATTCAGAGATTTCAACATTGTGTAAAAAAACAATGCAATGCAATGCATTAGTGTTTATTTCTTTCTCTGAAAAAAATTAGTGCATATGTAGGCACAAGTCTATTTATACTTTTAGAATAATAATATACATTGATACATAGATACATAGATACATAGACAGTGTCGGCAGATAAGGGCCTATGGCCCACCCAGTCTGCCCATTTGAGCTTGTAAGTTCAGTTTGTTTTCCTAGAAGTCTGTTGCCCCTTACCCCAGACCTCCAGAATTCCTTTATGTCGATCCCATGCATTCTTAAATCCTGTGATTGTTTCAGCCCCCACCACTTCCTCTGACAGGGTGTTCCACTTGTCCACCACCCGTTCTGTGAAGAAATTCTTTCTCATGTTTCCTCTGAATCGTCCTCTCTCCAACTTCATCCCATGCCCTCTAGTCCTGGAACATCTTTTTCGCTTAAAAATAGTGTTTTACTGCACCCTGTTCCTCCCTGTAAGATACTTGTATGTCTCTATCATATCCCCTCTCTTCCTCCTCTCTTTCAGGGAGTACATGTTCAGTTCCTTCAACCTGTCTTCATAGGACTTGTGATGCAATCCATGCACCATCTTTGTTGCCCTCCTCTGAACCTTCTCTACCCTGTCTATGTCCTTACGTAGGTATGGTCTCCAGAACTGTACACTGTACTCCAGGTGGGGTCCACCTGTCCAGTCTGATCCTGTACGCTTCCCATTTGCTTTTGTTGTGCTCTCAGTTTACAGGTATCATATGGACATAATGTTGTGGCAGTTCCTTGTAGACCAAAACTCTGCTGAAATTGCAAAGCCTCTGCTTTCTTTTGGTGATATTTAAACATTTCCATTTTAATATGTGTAATTTGCACTTTATAATTATGTGTTGAGGTGTGTGATAAAGTTATTAGATTATGGAGTTGTTTTCTATTCTTGAAATATTTCAGATACCGTCCATCTCTATTTTGCTTACTTAAATGTTTCAATAGGGCTACCAGCTCTTGCTTCGCATCTTCCCACCATAGAATAGGGGTATCATACATAAAAATGTATTTTTTTTGCTGAAATAAAATATTGAATTTGTGCCTGACACTGTTCATTTAACAACAATGATGAATTGCATTTCCACATACCTCTGCCTGTTTTAGCTGCAGCCCCTATACTCAAAGAGAGTAATGAGTGGTCCGAATATTCTACCACTATGGTAGCTGCAGCTGAAATCTGCAGGTTTTTAGAAACGAAAAAAAAAATCAATTCTTGTTGATAAAATCCCTCTATGAAATGTAGGAATTACTTTCCCTAACTGAGTGAATATGGCATCTGATAAATCTGCTGTTTTAATATTTGCCAAACAATGCATGTCACAGTAAGCTTTTGTTGTTTTGCTTTGTGAGCCCCATCCCACTTAACTATGCCACAATGAAAGCCACCTCCCCAGATTACTGCTTGTGCTGTGTGCAAATATGGCTGTACAAGTTTGAAAAAAGAAACTCTTTCTGCCTTTGATTGCATAGCATATATATTAATTAGGCAAAATAATGTCCCTGATAACAAATGTCTAACAATAGTGCCTATCCAGGTACCAAGTCCAATAACTTTATACATTTAAAATTCCATAGTTCTGTATGAAATAAAATCCCTACACCAGAACACTGATCTGTACCTATGGACAATAAGATGGCCCTGCATGCCAGGCTGTTGTTGCCCCTTGGATTTCTGATGCCGTGTGCAACCTAGTATCCTGAATAAAATAAATACTTGGAGATTGCATGAGTGGGGCAGAGAAAACCATTCCTCATTTCCTTAAACTTTTAATGCTATTAACATCAATTGTATGACAGGATAATGTCATCATAAGGAAAATAAACAGGAAAGGAGAAACATTACGTGTATTACCAAGGCATTACTCATTTTTTTCTTTATCCCACCTCTATTACCAGATCTAGTTTTATATTTCACATTAGTTTTTTTTCCCCTTATTTGTTAGTTGCTGCCTTGTAGGGGATTCTTCTTCCATCCCTAAGGCTACCTCTCCTAAAGATACCTGCGAGGAGGAATCTGAGAACTCCTCAGAGTCACTATCACCACTAGGGAGGGCTTGGTATCTATTCTTTAGGGGAATAGTGTGAGTTTTAGCTAATTTAGATGCAGGGATAGCTTTATCAGGTCGTTTGCGGGCCAAAGCCCCTTTTCTGTTTACAGTAGCCAAAGGGGGAGCCATTATCTCTACAGGTTCAACTGTGGGGTTCACTACAACCTCTGCACTTTGGTATTCCTGAAGGGTCTGGTCTGGAGGGGAGGGACCCCTTTCTGCCATAGGGTCAGCATGGCACTCTGTGGTCCGCACCGTAGATGGAGGAGGGGTAGGGAAGGGAGGGGGGGGCAATCATACTAGTTTGCTGCCATTGTGCTGAAGCAATCAACAAGAAAAAATTACTCACCATAGTAATCTTGTTTCTTCAAAGGAATCACTCATTATGATTAAACTTAATGCAGTCAGCCTCCTGTGTTGAACTGCCCGGAGAAATGGAATTTTATGGAAATTATGGAATTCTCAATTGGCTCATGCCACTTTCAAACTGCTGCCCTAGCAACTGTTGCACTCTGAGTGCTTCAGATTCTTATGGAGCCTAACTGGGTAAAAGACCCACTAGCTAAAATTAACAACATTAAATAAAATGTTTTGCCCCTTTCAGGTCAAAACATCCTTAACCAACAAACCTAAGAAACTTTAAGACCACCTGGACACCAACTGATTAAACAAAGTGAGTCTCTACCTTAGCCTATATATGAGAAAAGAAAAAACACCCTAATGCAGGGATGCAGAGCAACTTTTATAGGTTCTAGTAGGGGAGGTAGGGAGGATTTTTAATCATAATGAGTGATCCCTTTGAAGAAACAAGATTACTATGGTGAGTAATTTTTTCTTCTAACCCCAGGAATTGCTCATTATGATTAAACTTAATGCAGACTACCAAGCAGTACCTTTGGAGGTTGGGCAAAGAACCTATTTAGGAAACAGGCTCTGCAGTACCACTGTACCAAACCTAGCATCACCTCTGGCTTGTAAGTCCAGGCTATAATGCTTTGTGAAGGTGTGTACTGATTTCCATGTAGATGCTTTGCAGATTTCCAGTAGTGGAATTTCTCTGGAAGCTGCCACTGAAGCAGCTGTGCCCCTGGTGGAGTGTGCCTTCAGGCCCAGAGGAACCTGTTTACCCATCTTACCATAACAAAACTGTATACATGCTACTACCCAGTGAGCAATTGTACGTTTTGTTGCAGCTCTGCCCTTACCAGCTTCACCATATGTGAGGAAGAGCTGTGATTGACTTGTCCTGTAAGACTTGATTCTGTCAATGTAGTGGCTAAGTGCCCTTTTGACATCAAGGGAATGAAGTCTCCTTTCCGGAGAACTGGAGTTGTCTGTAAAGAAGACAGGTAGAATGATAGACTGATTCAAGTGAAAATCAGACACCACCTTGGGAAGAAATTTTCTATTAGTCCTAAGGACCACCTTGTACCTGTGGAATGAGATGTAGTCCACATCTGTGCACAGGGCTTGTAATTCACTGATCCTTCTGGCTGAAGTAATGGCAACCAGGAAAACAGTTTTCCAAGTGACAGACTTCAAATCTGCAGTTGTCATGGGTACGAATGGTGTGCCCATGAGTTTAGCAATGCAAACATTTAGATTCCAGGCAGGAACTGATTCCCTCAGGGGAGGGTGCAGAATATTAAGGCCTTTAAAATATTATCTAAATACTGGATGAGAGGCCACAGACCTCTCCTTACCAACGGATAGGTAAGCAGAGAGTGCAGCTAAGTGGACCTTGAGGGTAGAAGGCTTCAGACCTAAGGAATGTAAATGTGTAAGATAATCTAGAAGAATAGCCAAATCAGCCCTGACAGGGATCACACCCTGACCTGTGCACCATATAGTAAATCTTTTCCACTTAGAGGAATATGTCTTCTTAGTAGACAACTTCCTGGAACCCCTAAGAACTGTCAGCACCTGTTCTGACAGGTTAAGGTTAGCAAATTCTAAGTCTTCATGAGCCATGCCTTGAGTCTCAGTGATTTGAGATTGGGGTACAGGATCCTGCCCTGCAAGGAGGTTAACAGGTTGTGCCTTCTGGGCAGGTGGATAGGGGGAACCACTGACAGAGACAGTAAAAGAGAGTACCAGTGTTGTCTCGCCCAATCCGGAGCCAGCAGTATCATTTTTGCTGGTTGGGACCTCAATTTCAGTAGGGTCCTGAATATCATAGGAAAGGGGGGGAATGCATACAGAAACCTCCCTGTCCAATCCAGGGCCATGGCATTCAGGGGAATTGTGCTCCTTAGAGGAGGCCTGCAACAGTACATTGGAAGCTGGTGGTTTTCTGTGGAGGCAAAGAGATCCACCTCTGGAATGCCCCACTTCCTGAAAATTGTTCTGAGTACCTGAGCATTCAGGCACCACTCATGGTGGTCTTGACTTATCCTGCTGAGAGAGTCTGCCAATACACTGTCCTTCCCTGGAAGGTGTATGGCTGACAGGGATAGTCCCATGGAGTATACCAGGGACCACAGTCTCATTGCTTCTGTGCACAGCAGATCTGACCTGGTATATCCTTGCTTGTTGATGTAATACATGGTTGTGGTGTTGCCTGTTCTGACTTGCACCACCTTGTTTTGCAAGCAAGGAGCAAATGTTTTTAGAGCCTGGTAGACGGCCCTGAGCTCCAAGAGATTTATGTGCAACAGAGACTCTTGTGGGGACCATGTGCCACTTGCTGTGTGCTCCAACATGTGTGCCCCCCAACCTAGAAGTGAGGCATCTGTTGTGAGGATTACTGAGGGGTGTTACCTTATAAAAGGTACACCCACTCTGAGGTTGTGCTCGTCCAGCCACCATTGTAAAACTTGGACTAAGCTTTTTGTGACTGGAACCAGTTTGGACATAGGATCCATCCTTTGAGACCAGTACTGTCTGAGATGGAACTGAATATCTCTCTTTTGAAACCTGGAGCCCATTACCACTGCAGTGGCAGATGCCATGTGTCCCAGCAGCCTGAGAAATTCTCTGGCTGGTTTGGGTCTCCCGGACACAAAGGATTTTGCAATCCGCAGAATGCTTGTCACCCTGTCTTGTGGCAGGAAGGCTCTGCCTTGTCTGGTGTTTAATTCTGCTCCAATGAACTCCAGCACCTGGAGTGGTACCTGCTGAGATTTCTGTTCGTTGATCAGAAATCCCAGGGATGCTAGTGTAGATTTTGTTAGTACCAGTGACTGTGCTGCATGCTGCAGGGACTGTCCTACTATTACCCAGTCATCCAGATAGGGGAAGACTGTTACCCCTTGTTTCCTCAAAAACTCTACCACCACTAATAGGCACTTTGTAAAAACTCTTGATGCTGAAGTTAGCCCAAAAGGGAGAGCTGCAAACTGATAATGGCCTGACGCCAACCTAAATCTCAGGAATCTTCTGTGAGATGGTCTGATGGGAATGTGGAAATAAGCATCCCTTAAATCTAGGGAGGCTAGCCAGTCTCCCTTTTTGCAGTGAGGGAATGATTATTGCAAGAGTGACCATTTTGAACCTTGGTTTCAAAATGTACTTGTTCAGAAGTCGCAGATCCAAATAGGTCACCAATCCCCATTTTTCTTCCTTATGAGGAAGTACCTGGAATAAAAAACCTTTGCCCCTGCTTATCAAAGGCGCTACCTCTACTGCTTTGATTGACAGTAGATGCTTTACCTCTGCCTCCAACAGAATCCTGTGTGCAGTTGTTGATGGAGCAAAGGTTCTTGTTCTCAGCTTTGGAAGTGATTTGAAACTGAATGCCAGGCCCTGGCTCACTACTTCCAACACCCACTTGCCTGTGGTGATGGAATGCCCAGCGTGAAGGTAATGAGCCAGTCTGCCACCTACTGGTGGTCCTGAAATAGGTAATGTGACCTGCACTAGCCCATCAGGGGTTCTGTGTGGGCTGTGCCTGAACCTGTGGTGCATGGGCCATTCTTCTCATGAATCTCCTGCCCCTTCCTCTAAAATAACCTCTGGCCTGCTGTTGAGTCTGAGAGGCCTGCGCTTGAAAGAAAGGTCTGGGGTAAGAACCCCTACCCCTACCTCCCCTACTCTGGGGTCTGTAAAAGGTGGAAGGCCTATCTTTGGAATTGCTCAGATAGGTGGATTTATATTCCTCCACCTTCTTCATATATGCCTCTGTTTTATCCCCAAACAAAGAGTTGTTTTCAAGGGGAAAATCCATTGCTTTAGCCTGTGTGTCTAAAGTCAGGTTGGTGGCTCTAAGCCAAGCGAACCTCCTAAGTGAAACAGACAAAGCCATTAACCTGGATGCAGCATCATTGGCATCCACTGCCATATGAAATTGGTACTTGGTATCATCAAGTGCAGCCCTTGCTGTATCCTGTAAGTCTACAGCCACTTCACCTGGAACCTTATTAGTCAAAGCTAGAACCGAGTTCCATAGAGCTTTTTGGTACTGCACTGAATATGCCATGTAATTGGCCTGCCTAACTAATAAAGAGGCAGCCATGAACTCTTTCTTCCCCATAGCATCCATTTTTCTTGAGTCTTTGTCTGGTGAATGGGTAGCCAAGGGGATCCTGGCCTTGTCACAGGTAGCAGCTTGTACTACTCCCTCAGGATCAGGATGAGTAAAAATAAAATCAGCTGTAGCTCTGTCAAGCTGATATTTCTTGTCAGCTTTCTTATCCACACCAGGGATAGAGGTTGGAGTTTTAAAAATCTGTAGTGCAGCCTTTTTTAAAGACTTATGCATGGGGAGAAGCAGATGTTCAGTGGGGGTTAATCCCATCATGTCCTTAAAATCTGCCTCCTCCATATCCTCTTCTGTTTCCTGAAGAAGGAAATTCAGAGTTTCCACCATGCTCTTGAAAAAGGCATAGTGGGAGGAGTATTCCTCAGGGCCCCTAGGAGGGGACCGAAATTCTTGCTCAGGGGAAACTTCTGGATCTATAGGTTCCCCTTCAAAGTCATCCTCCTCCTCCTCCTCCTCCTCCTCCCCCAAACACTGCCAGCATTCCCTGCCTTGCTGGGGGTGTAGGAGGAACTCGGGCAGTCTGTGTAGGAACCAGGATTGCCCCTGTAGGGCTTGTAGCATTGAGTGCCTTAGTAATGTCCTCAGCTGAGGGCATAATATGTTTGTCTGCTGGAAGCCCCTTAGCCTTCTCGGCAAGAGGCACAGCAACATGTTTTTCTTTACACTTTTTCTTTAATGGAACAGGTTCAGAGCCTGTTTCCAAAGCCCTTTTTGCTTTACCTTGTTCAGATTTATCTGAACTTTTGTCAGGATCCTTGGCTTTACCTCCATCCTTTTTGTGGGAAGAGGAAGAAGCAGAACTATCTACACTAGAAGCAGAAACAGAAGCCATCTCTTCTAAAATCTTAGATCTTTTCTTTAATGTTTTAGGGCAAAAGGTCTTACAAATATCACAATTGGCAAATATATGACTTGTACCTAAACAAGAAATACACAGAGAATGTCTGTCTGCTTTTGCTATAAGTTGCCCACAAAACTCACATTTAAAACCTGTGGGTCCTGTGCGTTTTTTAGGTTTTCTAAATGGACCTTTGACAATGATAGACAAAAAAATTACTACACAAAAAAACGTTATTTAAAATACCTCAGAACCGGAGGTTCTTTAAATATAACTACCGCACCGGTTCCTGGAACCAATCGCTATTCGGTTCCTGAAGAAAAAGGAACCGACAAAATACAGAAATTTAAACAAAAATAAAGCAGTTCAAGGAACCGATCGCTAAATGTATAAAATAAAGCAAAACTGAGATAAAAACCTCCCGAATAGACGTGGAACCCTCGGTTCCAAGGAACCATGAGGGAACCGCGAATAAAGACAAAAAACTACTATGACACTAATAAAATATACTAAACAATGTTTCTAAGGCAGCAATTGAAAGTTCAATCAAAATTTAGTACTTATCCACAGATAAACTTTATTCTAAAGACAGTTCAAGGAGAGCTCTCCAGGACATCCTTACTAGGCAGGCAGAGTAAAGAATCTGAAGCACTCAGAGTGCAACAGTTACTAGGGCAGCAGTTTGAAAGTGGCATGAGCCAACTGAGAATTCCATAATTTGCATAAAATTCCATTTCTCCAGGCAGTTCAACACAGGAGGCTGACTGCATTAAGTTTAATCATAATGAGTGATTTCTGGGGTTAGAATCTCTGCTCCTCACTGTCCGCTCCAGGATTTGCATTATGTGCTGCCCAGGTGCAACTTTGGTAAGTGCCCTTTTTCCTCACACAGGCTACACACAAGTTCATTTAAGCATAGATTACGACATGGCCTAACTCACTACATAGAGAACATCTTACTTTGTAACATCTACTACTAATGTGGCCCTCTGACCCACACTTGTAGCAGGCCTTCGACTGGCCTGAATAAAACAATACCCTCTATCATGTCCCAGAAAAAAGGAGTCTGGTAGGTGTTGTAGTCCTTCTCCAATTGTACACAACATCACTCTATATTTCCATCCTCCTGTCCAATATTGCTCACTATCAAAAATCGCTGCTGGGTCCTCCAGAATTGTGCACCTCTGTTTAATCCAGTAAGTTAACTCTGCCACACTCACACCCTCATTCCAAAAAAGTACAGTTATGTGCTTGATGGCTGGCTGGAGAGGGTTGTGGATGCATAGAACAGTCTTCCTGAGGAGGTTGTGGAGTCAAGAACAGTGGGGGAATTCAAGAATGCATGGGACAGACATAAGGCAGTCCTAGTGGGGGGTAGGAGGAAGTAGGCTGCTGGTTAACTAGGATCTGCAGCTTATCCGTTAGTTAGGAAAATGGGCAGATTTGGTGGGCCAAGCGGTCCTTATCTGCTGTCAAATTCTATGTTTCTAGTGAGAGGTATGACTTCAAAGTGGGCCCATAATGGAATGTTTTTCAGTTCATTGTATTTCTTCCAGAATCTCTCCAAGCTGCTAGATGTTTTAAAACGTATATTATAGATATACTCCCCTGACACGTAAATGAGGGCATAGATTTATGTTGCAAAAAACTTCAGAGATTCTTTGATCAAAGTTTTCCCAATGTAAACCCTGTCTGGCACTTTGTCTAATGCCCCTTTATACAGCAAATGTACAGCATTATGTCTCTTAGCTGGTGCAACAGGTAGATGGAAAAGAGAAGCCAAAGATTTATGTGGTGCAGTTAGTTTTAAATTTAGAGGGGCGTCTGGGACTTGCTGTAAATTAAGTCTCAATTCTGGCTGTTATGTTAATTCTAATGTCTGTGTAAGATGTAAGGGAGACAAGTTACCTGTTGTATTTATGGCCCTCTGCTGTCTCAGCAAAGGCATCTTGATAGTGGATGATCCTGAAACCCAGTGCCATCTGTCTGCCATTTTCTCCCACCTGGCGGTCCATAGTGCCACGTCTACTGACCACTCATCAGTTTCAGGGTCAGTAACTAGTGGATCATATCCTGTCAAGGTCTCATTATGCCAAAATCTGGATGTGGGTCATTGCAGGCCGATGTGGCAGTAGAAGCCTTTGATGCTGCCATGTCAGCAACCTGAATCAGCTGAGCGTCAATGCCCGTCTTCGGTTCTGTCACAGGATATTCTTGCACTCCTTCGTGTGCCGCAGATAAATTATTCGCTTCTTTTTCAAGCCGCACCTGTAGTGAATTTCCTAATCCATTTTGTCCCAATGAAAGCTGAGACCCTGACATCACATCCTCAGCCCAGGTACATTCTTGCTGTTTGTCACCCGCGTGAGCCTTGATTCCTTTCGTACTGCGCCTTGCCAAGAGAGCTTCTTGATGCACTATATTTTCCAACAGTTGCCACTTTTGGCTTTCTAAATGTAGAAATTCATCACCCTCTATGTCTTTGTGCTGTTTTTTTAATATCTGTTTTTTTTCTATATTTTCCAGTTGCAAGCTTTCTGCCTGCTGTGTTCCATGATTTAGGGAAGCAGGAGATGGAACGGACCCTCCTGCCTCCTCCACGTCCATCTCCTTCTCCACTTCTCACTGACTGCCACCATGACAACCAGCCACAGTGCCCCCCACCCCAGAGTAGGGGAATTTTATTGAGCAAAAAATCATAATGAGCTTAATAAGAACATGAAACCAGAAATACAGAACAGAAATTTTAACCAAAAAGAATTCCAACAAGCTTGATACAGAAAATATTTCACTGCTCCTGTTATTTCACAGTGAAATCCCCCTTCAACATGGAATTCAGAACAATAAACATGAAGAATCTGGAAAAAAAAACATACACAAAGAAAGTAAACAATAAAGAAAGAAAATGGAAAAAACAAATAATATTCCATCATAAACTTGTGTGGATAATGAACCGAGCAGTAACAAAAATAACAAAACAGTCAAAACAAAAGCATCCAGAACATTAGTCGAGCCATGCAATCCTCCACCACATCAGCCTACTTTTGGGCAGGCATCTATACTCCTTAGTCTTAACTTGTTTTAACAGCTTTTCAACCATAAGTACAACTGTGCCAGGAAACATATCCAATTTTTGTGTCAAATATTGACATCTAGCTTGCCATAAGTAAAATTTGATGCAAAAGAAAACAACATTCAGAGTACCGGGGTGATAAAGTTTAAGAAATCCAGAATAGTCTCCCAACACTAGGTTTTCATAAGTAAGATGAAAAAGATACTGCCACTGCCATTTAGTGGCTAAATGGGCTATTAAAGACTTAGTTTTAGTACACTTGAGAAAAAAGTGTGTTTGTGTTTCTTCCATGTTAGTACAGTCTGGTCAAGGACAGTAACGCTCCTCCAAGACCTTGTGCTTCATAGTTCTTCAAACACCCAATCTCCCATGACAGCTCAACCACAGCACATCCCATGTGTGCACAGGGATATGTTTATCATTTAAGAGTGCCAACGTGGATAAAACCTTAGAAGGTAAACATTTAGGGAACACCACCTGTTGTGCACATCTGGTGGTTAAAACATGGACATATAACCGTTTTCTTGTCAATGTAACTAAACTATGTTTACTAATACCCCACTGCTTCATCTTACGTAAAGCGTCCGCAAATTCAGGAACATTCAGGGATTGCAATATCTTAGGGGATAATCACTCCATTTAACAAAATAATCATGCAATAACAAACAAGTCCATTGTTGCCATGGGTGCACCCTTCCCCCATCCTAATTTTAATGCAGAAAGACAAAAAAAGAGTGAAAAAACTAGAGGATTGATCATACCCTGACCCCCAGATTTTACCAGTAAATAGGTATATTCTCTCTTAATAGGTTCAGTCTGTTTCCCCACAACATTTGGAAGAAACAACTGAATAGTCTAGTCTCAAAGCAAATTGGTAGAGGGTAGATAAAACTTAAATAAGTGAATATTGGCAATAAAAACTTTTTAATAATCATAATCCTCTTTTTTTTTTTTAAATTTCCATGAATTCCATACCTGAACTTTAGCCTCACACAGTTTTAATTGTTCTTCCCAGTTAAGGACCTATGAATTCCCAGGGCCGAATTGCAAACCTAAAATAGATATTGTAGAATAAACTGTAGGGATCCCTGCAATATTGGGTTGTGTCTCCTGACACTGAGGGGATCCAATACACACCACTGAACTTTTAGCTTGATTAATGACAGCCCCTGAAACCTGAGAATACTGATCTAGTGTGTGTTGCTGTGCTACCCCTGCCTCAGTAGATGATAAAAACCAAAAACAAAGATCATCTGCATACGCATCCACTTTTTGTTCGGGTACTGCTGCAAATGGTTGAAGATCTAATATCCTCTGATTCTGCACCACATTTCTAATAAGTGGATCCAGCAAAAAGGCATATAACAAAGGGCTCACAGGACACCCTTGGCGAACTCCCATATTCATAGAACTGGACTCCCCCAACATGCCATTAATACATCAACAGAAAGCAAAATCAGCTTGGCACGGACCTGGCAGACTGGTACACATGCAGAAAACAATTATTCTGTGCCAGCCTGCTCATCTGCCCCCTGCCCAGCATCACCTGAGGCCAGAACAATTTTTTTCTGCATGTGTACCAGTTTGCCAGGCCCGTTCCTCCACCAACCATTAACAACAAGCAACAAGAGCTTGGCACAGACCTGTCGGACTGGTATACATGCAGATAAAAATTGTTCTGTGCCAGCCTACTCATCTGCCCCTCTACCCGCCATCACCTGAGGCTAGAACAATTTTTCTTCTGTATGTGTACCAGTCTGCCAAGCCAGACCTTTCACCGACCATCAACACCAAGTGATAGGAGCTTGGCACAGACCTGGCAGACTGGTATACATGCAGAAAAAAATGGTTCTGTGCCAGCCTACTCGTCCGCCCCCTGCCCACCATCACCTAAGGCCAGAACAATTTTTTTCTGCATGTGTACCAGTCTGCCAGGAGCCAACCATCAACAATAAGTGACAGGAGCTTGACACAGAATTGACGGTCTGGTATACTTGCAGAAAAAAATTGTTCCGTGCCAGCCTGCTCATCTGCCCCTGCCCACTATCACCTGAGGCCAGAACAATTTTTTTTTCCTGCATGTGTACCAGTCTGCCAGGCTCGTCCCTCCACTGACCATCATCAAGCGACAGGAGCCTGGCTCGGACCTGGCGGACTGGTATACATGCAGAAAACAATTGTTCTGTGCCAGCCTACCCATCCGCCTCTCTACCCACCATCACCTGAAGCCAGAACAATTTTTTTTCCTGCATGTATACCAACCTGCCATGCCCAACTCTATGTCGACCATTAACAACAAGCAACTGGAGCTTGGCATGGACCTGGCAGACTGGTATACATGCAGAAGAAAATTGTTCTGTGCCAGCCTGCTTGTCTGCCCCCTGCCCACCATCACAATGTTTTGCCTACATGTGTACCAGTCCAGCAGGTTCATGCCATGCCATGCTTCTGTGGTCTGGCATTGCTGGTCGGAGGAGCAAGGGATGGTCTTGGGAGACTGGCATACATGTTTGAAAACAAAAACAGCACTGTAGAACACCAGAACACCAGAAGACAAAGCAGACTCAGCAAAGACAGCATATACTTTGTTTACCAACAATGCCAGCATGTGCCTACCCCATCCAACCCAAACTAGCCAGCAAAACAGTAACTTATCTGAGACGCAGGCAGGCACTTTGGAAACTTCAGTTCTCCTCAGGCGGCAGGATTTCAGTTGTCCTCCTCAGGTGTGAGGATGCAGGCAAGGCAGCAGATTGCACAGTCAGTGTGGGCAAGTAGGGAAAGCAGGCAGGCAAGACAGATCACAGTTTTATTTTTATTTTTGAGAGGCTCTAAAACAAGTCCTCCTGAGTCCTGCCTTCACTGCCAAGAGGTAGTCCACCAAGTGGGGACTTGAAGTGCAAATGCACCTCCTTTTACCTCAGACAGCTGCTCTTGGAACTCCCACTGTCCCGCTGTGGCGGTTCTTGTGCTGTGTTCGGGACTTGGAGTCAGGGCTCAGGTCTCATTTGATTTTTGCTGCAGCTCCTCTTGTGGCTTCTCTTGTCAGTGATTCCTCCTTTCATGCTGGTCACGGGGTTCAGCTCGCTCTCGTCAATCGGTCCGGGGTTGAGCGCTCCCTTGTACATCAGTGGATCTCCTGTCCAGGTATGAATGTTACCTGTCCCCTCACAGTCCGCTGCATTTAAAAGCAAGCGGACCTCCAGGAAGTACAAAGCAGACAAAACGCGAAAGTGTTCAAGCACCAGGAGCCAGTGACTGGAAGTTTTGGCATTCTGCCCCCATTATGACATCACAGAGGGGGCAGAACAGCCTTACTGGTGGGAGGATGGAGTTAGGCAAGCCCTGGATGCCGGAACAATGTGGCGAAACCAAGAGAGCCACAAATTTAAAAAAATATAATGCAGACCACATCAGAGCAGACAATATCATGGTGGGGTCATGGAGGGGGCTCAAAACCGTGGAAAATGCACAAAATTTGTGCCAGCAATTTTCCAGCTCCTCGGGCCATTACCCTTGTCCCAGGGTCTGGGTGTAAAAGATAGACTCTGATTTAGTTCATATAAGGTGCAACACGATTGCTGCATGATTGTATTTCAACAAGGTTCCAAAAATGAAAAAAAAAAACACAAAGAAATAAAAATAAATAAAAGAAAATAAATCATTACATAGCATTGGTCAGGACGCAACAGTCAGTATCACATAACATCACTGGGATCCTTTTCTCATCTGTGTTTCAAATGGTTTTGAGGACATGAACACTGCATGTCCTCCCCTCTCTCGTGCTTCAGGCAGACTGAAAATCCCAGGCTCTGCTTGCAGCTGTTTTAAGGTTGTACACAACTGGATCTGAGCACTCTGCAAAAACAAGGGTGTTTGCAACTGGCACTAGGCAGTCTGGAAAAACAAGGCTGTTTACAGCTGGCTCCGGGCTGACTGGAAAATCAAGGCTATTTACCTTAGATACCATTATGAATTAAAAATAAAGCAAATACATTCTCCAGCATTTTCCCTATTGAGGGAAACCTTTCATTCATATTAAATCTGACTTTCTCAGACACCAAACCACTACATAGCATATAACATTTTCAATGTACTTAGGCAATCAAACATATTTTATACTACAGTATATGTGTTGCATAAAAACAGTGCCACAAAAATGGCTCATATTTTAAATGTGCAAATATTAAACAATGGGTATCTGTTTTTACAATGGCAAATGAAACTGTGCTAGCTAGGTCTTACATTGTTTAGTCACTTTGAGCCATGCAAGATGCATTTTAGAGGGGCTTAAAAGGAAACACAGAGTAAAGAAAAAAAAGGGGGGGGTTCTATAGGTGCCCATCCTGACAGAACAGGGAGAGAATAATATTACAGTACAGAATAGTCAGAAGGTTGTTGCAACAGGCTTTAGAAAAAGAAATTAGAATAGAGTTCCTCTGATTCCAAGGCAGGACGAACAACACTACCACACTCACCCCTGTCGGAAGGAAACCAGTGACTTTCTAGTTAACTGATTTTCATATATTCATGCATAATGGAGCAATGGGAGCTTCCATCCATGCTCTACAGAAGTTCCACCCCACGGTCCCTTAATAATCAAACAACAGAACAATGTTGCATCAATGGCCTTTTCGGATGGTTAATTATATTGTAACCTGCTGACTGTGCTGTGGTTTTATCCTTATTTATGTTGATTTTAATGTCTGATGTTTTTGTGTTATGATCTTATTTATATGTACTATTGGATTTTGTATTTGATGTTACTGTTTTAATGTGTTCAGCGCCTTGAAAAATGAAAGGTGCTTTATAAATAAATTTATTATTATTATTAATATTCTATATATAACTTCACATTCCTATACCCTGGGGTTATAGAGTATCTAATATCTGAAGATACATTTTACATTTTCCAATATATGTCCGATATCTGCTCCATGCCCTGACAAAAAATCTGCATTTTTGTGCTAAGCACCAGGTCTATGCTGTACAATAAACCGATAAGGCCGTAAAGCCAAATACCATCTCATAATCTTGGATTTTTATCCTTCATTTGTTGAATCCAACAAAGGGGGTTATATCTGTCACTAGTTTGACTTCAGCACCCCACAAATAAAAGTGGAGGCCCCCCCTTATTGGAGGGCTTACTAAAGTTACCTATCTCCTTCCATTTCCCTTGTAAGGTCTGGAGAGGTGGGGGCAGGTATCTGCCCCTGAACAGAGTTTGCCTGCCCCTCCATGGGATAAATGGAGAGGTTCTGTAAGGATCGGCAAGGCCAACAGGGAGATGGACACAGTAGGCTGGGGTTCAATCCTCAACCCAGGAGAGTGGCCTAGACACAGCGGCAGAGTGTAACAGCATGGGATTCTGGTGTTATGAGGTACCAGGGAATGCGATCAGTGGGACTGGGACTCCATGTGGAGTTGGGAGCTGCGGCCCAGAGAAGCATTCAGTCATTTACTCACCTTGTGCTCCATGGCACCAGGGCAGGCTGAGGCCTAGTGATGTAGAAGGTCTGGAGATAATGGAGGTGCCTCGGTGGTGGCAGCACTGAGGTGTGGCCCTGAAAGGTGATGGCAGCACTTCTGCGGTCCTACCTGTATGGCACATTGTCTGTATAGGGTGGTCTGTTGGGAGTGAGTAATGTTTGGTGGCTCCCCATGGCCCATGTTGAGCCTGCTCCAGGATGGTGGGTGGTGGCCGATCGTTGGCCCACTGCATGCAGGACAGGGTGAAGGAAACTGCAGAGCCGCTGTTAGCATTAGGAGAGCCCCTGGATTTTGAGGCTGGCCAAGCACATTGTGGCAGACAGTAGCATGAAAGCAACCCAAGAGTGAGAGCCAGGGAGGAAGCACAAGAAAGGGAGCCCTGGAGTTGAGGCCTAGGTGTGTGCTACTTAAGTTATGAGCCACCCAGCTCAGTGTATGAGGATCCCATCCGAAGGGTCAGTTCATCCCTAAGTCTGTGCCATGGCCTTGTGCCACTGATTTACTGCCTCTATTTGATTATTAGTGCCTGTCTCAAGTTGCCTCCAGACCCATGGAGCTATTAAAATAAATTAAGTATGTTTTATTCTTTTACCCACATGTGCCCTTTGGTCTGTGCTATTGCTGCTGTGTTAACCCATTTCCTCCCAGCAAACTCCGGGGTCATACCTGACTGCTGCCTTTAATAAACACTGATTTGTGCCATCTCTCAGGTATATGGATTTTCTCATCTTGTTCCGATGGCTGCCATGACTTGTGCCCTCTACTGGTGCAAAGTAACATCAGGCCCCTAAACATAGGCCTGGAGGGGGGATTACAAAAGTGTTAGGCTTCAACTGACAATCTCACTGTTAACCATTTTTTCTCTATAGCAGAGGACATCTTCTCTCTTTCATGCAGCTTCCTGCTTATATAGATAAGTGGATGTTCTTCACCCTGTATCATCTGGCTGAGTACAGCCCCAATACCAGTCTCAGAGGCATCTGAAGGTACCTCAATGGAACTGTAAAATCTGGGCATTTAAAACAGGAGTGGAACAAAAAGTAGCCATATTTTTTATTTGTTTCACCAGGAAGGCAACTGACTTGAAAGCTTCTTCACAGGCAAGGCTCCATTTGACTTTGTTAGAACACATTTTCTTAGTCAAATCTGTTAATGGGGTACCTACTGTGGCAAAATTAGGGATGAACCTTTGAGAGGGCATAGTGGAGGTAACCATAAGGATGATGGCGGTGTTAAGGTTCTGTTATTGGGAGACGCAATGATTAGGGGTATCCAGTGGGAGGGACAGGGGGGTGGATGCCATAGCCAGGTGAAGGTAGTGTGTATCCTGGGCTGACACTGCACAGAGCAAAGTTCATGGTGTATGAAATGGTTAGGGATTGTGGAGAGCAGTTTCCTGGTGCATTTGAACTAATGATCTAGAGGAAATAGCATTTGGAAATCCAAGCAAGGTTCCAAGAACTTGCCAGAGTCTGTCGGGATAATGGATGCAACATTTCCTTTTCGGAGATATTGCCAGTACCAAAGGCCTCAGTGGAGAAAAAAATGAAGCTCACAGAGGTTAATGACTGGCTCAGGAAGTGGGGTGAAGGGAGTGGGTTGGGGGTGTTAGGGAACTGGAATGGAGTTTGGGAGGATAAGGGACTATATGCCAAGGACAGGTTTCATCTTGCCCCATTAGGGAAGGAAGTCCTTAAACAGGGGATGGCTGACTACATACAAGAAAGGTGGGGTTTAAACTTGTGAGGGGTGGAAGGGATAAGGGAGGGGCTGACCAGAAGCCCTCTCCTCCAGATGAGGGGAGTAGCCTTCACGCCCAAGGGGGGAAGGGTAAACAGATTGGGGATGGAGGTTTCAGGAGGAGCAGAGGGAGGATGGAAGTATAAGGAATCTGGGTGGGGTTCGACAAAGAGAATCAGGGATAAGGGGTGGGGGTTGGTGTTAGTAAATGCCAGGAGCTTGGGAAACAAGTTGCCAGAGTTCCAGGCCATGCTGTTCGGGGGTGGATGTGGCGGCGGTCACGGAAACGTGGGCCAACAAAAACCATGACTGGGACCTAAACGTACAGGGTACACTATGCTCAGGAAGGATAGAAAGGAGGGCAAAGGGGGTGGAGTGGCTATGTTCATTAGAGATGACATAGAAATTGCTAGGGTAGAAGAGGCAGAGGGAAACGTGGAGGCCTTATGGGTCACTTTACGATCCTCAGAAGGAAATAAGGTCAAGCTGGGTGTAGCATATAGGCCCCCCGGGATGAGTGAGGTTCTAGAGGATGGTTTGCTGGACAACATCATTGCCCAGTGTGGACCAAAAGGGGAAGGAGTGGTGTTGATGGGGGACCTTAATATGCCAGGTACAAACTGGGGAACCATGTCCTCTAAGGTGGCCAAGGAGCAGAGGCTGCTGGATGGCTTCCAGGATGTTTTCTTAACACAGCATGTGATGGAGCCCACAAGGGAGGGGCATGTCCTGGATGTGGTTCTGGCAGATGGGGATCTGGTAAGGGACATGGTTGTACAAGATCCCCTGACTGGGAGCGACCACAATACTGTCTGGTTTCAAATAAGCATGGGAGGGGGTGAGATCTAGGACACTGGCAGTGGACTTCAGGGCAGACTTCATGGGCATGGGAAATATTCTCAAGGATCACTTGATGGGGATTACCTCAATGACAAGTGTGGAAAGGAGATGGGAGGTCATAAAACGGGGACTTCATGAGGCAGTCAGGATCTGCACTAAGTTGAAGCGTAAAGGAGCAAGGTCACATAAACCATGCTGGTGGTCCAGTGAGTACAGGTAGCAGTCAGAGAAAAAGGCGGCCTACAAAAATATAAAACAACAAGAGGATAGGGATAAGAAATGTACCAGCTTGCATCTAGAAAAGTCACCCGTATGGTGAGGAGCAAAGTCCAGTAAGAGCAGCGGCTGGCACAGGGGATAAATGGAGGGAAAGAGGTTCTTCGGTACATTGGGGGCGGAGAAAACTAAGGGCCATCTCAGCAGATTGAGATCAGAAGGAGGGTGGGTGGAAGAGGAGCCAGGCAGAGGTATTTAACAAGTACTTTGCCTCTGTGTTCACTAGGGAGGGATGGGATATCTACAAAGCAAGGCACGAAGGGATAGAAACATCAGTAAGTGGGATCAGGGAGCAACAAAAATGGAGCAAGAGGAAGAAAGTACCCCAGGGGTGTCACATCTGGGTAAGATAAAAAGGCCAGTAAGGTGGAGGGACGGATGATGCTATCTCTGCCAAAAGGTGTGGTTAGCCCTCAAGGCCCTAAAGAAAACAAATCTCCTGGGCGGATGGCATTCATCCGAGTACTATGGGAATTGGCGGACATACTGGCTGCACCTGGTGAGACTTTTCAGCAGGTCACTTGAGACAGGGAGGGTACCTAGGGATTGGCGAGAGAGGCACATGTGGTACCAATCCATAAGGGGGATCGAGGAAGTACCAGGTAACTATAGACCCATCAGTTTGACCTCGGTGGTGGGAAAATTAATGGAGAGTATACTAAAGGAGACGATTGGGGGTGTACTTGGAGGAGGTGGGAGGTCTGGATAGTCGGCAACATGGGTTTGTGCCAGGTAGATCATGTCAAACCAACCTTGTGGAGTTCTATGAATGGGTAACATCAGAACTGGACAGGGGTAAGCCTGTGGATGTATTATTCTTGGACTTCAACTGCGTTTGACTCTGTCCCCAATGGTCTGGTGGAGAAACTGATGGGGTTAGGAGTAGGCCTTTGATGGTCAGATGGATTGAAAACTGGCTAGCTGGACGCACTCAGAGAGTAGTGGTCTGTGGGGAGCTCTCGAACCCTAGAGAGGTTGGTAGTGGGCACAGTAGGGCTCGGTCCTGGGTCCGATCCTGTTTAATGCATACATATCGGACATCAGGGAGGGTATAGGGTGTGAAATGAGTCTCTCGTGGATGACTCCAAGATGGGAGCAGTAGTTGAGGGAGAAGAGGGAGGTTGGCCCTGCAAGGACCTGGACACCCTGAAGCTGGGCTACACATGGAAATTAAATTTCAATATCACCAAGTGCAGGTGTTGCATCTTGGTGGGAAACCCTAAACACAGGTACACCCTGGGAGGGAGGTGCTGGAGGCCTCAATAGGGAAAAAGACCTAGGGGTCATGGTGGATGCATGTATGAATAACTCTGAGCAGTGCAGGAAAGCAGCTAGCAAGGCAAACAGGATGTTGGGATGCATGTAAGGGATCACCTCTAGGAGCAAGGAAGTGATTCTGCCGCTGTACAATGGACTGGTTAGACCACACCTTGAGTACTGTGTACAGTACTGGAGACCACATAAGAGGGACATACAGCTCCTAGAGAGGTACAGAGGAGGGCAACAAAGATGATCGAGGGCTAGGAGTTTGGCGTATGAGGACAGACTTAAGGAGCTCTGCCTGTTTTCACTGGAGGAGAGGAGAGACAGGGGACATGATTGAGGTCTTCAAGTACCTCAGGGAATACATAGGGTAAACATGGAGGGGATCTTTAGACTAAAGCAAGGAGGCATCACCAGAGGGCATGGTTTGAAGTTGGAAGGTGGAAGAGTAAGGGGGGAAAAGAGGAGGAGGTTTTTCACTGAGCAGGTGGTGGACCCTTGGAATGCACTGCCTGGTGAGCTAGTTCAGAGATCCACAGTGGAGGGCTTCAAGAGAGGATGGGACAGACACAGAAAGTGGATGTATCAGATGATGTCCTGTCCCAGGGGGGTGGGGATGGATGATACGGGTTTCTGGAGCACAAGGGATGGGAGGGTCTCGGCACCCAACTAAGGATCTAAAGTTCGAGCAGACTCGATAGACCGTAAGGCCTAATCTGCTGGCAAATAATATGTTAGTATGTAATAACCAGCAAAGCCTAGAAATGATCTAACATGTTTTTAGGTTTTGGGAATATGACACCTTGACACAGCCTCTATTTTCTCAGTCTTGGGCTTGAGTTGCCCATTCCTCAACATGTACCCTAGATACTTGATTTCGGTCATAGACATAGCAGATTTAGCTGGGTTGATGGTCAACCTTGCTGTTTTAATAGCATTAAATCAAAGGAAGATTAGATGGAATAATGACTCAATTAGACAATTTGACTTGATAATGGATTCTGAAATGATGTCTACTTTACGATCAGACATAATAAGGAATATTCAAAATACTGACAAGACAATATTATAGCCCTGGTTACTTCTTATAAAATTTCTTAAGCAATTATTCAAAACACCAAAAATACAGACCTATATTATACCAACATGGTTTAATGCGAAATGTGAGTTTCTTAAGAGTGATCTTAATAGGCTAGTTCGACTTACTAAAAAGAACAAAAGTAGAGAGAAGTAAAAATTATTTGAAAGCATTGGAAATTAAAAGGGAAAAATACAGGTTCAAAATGTGGAATTAGTTGCAGAAATAAATAATGAATAAGGATTCAAAAACTTTCTGGACTTTGGTAAGTAAGGGGTATAATCAATATGCAAATTGTTTTGCGGTAAATGTTATGCTAGCTGAATGGGAGAAATATTACAGTACTTTATATTTTTCAATATTAGAGAAATCTAGGCCATCTATTTTACCAACTCTGTCCTCTATATTACAATTAACAGAAAATCCTAGACCTTTAATAATACATTACAATGAGTTACAGTTAGTAATTACTTCCATCAAATCCAACAAAGCTCACGGGCCCGACCAAATATGGGCAGATATTTTTGGAACCTTTTCACAATAGTTGGTCCCTGTCTTACTTAATATGTTCAATATCTTTTTAAAGGGTGAGGAGTTTCTGGATAGCTGGAAGGGGAGTACTGTATAATCTACTCCGTATATAAAAAAGGTGAATTAAATTATCCCAGCATGTATCGTCCAATTAGACTTATTGACGCTTCCCAGAAGCTGTTTACAAAAATAATTTTACAATGTTTAGAAGAATGGATGAATAACTGCTTGTTGGATGAATCCCAAAATGGTTTTCATCATAGTCATTCCACCATTCAGCATGGTTATGTTCTGAGCGTCTAATATGTAAGTATACACAAATAAAAAAAAACAAAATTGTACTGTTTTGTGGATTTGAAAGCAGCGTTCGACAGTATATGTCACAAAATTCTTTGGCATAAACTTCAGAATCTTAGTATGGAGCCCTATGTATTGGATATTTTAATCAGATTACATAATGACACTTGGATACAAGTCCAATTTGATCATTCTGTTAATCTCACGTCTAAATCAACATGAATGTGGGGGTAAGTCAGGGATGCATACTTGCATCTACTTAGTTTAATACATATATTAATTCTATTATATCACAAGTATATGAGTCAGGGTTTCACTCTCCAAAAATATTCAACACCAGCATTAGTAGTCTGGCATATGCGGAAGACATTGTACTTATGTCAATTTCTTTATTAGGCTTGCAAAGAAAGCTGAATTATTTTGTCGCACTGTGTAAAAATAATAATTTGATAATAAACAAAGGAAAGACCAGCATGGTGGTGTTTGGTAACAAATCAAGGAAACTGTTAAGACTGTATATAGATAAACAAAAAATAGAAACAATAAGATGCGATTATTTGGGCATTAGATTCTCAGACAACCTTTCATGGTTTTCTCGTTTGAAACAGCTGAAAAATAAAATACATGTAGCATTTAATGCATTTAAAAGATTCAATGCAAAATTTGGTAGTGGAATATTAAAGGGTCTAAAAACAGTAATTAATGCTAAAATAAAAACTAGTGTTTTGTACGTAGCAGAGCTCTGGGGTTGTGCTAAATTGTCAATTTTGGAAGTAGTCAAACAAAATAGTTAGATATATACAGTATTATCAGTTCCTAATTCCGTTCCTGCAGAAATTCTAAGGGTAGAACTTCGTCAATTTTCAATAACTACATTGGTTAACGAAAAATGTTGAATATTCCTCTTAAACTTACTTTTCTTGTCTGTAAAAAGATACCCCAGACAATGTCTGGAAGAGGAAATTGATCACTTTATGAAGGGCTTTCTTTGCCCATCAATTAAAATAATTAGGGAATTAATTTTACCTCTCAGACTGGGGAACTTACTTTATGAAATTTATCTTATTCCAAAATTTGATATTATTTCTCAGATAAAATCAGGAGTTAGAGAAAACGCTATAGCACAGGATTTTTCATGAATTTCTTCATTGAAATTGTTCAGATGGTATAAGCAAATAAATTAAATCATGCCTTGGAGTATTACTTGATCCACTTAACCAAATCTGAGGGATTGTTGGATTATTACTAGATATAGAATGGAACTGTATAACACTAATTATATACATTTTAGACAAAAAATACCTGGTATCTTATCTGAATATTGCAGATGTGGTTCTAAAGTAACTGACAATCTTAAACACATAACTTTGTTTTGCCCTAAATAGCAGAAGAAGAGAGAACACTGGTTAGGACCTTTACTGGCAGATAATTACAGCTTGCCAGACCAGTTAATCTGTGAATTATACAATATTTGTGATCCATTTGTTTTAGAAAGGTTAGTTGCTTTTCTGAAATCTATCAGATTATAACAAATTAAAAGACTGAGAGATAGTACATTGGTATCTTTCTTTTTTATGTCTTGAATGGCTTTTGTTCCCATATACTGTATAGCAATTTGAGATTACAGGCATTAGCCGCTATGGGGATGTAGGTATCCAGACCCGAACCCGTATGGCCTAAATATGCCCTGTTTACTCCTGGTCCAGGATAGCTAAAAGATAGATTCAGATTGACAACCTACTATTTAAAAGTGTTTGTTTGTTGGACTTGCCCATTTAATGACAATTAACGAATTATTATGAGATTTGTACTTACGGCATATTGTGATCTGACTAAGCATTTAAGAATGATATTTAAGAGTGTGATTTTTTCCATATTGTTCTCCTTTTGTCTTTATATATAAGGGAACATGGCAGTCCATCTGTCTGGGAGTCTTCAACACCTAATGTTAATTAGTGATACAATCTTCTGTTCTTATAAAACAATGTTATCTGGATGGTATATCATGATCCAACTATGAACCTAAGAACTATATATATCTAAGAGCATGATTTTCTCCAAGATAGTTGTTCTTCTTCTACTATCTTTGCATAGAAAGGAACATGCTTGTCCACTTGTTTGGGTATCTTCAACATCTAATGTTATTCTATTATACTATTTTTGAGGTTCCTATACAATAATGTAAATTGGATGTCATGCTTTGTATGATGTAAAACTTTTTAAGGTTTTATGTATTTCGTATGTGTCTTTACTAGTGTTGTTATATGAAAAAACTATGTCGATCAACAAAATAAACTTGAACTTGGGTTGATGGTCAACCCTGCGGTTTTTATAGACTGTATAACAGCAGCTAAATGTATAAGGTGCATCTTCCATTCTAGGCTATACACTACCACACCATCTAGGTAGGCTGAACAATACTCTGTGTGTGGTTGTAAAGGGCATGGTCACAAACTGGAAAAGACCTAGCGGGGTAATAAAGGGTGTCTTATCCCTAGATTTCTTTTCAAAAGGGATTTGCCAGTACCCTTTTGTCAAATCCAATGTGGGAATATACTTGGCATTTCCTATACAGTCTATTATATCACCTACCCTTGGCATGGGGTAACCATCAAAGTGAGATACAACGTTTAGCTTCTCGAAATCCAAGCATAGTCTGATTCCACTCTCTTTCTTATCAGCCACTACAACAGGTAAAGCCCAGGCGCTAGTAGATTGCTGTATAATGCCTAACTGTTCCATTTTTTGGGGTTTTTTTTTTTTGGTAATAACTTCACTTCTCACCCTCTCAAGAAGTCTAGAGGGTTTTTGCCTTATAGGTTGTGCTTGGCTAACAACTGTTCCACCCCTTCTACTTTTCCTGGAATGCTAGTAAAAGTGGTTTGAAATGTCTGTAACAACCGATAGATCTCATTATGTTGTGTACTCTGCAATGTATGGTTAATCATTAGTTCCGCCAACCCTCCTAAATTTTCTATGCTTGTACAGGCCAAGTCCATCTCCGAGTCTTCCCTCTTTGGAAAGACTATCATGCTCTGAGCTGAGGAGTTTTCTTTCTTGTGCCACTTTTTTAAAAAACAGCATGATATCTCTTTTTACTCTGGCATCTCTGTGGAATTTCTATTTTGTATGTCACTGGTCCTGTCCATCTAAGGACCTGGTAAGGCAATTGCCATTTCATAAGTAACTTATTCTCAGAGGATAGTAAAAATAACAAGACTTTGTCTCCTTCTTTCAATTTTTTATGTATCATTCCCTGATCATAAAGATACATTTGTTTTTTCTGGGTCTGTACATTGTTGTCATGTGCTATTTCAATATATTTAACCAGCTGCTTACGAAGCTGTATCATTGGGCTGGCAGTATAGTTTAGAGGTTAGAGAAACTAGGTGTGAACGAGCTTGATACATCCAGCAGACCAGACCTGAGTTTGATTCTCACAACCTCCACTTGCATACTGTGTGACTCTGAGCAACTCACTTAACCGCCCAGTGCTCCCAGGTCACCCCTGAAAACGGGCGCTTGTGCCTAGTGGGCCTTACCCGGCTACCAAAGACTAAAATAAATATACTCCACTACACTTGTCTGTCCGGTTCCTTTTCCCTCCTCCCAATATTCTTTGACAACATCTGAGGGGCCCCAAGGGTTCCTTCCAAATACGAGTGAAAAGGGGGAGTAACCAGTGGAAGCTTGGGGCACCTCCCAGTATCCAAACAGCAGGAAAAATAAATACCTATCCCAGTCCTTCCCTTCATCAAGGACACTTTCTCAATATTTGTTTCAAGGTTTGGTTAAACATTTCCACTAGCCCATCTATTTGGGGATAGTAGGGAGATGTCCAGACTGATACTACACCCAATAGGCAGTACAATTATTTTAACAATGTAGCATTAAAATTGCTTCCCTGGTCAGTCAGGATCATTTTTGGGATGCCTAGTGTGCTAAATAGTTTTACCAACTCCTCTGCAATATTTGTGGTAGTGACTGTACATAAGGCTATGGCCTCTGGGTATCTGGTGGCATAGTCCCACACAACAAATATGAAGTGGTTCCCTCAGAAGTTCTTCTCTGATGGGCCTAATAAGTCTATAGCTGTTCTCTCAAAGGGCATAGCCACCAAAGGTAAGGGCATCAGGGACACCATATCCTTCCTCCCTATCTGTGCAACTTTCTGACATTCTGCACAGGCTCGACAACAATCAGCTACCTGCTCATGGATATTGGGCCAAAAGAACCATTGCAATAAGTGAGTCAAGGTATGGTCCCTCCCAGCATGACCTGCTAAAGGTAAATCATGGGCCAAGTATAACAACTGGGGACAAAACCTTCCAGGGACCATCCACTACTCTACTACTTCTCCTGTGTTTGAACTGATATAGACCTGGTATAAATTATTGTTTTGTACCCAGTTGTCCCTTTATACAGGCTTTTTCTAACCTGTTGGAAAAAATTGGTTAATTTTTTTATCATTCTTTTTTTCAACCCCCAATATCCCACCCTTCAAACATTTTGTCTAAGTGAACCTCAGACAGTCCATTATGTTCTTTGTTCCATTTCTTCTTAAGCCTTTTTTTATCTTTTCTAGACTGCCTATCATTTCCTGGAGACCCTATTACATCTCCTTCAAAAGGGAAGGTGTCATTAAGGGTCTTTTCTTTCTTAGCCTGGGCCCTGGTAGTCACTGCAGACACTGTTTCATCTTTTTTTATCAAAGTGCCAAAGTAAGTCTGGGAAATCATACCCAAACCACAGGGACAGGGAGTCTAGACACAAGTCCTACAGTTACTCTAGCTGGTTTACCTTGTATGGTCATATCTGAAACAATGGTAGGGTAATGGTGTGTGTCCCTATGAATACAAATTACACCTGTACAAGGACCTCTGTTTAACACACTGTCCAGGAGATCTGACTGGATCAATGTCTGCTTACTGCCAGAGTATATCAGTCCCATCACTTGCTTATTATCAATGTTAACATTAGTTAAATGATGTCCTCAGTTGGCTAAGGCCAGATGTGTCGGTTCCAATTTCTTTTTCCAGCAATAATGAGCTATATGGCCCACCCCTTGACAATTGTGGCAGATAATGTCAGGTGGAAAATTTCTCCCTCCTCTTCCTGGTCTCCCTGAGGCTTTTTCTGGGACTTGATGAGGTATAAAAAGGGTTCGTTTTACCATACTGGACCTGGTACAGTTTGGAAAAAACAGTACATCTGTACCCTCGTGTACCAGACTCTCGGGAAGCCAGGAAGTCTTCTGTCAACGTGATGGTTGTCTCAGTTTCTGGTCGAAGTTCCCTCACCCACATCTGGGCATCTTGGGATAGTATTTGTAAAAACTGCTCGATCACCAGAGTTTCCAAGATCTCAGCAACTGTCTTCCCCTCGGGTTGAAGCCACTTGGTACGTAACTGCTTTAGCCAGGTATAAACTTCTCATGGGGTATCCACATTCTGGTAACGATGTCAATGAAACCTTTGTCTGTAGGTTTCAGTGCTAATATCAAATCATCTAAGACCTCCTTCTTTACTAATTCATAGCCATCTGCATCTCTACTGTCTATATGGCTGTAGGCTAACTGGGCATGACCGGTTAAGTATGGGGCTACTCATACTACTCACTGGGCCTGAGGCAACTCATAAGCTATTGTAATTCTTTCAAAGGTAGTCAGGTAGGCCTCAATATCATCTGTACTAGTCATTTTGGTAAGTTTTAGGTCTTTTGGGGGACGTATTAGTCCCACCAGTAGGATGACAGGTCCCAATGACCTGGAGCACTCACATTGCATCAGCCCACCTCTGTTCCTGTCTTCTTTGCTCCATCTTCCTTTCTTGGCTTTCTGTCTCTCTCCTTCTCTCTGTTTTTCCATCTTCATTTGCTTCACAGCCAGCCACTGCAAAAGTTCATTTATACTCTGTGGGGGTTCATCAGCCAGTTTCTCACCTGTCTCATCCATACCAGCATCAAAGAAAGGATCAGGATTTGTCTTCCTTTTGGCTGCAAGCTCTAGACCAGGCAGTGGCTTCTCCTCAATTTCTCCAGCCATGGCTCTTGTTAATACCCCTTGGGTACTTACTGGTCCTCCGAGTCTGTCTTTCTGCTCTTCAGACATGTACCTTAGATCTGTCTTGATATCAGGGCTGGTATCTGCTGGTTAACAATCCCCTGACTACACAGAAACATAGAATCTGACAGCAGATAAGGACCGCTAGGCCCACACAGTCTGCCCTTTTTTCCCTACCTCCTAAAAAAATGCTGCACATCCTACCTGATCTCCAGCTTCACCTCCTCTTTTAAACCACTAGGGTTACCTTCAGACTACCTGAACATTAACATAGAAACATAGAAGCTATCGGCAGAAAAGGACCTTCTGGCCCACATAGACTGCCCTAAGGTCTCTACCTACTGTGCTACCGTAGATCCTAATTGATCTCCGGTTTTCCCCCCAACCCTGTTACTAAGGTCCCTCTGTGTCTATCCCATGCATGTCTGAGACCTTTTACCATTTTGGTACACACCACCTCTCTGCTGGAAGTCTGTTCTAGACATCCACCCCCTTTTCATAAAGAATTATTTTCTCACATCCCCTTTAAGTCTCCCTCTTTCCAGCTTCATAACATGCCCCTGTGCCTTTGAGCATCTCTTTTTGTGAAAATTACCACTCTCCTTTACCTTATCGATACCTTTGAGGTTTCTGAATGTTTCTATCATGTCTCCCATTTCCATCCTTTCCTCTAGAGAGTACGTTTAACTCCTTGAGTCTTTCCTCATGTGACTTCTGATGCAGGCCACACACCATTTTGGTTGTCCTTCTCTGTACTGCCTCTACCCGATCTATGTCTTTCCTGAGATGGAGCCTCCAGAACTGGACACAGTACTCCAGGTGGGGCCTCACCATTGATCTATACAGGGGTAACACTACCTCCCTCTTTCTGCTGGTGATAACTCTCCCTATGAACCACAGCATTCTACTAGCCCTTGCCATGTCTTATCAAATTGCTTTGCTACCTTCAGTTCATCAGACATGATGACCCCCAGATCCTTTTCCTGTTTTGTGGTTACTAACACCTCCACCCCAAATGATACGTTACCCTTAGATTTCTGTGCCCCATATACATAATTTTGCACTTTTTGGAGTTGAAGCCCAGTTGCCAAACCACTGACCAGTCTTCCAGCTTTTTGAAATCTTCCCTCATTCTCCACCCCTACCAGTATCCACCCTGTTGTAGATTTTTGTGACATCCATGAAGAGGCATATCTTTCCTTCCTGCCCCTCTACAATGTCACTAATAAAGACACTGAAGAGGACCAGTCCCAGTACTGACCCCCGAGGCACCCTGCTAACTACCTTACCTTCTTCCTGAGTGAACTCCATTCATCACCACCCTCTGAGTTCTGTTACTTAGCCAACTTCATACCCATTTTACTATCTTTGGACCCACTCCCAGGCTGGCCAGCTTGTTCACCAGTTTTCTGTGTGGAACGGTGTCAAAGGCCTTACTGAAATCCAGATAGGCCACATACACCGCTCCTCCTTGATCCACCTCCTTGGTAACCCAGTCAAAGAACTCTGTCAGGTTTGTTTGGCAAGATCTCCCCCATGAATCCATCCTACTTCGCATCCTGTAATCCACTGGATTTAAGGTACTCCCCAATTCTTTCTTTAAGTAGTGTTTCCATAACCTTGCCCACCAATGAAGTCAGGCTTATAGGTCTGGAGTTTCCTACCTCCTCTGTGTTACCACTTTTGTGTAGTGGGACCACATCTGCCCCCCCTCCAGTCCCCTAGAACTTCCACCATATCCAATGATAGATTGAACTGGGCCATCAGAGGCGCAGTCAGTTCCTCCTTTAGTTCCTTCAGTATCCTGGGGTGAACCCCATCTGGCCCCATTACCTTGTTTATTCTTAGTTTAGCTAGTTCCCTGAGAACTCTCTCCTTGGTAGAAGAGCTAGTGCTCACCTCCCTTCCCCTAATGCCCTTTTCCCCCTGTCTGTGGCCCATCACCTTCCCATTCTTTTGTGAATACTGAACCAACATACTTGTTCAATATGTCTGCTTTCTTCTGGTCCTCTTCCACACTCCCCCTCCCTTTTTTCCCCATGTAAACTTACTATCCTTGCCTTGCTTTTCTTCTTTTCACTTATGTACCTAAAGAATGTTTTATCCCCCTTTTTAACTGACTTGGCAATGTTTTCCTTTGTTCATGCTTTTGCACTCCTAGCTGACTTCCCTGCCTCCATTTGTTTCTCCTAATAACTCTCCCTATCTTCTTCCTTCTGTGTTGACTTGTACCTCTTAAATGCCTGCTTCTTTTCCATTACTATCTCTGCAACTTCCTTGGAGAACCTTTGGGGTCTCTTTTTTACTCTTGCGCTTTTTAACCTGTCTGACACAAAGGTTAGTTGCCTTCTCAATTGCCTTCCTTATTTTTGCCAATTTTTTCTCTACCCCACCCATTTATCTATTCCTGCTAGGGCTTCCTTGAGGTACTCTCCCATTTTCTTGAACTTGGCCCTCCTGAAGTCCAGGACCCTCATTTTCAGAACGAATAAGAATCCCACACCCAGGGTGTGGATGCAAAAGATAGACACCGATTCAGTTTGTATCACACACTTGCTGCATGATTTTATTTCAACAAGGTTCCAAAAAAAAAAAAGGAAATATAAATAAATAAAACAAAATAAATAATTTCATAGCATTTGCCAGGATGCAACAATCAGGATCACATAACATCGCTGGGATCCTTTTCTCATCTGTGTTTCAGACTGTTTTGAAGACATGAAGACTGCATGTCCTCCCCACTCTCATGCTTCTGGCAGACTGAAAAACTCACTCAGGCTCTGCTTGCAGTTGTTTTAAGGTTGTTGGTAACTAGATCCGGGCACTCTGCAAAAACAAGGGTGTTTGCAACTGGCACTGAGCAGTCTGGAAAAGCAAGGCTGTTTATAACTGGCTCTGGGCTGACTGGAAAATCAACGCTGTTTACCTCAGATACCGTTATGAATTAAAAATAAAACAAATACATTCTCCAGCCTTTTCCCTATCATGGGAAACTTTTCATTATACTAAATCTGGCTTTCTCAGACACCAAACTACTACCTAGTATATAACATTTTCAATGTACTTAGGCAATCAAAAAGATTTTATACTACAGTATATGTGTTGCATAACAACAGCACAGCAAAAAGGCTCATATTTAAAATGTGCAAATATTTAACAATGGGTATCTGTTTTCATATTGGCAAATGAAACTGTGCCAGCTGGCTATTACATTGTTTGGTTACTTTGAGCCATGCAGGATGCATTTTAGAGGGTCTTGAAAAGAAAACATACAGTAAAGAAAAATAAATGGAGGGTCTGTCGGTGGCCATCCTGACAGAATAGGGAGAGAATAGTACAGACTAGAATAGTTAGAATGCTGTTGCAACAGGATTTAGATAAATAAATTAGAAAATTATGCCCTTTAATTCCAAGGTAGGATGACCAGCCCAACCACAATCTCAAAGGATGTCATAGAGCAGAAGTAGATCCCAACAGTATATTCTTGTTGCTAATGACATGTGCCCAAGATGTTGTATTCTTTCCTCTTAGGTTGCTCCATTCCCCTGATGAGTTTAGTAGTCCTTCTTTGAATGCACTTAATTACCCTCATGTCCTTTTTATAGCTACATAGTGAGAGCTATGATGATGTATTGTGAAAGGAGGAGGAGAGAATATAGGGTGTCAGAAGGGTATGACAAGATGCCAAACGCATCGCAGATGTTTGCTCCACAAAGTGGAGATGAAGCACATAATGAGTATGCATGAATCAATGTGCTTCCTCTCTCTACCTCCCAGAAAAAAAAAATCTCTTCTGCCCTGACACTCCCTCCCCCTGTGTGCTTCTCTCCCCCCACTGTTGGTTACTGGCCCTGTCCTATCTGACAAACAGAACATCAAGCACCAACAGCACACGGCAAAGCATGCTTATCCCTCCATATATTAAACCAAAAGTAAATAATTGTTAAAGCTGTCAGTTCTCTTATTGTATCTGTAAAACCAGCCATGAATGCAAAACTTTGTGACTTTTGAAGGTTAAGACAACAACCCCATTTCACTGAGATAGTGAGAATACTTTAGCACCCCCCCTTTTTCATTTGAGTAGAAATTGGCCATATGACAGTTCTCAGCACTGTACTTTACCTTGATCCCTTGTTTGAACGTGTCAGATAAGAATCTGTTGCTGACAGTTTAGGGGTCAATAACATAAATGCACCCCCTACACACTTACACAAAGACTCCAAATATAACCCCGCTATCCAATTCAGCTCTGGTCACCCCATCATTAATGTCTGCAACACAGATATTTCAACCCTCCCATCACCATGACACAAGTGTTACCAACCCTTTTGTTGATTCCTACCTATCTGCTGCTGCTTTACCCTGTGTCCATACAAGGAGTGAGTGAGTGAGTGAGAATAATGTAATTATCTAAAAACAGCCCCAGCATGAACAACTGCTCAAAGCATTCTATATTACTGAACCAAGACAAACTTTATGATGAGCAAACCATTAGGTTCCACAATACTCTGAACGTCCACTGTCATTATATGTCAGTCTACTACAACTTGGAACATGGCACAGAGATTGGAAATGGCTGGATTAGCGCCCCCCCCCAAACAAAAAATAAAACAGTGTCAGTGTCTGACATTTATATAATGTAAGTCAACTGAAGTTTTGAAACATTACTTCAGGACAGATGACTGAGCATCAGTTAATAATTCTACTGTAAACCAATAGTTATACTAGTAATAACCAGCTACAATCAATTCAACAGGCTCATCTTGACTGCAACAGACAGTGCATTTCCTTGAGCAATGCTACTGCACTGTCAGAGTCAGGTAATGAAGTCAGCAGCTCGAATCACAGCAAGCTCCATTACACAGCAGAAACAACACGGGAATTCACAAAGTCCTTACCAAAGCGCCTGAAGCACAAGAGCAGCTGTGTGATCATCCCCCACATCAACAAAGCTTTTGTGTTGCTGGACCCAGAGCAGGCCATATCCATCAGATGGAGACTGGCCTGGGGCATACCTCTCAACCTCCTGACTCATAATTCAGGGACAAGGCTTAAAAAAATCAGGGACAAAGGTCCAAAATCAGGGACACATCTACGAGGAGAGACTAAGTAAGCAATAAGACACTCCAGGGTGTGTGTTAGACACTTTAACACACAGCTAGGAGGCGTAGTGAGGCACGAGGCCACCGGCCAAGTGCAATCCAGCCTCCCTAGCCGTGTGTTAAAATCTACACACACCTAAATAATAATACACTATAAAATAGCCACCTAAAATACAGATGTATGTGTTAAGTAAAATATATAGCATTTAATAGTGAAAAATGTAAAGGTTTGTGTTAATTTTTAATAAAATAGTTCCTCCTACTGTTTTTTTTTTTTTGAGTTGAAGACTTTTGAGCTATTTAGGCTTCCGTATCTGTATTTTTTCCATTATGTAGTTGCCATGGTACCACCCCTCCACACCCCACCCAACTAGTAGCAATCCTAATTTTGGAAAAATACATTATGATTTCTGTTTGCAGAAGTTGAACAAACATTTTTATCTAGTGTGACGAGGGCTCCCAGCCAGCTACTGCAGGTTAGTTAACAGTTTCGGCTGGAGTTGAGCGCCATCCTTCTCACACTTGGGGCTAGCAGCTGCGCAGGGTCCTGCAGCTGCTACTCGGCATCTCTCAGCTGGGAACAGGGAGGAGGACTCAAGCACCATCGGTTTTGTGCTCGGGGATAGCGGCAATTATACCGCAGTGCTGCGGACTTGGATTATGGCTTCCCTCAACGAGCTCAGTGACAAAGCGCATGCAGCAGGGGTTCTGTTCCTCTGCAGCAGGCCAACTGCCTGTATGTCTTGGGCAAGCTTCTGGATGAAACTGCTTTCGATACATTAAGCATTATTTTTTTTGTTTGTGGGAGAATAAAGATGGCTGCTTTTTTTTTTTTGAACATTCCATTTGTGCTGTTTA
Source organism: Neoceratodus forsteri (assembly GCA_016271365.2). NCBI lineage: Eukaryota > Metazoa > Chordata > Ceratodontiformes > Ceratodontidae > Neoceratodus > Neoceratodus forsteri. The sequence continues at coordinate 34,841,756 of CM057459.1, forward strand.
CCTGAATCACTACTCAGCTGAAGAAACCTGTACCTCTTTAGGTGTGTAAGAAATATTAACACATGTCTGGCAGCCAATGAAATGACTGCAAATTACTTAGCCACTTCATAAAGGAGCTTAATATGTATACCCTTGAGGAAAGAAGGGAGGGGACATGATAGAAACTTTTAAGTACCTCAGTGGAATCAACAAAGTCCAAGAGGGTAGCAGCTTTCAGAAAAAAGGCGTGCAAGAACAAGGGACACAATTTAAAGATGGCGGGCGGTTCCGGGCAATGTGAGGAGTATTTTTCACAGAGAGGTAGTGGATGCATGGAACAGCCTTCCTGAGGAGGTTGTGGGGTCTAAAACTGTGGGAGAATTCAAGAATGCATGGGACAGACATAAGGCAATTCTTGTAGGGGGTAGGAAGAAATAGGCTGTTGGTTAACTAGGATCTGCGGCCTATCCTGTAGGTAGGGAAATGGGCAGACTAGGTGGGCCAAGCGGTCCTTATCTGCCGTCAAAGTCTATGTTTCTATGTTTCTATCTTCTAAATTGGTGGTATCCACTCAGGAAGCTGGTAGAATAAAGGACTTAATGTAAAATGCATTTTCTAAGGAAGAACAAGTCTGTAACTTAAATGTTTGACATTATTTTGTGCTTACAACTCCCACTGTTTGGTCATGGAAACATAAGTTTTAGGAGGGACAGAGTAAATTTTTGAGGCAAAATCAGGGACAGTTGAGAGGTATGGCCTGGGGGAGCCTAGCAGTGGGGATGACACAAGTGGGAATTACAGCTCAGTGCTCCCAAACAGTGGTGGTTTCCTTTACTTCATGCTGCATGTTTAATATCTTGACGTATTGTGAACGGAGGAGGAGAGAATATATGGGTCTGGAAGAGCGTGACTGGATACCGAATGCATCACAAATGTTTGCTCCACACAGCTACAAAGAGCATCTGGAGGCACTGAATATGAACTCACTGAAGACCAGATGAGAGAGGGGGATATGATATAGAGATGTTTAAGTTCCTGAAGGAAATAAAAAAGGTGAACTATTTAACAGGAGTACAGAGTCAAGAACCTGAGGTTATGAGTGGAAACTAGCAAGGGGAAGGTTTAAGAGAAGTGTGAGGTAGTTCTATTTTATGGAAAAGGTCGTGGAGCCATGGAATAGTCTTCTAGCACAGGTGATGGGCTCCAAGACCGTAAATGGTTTCAAGCATGGCTGGGACAGAGTAGAGAATTTGGTGGTTGCTGAGGTTGGTAGCAGTAGAAAGTGAAGCGGGGGGGTGGACCAGGAGGGATGAAACCCAGTATGGACAATAGTTCCTGGGGCAGATAAGGAACTCCAGGCAGACTAGATGGACATTGGATCTTCTTCTGCCATCATTACCTATGTTTCTATACAAAAATCTAATAATACTATAATTTTTAAATCTCTTTTCTATTATAATTGCCACAAACTTTTTTTTATTTTATTACTGTTGTCATACAGAAGTTCATTTGATTTGATTTCACTTATTTTTGTGGGAGATGAGCTACATAAGCCCAATTTCACAAGCAACCAGTTGTACAGAATAAGAGTACAAAAAGTAAACAAAGAATCATTAGTACCCGATGACCTAAAACAATTAGAAACAATCACAGTGTGCTGGCAGAGCCTGGAGCTGAAAGTTGCAATGTGACTTCCCTCAGTAATTTGAGAGGGTAAGAAGGGCCAATTGCCCAATAAGATAATACTCTCTGTCCAGCAACACTGTTCCTAAAGAGGAGCTTAGATGTAAATTTATACTGGGAATGTGTCCCCAACAAGTTGCAGGAACATTGTAAAAGCTCAGTTATATAAGTTGGGGCTTTTCCAAGAACCACCTTGTGGAGGAACACCACCAACCTATGGGCCAGGCAGTCCTCCAGGGATGGACATGAAACAGTTTTATACAAAAGGCAGTGCTGAGTACAATAGGACAAGCCAGTAAAAAAAAATGACAAAAACTTATCAACAATGCACAACTTGGAGAGGACCCTCATGGCACGAGCAGCAGCATACACAAGAGATCCATGAATCAATAATAGGGTACATGAGGCTATTGACAAACAGTCTTGTTTCTGAAACAAGGCACCAGAGTAGAGAAGATGGAGTGGGGGGATCAGGAGAAAGATGGAAAGGGGTCTGCCTTAATGCCAGGAGTCTTGGAGGTGGAATTGGTGGACTCCATGCAATAGTGGAAGACACTGAGATGTATTTAGTAGCCATCTCTGAAACTTGGGCCACAAAGAATAACTGGGACCTGACAGTCCCTGGCTACACCATGTTTAGACGAGATAGAGGAAAAGGTAAAGGAGGAGGGGTAGCCCTATATGTCAGTGAGGGCATAGAGACAGTGAAGGACAGAAACACCACGGAAGGTAATGGGGAAACAGAATTGCTGTGGGTTCAGCTCACAGCACCCTCAGGCAAGAAACTAGAAATGGGAGTTATCTGTAGACCTCCAGGATAGGGGAGGAGACAGATAAGGAGCTGGGGCAGAACTAGAGAGGGGATAACAAAGGGGAGGTAGTGGTGGTGGAAGATCTAAACCTGCCAGATATTGCATAGAAAGATAACATTTAAAAGCAGATAGGGATCGATTGGCCTGTCCAGTCCATCCATTTCTCCCTACCCAAAATAACACTGCAGACCGTGTCCGCTCTGCAGCTCTTTCTACCTCCCTCCTTTCCTCCCTTCCTTTCTACTATGCTTCCCTTGTGCTTATCCCATGCATTCTTGAACCCAACTACTGTTTTCACCCCACCACTTCTGCTGGAAGGCTGTTCCAGAAATCCACCAATCTTTCTGTGAAGAAGTACTTCCTCATATCTTTCCTGAATCTACCCCACTCCAGCTTCATAGCCTGTCCCCTTGTTTTTGAGCATCTTTTCTTCTGAAAATGGGTGGCCCCTTTTGCTCGACACCCCGACAGTGAAACACAGAAAAAGACCACTACAGCGACAGTTGCTGTAATGGCCCATTTTCATATTTCGCTTTCACCCAGTGTTCTGCCCCTTCCCCGGACCAACTCCGACCTAGAGTTAAGAATCCTAAAGTCTGGGGGGTGTGGGGGGGAAGAGCTCCCTGCATGGGGGGTGTGGGTGGCACAGTGCCCCACAGAAAACACTGGGGGATTGGATGGCACAATACCTGCATCAGTATTGTGCCGTTGCTGTGCAGAAGGTACCCAAAACACAAGACAGAGTTGGAAACTCTATTTAATTGCCTATAGTCATGTGATTAAATATAACATGAAGATACCAGGAGATGTTTCCCTTGGCCCGAAATAACTTGCAATATATTGGGTATAATGAATTATAGAACAATGGCTAGCAAAATATCTTATAAGATTAATCTCAGTGTTACACAATTTAGTTAAAATCATATTATGACACGTATGCAACAACAACTGAGAAGACCATCATTTTCAAGGGATTAATGATCAGTTGGGGGATGGGTGGCCTGTGCACAGCTGAGGGCCACCTCCCTCAAGACAGTTGTTAATCCAAAGAAATAACCAGCTTCGAGGTTGCTATTGCAATTATAAGTCTAATCACAATAACAACTTTTGTTTTTGCCATTTTCTTTTAGTTTCAAATAGGGTTTAGTTATGTGGCACAAGCCATGCATGCCACACAGCATCAGTTGACAGCTGGATCAGTCATTTCTAAGACTAGGTTTGCTGGCAAAGGCACCTAGCTTCACCCGAGCTCTTTTCTTCGAGGTTGCTTGTAAGGACAGAGCAAAGAACCTTACCAGAGCAAGGAAAAGGATTAAAGCTTTTTTTGCCTTGACAGATTTACTATGTGTTATTATTTTCTTTTGTATTCACAGGGATTGTTACTGTTTGTTGCTAACATTTTATTGCTTTATTTTTCTCTGATTCATATTGTTGTTGCTGGGTATACCTTCTGCTGCATTATTACAGGGTGTGCCTATAGGTATGTGCTTACAGATTACTGCTGTAATCTTCTGATTCAAATTGTCTTTTGCAAGGTATATCTTCTGTTACTGCTTTATTTTTCTCTGCAGCAAAGTGTTTCTTACAAGGTATATCTTCTGTGAAATTATTACAGGTGGTGCTTTACAGGTTTTTCAGCTATATCTATCATTAGGATCAGTTTTCAGGGCTACTGCATTTGTTGCTGGCTGATTGTTTCTACTGTTACATCCTTGTTTCTTTCGTTCATGGTTCTTTTTTTTTCAGCAGGGGAAGGGCCCAGGACACTGCAGCACAGGAGCTAGCATAACAAAACTCACCCGAAACAAGAACCAAAACAAAAAAGCAAAAAGGAAATCCAAAACACTTCTGATCTTTGGAGACTTCATGATTTGGGGAGTTGATACCTATCTCCAGCCAGGAGTAATGGTAAGATGTCTCCCAGATACATCAGCGTGGAGAGACACTGACTGCATTGCTAAAATTGTACAGGAAGCAGGAGAAAACATTGACGTCCTGGTACACATAGGGACTAACGATCTCGCCAGCCGGTCAGTTGTGCAGACCAAGGAACACCTGACCAGGTTGGGTGACAAACTATCATCCATTTCGTCCGGCATCTCCTTCTCTGAGATCCTGCCAGTCTGGAAGAGGAGGGCAGATGGACAGAAGGTCAGAGAAGGGGAGATATGGGAGCTAAACATGTGGCTTAAGGGCTGGTGACAGGAAAAAGGACACAGATTTGTAGGTAATTGGCAACAGTTTTGGGAGTGAAAGTTCTTAAAATTTGATGGACTGCAACTGACTAAGGAGGAAGTCAGTGCATTGGGGCAGAAGTTTGACGTCTTTGCAGAATATTTAAACTAGCAAATGGGAAGGGGGTGCAGTACCCGATATGTTGAATGGGAAGAACACCCCCCCCCAGCTAGTGATCAAACAAGAGTTCAGCATGTTTGTAGTTCATTTGCATCACCAGGTAAGGAAAAAGGTCTGGCTCCCCATACAATGCACAGGGGGAAGGCCAGATCTCACCCAACAACTAACACACTGAAACTTGGCCAATGGAAAATCATGTACACAAATGCTCGCAGTCTGGGAAACAAGATCCCAGACCTGCAGGCAATAATGACTGAGGCTAAACTGGGCATAGTAGCCATTAGCGAGACATGGTTCACCAGTAAGCACACTTGGGAGACTTCAGTACCTGGCTATGTACTGTAATGTCAGAGGCAAAAGGCTGGCCTTCAGGAAATATAAGGGGAACACAGCGGGATGAAGATAGGGAGGCATACCAAACTTCCCTAAGGGAAGCAGGGAAGGCTGTAAGGCAGGCAAAGGCCCAAACCAAGGTAACACTAGCAAGAACAGTAAAAGAAGGTGACAAGACTTTCCATAGATACATTAGTGAAAGGAGAAAGTCCAGAGGGGGTATTGCTAAGATCAAAGGGGATACGGGTGTGTGTGTGTGAGGAGGAGGACCATGTAAAAACATTTATCCTAAATAGATACTTCTGCTCAGTAGTTACTGAGGAGAAGGTAGGGCAGGACCCACAGCTCAGCACCATGGACACAGGGGGGAGGAAGGTGTGCACTAGTCCCTTCACAAAAGAAAGGGGTCCTACAACAGCTCGATTACCTAAGGGTGGACAAGGCAATGGGACCTGATGGCATAAATCCCAGGGTACTAAAGGAGCTAAGGGCGGAACTAGCAGAGCCACTATCGGAACTGTTTAGTGTGTCTCTGAGCACAGGAGAGATCCCAGAAGACTGGAGAAGGGCTCATGTGATCCCTCTCCATAAGAGTGGTAGCAGGGAGGAGGTAGGGAACTACAGACCAGTCAGTCTTACCTCAGCAGTGGTCAAGATTATGGAGGCACTCCTTACAGAAAGGATAGCGCAACACCTGGAATCCATAGGAGCACTGGATCCAAGACAGCATGGGTTTACAACAGGAAGGTCCTGTCAAACTAATCTCATAGATTTCTTTGACTGGGTAACCAAGGGGGAGCAGTTGATGTCACCTACCTTGACTTCAGCAAAGCTTTCAATACTGTTCCACATAGAAGATTGATTAATAAGCTGGGTAGGCTTGGGGTGGGTCAGAAGTTGGTCAACTGGGTGGCAAACTGGTTGACGGGCAGAAAACAGAGTGGTGGTAAATGGCATACAGTCAGAAGAGATGCAAGTCACAAGTGGGGTACCTCAGGGATCAGTCCTGGGGCCAGTCCTCTTCAATATCTTTATCAGTGACATTGCAAATGGACTGGAGGGTAACATTTGTCTGTTTGCAGATGACACCAAGATCTGCAACAGAGTAGATGATCCAGAGGGGGTGGGCAGAATGAGAAGAGATCTGGATAAACTGGCAAAATGGTCGGAAGAGTGGCAACTGGGATTTACCACAAAGAAGTGCAAGATCATGCACATAGGGAAGAGAAACCCTGAAGTCACCTATAGGTTGGTAGGGGAGTTGCTGGCAGTCACAAGAGAAGAAAGAGACTTGGGCATCATCATCACAGATGACCTGAAATCATCCATGCAGACCACTAAAGCAGTAGGTAAGGCTAGGGGATGTTGGGGTGTATTAGTAGGGTTATCACAAGTCATAAGAGGCTCTTTACAAGACACTGGTTAGGCCCCATCTGGAGTACTGCGTGCAGTACTGGAAGCCACACCTTCACAAAGACATTAACCAAACTGAGGCAGTACAGAGAAGGGCAACCAAAATGGTGCAGGGACTGCATCAGAAAACATATGAGGAGAGATTAAGGGAGCTCAATATGTATACCCTAGAGCAAAGGAGGGAGAGAGGTGATATGATTGAAACATTCAAACACCTTAAGGGCAATAACAAGGTGAAAGAGTATAACATGTTTCAGTATAAGAAAAATAGAAGGACAAGAGGACACAGCATGAGATTAGAGGGAGGCCAATTAAGGGGTAATGTAAGGAAGTTCTTTTTCACAAAAAGGGTGGTGGATGTATGGAATGGCCTACCTCTGGAAGTGGTGGATATGAATACAGTGCAGGGCTTCAAACAGGCATGGGATAGGCACAAGGGAGCAATACAGATGAGTATGAATAGATAGGCCACTGACAGAGCAAAGGCCAAAGGCACATTCATAAGGTAGAAAAAGAAATGAACAGACTGGATGGGCCTTGTGGTCCTTATCTGCCACCAACTTCTATGTTTCTATGTTTCTGATCCAGTAGCCAATCAGGAGTCTTGTAGGCTCATGAATAATTAATTAGTCTTATAATGTGGATTATACAATGGCAAGAAAGAATCCTGGCTTCTGATAGGTCAGTTGGCTATCATAGCAGGAATGTTATCTTGGCATAACATCCCTGCTGATTGTTTGTTGGATTTGTTGGACCTTCATTAGCACCATTGTTATCACATCTTCTCTTAAGAAACAAAAATATTTTTACACATTAACAAAAACATTCTTTAAAATAATTTTTTGTATTCTATGTAAAACAACAAGCCATTGTATAATAAGAATAATGCCCTCCTGGGTGGGTGTTATACTGTAGATAATCACTGTGATTACCTGCAGTAAGTAACTATTATAAAATGGGGGTACAAATTAGTTTTCAGGGGAGCCTTACGGTTTACTGTTCTTAATGAAGTTTATAGAATTGTCTGAAGAAAATATCAGTTTAAGAATGTTATAGCAAAGAAATACATTAGTTTTATATGATACACAATGTTTTTGTCCATCCAAGCTGATAACTTAAATATAACAGTGTAAATATTATTGATCTGGTTAATGTCTGTGTGCGCTAAACTGCACTATGATTCTATATGTAATAAAATAGAGTACAGTTATTCATTAAAAAAGAAGCTTACCTTGACAATACCACGGATATGCATTTTTGCAATCATCTCCGCCGTGTAGAGAAACATCAACAGTGTATCCAGGGCAAATGTCACATATTCAAGAGGAGGATAGTGCTCAAATGTCTTGGGGGTGTTCATACAGACAGAAATCACACTGAAGATAGCACATGCGCGAAGCAAGGAATGGACCCACTAAAACGACAATAGTTATAATAATGTTTTATCTTCAGATGTACTCAGATAATGCAAACAAAAATTATCATTACTCCACAAACACAGTTTTATGACCCACACATATTTCTGTCATCTTTATTTTATTATCTTTATTAAGAATATTTGGAAGTTAACTCCTCAAGCAAACAAGTAGTGCATTTTCTAGGGGGCCCTGTTTCTAGAAGTGTTTGAATGATGAGATGTATTATCAGTAGTAAGGATTACTACTAAAAATGTTTTGGATGCTGGCCCAGTGGCACAGATGTTTGAGGCACTGGCGCTTTACCTCGAAGCAAGCCGGCGACCTGGGTTTGGGAACAGACTCAGGATGCCAGGGGCTGGCAGGGGCCGGAGAGGATCGAGCGTCAGTAGGACTGCTCTCGTCTCCTGGGGTAGGTAGTGGGATGGCATCACACTACAGCAGCCTCTGGTGGAGACCAGGAGCACTGCAGACGCACACAGGAGGGAACAACAGTAGAAAAGCGAAAATACCGCTCCACGTTCAACCGGATGACGGCTGCCCGACTCTCTGATGCCATCTATGTCCTGCCGAGCCTTCCACCTCAGCAGCACCTCAGGGCCAAGTGTTGCACTGGTCTGTCCCCCCCCGGCTGGCGCCTTCCCCCTCAGAGGAGGGGGACCCATCCAGTGAAGGGTTACACCGGGTTACCCTGGGGATGGCTGCCATCTAAGAATGGAGGCTCAGAGGGCAGATGGATCAGAGGAAGCCTTGGCAAGCCTGAAGGAGTGGCTGATGTGGAGCTTGTAAGGGGAAAAAGAAATAATACAAAAAAAAAATGTTTTTGAATGTGTAGAACAATCAAGCCTCATCAATTAATCCTGTGTGACTTCATGAAAGGTACCGAACTTATTCATGAACTTCAAACATTATGTGTATATACCACAGTCAAAAATGGCATGGCAGAATGAAGCACCAAACAGCATTAAGAATGATAAGATACTAACAATTAGTCTGCTGGTTGCGATTTGTTAACAGTCATCATCATAAATTATGTATTCTGAATATGTATAAGTAAAATTAAAAAGTCAAAAGTTGTCTCAGTACTTTCAGCCCAGTTCATAATGTATCAGTAGGTGCAGGGTATAGAGAAAGAATCATGCTATGGATCTCTACGTCCTTCATGGCATTTCAGAAGGGACCGATGGGCAGAGACTGGGACCTGTAATTATACTAGGGACAGGGATCTCCAGCATATACAACTAAACATGTACAGTAAATGATGAAAAATGATAAGTCTGAAGAAAATATGCACATATTAATGGAGGTTGTTTTACAAGATGTAGTCAATACCACAACTTGGAGTTTGTTATCAACAGGGAAGTAAACACCTCTCCGTTGTTTTTGTTTTTTTTGGGGGGGATACAACACAGAATCTATGAAGATACAGCGTACACATTTTTCTTTCTTTTCTGTAGTATATGTAAAAGAATAACCAAATACAGTCATAAAGTATACATTTCTCAAACACATTATTGAATGTTTATTCATATCTATGACATTTTGCAGTTATGAATTTAGACTCGAAGGATCACTGTTTAAAATATCTAAGTGCTCCAGTAATACAAGGTTAGCCAGGCACTGGTCACAAAAGCATAGTCAAAAAAATAAATAAATAAATATTGAAAATACTATTTATAAGGTATATTACTAATTTGTACTAGCAACTCAGAAACAGCCTTGGGCATCACTGTAAGCACCACACCAAAACAGAAGTAACAATGCAGCTCTTAGCCCTACCAGAGAATGAAGCAGATAAAATCCCTGCCTATATGACTGAGAAAATGTCATAAGTAGATCAAGAAATATACTAATGCCATAGAGATCTTTGGTTCCACCCCATCTAGAACACAGGGCACAGTTTTGGTTTTAGTACACTGTAAGACGATATAGCTAATAAAGATAAAGTATGTTGGAAAAAGTTCAGAGGAGCAACAAAATGGCTCATTGCACAAAGGATAAATCCACCTAGGAGTTGCTCTAAATGTCAAGATAAAGTACAGTGTGCTACAGTATCTTTCCATTTTGTGACATGTGTATTATGTGTGTAGTGTGTGTAACAACTAGATGGCACTATTCCAAGGACTACTACCTCTGCCTGCTTGGCTAGTAGCAGGTTAAGGGGCCTGAGTTCTGAAACGGGTGCCTCCACCCGGAGGTCAGGGTTGGTAGTGGTCAAGCTAACCTGGGCACAGCCCTCCAGGACACTGTAACCCCCCTCTTTCCTTACTAGTGGCTGGAACAATGCACAATAATCACTTTTACAATACGCCTGACACACCACATAAGTACCCACACTGTCTGCACTTACCAGCAGGGCTTTCTTCTGGCTCGACCCTGCGGACCTCCTGTAAAACAAAGTTATACACAGCAAATAACAGCAGTACAGTACTCTTGCACAAACTGGAACCACAGTCAGGGTAAATGCAAAAAGAGTTAGATCTGATTTATTTAAGGGACTTGAACAAGGGAGGGGTGTAATCAGGTTAATTTGCTTAAAGGCTCTATCAATCAAACAGTTATGCATGCACTTCAGGGTCCATAAACAGTCACACATTCTAGATACCCAGGTGAAGAAGAGGTGGGCTGGCCAGGATCATAGCCCAGGGTAGGCCGGCGTCGCAGCTGGTTGGGGCCCTGTGATGGAAGAAAACAACATGCACCACACACACTAGTTGTAATCCTGAGCCGGAGGGCTCAGTTCCTGAAAGAAAAGAAACAACAAGACAATCAGATGACACATTTAGATTAAGCTGTTGTTGCAGGGAGCTAGTCAGGGTAAATTCAAAAAAGAGAACTAATTTATTTAAGGGACTTGAACAAGGGAGGGGCGTAATCAGGTTAATTTGCTTAAAGGCTCTATCACTCAAACAGTTCTGCATGCACTTCAGGGTCCATAAACAGTCACATACTCTGGGTACCCAGATGGAGAATGGTGGGCTAGCCAGGAACATTGCAGCTGGTTAGGGCCCTGTGATGGAAGAAAACAACATGCACAACACACACTATTTGTAATCTGGAGCCGGAGGGCTCAGTTCATGAAAAGAAAACAACAAGACAATTAGATGACACACTTTTAGATTAGGCTGTTGTTGCAGGGAGCTACCCTGATGATTACTCACGATACCCAAGACTAGACACAGGCTGGACAAAAATTGAGACAGCAGGTGGTTAATCTGGAGTGCCAGGAGAAGCAGGGCCCACACGATTCGCCGAGGCATCATTCCTGTTCAAGTGTGGAGCAGGGGGCTGATCCCCAGGCAGGTCTCTCGTCGGTGGCTTTCTCGGTGCAGTGGGGTAGTCTGGCAGGGCCAGCATGGCATGGCCCAGGCCGAATGGAGATAAACGTGGATTCAGTCCAATTAGGCTGGATAAAGCTTCCAGCAAGCAGAACACAGTTCACACAGTGGGGAACCAAATCACGACCCACTTTCAATACACGGCATGTTTACATGTAAGGAAGTTCTACTGTACCAGGCAAACCGCTCTCCGGTCATGATCGCAAAGTCTCTGCACAAACCGGGGATTCAAAAGCAGCTGGAAATCCTGACAGGCAATCGCATTCAGCAAATCTTCAGTCTTCTTCAGGTATGAGCCTGGTAAAAAATCAGTGGCTTACTTCGTTCTCACAGACTTGGATTTAGTCCAAAATAATTCTCTTCTCTCCCTCTCAGGGACAGCAGGCAGACATGCAGGCCACAACTCGGGCCTTTCCACAGTTCTCCCACGTGAAACTACTCAGACAGCTGCTTGACTGTCTCAAGCTCTTGCTCATTCAGCTCCCAACTGAGATCTGACTGAAACAGCAGGCAGCTTGGGGATTTCCCTCAGATCCAAAAGGTTCGGTTGGCTGATCCTCCTGTCAGTCACAACAAAGGCTCCCCTTCAGGTCAAAAAGGCGCAAAAAGCCCAAAACTACAATTCCTATAGATTTTGACTCCAGACAGCTCCTGTAGTCCGGCTCCATTCTAGGTCCCACCAGTACTGATTGGTTCAATTCGCAGCCCCGGGCCAAATGGTGGGGATAAACAAAACAGTCCTTGCTGCAAAGAAGGCAGGTTAGACAAACTACATTATCATTATCACTCTAAATGATTTTCAGCAAATAGTTACATCATTCAACAGAGCTCCCTCTCAGATTACTTATGACTGCAATCCTGGCAGCTCTTAAAGAGACAGTACAAAGAGGCTATACAGGCACTCTCTGGCAATCACATTTAAACTGCTAAAATGCAGGACACCAGCCTGGCAGTGAGCATTTAGGAGAGCTCGATGAAGACTTTTCGGTAACCCCCATTTGTGGGGGGGGGGGTTACATGTAGGTGTGTGTATGTATGGAGTAAATAATGAGTAAGGGTGTTATACAAGGATGGATACCTATTGAGGGGGATAATTAGGGCTATAAGACCCCAAGCTTGAAGGGTGAGTGGCTTTATTGCTCTAACTAGCCCCTGAGATGGGTTTACTTCTAAGTGTTCCACCCTTGCCCATTGCTTCTTGATTATAATACATTAGGATGGTTACTGTTATGGTATGGAGATCACATTGCAAGGAGGGAATGGTGTGTAGTGAGTGCAGGTAGTAGTTTGAGCGATTTCTGGGTTTGGGAGGGTTTTCTGTGCCTTTTTTTTTTCCAGGTTATTTTGCAACTTGTTAATTAGTTTGGCTAGCTTCCTAATGATGTGTTGTGTTATTAGTATCGTCCCATAGGGTTTATTTAAATACTTTTTATTAGTGTATGTATATTCTTTTGATTGTTTGATTAGTGTAGATATATACCTTTAATTAGTGTAGGTATATAGCTGTATTTGCTTAATTAGTGCAGGTACATACTTTTAATTGAAAGAGTAGTCATAGTCTTACAGGGAAATACATGATGGCCTTTTCTATGGGGAAAGTTTCCATCCATGTCACAAAACTTGGAAATGTGCCATTAGGGTTGTTATGCAAACTCCCTTCCCCTTGTAACCAAGTTCAAGATACAGGTATGGGGTCTGGTACCTCATACAGGGCCAACATATTCAAAATGCATAAATAGCAACCATAATCAATGTCCCATCCTTATCCCCTATCCCCTAACCCCATGACCCAAGGCCCAGCTACAGATCTTGAATTATGCCACACAAATCTGCTGTTTCATACACATCCTTCGCATTCTAGATCTGTAAGTAAAGAGTTTTACATCCATTTATTATGTTGGTTTGTGCTCGGGTGCAAGCAACATAGTGACACCATACGAATTTCAGAGGTGTGCCACCACTCTGCCAATGCCCTGCTCCATTTTGCAGGCGGGACCACACAGCGCCAATAAATTGCCAAGCTGTCTATGACAGCACTTCAAACGCAGTGACGTGCAGTTGAAAGAAAACCACTGCAATTTGCATACAGCCAGTGTTGGGTAAGCTGCTTTTTCTATTACTTTCTATAACTTTTGGAAACTTGTTCCAGAAAGCTCTGTGCAGTCACTAGCAACGATGGAGAAGTACTGGAAAAAGTAATACACCTTACAGTTACAATTACTTATGTCTTTTTATACAAAAGAAATACGTAACTGTAACTGATTACATTTATTTGAAAGTAACTAACCTATTACTTTCAAAAAATGCAATCTGTTGTAGTTATTTATTATTTTTGTATAAAAAGAAATAAGTAACTATAATTGTAAGGTGTGTGCTAGTACCTCTCCATCCTTGCTAGTGACTGCCTAGAGCTAAGTTTCCAAACGTAATAGAAAGTAATAGAAAAAGTAACTTACCCAACACTACGTACGGCCCAAGTCAGCAAGCAGCAGCTGTCGTCAGCCACCTCTACATCCTCATGAAAGCTGATGGGGTGCCCAATCCCCCTATCGGCATGCCCCCTCCCCAGTTTCTTTGCCGATGGGGTAGCCCAATCCCCGTCGACATGATGTGCCTCCCTCCATCTGTTGTGTGCCGAGGGAGTACCCAATCCCCTTTGGCACAAGCGCCCCCCACACCGTATGGCCGACGGGATGCCCAATCCCCATCGGCTCCACTCCCCCACCCCCACAAAAATCCAGGTGGCACGCTGGGAGCCACCCCAGCGTGCTAAAAGTCCCATGTCTCTTTTTTTTTTAAACCCTGTAAAAAAAAAAAAAAAAACCGTCCCTCATGGCCTCTCTTGCCCCCTCCCCCAACCCGCGGCCACCCTCTGCGCATCCACCTCCCCACCCCCCCACACCCCATACTTTCCTCTGGAGCCTGGTGTGACGATCTTTGGTGGACCAGGAACATGTCTGCACTCTTCAAAGCCGACCACGAACTGAAGAAATGCCGGTAAGCTGTATAATGGCATAAATGGGTTTTCATCAACTTTGGTGCATACCTCAGCCATTTTGGGGAATTCTGGCACCAAATTTTCAACATGGGGTTCTTGGGACCCCTCCTCATGAATTCAGTCACTGTCATCTCGTTATTCGGTCCCAAAAGGTGATTTAGCAGTCACTGCACGGAATCACCTTTTGGTACTGATTAATCAAATGACACTGTCACTGTTCAAGAGATGGGCTCTCAAAAAGCCTATGTTGCAAATTTGGTGAAAAAATTCAAAAAAATGACTGTGTTACAAGCGTGCGTTGCGCAGTTTCCATGCACACTTCTAACTTCGCAAATTTGTAATATTTTCACTCCAGATTTTCAACATTGGCATTTTTCTATACCTCCTAATGAACAGTACAGCTGCCATTTTTTACATCCTGGCTGAAATGTGTTTACGCACTTACGGCGCAGAATAGCACCGTCGCTGTGGGGAATCACTGTTCGGGACAGATTAAGAAAATCACAGTGCCACTGTTCATGAGGAGAGGTTCAAAAATACCCATGTAGAAAATTTAGTGGGAAAAATCCAAAAAATTATTGCATTACAGGCGTGCGATGCGCAGTTTCTACACACGTTCGTAACTTTGCCAATTTTTCATATTTTTACTTCAGATTTTCAGCATTGTCATTTTTTCACACCACCTCACGAACATGTAATTTTTCACATCCTGCCAGAAATGTGTTTTCACACCTTTGTTGCTGGATTGAGTAACGAAATGATAGTGCCACTGTTCATGACATGGGGTCACAAAAATCCCATTTTGCAAATCTGGAGCGAAAATAACAACAAACGCCTGGGGCATTACGGTTTCCAACCATAATGCCCTACTCCATACAGACTGACACCCAATGGGTGTGACTTGGGATCGTCGCCCGTAATACACACGCCATTCCACCCCCACCCTGCAGCCACTGACAGGCATTGAGGTGTGTCTTGTGGTCGTCAGGCCCAGAGTTCACCCCATTCTCCTGTACCGCACCCACTTCAGCATATTTCCTTATGAAATGGGATGAGTGTAAGGCCAGAAGACCCCAAAGCACACCGCAACACCTGTCAGTGTCTGCAGGGTAGTATGAGATGAAATAGCATGAGCATTATGCCCGATGATCCAAAGGCACACCCCCAACACCTGTCAGTCTCTGCAGGGTGGGAATGGGGTTGGGTTCTGTTCAGTACTTAAGTGCCATTCCTATTATGCATCCCTCTAACTCCTGCACTACTAATGCCAGTGCCAGCAAGCCACCATTCAGCATTGACAAATGCTTGTAATATGTATTATTTTGCAAAAAATATTGCGGACCCCGCACTTAACAGCAAACATGTTAAAAATTAGTAAGTACTATACACATTGCACACTTGTAACTTGCTTTCTTTAGGACACATACTTGTAACTACTCAAAGCAAGTTACATGTCTGGGACATGCATACTATTTTACACAGGGTCTTGTTGAGGTCTTGTTGAAGCTGTATGAAACAAATTACAAGTAGAAGGTATGTATCCTACTAGGCAATATGTGAAGCAAAATATGATTGTGAAATGGATGTTATACTATACACTGGTTCTATATGGTTATTTACCAATAAACATACAACTGTGAGATAATTGTACAACTTAGCCATGACCTATCAAGACTCGTATATACCAGTACAGCCTTGTAGCACGGAGCTAGACCTGTAGCTTGGCCTTGGTTCATGAGGGCAGGGGATGGGGAGGGGGTGAGGATTAGTGTTGCTATTTACAAATTTTTAGTATGCTGGCCCTATATGAGATGCCAAGCCATTGATGTATGGCCCTATATCTGTAGCTTGGCCCTGGGTAACATGGATGGAGGGGGTTGGGAGTTTGGATTGAAAACCCTAATAGTACATTTCCAAACTTTGTGGGCAATTGATTGAAAAACTACAATGGCACATTCCCCTTCATTGGGTTTGAGTTTTCGGTGTTGCAACCCTAATCTGCATTAACAAAGTTTTGTGCAATAAATATCCTTAGTTTTTAAGAAAGTAAAGTGATAAGCAGGAGGTGACTCCTACCTTACTTTGTGAACAGCCCACTGGCACTCTGATAAGCTAGATGCACAGGGTACTTTGGTTCCTGTGCACGAGTCCTAACTTTCTTTGTGCAGTGCCCTGAGGGCCCTGCATAAAGCATCAGATGAAACATAACTTTTTTACTATTTTGTTCACGCTTAACTTTAATTGCTGTACAAAATGCAAACAATTAGTTTTAGTCACACATATTATTAACTTTTTTTTGTTTCTCATCTTTGAAAATTATGTTCATGTAGCTCTTAAAGACTTTTTCACAGTGGGTATCTTTAAAGTCTTTGTGTAGTGCATGGATTTTCAAAATGTTCGTGAAGGGTATCTTTCCAAATGTTTTGTGCTTGATTAAAAAAATGTCTGATTGGTAATTAAAAAAACACATTGTTTATCTTATACCCCTCTATCACAAACACTAGTGTCACCCTTAACATTTAAGTATTTAATAAGCTATCTCACATTAACGTTTTTGTTTATGTGGAACTTTTAACTAAGAACCTTCACACAGCACATATGTAACAATCCTCCAGCAGGGAGAGACTTGTTTACTAGAATGCCAGACCATGGAACCTATTGCTTTGTAAAGCCTTGGACAGTCAGTGAGTGGAGTATAGAATGCCAGTCGGGTGATAGCATGAGAAGTGTCAAGACTGCAGAGTGATAGGAGGGTACAGGTTTGCCTTCATAGCACCCTTGCCTCAAATCTCTTGCCAGGCTGCCTGAGGAGGCAAGGGCCCTTCACTTACAGCAGCTGTCTGTGGATCAAGTGTTTGAGGACAGCAGAACACATTGTCTTATCATCTAGTAGCCTCTAAGTACAGACATCAGCACACTGGTGATGACTCTAAGAACTCAGAATCTAAAGGACATTCAGTGTAGATCACCACTAATTCTGTTGGGAGTGTGAGGGATCACCACGGGAAGGGAATCTCCTAAGGGGCTGCCTTCAACAGAAGTTCCTGGCAGCCTAGTAATGTACATAGGATCTCACAGAAGTAGTTCTTTCCACTTTAGGGGCAGTTTTGGTCCTGTCTGTGCCCTCTACACAAAGAGGAGATGGGCCTACTATCTGTATGGGGAATCTTAAACTGGGATGGATACTGGAGATGCTGCCTCTACCAGAGGGCCTGGGAGCCTCCACCAGAGGGCAGGCTGAGGTATGCGTTGCTGCCATGGTGACCAGCATTTTTCCATTGTGAGTAAGAACACACTTAATGTGAGGTGCCCAGAGCCGAGTTGGCGATTAGCCAGGAGTGCCTGAGTGAAAGTCCCTAGTGTGGTACTGTCTGCTGCACACTAGCTGAACTGCCACTGCACTGTCATGGTAGTATCGAAGAAATGAGTAAACCCTAAGCATATAGTAAGGTAGGAGAACTGGTTAATTCAGAAGGCAGAGCAGGAAAGGCTCTGTCCCAAGGTACAACCTCACCAGCTGGTGGATTGCAAGCAATAAAAGGAGTCATGGGGCTCCTGTAAGAGATGTGTAAATGGTACCAGCTTTTTTAAGGGACACTAAAATTTTGACTTATGTCCAGGGTCAGGATAAAGCCTATCTTGCAATGCTAAAAAGGAAGGTGATTTCCATATTCTCATGTGTGCAACTGTAAATCTGATAGTAAACATGATAATAACCCATCACATACAGTAATTTATTTTTGGCATGACAGAAAGGGCACTGAGCAAATCTCACCAAGGAGTAACTGGAGAAGAAAGGAACTATAAATATCTACAGACTGAGTGTATTTGACTGTAACAGGGGATGCCACTATTGAGCAGTTACCAACTACCCCTAAACACAGAGAGTGTGGCTATGCCCATCTCTAGTGTCTGCCTGATGCCAAGAGCATTACCTTATGGTATCAGGCCCAGATGAATGAACAGTGGCAGCCACAGCTGAGTTGGATTCATGGACTGTATGCCATCTAGGCTGGAAATTGAGGGGACCAGAGGGAGTGCAACAGTAAAAAAGAAGAGTTATGTGTACATTTTAAAAACCATTGTTCAGCATGAGAACTTAAAAAAAAATGATTCCCCCCCCCCCAAAAAAAACCCTGTCACACAGCATATAGATTTTCAAAACCTTTGTGAAGGATTTCTGTGTGAATGTTTTTGCGAAAACTGCCATGCAACACATAGATTTTGAAAACAATCATGTGGCACATCAATTTTTAAACCAAGATGTGGCACATCAATTTTTAAACCAAGATGCAGCACACAGATTTTAAAACTGGATGTCTAGTTGAACATTTTGTGTAAACCATCAAATGGCAAGTAGAAGCTGAAATCAGTCATGTAGCACATAGATTTATAAAACCGTCAACAGCAAGAAAATCTTGAAAATCATCAAATAGATTTTTGAAATATTCATGCAGTATGTAGATTTTTGTGTGTGTGTGTGTTACTGTATTTCTTTTATCCCCTATGTGCTCCACGGCAGTCACTACTTCAGGCTTGACAAGGCTTACCTCTGACCCATCCATCCTCCGATCCTCCACTCTCAGATAGCAGCCATCCCCAGGGTAACCTGGTATAATCCTTTACCAGATGGGTCCCCCTCCTCCGAGGGGGAAAGTGCCAGCCAAGGGGGCGGGGGCAGACCTGCACATCACTTGGCCTTGGGGTGCTGCTGAAGTGGAGAGATTGGTAGGACCTAGATGGCCTCAGAGAGCAGGGCAATCATCATCCGGCTGACGTGGAGCGGTATTTCTGCTTTTCCAGTCTCCACCAGAGGCCACTGCAGCACAACGGCAACCCTCTACACACCCCAGGAGAGGAGAGGAGAGGAGAGGAGAGGAGAGCAGTCCTACGGATACTCAATCCTCTCCTGCCTCTGCCAGCCTCCGACATCTCAAATCCATTCCCGAACCTGGGTCACCAGCGTGAGCCGAGGTAAGGCACCAGCGCCTCAACCCTCTGTGCCACCGGGCCGGCAGTATGTAGATATTAATAAAATCTGTTATGGATTCCTGTGCGAATGTTTTGGTGTTTACGTAAAGATATTTAATTACTAATTCATTTAAAAGAACTACCCCATATTCAGTTGCAGCACTTTGTGCAGCGCTAACCCAGCACTGAACTACAAATAGCACCTGGCTGCCAGGTAGTCATATTCAGTCAGACAGTGCGGCCCATCCATCCCATGCTACTTGTCTAACTGTCGGGTTGTGATAGCGCTACACATAATGTATATGCACATTACTGCCACATCCCCTTGGCAGCAACAGGCTCCACGGAGTAAAAGAAGATAGCACATCCCAAACAGAATAGCGCTGTCACACCTGAGAGCCCTATTCAGCAGTTGGTATGCTGAAGAAACATACTGCATGGCATGCACAGTGCTATGGAGCCACTCTGATGTGTGGAGGCATTGTGCAGAGCCTCGCCCCCCCAACCAGATTCCTACCTACCCATGCCATCCCTGGCAGTCTAGTGGATGCCTGCCTTCATCCGATCCCTGTCAGTTTTGTGGAAATGTACTAAAACCCTTCACTGGCAGTCTACTGGGCCCCTGCTTCCCACCTGATCCCTGTCAGTATTTTGAAACTGCATTAAAGCCCTACCCTGGTTATCTTATGGAACCCCTCTCTCACCTGATCTGGTATTGTGGAAATGTAGTGAAGCCCATGCCAGCTAGTTTAGAGTAACCCCCTTGCCCAATCACTGTCAAAGTCTCCCATCCCCAGGCCACCCACTGAGCACCCACCCCACACTGTCCCCTGACTTACTCACCTATCCAAACTGTAGGTGAGCTGCTGTCAGGTCCTCAGACATCTATTGGCACAAACCCTTGCTCACTACCATGGCCATCCACTATATGAATAACAGGAAATGAGCATGCACGTACCACAGAAACAGCTGTTTCTACAGTATGTGCACAACTGCTCCGTGTCAGTCATGGTAGATAGCCTAGGTGCTGACCAGAGAATCTGCACCAGTTGACATATGAGGACCTGACAGCAGCTCACCTACAGATGGGTGAGTGGGTGAGTGAGTGAGTGAGTGAGTGAGTGAGTAAGGAAACGATGGGATGGGGGGGTGGATGCTCATTGGGGGACCAAGAAAGGGGGCTTTGACAGTGATCAGGTAGGGGGGTGCAACACTAGACTTTCAGGAACAGACTTCAACACATTTCCACGATAGTGGATTGGGTGAGGAAGGGGTGTCCACTAGACCACCAGGGGAAGATTTCAGTACACTTGTACCATATGGATAGCAAACAGCTGTGGGAGAGGGCCACCACACTGCCAGGAAAGGGCTTTAGTACAGTTCCACAATACTGACAGAGGTCAGTTAAGGGAGGGGATCTATTAGACTGCCATGGAAGTTTTAGTAGTTTCACAATACTGACAGGAATTGGGTGAGGAAGGGGTCAACTAGACTGCCAGGGTTGAGATCTTCATTACTGCACAGTAAAATCATTACACAGTTCCCAGAGGGATCAGGGGTGGGAGGACCACTTGATTGGCAGGGTCAGGATATGCAGTACAGCTCTGTACTGATGGGCATCAAGTGGGTGGAAGTGAGTGTCACTAGCAGCAATGCTGCTGGGGAGCAGGGGTCATGACCTGCTCACTCTGTGTACAGATAAAGGTAGGGTTCACTGTGTGTACAGGTAAAGGTAGGGTTCACTGTGCGTACAGGTAAAGGTAGGGTTCACTGTGTGTACAGATAAAGATAGGGTTCACTGTGTGTACAGGTAAAGGTAGGGTTCACTGTATGTACAGATAAAGGTAGGGTTCACTGTGCGTACAGATAAAGGTAGGGCTCACTGTGCGTACAGATAAAGATAGGGTTCACTGTGTGTACAGATAAAGGTAGGGTTCACTGTGTGTACAGGTAAAGGTAGGGTTCACTGTGTGTACAGATAAAGGTAGGGTTCACTGTGTGTACAGGTAAAGGTAGGGTTCACTGTGCGTACAGATAAAGGTAGGGTTCACTGTGCGTACAGATAAAGGTAGGGTTCACTGTGCGTACAGATAAAGGTAGGGTTCACTGTGCGTACAGATAAAGGTAGGGTTTTGTAAGCATTAATTAGCATTGCTATGGCAGCCTGTTAGCACTTATAAAACCCTTTGAATATACCACTGCATCCTGTATGCAAGATAACACATTCATTTGCATTAGCACAGTGGTGTATTATGCATACCAGCATTATCCACTCTGTGCGGCACCAATGGACTTTGTGAATATAGCCCCTGCCCCATCCAGATGTGCTATGTCCCATTAGCACAGCTGTATGCCTGTTAATGCCACACTGACCTTCTTAATATAGGGACTATTGTGTGTCTTGTTCTACCCCTTCCTCAGACACACTAAAGTATCGCCCTTTACATTTAAGTATTTAATGTGATCGGGCCTTAAAAGTTTTGTTCCTGTGGAACCTAAACACTAACTAGAAACCTCTGCACAGCATGTACATTTTGAAAATCATAAAGCAGTGCACAGAGTGCAAAATTCATCACACAGTGTGTAGATTTTCAAAACCTTTACAAAGCATTTCTGTGCAAATGTTTTGTGAAAGCTATCTTGCAGCACATGGGTTTTGAAGGTTGTGTGTAACAAATAGATTTTAAAAAAACATCATGTAGATGTTCAAAATAATCATGCAGCACATAGTTTTTAAAAGCAAAATTGTGCAAGATTTCTGTGAGAATGTTTTGACTTTTAATTAAAGATATCTGTAACCCCTAGATGGTGCTATTCCAAAAGCTACTACCCCTGCCTGTCCTTCTAAAACCAGGTTGAGGGACCTGGGTCCCAAATTAACAATTACCGGGATTTCCCTACCCTCAGTAAACACAATGAATTGGTGCCTCCACCCAGAATAAGGTATATGGGGGTGTCTATCCAACCTGGTATAGCCCTCTGGAAAGCTATAACCACCCACCACTCCACCTAGTGACCAAGTACCTTTGCGATGGATACAGCCCTTTTCAGCAGGGAACACGCAATTAGCAAGGTACATTAATAATATGCTCACACTGCTTGCACTTTCCACCAGGGTCTGGTCTTCTGACAAATGCCCTGGAGCCCCCTGTAAAGCAATATCACATGCAAGCATACACTTTCAAATGCTTTTACCGGGGGGAGCGCTAATGAGCAGATTGGACTAAAGACGTGGTTTTACCTCGCTCCTCGAATCGCTGCAAAAATAACAGAAATAAACTGCAAAAAAATTAAAAGAAACTATAACAAAAAGAAGAAAAATCTGTAAGAACGTAGGATGGATGAATATGTGATCTCCAATGCGGCAAAAAGTTTGCATACCACAGCAAAAAATCAACAGAAGCAACCGCCAACATCTCAGGTGGAGAACGCAAGCCATGTGTCTCTCTCGGCTGGGGAAGTCAGCACCTTAGGCCTCAAAGTTACCCAACAGGTTCTAGCTGCACTGGAGCCTAAATTAACCAGTCTTGCTACCAATTTTGATCGAAAATTACAAGAATTGGTTGACCTACATGCTTTACAGGCTACTCGGCTGAATGAGGTTGAGCAAAGGGTTTCGGACTAAGAAGACAACAGCCCCTCTACCAGAACAAGTTATTACCTTGCAAAAAGAACTAGAAGAATTAAAAGAACTCGACTATCAGGAGAATTATCACTGCCGGTTGAATCTGCATTTGCAAGACCTACCAGAGAGAATGGAAGGGCCGAGTGTGATCGATTTCTGCGCAAAGACTTTGCCAGAGTTACTCGGCCTCTCTCCTAAAAATGGCCATCTGAAGCTGGAGAGGGCCCATAGAGCTGTTATGCCGAAACCTGCACCCAACCAGCCTCCACGGCAGGTGGTCATGAGATTTCATCACTACCCAGACAGAGAAAGTATCCTCAAGGCTTATCGAGAGCATTCTGAGCTTAAATATGAAGGGCATCACTTATTTCTTTCTTAGGACTATTCAGCCCGTTTGTTGAAACGTTGACGAGCATTTAGTCCAGTGATGGCGCAGCTGCGTGAGGCCAAAATCGACTGCTACATGCTATACCTGGCAACTCTTAAAATCAAGCACGAGGGAGCGGTATAGTCCTTTTGGGAAGTTCCTAAAGCGGAGATATTTGTCCGAGATCTGAAGAAGAAGATGGGGTGACTTGAAATCAGAAATGGTCTCTATGGGCTGGCTCTTCTTCTCATTTTGGTGTTCAGAGGGGTTTCCTTTTTTTCTCCTCCCAGTTTCACAACAATGGCTTAACTGGGTTTAACAGATCGAAGGATGGAAAAGCTAAGTGACTGGAACTTAAGTACTTTTAACCCTGAGACATTTCTAAAAATAATTTGTTTTGTGATTATATTTTGAATGGTTGGGCTGCCATTCCTCTCATATTTAATTTTAGTAGAGATCCAGATGGAAGAAAGGAGATGACCATAGTATGCATTTCTTGTACTTTGAGACATACGGTGCTATGGTATGCCCTGGCCTGATTTATTTTATTTGTAAAGATATAGTAGGGATAGAGATCGCACTGCTGCTCTAAGCTATAAGGTTTCCGTGATGGCGTAAATGAATATCACAGATTGAATAGTGGAGAAATTGACTGGAACTCCAGTACTCTTTGACCCTGAGACATTTCTAGAAATAATTTGCTTTGTGAATCTGAAAATTCATAACAATGCCTGGAGAGACAGTATGATTATATTACGATTGGACTGGGGCTACACTGTTTTATTTTGAATCGCTGGTTTCACATTCATTTTATATTTAGTTTTAGGGGAGATTTAACTAATGAAAATAATGGGAAGGTTTTTGATAAAGTCTCTTTTGTGTGCTTGGGGGAAAAGAGAATTTTCTGTCGAGAGCGTTTTATGTTGGTAAAGGGAGAAGACTCACTAAGAAAAGTAGGAAAGGGGATAGGGAGAGGGGAACGGCTGGAAGGGAGGAGATGACAATATTATATATATATATATATCTTGTCCTTGGGGATATGCAGTGCTATGACATGCTCTGGCCAGATTTATTTTAATTCTCTTTTGCAAAACTGTTGTTCTAGGTTATAAGGTTTCAACAGGGAAGTTAGTGGGCAGTTACACTATTTGTAACCTGCGGCGACTCGAGGGTTGGGGGGCGCATTTCTTTTTACCTCATGAGGGGAAGGGGTAGAAAAATTTCTGCACTACGCAGTTACTGTTACTATGGGATGTGGGATGTACAGAAAAATGAGGGGTAAGGGGATGGAAGGTGGGGGGAATAACTTTGTATATAGTTACAACTTGTTTGTCTATTTACAGTTAAATGTTAGTTTTCAGATCCAAAGAAATTGCCTTTCAGATATTGTGGATGTGAGAGAAAAAGGGCCATGGGGAAGACCACTCAGATGGCTGGATGGGGAAATATGGAGCCGGAAATTATGACTAGCCTAAAGGATTTGAGCGTAGTTTCATGGACTATCAGGGGAATGGCCACTCCCATTAAACATACAATGTTACTCACAGCCTTGAAGTGACAAAATACTCAGGTCACCAAGCTTCAAGAGACACACCTTACAGACAGAGAGCAGGCAAAGCTAAAAAGGGTCTGAGTAGGGTAATGCTTTTCGGCAACCTTTAATGTGCATAAAAGAGGGGTGGCTGTTCTCCTACACAGGAGGCTACCATTCCAGAAGGAGCGGGTGACTGTTGACCCAGATGGAGGGCACTATGTCTTTGTGGTAGGGACTCTATATGGGGAGAAAGTCACGTTTGGAAGCATATATGCCTCTGCTGTCCACGACTCACTTTTCTATGGAAGGCTTATGGCCCTGTTAGTTGCAGAGCAATTCCCTAATTTGATAATGGGTGGAGACATGAATTGTCTGCTTAACCCTGTCCTGGACCACTCAGAGCATAAAGGACCTCCTAATGGTGCTATTCGGAAATGGCTAGCTGGGATGAGCGATTTAGATCTGATAGACGGATGGCGAACAGCTCATCCCACAGCTAAAGAGTATACCTTTTTTACGCACCCACACCGAACCTGGTCACGGTTAGATTATATGTTTCTCCCTTGGGATTGGTACTTTTGAGTCACATGTATTAAGCACAGCCCAATTCATATATCAGATCATGCTATGGTCATAATGTCTATAAACTTGGGAGGAGAGAGAGAGAGAGGCCCAAAGGACATGGAGATTTCCCAATTACCTATTAGCTAATAAAGAATTCTGGGAACATTTGCATGATCAATGGCAACAATATGTGTGAGCTAATTTAGAGACAGCCACATCTAAGGCAATATTTTGAGATGCAGGGAAAGCATTTATGAGAGGGGCCATTATCAGCTATGTTGTTTATCATAAGAAAAAAGTTAAGGAAAGGAGAGTAAATTTGGAACAGAGAGAAAAGCTGTCTTGGGAGAAGGGGGGGAAATGTACAACATCTGTTGGCAGGGACTAGAGAAGTATTGAATAATCTGCTGCTGGAAGAAGCACGGAAAACTTGTTTATTCATCAGGAAACATTTTCATGAATGGGGAAATAGACCTGGCACTATGTTAGCTAACCTTATAAGGAGGAAAAGAGGAGTGCATTTGATACAAGCTGTTAGAGGGGAAGATGGTACACTTCTGAAAAATAAAACATCTATTGGGGATAGGTTTAGGAGATTTTATCAGGAGCTCTATCATACCCAAGATGGGGAAGGAGACAGGGGAATGATGGAATTTTTGAATAAAATTGAGATACCACAACTAACAGAGGGGCAGAAAACAAGGTTAAATGCAGCTATAACAAGAGAGGAAATTCTCACCACCATTGTAGCACTGAAGAGAGGGAAGACCAGTGGGCCGGACGGCTTTTCAGATGAATATTACAAAGTTATGCAACTTCAACTTGTAAACCACTTAGAGGCAGTTTTTAAGGAAGCTAGGGAAGAGGAGAGAGAATTACCTCGATCGTGGGGTGCGGCAACAATATGCTTGATACCAAAGACTGGGAAAGATTTACTTGAATGCACTTCCTTTAGGCTGATATCTCTCTTAAACTGTGATTCTAAAATACTAGCCAAAATTATGGCTACCAGATTGGATGGGCTGTTGCCAGGGCTCATTCACCCAGACCAAACCGGATTTATCCAAGATAGGTACTCCTATCACAACATGAGGACTCTTTTGAATGTAATCTGAGGGGCAAAAAATAATCGGGAAATGGTACACATCCTGTCAATGGATGCAGAAAAAGCGTTTGACAGAGTGGAATGGATATACCCGATGGAGGTGTTGGCCCGGTTTGGTCTGGGTGAAGGTTTTATAGGGTTGGTACGGCAAATGTATAGGAATCCTCGGGCTAGAATATTAACCAATGGTACTCTCTCTGACAGCTTCGAATTAGGAAGAGGCACCAGACAGGGGTGCCCGTTATCCCCCCTCCTATTTGCTCTGGTGCTCGAACCCTTGGCTATTGCCATCCAAATGCATTCTGAGATCACAGGGGTGCTAGGTAAGACTGGCAGGGAGAGTAAATTATCACTATATGTGGATGATATGTTGCTATATGTAACTAAGCCAAACAGGTCTATGCCCATACTCTTAAATCTGATTGACCAATTTTCCCAGTTTTCAGGATATAAATTAAATTTGGACAAATCAGAAGAAATGAGAGTGGGGGATCCGACCACTGGGACTGGTATGCAGAAGTCCAAATGGGGCTTTAGGGTTGTTCATTTAGCCTTCGCATACTTGGGCATTAGAATTGGAAGAAATATTGGAGCTTTATATGGCCTTAATTACACTCCACTCCTGCAAAAAATAATGACGGACTTATCCAGATGGCGTGACCTCCCTATCACATGACTAGGTAGGATAAATCTTATTAAGATGAATGCCCTGCCCAGAATGCTTTATAGTTTGCAAATGCTTCATATCAGATTAAGAAGAACTGATATAAGAAAATTGGAAAAAGCTTTCTCCAATTTTATTTAGAGGGGTAAACAGCCTAGGGTGGGACTAGCTCGATTAAAAGTCCCAGCTGAGAAGGGAGGGCTCCAGTTCCCGGACTTGAAGCTCTATCAAATGGCCATACAATGCCGATACATACAAGACTGGATTGGAAGGTCTAAGGAAGCTGGGTGGCTGGATTTAGAAGAGAGAGGATGCCCAGGGAAGATCTCGGCCTACCTGTCCCTTAAGGGTTGGAAGGCGTATCACGGCCTGCCTAATCCCAACCCTATGGTTAAAGCGGTGCTAGAAAGCTGGAGAGGGATGATTAAACAGAGAAGTATTGGACAGGAAGATACATTACTTTTGCCTGTGGGGGGAAACCCTTTCTTCCTTCCAGGTCTGGAAGATGTGGGATATCGGGAATTGGAAGTAAAAGGAATTCGTTGCCTTAAACATTTATTTACTCGGGATGCACTGGACTCATTTGAAAACATACAGGCTAGGACGGTTCTGGGCCGCCAACACTTTTTTCGTTATTTGCAAATCAGGGCATATATCAGATCCATGGGGAGGCTTCAGGGTTCAAACTCACAGTGGGAGAAAGCTGAGCAGCTAACACTGACGGGAAAAAAAACCCTAAGGATACTATCCGGAGAATGCCCAAGGAGGGTAAAACTTGGTTTTCAGATAAGACACAGAATACTAAACTACTCTGGGAAAGGGATCTTGGTATCTCAATATCAGCAGACAATTGGAAAGTGTTAGTTCAACTTCACCAGGGTGTGCTGCTGTGTAATAAATATAAGGAATCTTATTATAAATTTTGTCATAGGCTATACTGTCCACCACTTATTGTTCATAAGTACAACCCTGTAGTATCACCCATATGTCCTAGATGCAACAATAACCTAGCATCATACTATCATTATTTCTGGACATGTCCAGTTTTGCAAAATTTCTGAGGAGCGGTGGAGACGGAATTACAAAAGATAGGAGGGCAACAATACCCTGTGTCCCCTTTATTATTATTGTTTGGGATAGAAGAAACAGGGGAAGGGGAATGGATCCCTGTACAACGATGGCTTAGGGTAGTGCTGTATATGGCCAGATACTGTATCCTTAATACCTGGGTAACGGCTGCGAAGCCTACTATGGCTCAATGGAAGGCCCTGATACTGCAAGCCCTCACCTTGGAGAGCTTGACATATGTTATTAAAGAAAAGGAAGAACTTTTCCATAGAACATGGCAACCATATCTGCTATCTCTGACAGCAGCAGATAGTATGATGCTAGGAGAGGGCTGGGTCTGATGTTAATTTTACCAGGGAATGGGTTTAATGGTTGGCCTTAGGAAATACAAGGAGCCCTGATCCCTTCACATCCTGGATTACTACTTGAAGAATGATTCGCTGATTGGTTCTAGATAGATATTTTATTAAGGAATTGGATCTTAATGTATGTAAGTTATGAATTGAGGTTCATGTAGTTTATGTGTGTATGTATGTATGTTTGTATGTATGTCAACTATATGAAAAAAATTTAATAAACAAATGATGCAAAAAAAAAAATGCTTTTATCCAAGTCATAGTGAAGTTTAACCAGACAATAATTTGCTCCTGTCTGCTTAACAGTGAAAAAGCAAATCTGATTTATTGCATGGATGTGAACAAGGAAGAGGTGCAAATCTAGATACATGATCGTTAAGCTGGTATTAGCCAGGATATTTTGCATGCAATTTATTTAGTCCCTTACATAGTCTTGCAACTGCTGGGTACCCAGAGTGTAATGCTGGCTAGTCAGAATGGTACCCAGGGTTGCAGCTGTGTTGGGGCTCTTGATGGGAAGAAAAGATGGTTAAACATGCACAACAAAGACCTTGACTAACTGTATCCTCAGACGGTGGGCTTAGTCCACTAAAACCCTGCAACACGTGCTGAGTGAAATCAGATGGTACCATAGAATAATTCAAGAACTTGTTGCAGGGAGCTACCCTGAGTTTACTCACAGCACCAGTAAGTAGAAGATGGCCTGGCGAAATGAAGATGTTGCAGAGTACTGAAGAGCATAGGGAAGCTGGGACAACACGACTCACCTCCGTTTCATGGCCTTTCCCTCCAGGTGACCTAAACCTATGATACCTTGCTGCACAGGGGCTGGATCCCCAAGCTGGTCTCTCACCAAGAAAACTATAGCTGGTGTAGGAACAGACAACTTGGGCCGGGTTTGGCATGAGCCCAAGGTCGGATGAAATACTTCTGGCAAAGTTCAGCTCTTTTGGCTGGTGAAAGCCTCCAGCTGGCTGACAGCTTGGCTGAACAAGGCAACTGACTCCCGGTGGCAAACAGGCGTCCCTGGTTAGTAGGCCTCAGCCCACCTCGAGCATTCAGCACATTTAACAGAAACAGCATCCACTTATCCACTTCTCAGTTTGGCTTCAGGCCGGTTCGCAATTACAGCCACTTTGCTGAGCAAATCTTTTAACCTGCAGAAGGCAGTCTCTGATGACCGATTCCTGAACTCGGGACCATGGACACATGCTGGAGGAAACTAGGCCTTTCCTGGTCCAGAACCCCACAAGCTTGAACAGGACTCCTCGCTCCACGGAGTCTCAGGATGAACTGCTCCACAGAAACTCCTCTCAGTTCAAGAGCTCTAGTTGCACTCCTCCTGTTTGAAAACAGTTCTCAAACCAGTCCCTTTTTTCTGCAGTTAGGCAGTCTGATGCTGAAAACAGTAACAGGGAGGCAAGTCAAGCCTTTCCCCTGCCACTTCTCTTTATCTACTTTCTCAGAGCCACTTCTCGAAGGCTCAGGCTGCTCACTTTCTCCACTCTACTAGCAACTGAACTCTTTTCTTTTTCTATCAGTTCTTGAACTAGTTCTGTTTTTCTGGGCTCCAGTTGGCTAGGGGAGCTGTCAATTACAGTTGTGGTGCTCCCATTCGTCAGTTTAGGTGCCAATCTGGAAAACTACAAGAACTACAGCTTTTTCCCATGAGGCACCTGAGCTAAGGACCCCTCAAGGTCCCCTGTGTCCCAAATGGTCCAAATCCTGGAAGTCCCGGACCAAACATGGTGGCTTCTATTTGGATGCATAAGCCGCAAGAAGGCAGGTTAAAATGTGCACTCTAATTTAAATACAATAACAAATTACAAGTAAATATTTACAATACCAGTTAGGGCTCCCTCTGCTGTAACTGTGACAGCAGAGTGGAGCAAATATGGGTGATGCCCGGCCAATCGCAAGCTCAGAAGCACTTGGACCCCCAGCCCAGGCCATTCACAGCACACTGACAGCGTCACTTACAGTGACAGGCACAGAGGCACATCATGGCAGTCTCACGCAGATCAATAGGGTTACAAAGTTCAATGCAAGCTGCACCAAACACAGCTTACGCCAACTGCTGGTGCGCCAGGGACCCTGCGCCCAATTCACCATTGGGTAGGGTCCTGGCAGCAAAGTCCCATGGTTTGCACCAACCCATGCACTTCACCAAACAGACAGCACACCCTGAAGGTGTGCCACAAGCCACAGGGCAGCCCTGCGCCAATAGCACCATGGACAGCAGTCCATGGTGGCTATGCCCCCCACAGCCCTAATCCCCTGTCAATAATATTAAATATCCCTGGAGGTCTAGCTGACCCTCTCCCCAACTCCAATCCCCCATCAGTATAAATTTTAATATCCCTGGTGGTTATTGCACCCCCCCAGCCCCGATCCCGGTGCAAGTATTACAATAAAAATTCCTGGTGGTATAGGGGACCCCCAATCATTCCCGATCCCCAATATTTACATTATGAAATAAACCTGGTGGTCTAGTGGTCCCCCCATTGTTCCCAATCCCCAATATTTAAAGTATTAAATAAACCTGGTGGTCCAGTGGTCCCCCGATCATCCCCAATCCCCGATATTTAAAGTAATAAATAAAGCTGGTGGTCCAGTGGTCCCCCGATCATCCCTGATCCCTGATATTTTAAGTATTAAATAAACTTGGTGGTCTAGTGGTCCCCCGATTGTCCCTGATACACACAGTACAAAATAAACCTGGTGATACAAAATAAACCTGGTGATCTAGTGGTCCCCACCCCGGCAGGCAGTGTGCCACCACCTAGCTTCCTCCCCATCCTGTAACAGAGCCGGCACTGGCACAGCCCTCCTCTCACCTCCGTAGCCAGTGCCGACTGAACTGTCAGTGCTGTACTGTACAGTGTATGCAATGACAGTTCAGTCGGTGCTGGCCACAGAGGTGAAAGGAGGACTGTATCAGTGCCGGCTTTTTTACGGGATGGGGGGAGCTGGGTGGTGGGACACTGCCTGCCGGGATGTGAGGACCACTAGATCACCAGGTTTATTTTATACTGTATGTATCAGGGATGATCAGGGGACCACTAGACCACCAGGTTTATTTACTACTTTAACTATCGGGGATGACCGGGGGACCACTGGACCACCAGGTTTATTTAATACTTTAAATATCGGGGATCAGGGATGATCGGGGGTCTCATAGACCACAAGGTATTTTTATTTTAATACTTGCACTGGGATCAGGGCTGGGGGATGATACCCACCAGGGATATTAAATATTATATTGACGGGGATCGGAGCTGGGGAGGGGGTTCCACTAGATCACCAGGTTTATGTATTACATTAAATATTGGTGATCGGGAAGGGGGGCATCTTATTACTTACACAACAGAGGCATCGGGAAGGGGGCGTATTATTATTTCAAAAATGGCGGCATTGAGGATCTGGGAAGGGGAGCACATTATTACATGGGAAGGGGATTTCTGTTAAATATATTACCATGGGCACGATCGGGGAGGGGAGACCCCCATCTGCCGCAAGCACCATAGCGCCATGTCGGGAGGCAGTATAGCACAGTGGTTTAAGGCTCTGAGCTGCAAATCTGGAGACCTGGGTTTGAATCCCACAGCCCCTACTTGCATACTGTGTGACCTTGAGCAAGTCACTTAACTTTCCTGTGCTCCCAGGTCGCAGCTGCAAACAAGCTTTCAGCTTAGTGTGTTACTCCTGGTAAAACAATTGAAAACAAAATGTCGCAGACCATTTTTGAGTGCAGGGGCAGTGCAAGCCCCATTTGGGGCAGGCAGCCTGTGACTGATGCAGGCTGCCTTTGTGAATAGTTCAGGGGACAGTGTTCGACACAAGGTGCCACTTGCACCATTTTGTTTGTCACAGGCACCTTGCATCAATCTCAGGACTTTGTGAATTGGGCCCATGGTATGTTTCATTCTACCTCAACCTCATAAGTATTACAGCGTCACCCTTATCTTTAAAGTATTTGATAAGTTATAGTACCTTAATGTTTTTGTTTGTGTAGAACTTAAACATGAAAAAAGTTATCATATTTTTTCAGCAATTGTTTCAGCGAACTGAGCAGGTACAAACAATAAATTTTTGATAACTTCAAAGCAAAATAAGTAAATTGGCGGCGTGGCATGGCCGTCTAGCAAGATGGCTGCTTGAACTTTTTGGAGCCAATAATCGGAGCTAAAACCCCATTCTTTCTCCATGAGTCCAGTGAGCCATTGAGCTAGAAAACTGATCAGTTGGCATCGGAATCGTTCCTGTACATTACGCCCCAGTTATAAAGCGCATAGCCACTAACTCACCGTCTAGCTGCCAGAACTCTCCTGGAGGACCCGTCCGCATGGTGTACAGTACTAGAGAAGGCCAGGAGCCTTCAGTGCAAGAAATGTTTGCCACGATCATGAGCCAGATGGAAAAGCTCACTGTATCCAGCAATGCCACAGCAGGGGCTTTAACTTATCTAGACGCACGCATTACTACCACCGAGCAAAAAGCTGCCGGTCAAGAAAATGTTTTGCAAGGACACTGTGCCACTCTCCGTGAACAAGCAGAGCAAATTCGTGGGCTCCAGGACAAGGTCAATGACCTAGAGAACAGAAGTCACAGAAACAATCTGTGAATCCTTGGCTTTCCAGAGGGCTGTGAGGAGGGGCAAGCAGTGCAGTTCCCTCAGCAGGCACTCCCTGAAGTCCTGAAACTACCTCTGGGGACCAGGATCATAACTGAAAGGGCCCATCACACCTTACAAGCAAGGCCTGCTACAGGGGAAAGACCTTGGACAATTCTGGCCCACCTGCTGAATTTTGCCAAAAAGGCGGCCATACAAAACTGGGCGAGGGAGCTCAGTATGCTGGGCTGGCAGGGCAACCACATCATGTTATTTCAGGACTATTCAAAGGAGCTAGCAGCTAGGAGAAAGGGCTATACAGAAATCAGAAGATGGCTGCATGATTTGGTATTCCCTTTTCCCTGAGATACCCAGCAACCTTGAAATTAGAAACATAGAAACAGAAGTTGACGGCAGATAAGGACCGCCAAGGCCCATCCAGTCTGCCCATTTCTTTTTCTACCTTATAAATGTGCCATCGGCCTTTGCTCTGTCAGTGGCCTATCTATTCATACTCATTTGTATTGCTCCCTTATGCCTATCCCATGCCTGTCTGATGCCCTGCACTGTATTCATAGCCACCACTTCTTGAGGTAGGCCATTCCATGCATCCACCACCCTTTCTGTGAAAAAGAATTTCCTCACATTCCCCCTTAATCGGCCCCCCTCTAATCTCATGCTGTGTCCTCTTGTCCTGCTATTTTTCTTATATTTAAACATGTTAGACTCTTTCACCTTGTTAATGCCCTTAAGGTGTTTGAATGCCTCGATCATATCACCTCTCTCCCTCCTTTGCTCACGGGTATACATATTGAGCTCTGTTAATCTGTCCTCATATGTCTTCTGATGCAGTCCCTGCACCATTTTGGTTGCCCTTCTCTGGACTGCCTCAATTTGGTTAATGTCCTTGTGAAGGTGTGGCCTCCAATACTGCACGCAGTACTCCAGATGGGGCCTAACCAGTGTCTTGTAAACAGGGATAATTACCTCCCTCTTACGACTTGTGATACCCCTACTAATACACCCTAACACCCCCTAGCCTTACCTACTGCTTTAGAGGTCTGCTTGGATGATTTCAGGTCATCAGTGATGATGATGCCCAAGTCTCTTTCTTCCTTTGTGACTGCTAGAACTCCCCTCCCAGCCTATAGGTGGCTTCAGGGTTTTTCTTCCCTATGTGCATGATCTTGCACTTCTTTGCATTAAATCCCAGTTGCCACTCTTCTGACCATTTTGCTAGTTTATCTAGATCTCTTCTCATTCTGCCCATCCCATCTGGATAATCTACTCTGTTGCAGATCTTGGTGTCATCTGCAAATAGACAATCCTTACCCTCTAGTCCATCTGCAAGGTCACTAATGAAGATGTTGAAGAGGACTGGCCCCAGGACTGATCCCTGAGGTACCCCACTTGTGACTTGCATCTCTTCTGACTGTATACCATTTACCACCACTCTCTGTTTTCTGCCCGTCAACCAGTTTGCCACCCAGTTGACCAACTTCTGACCCACTTCGAGCCTACCCAGCTTATTTATCAATCTTCTGTGTGGAACAGTGTCAAAAGCTTTGCTGAAGTCAAGGTAGGCGACATCAACTGCTCCCTCTTGGTCCACCACTCTGGTTACCCAGTCAAAGAAATCTATGAGATTAGTTTGACAGGACCTTCCTTTTGTAAACCCATGCTGTCTTGGATCCTGTGCCCCCATGGATTCCAGGTGTTGCACTATTCTTTCCTTAAGGAGTGCCTCCATAATCTTGCCCACTACTGAGGTAAGACTGACTGGTCTGTAGTTCCCTGCCTCCTCCCTGCTACCACTCTTGTGGAGTGGGATCACATGAGCCCTTCTCCAGTCTTCTGGGACCTCTCCTGTGCTCAGAGACTCACTAAACAGTTCTGCTAAAGGCTCTGCTAGTTCCACCCTTAGCTCCTTAAGTACCCTGGGATGTATGCCATCAGGTCCCATTGCCTTATCCACCCTGAGCTTAGCAAGCTCTTGTAGGACCCTTTCTTTTGTGAAGGGAGTAGTGCTCACCTCCCTCCCCTGTGTCCATGGTGCTGAGCTGTGGGCCCTGCCCTACCTTCTCTTCAGTAAATACTGAGCAAAAGTATCTATTTAGGATAGATGCTTTTACAGAGTCCTCCTCCTCACATGCCCCTTTTCTCCATTGAGCTTAGCAATACCCCCTCTGGACTTTCTCCTTTCACTAATGTATCTATAGAAAGTCTTGTCACCTTCTTTTACTGTTCGTGCTAGGGTTTCCTCAGTTTGGGACTTTGCCTGCCTTACTGCCTTCCCTGCTTCCCATAGGGCAGTTTGGTATGCCTCCCTATCTTCATCCCGCTATGTTCCTTATATTTCCTGAAGGCCAGCCTTTTGGCTCTGACCTTTTCTGCTACTGTATTAGAGAACCAAAGTGGTTTCTTCTTCTTTGCACTTCCTTTTCTGTCTAACACAATGGGATGTTGCTTCAAGTATTGCATCCTTAATGCTTGCCCACTTTGCTTGTACCCCTCACCTGTGTTTCTTTTGCCAGGGCTAGCTTAACTCTGTTGGCCATCTTATCAAAGTCAGCTCCTCTGAAGTCCTATATTTTTGCCTTGGAATGGGATGATTTAGATGTAGTAGCCAAATTGAACCATACCATGTGATGGTCACTGGCCCCCAGGTGACCTTCTACCTGGAAATCTGTGATCCCTTCCCTGTTAGTCAGTACTAGATCTAGGATAGCCCTGTCTCTTGTAGGTTGTTGTACCAGTTGTTTGAGGCCCTCCCCTGCAGGGAATCCACTATGTGTCTAGTTATGGCAGATGTTCCTGTTGGTATTGACCAATCTGTATCTGGCATGTTGAAGTCTCCCATTATCAGAACCTCCCCTTTAGCCGTCATGTTTTGTATATCTTCTAACAGTAATGTGTCTATGTCTTCCCCCTGGTCTGGGGGCCTGTAGACAACCCCGGTTCTTATGGCTGTCCCATTTCCTGTTTCCAGGGTGACCCACAGTTCTTCTGGCTCCTTATGTGTATTCTGAATTTCTGTAGCTTTGATATTTTCATTGACATACAGGGCCACTCCTCCCCCTTTTTGCACCTCGGTCTCTTCTGAACAATACATAGCCAGGTACTGAAGTCTCCCAAGTGTGGTTACTGGTAAACTACGTCTCACTAATTGCTACTATGTTCAGTTTAGCCTCTGACATTATTGCCTGCAGGTCTGGGATCTTATTTCCCAGGCTGTGAGCATTTGTGTACATGATTTTCCATTGGCCAGATTTTGGTGTGTTAGTTGTTGGGTGAGGTTTGGCATTACCCCTGTGCGTCGTGTGGGGAGACAAACCTTTTTTCTTACCTGGTGATGCAAATGAACTGCAAACATGCTGAATCCCTGTTTGACCCACTAGCTGAGGGGGGAGGGGTGTTCTTCCCATTCGACGTATGGGGTGCTGCACCCCTCTCCCCATTTGCTAGTTTAAATATTCACTTATAATGGAGTGCAACACCAATTTGCTACACCAGATGCAGTGAAGGCCTTCATCATGCAATTTATTTCATGCCCAGACAACAATCTACGCAGGCCTCGAGACTGGGACCCACCCATGTCCAGCTCTGCAGACTACGAAGCAGGAGTTCACCTCTCAAAAGAGATCAGCAGGTTGATCTTGCCAGAACTCCCTCCCAATGCTCTCTATGGGAGCTGAGACCCCAAAATTCGAAGAAGTGCCCGCCTCAGGAGGGACATGGGAAAAGGCAACACCTGCAAGACCGCATGGCAGAAACCCCAGCAAGTCCCAGCTTAATCCACCATGAGGGCATCAGGGAGCAGGAGGTGACTAGCCCTTACTCCACCAAGAACAGATTCTCTCCTCTGACCCCAAAAACTCCCCCAATGAGGCTTCTGAGCAGTAAGACATGGACTTTGGCCTAACTCCCCAACCCGAAGGAGAACCACGGACCTTCGTATGGGATTGGGCTGATGACTCGTCTTCTCTGACTCCGTTACCAACTCATGTGGCTAAATCAAATCAAATCAAATCAAATCAAATTTTATTTGTAGTGTGCTTTTCAACATATAAAAGTGCAAATACATATCAAAAATAACATTAACCATAATAAATAACAACATAAAAACAATAAAAGCAGCAATAAACCTATTCAAATGCTAATTCAAATAGATAACTTTTCAGAGACGCCTTAAATGATTCCGCAGACAGGCACTCTCTAATCTGATGAGGTAGAGAATTCCACAGGGTTGGGGCCATGAAAGCAAAAACCCGGGCCCCAGATGACTGAAGAGGAACCCTGGGAATCTCTAGCAATCCCTCGTCAGTGGAGTGGAGTGGACGGAGAGGGTGGTAGGGACGAAGGAGATCTTGCAAGGAGCCTGGTCCCTGACCGTGTAGGGTCTTATAGGTCAGCAGCACGACCTTGAAGGTGATTCTCCACTGCACTGACAGCCAGTGCAGTTTGCACAGCACAGGTGTGATATGGCAAGTTCTTGGTAACCCAGTCAACAACCTGGCTACAGCATTCTGCACCAGCTGCAGGCGCCAGAGATCCACCCCCGGCAACCCTAGATATAGAGCATTACAGTAATCAAGACGCGAGGAAACAAAAGCATGGACCAACACAGGGAGGTCATCATGTGGAACAAGGTGTTTTATCTGGGCGATATTCCTCAGGTGGTAAAAGGAAGACTTGACAGCGGCCGATACCTGTGTCTTCAGCGTCAGCTCACTGTCAAAAATTATGCCCAGATTCCGCACCTGTTCAGAAGGTCTCAACTGGTTACCCCCTAATACAAGATCAGAGGGA
This sequence comes from Neoceratodus forsteri, assembly GCA_016271365.2. Lineage (NCBI taxonomy): Eukaryota > Metazoa > Chordata > Ceratodontiformes > Ceratodontidae > Neoceratodus > Neoceratodus forsteri. Next base: position 34,879,757 of record CM057459.1, read on the forward strand.
AGCCCAGGAGTCAACTTCTCTACATGATGACCCAGATCCACAACCAACACCTCAGTCTTATCTGGATTCAGTTTCAACCAGTTCGCACTCATCCAATCCTGAATCTCAGCGAGGCAGTTGTTAAAGACCGATAATGTGTCATTATGTTCGGGTACAAAGGACATATAGAGCTGAGTATCATCTGCATAGCAGTGAAAACTCAGCCCATAACACCTTATAATGTCTCCCAATGGCAGCATGTACACCGTGAACAACATGGGGGAAAGCACAGAGCCTTGCGGCACCCCACAGGACAGAGCAAAGGGAGCAGAGGAAAAAGTCTCTGAAACTAACCTCTGACTTCTGCCTGTGAGGAAAGGGTGGAACCATCTGAGGACTGTCCCCGACAGTCCGTAGAGTAGCCGCAGGCGATCCAGCAACATTCCATGGTCCACGGTGTCAAATGCTGCAGAGAGAGATCAAGAAGAACCAAGATCAAACGGCTCCTTCAATCTCTCGCTATTAGGAGATCGTTAAGTACCCGAACTAACACCGTCTCGGTACTATGCCTCTTCCTGAAACCAGACTGGAGAAGATCATAGACCTCATGGATGGTAAGAAAGTCATCGAGCTGCAACGCAACTACTTTCTCAATAACCTTGCCCAGAAAAGGCAAGATAGAGATCGGTCTGTAGTTAGCGAGACAGTCAGGATCAAGGGAAGATTTCTTCAAAAGGGGTGTCACGACAGCCTCTTTTAAAGACTACGGAAACACCCCTTGGTCCAAAGAGCCCCAGACTATCTTCGCAAAGACTGATCCGATCGCATCCATGCACCCCACAAGGAGGCGTGTGGATCCAGGATCCAAACTACAAGAAGTCGGTCGCAAGCCCTGGACAATCTTCATTATATCCATGATCGCTGGCTGGTCAAAATCTGTCCAGGTAGACCGAGGGCCTGTAACCCCACATCGATCACTGTAATGCTCATTTGAACGTGTACTGCAGATCTCCGACCTGATCGATGACACCTTATCCTCAAAGAATCGGGCAAACTCGTCACACTGTATTTGTGAAAAAGCTGTCCGACCCCACAGACAGGCTGGATTGCACAGTCTGTCGACGGTCCGGAAAAGCTGAGCAGGTCGATTTCTTGATGCAGCTATCTCCCTGGACAGGAACTCTGCCTTCTTATGGGTGATTTCTGATTGATAGTCCACGTAATGAGCCATCAATCTAAGTCTGTCACCTTCCAGGCCGGATTTCCGCCAACAACGTTCCAATCTTCTCCCCACTCTCCTCAACTCCCTCAATGTGCCATCAAACCAAGGGGACCAAGGGTGAAGAAAGAGGGGGCGAACATGGACAGGTGCTATGGAGTCTAGTGCCCTCAGTACCATATTATTATAGTGCACTACTACGGCATCTGGTTCCATGCACTACATAGGCCAACTCAATAGGTCCAGCACCACCATCAGACCCTCATGGGTAACTCCCCTCAAAGGGCGGTACTGGACCATCTCCAAAGAGGTAGGTCTCACAAGGGGGGCTGCGAAATTGAACCTTATGGAGTGATGGTCAGACCACCCAACTGGTTCCACCACCAGTTCAATGATCTCCATCCCCAGGGTGAACACCAGATCCAGAGAGTGACCCTGAATATGGGTAGCAGCAGTAACAACCTGTGTGAAGCCCAACAAAATCAATTGGAGGAAGTCTTGACCAAAATGCGAGAGTTCATCGTCAACCCAGGCATTGAAGTCCCCCAGGACCAACCACCTGGAGGGCTCCAACACCAGGTCGACAATGAAGTCTGCGACTTCCTGCAGAAAAACTTTCTCGTCACCGGGTGGACGGTAGACGAGTAAAATTCTGCAGCCCACACCTGCTCCCATGACACACTCAAAGGATCTAGGGGACACCACTGGAACCTCCACAAGGCCCAATTCCAATTTAAAACAAATAGCGACTCCCCCCACCCCTTCGATCCAGCCTCGGGCGATGTATTTCCGAGTACCCGGCTGGAACAGCTGACTCCAATATGGGACCAGCATTTTCATCCAGCCAGGTCTCGGTAATGACGGTCTGACGGTCAGATGACTCAACAAGATCAGCAATAATTGCTGTCTTGTTTTTTTATAGACCTGGCATTGCATAATATTGCCCGGGTTGGATGACAGGCCTTGGAGGAACGGGATACTTGCCCACTCTCAGCGGAACCCTTGGGTATGGGATCCAGGCATCGCACTCTCCTATCCTGGGCCCATTTCGCCCCAGGGTGTCTCCCCGACCCCACCACCCTTATTCGCCCACTCCGCTCGCCCCCTCGCAGACGGTGGGAACCCTTCTCTCTGCCTCCTCTGTGCAATCCCCAAGGCACGACAATGCCTATATACCTCGGGTTGCAATGGTGGGCTATCGAAAGGGCGCAGGTCCCTCAGCCTAGAGGGGGAATAGTGCCTGCCCACGGAAGCCCGGTCCCAGCACATGCTGCCGAATATTTATGTAACCGCTGTACGGGGGCTCCCCACCCCTGCCTTTTACTAAAATGACAGGTGGCATGCTGTTGGCATTTGGCAGCAATACCCGGTGGGGGACCTGGGTTCGGGGAAGGATGAGGTGACCTGGACACAAGGGACCTAGGTTTGGCTACTTCTGCACAGGGCACCCAAGTAAATCCAACTACAGGAAGCAATAACTGTAATGTCCAGAACCAGAATTGGGATTTTTCAGTGTGGCTTTATTTATTAACTAACTGAACATAAACAAAGCATTGCATGGTCCCCCAAAGGGCTACGTTACTGTATGTGCAGATTAGAGGTTAACACAGCGGTCCATTTGAGGAATGAACACATTACTACAGATGTCTGGCTTTGGACCCACCAGGCAATCAGCCCGGACTTTACATGCGCATTGGATACATAGCCCGACTGGCCCGGCTCCCCTGCCGGCCACTCGACTGACGGTCCACTTGACGAATGAACCCAAACTTTACTTGGAAAGACATCCCATCAAACAAGGAGACTCCCAAACTGTGGCTCCCTACACCACTTAGAGTCTGCAACTCCTAGAGAGATTTTCAAGTTGCGCCACGTTTGGGTACCCACCCCATCACTGGCCAAGTGCATGAGGCAAGTAAAACACAGAAGAAACGTGAGGTGGACCTGGTTACTAAAGATGGGGGTTTTACCACCTCCAGCTCCCACAGCCCATACCCGCCATTTCTCTGGATACACAGAAAACTTTAGACTTTAAAATGTAGATTGAACGGTGGATGACCTGAAGCACCCCCTCTACAGCGAACTTTAAATCCACTTAAAACTTTAAACTGTTTGACTGCTCTATTTGTTTGTCCTAGTTGACATAGTCCTCCCAAATAGCAGTCCACATTTATTTCTCAACTGAAGAAAACAAGATGTTTGCCCCTTCAAATGGAGCCAAACACTCACCCATTCGTTGCAGGTGCCCCACAGGCGAAGTGCTGTAAACTTTGCTGTTATACAAGAACAGACTGAAATTAAAATCAGGCAGCTTCCTTCCATGGTGGGAGAAGGGACTGCCCCTGGAACCCACAGAGAACTTTTCCTGCCCCCCCCTCCCCGGAGGGAGGGGGCACTGAGACCGGGGGAGCGGTCTCCACCACTTTAAAAAAGGTAAAACACAGGAACACTTCCTTTTTCTTAGTGAGAGATCAAACAGCAGACTGATGCTTCCTTCTTGCTTAAGAACAAACGGAAGACTCCTTTGAATTTCCCAAAGTTCTAAACTTCACTCCCTGAGCTGGAGATTCCAAAGTGGCTCATGCAGCTGCGACAGTTCTATAATGATGTCATCTCTCAAGTCTCAGCTGTGACTGAGGACAGAGTGAGACAGTGTGAAACCCATTTAACTGGAGTTTCACAAGCTGCCTTCCCTGCCTACCACTAGGTCTTACTGGGATTCTAGTAACCCCGGGTAACAAAGGGGTTACATTTAAAAACAATTATTAATCAACCAATTTGATAAAATACTTTCAAAACCATAGGCTGATTTAAATATCTTAAGACAGCAGCCATTCCTCTTCAGGCAAACTCCTCAGAGAAAGTCTTAAGCAGTCTGGGCAGGTTTTAACTCCTCAGAAAAAGTTAATAACAGTTTGGACACAAAAGTTACAATTTCTTCCCGCTTATACTCCACTGAAAATAAGAACAGTGAAAAACCCTCAGAGCTCTCACTTCTGAGGAATCTGTCCCAAAGCCTATCTCTCACATAGGCAGAATAAAGAGTCATACAATCAGGTCTTGAATAAAAAACAAAGCCCTCTCACTGCTTCACCGAAATATACAAGAGGGAGGAAAAAGGAACAATCAGACCTGGGTAGTACTCAAATGAAGACTGAATTTCTAGCTGTTCCATAAGCTCCACTTAGATAAAGCAAACCTTCGCTGCAGCTAAAGGATCACCTTCCAGTCCTCAGGATTTATTCCAGCTGCTTACAGGAGAGCTCACTCGACCAGCCAAAAAGAAACACAGAAAAATAGAATTTGACAGCAGATAATCCCTACCTAACGGATAAGCTGCAGATCCTAGTTAACCAACAGCCTACTTCCTCCTACCACCCCCCCCACTAGAATTGCTTTATGTCTGTCCCATGCATTCTTGAATTCCCCCACTGTTTTTGACTCTACGACCTCCTCAGGAAGGCTGTTCCATGTATCCACAACCCTCTCTGTGATGAAATACTTCCTCACATTACCTCTGAGCCATCCCCTCTATCTTCAAATTGTGCCCCCTTGTTCTTGCACATCTCTTTTTCTGAAAGATGCTACCCTCTTGGACTTTGTTGATTCCCTTGAGGTATTTGAAAGTTTCCATCATGTCCCCCCTCTCCCTCCTTTCCTCGAGGCTATACATCTTTAGTTCCTTTAGTCTTTCTTCATATGTCTTCTGATGCAGACCCTGCATCATTTTGGTTGCCCTCCTCTGGACAGCCTCCACTCTGTCTATGTCTTTGCGGAGATGCGGTCTCCAGAACTGTACACAGTACTCCAGATGTGGTCTTACCAACTGTCTGTACAGAGGGCCAACAACTTCCTGTTTTCTACTGATGATGCCTCTCCCTACGCATCCCAGTATACCCCCCAGCCCTCCTTACTGCCTTCTCACATTGCTGGCCCACCTTTAGGTCGTCTGATATGACTACCCCCAGGTCACTTTCCATTTTTGTTGTTGTCAGTATCTCATCCCCCATTGTGTATTTTTCCTCTGGGTTTTTGTTTCCCAGGTGCATTACTTTGCACTTTTTTGCATTGAATCTAAGCTGCAATACATTTGACCATTCCTCCAACCTTGCCAAGTCCCTTTTCATCCTTTCCACCCCACCTTGTGTATCAACCCTGTTGCAAATCTTTGTGTCATCTGCAAAGAGACATACTTTCCCTTCCAGTCCCTCTGCAATGTCCCTTATAAAGACATTAAAAAGGACCGGCCCTAGTACTGAACCCTGAGGTACCCCACTAGTAACCCTCCTTTCTTCACTGTGGACTCCATTTACTATTACCCACTGTGTCCTGTTGTCCAACCAGTGTTTTACCCAGGCTACCACCCTAGGACCCACTCCCAGGCTGGCTAATTTGTTTATTAATCTTTTGTGCGGGACTGTGTTAAATGCCTTGCAAAAGTCTAGGTAGGCCATGTCCACAGCCCCTCCCTGGTCTACTGCTTTGGTCACCCAGTCAAAGAAATCAATTAGATTCATCTGACATGATCTTCCCGCTGTGAATCCATGCTGCCTTGGGTCCTGTGCCCCACTGGCCTCTAGGTACTCAACAATTCGTTCCTTCAGGAGTGATTCCATCATTTTCCTTACCACTGAGGTCAAACTGACAGGTCTGTAGTTTCCTGCCTCTGTCTTGCTCCCACTTTTGTGAAGGGGAATCACATCCACCCTCCTCCAGTCCTCAGGTATCACCCTATCCTCCCATGATATATTAAAAACGGTAGTCAGTGGTGTTACTAGTTCTTCCCTTAGTTCTTTTAAAATTCTGGGGTGAATCCCATCAGAAAGAGATTCTCCCTTGGGTCGTCCCCCAAGGTGTCACTAAGGAAGTCAGCCAGCAACTGGATCTCTCCAGCCTACCCCCCGCAAAACCCAGAAACCATGGGCATACTGGGGCCTGTCCTCTGACAGCACACCCCTCATCTCCGTAGCAGCTAACTGCCCCAGTACAGCACCCTGAGTTCAGGCCAGTATCGCTTAAATAAGCACTTCCAAACAAAAGAGAGACTCTCCCGGTCATCCCCCAAGACGCCACTGAGGAAATGAGCCAGTAAACTGGAATCCACATGAGCAGACTCTCCAGCCTGCCCCCACAAAACCCAGAAACCATGGGCACACTGGGGCCTGTCCTCCGACAGCACCACCCCCAGTCTGCCCCAGCCCACCACCCCATCAAACCACCCTGGGTTCAGTTCAAAATCCCAGCAGGCTCACCCACTCCAAAAAGACAGCACAGAAGATGCAGCAGTCCGCAGAGCCCAAAGTTGAAATCCACCAAGTCTCCAAGGAAACTGTAGAGAGCCATGAGAGTGAGCCTCCAGATAATCATTGGAGCCCGAGGACTGAAGACAGGTGAACAGCTCCGGCTTATAGGAGGCCTCAGATAAGTAAAATTTTTGTGTTGGGCTATTAGGTGGAGGTGAGTAATAGGGACTTTAGCTTTCATTTAAAAGGGGGAGACATATGGGTGGGGATGCGATCCATGTCAGCCATCAGCTATGCTGATGTACACCTTATCTCCCCCCATGACTCCTTGTTATTTCTGGGGGGAGACTGCTTTCATACCTGAAGGACAGGAGGGCATTCACTCCTGCCCCCTCCTCTGTCTCTCGTCCAGCAGGATCCTTGTACATCACTACTGTTATTGTGGGGTGGGGAGTGGGAGGGGGGATCCATACTGACCTATTCCTGTCTGCTAAATTCAGGGGCTCAGACACCACCATATCTTTGGGGGTCTCAGATGAACCCATACGCATGGTGCCATCATTTACTGTGTGTGCCTTAATCACAAGTACTCGGAGCCGTCCCAACCGTAATCAACTCAAGCCCAGATATGGTCACTCCATTGGCACCAGCGGGTTAGAGCCAAAGGAACCTGTAGTGGGATCCTCCATCTAACACCTGCATCTTGGGTGAGCCAGCCCTCTTTAGGCTGACTTTGCACCCCCCCAGCATTTCTCAGCTACCCCTGCAGATGTCGCAGAGGGTTTTGCATGCCTTGAGGGAGGGGACTGGTATGCAGACACCAATAACCACCTCACACTCTTCCTTATGTGCCTCGCCCAACCCAGAACCTGTACCTGCCTACCCCTGTACACTCAACCCCCCCCCTTGCTAATTATAGGCAAACTCTTGGTTGATAGCTCTTGGGCTATGGACTACTGTCCCAACTGGGTATTATACTACATGACGGACAACATAGGCTCTGAACTGCAAATCTGGAGACCTGGGTTTGAATCCCACAGCCCCCACTTGCATACTGTGTGACCCTGAGCAAGTCACTTAACTTCCTTGTGCTCCCAGGTTGCACCTGTAAACAAGCTTTCAGCTTAGTGTGTCTCACCTGGTCAAATAATTAGGAAAAAAAATGACGGGGTCAAGATAGTATACCTCAGGCCCTGAGCAGGCAAACCAAGGTCTCAATTCTGCTGTACACGGGATCTTTTGTTTGGGCCCAGGTTAAAGTTTATTGTTGGCCCACGAACCTGATTGTACTTAGCTGCTCTGCTCGAAGACTCCTCTATATTATGTTAGGAGTCAGTTAAAGGTCATGAGTAGATCACTCACTTATCTTAGAGTATGCAGCTGGGTCACTTAGGGGACCCCCTACCTGACTAAGCCATCTCCTAGTGGTGACCGGATCAGCCATTGGCCGCATTAGCGAACGGCTTCAATCCGGCCAGATCCCCGTAGGAGTATTATTCTTTGGTGGTGTTGTTTTATTTTTGTTTTTTGCTTGTGAGTTCTGATTAGTACTTGTTGTATTATAGTTTTAGAAGTTGCCTTTCATATCCTTCAACCTGTACTGGTTGCTGCTGTAAATCTATTAGAGTACATCCGAGTTGAGAACCCAGGGTGCTACTCCACCCACAAGAAATAGGCATACAGTTAGGGACCAGGCTTTGATACCCACTTGGGAGCCCCTACCAATCCTCACCTCCCTTCGACGCATCATGGCAGAAGTGGTAATGCACACCTGGAATGTCAGGGGCTTAAACTCCCCTATTAAGAAGAAGAAGGTTCTCTCCCACCTGAAATGCCTTAAGACCCAAGTGGCATTCCTAAAAGAGACAAAACTCTCAGGGTCAGATCATGCCATGCTGCAGAAAGACTGGGTGGGGCAAATGATCCATGCTGAAACTACCTCTCAGAAGAGGGGCGTGGCCATCTTACTACACAAATCATTGCCCTGGGTAATGGGCTCATACGATACTCCCAATGGGAGTACAGTACTATGTAATATCTATGCCCCCACCCACGATGACCCCAAATTTTTCAATACCCTAGCCTCAGCCCTTTCCTCTTTCACACCACAACACTATGCCCTATTCCTGGGAGGGGATTTCAACCTGACTCTCGTACCCCGACTAGATAGGAATGATGCTGGGATAGAAGCGCATACGAGAGGGGGTAAAGCACTGGGACTAATAATGGAGGAGCTGGGACTCACGGACGTGTGGAGACTTTTTCACCCCCACGTTCATGACTATACTTATCACTCAGAATCCCACTCCTCTTATAGCCGACTAGACTTCTTGCTCACGTCCCAAGCCCTGAAGCATGCCACAATCAGCACTACTCATCCTTCCCGAATGATCTCAGGCCACGCACAGGTACAAATCATTATCACTTGGAGCCCTGCTGCCACCCCACCCCCAACGGACTTGGAGATTAGACCCACTTCTGATGCACCATCTGGAACTTATCCCTGAGCCAGGAATGAGGCTTCTCTCTTCCTCCAGGATAACCCCACCATGGATACGCCCCGAGTACCACCTGGGAGGCCTTCAAGGCTACCATGAGGGGTAACATAATGGGCTACGATGCAGCCAAACACAGGGAGAGAGAGCACAAACTCTGAGATCTGGAGGACAGGCTATCTCGCACAGAGACTGCATATAAGGCCATGATCTCCCCATCCCCCTCTCTCTCCCACCAGTCATGAGATCCTGTGACTCTGTATGGAAATCAATCAAATCCTTAACAGGAAAGCCAAAGTTGCCATTCTACGGCTTAGACACACATTTTGGGAGGGAGGGGATAAGAGCAGCAAGACACTGGCATACCAGCTTTGTAAACAACAGACCGCTAGCCATATCCCTGGCCTAAAGGATGAGAGCAGGGTTCTGGTGACCGATCAAATGGCCATAAATCAAGTGACGACCACCTTCTACTCTAAACTGTACCAGTCCTCACACCCTACTCTCCCCTCAGAGGCAATGCCATTTCTACATGACACTCCTATACTCAGACTCCTGCCTCAGCAGGCCACTGCTCTAGACCTCCTACTCTCAGTAAGGGAAGTTACAGAGGCCATCAAGGAGATGAAGGGTGAGAAATCCCCAGGGGGAGATGGCTACACAGTGGAGTTTTACCAGGCCCTTAATCAGATGGTCGCCCCACTGCTGACCAAAGTATTCATGAAGCCTGAAACTACAGGCATACTACTCCCTGCCCTGCGAGAGGCCAACATTATTGTTATCCCCAAGAAAGGGAAAGATCCGACTAGCCCAGGCAGTTATCGCCCTATTTTCCATTTTAACGTAGATAGTAACATTTATGCAAAGGCACTAGCCACCCAGCTGAACCCCCTGCTGACTCACCTGATACATGTGTCCCAGGTGGGCTTCATCCTAGGAACGCACAGTTCTGACCACTTGAGGGCCCTGATAAATCTGATGCACACTGCCAGGGATATTACATCTCCGGCCGTGGCAATTGCAGTAGACTTCGAAAAGGCCTTTGATTCCCTGGAGTGGGACTACTTAGACATGGTCCTGGCCCACCAGGGCGTGGGGGAGGGCTTCCAGGGAAAGATCAGAGCAATTTACCATCTCCCAGAGGCCCACGTCTCTATCAATAGGGTGATTTCCCCCCATTCCCCTCAGAAAGGGGCACCCATCAAGGGCGCCCCCTGCCCCCTTTGCTATCTATGCTGGCAGTGAATCATCCGGCAGCAGCCATCAGGTCTCACCCTGATATCCAGGGCATACAGATTGGATAGCACAACTACCCTACATTAGTATGTGCGGATGATCTGCTCCTCTCACTGGCTGATGCCCCTATTTCCATACCCTCCCTGCTGGAACTCCTGGAGAGATTTGATACCATTTCGGGACTCAGGCTAAACCAAGCCAAAACTGAGATGATGCCCCTAAATGAGTACTGTACCTCTCAAATGGCCCTAGAGAAGGGGTTGTTAAGGGCTCCAGAAGGTAATACATATCTGGGCATCAAGGCACCCCTAAAACTGGAGCACATTTGGGGGAACCAACATGACCCCACTTCTGGCCAGTACCAAGCTTGAATTTGAGCTATGGAAAACTCTCAGGTTGACTCTGGTAGGGAAGATAGCGGCCATGAAAATGGTCACTGCTCCCATATTCTTTTATCTCTTCTCCCCTCTCCCGATAGAATCTCCTAATCTTTGATCCCAACCAATTGATCGATTAATAAGGAATTTACTATGGGAGGGCTCAAAACCAAGATATAGCCGCAATAAGCTCAAAGCCCACTGGTCCCAGGGCGGATGGGGCCTACCCTGGTTGTAGGTTATAAATGGGCCTTCCTGACTGCCCAGACAATCCAGTGGGCCAGATCACAGCAAGAAGAGGGACTGCAATGGGTGCAAATGGAAAAGAACACAACTGGCCTCCTAGCTGTCTCCTCATTATTATTCTTACCAAGGAAGATCAACCCCTCCAGACAGCTGCTAGCAGGGGCCCCTACTATCAATGCCTCAAGGAAGGCTTCAAATAGGACCCCTGCCTTTGTCTGCTACCCCCCGTGGCATAACTCCTCCATTACCATCGGGAGTAAAACAGTGGCTTGCCCTGCTGGACCTCTCCCTACACTATCCGTTGCTCCCTTTCAGGCTTTGCAGCTCCGTGGGGGATACCTCAAACAGAATTCTGGAGATACTTGCAGCTTAGAGTGGCACTTAAACAAATGCTCCCAAAAATGTTCGCAATCCAGTCTTGGTTAGACCACCCTAAAGGCTTAGCAGGCTGCATAAACTCTAAGCTTTGTGATACCCTACCTTCGCAGTCCGGACTAGCAAAGTCCAAGTGGGAAAAGATGATGCAGTGTACTATCATGGACCTCTACTGGAAGCAGGCCTGGAGAGACTGTCATGAGTGTTTTAGAGATGTACGCACCAGACTCATTCAAAACGAAATCTCCCACTCTTGGTATAAAATGCCAGCAGTCCTTTTTAAAGCTAAACTTCTTCCATCAGATGCCTGCTGGAGATGCCTAGGCCCTGGAGCCGACCTGTTTCATATCCTCTAGTCCTGTCCCAAATTACAGGGTATGTGGCAACAGGTATGCCAGATGGCATCACTGGTGCTGAGAAAGCCCATCCCACTGTCTCCTACTTTCTTTCTCCTGGGAATCAAGGGGTCTCTCCTCTCAAGAATACAGGTGGCTAGTACTGCTGTCCATCCAAGCCAAGAGGTCTCTGGTCTGCAAATAGCATACCACCACTTCCCCCACGTGTGGTAAGATCCTGGCCTCTCTCTCGAAGTTTGCTACCCTGAATAAGCTCTCTCACCTGCAGAACTTTCAGCTGTCCAAATTCCAAAAGTGCTGGGACCCATACTTGTGTTATCTCAACCCACTGACGGGCTGATGTGGGAGGATTGCTGACTGGCCCTTCTCTGTTTACCCACAATGTCCGTGCTCACTGGGTGGGATTGGAGACAAAGGGTAGGACCCCCCCTCATCTCCCCTGTCCAGTGGACTATTGCTCTCCATGGTAACTTGACTGTGACTATTAGCTAGATCATATCCCCCTGACATGCTCCCTCTTACCTTCACATGATAATGGGGATTGCTACTGTTATAGCTTGCTAGATTTCATAAGTTTTTCAAGTTATCTAGGAACCAGTTCTCTGTGGCATCCTCCTTCCTATTTTAGGGCTCACTGCCTGACTGGCCACTTTACCGGATGCTACGCCTACCTAGGTTCTGCCAAGATACCATGTGGAAAGGACAGAATTTTCGTTTGGCCAAGCTACAATCACTGAGGCCTGGAACTGGACCTTCAGATTCCCAGATTGTGAGTACCCATTTCCTGGTTCCTTTTCTCTATCCTTACATAGTACTACCCTAGACAGACTGTATAGTAGGTTTGTCAGAACTAGTTCTAGAAAGATTAGAACCCTTTTAGAACCCATGTGTTCGAGTTCTAATTTGGAACTAGAACACCCATGGGTTCTAAGTGTTAAGGGTTCCAACTACTAAAAAAAAGCTTTTTTTCTTCACACAATTCAAAAGCAGGGGATGCCAGCCTGGAAAACAAACTCATTATTGGGAATTACATGCTAAAAATGTTTTAGAGGGGAAAATTGAGAGAGTGTGCTGCTCATATGCAGATGTGCTAAAGACATGGAATTGTGATACTTGGCATTTGCACTTTGAGAGGCTCCATGTGTTTCTCTTTTCTGCATGTGCAGTAAACCAATATTATGGCTGTGCTGAGAGTGCAGCTCTTTTTATGTATGTTTTCTTCTCCTCTCAGTATCTTTATCTGTTCTTTCTCTCCGATCCTGCACACAAAAGAGTTTGAGTTCTAAAGAAGATTAGAACCCTAGAACTATTTACAAAGTTCTAGCCCAGAACCACAACCCAGAACTTCAGCAGGTTCTGACAGCCCTAGTCACAGTGTCCCAGAGGGCTGTACCCAGGTCAGTTACGCTACCACCAACCCTGTCCAGGTGGAGGCACCCGTTTTCAGTACCCAGGCCCCTTAACCTGCAACTAGTCACACAGGCAGGGGTAGTAGCCCTTGGGATAGCACCACCCAGGGGTTACAGGAGGACCACTGCATATTTCCATGAAGAGGGGACCAAGGCCATAGAGAATGAGAGATTTAGGATTATTGAGAGGGGGTAGGTAATGGCCGAAGTGGAGTGGGAGAGGAGTTAGTGGGTTGGGACGAAGTAAGGGTAGATCAGGCCAAAAGCAGTGGAGGAATAGCAGGAGCCGACACACAGAATCAAAACTTAGTAGCACTACATTCATTAATCACACTAAGGCTCTAAACAAAAACTGAGGAGATAAAATTACAGGCTACGGTCAGAGTTTTCACACAAAGTAAATCATCTGCTAACACTGCATACACAAATTTTACATTTATAAATTACAATCAGGAATCAGCAATTATTTTACTCATCCAGGAGTTGCTACACAGTCGACTAACTGGCAGGGAAATTACCTTGTTTACTAAAACATGTAATATAAAAAAATCAGGTATATTGTGATCAGGTAATTAGGTCAAGAGCAGGCAGGGAAAGCTGGGTACGGGCAGAATCAAGCAAGGCACTGTTAAGCTGCCTTGCATTTAGTTATTTAGTGGCAGAGGTTCAAATTTCACAAACTGACCGTTAGGCAGGGAAAATTCAAGCAGGAAGAAGGCAACCGAGAAGCCGCTTGAGTAGCGCAGTCCTGGCTACAGCTTTCAATGGGGCTGAGCTAGGATTTTTTTTATCAGTTCCAGGAACAGCCAGGAGTGGAGGGGCCTGTTGCCTGTGCCCACCAATCATGTAGCAGAGGTCCCTGGGGCTTATCCAATCAGTACGAAAGCCGCACTCTGGAGTTCAGGCTGGGGCGGCAGGGCAGAGAACCGATAGTTACCTTAGTCCTTCAGCCAGGCAGCAGAGAGGGGCCGGCAGCCAGGGATGAGCCACGCTTCAGAAAGGTGAAGGGCCGCTTTGGCTTCTGCACCCAGAGGGCAGATGCTTAGTCCTTCAGCTGGGCAGCAGGGAGGGGCCAGCAGCCAGGGATGAGCCGCACCCCAGAGAGGTGAAGGGCTGTTTCGGCTTCTGTGCCCAGAGGGCTGACGTTTAGTCCTTTGGCCAGACAGCAGGGAGGGGCCAGTGGCCAGGGATAAGCCACACTCCAGAAAGGTGAAGGGCTGCTTCAGCTTCTACATCCAGAGGGCAGATGCTTAGTCCTTTTGCTGGGCAGTAGGTAGCAGCCGGTGGCCAGGAATGAGCCATGCCCCGGAGAGGTGAAGGGCCAATTCGGCTTCTGCTCCCAGAGGGCAGACACTTAGTCCTTCGGCCGGGCAGTAGGGAGGGGCTGGTGGCTAGGGGTGAGCCATGCCCTGAAGAGGTGAAATGCAGCTTTGGCTTCTACGTCCAAATGGCAGACACTTTTGTTATCCAAAATGTGTGACCAGCTGGCCTCTTCAGTTCTTCCTGTGCTTAGCAATTTTTACACAGTGCACCCAGTGCTTTTTCCCTCTGTCCATAACAAACTTGCAGTAACCACAGCTGAAGGGCTGAAACCTTGATGATTACATGTCTTAGCTGATTCTCAAATACTTCTGGTTTTCTGATAGCTGAGCTGGTGAAATGCTGAATGCACTCCTGACTGAAGGGCAAGCATCTCTGGGGTCCTCTGGTCTCTCTCACCAGTTTCCTCTTCTCTTCCTCCTGTATTTTTTCAGCTGCTTTCATGGGGCTCCACAGAGCTATCTGGTAGGTGGTCACCTCAGTCGGTCAAATCTCAGTCTAAAGCTGGATCGCCAGTGGGAAAAGTATTTAGGGTCAGCAATTGCTCCTGCTCCAGTTCCTTGCCCTTCTCTTCTCAGTTCTGGAAGTGTCTTCCTTCCGTTCAAGTCAGAAGTGTGCACACTCTTTAGGAGGCCTGTCAGAAAGCCAGTGGATCTCTGGATAGCAGTCTTCCTGATCACGCAGACAGCAAACACTGAGCCCAGATGCTTGGTTTTAGCCGCTTTTATACGTGCTGAAAATGTACATTTCATTGATCAGACCTGTCCCGTGTAAAGCAGGCTTCAAAATCTTACGACAGAAATACTGGGCTTGAAACAGCCTTGAGCAAAGCAGGGCCCTGAGTGGCTGAAATTTGTGGGCAAAGCTTGCTGGTGACTTCTGAACCCTTCCCAACTGTCCTTGCGGGGTTGGAGGGCTGAGGTGCTGCATGGCGACTGCTATGTTTTACTTCCACTTTTTTTTCAGCTTCTTGCTGTTTTTATATAAGCCCTTTGGGGCTGCTTGTATCTTGTCTTGGCCTCACTGCAAGAAAACACAGCCTCACTGCCTGTCCTAGGGCCAGGGATGTGCTTGATGAGTCAGGCAATTTGCCCATTTGAGTTGGGGGATTTGGTTGACAACGGAAGCCTTGGAGTCACTCTCTCTCCTAGTTGTGTGCATGTGGGGATGTTTGCTTCTGTTTCTGGGCCCACTGCCTGCTCTAGGGCTAGTAAACACTTTGTGTTGTGCCTGATGGTGCCTCCGTTTTTTGATCATGGCTCCGCTGAGTGCCATAGTGCCACTTTTAGGTACAAGCGGGCTGCCTGCTATTGCAATGGTAGCTTTGACTCCTTTAAAATGTATGCCATGCATGCACAGCCATGTTGGGGCCTCTGTTTCCCCCCGATGCCGCTGCCTGTCCTGGGGTCAGGGCTCTCTGTTCCATACTTGGATGGTGCTCTTGCACCTGGTCTCTGCCCCACCAAGCAGTCCTGGCGGCCAAGGGCTCAGGCTGCTGTACAGCTAAAGTTGCTTTAAAGAATGGAGTCTGGACTTGACAACTGCCCAGGGCTCCTGTGAACTGATGATGTCACTGCTCTGACAGTTCCCCATTACAGCAATCCAGTCCTCAGGGGACCAGAGGTTAAAGGCAGACCCTGGATCTGGCTATAGGTAACAAGGGGCCCATAAGCTCATACAGATAATACCCCTGAAATGAGGGGGGAGCTTACACGTATCCTTGGACTGTACTGCTTGCTTGTATTCACTTTTTTCACTGCCTCTAACAGTCCTGCTGTGCAACTATTGTCCAGATAAGGCCTCCTACTTTTACTCTCTCCCCCAGGACACACCTGAAACCGAGTCATTGGCTTCTTGGCAAAACATTTAAATGGATAGCAAATGTATGTAGAGGCCCTTCAAACCTTAAATTACTATGTTACAAATACTCTTTTGCTTTACGTGTATCTTCTCCAGAGTTCTGTGGGTGAGAAAACTGAAAAAATGAAGCCCTATAGATAGGGACCCCAAAAGACTTCAGATAAGACATTCCATTGAAAACTGTAGGAGAGACAGTAACAGTACAGAAAGAAATGAACATATTCTTAACCATGTTAAATGACTAGAAACATGACATTTAATTTAAAATTAAAATGTTTTACTTTCCACAAAACAAACATTAATACTCTTACCTCATTCAAGAAAATGGAGTATTTCATCAGAATTTAAAACTTTAGAAAGCTGAGGCTGCCAGAATGGCACTGTAGTCTTTTTTTCATAACAAATATTATTTGAAAGGATATAGCAATATAGTTAGGCAACAAAAGAGCCAAGTGAGACAATTTTATACTTTATACATAAACAACAAAAAGGCAGACATCGTAGGTACATCAGAAACAGGTAGTCATGTACATAGCAGTATATACTATATTATAATGGGTTACGCAGACGCAAACTCTGACAGCACCTTACTGCACTTAGCAACTGTGACTGTCCCAGCTAGCTTTTTACCCTAGCAGAACACTGCCACCCCATTCCTTATTTTGTGCTGCACCCTACTACTCCCTCTCTCTATCAGCTCCCCTTCCCTTCGCCTGTCACCCCCTCCCCACTCCCCCATCCTCAACCCCTGAGAGCTCCCAGATTTTCTACACTCTCCCCTGATCCTTCTTTCTGTCACCCCTATGTCTTCTGTGCTCCCTCCCTCCCACTCTCCCCCATACCACTGCACTCCCCTCCCATTAACCCTCGCCCAACAAAGTCTCCTTGCTGACTGCTCTGCTTTTGCCCCTTCCTCCTCCTCTCTACTCTGTTACTTGACAAAACCAATAGTCTGACTGCTCCAATGTTCCTGCATCACACTGTTGGTGCACCAACCTGTAATTCATATTTTAAACTTGTATTTTCTGTCTGTAACCCCCGTTATCTGTTTTTCCTGTACACGTTCATGCTGTTATCTTTCCTCATTATTTCTCAATTTGCACTGGGACTGGAACGTCATGCTCTTTTGACAATGTCTCCTCAGTGATGGCTCAAGTGTCACATAATGTTCTCATTGTCTGTTGCCCTCTATCATCACCTGCACCCACTGTATCCATAAATGTACACAATGCTAACTTTTACCCAAATGTGTATACATTCGTTTTCAACATAATTCTGCCTTGTGAGTCAATGTCCCATTGTCTGCACTATTTTATTGTACTTTGTCTGTATTCTAACCATCTGGAGTACTGCGTGCAGTTCTGGAGACCGCATCTCCGCAAAGACATAGACAGGGTGGAGGCTGTCCAGAGGGGGGCAACGAAAATGGTGCAGGGTCTGCACCAGAAGACATATGAAGAGAGACTAAAGGAACTTAATTTGTATACCCTAGAGGAAGGGGGGGGGGACATGATAGAGACTTTCAAGTACCTCAAGGGAATCAACAAAGTCCAAGAGGATAGCATCTTTCAGAAAAAGAGATGTGCAAGAACAAGGGGCACAGTTTGAAGATAGAGGGGGGATGACTCAGAGGTAATGTGAGGAAGTATTTTTTCACAGAGAGGGTTGTGGATGCATGGGACAGCCTTTCTGAGGAGGCTGTGGAGTCAGAAACAGTGGAGGAATTTAAGAACGCATGGGACAGACACAAAGCAATTCTAGTGGGCTGTAGGAGGAAGTAGGCTGTTGGTTAACTAGGATCTGCAGCTTATCCATTAGGTAGGGAAATGGGCAGACTAGGTGGACCAAGCGGTCCTTATCTGCCATCAAATTCTATGTTTTTATGTTTCTATTGTATGCTCAGTTGTGGAATCTTTGTAAATGAGTCTCTGACTCAAAGGTTTTTGTAATTCCGAAAAATAAATAAATAAACAAAAAATAAAACTGTACTAAATCTCAACAACCAGTAAAATAATTAAAGAGCTTGAGAATGGTATACAGATATACTATCAGATTTTAGGTTGGACCAGCTGCCGTGTAGCTTTAAACATAATAAAAAGGATTTATTTAATATGACTGGGGGTACTGTGAGTGTAAATAAAACTCAGCTTACGGTATATTAAATACAGTGGGTGATTCACATTTTGTTTAATGGCATCTCTTAACAAGAAGGGAGACATATGGTATTAATTGATGGCTTTGATTCCAATTTTGGTTAGCAGAGAAATATAGGGATTATAGGGGCACGGTCGTGCCCCTATAGTTAGGGTTGAGTAGGCAGTTCAATGTTAAACCTCAAATTTTGCACTTTAATTACTTTGCAAACGTACAATGGATTTGCACAAAATTCGGCATGCACTGTCTTGTGGGGTAGATTTGTTGACGAGCATAGTTTTGTTCTGGTTGGATGTGCGGAATCGGAGATCTGGATAGTGCGGAAACCTTAAAATTTGCCCTTTTTCGCACTTTTTTCCTCATCGCCCTGTGCGCAGACGGTGTGGACTTTTTGTATGAAATGTGTATGATAGAAAGAGCTTGGGTCACAGAACAGGCTTGCATTTGTTTGGTGAAAAAATATTAATCCATTCCAAAGTTATTGCATTTTTAGGGTCCCATTATTTTCATTGGGAATTTCACTTTCCAGGATAGAGGAATAGAACAAAAAAGGATTTTGGTCTCATGAAAAAGGATTCTTTTTCACGAGGGGCCAATCCTTTTTCAACAAAAAAAAAATATTTTTTCGTGAGCCACTGTCTTGTTTTCTTTTTTCATACAACAAACTATCATAACACTGTCCAGGGATGTCTTTTACAGACATCCAAACATGTATCTTGCTCATCGGGTGCTGGTGAGCTTCACTTAGTATTATTTTATAGCTCCCATGACCTCTGAACATTATTTTAAAACTTTTTAAATCCCTTTTCATCACTTACTAAGATCCGTTTTTGTGAATACTTTTTTGTTCAAATGAAAAAGGATCATGAGTCACGAAAAAGGATTTAGGACACACAGACAAAAGCTTTTCCCAGCCTTTCCCAATAATTTTCTATTTCTTAGTGTAGTGGTCCCTCCCCAATCACTGGGGTGATGATGGACGTCATTCACACAGCACTTTTGGTGTTATTGTAAGTCAACAATATGTATACAGTAGTGATGAAAGGCTGAGTAAGTGTAATAGTATTACTACTACATTAAAAAGATAGTGATAGATATATATTAGATATTTACTTATTCCGTTTTAGTTTATAAGCTGAAAGATTTGTGACGCATATGGAAAATGGCAAAGGGAAGAGGGAGACTGAGATGGGCTTAGATAGTTTTGGAAATAGAGGGATAAACAGATGCTAGGGCGAAACTTGGACATCCTTCCACATTATTAGATGGACAGACAGATGCTAGGGCAAAACTTGTACATCTTTACACGTTATTAGCTCCCTAGAACATGCAATCTGCATAAATGATTGGTGTGACTTTAGCTGGACAAAACAATACACTCTGGTATGCTGACTGTTGCGAGAACTCCAGGTAGGTGCTGCTACATTGAACTGTTCTCAACTCACACTATCAGGTATGGTTTTTACAGCTGTGAACTCCTCTTTCAGGATTTGGCTGCTAAACTTCCACAAGCCAGTCCCTAACACATTAAATCAGTATAATGCTGCCTGACTGATGGGAGAGAGACTCACCACACTGCCTTGTGACCAGCATCTCCCCATTTCCAGGCATTGGCATGGGCGTGTTGGGCACTAGGGAGATAGGCTTTTGGAAGTGTGGGCTCAGCTGTGTGACCAGCAGCTTACTCATGGATTTGGGAATGGAGGAGCTAGGAAAATCCATGAAGTGCTGTGAGTAGGACAAGTTAATGACCATTGGTGCCCCAGTTTCTATAGTGTAGTGTTCCTTCCCCCCACCCTCCAATCACCGTTCCCCATTTCCCTGGTGTCTAGTGGCACCCCCCACCTGTCGATCACTGTTCCCCATTTTCTTGGTGTCTAGTGGCACCCCCACTTGCCAATCGCTATTCCCGTTATGCCATGATGTATTCCCTGCTGTCTAGTGGCACCCCCACCCTCCCACTGAAGAAAAAACCTGAAATAAAGAAAATGGTCCCTCGATTTTTTTAACCTGTAAAAAACAAACAGAAAAAAAAACACGGGCCCTTGCCGATCAGTCCCCATCCACCCCCACCTCTCACTCAGTACCCACCACCCCACATCCCCCAATACACCCCCACACACCCTCTTTTACCTGAACAGGTCCTAGATTCAAGACCTACTCTCCGATCAAAGACGCATCTTGCTGCTGGAACCAGCAACTACAATATGGGAAACTATGGTAAATGTGGTTCAATGTATTTCAATGGGGGGGGTTCAACTTTTATGCATAACTTAGACATTTTTTGAGATTTTTCTTGACCTTGTTCATCAGGTGTGGTCATAACAAAGCTATGTTGAAAATCTGGGATCAAAATTATTAACAAGCATTTGTCAATGCCGAACATTCGCTTTCAGGTATGTGCAGTGGTGTCTGGCATTTATGCAGACCCCCCCACCAGTTGTATCATGTCTCTTCAGCATCCATGCCCCAACAGAGTACCTCTCTGCAACTCCTCTTGCATCTGATTAACAGTTCAGTCTCCTACTTCTTAAGTGGCTGTCTTAGGAACCCTAACGCCCTGGTCACGCTCAGGGTTACGAACCTGTGTGAAAACTGCATAACGTGCGCTCTCAACACAGTCATTCAGTGGAATTATTTCACCAGATTTTCAACATAGGCATTTTGTCACCTCTGCTCATGAACACTGTCACTATGATTTTCTTACTGTGTACTGAACTCTGATTTCCCACAGCAACTGTGCTATTCTGCGCCAGAAGTGTGAAAACACATTTTTTTTTCCAATTGTTTAACCTGGAGTAGCACATTAAGCTGAAAGCTTGTTTACAGGTGTGACCTGGGAGCACAGGGAAGTTAAGTGACTTGCTCAGGGTCACACAGTATACAAGTGGGGGCTGTAGGATTCAAACCCAGGTCTCCAGAATTGCAGCTCAGAGCCTTAAACCACTGCGCTATACTGCCTCCCCATTTTGTCCAGGATGTGAAAAATGACAGCTGTACTGTTCATAAGGAGGTGTGGGAAAATGCAAATGTTGAAAATCTGGAGTGAAAATATTACAAATTTGCGAAGTTACGAGTGCGTGTGGAAACTGCGCAATGCACGCTCGTAAAACACTTACTTTTTGGAATTTTTTCACCGAATTTTCAACATAACCATTTTAGGATGTCTGCTCATAAACAGTGTCACTGTGATTTTTTTAATCTGTACTGAACACTGATCGCCCACAGTGACCACGCTATTCTACGCCAGAAGTGCGAAAACACATTTCGGCCAGGATGTGAAAAATAACAGCTATACCTGTTATAAGGAGATGTGGGAAAATGCCAGTGTTGAAAATCTGGAGTGAAAATATTACAAATTCACGAATTTACGAGTGTGCATAGAAACTGCGCAACATACGCTCATAACACAGCCATTTTATGGGCTTCTGTCACCAAAGTTTTAACATAGGCATTTTGGGACCCCTGCTCATGAACAGTGTCACTGTGATTGTCTTACTCTGTAGCAAACACTGATTCCTGACCGTGATCACACTATTCTGTGCCGGAAGCACGAAAACACATTTCGGCCAGGATGTGAAAAATGACAGCTGTACTGTTCATAAGGAGGTATGGAAATATGCCTATGTTGAAAATCTGGAGTGAAAATATTACAAATTCACGAACTTACGAGTGTGCATGGAAACTGCGCAATGCACGCTCGTAAAACAGTCAATGTTTGGAATTTTTTCACCAAATTTGCAACATAGGCTTTTTGAGAGCCCACCTCATGAACACTGACACTGTCATTTCGTTAAGCAGTCCTGAAAGGTGATTCCATGCAGTGACCGCAAAATCACCTGTAGAGACTGAATAACAAAATGACAGTGACTGAGTTCATGAGGTGGGGTCCCAAGAACCCCATGTTGAAAATTTAGTGAAAAATTCCCCAAAATGGCCTAGATATCCACTTAAGTTGAAAAAACCCTATTTATGCCATTATACAGCTTACCAGCATTTCTTCAGATCGCGGTCGGCTTTGAAGAGTGCAGACATGTTCCTGGTTCAACGAAGATTGTCGCGCTTCAGGTCCGGAGGTAAGTGTAGGGTGAGGGGATGTGGGAGGTGGGTGCAAAAGGGTGGTGCGGGTTGGCGGGGGGCAAGGACTCACCGAGGGACCGCTTTCTTCTTTTCACAGGAATTTAAAAAAAAAGACAGATGGTTTTGTATGTTGGGTGGACCCCAGCATGCCACATACATGTTGTTGGTGGGGAACTGGAGCTGGGGATTGGGCACCCCGCTGGCCATACACTGTGCATGGGGAGGCATGAGCATGCTGGGGTGGGCTCCCAGTGTACCAAGTGGTTGTTTGGGGGCTGCAGCCGATGGGGACTGGGTACCCTGTCGGCCACACAGTATGCTTGGGGATGCTGAGCCGAGGGGATTGAGCACCCCTCGGCACACAACTTGAGCTGAAAAGAACACTAATGAGGGAGGGGGAGGACATCAGCAGAAGGAGGAAGCGGGAGGGATTTCATGCCGAGCTGTGTATGACAGCAGTTCGACTGACGTCATTATGGTAACTGCACACATGCTACCAATGCTGATTGCAGTGGACCTTTTCTTAGAAGTGAAGACCAGCACAGCCGAACTGCTGTCATACACAGCTTGGCATGTATTGGTCCGGTAGGGTCGTGCCTGCTACACTGAGCACTGCATTTAAAAGGAGGGTCACACACCTCCAAAAGTCATATTGTTGCAAGACGTTCCTTTTGCATGCGTGCATGCGAATGCAAAAATGGCAAAGTTATGACCATTCATTACAATTTCGCTACGCACACTCGCAACTTTGGATATTTTAAATATTGTAACCCCAGATTTTCAACATAGCCTTCATATTACCCCACCTCATGTATGTCAGAGCTGTAATTTTTCAAATCCTGCCCAAAATGTGTTTTTGCACCTGTGGCTCAGAATGGTGTTGCATTTGCGCAGAAGTACGTTTTGGCGGGGATTCAAAAATGTTCTGTACTAGGTACATGAGGTGGGGTAATAAGATGGTTGTGCTGACAATTTCACTGCTGTTGTCCTATAAATGAAAGCACAGGGCCCAGAGGGACCTGTGCTTCCACAGCTAGATACATATACGCATCTCTGGATGGATGGGAGTGCAGGGCCTGGAGGGCCGTGCACTCCCACAGGCAAATAAGGAAACAATTATACTATCTCAGAAAGTAAAGAAGTAAATTGCAAAAAAATGTGTTAATGTTCTAGTTAGGGTTAAAGCCTCAAAAGTAGGGAAATGTGGTGTTAGGGTTTCCAATCCTAACACCCCACTCCCACCCTGCACACACCAACAGGCATCGGGGGGTGTGCCTTGGGGTCATCAGCCCTAATGCTTACCCTATTCTCCTATACTGTACCCATCTCAACTTATTTAGTTATGGAATATGGTGAGTGTTAGGGCTGACGACCCCAAGGCACACCCCGATGCCTGTTGGTGTGTGCAGGGTAGGGTGGGGTGTTAGGGTTAGAAACCCTAACACCACATTTCCCTACTTTTGTGGCTTTAACCCTAACTAGAGAATTGACAAAGTGTTTTTTCAATTTATATTGCTATAAAAATAAGCCCCCCAGGATGAAGCGTGGCGCTGCAGAATTCTGCAGTAGAGTTACTGCAATAAACAATGCAATTTCAAAGGGAGTTAATCCCTTTTGTCATGCAGTAAACCTGTGATACTGCATTTCATCCTGGAGGGTTCATCTGTATATGTCAGACCCCTGTAAGGTGGGTGTCCTCCAAATGATCTTAGGTTATAGGTTGCCTATGCCATACACCACCACCACAAACTTGCCATGAGTATTTGTGGTGGCTCCTGGGTTAATTTTCTCTCATTAGAGAGGGGGTTTCATGTCCAGAAACAAAAAACAGTGTGGAGCTTTCTTCCAGAGAAAAATTAAAGTGGGCCTGGTGTCTGGTCAGTAGAACATCCTGGGATTCTGTATCTGCCCACCTCTCTTCTGTGGTCTCCCCTCCTGCAGACCCCAAACAGGTACAACACGTCCCCCCAAATACTATGCACTGCAATAAGTGAATCAGTAATGAGATATAGGTACAAAACACTTCTTAATTTTAGAGTACGTACCCCTAAATTGGGGAAAAGGGGGTTAGTGCAATTGATCCATGTGGGGTAGTATTGTAAACCCAGGCCAGTCTTCCATTGCCCTAAGCAGGTGCGGTGTATACTGGGACCCCTTTAGGTGCCCTATGCAGGCA
The DNA here is from genome assembly GCA_016271365.2 of Neoceratodus forsteri. NCBI lineage: Eukaryota > Metazoa > Chordata > Ceratodontiformes > Ceratodontidae > Neoceratodus > Neoceratodus forsteri. The sequence goes on from CM057459.1 coordinate 34,904,282, forward strand.
GGGTCAAACTAAAATTCTTTCCTGGGACTTCCACTAAATATGCCCTTCTAGGCACAGCCTTGGCCCAGTATTTGCCCCCACAGTGCTAATCACAGTACAGCACTTGATGACCCACCTGAACTGGAGGCCATTATCTTCTCCCACCTGGTACCAGGACAGTTCTTTTTATTTATTGGAGCTCCCTGATGAAGCAGTAACACACAAAACTGGCAGGAGTGTTTGTGGTGTTTCTGCCATCTCTGCAAGGGGCTGACACTAGAGGTACCTTGGCGCATGTTGTAAGCCAAAACATTTTTTGTATACTTGCAAAAGTTCAGCCTCACAGGTACTCATTATCTGTTACTGACAGTGACGGTGCTGACTTCTTCCTGCTGCCATGTACGGGCTTCCTGCGTTTGAACTTATGGGAGCTCCCATAAATACAGTTCCTGTTTGCCCAGGGTTGAAGCATTGCAGGCCTGTTTGACGTTACCATGGGTTAGACAGCAGTGGTCAGTGCTGCATATCAGATTACAAGTGAGCAGCTTGCTCAGTTATTGCCCCAAATCCAAATGCCATGCAATTGCTAAAATGGCTAAGAAACGAGCAATGTGAGGCATTTGCTAGATCCTGGTGTAACCCCTAGATGGCGCTATCCCAGGGGCTACTACCCCTGCCTGATTTGCCACTAACAGGTTGAGGGGCCTGGATCCAATGGCGGGTGCCTCCACCCAGAGGTCAGGGTTTGCAATAGTTAAACTAACTTGGTCACAGCCCTCTGGGACACTGCAACCCCTTTCTTCCCACTAGTGGCCCACACAATATCAAGAATTACCTTCACAGTATACACTTACCCCCAGGACTGGTTCCGGCACTGGGACCTCCTGTGAAATGAGATACAGTGCAACAATCACAGTACAGTACTTTAACATGAACTCAGGCAGTATAACTTTACTGAAACAAGCAGCTCTGGATTTATTTAGGGGATATAACAAGGACAGGGGAAATCAGGTTAATTAGCTATCACTCTAATAATCTACCTATGGCTCTGTGCACAGGCCTATCCTATCAGTTACTGTCCCTGGGTACCCAAGCCCTAGTGGCTAGTCCAAACTGTGGCAGCTGGTAGGGGCCCTTTCACACAGAGAAAAGGAGAATTAAACAGTCAGCAGTACAGTAATTCCATTTGGATGTAATGTGGCAATTCAACAGGAGCCGACTCTGAATTAGTACTCACGACCTCCAAATAAGATAGGGTCCTTCAATGTCAGCAGGGCTCACTTGAGGTACACAAACCTCTTTACACATCCATATAAAAGAAAGCACTATACCAGGCAGGCTGCATCTGTATCCCGATCGCAATTACTGCACAATACCCGGAGAACACACAGCAGATTCAGTTCCTGACAGACCGAGTGCAATTTTCAGCAATTCTTCCAGTCTTCTACAGGGTGAGCCTGGTTTCTACTCTTCAGAGATCCTTTGATTCTTTTCTACAGGACGGATTCAGTCCTAACAAGCTGCAGACCGAACTCTGGGCCTTACACACGTTTTTGACTAAAACTGCACACTGAAAAGCACAGGGCTCCTTCCTTCTTCACTGCCAAAGCTCAACTGACACCCAACTGAAAAACCGGGCACTTCCTTTGAGTTCCTCCCAGTTCTTGACTGGATTGGCTGTCACTCACAATAGACTGCTGCTGTTGGTCCAAAAGGGCACTGAAGTCAAACTACATCTCCCAGAGTCACTGCCCATACAATCCTCTTGTGGCTGGCTCAGATTATGAGTCCAAGTTCTGATTCGTCCAAGGCAATTATTTTAGAGCTAGCTTACTCCACACTGATTGGTCCAGTTCAGCAGTTCAAAACTAGAATGGGGAACTAGCAGACACAGTTCTGACTGCAAAGAAAGCAGGTTAGACAAACTGTAATTTCATTATTACTCTAAATAATTTCTGGCAAACAGTTACATCTTTCAGATAGGTTCCTTTGCACCTAGTGACTGCAAAATGAAGTGAATTGGCAGCAGCTCAAGTGGTACTCCAGAGAAGCACACAGTCCCCCATACAACTAATTATGTCTGCAAGCAGACAGCTCTAAAGAGACAGTACCAGAGGCTCTAAAACACTCACTGATAAATGGCTTAAATGCCAACACCATTCAGGCTTGGAGCATTCAAGCAAGCTCCTGGAAGTCTTTTGGGAACCCCATTTGCAGAGGATTTACACCCTTCCTAGCCTGGGAAAGCTTGGCGTCGCACGTCAAACAGTCATAAGTTTCAACTGCAACCATATACATTTGCATTAGGCTCAAGTATGTAATCATCAGTCAATATATCATTTTACCAGAAACATTTCTGAAACATTGCAGTCGTCACTTTACACAGTATTACATACACATTGTACCATAACTCAAGTTATTACCTCTTGTACATGAAACCTGAAGAGAGGGCCCTTCCTATCAGTTACCTTGGGGCTGGACGGGGCAAGGGGCACCATACGAGGGCAACACAAGTAACTTGGAGTTAGCACTGCCAGCTCAGTTTGGGCAATGAGCTCGGGGACACATACACTCCTTTATGGACAACATTGAGAGGCAAATCACAGGCCTCCCAAGTGAATCATAACTGAGATGCACCACAGGCTTTACAGCTCGACCAGTCTTTCTAGGGGAACTGTTATAGTCTCTGCACTCTGAGCCTCATTTTCAGCATTGTCCTCACTTGTCAGGGGGTCTCCATGGGGTAGAGAGGCTAGAACTTGGGGCACTTTCAGCTCCAGGAGTTACAGTTTCTGGGTCCACAACATTTGGCTCCTGCATGGAGAGCTTTGGACACTGGCAGTGGACTGTCAGGGCACTCAAAATACTCTTCTTGTTCGGTGTATCACCAGTCTGCCCCAATCTATCATTTTCCTCCTAAAGCTCAAACAGTTCAACCATGCACAATGATTCCATTTCATCTGATCTGATGCTTTGCACTTCACTTTCTGGGAGCATTGGCTCCGAGGATGAAGTTGGGGGCTTAGACAGTCCAGAAGGCCCAGCTTTGTCTCCAGTATTGACTAGGGATTGCTGAAACAATTGACTCAGTTCGTAGAGGATAGTATTCAAAGTCACTCTCACTTTCTTCCGATATGGACTGATAGTCATGCTCAACTGGGACTTGTGGAGGGAACACTTTAACTTTGCTTCTGTAGGTGCAGACTTTCTTGGTCTTTTCTTAGCAGCAGCTCTGGTCACTGGTCCAGAGGGGCATCTTCTAGGGCTCAGACTCAATTAAGATTTGTCCAATGGGCAGTAAATGATTTCTATGCATTGTTTTTACATCTTTGAATTATTCTCAGGCCTTACTTTGTACACTGGCAGATCATCTAGTTTGCCCACTACAATGTGAGGGGAGATGGTGCCATCTGTCAGCAATCTTGTGCTTGCCATGCAGTCCCAGATTTCTTAGCAATACCGATCTCCCTCCTGGGTTCCTGTGCTTTCACCTTTTTATCATACCTTTCTTTGTTGGCCAGATTTCTTTTGGCAGCCATGGTTTGAGCCAGTTGGTACGCATGAGTTAGCTGGGCCTTTAACTTTGCACATACTGTAAATGGTTGTCAGCTTGAACCCCATCAGGAGAGACCCCAAACACACATCTACTGGTAGTCGAGCTTCTTCCAAACATCAGGCGGTGGGGGAGAATCCAGTGGCATCACTTTTGGTGCAGTTATGAGCATGTACCAGGGTGCTAATTTGTTGGCTCCATCTAGGCTTGTCCTTTGGGTGCAGGGTGCCTAGCATATCTAGCAAAGTGCTGAAACGCTCAGGCTGTGGGTCCTGGGGTAGGTAAGGAGTGGTTCTGACTTTCTAATTCCCCACAGAGAAAGCATCTCTTTGATCAGACGACTCTCAAAGTCTCTCCCTTGATCAGAATGGATTCTTTGTGGAGCCCCATAGTGAACAAAAAAGTTTTCTACAAGCACTTTGGCCACAGTGGATGCTTTCTGGTCTTTGGTGAGGAAACCTTGGACTATCTCGTGAATGGTCAGTGACCACCAGCACATTACTGATATTTCTTTGATCTGACTCCAAACTCAGAAAATCAATACAGACCAACTCCATGGGTGCACTGGTGGTGATGTCAATATGGGGCAGCCCTCTGGGGCAAGCTTTCTCTGTAAGCTAGCGACTATAAGTTCGAATGTGTTGCTCCACATCAGCCCCCATCTTAGGCCAATAGAATCTGGATCTCACCAAGTCAAGTGTTCTGTCTATACCAAGGTGCCCATGTGGTTGTGCAAGGACCTCAGTACTGAGTCTCGAAGGCAGTGGGCAGCACTAGTTGTTGTTTGTCTACTTGTCCCCTCTGTCTACTGTTTCTCTGTATAACAGTTTATTGATCAGTTTCAACTTAGGACCTTCTTTGTATAACAATGCAGTTCTCAAATCAGTGGAGCGTAATTTGGACACATCTTTTCCTGCATAGAGGGCTTCTAAAGCTGATTTGATCGTGGGATCGCAGGATTGAGCCCACCGAATACTGTCATTGTCCAGCTGAGGCAGTGCACCAATGTCTATTGCAGAAAAGTGGCAATAAGCAGCAGGTATGCAATTCTCAGAGGGTCCCAAGCAATCCACCATGCAGTCCACTGCGTCCGTGGACATTTGTTCCTCCCTGTCAAACTTCTGGCAGAGTGCCCGAATGTCAGGTTCTGCTAATCGGACCCAATCATTCTGGGGACAGGCCTCCGGGAGAGAGCATCAACATCTATGTGGTTCGGAACCTGCTTTCGGTATTCGAGCATAGTCATATATGAGATAATGCAGAAAGCCACCTATGGCCAGTGGCATCCAACTTAGCTGAGGTCTGCACATAGGTCAAAGGATTATTGTCAGTTTTTACTAGTATTTTAGCCCCATACAAGTACTCATGGAATTGGTCAGCATAGCCCACTTCAAAGCTAGGAACTCTAACTTATGTACAGGATAGTTCTTTTCGGATGGGGTCAGGCTTCTACTGGCAAAGGCCACTGGTCTCAGGCCATTCTCGTGCTCTTGGTACAACACAGCCCCCAACCCTTGCAAGCTAGCATCAGTGTGCAGGACGTAGGTTTTCTTGGATCGGCATAGGCCAGCACTGGAGCATGGGTAAGTTGATATATGATCTCATGAAAGCAGTCTCACAATCAGAGTCCATAGCGGCCCCAAATACTTCTACTGATGGAAATACACTCTTTCAGTCTTGAGGGACGCTGACTTTTGAGTATTTTTGTAGGTTGGGGATACCCTTGAGTAAGGTTAAGTAAAGGCGGATCACTCTTGAATAGTCCTTGATGAAGCGCCGATAATAACCACAAAATCCCAGGAATCTTTGCAGTTCTTTTTAGATTTTGGGCTGTGGCCAGGTGGTCAAGGCCTCAACTTTACCAGGTCGGTCTCTATTCCCTCGGTGGATACTATGTGTCCACATACTTTACTGATGTTTGAAAGAATTGACACTTATCAATGGACAGTTTAAGGCCAAAGTCCTCCAGTCGGTCCAATACCTTAAATAATCTGCTCTCATGTTCCTCCAGTGAGCTGCCAAACACAATAACATCATCTAGGTATACCAGGCACTCTAGTAAGTTCATGTCCCCCACTGCACGCTCCATCAATCGTTGAAAAGTGGCTGGGGCACCTGAAATCCTTGAGGCATCCTCATGAGATTCATAAATAGCGGACAGATAAAGGCCGTCTTCTCACGGTCCTCTGGGGCCATCGGGATCTGGTAGTACCCACTCACGGAGATCCAGCACAGAAGAACCACTTGCTCCCGTTTGGGCAGTCCAAAGCATCCTGAATGGGGCATTGTGTACTGATCAGGGATAGTCCGCCCGGTTTAAGGTGCGATAATCACACACATCCTTACTGTTCCATTCTTTTCCTCACTACCACAATGGGGGAAGCATAAGGGCTTTGGATTCTTGTATTACACCAGCAGCTAACATCTCTTGCAGATGCCGTCTCACATCATCTATGTCAGCAGGTGCCAGGCGTCGAGACCTCTCACGAAATGGTCTTCGTCATGCAGCGATATTGTGCTCATCCTTGCACGCATCCTACATCCCATTCCTTTAAAGAAAACACCTGTGTCTCTGGGCAAGCTTCTCACTGATCCTCACTTTCCATTCAGCTGGCAGGGAGTGGCAAAATCAAACAAGTCAAGGCGTTACTCTGTCATTTCTTCCTTGAACTCTTGCTGCTGAGTAGCACTGCAGTGTCTGCACAATGCACATTAGCCAGGATGCAACCTCTGTTTACTCGAATGTCTCTTTCAGACACATTATGAACTTGACCATTACCCTTCTGGCATAAGCATGGGCTCTAGAGGGCAAAATACTAGGCTTGACCAGCAGTCCCTCTGGCAATTTTCCATCGCCTGGTGCATCCAACATTAATATTTTATTCTTAACATCCTTTCTGATACGGACCTCTCCTGTAAGGTACACTGGGCATTTGGCGCCAGGATCAGAGACTCAGGATCCTTCTTCCATACAATTCGACCGGTTCCTCTGGTTCTGTTTTTCAGCATCTCTCTGTGCCTCATAGGCCTTCTTAATTAAAGCTGGAACTCTTAAAGCTCTACTAGTCTTTGACCCTGTTTTCATAACACACTGTGCCAGCCTTCCGAACATATGAGCATTTGTTTCCAATCAACAAAGGGACACCATCATTACAGTCCAGTGGGGGACACACTAAGGCTAGGGTCTCTACTTGTTCGGCCACTCCAGCCACGGAGGTGGGGAAAGACAGCCAAATTGATATACCGGAATAGGGTAGGCCTTTTCACTTAACCCCCATACATGCAGTCCTTCTAATGGTTGTAAGGATACGTCTGGCAAATGCTTCTGATACCAATCCTGGAACATAATTGTCACTTGGGAGCCACTGTCTAACAAGCTCTTGTAGACACTCCATTCACCTTTACAGTGGTCTCCATGGAGGACCCACTATTCTGGACCAGTCTGGAGAGGCGTAGTGGGGCCTGGGCAACTGACCTTGCCACAAAGGGCGTGAATTAGCATTTTGGTGCCCTCACTGGGATCATGTGCACCTCTTAACCACTGATTTCTTCTCGAAGCTCTCCTTGTAGCCTATATGCAACTTTGCCAGTGTCTTTTGGGGACTGGCATTCCCTTTTCATGTGCCCATCTTTCCGAATTATAGCAAAACATACTTTCTGGAGTTTGAGCTGGCCGGCGCCACACTGGGAGCCAGGGCGGGGTATTACTAACTGGAAACCTGGGTGCCATCTCTGTCTGCGGCGTGATAAGCATTTGGAGACATCTCGTCAGTTTCTCCACTTCCATGGTCAAGGATTTGAGTTTGGAGCTGTTATCAGCAGGAGATACATGGGTGGTACCTCACCCCATAGCAGATGCAGTGGGATATAGGTCAGGCCCAGACTTGCAGGTGGGCCTTCATAAAGGGACTGTTTTTGAATTCCGGATCTCTCAACAGTTAACTCCCATTGTGGCATATCTTTTCCTTGTCAGAGCACTCATTGACTGTCAACCTCTGCCCTGAACTTCACTTGATGGGTCACCCTCAGTCACTCGGGTCGTAGCCACAGCTGTTGGTGCAGGTACCTCGAGGTCGCCTTTTCTCAACTCCTCGAATTTCTCTCATTAACTCATCATAGGAGGGTGGGGATTCCAGTCGATTTGCCAGGCGTAACTGAAGCAACAGCAGTTCTGAGAAGGGGCAGACTTAAGGATTCTGTCCAGTCTGGTTCGGTCCAGTTCAATCGCTGGCAAACTACCCTTTCTGAGGCATTCTTGCAACAATTTTTCCAGCCGAGAGAATACACAGACAACAACTCCCCTTGGTACTGTTGTGCATTTCTTACTCTCCACCATAGGTCCTCATCAGAATCTGGGCTCCCTATACATTCTCAAGGCCTCAAGATAGGCCTGTGCAGTCACTTCAGGGTTACTGGCCCGTTTAGCCTGGATGGTAGCCAGGGCAGGACCTCGGGAGGCTCTCACTAACCCTCTTTAAGCTTTTAAGCCTCCGAGCATTGCCATTCTAGCACTTGAGGGGCAGCATAGTCTGATCCAGGTCTCCCAGTCATCCTCCCTTGGGGGTGGGAGGTGCCGAGAAGATCCTCAACCTTCGGTAAGAGTCGTGACTAATGGCAGGTGCAGAAATAGGGAGTCTGCATTGGTTCAGCCACCATTACGGGCACTGGAGCAGGAGAGGGTGTTGGGGAGGAACACCCCAGGTGGCAAGAATAGTTTCTTCAAGTCCTCCACAGTTTTCCCTCTCCAGCAACCATTCAGCAAATTTCTCCTCAAAGTTTCAGATAGTGGTGGGGCTGATTCCCCGGGTCTTTACTGTCCTTAGTTATCACTCTCCAAGCAGTGAGGGCTCCTCTGGGGTAATGGTCTGTGGCACTTTGGAGCTATCTATGGGATCCTTAAACTCTACTAGGGCCAGGAAAGTGTGGGTGAGCAGATTAGCATGACCCACCACCACAGGGTTTTGTAAGCCTTCCACCTTGGAAAGTACTCCTGCACAGTGTCCATTATTGATACCCAGGGGGATGTCCAGGATAAGCATAGCATTTTGGGGTCGATCTCCTCCTCAGTACACCACTCACCAGCGGTGCACAGCCACTCTGTCGGGTGCACCCATTTTTTCTTAACAGTGGTTCTGAACATGGCCACTAGAGGACACACAATCCCAGCGGTGAGCCTCCAAGATGTAACCCCTAGATGGCGCTATCCAGGGGCTACTACCCTGCCTGATTTGCCACTAACAGGTTGAGGGCCTGGATCCAATGAGGTGCCTCCACCCAGAGGTCAGGGTTTGCAATAGTTAAACTAACTTGGTCACAGCCCTCTGGGACACTGCAACCCCTTCTTCCCACTAGTGGCCCACACAATATATCAGAATTACCTTCACAGTATACATTACCCCAGGACTGGTTCCGGCACTGGGACCTCCTGTGAAATGAGATACAGTGCAACAATCACAGTACAGTACTTTAACATAGACAAATACCTCAGGCAGTATAACTTTGCTGAAACAAGCAGCTCTGATTTATTTAGGGATATAACAAGGACAGGGAAATCAGGTTAATTAGCTTATCACTCTAATAATCTACCTATGGCTCTGTGCACAGGCCTATCCCTATCAGTTACTGTCCCTGGGTACCAAGCCCTAGTGGCTAGTCCAAACTGTGGCAGCTGGTAGGGCCCTTTCACACAGAAAAGGAGAATTAAACAGTCAGCAGTACAGTAATTCCATTTGGATGTAATGTGGCAATTCAACAGGGAGCGACCCTGAATTAGTACTCACGACCTCCAAATAAGATAGGGTCCTTCAATGTCAGCAGGGCTCACTTGAGGTACACAAACCTCTTTACACATCCATATAAAAGAAAGCACTATACCAGGCAGGCTGCATCTGTATCCCGATCGCAATTACTGCACAATACCCGGGAGAACACACAGCAGATTCAGTTCCTGACAGACCGAGTGCAATTTTCAGCAATTCTTCCAGTCTTCTACAGGGTGAGCCTGGTTTCTACTTTCAGAGATCCTTTGATTCTTTTCACAGGACGGATTCAGTCCTAACAAGCTGCAGACCGGAACTCTGGGCTCATACACGCTTTTTGACTAAAACTGCACACTGAAAAGCACAGGGCTCCTTCCTTCTTCACTGCCAAAGCTCAACTGACACTCCAACTGAAAAAACTGGCACTTCCTTTGAGTTCCTCCCAGTTCTTGACTGGATTGGCTGTCACTCACAATAGACTGCTGCTGTTGGTCCAAAAGGCACTGAAGTCTAAACTACATCTCCCAGAGTCACTGCCCATACAACCTCTTGTGGCTGGCTCAGATTATGAGTCCAAGTTCTGATTCGTCCAAGGCACCATTTTAGAGCTAGCTTACCCCACACTGATTGGTCCAGTTCAGCAGTTCAAAACTAGAATGGGGAACTAGCAGACACAGTTCTGACTGCAAAGAAAGCAGGTTAGACAAACTGTAATTTCATTATTACTCTAAATAATTTCTGGCAAACAGTTACATCTTTCAGATAGGTTCCCTTTGCACTCCTAGTGACTGCAAAAATGAAGTGAATTGGCAGCAGCTCAAGTGGTACTCAGAAAGCACACAGTCCCCCCATACAAACTAATTATGTCTGCAAGCAGACAGCTCTTAAAGAGACAGTACCAGAGGCTCTAAAAACACTCACTGATAAATGGCTTAAATGCCAAACACCATTCAGGCTTGGAGCATTCAAGCAAGCTCCTGGAAGTCTTTTGGGAACCCCCATTTGCAGGGGGGTTACACTGGCTTAATGGTCAAATGCAAAAAAAACCCTAAAAAATGAAACAGTTGATTTACACTGGAGCAAGGCAAGCCCTAATCTTACTCACAATTCTCAGTTGTATGGCTCCTCTCTCACTCTACAGAGCTTCAGATCGCCAGTCTCTTGATCAGCTGGAGTGGCTCTCTGGTCTCACTTCAGTTGCTCTCAGGCACAGGCTTTGCTCCCTCCATCTGGAGATTTGGCAGGCTTTTTTACTCCCTGACCACTGTGTATCTGTACTGACCTTGCCATCATGGCTTTTAGTCCCTCTGGGCAGTCAACCCAACACCTGGTTGTGGTGCCTGCTAATGAACCCTCCAGCAGCTTCCCTGCAGCTTCTCCTGTCTCTCTGTCATTGCTGAGCACTGGAACCTCATCGTCATTTCTTATACAGGATAGCGTGCAAATGCAGCTCTTTTCCTCACTGGAAACAAATGCTTCACTCACAGTCCAGCTTTCACTTATGCTCAATCTGTGATGGCCCAGCTCTAACTTTTTGTTGGGACAGCAGTCCTACCTGTCAGATCTCTCACAGATCTGAACTAAGTTAGCATGATCCCTGCTTCTTCCCCCTATAATATCCCACTCTCACTTACTCTGTGGGCTGTCAGTCATGTCCAGGCAGCCCCGGAGGTCTCACACATGATAGTCCATCGACCATCAAAAGGGCAACAGAATTTCCCAGTTCTCTTGTATTTCAGGGTTCTCTGCAGCTGTGCTTCAGATTCCTGTCTCCTGACTGGCTGGCAGGGCAGGTTAAGGATTACAAATATGGCATCAGTGATGCTGTTCAGGGGCACTAGGCATGAAGTTCCTTTTTGTGAAGGCTCCTGGCTTCAGATGAAGTTCTGTGCTCCCAAATCCAGGTGGCATGATTGCACTTTGGTGTCTAGTGTCATCGGGGCACTGGTCTGGGTTTTGCTGTGTCAGTGGTGGCCAAAGTTTTAGATGTGCAGCCAGATCTGTGCAGTTCCATGGCTCAGGAGGTGTTGAAGTCAAAAAGATCCCTGTCAACCCCTGCTGGTCCTCCTGCAGCACATTTCAAGTCCTGGGGGTCAAAGACAGCAGTACACATTAGCAGTGCTGGCCTTGTACATCCCTAGGATGAGTGTGATCCTCTTTGACACAGCTCTTTACCAGGAGTGGGGAGCACTATGAAACATCCTCATCCCCTGGTGACCACCATATATCTTTCTGTTCAGTAAGTTTGTCATCTTTTTTCAGTCTCCTTGAATTAGCATGTCATCTCCAAGATGAGATGCACACATCATCAATCCATTCTGGAGAAAAGTGATGAGACACCAAGGCCCAAGAAGACATGAGGCTAACTGGACAACTGAAGCTTTTTGAGGACCCCTCTATTGAAGGGGCCCTATTAGGATGCACATTTTGCACTACGTGAAAGCTGGCTTCACACATTAGCAGTAGCCCTGGTAAGTCCCACACTTTTGGGTGGGGTTACATATGGTTACCTCATTTTTTCAGTGATTTCAAAAATTCATACTTAAAAGCAAACCTTTAAGCATGAGTATTTTTAGAAAGTTTAATATGTGTTTTCACAGGTGAAGCTTGTCAAACAATCTGATTTCAGTGTGAGCACCCACTTTTGAGGTGTTTTTTTATGCATAATTTTTGCCCCCCATCTCACAGATAGCTCTTGACTCCCCGACGAGCTCCCATGACACACCTGCTCCCCAGTACCCCACCAGCACTCATTAGAATGCCACTGAGTCTTGGTTAGCCCCACCCATTGTTTGGGTAGAGAGATATACCCCTGACTGGGGTCATTTTTCAGGTGGTGATTCAGCAGAGGCGTGGGGCCCAGATACACTAAGGTTCACTGTTGCGAGCATTGGGGCCATTTTTACTGGGGTTTTTTGCCCTTTTGATGAGATGCTGGTGGCTAGAGTGTCAATCATGCAGAGTATGCATATGAAGCATGCTTCTGCATGGCAGCAGCTAGGGTCTCCTTGCCCCCAAGGTGTTCCAATCCTCAGCTGCTCCGGTGGTCATCCTGGTGGTGTTGCTGCTCTGGTTACACTCTGCGTCCCTCTCTGGAAGAGGAGAGCATCCTCTGGGATGCTCCGTAGCTTTCTTCCTGGCTGAAACCCGATGACCAAGGCTCGTTCCTGAACCCAGCTTACTGGAGTCATGATTGGTAGCTGCCATACTGCTGCAACGATGAGACGGCTCCACAGCTAAGGTATTTGAAACTGCAACTGAAACATGCACTTCCAATGTCTTTTCTTCTGTTCACTGGTTTTCAGTATGTTTTACTGCCTTCACCCCACCCAATTCACTCTCTAGTTTCCATTTATTTTAGCCAAAGTGATGAAACAAATGAGGAGCCAATTGCATTATATACGGTAATTAAAAAACAAGTGTTCAGAATGGGCGATTCTTAACAGCTCGTGAGTTTGATGACATCAGGAGCATTCGAGCTTCGCTATCGAGCTTACGTGATGTCACCAAACCCACTCTGTGTTAACAGTCGACCTGTTCTTAACACACAGGGGGTGATTATGTCCATCTCTGATTTGGGTTAATACATTTTAATACACATGTCTGATCTACACAGTCTGTATAGAAACACTTATCTAGTCTCAAAAACTGGTTAAATATATTATCAGAATTATACTTTTAAGAACTTTCTAAAATCACAGCATCTAATATTTATAGTAAATTACCTTGAGATACTGATCTGTAGGGGATTAAAAGAATTACATTACTAGTGTTTTCAATTAATTTGAAAATCTGCTTAGAAGCCCATTCTGTTACTCACTTAAAGCCTACTCAATATGAGGTTTTCAATAATTAATGTTACAACCCTTATGAATTCTATGAAATGGGCTACAATCATCTAATATATTGCATGGCACTCTTATTAAAGTAAGATGTACTGGAATGAAGCATTCTGAGTTAAAATATTCTGCAGTGTGTAATGTAAGTCAGGTATCCAGTCTTCGCTTGTAATTCACTGTCATATCACAGCATGAACAGTACTTTTGGGAAAAGCTGATACTGTAATGCCCACGGAGTTTCTCTGGGCAAATGTCTATATATTTTTAATAATAGGCAGCTTGGTTTACTGGTTACAGTACAGGATTGGGAACCAGAAAATACAATAGTTTGAGGTTCAAATTCCAACAGAGTCACATATACATGTGCTGTGACCATAAGCAAGTCACATCTCTTAGAGTGATTCAGTCCACCCAGCTGTGAAAATGGCTAACAGCAGAACCCAACTGAAAATGAGCTACTGCATCTCAGCTGGCATGTTCTGGGTAAATAAAATGTAAACAAAACAAAATAAATCCTTTTATATTAATTAAAATGTGTCCACTAAGATAATGTTAAGAAACTGATCATTTCATTTGGGCAGTAGCTGATAGATGGGGAATACGATGGGTTGCAGTGGAATAACACATTTATCTCCACAGGTGAGTGGTAAGACCCATAAGTCATGAGTGGCAGAGCCACGAGTTAGTTATAAAGGTCTTATCACTCATCTGTGGAGATACATGTGTTATTCCACCGAAACCCATTATGTACTTGATATATACCACACCATTTGTAATGTTTTTATTGGTGTTTTACCTTGTTTTAGCTTAAAACTGCCTTTCTTTCCATTGTAAATTCTCTGTCTGGACCATTCTTCTTTGTGTTATATTTCCAGATTCTAAGTGAAAATAACATGTTCTGAGTCATATAAATTGTGTTCTAAGTGAAATAAATATGGGATACGTAACAGGGACCTGTGCAATACATGATTTATTTTCACAAGAGCTGTTTGACCTTGGGTAATCTCACGAGTGGCGTAAGCCACGGGTGCTGTGAGGTCAAAACTGTGAGTAAAATAAATCATGTATTCCGTAGTGTCCTATTACGATTTCATTTATGCAATAGGGGATTATTTAGATTGTGTAAGAGTTTTGTTTTAAATTGTTTATTTAATTTTTCATGTTAACATACATGGACTTTTTGTGGTTTTCCCAGGGTAGCTCGGCTTAGCATAGTAGTTGCTAAGCAGTTGCTATGGATGCTCCAACTTTACACTATGGACAGTATATAATGAAAAAGTTTGATGCACGGTTATTTTGTTTTTACATTTTTTTGGGGGGGGGTTGTTAATCAGAAAAAGTAAATAAAAACTGAATTGTCTGCCATTTTTTGCTGATTATAAAAAAAATCTAAAAGGCATCTATATATGAAACGCCCCTCATTTTGTAGATAATTTTGTGCTGACCAATTTTTGTGCTCGATGTACAATGCTATCAGTTTTCATTTTAAAGTTATTTGTATTTATTTGTCAAAAAAGTGCAAAAAAACCCCTTAACTTTCTGCTGTTTTTTGCTACAAAAACTAAACGGTATCTATAAATGAAACATCTCTCATTTTGTAGATATTTTTGTGCTGGACAACTTATGTGCGCACAGTACCACTCTGTCTTTTTTCATTTTAAAGTTATTTGCATTTGAATATGATTAGTACTGCTACTAAAGCTGAACATTCTAAATTGGCTGATGACATAGCAACTGTGTATATAAAAGAGTGATGACATTGCAACTATGTACGTAAATGAGTGATGACATACCTACTATGCACATTTTATTTACACAGTAGCTACAATACACATTATTTATGGCATGCATTTATTGTTCACACCTGTTGCATAAATGGTGTTCTAAGTGAACATAAATATTTATCCCTAAATAACATGATTTATTTACCCAATTTATTCTCAACTGATGTGGTATGTAGCATTGAGTTTCACAGGTAAGAAGAGACTATACATACATGGATACACATAATCATTTACAGCAATGTACTGCATATACAATCAATTGCAAAACACTTTGTTAATGCTCTAATTAGGGTTAAAGCCAAAAAAGTAGGGAAATGTGGCATTAGGGTTTCCAATCCTAACACCCCATCCCCACGCTGCGCACACCAACAGGCATCAGGGGTGTGCCTTAGGGTCGTCAGCCCTAACGCTCACCCCATTCTCCTATACTGTACCCATCTCAACTTATTTACTTATGGAATGGGGTCAGCATTAGGGCTGACGACCCCAGGGCACACCCGCGACACCTGTTGGTTTGTGCAGCATGGGGGTGGGGTGTTAGATTTGGAAACCCTAATGCCACATTTCTCTACTTTGTGGCTTTAACCCTAACTAGAGCATTGACGAAGTTTTTTGCAATTTATTTCCTTACTTTTTGAGATAGTATAATCATATCCTTATTTGCTTGTGGGAGTGCATGGGCCCTCCAGGCCCTGCACTTCCATTTATAGGACAACAGTGACCAAAGGTGCGTAACCTGGGGGTAATTTTTTATGAGGGGTTGACCCTGCAAGCGCAGGTGTCGGCCGTTGTCAAGACCTCTTTTTACCACCTGAGGAATATCGCCAGGATTAGGCACCTTGTTCCGTCCGAGCGACCTTCCAACATTGGCTCATGCCTTTGAGTTCTCCCGCTAGGATTATTGCAACTCCCTGTATCTAGGGCTTTCTGTGGTAGAAATCCACTGTTTGCAGCTAGTGCAGAATGCGGCAGCTTGGCTTTTGACAGGAACCTCTCAGTCCTACCATATTTCTCTGGTGCTGCGTTGCCTGCACTGGCTGCCAGTACAATGGCGGATAGCCTTTAAAGTCGGTTTGTTGACTTACAAAGCCCTACATGGACTGGGTCCTGACTACCTGAAAGAGCTTCTGGTTCCCTACTGCCCTGGGTGATCGCTCCGCTCAGCTGGCGAGGGGTTGCTAGAGATTCCAAGAGTGTGTTTAAAATCTTTGGGAGCCCAGGCATTCATGCACGTGGCCCCCTCCCTCTGAAATTCTCTACCCTGCCAGGTACGTGAGTGTGCGACTGTGGAGGGATTTAAAAATGCTTTAAAAACTCATCTTTGGCACCAAGCATTTGGCGACTGAGTGGTGTTATGATTTCATTCATAAGTTTGTTTAGATGATTGTGTTTTAATCAAGCTGCTGTAAGTGGTGCAATATGTTTGTTCCTAAATTTGTTTCGCGCCTTAGTTTTGGAAAGGCACCTTAAAAATAAAGTTTCATTATCATTATTATTAAACTGTCATCATGGCCATCTTATTACCCTACCTCATGTACCTGGTACAGAAACCTTTCAAGCTTATTCAATACAGGTAAACCAGGGACTAGTCATTAATAGTCCCCCTCTCCTTTAATCCAGCTCATGGAGGGGACTTTGGTCTATTTTAATACAGTGTCAGGAAACTCAAGTTGTAAGTGCTGTGTTCCTTTTCTCTGATGTGCTACTGACTAGTAGCCTTACACAGCACCGACTCCCCTTTCCCAGTCAGCATACCACCTTCTCGCTAACAAAGAAAGTTATGACTGTTGCACTGCTTTGCACAGGGCCCAATGAAAGGTATGGCTGATCCGGCAGGCCCCATGTTAAGCAGCAGACTTCTGAACTATGGTCCCAGACCTGTAGCTTCAGGTAGTAGATCTAGGGGGCGTGGCCCCGGAACTGTGCCTTGGTATTGATTTATGAGACTAGGGGACAGGGAGGGATTGGCATTCAGCCTGAAAAACCCAAACACCAGATTTCTCTCCTGTTGTGGCTTTGGAACCCAAACAATGCATTAACAAAGTTTGTTTCTGTAAAGAATGTATGATATACAAGAGCAGTAGTGCCTGTATGTTAGGTTTCAGTTAGTGATTGAGTCAACATTTTTTTCACAGCTTATATCACAGCAGTCTAAACCCCTAGAACTGTGAGATTTATGTGCAGTTTCAGTTCCTAGAGGTTAAATCTTGAGTGGGTTTTACAAAAATCAGTTCAGAGTTTCAAAAGCTATCCATTAGTGAAATTACATAAACCCCCCTCAATTGGCATCCCTCAATTCAGCCTCCCCCCCCCCCCACTGTCACCAACAGCAAAAATAACTGCACAGTTTTAAATTAAAAAAAAAAAACAGGTTCATTATATATTGGCCCAGAATAGGGCATCTTTGTGGTTTCAGAACAAAGAATGTTTTCATTTTTAAGTTATAAAGTTTTAAAGTTCAGGTGCAGACCATTTTTTTACATGTGAGAAAAGAGTTGAAACAACACAAAGCTTTTTCTGAGATAAAGATGGTAAAGAAGAAAAATTTTAAAAGCTAAAAACATAAAAAACAATACTTAGGTCTAAAGTCTGATAGTTCTGTGGTTTGTCAGAAGACAGATTAAAAAAAATCTGAGCTGACTTTTTAAGTAAAAGTTAATATTTCAGTTTCCAAAAAAACATGCTTATGATTGCATCAGAAATGGTCTAGACAGACTTTAATGAACATAGTGCATCCATAACAGATAGCACAGGCAATTGTCAAAAACACAACTGAAGAATTGAAAACCCTATAGTTTTTTCACTGGTTTGTGAGCTTCTTTGGGAATTGTAAAAGCTGGCATGAAAAATAAACTAAGTCTTACACAATCAAAATGTTCACATATGCGAAACAAGAAACAGTCAAAAATCACCTGCGGTGAAAAGGCATTTTTACGGGGCTTGTGCCACAGCTCCGGCGCAAGCTGCCATAAAGTGTGGAAATTTTTGCAACTGTGCCAAATGTTATAAAATCAGGCGCAAGCTGCGGCAATGTGTTTGCTACAGTTGGGTCAAACATCAGAGTTGACGAAGGGCTTGGTGCACGCCCTGTGTTAACCTTCGAAAATCAGGCCCTATCTTTCACTTTGTTGGTCACCCCATGTCAAGGGTAGATGATACAATAGTCTGTATAGGAAATGCCAAGTTTATTACCAAAGTGGATCTGACAAAAGGGGCACTGCAAAACCTTTCCAAAAATAAATCTGGGTTCAGCTAGACTGTAGAAAGACAAAACGTAGAAAGACAAAGGGAGGGATAGTGAGGCTGAACAGAATGGATGGTGGGTGGGCAGAGAGTGACAGTGAAAAAGCAGAGATACTGAATGAATACTTCTGTTCAATATTCATACAAGATGAATTGGGGGAGGTGCATAATCCAATTAACAGAAGCGTGCTGGATGGGGGGGTCGATCCCAGGCCTTTCACAGAAGAAAGGGTTCTGAAAGAACTCCTAAAATTGAAGGTGGACAAAGCAATGGGGCCTGATGGGATTCACCCCAGAATTCTAAAAGAATTAAGGGGAGAACTAGTGACACGAGTGACTACTCTTTTCAACAAATCATGGGAGGATGGTGTGGTACCTGAGGACTGAAGGAAGGCGGATGTGATTCCCCTTCACAAAAGTGGGAGCAAGACAGAGGCAGGAAACTACAGACCTGTCAGTTTGACCTCTGTGGTAGGGAAAATGATGGAATCACTTCTGAAGGAAAGAATCGTTGAGTACCTAGAGTCCAGTGGGGCACAGGACCCAAGGCAGCATGGATTCACAGCAGGAAGGTCATGTCAGATGAATCTAATCGATTTCTTTGACTGGGTGACCAAAGTAGTAGACCAGGGAGGGGCTGTGGACATGGCCTACCTAGACTTTAGCAAGGTATTTGACACAGTCCCACACTAAAGATTAATAAACAAATTAGCCACCTTGGGAGTGCGTCCCAAGATGGTAGCCTGGGTAAAACATTGGCTGGACAACAGGTCACAGAAGGTAATAGTAAACAGAGTCCACTCTGAAGAGAGGGGGGTTACTAGTGGGGTACTGCAGGGTTCAGTGCTGGGTCCAGTCCTTTGTAATGTCTTTATAAGTGATATTGCAGAGGGACTGGAAGGAAAAGTATGCCTCTTTCCAGATGACACAAAGACCTACAACACGGTTGATACACAAGGGGGCGTGGAAAGGATGAGAAGAGGCTTGGCAAGGTTGGAGAAATGGTCAGAAGTATGGCAGCTTGGATTCAATGCAAAGAAGTACAAAATAATGCACCTGGGAAACAAAAACCCAGGGGAAGAATACACAATGGGGGGTAGTAACAACAACAAAAATGGAAAGGGACCTGGGGTAATCATATCAGATGACCTTAAGGTTGGCAAGCAATGTGAGAAGGCAGTAGGGAGGGCTGGAGGGGGGTACTGGGATGTATAGGGAGAGGTATCACTAGCAGAAAGCAGGAAGTTGTTATCCCTCTGTACAGACAGTTGGTGAGACCCCATCTGAAGTACTGTGTCCAGTTCTGGAGACCCCATCTCTGCAAGGACATAGAAAGGATGAAGGCAGTCCAGAGAAGGGCAACTAAAATGGAGCAGGGTCTGCACGAGAAGCCACATGAGGAGAGACTAAAGGAGCTTAATATGTATACCCTTGAGGAAAGGAGGGAGAGGGGGAACATGATACAAACTTTTAAGTACCTCAGTGGCATCAACAAAGTCCAAGAGGGTAGCATCTTTCATAAAAAGAGATGTGCAAGAACAAGGGGACACAATTTGAAGATAGAGGGGGGGACAGCTCAGGGCAATGTGAGGAAGTATTTTTTCACAAAGGGAGGTGGATGCATGTAACCCCCCACCCGCAAATGGTTCCTAAAAGCCTTCCTAGGGCTTGCCTAGATGCTCCCTGCCTAACTGGTGTTCACCGTAAGGCCGCTAAATGCAGGCATTGTGAGTGCTCTTAAAGCCTCCAGTACTGTCTCTTTAAGAGTTGCCTGCCTGCAGACTTTAGTGGTTTAAATGGGGGGACTGGGGTTTTCTGCTCAACTCCCGCCCTGGGCTGCTGCCTGATTGCTCCGTTTCTGCAGTCGCTAAGAGTGCAGAGGGAGCCCATCTAAAAGATGTAATTGTGTCCTCAACAAAAAACATGTAGAGCATTGGTAAGGTTGCAGTTTGACTAACTTGCCTTTATTGCAGCTGGGACTTTGTGCTGTGCCCCTCCATTTTGGACCCAGACTGTTCTGAAGGGTCCAACAGAAGCCAGGGGGCACTTAAAATGGTGTATATAGTGACCAATTAGAATCAGGACTCAAACTGGAGCCGCCTGACCAATGGGGATACGGCTAGTGATTCTGGGAAGTGGAGTTCTGAAGAATGGCGCCTTGTTTGCACCAATAGGGGCTGCATTAAGTGACTGGCATCTGCAGCCCACCTATGGGATCGGGTGGCGCCAGAGTGGTGGATCTTGCCCTAACTGCCGAAGGGCAGAGACACTGTGGCTGTGAGCGAGAAAGGAGCTCTGGGCTCTCGTGCCGTTGAATTTCAGCGGGAAGCACGTGTGTGGAAGGCCAGATTCGGTCGGCTTGGTCGCCGTTGAGAATCGGATTAACTCTGCTGGGTAGCAGTCAGAGGAGTCTATGCAGGAGCGCAGCTACCTACCAGGCTCACCCTGTAGAGGACTGGAGAATTTGCTGAATCGCGCTCGGTCTGTCAGGAAAAAGTGAAGCTGTGGTGACTCTCTGATTAGCTGTGAGTTTGGTCGGGCCCTAGGAGCAGCTGCCTGGTATTGTACTCCTCTGTTGCTTTTCATGTAAATGTGTGGAGAAGTGTCTGAAGTTCAGGTTCAGCCCTGCAAGTGGTGTGAGAGTGTTTTTCCTTCTGGAGTCGTGAGTACTAAATCAGGGTAGCTCCCTGTTAAATGTTCCTAGTGAGGGCAAGATCTTCTAGTTACTTTGCTGACTACACTAACTGAGCCTGCTGGCTCCATCTAATCTTCGTAGGAATTAAATGCTCATTTGTGTCAGGGCCCCAACCAGCTGCATCGAGGAACTAGCCTTTAGGGCTTGGGTACCCATAGACAGTAACTTATAAGTTAGGCCTGTGCACAGAGCCCTAGGTAGATAATCATATATTGTAGTGGTTAGCCAATCACCCTGATTCCCCCTGGTCCTTGTTATCTGCCCTTAAATAAAACAGATTGCTTGTTTTGCAAAAGTACACTGGCTGGTTTGTGTATTAATGGTGAAATACTGCACAGTGGATATTGTGTAACTGTACCTTACTACGCAGGGGGTCCCCGGAGTGAGCTGAGTGGTTTGAGCCGGGGGTAAGTGTATATGGTAAGGACACTGTAACTGACTTGGGTGGGCCACTAGTGGGAAGAAAGGGGGGTTGCAGCAACCCAGAGGGCTGTGACCGAGTCAATCTCGACTGTTCTAACCCCGACCTCTGGGTGGAGGCACCCGCCAACGGATCTGAGCCCCTCACCCTGTTACAGTTAGGGCAGGCAGGGGTAGTGGCCCTCAGGATAGAGCCCCTTGGGGGTTACACATGGAACCGCCTTCCTGAGGAGGTTGTGCGGTCTAAAACTGTGGGAGAATCCAAGAATGCATGGGACAGACATAAGGCAATTCTTGTGGGGGGGTAGGAAGAAATAGGCTGTTGGTTAACTAGGATCTGCAGCTTATCCAGCAGGTAGGGAAATGGGTAGACTAGGTGGTCCAAGTGGTCCTTATCTGCCGTCAAAGTCTATGTTTCTATGTATTACCCCACTAGGTCTCTTCCAATTTGTAACCATCCTTTTGGCCTACACGATGCCCCTGCTTCTTTCCTGCAGTTTTTAGATCAGATTTTAACATCACACACACCGTATTGTTCAGCCTACCTGGACAATGTGGTAGTGTATAACCCAGACTGGCAGACACACCCATACACAGTTAGCTGCTGTTATATAGTCTATAAGAGCAGCGGGGTTGACCATCAGTTCTACTAAATACTCAGTGTCTATGACTGAAACCAAAGACCTAGGATTTATGTTGGGAAATGGACAAATCAGGCCCAAGACTGAGACAATATAAGCTGTGGCAAGGTGTTCTGCCCCCCAAACAAAACAACATGTTAGATCATACCTGGGCTTGGCAGGTTACCTTTGAAGGTTCATCCTTAATCTCACCACTATCGCTACCCCACTGCAGTGAAACCTATGTCATGCTGGCACAACAATGCTGCTTCTCTGCTCCTCCTTACACTTTTATTCATTTATTTTCCAGTGATTTTTTTTGTTTTGTAACTATCTATACTACCATTGTAGCTTTTTCTATATCCTGCCTGCCTCCCACTTTGCAAATGTGAGTCATCCTCCCCTCTTTAGCCCTGCACCCTCCCGCCTCCTGCAGAATCTGTCCTCCCATCTCTTTGAAGCTTGCCTCCCTCCTGCCTCCCCAGATGCAGTCTGCCCTTCCCCTCTTGTGAAGTAGCCAATTGTCCCACCACCTGCCAAGCAGACAGCCCTCCCTCCCCGTGTTGCAGACAGCCCTCCAACCACCCACGTCAGACAGCCCTCCCACCACCCACGAAGCACACCACCCATCCTGCCCAACCCACCCACAGGCCGGAGACCTGACCCTTCCACCCTCCTTAGCCTAAAACCCTTCATGTGGCCAAAAGAGGCAATCCCCAACCCCCAGTCAGGCAACCAGAGGGAGAAGAAAGAAAGCAAGATTGAGCAGTGAGGACTAGACAGGCTGCAAAGGGGAGGAGGCACGCCAACACCATGGGGGCTGAGGAACCCGTAAGTGCCGGCTGGGCCTGAACCTTCAAGAGCTGATTGGGGGTGCTGGAGTGCACAGATTCATTGTAAAAAAATGTATAGCATGCATGGATATATAATAAAGGTTCTTTTCTTTTTTTCTTTTTATAAGCTGCTCTCATCCATGCATCCTCCCCGTAAAAAGGACAGGAAATATAGAGCTGGGTCAAACATACTCAGTTTTGCATAGCTCTCATTATTAGTGCTACTTTGTCAACTATTGTCCCTTTGAAATATTTCATTCCTAATTTGCAGTATTTAAAAGACAGCTGCCTGTCGATCATAATCTGGATCTTTCATGTTTGAGTTCAGTGTGTTGACTTAAAGCAGCCTGCCTCGGACATATAGTCAGAGCTTAAACTAAAACATACTCTGGGTTTCTGCATTAAAAGATCTTGGGAGTGAAAAGGAAGTATAAATTCTGCCAACTTTAGTAAACCTCTTCAACTCATTTATATAATATAGAAACATAGAAACATAGAATCTGATGGCAGATAAGGACCGCTTGGCCCACCTAGTCTGCTCATTTCCCTACCTAACGGATAAGCTGCAGACCAACAAAGCCCAACAAAGCCTACTGACCCTCATGCCAGGAGTGGCAGACCATGTGAGTCGGTGTGCACTGCTGCGGGGGGGGATCAGAAGCCGCACGCAGGCAAGCAGTAGAGGAGACCTGAGCCAAGCCAACTCTGTGACGTTCACTCTGGGGAAAGATTGCCGCCAAAGTGAGGACAGAGAACCCTCTTTTTGTGTGTGTATTCTGGAACTTGTCTCAGCGGAAACAGAGAGCAGTGGAGAAGGGGAGCCACCACAAAAGCCACTAGGAGGATGGCAGCATGCCCAGAACCCGGATCAAAAGAAGCACTGACTGGGGAGAGGCATCTGGTAGAGTGGAAGCAAGAGACCTGAAGGAGCAGGGGAGATTTAATGGGCGCTTTTTTTTAATTCCTTGTGATTTTCCCTTTTCTTTTGCTATGGCCAGTGGCCGGGGGGAGCAGAGGTAAAGGCACCAACCCAATGAAAGTCAAAAGCACTCTGGGCCAAAAAGGAGCACTGATATCAGAAAATGTGTCAGAGAATGCAGAGAAGGTGAGGGGGCTGAGCCTGGCATGGGAGTTTGTGGAAAGCACCCACCGGGAACAAAAACTAGTCGGGAGGGGGAGTAGCAAGGGAGGGACTCTGCAGAGGATCCTTAGAGGTGCTGAGGAGTGCGGCAGACAGGTGTTCATAGAGAGTTAAAAATGCTGCTTGCAGAAAGTCCAAAGAGGGTGAGCCATCTCTGGACAGGCCTATTTATTACCAGCCTGAGCCCCTCCCTCATTTAAGAACCTAGACTGCCCCCCAGGTGCTTCTGCAAGTGATTAGGCTGCCTGATCCTGGGCTGCCTCTTTGCCTTAGGGCATCGGCAGCCCAGCCTTTTTTTGGGTGCGGTCCATGCTAACACACCCCCCCCCCCAAAAAGGCGGAGAGGGGATCATTCCAGCTCCTTCAAACATTTACAGTTTCACAGCCCAGGATAGATGTAATCCATCCAGAATGGAAAAGGCAAGCCCTCATCTGATAATCTCATATGCATAACACACCAACAGCTGCTACTGTTATCTATTGTTAGGCATTGCAATTTGTAGAGGTTTTTTTTTTATGCAAGAGTTTATAACAAATATTTGTGGAATCTTATGCAACAGTAATTAGTAGCAGAACTGAAAATCTAGAAATCACACATTTATTATAAAACTGAAAAATGTCCATGCATTTTCATGTCCCTATGTTATGTACATTTTTCAGGGGCATTTGTTACAATTCAACAACAGTAGAACAGTGGTAAGCTTTAAAGCTATCAGACAACACACATAAGCTATGTGACCACTAATATACTGGACTGTGACAGCTGTAGGATCAGACCAAGGTATGTCAACAGATATACAAGGTCCTGGGCACATGGTGCTACTCCCAAAGTAATCCCCCACCCCTTTACTACATATCCTCTTGCCCAATTCCTGGGCATGCTGACATTAAATGCTAATGTCCTCCACTGGATATCCATGGTAGTCTTGTTGCTCCAGTGCTGTGGCCTCTATGTCCATGATTCCCTGTTATCCATTTGGATCTTACCCCCCTTTCCTATAATGTGCCACATTCAGTAGCACTGTGTGACACCTAACATTTTCCATGCCGTAACAGGCATTCCAGATTGCAAAGCTGCAATCCCGTAAGGAACTGCTTTTAGTAGTTCTTCACAGCTTGGGGTCACTACACCTAGCAATTGGGGATTAGGGTGTTAAGTAGGCTATATGCAGAGCACAGCACCTTTGTGTATAGAGGCACCCACATTAATAGGGGCTTGCCTCGTCCTGTTCACAGTAATAGTGAAATGCCTGTAGTGGTGAAAGGTGTATTTTGTTTCACCTGGGTTAAAAAATCAAAGTGAACAATCCATGTGCCCCCTCAAACCAGATTTTAACATGGCAGATATGATGCAACAGAGCAGACATAATGGGTAATGTGACCCCCCCTCTTTCCCCTCTAGTGGCCTAAACAATGAACAGAATACACAGGTACAATAGCCCCCAAACCACAAATATATCCCCACCCTGACTGCACTTACCGCCAGGGCTGGTTCACCTGTCTGACCCTGGAGAACCCCTTTAAAATAAGAGTAGACACAACCAGCAACAACGATACAGTGCTATTAGTACAGTGATGTACCACAAACAGTTTAAGTGCAAAAAGAGTCAGATCTGATTTATTCAGGGGGATTGAACAAGGGAGGGGCGTAATCAGGTTGATTGATCTAGCAACTGATTCAACCAGGCTACAAGGCATGCACTTTAGAGTTCCTCAACACAGTCACACACACACACACACACACACACACACACACACACACACACCTGGGTACCAAGTTGTTGATGCAGACTAGCCTGAAGCGTTGCCCAGGATAGGCCAGCGTCGCAGCTGGTCGGGGCCCTAATGATGGGAAGAAAGAGTCATGCACAGTAACCCGCAATTTGTACGGAGCCAGATGGCTCAGTTTGTGATAATCAAACAAAACAATCAAATCAGATGACACACTTTGATTTAGTTGGTGTTGCAGGGAGCTACCCTGGTGTTTACTCATGCTACCCAGTACAGGACGCAGGATGGACGAAATGGAGACTGCAGAATGACTTGCTGGTTTGCCAGGAGAAGCACGGCCCACACAATTCACCGTGGTGTTGTTCCTGTTTGTGACGCTGAGCAGGGGGCTGATCCCCAGGCAGGTCTCTTATCGATAGTCTTCTCTTCAGTGTGAGTAGCTGGCTGGACCAAGGTGGCAGAACCCAGGCCAGGAGAACAACTCGGATGGCAGTCCGGTAGTGCAGGATTCAGCTTTCAGCAAGCGTGACACAATTGGAAAGTGTGGAACCAAATCATGACCCACTGAGAACATTCAGCACACTTGTAGTAAATAAAAAGCAGTACCACAGTTCGAATGACAGTCCAATCACAATCACAGTGTCTCTGCACAAACTGTACGCTCTGTGGTGGTTTCAGACTTCCTGACAGGCTGATCGCATGAAGCAAATCTTCAGTCTTCTTCAGGTAAGAGGGCAGTCACAATTCGGTATTTCTGGTCACAAGCCGGTTCGGATTCAGTCTGAGTAATTTCACTAGCAGACCCTTCAGAAGGGAAAATGAAGCAGGCAGGCCAGACACAGCCTTCCCACCAGTTTCCTGCAGTACTACGCGGGAGAGGCTGCTCGAATGTCTTGAGCAGTTCACTCTCTCAGCTCTAAACTCAGACTGACCTCTGCTGCAGGCAGCACCAGGACTTCCTTCTGATCCAAAAAGGGTTTGGTTGGTTGATTCATCTGTTAGTCAAAGCAAGGGCTCCCCCTCCAGGTCCATTTAGGCGCCAAACTGAAAAAACTACAATTCCTACAGAAATTCACTCCAACAAGTCCCCTGGGGACAGACTCCATTTTAAGGTCCCCAAAAGGTACTGATTGGTGCAATACAGAAATGTCCATGCTGCAAAGAAAGGCAGGTTAGACAAACTGTAATACCATTGTCATTAGAGCAGCTAATCAGCAAACAATTACCAGTTCTAACAGAGCTCCCTCTGCACCATTAGCGATGGCAGAACAGAGCAATATTACTGCAGCTCGGGCAGGACTCGAGCCTGGAAACATTCTGCCCCTACCCAGATTAATTATACACTACAAAAATAATGTCTCTTAAAGGGACAGGCACAGAGGTTAACAGGGTACCGAATGCAAGCACTTTTACGCCTGTAAAGACACAGAACGCCCGCCTGGCAGGGGGCTTCTAAGCACACCCAAGAAGACTTTTGGGAACCCCCATTTATAGGGAGGTTACACCCTTCCCTGCCTGGAAAGAACTAGGCGTCCACGTCAAGTCCATGCTCACAACAACGTTATCTGAAGACACTGTACTTATACAAAATATATGCTTCATTATCATTACTATACATATCCAACATACATGGCCAGATTAATGGATGTGGGAGCCCTACTCCAAGTCATATTTTGTGGCCCGGGGGCCCCTAAATGCCAACATTCCACTCTTCTGCAGTAATGACCAGGGTACTCAAGCAGGATGTGGTTTATAATGCTATGTGTTATGCCACATGACTTGACAGGTCACATGCCCTTGATTATAAACAACACAATTCAGAAAGACCAATTACTGCACAAAGAAACATTTTATCAGAACAATACTAACATTTTGTAAATTTTCACTTTTTGGTTACCTTTAACTCGTCTTGTTTTTCCCTTGCCACTACTGTACCTTGTAACTATTTTTGTTATTAATAATTATGGATCCTCTTTTCTTCCTCTTTTTTTCCCTCCTCTGAGACACACCTGGACATTAGACTTCCATTAGTGTGCCCTGCCTTCCCAGATATCAAATTCAAATTCCACATAAATAAATTAATAAAATGGGGATTGTAGCTGCCATGATCTCCTGCACATGCCTCTTTAAATACCAATTCTCTTGCAAAACCAAAAAACTGAAGCATGTATTGAAGCAGTTAGTGGGGCTCACAGCTCCCTCCCATTATTTCCTCGCTCAAGACTCCTTCGAGCTCCAAACCTGAGACATGCTCAAGCTCCTTGCCTCCACAATGCATCTGCCACAATCACCCTCTGTGCAGCTATCTTTGTCCTCACTTCTGTCTGTTCTCCCACTGTCTCCTCTCCTCCATCTCCATTGTCATTTATAGTTTTGTTGTCAACCTAAAAGTTGCTTTGCTGCCAGTGCTGAGTTGCCACATCCTTGCCCCTACTCCAAGTCATTGATGCTAAAGCAGCTAAACAGAGTTGTGCCAAAAAGACTGAGCCTTAAGAACCCTGCAGGACCTGCAGGTGTTGACTGCAGTCACTTCAGAAATGAAGTTTCCTAGACCAATCTGCTGCAACTTCCCAGTAATGTATATGACTCAAATCAAACCAAGACAAAACTGTTCCAGCAAGAGCAAGTCGCACAAATTAGTTCCCCTCAGGTGACTTATTAGCATCCCATGGTCCACTTAGTGCCAAACTCAAATCTTATTAAAGACTCAGTACACTACTCAGGTTACTGAACACTCACAGACAGAGAGACCATGACCAGAGGCAGCCACAGCTTAGTTTGTTTCTCCAATGCAATAAAATGAGTTATTTCTGCAGCACAAATGACTTGGACACTGCAGCACGCAGATGACTAGTCAACACAGCATACCTGGTGTGGCCTGACTGATGTGAATGTGACTTTGATGCATCCAGTCAGTCCTCTTGATTGTTTTCTCAAGATCACACAGGCAGTGGTGACACGACTCAGCCTTGCAGCGTGGCCCGGCATGGGAGGACTTCTCAAAGTCACAGCAGGACCAAAGGCCAAACTAGCAGCAGCACTGACTGACCCTGGCTAGTGGCTACACTAAAAACACCAGCAGCACGTGACGCTGCACTGAAGTCAAATCTGATTCCGGGTGACCCCCCGTGACCTGCTCAGACTCTCTCTCTACTTTTGTGTCTTTAGACAGAGACTCTTCTTCTTTGATAGACGAGACCAACCACCGGCACCAACGACTGACCACCACAGCTCTCTCTCGTTCTCCTCCTCTACTCTTCATTACTGCCCGGCCACATGTCCTGATGCCATGCACATGCACACACTGAATCCCACTCCCCAGTAGCCACACCTCCAGAGGACCTCTGATGGACATGATTGGTTGTGTGTGGTGGGGTCAGGGTGGATCAGAGGTGAAGCTGGAGCAGCCGTCAGAGAAACTGAGAGGCTCACTTGCTCAAAGCAGCTGCGGGGGGGGTCATCATTCACCAGGCTGACTCAGTGAGGTGGGGGGGCTGACTGACTCCAAGGAGGGGGCTGCTTTTTGGGCAATTCGGCCTGTCAGCGGTTGTCCAGTACAGCCAGAATTAAGGAAAGTAGCTATAAATAAGTTAACAGTGGGGGCCCTCCTGAACTTTGGGGCCCTACGCCATGGCGTAATTAGCATACAGGTTAATCCAGCCATGCCAACATAACTAATACATATGATAATATATATATATATTATAGTAACAGTTATGTATTTTTCATACATTCAATAATGATTTCACTATGATTCACACAATAATACTACTGTACTTATTCAGTTATATGTTCTTGCATTCTTAACAACATAGATTGGGTCCCATCCCTATCAGCTAACTTGGGGCTAGACTGGGTACGGGCACGATGTCCTGAAGGATGAACAATCAACTTGGAAGTAGCAGAAAGGCTCACTTTGGGCAGTGAGCTCTTTGAAACATAGATACCCTTGTGAACAACAATTAATGGAAGATCTACCGGTCTTCCAGGGGAGTCATAGCTTAAACGTATTACGGGTTTTACCGCTCTCCCAGACTTCCTTGGGAAAACAGGTACAGTCTCTGGAGTACTAGCATTTGCATCGGTCTCTTCTTCAGTAGGAAGTGGTACCTCTGCACTGGGCGAAGTCTCCAGTAGTGGAACATTATCGGCTCCTTGCATGGCAGATTCTGCTTCCACAACACTTTGCTCATTATTCTCTCCTGAAGATGGCCCAGGTTGCTCATCCTGAAGAACTCTTGGATCATTGAATTTTGTGGCACTGAAGGGATTCTGTCAACACTATCATATTGTTCTGCAGGTTCTGGTTTGTCACCAGGGAGATTTTCCACAGCAGATTCCTCCTCAGGTAATTCAAACAGTTCCACTAGTCACGAGGAATCTGCTATTTCAGTCGTAATACTCTGCACCTCACTTTCAGGGGGCATTGGTTCCAGGGAAGAAACTGGGGATTAGGCAACTCTGAAGGCCCAGTTTCATCCCCACACTTCTGCAGAGGATTGCCTCGAAACAACTGTCTCAGTTCATAAGGATAGTAGGCACTGTCACATTCACTTTCATCAGAAATGGACTGATAGCCATCATCATTCAGGGCCTGCCGGGGGGGAAGGCCTTAGGTCTGGAACAACAGGGGCAGGTTGACTCTGTTTCTTTTTGGCAGCAGCATGAGTCACCGGCCTGAAAGAACTGTCGGGTGTTGGTTCAGCATCAATGATCACTTGACCGATGGGCAGTAGGTGATTGCAGCGCATGGTCTTGACAGCTCAAGCATTATTCTCAGGGCGCACTTTGTACACTGGCAGGTCATCCAGTTTACCAACTACTATGTGGGGAAGATGGGGCCTCCTGTCAGAGATTTTGTGCGTCCCATGCAGTCCCAAATTGTGCAGTAGTACCCTATCTCCAGGTAACAGTTCTTGGGCTTTTACTCGTCAATCATATCTTTCTTTGTTAGCAAGATTTCATTCGGCAGCCATAGTTTGTGCCAGTTGATATGCATGGTTCAATTGATCTTTCAGTCTCCGCATGTACTGCAAATAATTCTCGGCTCGGATTCCATCTGGAGAGACCTCAAACACCAACGAGCAGCCGGGCCTCCTTCCCGAACATGAGACGATAGGGAGAGAATAAAGTAGCATCACTTTTAGTGCAATTGTAAGCGTGTACCAAGGTGCTAATCTGCTGACTCCACTTAGGCTTGTCTTTAGGACGGACAGTGCCCAGCATGTCCAGAAGGGTTTGGTTGAAGTGTTCTGGTTGCGGGTCCCCCTGCGGGTGATAGGGAGTGGTCTGGACTTCCGCATCCCCCACAGGGAGAGCATTTCATTGATTAGTCTACTTTCAAAGTCTCTGCCTTGGTCAGAATGGATACATTGGGGGGCACCATAATGGACAAAGAACTTTTCCACTAGCACCTTGGCCACTGTAGAGGTCTTTTGATTCTTAATTGGAAAAGCTTGTACATATCGAGTAAAATGATCAGTTACCACCAGCACATTGCCAATGTTCTTTTGGTCAGACTCCAAGCAAAAGATGTCCATGCAAACTAGCTCTATAAAGGGTGCTGTTAGTGATATTGACAAGTGGGGCAGAGCTTTTCTCTGTAGTCACTGACTGCAGGTCTTTAAGTGATGCTCAGCATCTGCCCCCATCTTTGGTCAGTAGAATCGGGATCATACCAGGTCGAGAGTTCGGTCAATACCAAGGTGTCCCATGTGGTTGTGGAGGAACTTCAATACCAGCTGTTTAAAGGCCGTGGGTAGGATCAACTGTTGCTTGTCCACTTGACCTTGGCAATCCACTGTCTCTCTGTATAACAATTGATCATGCAACTTTAACCTGGGGCCTTCCTTAAATAGTAAAGCAGTTCGCAAATCTGTGGAAAGCAACTTGGACACATCTTTCCCCGCATGCAGGGCATCAAGTGTGGGTTGAATCATGGGGTCCTGGGACTGAGCCCACTGAATACTGTCATTATCAAACTGAGGCAGTGCACTAATATCTAATGCAGAAAAATGGCAATAGACAGCTGTATGCAGGTATCGAGGGGCCCCAAGCAATCCACCAGGCTGTCCACTGTGTCTGCAGACAGTTTCTCATCTTTATCAAACTTTTGGCATAATGCTTTAATGGAGGGTTCAGACAACCTCACCCAATTGTCCTTAGAATTTGGCCTCCATGACAGGGTGTCAACATCAACGTGATTCAGTCCAGACCTGTATTCAATAGCAGAATCGTAAGTTGACAAAGCAGAAAGCCACCGGTGCCCATGTGGTGTCCAACTTAGCTGAGGTCTACACATACATCAGAGGGTTGTTATCAGTCTTCACTAATATCTTTGCTCCATAAAGGTACTTATGAAACTGGTCAACTATGGCCCACTTTACAGTAAGAAATTCCAACTTGTGGACCACATAGTTCTGCTCAGACGGGGTCAGACGGCGACTGGCGAAAGCCACAGGTCTCAGGCCATCCTCGTATTCTTGATAGAGCACAGCCCTGAGCCCCTTGAAGCTGGCATCCATATGCAGAATGTATGGCTTTGTGGGATCAGCATAGGCAAGGACGGGGGGCGTGGGTGAGCTGATAGATGACTTCAAAGAAAGTTGACTCACACTCAGAAGTCCACCGAGGCCCAAAGGGTTCACTTGTCTGGAAGTACACCTTTTCTTCTTTCTTGATGACCCCCTTTTTGTATCTGCGGTTGGTAGGGGGATAGCCTTGGGTAAGATTAAGGAGCGGCCATATCACCCTTGAATAGTCTTTGATGAATCAGCTGTAGTAGCCGCAGAACCCCAGAAAATGCTGTAACTCTTTTAGGTTGGTGGGCTGGGGCCAGGTGCCCAAGGATTCTACTTTACTGGGATCTGTCTGTATCCCCTCAGCAGACACTATATGCCCCACATATTTCACAGATGCTTGTAAGAACCAGCACTTGTCTATGGATAACTTTACGCCAAGTTCCTCCAATCGGCTAAGGATTTTGAAGAGTCTGGTCTCATGCTCCTCCAGCGTGCGCCCAAATACGATGACATCGTCCAAGTATACCAGGCACTCCACCAGGGTCATGTCCCCTACCACATGCTCCATCAATCTCTGAAAGGTGGTGGGGGCACCCAAGATCCCCTGTGGCATCCTCAAAAATTCATAGAACCCCAGCGGACAGATGAAGGCTGTTTTCTCACGGACCTCTAGGGCCATTGGAATTTGATAGTATCCATTTTGGAGATCAAGTACTGAGAACCTCTGACTCCCATTCAGGCAGTCCAGGGCATCCTGTATGCGTGGCATGGTGTATTGATTGAGGACAGTCCGTCGGTTGAGGGTTCGATAATCCACACGCATCCTCACGGATCTGTTCTTTTTATGCACAGCTAAAATGGGGGATGTATAGGGGTTTCTTGATTCTTGAGTAATGCCAGCGGTGAGCATTTCCTGTAGGTGCCTCCTAACATCGTCTATGTCAGCTGAAGCAAGGCGTCAGGACCTCTCTCGGAATGGTCGGTCATCATGCAGGCGTATGTTATGCTGGGCACCATGGACACATCCCACGTCCCACTCTTTTAGTGAGAACACTTGGTCACTCTGGGCAAGTTTCCTGCTAATTCTTGTTTTCCACCCGGCAGACAAGGGGGAATCAACAAAATCAAATATGTCTGGGGTCACTTTCTCCTTTCCACCATAGTGCTTGTTACTGCGTAATACTGCAGTGTCTGCACAGTGTACTGTAGCCAGCGTACATCCCCTGTTCACACAGACTTCCCAATCTGACATGTTTTGAATTTGGACCATCACCCAGCATGAATAGGCATGGGCACGGGTAAGTAGGATACTGGGCTTGACCATTAGCCCCTCCGGCAACTTTCCTTCACCTGGTGAGTCCAGCATTAATATTTTGTTTTTCACATCTCTCCTAAGATGGACTTCTCTATGAACAGTATACTGAGTATTGGGTGGCAATACCAAGGAATCAGGGTCCTTCTTCCAGACAATTCCAAAGGGCTGATCCTGGTCTTCTGCCACAGACTGCCTCTGCAGATCTTAAACTTTCTTGATCAGAGCTGGAATTCTCATTTCCCAGCCAGTCTGTTGGTCTTGTTTCTCTTGGCACAACTGTGTTAACCTCCCAGATATGTGGGCGTTGGTCCCAGTGAGTAGGGGGACCCCATCATACATCCATGTAGGGGGGCACCCCAGGGATAGCATCTCTACTTGTTCATCTACACCAGTCACGGCTGCAGGAAAAGACAGCCAAAGCTGGCCATACCCTAGGTATGGATAAGAATTGTCACTCAGGCCCCACACATGTAGGCCTTCTAGAGATTATAATGATACATCAGATAAGTGTTTGCCATACCAGTCCTGGAATACAATGGTCACTTGCGACCCACTGTCGAGCACAGCTCAAGCATGAACACTATTGACAGTCACAGTACTCTCCATTGAAGGGCCCACCAATTTGGACCAGTCTGGAGGGATAGTAGCAGGGACCTGGACAGACAATTTAGCCACAAAGAAGTTTGAGTTAGTATTTCTTGAGTCCTCACTGCAGCCATTTCGGGCACCCCTTGGCCACTGATTTGCTTTTCGGAGCTCCCCTTGGAGTCTGTTTACTACTTTTTCTAAGTCTTTCAGAGACCAGCATTTTCTCTTCATATAGCCATCCTTTCCACATTGTGACAAATGATACACTCCTGGGTCATCCTTGGAGAGAACATTGCATGAGGGACTGAAGCAGTAGCAAGGGATCAGTGTCTGATATCTGCTTGCAGCAGCAAGGGTGGTGCAATGTATCTTAACAGTTCCTTAAGGGTGGCAGTCAATTTTTTGATCTCAGCCTGGGAGCCACCCTTGGTAGAGGATGCCTGAGGGTGCACCCCCACCCCCATGGCAGTCACATCCTGAGAGGGACCAGAGGCTTTGTCTGCGGTGGAGGCCTCCATAAAGGCACCCGTTTGTACTTTTCTGACTTCCTTCAGCAGCTCATCTCTCCACCGCTCAGCCCATGGAGGAATATCCTTAGTGGTCTCCATTTAAGAGAGGTCTTTCTGTGCCGTGGTCACTTGGGCTGTGCTCACCCCATAATCACAATCTCTTTCTTCACTTTCAACCTCCCTGAGATCTTTTATCAGGTCGCAGCAGTCAGGTGAGTTATCTTTCCTATCCTGGAGCCATAACTGGATAATCTGCAATTCAGAGTGTTTGGCATGTTGTAGTATGTACCCCAGTCTCACATGGTTCAAATCGCTGGCGGCTACCCCACCCTTTCGATAAGCTCTCTGCAGGGCTCTCTCTAGGTGAGTAACATACACAGACAAACTTTCCCCTCTCCATTGTTTGCTAACTTTGAATTGCCACATTAAAGTCTCCCCTCACTCAGTGCTTCTGAAATTGTCTTCGAGTGCAGACAGGTACTTTTCAGCAGATGCCTCAGGATTTGTGGACCTCAGAAATCTAATGGCTTCCAGGGCCAGACCCCTCAAACTTTCCATGATCCTTTTTTGCTTCTTGGCCTCTGCACACTGCCACTCAGGTACCAAGGGGGCAACTTAGTTGATCCAGGTCTCCCAGTCATTCTCCTCCTGTGGGGTGGGAAGGCTACCTGAGAACATCCTCAGCTTACGGTACGTGTCATGACTAACTGCAGGCACCGATGTGGGTGTCAGCACAGGTGCAGGCACTAGAGCCGGTACTGGAGTGGACAGGGGTGTGGGGGAAGGTACACCCCCAGGTGGCAGTAATAATTGCTTAAAGTCCTCTACGGTCTTCCCTTCCTCCAGCAACAACTTAGCAAATGTCTCATCAAAAGTCTCAGATAATGGTGGTGGCTCATCCTCCCTGGGGTCTTTACTGTCTTTTGTTATCACTCTCCAGGCAGCTGGGACCCCTTCTGAGGCAATAGTCTGTGACACTTTAGAGTTGTCCATGAGGTCACTATACTCTACCAAGGCCATGAAAGTTTGGGAGATCAAATCAGCCTGTCAACCCACCACCACAGCGTTTTTCAAACACTCAACTTTGAAGAGTGCCTCTACAGTGTCCTTACTGAAATTCCAGGGGATATCCAGTATAAGTAGAGCATTTTGTGGGTTGATCTTCTGCCCCGTGCACCACCCCACCAACTGTTGTACAGCCCTTTCTACTGGGGTAGCCATTAATCTTTAGCAATAATTCTTAATTTTGGCCACTCGGGGGGGCACTAATCCCAGTGGTAGCCTCCAAGATGTAACCTCTGGGTGGCGCTATCCCAAGGGCTACTACCCCTGCCTGTGTGACTAGTTGCAGGTTAAGGGGCCTGGATACTGAAAACGGGTGCCTCCACCCAGAGGACAGGGTTAGTGGTAGTGTAGTCTACCTGGGTACAGCCCTCCGGGACACTGTGACCCCCCCTCTTTCCCCTCTAGTGGCATAAACAATGAACAGAATACACGGGTACAATAGCCTCCAAACCACAAATATATCCCCACTCTTGATTACACGTACCACCAGGGCTGGTTCCACATGTCTTACTCTGGAGACCCCCTGTAAAATAAGATTAGACACAGCCAGCAACAACAATACAGTACTATTAGTACAGAAATGCACCATAAACAGTTTAAGTGCAAAAAGAGTCAGATCTGATTTATTCAGGGGGATTGAACAAGGGAGAGGCGTAATCAGGTTGATTGGTCTAGCAACTGATTCAACCAGGCTGCAAGGCATGCACTTTAGAGTCCCTCAACACAGTCACACACACACTCTGGGTACCCAGTTGTTGATGCAGACTAGCCTGAAGTGTTGCCCGGGGTAGGCCGGCGTCGCAGCTGGTCGGGGCCCTAATGATGGGAAGAAAGAGTCATGCATAGTAACCCACAATTTGTAATCCGGAGCCAGATGGCTCAGTTCGTGATAATCAAACAAAACAATCAAATCAGATGACACATTTTGAATTAGCCGATGTTGCAGGGAGCTACCCTGGTGTTTACTCATGCTACCCAGTACAGGACACAGGATGGATGAAATGGAGACTGCAGAATGACTTGCTGGTTTGCCAGGAGAAGCAGGGCCCACACAATTCACAGTGGTGTCATTCCTGTTCGTGACGCTGAGCAGGGGGCTGATCCCCAGGCAGGTCTCTCATCGATAGTCTTCTCTGAGTAGCTGGCTGGGCCAAGGTAGCAGAGCCCAGGCCAGGAGAACAACTCGGATGGCAGTCCAGTAGTGCTGGATTCAGCTTCCAGCAAGCGTGACGCAATTGGATAGTGGGCAACCAAATCATGACCCACTGAGAACATTCAGCACACTTATAGTAAATAAAAAGCAGTACCACAGTTCGGATGACAGTCCGGTCGCAATCACAGTGTTTCTGCTCAAACCGTATGCTCTGTGGTGGTTTCAGACTTCGAGACAGGCCGATTGCGTGAAGCAAATCTTTGGTCTTCTTCAGGTAACAGGGCAGTCACAATTCAGTATTTCTGGTCACAAGCCATGTTCGGATTCAGTCCGATTAATTTCACTAGCAGATCCTTCAGAAGGGAAGATGAAGCAGGCAGGCAAGACACAGCCTTCCCACCAGTTTCCTGCTCTACAACACAGGAGCAGCTGTTCGAATGTCTTGAGCAGTTCACTCTCTCAGCTCCAAACTCAGACTGACCTCTGCTGCAGGCAGCACTGGGACTTCCTTCTGATCCAAAAAGGGTTCGTTTGGTTGATTCATCTGTCTGTCAAAGCAAAGGCTTCCCTTCCAGGTCCATTTAGGTGCAAAACTGAAAAAACTACAATTCCTACAGAAATTCACTCCAACAAGACCCCTGGGGACAAACTCCATTTTAAGGTCCCCAAAGGTACTGATTGGTACAATACAGAAATGTCCATGCTGCAAAGAAAGGCAGGTTAGACAAACTATAATACCATTGTGATTAGAGCAGCTAATCAGCAAACAATAATCAGTTCTAACATAGCTCCCTCTGCACCATTAACGATGGCAGAACAGAGCAATATTACTGCAGCTCGGGCGGGACTCGAGCCTGGAAACACTCGGCCCTTACCCAGATTAATTATACGCTACAAAAATAATGTATCTAAAAGGGACAGGCATGGAAGCTAACAGGGCACTCACACTCAAGCACTTTTACACCTGTAAAGACACAGAACACCCACCTGGCAGTGGGCATTTAAGCACACCCAAGGAAGACTTTTGGGAACCTCATTTATAGGGGGGTTACACTTCCTTTACCCAAAGGGGGTGAACCCTCACCCCCTGGCAACTATCGCCCCATTTCTCTCCTCCCTACCCTTGCCACGCTTCAAGAACACATTGACTTCTCCCAACTCACCTCTTTTCTATCTGACACCTGCTTTTTCACCCCTTTCCAGTCTGGTTTTAGGAAAAACCAAACAACCACCACCTCTTTCTTATGGCTCACAGACTCCATCCTAACCAGGATGGACAATGTCCAAATTACCTCTGACATTTTTGTTGACTTAGCCAAGGCCTTTGACAGTGACTCTCACTCCCTTCTCCACGACTCACTCCCAGCAGCTGGCCTATCTCCCTCCACCACAAACTAGTTCAAGGCCTAACTGATTGGCAGAACCCAATCAGTTAAGATCTTGGACACCACTTCCCCTCCCCTCCCGATTAGCACTCGCATCCCCCAGGGCTCCATATTAGGGTCTCCATCTTCTTAAATGACATTCCCTCTGTTTGCTCCCCATCCTCCGCTATACATATGTATGCTGATGATACAGTACTGTATGCATCTGGTTCCTGCCCTGCTGAGGTTACAACTAGCTTACAGCAAGACTTCGACAAGGTTCAGCTCTGGTTTGCTAACCATTAATTTTTCCTCAATGCCAAGAAGACTGTCTCCATGACCTTTGGCACTAGGCAGAGACTCTCTAGGCTTCCCTCCCTATCCACTTTGCACACCCATGATGAGACTTTACTTGAGGACACATCCTCCTTCAGGTACTTAGGTGTTTGGTTGGATTAACACCCAAACTTCTCTGGACATAATGACGCCATGCAGAAAAAACTGCGCCCCAAGTTTGGTAACCTGCTCAGGAACCACAGTTGCATCCCTCCTATGGCTAGGCATGAACTTGTTCAGAAGATGATACTGCCCATTTTCGATTACTGTGATGTAGTCTATGATGCTGCCCCTAAGTCCTCCCTGGACAGACTGGACACCCTCTTCAGTTCCTTCTGCCACTTTGCCCTGGATGCCCCCCCCCACACCCACCACTGTGATCTTTATTGTGCCCTATCCTTTCCCTCTCTTACAAATAGGCGACTGTCCCACTCGTTAAATTCACCTCAAGCACTGGTTGGGTGAGCCCTTCCTACCTCACCTCCTCCTTTATAACACCCCCACCCTCCCATTCCTTTGATCAACCAACTCCCACACCCTGGTAGTCCCCCGCAGATCCACCCTAATCAGCCAATCCATTTACTCTCACTGCCTCCCAAAAATTTGGAATTCCTTTCCCCCTCAAATCCAGCACTCATCCTCCACCTACTCCATCCGCTCTGCCCTCAATAATTACCTTGCACCTAGCTGCTCCAGCCATGTCCCTCCTTAATTCCCTACTCTGAGCCATGGATAACCCCTACCCCTCTACTGTCACCTTCATTTTACCTTGTACACCCACACACCCCAATTTCTAGCTCTCCTCCCCTTCCCCCAAATTGCTCTCCCTTTCTGGTTTCCCTTGATCTCTCACAGAATGTAAGGGGACTCCCGAATGCTCTCCATGGGTCCATTTATCCTGATGGACTATTGATTAGGCCCCATCCCCTCCAAAGGTGCGAGTTCTCTCCCCCTTAAGGGTTAAATTCTCCCTCTCACCCTCTTCTGTCACTCTTTTAATTGCTATCTACTGACCTGTCCCCAACCCCCAGACAGGGTACCTCGCATCCTGAAGGGTCCTCTCTTGGGTTAGGTCCTATTCCTAACATTTGAGTAACACCTCCTCCTCCTTCTCATTCTCCCCCCTCTTTAATACCTACAGCCTTATCCCCCTTTCTGTCTAGCCCCATAGTTCCCTTGCAGTGTTCCCCACATCCTGAAGGGGTCCCTCTGAGACACTGCATATCCTCTTGTCTCTGGTCCCCCCCAGTCCCCTTGCAGGGTTCCTCACATCCTGAAGGGGTCTCCAGGGACACAACTTTTCCCCCTCCCCCTACTCTTTCACGTAAGTACTTGTTTACTTATTAACCCCACACTAATTATTGTCAACTCTTTCTACATATTATGCGCAACACTGTTTGTAACACCTGCCTTACAACTGTATATTAATGTTGATCTTGTAACTTGAATGTAACTTTAACTCAACTCTTCCCTTCCCCCACCTCACCCCTCCCTCTCCTTTTCCCCCTTTTCTTTCATGTAAGCACTTGTTTACTTATTAACACAGCACTTATTACTGTCCATTTTTCTACCTATTATGTGCAACACTGTTGTAACTGCTTAAGTTGTAACTCCTGCCTTACAACTGTATGTTAATTTTGATCTTGTAACTTGATTGTTTAATGTCTCACTCCTATTGTACCCCTTCCCCACAGGTCACACCGGGAGATGAGCGACTTGTCGCTCAGTGTGCCTTCCTGGTGAAACATTTCAATAAATAAATAAACTCCGCCCCTTCCCCCATGCCTCTATTTAACCACCAGCTCTTATTTCACAGCTTGTCATTTTCTGCTATTATGCCCTGCTCTTTCTTACTCTAACTCTGCAACCCCTCCCCAGGCCTGCCCTGGGGTACCTCCTTGGTCCTGTCTCCCTACCCCTTGCTGTCTGTTTCTCCCGCATCCACACGCTGTCTGATCCCTGTCCATTGTCCCATCCTTAATATATTTGGTTATCCACTCTCTTTTGTCTCCTCTCTTACAGCGTCTTCCCTCTGGGTGCAGAAGCCGAAGTGGCATTTCACCTCTCCAGGGCGCAGCTAATCCCACAGCCACAACTCCTTTTCAAGTACCTCAAGGGGATCAACCAAAGTCCAAGAGGGTAGCATCTTTCAAAAAAAAGAGGTGTGCAAGAACAAGGGGCCACAATTTGAAGATGGGGGGGCGGCTCAGAGGTAATGTAAGGAAGTATTTTTTCACAGAGAGGGTTGTAGGTGCATGGAACGGCCTTCCGGAGGAGGTTGTGGAGTCAAAAACAGTGGTTGAATTCAAGCATGCATGGGACAGCCACAAGGCAATTCTAGGGGGTGAGGGTAGAAAGAAGTAGGCTGCTGGTTAACCAGGAGCTGCAGCTTATCCATTAGGTAGGGAAATGGGCAGACTGGGTGGGCCAAGCGGTCCTTATCTGTCGTCAAATTCTATGTTTCTATGTTTCTAATTATCGGCCCTCTGCCCTGCCGCCCAGCTTTTGTACTTGTCACCCCTAGGTGGTGCTATCCCAAGGGCTACTACCCCTGACTGCTTGGCTAGTAGCAGGTTAAGGGACCTGAGTTCTGAAATGGGTGCCTCCACCTGGAGGTCAGGATTGGTAGTGGTCAAGCTAACCTGGGCACAGCCCTCCAGGACACTGTAACACCCCTCTTTTCCCTCTAGTGGCCTGAACACTGTACAATAATCACTTTCACAATACCCCTGGTACACCACACAAGTACCCACACTGTTTGCCCTTACCACCAGGGCTGGTTCCTCTGGCCCGACCCTGGGGACCCCCTGTAAAACAAGGTTAAGCACAGCAAATAGCAACAGTACAGTACTTTGAGCACAAACTGGAACCACGGTCAGATTACAT
The DNA here is from genome assembly GCA_016271365.2 of Neoceratodus forsteri. Classification (NCBI taxonomy): domain Eukaryota; kingdom Metazoa; phylum Chordata; order Ceratodontiformes; family Ceratodontidae; genus Neoceratodus; species Neoceratodus forsteri. Next base: position 34,945,616 of record CM057459.1, read on the forward strand.
GTAGAAAAAGTTAGATCTCATTTATTCAGGGGACTTGAACAAGGGAGGGGCAAAATCAGGTTAATTAGCTTAAAGGTTATATCAGTCAAGCAGTTATGCATGCGCTTTGAGTCCCCCCACACAGTCCACCTCTGGGTACCCAAGTAGAGAAGAGATGGGCTAGTCAGGACAGTTGCCCAGGGTTGCAGCTAGTTGGGGCCCTGTGATGGAAAACACAACATGCACAGTACACAATATTTGTAATCCGGAGCCAGAGGGCTCAGTTCGTAAAGGAAACGAAACAACAAGACAATCAGATGACACGCTCAGATTAAGCAGTTGTTGTAGGAAGCTACCCTGGTATTTACTCATGATACCCAAGACTGGACACAGGCTGGACGAAAATCGAGACTGCAGGTGGTTGATCTGGAATGCCAGGAGAAGCAGGGCCCACACAAGTCGCAGAGGTGTCGTTCCTGTTCAAGCGTGGAGCAGGGGGCTGATCCCCAGGCAGGTCTCTCGTCGATGGCTCATAGTATATTTACATGTATGGGGATTCTACTGTACCAGGCAAAGCACTCCCCGGGCACAATCGCAAAGTCTCTGCACACACCAGGAGCTGAGGAGTACCTGGAACTCCTGACAGGCCGATCGCATTCAGCAAAAATATTCGGTCTTCTTCAGGTTGAGCCTGGCCCACTTCAGTGGCTTATTTTAGTCACACAAACTTGGATTTAGTCCAAAATAATTCTCTTTTCTCCCTCTCAGGAGCAGCACACCAGCATGCAGGCCAAAAACTTAGCCTTTTCAGAGTTCTCCCATGCGAATCCACTCAGGATTGCTCCTCAGAAACACTTCAGCTCCTTCTTGCTCAGCTTCCAGCTTAGTTCTAACTGAAAACTGCAAGCAGCCCGGGACTTCCCCAAGATCCAAAAGATTTGGTTGGCTGATTTGGTTGTCAGTCAAAGCAAGAGCTCCCTCTTCAGTTGCAAAAAACGGCAAAAAAAGCTCCAAACTAAAGTTCCTACAGATTTTGAATTCAGACAGCTCCTGTAGTCCGCCACATTTTAGGTCCCACCAGTACTGTTTGGTCCAATTTGCAGTCCAGGAGGACCAAGATAGTGAAGACAAACAAAACAGTCCTTGCTACAAAAGCAGGTTAGACAAACTACATTATCATTATCACTCTAAATGATTTTCAGTAAATAGTTACATCTTTCAACAGAGCTCCCTCTCAGATTACTTAAACTGCAATTAGGCAGCTCTTAAAGAGACAGTACGCAGAGGCTATACAAGCTCTGGTAGTCACATTTAAACTGCTAAAATGCAGGACACCAGCCTGGCAGTGAGCATTTAGGCAAGCTCAAGGAAGACTTTTTGGGAACCCCCATTTGTAAGGGGGTTACACCCTTCCCTGCCTGGGAAAACTTGGCGTCCGCGTCAAGTCTGTACCATCATAACATTGAAAATGCAACATATGCAAGATACTTATACAATTAGCATGCTATACAAGTACCATCTGATTCAACAATTGGCATAACTTGTCACTTTACTATACAGTATACAGTATTTCAGTGTACTCCACTATATAATTTCCATTCTGACAATACCTTATGCATATTTCACACAGGTAAATTGAACATTACTATACAGAATCACGAAATAACTTCTTGTTCTCTAAACAATGCAAGACGGGTCCCTTCCCTATCAGCTAACTTGGGGCTGGATGGGCAGGGGCACCATAGTGAGAGGGCAGGACAAGTAACCTGGAATGGGCCGTCAAGCTCAATTTGGGCAGTGAGCTCTGAGAGACATAAACACGTTTGTGGACTACATTGAGAGGCAAATCCACTGGCCTCCCAGGGGAATCGTAACTGAAGCGCACCACTAGCTTGACAGCTCAGCCAGTCTTTCTGGGGTGAACAACCACAGTCTCTGTACTTTCAGCAATGGTCTTGGAGCTTTCATCACTTGTGAGGGTGCCTCTGCATGAAGGGAATGTCAAGCTGGGAGCACTGTCAGCCCTTGCTCTGTAGTCTCTGTTTCTACAACACTTGGCTCATTTTGAAGACACTCTGGCACTGAAGGAGGTTTTCAGCACTCTCATAGTGTTTCTCAAGTTCTGGCATGTCACCAGAAGACTCATACCATCAGCCTCTCCTTCAGGCAAATCTTACAGTTCCACGATACACAAAGACTCAGCATCCTCAGACTTGATACTTTGCACTTCACTTTCAGGGAGCATTGGCTCCTAAGGATGATGCCGGCATTGGGCAGTCAGAAGGCTCAGCTTCATCCCCATAATTCAACATAGGTTTCAATGAAACAACTCAGTTCATGTGAGGGTAATAGGCATTATCACACTCACTGTCATCAAGTTAGACTGGCAGTCATTATCATTCTCTGGGCCTGCTGGGAGAGTCTTAAATCGGCAACCATGGTGGCAAGCTGACTCTCTTTCTTCTTGCAGCAGCAGCACAAGTCGATGATCGAGGAATTAATCTAGGTGGGTTCAGCTTCAATTATAACTTGACCAATAGGTAGCAAGTGGTTACGGTGCATGGTCTTGACAGCTTTGGAATTATTCTCTGCGCGCACTTTGTTACACTGGCAAATCATCCAGCTTTCCAGCTATGACATGGGGAAGATGGTGCCATCGATCAGCAATTTTGTGTTTACCATGCAATCCTAAATTTCGCAACAACACACGGTCTCCAGCCTAAGCTCTTGAGCCTTTACTTTTCTATCATGTCTCTCTTTGTTGGCTAGATTTCTTTTGGTGGCCACTGTCTGGGCCACTTGATAGGCATGGTCTGGGCCACTTGATAGGCATGGTCTGGGCCACTTGATAGGCATGGTTCAATTGAGCTTTAAGTTTTTGTACATATTGCAGGTAATCTTCATCTTGGATCCCATCGGGAGAAACCCCAAAACAGACATCAACAGGCAGCCGGGCCTCTCTCCTGAACATGAGGCTGTAGGGAGAGAACCTAGTAGCATCATTCTTTGTGCAATTGTATGCGTGTACCAAGGTGCTAATCTGCTGGCTCCATTTATGCTTATCTTTTGGGTGGAGGGTGCCTAGCATGTCTAGTAGGGTGCGGTTAAAGCGTTCAGGTTGAGGATCCCCACGCTGGTGATAAGGGGTGGTTCTTGATTTTCACACCCCCCATAGAGAGAGCATTTCTTTGATTAGCCGACTCTCAAAGTCCAGGCCCTGATCAGAGTGAATTCGCTGGGGGGCGCCATAGTGGATGAAGAAATTTTCCACTAGCACCTTGGTCCGGTAGATGCTTTTTGATCTTCGGTGGGAAAAGCTTGTGCATACCATGTGAAATGGTCCGTAACCACTAACACATTGCCAATGTTTCGCTGATCAGGCTCTAAACTCAAGCAGTCTATGCAGACTAGTTCCATTGAGGTGCTGGTAGTAATATTGACAAGGGGGGGCAGCCTTCTGAGGTAGAGACTTTCTCTGCAGGCAGTGACTACAAGTTCCCATGGTGCTCAACATCGGCCCCCATCTTGGGCCAGTAGAATCGAGATTGTACTAGAGTCAAGAGTCCGTCGATACTGAGGTGGCCCATATGATTGTGGAGGGACCTCAGTACCAAATCTTTGAAAGGCTGTAGAGGTAGGACCAATTTGTTGCTTGGTCTATTTGGCCACCCTAATCTACAGTCTCTATACAACAACTGATTAAGCAAAGCTCAACCTGGGGCCTTCTTTAAACAATAAAAGTGGTTCTCAGATCAGAGGAATGCAACTTGGACACATCTTTCCAGAATGAAGGGCATCAAGTGCTGGTTGAATCTAGGATCTCGGGATTGAGCCCACTGAATGCTGTCATTGTCAAACTGAGGTAGTGCACTAATATCTAGAAGTAGAGAAATGGCAATGTACTTGGCCGGGTATGCAGGTGTCAGAGGGGCCCAAGCAATCTACTAAACAGTCCGGCTGTGTCCGTGAGACATCTGTTCATTTCTATCAAACTTTTAGCACAATGCTTGGATGTCAGGTTCAGACAGCCTGACCCAGTCGCTCTTGAAATGGGTCTCGAGATAGGCGTCAGCATCAATATGATTCAGGCCTGGTCTGTATTCGACAGCATAATCATATGTTGACAATGCAGAAAGCCACGGTGCCCGTGGCATCTGACTTAGCTGAAGTCTGTCGTATAGGTCAGCAGGTTGTGTCAGTCCTCACTAATATTTTTGCCCCATAGAGGTAATCCATGAAACTGGTCGACAATGGCACATTTAACACAAGGAACTCCAACTTGTGCACCAGGTAGATTTCGCTCTGACGAGGTCCAAGCTCCTACTGGCAATGTCACTGGTCTCAAACCATTTCATGGTCTTAGATACAGTACAGCTCCTAGACCCTGCAGACTGGCGTCAGTATGCAGCACCATAGGGTTTGGTGGGATCAGCATAAGTGAGGATGGGGCATGGGTGAGCTGGTATGTGACTTTTGTAGAGTTGCTTCACAGTCAAGCGTCCAACAGGGACCCAAAAGTTCACCTGGGTGGAAATATGCTTTGTCTGGTTCTTTGATGGACCCTTTTTGTATTCTACGATTGATGGGAGGGTAACCCTGTTAAGATTCAAGTGGCCAAATCACTTTGGAATAGTCCTTTCCTGAACTGGTGATGGTAGCCACTAGAATCCCAGGAAATCAGTTGTAGTTCTTTCAAATTGTGGGGTTGGGGCCAAGTGAGTACAGGCTTCAACTTACTAGGATCAGTCTATCCCTCTGTAGACACTATGTGCCCCACGTACTTCATAAAGGTTTGGAAAAACTGGTACTTGTCGATGGACAGCTTGAGGCCGAAATCTTCCAGTCGGTCTAGTACTTGAACAGTCGACTCTTATGTTCCTCTAGGGAGCTCCCAAACACAATGACATTGTCTAAGTACACCAGGCATTCCAGCAAATTCTGTCTCCCACCGCTCTTTCCATCAGTTGCTGGAAGGTGGCTGGGGCACCCGATATCCCGTGTGGCATTCTCAAGAATTCATAGAACCCCAAAGGACAGATGAAGGCAGTCTTCTGACAGTCCTCTGGAGCCATCGGAATCTGGTAATATCCACTGCGAAGATCCAATACCGAGAACCATTTGCTACCATTCAAACAATCCAGAGCATCTTGTATACGGGGCACAGTGTATTTATCGGGGATGGTCTGCCGATTCTGAGTTCGATAATCAACACACATTCTCACAGATCCATTCTTCTTATGCACAACCACAATGGGAGAAGCATATGGGCTCCTGGATTCTTGTATCACACCAGCCGTGAGCATTTCCTGCAAGTGTCTTTTCACATCGTCTATTAATGCAGGGGCTAGGCGTCGAGACCTCTCTCGAAATGGCCGTTCATCGTGCAGGCGTATGTGATGCTCTGCACCCTGGACACATCCCATTCCTTCAACAAAAACACTTGATCTCTCTGGGCAAGTTTCTGGCTAATTCTAGTCTTCCATTCAGCTGTCAACGGGGAGTCACCAAATCAAACAAGTCTGGAGTCATTCTATCTGTCTTGCCAGGATGCTTGTTGCTAGGCAACTCTGCAGTGTCTGCACAGTTTACCGTAGCTAGGGTGCATCCTCTGTTCACCCGGATCTCCCGATCTGACACATTATGAATCTGGACCATCACTCGTCATGCATAGGCATGAGCACGAGCTGGCAAGATGCTGGGCTTAACCAATAATCCTTCCGGCAATTTTCCATCGACTGGCTCATCCAACATCAGTATTTTGTTCTTGACATCTTTGCAGAGGCGGACTTCCCCTTGAACTGTACACTGGGCATTAGGGGCCAGTACCATTGAATCGGGATCCTTCTTCCACATGACCCCAACCGGTTCATCCTGGTCCACTTCTTTGGGGTTCTGTTGCAAAATGTAGGCCCTCTTGATTACAGTGGGAATTCTTAGGGCCCTCCCAGTCTGTTGCCCTTGTTTCTCGTGACAAGTTATGCCAGTCTCCCAAACATATGGGCGCTGGTCCCAATTAACAGGGGAACCCCATCATACAGTCCAGCAGGGGGACACACTAAGGCCAGTGTCTCGACTTGCTCCTCTATACCAGTTATAGCTGCAGGAAATGACAGCCAGAGGCGGACATATCCTAGGTAGGGATAAGACTTGTCACTCAGCCCCCACACATGTAGGCCTTCCAGGGATTGTAAGGGCACAGCAGATAAGTGTTTGTCATACCAGTTCTTAAACACAATGGTCACTTGCGACCCACTGTCCAGCACAGCCCGAGTAGGAATACCATTCACAGCCACCATAGTTTCCATTGAAGGGCCCAGTATTTTGGACCAGTCTGGAGGGACAGCAGCAGGGGCCTGGAGAGATGATTTAGTCACATAGGGATTTGAGTTACTACTTCTTGAACCCTCACTGCGGTCATTTTGGGTACTCCTTGACCGCTGATTCATTCTCCGAAGCTCTCCTTGAAGCCTTTATACAACTTTATCTAGGTCTTTTGTGGACCCACATTCTCTCTTCATGTGCCCATCCTTCCCACAATTATGGCAAAATATGTTTTCTGGGATTTGGGGTGGCTGAGGCATCACACTGGGAGCTGGGGCGGTGGTACTACCAACTGAAAACCTTGGTGCCATTTCTGTCTGCTGTGTGGTGAACATTTGGAGACATCTCATCAATTCTCTTACTTCCATAGTCAAGGCATTGAGTTTCGAGCTGCTGTCAGCAAGAGATGCCTGGGTGGACACCTCCACCCCCACAGCAGATGCAGTTGGATAAGGGTCAGTGCCTGTACTTGCAGGAGCGTTCTTCATAAAGAGACTGTTTTTTGTTTCCCTAAACTCCCTCAGCAGTTCATCCTATGGTGGAACACCATCATTGGTCCCCACTTCGGAAGGGCCTTCTGATGCCATGATCACTTGGGCTGCGCTCACCCTAGAATTACAATCCCCCTCTTCATCTTCAACCTCCTGGAGTTCTTTTATCAAGTCACACTAGTCCGGTGGGTTACCCCTTCTATCTGGGAGCCTTAATTGAAGAAGCTGTAATTTAGAATATTTTGCATGTTGCAGTATGTGCCCTAACCTCACATGGTTTAAGTCACTGGCGGCTACCCCACCTTTTCGGTAAGCCTTAGCGCTCTTTCCAGATGAGTAATATATACAGACAAACTTTCTCCTGGCCATTGTTTTGCACCTCAAAATTTCCACATCAAGTTCTCCCTTGACTCAATGCTCCCAAAATTGCCTTTGAGTGCAGATAGGTACATCTGGGCAGATGCATCAGGGCTTGTGGACCTCAGAAATGTAATGGCCTCTAGGGCGGGACCCCTCAAACTTTCTATGATCCTCTTCCATTTCTCAGCTTCCGCTTTTACTGCCTTTCAGGTACCAAAGGGCAACTTTAATCTATCAGGTCTCCCAATCATCCTCCTTGGGGGTGGGGAGGTGCCGGAAGATTCTCAACTTTGGTAGAGTCGTGACTAATGGCAGGTACAGACATAGGAGCCCGCATTGGCATGGGCACAGAAGGAGGGGCAATAACGGGTGCTGGAGCAGGAGGGGGTGTTGGGGGAGGAACACCCCCAGGTGGCAGGAATAGTTTCTTTATGTCCTCCACAGTTTTCCCTTCCTCCAGCAACAACCTAGCAAATTTCTCCTCAAAAGTCTCAGATTGTGGGGGGGACTCATTCTCCTAGGGGTCTTTACTGTCTTTAGTTATCACTCTCCAGGCAGTGAGGGGCTCCTTCAGGAGTGATAGTCTGTGGCACTTTGGAACTGTCTACTGGGTCCTTACACTCTATTAACGTCATGGAAACTTTGTGCGAGCAGATTAGCCTGTTGGACCCACCACCACAGGGTTTTGTAAACATTCAACCTTGGAAAGTACTCCTCTACAGTGTCCTTATTGGTACCCAGGGCAGTATCCAAGAAGTATTAGCATTTTGGGCCGATCTCTTGCCAATACACCACCCACCAACTGGTGTACAGCCACTTCTGTTGGGGTAGCCATTTATGTTTGACAATAATTTGTAGTTTGGCCACTAGAAGACACAAAATCCCAGCGGTGAGCCTCCAAGATGTCACCCCTAGGTGGCGCTATCCCAAGGGCTACTACCCCACGACTGCTTGGCTAAAAAGCAGTTTAGCAGACCTGAGTTCTGAAGCGGGTGCCTCCACCCAGAGGTCAGGGTTGGTAGTGGTCAAGCTAACCTGGGCACAGCCCTCCAGGACACTGTAACCCCCCTCTTTCCCCTCTAGTGGCCTGAACACTGTACAATAATCACTTTCACAATACCCCTGGTACACCACACAAGTACCCACACTGTTTGCACTTACCACCAGGGCTGGTTCCTCTGGCTCGACCCTGGGGACCCCCTGTAAAACAAGGTTAAGCACAGCAAATAGCAACAGTACAGTACTTTGAGCACAAACTGGAACCACAGTCAGATTATGTTGTTTGCATTTATTTGTGTTTAAATGTGAAACTTTATTGTATGTATTTAGATAGGAAATTACACAGGTCTGTCTTGTAAACTGGATTATGTCCAAATGACATGTATTACCTGTATAAAATTAAATTTTTACCTACCTACCATTACATGCAGAAAAAGTTAGATCTGATTTATTCAGGGGACTTGAACAAGGGAGGGGCAAAATCAGGTTAATTAGCTTAAAGGTTATATCAATCAAGCAGTTATGCATGCGCTTTGAGTCCCCCCACACAGTCCACCTCTGGGTACCCAGGTAGAGAAGAGATGGGCTGGCCAGGACAGTTGCCCAGGGTTGCAGCTGGTTGGGGCCCTGTGATGGAAAACACAACATGCACAGTACACAATATTTGTAATCCGGAGCCAGAGGGCTCAGTTCGTAAAGGAAACAAAACAACTAGACAATCAGATGATACACTCATATTAAGCTGTTGTTGTAGGGAGCTACCCTGGTATTTACTCACGATACCCAAGACTGGACACAGGCTGGACAAAAATCGAGACTGCAGGTGGTTGATCTGGAATGCCAGGAGAAGCAGGGCCCACAAGTCGCAGAAGTGTCGTTCCTGTTCAACGGCGTGGAGCAGGGGGCTGATCCCCAGGCAGGTCTCTCGTCGATGGCTTCTCTGTGCAGTGCGTAGTCTGGCTGGGCCAGTCTGGCAAAGCCCAGACCACATGGAGACAAGTTCGGAAGCAGTACATTTTGGGCTAGATACAGCTTCCAGCAAGCAGATCACAGTTCACACAATGGAGAACTAACTCACAACCCACTAGCAGCTCATAGCATATTTACATGTACGGGAATTCTACTGTAGCAGGCAAAGCACTCCCCAGGCACAATTGCAAAGTCTCTGCACACACCGGGAGCTTAGGAGTAGCTGGAACTCCTGACAGGCCGATCGCATTCAGCAAAAATATTCGTTCTTCTTCAGGTTGAGCCTGGCCCACTTCAGTAGCTTACTTTAGTCACACACACTTGGATTTAGTCCAAAATAATTCTCTTCTCTCCCTCTCAGGAGCAGCACACCGACTTGCAGGCCAAAAACTTAGCCTTTTCAGAGTTCTCCCATGCAAATCCACTCAGGATTGCTGCTCAGAAACACTTCAGCTCCTTCTTGCTCAGCTTCCAGCTTAGTTCTAACTGAAAACTGCAAGCAGCCCGGGACTTCCCCAAGATCCAAAAGAGTTGGTTGGCTGATTTGGCTGTCAGTCAAAGCAAGAGCTCCCCCTTCAGTTGCAAAAAAGCCGCAAAAAAAAAGCTCCAAACTAAAGTTCCTACAGATTTTGAATTCAGACAGCTCCTGTAGTCCGGCCACATTTTAGGTCCCACCAGTACTGTTCGGTCCAATTTGCAGTCCAGGACCAAGATAGTGGAGACAAACAAAACAGTCCTTGCTACAAAGAAAACAGGCTAGAAAAGTTACATTATCATTATCACTCTAAATGATTTTCAGTAAATAGTTACATCTTTCAACAGAGCTCCCTCTCAGATTACTTAATCTGCAATTAGGCCACTCTTAAAGAGAAATAGAAACATAGAAACATAGACTTTGACGGCAGATAAGGATCGCTAGGCCCATCTAGTCTGCCCATTTCCCTACCTACAGGATAGGCCGCAGATCCTAGTTAACCAACAGCCTATTTCTTCCTACCCCCCACAATAATTGCCTTATGTCTGTCCCACGCATTCTTGAATTCTCCTACAGTTTTAGACCCCACAACCTCCTCAGGAAGGCTGTTCCATGCATCCACTACCCTCTCTGTGAAATAATACTTCTCACATTGCCCCTGAACCGCCCTCCTTCTATCTTTAAATTGTGTCCCCTTGTTCTTGCAAGTCTCTTTTTCTGAAAGATGCTACCCTCTTGGACTTTGTTGATTCCACTGAGGTACTTAAAAGTTTCTATCATGTCCCCCATCTCCCTTCTTTCCTCAAGGGTATACATATTAAGCTCCTTTAGTCTCTCCTCATCGGCTTCTCTTGCAGACCCTGCACCATTTTAGTTGCCCTCCTCTGACTGCCTCTATCCTGTCTATGTCCTTGTGGAGATGGGGTCTCCAGAACTGGACACAGTACTCCAGATGGGGTCTCACCAACTGTCTGTACAGAGGGATAACAATCCTGCTTTCTGCTGATGATGCCTCCCTATACATCCCAGTATATCCCCAGCCCTCCCTACTGCCTTCTCACATTGCTTGCTAACCTTAAGGTCATCTGATATGATTACCCCAGGTCCCTTTCTTTTGTTGTTGTTACTACCTCCCCACCCATTGTGTATTCTCTTCCCTGGGTTCTTGTTTCCCAGGTGCATTATTTTGCACTTTTGCAATGAATCCTAGCTGCCATACTTCTGACCATTCCTCCAACCTTGCCAAGTCCCTTTTCATCCTTTCCATGCCTCCTTGTGTATCAACCCTGTTGCAGATCTTTGTGTCATCTGCAAAGAGACAGTACTCAGAGGCTATACAAGCTCTGGTAATCACATTTAAACTGCTAAAATACAGGATACCAGCCTGGCAGTGAGCATTTAGGCAAGCTCAAGGAAGACTTTTTGGGAACCCCCATTTGTAGGGGGGTTACGTACTGATTGAACAATCCGCAGGGACCTCTGCTACATGATTGGTGGGCAGAGGCAACAGGCCCTCTACTATTGGCTATTCCTGGAACTGATGAAAATATCTTAGCTTGGTCCCATTCAAAGCTGTAGCCGGGACTGTGCTACTCCAGCAGCTTCTCGGCTGCCTTCTGCCTAATTGAATTTTCCTGCCTAACGGTCAGTTTGTGAAATTTGAACCTCTGACACTAAATAACTAAATGCAAGGCTGCTTAACAGTGCCTTGCTTGATTTTGTCCATTCTCAGCTTTCCCTGCCTGCTCTTGACCTAATTAACTGATCACATTATGCCTGATTTTTTACATTACATGTTTTAGTAACCAAGGTAATTTCCCTGCCAGTTAGACGACTATGTAGCAACTCCTGGATGAGTAAAATAATTGCTGATTCCTGATTGTAATTTATAAATGTAAAATTTGTGTATGCAGTGCTAGCAGGTGATTTACCTTGTGTAAAAACTCTGACTGTAGCCTGCAATTTTATCTCTTCAGGTTTTTTTTAGAGCCTTAGTGTGATTAATGAATGTGGTGCTAATAAGTTTTGATTCTGTGTGCCTGCTCCTGCTATTCCTCCACTGCGTTCGGCCGAACCCCTACCCCCTTCCTCTTGCCTCTACTTAACCACCAGCTCTTATTTCACAGCTTACAATTTTCTGCTATTATCCCCTGCTGTTTCTTACTCTAACTCTCATCCCCCCCACCTCCTGGCCTGCCCCAGGGTACCTCCTACCAATTCTCACCTCCTTTGTCCTGTCTCCCTATCCCTTGCTGTCTGTCTCTCCTGCATCCACTCTGTCTGACTCTCGCCCATCACCCCATCCTTAGTATATTTGGCCATCCCCTCTCTTTTGTCCCCTCTCTTGCAGCATCTTCCCTCTGGATGCAGAAGCCAAAGTGGCCCGTTGCCTCTCCGGGGTGTGGCTCATCCCTGGCCGCTGGCCTTCCCTGCTGCCCAGCTGAAGGACTAAGGCAATTATCGGCTCTCTGCCCTGCTGCCCCGGCCTCCAGAGTGCAGCTTTCGTACTGATTGGACAAGTCACGGGGACCTCTGCTACACGACTGGTAGACAGACGCAACAGGCCCTCCACTATTGGCTGTTCCTGGAACAGAGGAAAAAATCTTAGCTCAGTCCCATTCAAAGCTGTAGCCAGGACCGCGCTACTTCAGCAGCTTCTTGGCAGCCTTCTGCCTGCTTGAATTTTCTCGCACCCACCCTCCCCCGGCATCTATTAAATCCACCTAGTCCCCACCCTCTCTCCTCCCTCTCCTAATTATTGGTCATTATCACCCTCTCTTATCTGGGTCCATTCCCAAGCCAGTAGCCTTAGCCCCCTATGCTCTGGCTCTGTGCACCCACTCTTTCTGCCCTGTCAATTCCCTTTTTCACCCTACAAGTTACCATCTTTCTACCCTTAACAGGACTTTAACACCCATTTAAACTATAACAGGATCCTGCCCTTCCCCCCTCACAATATACCCAATAAAAGCAATTGCATTTCACAATGTGCCAGATCCTGGCTCTTATAACTATCGTGATACCAGCCTCCTCCCAAGAAAACTCACTCACAATATACATTAAAAATACACTCCTGTATAGTAACTCCAAATCGACCGACACTATGGCACCAATCAAGCACTGCACTACACTTCTGCACTTTGATTTAGACATGCTAGAGTTCTACTGCACGTATCCCCTCCCACCTCCAATTACCAGTATGTTCATAACCAGTTCTGTGGCCAAACACTGTAAATCAAAAAAATATAGCCACGTGAAGGTATTAACCAACTTAAAATGGCAGGCAATTTGAGTGGCATGGTTACTTTTGCTTCTCTCTGGGAATGTCCACCCTAACCCTGGCGCCACTGTCAGTGCCTCTTCCCAACCCAGACTGCACTGCGGTCTACCCCTAGCTTCTGTCAACATTTGTAGTCTCCTGCCAAAACCTGACTCATTACAAATTTGGGTGTTGCAGCACCAGCAGAATATCTTATCAGTAGTCGAAACCTGTCTCAATCCAAGGATTGATGATGTAGCCATTTAAATCCCTGGATACGCCTTGTTTAGACTTGACAGAACAGGTAAACGTGGAGGTGGTTGTCTTCTTTACTTCAAGGACTGCACACAGGCTCAACTCCTACCACCCATCGATACCAGCTGCAGTACCCAACTCCTAGCGATAAAAGTATTGCTCGGCACAAATGGCAAAACAATAACTGTGGCGTCGGTTTATATTCCCCTTCCCCCCAAAGACCAATCTAGCAGAAGTAGTCCATGAATACCTGGCTGACCACTGCCAGAGTAAGGAGCTAATAATGATGAAGAATTTTAATATTAATTGGGCATCCCCGGAAGCAGCCTCATACAAAGATGCACTACCGGCACTCAACATGTCTCTGTCAGTGGACTCCCCCACCCAGATAAATTACAATACCGGTACATGCTCGCCTCTTGACTGGGTCATTACTAACTGACAGAATACCTGGAAAAATACCAACTGCAATGCCGGCAACAACACGGGTTTAGGAAACTGCATACCACATCAACTCTCCTAGTGGAATCTACTGGTTATATCCATAATGCTTCAGATCGAGGACACTTGGTGGGTGCCACTTTTATAGACCTCACCAAGGCCTTCGATACAGTTAACCACGAACTGCTTCTAAACCAGCTATCCCATACAGGCCTAATGGGACACCCACTATCATGGTACAGGGGCTACTTTACAGGGAGAATGTAAAGGGTGAAAATTCAAGATGTTCTCGCTGACAATCAGACGGTTACTACAGGGATGCCCCAGGGATCAATCCTTGTCCGCGATTCTTCAGCTTATTTCTCAACCACCTCCCCTAGATGTCTCAGACAATGTTTACTATACACAGAAGATGCTGTACATTACTCAAGTCACCATGACCGCTTTGAACTAGAAAACCATATGCAGTCCAATTTCTCAGCAATATAACAATGGTTCCACAATTCAAAATTATTGCTGAATTACAAAAAAACAGAAACAATGATGTTCGCCTCTGCTCATAATAAACACAGGACATACCAACTACATAGAAACATAGAATTTGATGGCAGATAAGGACCGCTTGGCCCACCTAGTCTGCCCATTTCCCTACCTAATGGATAAGCTGCAGATCCTAGTTAACCAACAGCCTACTTCCTCCTACCCCCCCACTAGAACTGCCTTATGTCTGTCCCATGCATTCTTGAATTCCCCCACTGTTTTTGACTCTACGACCTCCTCAGGAAGGCTATTCCATGCATCTACAACCTCTCTGTGAAGAAATACTTTCTCACATTACCTCTGAGCTGTCCCCCTCTTCAGATTGTGCCCCTTTGTTCTTGCACATCTCTTTCCGAAAGATGCTACCCTCTTGGACTTTGTTGATTCCCTTGAGGTATTTGAAGTTTCTATCATGTCCCCCTCTCCCTCCTTTCCTTCAGGCTATACATCTTAAGCTCCTTTAGTTTTTCTTCATATGTCTTCTGGTGCAGACCCTGCACCATTTTGGTTGCCCTCCTCTGGACAGCCTCCACCCTGTCTATGTCTTTGTGGAGATGGGGTCTCCAGAACTGTACACAGTACTCTAGATGTGGTCTTACCAACTGTCTGTACAGAGGGACAACAACTTCCTGTTTTCTACTGGTGATGCCTCTGCCTATGCATCCCAGTATCCCCCAGCCCTCCTTACTGCATTCTCACATTGCTGGGCCACCTTTAGGTCTTCTGATATGACTACCCCAAGGTCCCTTTCCATTTTTGTTGTTGTCAGTATCTCATCCCCCACTGTGTACTCTTCCCCTGGGTTTTTGTTTCCCAGGTGCACTACTTTGCACTTCTTTGCGTTGAATCTAAGCTGCCATACATTTGACCATTCCTCCAAGCTTGCCAAGTCCCTTTTTCATCCTTTCCATCCCACCTTGCATATCAACCCTGTTGCAGATCTTTGTGTCATCTGCAAAGAGACATACTTTTCCTTCCAGTCCCTCTGCAATGTCACTTATAAAAACATTAAAAAGAACCGGCCCCAGTACTGAACCTTGCGGTACCCCACTAGTACCCCCCCTTTTTTCACTGTGGACTCCATTTACTATTACCCTCTGTGTCCTACAAATCAGTAATAAGCTAAACTCCCTGGTGCACCATTTCAAAAATTTAGGAGTTACACTGGACAGCACACTATTATACTTCTTGCACATTGACAAAATAGCTAAAGCAGCCAACGCCAAATTAGGTCTGCTTTATAGATACAAACACTGTCTGACCAATGAAGCCCTAAAAACTGGCGTGACAAGCTCTGTGCTGTCAATCATAGATAATGGCCTTGTAGTGTATGGCGCCGCAACCCACACCGCACTAAAACGGGTCAAGATTACACTAAAAGAGGCCTGCCGGCTTGTGCTAGGTGGTGACTGGTTAACACATACATGTGCCGTCTGTGCACAGTCTGACTAGCTCAACCTAAGCAATCGAATACAATACCAAGTCTGCTTTCTGACAAAGAAGTCCACTCTTGGGCTTACTCCCCTTGAAGTAAGAAGCCTCCTCAATATAAACAACTCTGCCAGAAGCACTAGAGGCACTACCAACCAGTCTCTGAAATTCCCCTTCCACAGGACCACGCAAGGCCAACGGTCCTATGAATACCATGCTCTGCTCTGGTTCAACTATCTTGGCAAGGACCTTCAAAAGAAGACCAAGCTTGGCCCGTTCAAAGCAAAACTATGGGTACATCTAGCATCTGCCACTAGCTGTGATTGTGAACTAGAATCCTGTGTGATTTAGTTAGCCTGATCCCTATCTCTTTCCTATAGCCCTACCCTGTTCATCTCCCCCCTCCACCTCTCCCCCCGGCGCCTCCTTCCCCACTGCCACCCACCGTTCCCTTTTTCTCTGTTTCTCCATGACCCTTATTCTCTGGACTGCACTCCTTCCCTACTCCTTCCTTTTCCCTATCACCCCCCCTACCTCCCTTCCTTCCTCCCTCGGCCCCACCCTCTTCCATTCATAATTCATCTGGTACCTGGCTCCTCTCCCAACTCTCTGCCCCTTTGCTGCACTTTCCACCCTGAACCTTGGTTTATTTGACTATACCAGTCCCTTTAGCACTTAGACAATGGAACTGTTCCAAACAAGTCTGGCTATGTTTCTTCACAACAGTGTATTCGTATTATTGTAACTAATTTGATTGTACCTGGCTCTTACCAACTCTGTGTAACCCCTAAGAGATTTTTCTAATTCAAATGTAATTATACGTTCAACATTTATGTTCTTCTGTTTCTATTATACTGATGTTGAACCTCTATAAATGAGCCTCTGGCTCAAAGGTATTTTCCGAAATTTAAATAAATAAATAAATAAACATATATGGGCCCTTTATGAGCAAGCGAAACATTTTAATTGTTTCAGCACAGTTTGTTTTTTTATAACAGTTTGCCTGCAACAGTTAAAGTCACATGCCCTGCTAGCAGCAACTGTGTACCCAGTGAGGTACCCACTACAACAAAAAGAACTCTCACCCATGGCCTTTGGCAGCAATTAAGTTGGGTGCACCCACCTGGGGATTTGGGTGACTGCCGGGGGCTTAGCAGATTACATGGGGTTATTGGTTAAAGTAAACAGTATAAAAATGTTACTGCTGTCCTATTGCTGTCATTTTTCATGTTTGCCCCCTTGTTCTTCCCTTATCCTCTGCTTTTAAATACAGTATTTGTTTGAATTGCATTTCATTGTTTGAGGGTTGTTACTGCAATCATTGTGTCACATGGTTTTGGGAGGAACTGTGTAGGTCAGAGCAGGCTTATTTTTCCTTAGGAGCAATAGCCCTGTGTGTCAGCAACCAGATACCCCTCTATTGCTACCCCAAAAGGAAGCACCGCATCACTCTGAGATCCGAGTATCCAGTGTAGCACAACATCAGTAACCCAAGCCACAGAGTTGGGATAGGTGGACCTCGGGGGCATTGGACGGGCACAATAAACAAGATGTGTCTGCTCTCTACTTTATAAGCAGGTATGAATAAGTGTGCTGTGTAAACATGTTCTACTTCAATGGGGCTTCCAGTAACTGTATATTTAAGAGACAGAGCCTCAAGTAAGTTATGAAGGTCCTGCAGTAATGAGTGATGTTTGATATCGGAGGATACTGTCAATCTTTGTGCATATAATAGTTTACCACTTTTCACTCGCAGTTGATGATTTTCTACAATAAAATGAAAATCATATTAACAAATAAGTTTTAGTCTAGCCTAAGGGATCTCTCTAACAGGCAACATTTCACCAAAGTGCTACTGCCAAAATAAGCCAGTATGGTCTTATGGAATACAGTATGGTCCAGTAGTTGGAACACTGAGAAAAAGGAGATGACAGATTGGAATCCCACAAGAGCCTCTACTCACTGTTTGAACCTGAGGGCATCACATCACCCGCTTCACTGGGCTTCAGTTTTCCTAATTGCATAATTCGATTAAAGCAGAACCGCACACTAATAAACAGATGCTACATCTACTCTGTTATCCTCAGTAAACTGTAAAATCAAAAACATGTCAGCCTTCAAGGCAGCTTCACTGGCAAAATCTTTAAATGACAAAAAAAATAATAATGATAATATTGAGCTGATATCACTTTTATCAATGACTGTCCTATTTCAGTTATTTAAAAAACACTAGATTTTCATCAATAACCTCATTCTGCTGCTTAAATTATGATATGTCTTTTCTATTTTTCAGGTAGGTGTCATGCTACGAATACTGTCTAACAGCAGAGAAATAGTTACAAACAGCAGATATTTATCTGTTGTCAAAAACAGACACATGCTTACCCTAATTTCCATAGTTGCAAGTTTTTATTTGTTTAATTTTTGTCATTGAATTTCATAGTCTTCTTTAGTGCTTACTTCTTTAACCTTCTGACTGGTTTCTAACCATCTGGAGAGCTGGTCATCAAACCCCTGTCTCTCACTAACACCACTGCTCCAATCCAGCACACCGCAGGCCCCCCCCCCCACACACACACACACACACACGCACAAACCAATGGAGGAGATCACAGTTTTGGCAGGCTTCATTCAGGCTGCTTATTCCTGGGGACAACTTGAGGTCACTAGTTAGGGAAGGGTGCAAAGGGGGCAGATAAGGCCCTAATTACGAGGTCACATTTTTCCTCCATGTTTTTCACCTGTCCTACCATCTTTGTGCTCTTCCATCATGCCAAAGGAAGAACTACTGCAGTGAAAAGGCAGTCACCCCCCTTTCTGAAGCCAGAAAGCATTGCCTCCACAATGCTCCAAAGACTCCTTTGGTCTGAGGCAGGGAGGTGGGGGGTGTCACGGGGAAAACTCGCATCTTTCGCATGGTGGTGCAATGTTACCATCAGGGCCACTAGGCAGGGAAAATGTTAATTCTTTTATTACGAGTGAGCAGCAGGTCAGCAAATTAAATGTGGTTGCCAGTCATCACTGCTGAAGAGGAACAAAACATTCAAACTGACCTTACAAATTAAATTGGGAATATTAAATAGCTTGGAAAGCTGTCAATCAGATGAATAAATGTCCAACAGAGTGACTCATGCAAGCTTCAAAATACTCATGATGGATAAAAGTTGTGTTCTGCACGGTAAGGTTCTTGATAGGGGGTCACTTTGGTCGCCAAGAAAAAATTTTACTAGCAAAATTATCTCCAGTAGTCAAAATAGCTAGGCCTGTCTGGCAGGAATCAAAGTCCTACAGTTACAGAATGATTTCTCCACAGTTTGTATTTCAGGGCAACATATAAATGATTAAAAAAAATTACATAGTGTGTGTATACATATTCAGGAAGAACTTTTAATACAATAATGTTACGGATGTACTGTATAATTTTCGTGCCAATTTAAGGTGATACTTGAAGAAATGAAGATTTTTGTTACAGTACCTTATTGAGTCAACACACATTTCATTACAAAACAAATGCCTGAATGAAAACCTAAAACATATGATGTTAATTTGTGTAAGCCCCACAATGTGGGCTTACCTGGTAGGTCTACAGCCCTCCGACCCTCTGCTGGGCGTCCTCTGAGTGGCTGTGGTAGGGCTTGAGCCTGGATGCCCCTCCGTGCCCGCGGCTGCTGCAGCGCCTGATTCAGGACCTCAACCCGGGATGTGGATGGGGCCGGGGTCCGGCTGGTGTTCCTGGGCATTCGGGAGCTTCAGGGAGGTTGGAGCGGCTCCAGTAATTGGAGACTGCGGGGCCACTCATCAAAACTACAATTATGGCGGCCGTGCTCCCGGTGCGCATGTGTTGCCAGGGGGAACGAAATTTAAAGGAGCTGTGCTCCTATTGTCCATTCGGCCATGCAGCCATTAGGGAAATGGTCTATCCCCAGCCCCAAATAAGCAGGGGATAGCCACAGTTGGTGACCAGAAGGATTCCGGTCACAAATCCATTAACTGATAGCCCGGTTAAAGGGCTGAATTAAATAATATGGGGCCCAACTTCAGGGAGCCTGCCAGGGTGATAAAATTGCAGCCCCCTGAAAAAACTACAAAAATGGCGGCCAGCTAGGGGCAGACAGCATGCTCCATAGTCACATGGGAGATTTCAGTCAATCAGGACAGGGCTGCTGAAGGGAAATATAAGAGAGGGTCTGGTGCAAAAGGGGAGAGATCAGAGTGGTGCAGTCCAGAGGAGCAGCAGGGTGACAGGGGGAGACAGACTGCCTGAGAAAATCAAGTCTGCCTGGCTGTGGACTCCCTGGCGACCCCCACTTTAAGCTGAGCACAGGTGGGGAGACAGCAGTTCTGTGGGACTGCAGGCAGACAGGTCCCATCGAAGCTCAGGCAGCTGGACCGACTGGACTGAAAAGTACAGTGGTTTGCTGAGCTTGAGTGAGCCATGGGCCCCTGTGGGATGAACTGAGCAGAAACAGGGAAGTTCAGCCAGGGGAGAGACCTGGAAGTCGGGCTGCCCTGCTCCATGTCCTGTGGGAGGGGTAGCATTATCCTGGAGGGGTGAGGGAACCGTGCTAGGTTTGTTAGCCAGACTGAAGGAGCTGACACCCCAGAGCAGAAGGACGAACAGGCCTGCCTGAGTGAACACTGTTTATAAAGGCCTTTAGGTGAAGTTGTAAAGGCCAGGCAGGTGAAGATCATCACACCACAAACTCCCCCAGTTCTGGCTGTCCAATAGTAGTGTACCCTCAAGCGGAGACCCTCCGAGGTATCTGGCAGCTCTTCAGGTGGACAGTCCCATCAAGTGACCTGCAAGAGAACTGTGAGTACCCTGAGCCACGGCTCTGGAGAGTTATTGGCTAGTTAGTTAGGGTCTAGGATTAAGTACTCACAACCAAGACGAAGGTGACGCCCCGGCTGGAAAGACTTGAAGTTAATTACAAGTGTGTTTCTGTATTATCTGGGCCCCAACAAAAGACCCCAGGCCTGCATCCTAAAGTGGTGAGGTACCCACCATACAGGGACAATCTGGGTGCACCCAAAGGGGGGGAAGAGGGGTTTCTTCTGGGACAGTACTGTTCATCCAAAAGTACAAGGTGATTGACCTTGCTCTCCTTGTGTTGTCCCCTAAATAAAAGGGTTGCGGTTTGCCATTTATTTATTGTCACTGTGGTTATTCGAAAAGTGTTATGGAGGGGGCTATTGTGGGGAAAACTTTGGTAGTGGGGTAAGCCTTGCAGGAGTAGTTCGCTTATTTCCTGGGGAGTAGTAACCTGTTCTTTGTCCACAGGAGTCCCTGCCACTACACTGGGTGTAGGTACCACGTCACCATTGTCACCAATGCCAGAACCCAGGCCGGGCCCCTCGGTAGTGTATGCAGAGTACCCCAAAGGCCCAGGGACAGCCCAGGTGAGTCTAGGGGTTGTTACAAGTGGAGGCACTGCTGAGATCAGCACACCTTAGAGGTTACCCCAGAAATTACAGTTTAAAGATTTTGGTCCCCCCCTCCCGTGCTTTGTTTGTTTCTTTTTCCCTTTTTCTTTTTCTTTCTTTGGTGGGGACAGGTGAAATGGCATTCCAGGAGGTAGAGGATTGTGTGCGTTTGAGGCCCCTGACTCCCAGAGGATGCTTCTAGTAAGTAATGCGAGAGTGGGACAGACGAAGGAGTTTATTTTAGAAACCTTAGAAGGGGCCCTGCCTGACTGTGGGCTGATGAAAATTCAAAGGGTGCCCACGGACCTTGGTAAGGGTGTAGGGACCTAATAATAGAAACAGGCAGGGACTTACACCCCATGGACGTACTCCCTGGGGTGACTCTAGATAAGTCCAAAGAGACTTGGGTGTTGCTGAAGAAGGGGATGGCCGCTAGTCTGCCACCTAGAGATCCAACTCCCGACCCCCCAACCAAGGACAAAGGGAGTTTTGAAGCTAGGCTGGGGTCCCTGCTTGCTAGCGAAAGGAAGTCCCTGAGGGATCTTCAGGCCATGTTCCTGGAGAGTGGGTTTCTCCCTATGAACAGTACAAGTGACTTCGCACCTTCTTGGGGGCAGTCCCCATGCCCGCTGGGGAGGATGATTTTCAATCCTGGATAAGCCAGGCTGCCCAAATGATCCAGGTCTGGAGGTGTTCTGAGGAGGAAAAGTGCAAGCGGGTTGTGGAAAGTTTAAGGGGCATAGCGTGGGATGTGATTCGGTTCCTATGGGGCATCCAGCCCACTTGTACCCCAGATGGCCATCTGGCCATTCTGAGAAGCGCTTCTGCAGTGGTCGAGAAGAGAGAGGCCATCTTGTTCCAGTTGTGGGGCACCATGCAACAGCATGGTGAAAAATTATCACAGTACATTACCCGAGTGGAAGCAGTGGTGTGCAAGGTCGCCGAGGCTGGGAAAGACCCCCGGGAATGGTGGCTGAGATGAGGCTCGACCAGATACTTAGGGGGGCGGTGCACTCCCACTTGACTCTGGTCTCCCTCAGGTTGAGGGACTGGAAGTTGAATCCCCCCAACATTCAAGCAACTATTGGATGAGGTGAAGGAGGAAGAAGCCTAGGAGGATGTCGGTGACCAGCTGCCGGTGCTCTCCACAACCAGTGCTGTCCTGCGACCTCAACCTCCGAACCCACCGGGACAGTCTTGTTTTCCTGAGTTGGGCAATGTGCTGAAGGAGCTGAGGGATTGTGTGCAAGATTTGAAAGGAAGGGGTGGAACATCTCCTACCCCTTCTGGGGCTGAGTTCCAAGAGATGAAGGACAGTGTAAGGGCCTAGCAGCTGGCGATAGATTTCCGGAGTTTTCAGAGTGAGGTTATGCCCAACCCTGGCAGCAGCCCCCTCAGTATGCTGTCCCAGGCCTCGCATGTCCCTTGGACCCCAAGAAGGGTGGTTCTGTTTCAAATGTGGGCAGAATGGCCATACGCGGCGAGGCTGCCTGGGTGCAGAAAATCCCCAGCTGATATCTGAGAAACAGAGGCAGAGGGATCAGGGAAACTCCAATGGGGCCCGGTGATGGAGCTATCTGAGCCCCCAGAATGGTATTGCTCCACCAAATGGACAGACACCCATCTTCCACCCAACAGTGGGGAGTCACTTGGCCTGACTGGCCCGCGGGCTAACACCGAAATTTTGGATGAAGGAGTGTTTTATTTCACCCTACTGGATAGCGGGTCACAGGTCACCATCATACACCAGCCCTTTTATGACCAACATTTGCAACACTTGCCTCTCCTACCCCATCCGGGTTGTCCCTGTGGGGGACAGGTAGCTCAGACTACCCTTACGATGGGTATTGCTTGGTCCGCATATCTTTCCTCTCCAAGGGGGCTCATACACATCCCACTATTAAGACCCTAGCCCTGATTTTCCCCGAGCCGAATGGCATGTCGGACACCCCAGTGCTAACTGGGACCAACACCAATATGTTTGAGTGACTGGTGCAGATGTGCACCGACAAAGGTGGAGCAGATGAGCTGGTGAACCCTTTGGTAAAGGCCGTAGTAAAAAGGGTGGGCTTGGAGGTGACAAGCAACCCCATCGATGCAGGGGAGGATAGGGTCAGCATAGTCTGCCAAGTGGATGGGGGAGAGTCACTCCTACCACCCAGTGCAGAATGCCGCATTGTGGACATTGCTTGGTTTGAGCAGCCACCCCAGAGGACTGCCTTCATCATCAACACCCCACCTTCAGGCAGTCTACTGGAAGGTCTATTGGTACAGAGAGGGGGTACTGCCCCCTCCAGACACCTCCCAGGCCAGGTGGGTTACAGTTGAGGGTTTGAAATGAATCCAAGAGACCAGTGGTCATCAGAAAGAGCCGGGTGTTGGCGAGCATCTACCAGTGTGACAGAGCCATGTCAGTGACCCGGGGAGGAGATACACCTGACTTTGTTTGCATTTGGGGGTTCCCCTATACCCAACAGTTATAGATGGAGCTTAAGTCAGATGTTGGCCAAGAACCGGAGGGTTTTCTCGCTCCATGTGTGGGACATGGTTTGTGTGACCAGGCAAGAACATCGGATTCATCTGAAGGATGATCGCCCTTTTAGGGAGAGATCTCAGAGGTTAGTCCCTGGTAACACAGAAGATGTGCGGCAACACGTGCTGGAGTTATTGAACGCTGACGTTAGCACTGAGTCTCAAAGCCATTATGCCATCCCCATTGTAGTGGCCGGGAGGGTGAGCAAAGTGATGAGGATGTGCATGGACTACCACTGGCTAAATAAAAGGACCATCCCTGATTAGTACACTGTGCCTTGGGTAGAGGATGTGCTGGCCGGTCTGTCCGGGAGCAAGTGGTTCTCTGTGTTGGATATCCAGAGTGATTATTATCAAATCCCCATGGCGGAGGAAGATAAAGAAAAGACCACGTTTATTTGCCCATTGGGTTCTACCAATTCGAGCATATGCCCCAGGGAATATCCGGAGCCCCAGCCACTTTCCAGCACTTGATGGAGAAGGCTGTGGAGGATATGAATTTGCTCTAGGATATCATCTACCTGGATGACCTTATTATCTTTGAGCGCACACTGAAAGAACACAAGACTTGACTGATGAAGGTCCTGGATCAGTTGGAGAAGTCTGGCCTCAAGGTCTCCATCGACAAGGGCCAGTTTTGCCAGCCTGCTGCGAAGTATGTTGGGCACATCGTCTCAGTGGAAGATGTGCAGACTGATCCAGCTAAAGTGGAAGCCCTCACCACATGGCCCAGGCCCACCCACTTACAAGCCCTGCAGCTACTACCGTCAGTTTGCGAAGGACTACTCGATGGTGGTGCACCCTATGAATGATCTGATGCAAGGATATTCTCCCCCCAGTAAAAAGAAGGGAGCAAATGTTACTTCAAGGTTTTTAATGGAAACGAGGAATACTATCATCCAACCTCTAAAAATAATTTACAATAAATCTCTGTCTGAATCAGTGGTACCCAAGGATTGGCGCTCTGCCATAGTCACACCTATCTTTAAAAAAGGTTCTCATTCAAAAACCAAAAACTATCGCCCTATCAATTTAACATCTATACCATGCAAATTAATGGAAAAAATTATTAAACAAAAACTAGAAAATGAAATGTCAATTTTAAATATTAATGATATGTACCAACATGGGTTCAAACAAGGTTTTTCATGTACCACAAACTTAATTTCTTTCTATGAATACATTAATTACAACTTAGATTGCAATATACCTATGGACATTATCCTGTTGGACTATAGTAAGGCATTTGACAAAGTTTCCCACTCGATACTGATTAACAAACTTAGCAAAATGGGGTTTTCATCCCTACTGGTCTCATGGATAAACCAGTGGTTGGATGATAGAACTCAAAGAGTCAGGGTAAATGATGCAATGTCTGGCATGAGAAGGGTGACTAGTGGAGTGCCCCAGGCCCCGGTGCTCGGGCCTACTCTATTCAATCTATTTATAAGTGACATTTATATATCTACCAGTAATATAATGGTCAAATTTGTGGACGACACAAAACTTGGGGGAAAGGCCATAAAATGCAATAATGAATATGGACTACAAGCTGATCTATCACTAGTAGAACAATGGGCATGTACTAACGGGATGTATTTTAACATATCAAATGTGCAGTATTACACCTGGGAAAAAACAATCCGGCTCAAACATATTATCTGAATAATACTATCATCAGAACTTCTAAAACAGAAAAAGTCCTAGCAATATTAGTTAACAACAAATTATCTTCATCTACCCACTGCGCCAAGACAGCAGATCAAACAAATGCCATACTTCATAGTTTTAGTAAAACATTTGTATCTAGATCAGAACAATGTTTTTGGCCCCTCTACAGATCCCATGTTAGGCCGCTTTTGAACTATGGCTCTCCCTTTGGGAGCCTTTATTTGACCTCAGATATTAACAGGATTGAAAATATTCAGCGTAGAGCCACTAAGATCATCCCACATTTAACAAACTTGGATTATAGCACTAGATTAACCAAAACAGGACTTCACACTCTGTCCCAAAGAAGACTCAGAGGTGACTTGTTACAATTATTTAAAATACTCGGTAGCCAGGAACAGATGCAGATATGCGCCATTAAATTTTCCACCAGAAAAACTGCAGCCAGACTTCATAATAGACAGTTAGAAATCATGAGAGCAAAGAGTAATAAAAGAATTAACTACTTTACCATTAGAACACCAAGAATTTGGAATAAACTACCACAAGACTTGGTTGATTCGCCAAACATCTTAACATTTAAGAACAAATTAGATAAATGGATGCTTGGGTAGGGACTCAGTAAATGATCCATGTATATGGAGGACAATTGTGATGGGCAATTGCCTTCTTTTGTCCAAAAATACCAAATTACCAAACTACCAAAGTAACCCCCCTAAGGGGTACTTGCGTGTTGGTGAACCATTTGGGGACTGATGGACCCCTTAGTGTGAGGCTGCATTCAGGGAGATCACTCAGAGACTCGGAGATGCCCCTGTGCTCACTTTTGCTTACCCCAGAAAGCCCTATGTCCTTCACACCGACATCAATTTGAATGGTTGGGGAGCCGTACTGTATCAGGAGTATCCCGAGCGGTTTCGCCCTGTGGCTTTTGCTAGCCGTGGCCTGACCCCCTCCGAAAGAAATTACCCACTGCATAAGCTAGAATTACTGCCGCTAAAGTGGGCTGTGACAGAAAAGTTCCACAAATACCAGTACGGGGGCCTTTTCACTGTCCCAATAGACAACAACCCCCTGACGTATGTTACCACCACAGCAAAACTGGACACTGCAGGGCACTGATGGCTATCTGCCCTCTCCACCTACAACTTCGGTCTTGAGTATCAGAGTGGGTGAGCCATCGTGGATGCTAATGCTTTGTCCAGACATCCACACGCCAATACTGCTGACCCCCCCAGTTCAAATCTAACCTGCCCTGGTCCAAATGTTGTTCCCAGGGATGGCCCACAGTTGATTCAGTTGTGAACACCACCAGAGCCATAGATGTGCTGGGGGACCCACCAGAATCTACACCCCTGCCTATCTAAATTGTGCAGGACTGGATATCTCTTTGCTGCCCCAGCCCAGCAAGACTGACCTACAGTGGGTGCAGGGAACTGACCCGGTCATATGAGACCTCCTTTAGGCTCTCGAGAAAGGGCAGTCCCCCCCACCAAGTGCAGAACGTCACCCCGATGCCTGCCGCATGCTGAAAGAGTGGGAAAAGCTAGTCCTGTGGGATGGGATACTGCTACAAAAAGTGCAGGACACGGACCACCTGGGATGCTCTAAGCTCCAGCTGGTACTGCCCGAAGTGTATCATGGCGCCATCCTCAAGTCCCTGCACAATGACATGGGTCACCTGGGCTATGACCGCACCTTGGATTTGTGCAGAGCCAGGTTTTATTGGCCCAGGATGAAAACTGATGTGGAGAACCACTGCACGCACTGACCGCAGTGCATACAGAGAAAGACCTTACCCAAATGGGCCATCCCCTGGTCAACATAGGTACCAGTGGGTCCCTGGATTTGGTCTGTATGGATTTTCTGTCCCTTGAACCCAACAGAAAAAACACAGCTAACATCCTGGTCATCACAGATCACTACATCAGATATGCGCAGGCCTGCCACTCCAAGAATCAAAAGGCCAGCACCATGGTCAAGGTCTTGCAGCAGTTTGTACAGCACTGTGGCCTCCCTAAGAGAATCCATTCTGACCAGGGCTGGGATTTTGAAAGCCAACTGGTGAAGGAGTTTTTGTCCTCCTATACAGAAATCTCACACAACCCATTACCATCCCCAAGGAGTCCCCGATCCGAATGTTTCAACCGGACTTTGTTGAACATGTTGGGTACCCTTGATCCAGCTGACAAGGTGAGCTAGAGTCAGAAAGTCAGCTATCTGGTCCATGCGAACAACTGCACCAAAAATGATGCTACCCAATGCTCTCCCGTTACCTAATGTTTGGTCGTGAAGCCTGGCTGCCAGTGGATCTTTGTTTCGGCCTGTGTCCGCTGATGGTACGTCCCACAGGTCCTATCTTGAGTACATCCATCAACTGAGAGAGCAACTTTGGGGAGAGAACCAGCTAGCTTCTGAAGCAGCAGCTTGAAGTAATCAGAATGACAGAAGGAGGTATGATACCAGAGTTCAAAGTCAAGAGCTGGAAGTAGGGGATCGGGTTTTGCTTCTAAACTTGGGATTTCTGGGCAAACACAACATTCAGGATCAGTGGGCCCCAGACAGTTACATCATGATCGGAAAGTTGCCTAGCCTGCCTGTGTATCAGATCAAGCAAGAGCATGGCAGAGACCTAGAAAAAACTGTGTACCAGAACCATTTACTCCTCATAGGGGAGATCGTGCCAGCCCCTGCCCCAGGTCTGGACCCTCCAGCTGCAAGATGACCTATAATGCGTAATCAAGTTACTCGGAGGACAGCAAGATCCTGGCTCATTCTCTTCTCTTGAACAGAACACAGTTGTTATGTGTAGTACAATTTTAAGAAATGTTAGAGACAGTACAGCTTTAAGAGAATGTGTACTTCCTGTAAGTGTGCCTGTGTTTGGGGCCCAGTCTCCTTTTGTATGTGCTGCTGAATGGAAGAAAAAGAGAAGGCCTACATTTCAGTGTGGCGTGGTTTTCTTACTACCAAGACCCTTGTGTGTTTAAGGTACTTATTTTCGGCCACCAAACACAACAGACTGGCAACGATGAATAGTGGACATTTTCATAGCTCCAGCTTACTGAATTACACCATTTTGTGACTTTCTACATTGGAGGCAAGCAAGCAATTTGGAACTGCGCAATATCATGGCAACTTCAGGTACTGTAGATTTGAAATTTTTACAGGAACGGACTGGGATACATGGTCCCGATGGTTTGATCAGTGGTTATTATTTAATCCTGCCATAAAAGCTGTTAATGATAAGCAACATGATAAGCTCATTCGAGCTGCTTTTTGTACTTTCTTGGGGAGTGAAACCTTCAAACTTTTATGCAGTCTGTGTGCACCGGACCAGCCAGAGGATTTGTCATATCAAGAGCTAAAGGCTAAATTGAATGGACAATACAGTTTAACAACTTTCCCAAAGGTTGAATGTTATAAATTCTACAGTTACTGCCAGAAACCAGGTCAGTCACTACAATCATATTTGGCTGAGATCAAATGCTTAGCTCTCATGTGTGAGTGGAGCAGGAAGCATCTTGAATCTAATTTATCTGATAAGTTTGTTATGGGGTTGAGTAATGAACATCGTATTCAACAAGTAGTAAGTGTCAAGAAGTCTACTAAGGAACTTTTACAGTTGGCACAAATGTATGAGACTGCAGAAAATGAGGCACATGCTAAGATGGACACTAAAAATGAGGTACAAGTAGCTGCAGTAAACCCCAAATCAAAACAGCTCAAACCTAAGTCTAAGCTACTGTTTTCAAAGAAAAATTCAACCACTCCACCTAACTGCATAACCAGTACAAATGTGCATCATGTGGGTCATCTCAGCATAGCAGGGAACAGTACAAATTCAGAGACGTTCAGTGTCATGCATGTAAACGTCAGGGGCATATTACTAAGGTTTGCAGGAGCAGGAGAACCATGGTAGTCAGTTCGGAGAGCCCAGACAGTGCGGTAGTTTCTATTGCACCACAAATGCAGACTAAAGATGTTCCTCCTTTCTACGTGTTACTTCAATTGCCACAACTGAGGCATCAGTTGCGTTTAATGGTAGACTCTGCTTCTCCAGTTAATTTTATTAACCATCTAACATGGTCTGATCTGGATAAGCCACCATTGTCCTCTTGTAATAAGTTGCTGCATGCATTTGAAGGGCAACCATTTCAGCCCCTGGGCTCATTTACCACGTTGGTATACAGGACTGATTCTCCTGGTACACCTTTAACTTTTCTGGTTTCAAAAAAGGGAGTCAACATTTTGGGCAGAGATGCTCAGGTTCTTCTAAACATTCATGTTGATCCAGCAGATTTTGGTCTACTTGCTGCTGTCCTGGTACCACAAAGCAGTAATCCTCCCTAGATTGGGGAGATTTTAGACATGTATTCAGAGTTGTGGCAAGGTCTGGGATGTTGCACAACAACTAAAGCCAAGCTAGTTACAAAGCCTAATGCAGTCCCAAAGTTTTGTAAACTACGGAAACTCCCTTTTGCCTTTAAACCAGTTGTTGGGGCAGAATTGGACAGACTGGAAAAAGCAGGTGCGCTGGAAAAGGTTTCAAGTTCAGATTGGACCACTCCAATTGTGGTGGTTATCTAAACCAGATGGTAAGGTTCGCCTATGTGGAGATTTTAAGGTGACACTTAATCCAGTATTTAGCATAGATGTATTTCCTTTACCCTTACCTGGCGAACATTTTCATAGATGGAATGGTAGTGTGGGGTTCTTTAAACTAGACCTCTCTGATACATACCTTCAAGTGGAGTTGGATACAAACTCTCAGAAAGTGGTAGTGATTAATACACACCAAAGGCTGTACAAGTATAAACGGTTATGTTTTGGCCTTAGTTCCGCACCTCCTATTTTTCAAAAAGTGATTGAGCAAACGGTGGGTAATATATCAGGTGTTGCTTGTTATTTGGATGATATCATTGTCAAGGGCAAGACAGAAGCAGTACATTTACCTAACTTACAAAAGACTTTAGAGAGATTGCAACAGAGTGGATTCAGACTTAGGAGAGAAAAATGCCAATTTTATGAACCAAGTGTCACGTACTTAAGTCACACTATTGACAAAGATGAAATTTGTCTGAATGATGAAAAGGTGGAAGCCATTGTGCACGTGCCTGCATCGCTGAATGTTTCAGAGTTGCGCTCATTCTTGGGTATGGTGCACTACTATAACCTTACATACCTAGCTTAGCTACTAAATGTGCTATCTTAAATGAACTGTTAGATAAGGGTACTCCGTGGAAGTGGACCAAGGGCCACAGTAAGGCAGTTCAAGCCATCAAGCTCTCTCTAACCAATGTGAATAATTTAACTCATTATGACCCTAACTTACCTATCACATTGGCGTGTGATACTAGTCCTGTGGGTACAGGAGTTGTCCTTTTCCATACAGATTCAGAAGGAGTGGAGAAGCCGATAGCCCATGCTTCACGCAAACTCACTGCAGCTGAAATAAATTATGCTCAGATTCAGAGAGAGGCATTAGCAGTTGTGTTCGGAGTCCAGAAATTTTGCCAATACCTGCTAGGTTGCAAGTTTCACCTGAAGATGGATCACAAGCCACTAGTGACAATTTTCAGTCCAGAAAAAAGGAATTCCAGAGACAGCCACTAGAAGACTTCAACAATGGGCATTAATTTTGTCTGCCTATAATTTTGAGGTTACATACCAACAAACAGACCATCATGGAAATGTGGATGCCTTGTTGAGGTTACCAATATCCAGAGAAATGGAGTTCGATGTGGGACTTAAAGAGGATCCATTAGTATACCAGATGGGGCCAGATAGTTTTCCAGTGCAATTCAAAGATATGGAGGACTCTACTGTTTTGTGTGCAGTGGTGCTACAACAGTTAGATCAGCTTCCAGTACTAGCCAAGGACATTGCAAAAGCGACTAGTCAAGATGCAGTTTTGAAACAAGTGTATCAGTATATGCTTGAGGGATGGCCGGCCGCAGGGCACTACTTGTTCGCTGCACTACAACCCTATTATACAAAGAGACAGCAGTTGTCCATTGCTGAGGGATGTCTTCTATGGGGCTTGCATGTCATAGTGCCCCAATGTTATCACTCAAATGTGTTGACTCTTTTGCATGCGGGCCATCCAGACATTGCTAAAATGAAATCCCTGGCCAGACTTCATGTATGGTGGCCTTCCATTGACAGAGACATATACCAGGTTGTGCAAAAATGCAAAGGTTGTGCTTTATCGATGGGAAATCCAGCAAGAGCTCCAGTTCACCACTGGGAACAACCTGATAAACCTTAGCAAAGGTTGCATATTGATTTTGTGGGACCCTATTTAAATTCCACGGAGTTACTCTTAACTGATGCTTATAGTAAATGGCCAGAAATTCATCAAATGTCTTTGACAACTACTGAAGAGTACCATCAAAGTGTTGAAATTTATCTTTGCTATCCATGGTTTTTCACAGGTGATTGTCTCGGATAATGGACTACAGTTCACATCTGTTGAATTCCAAGCATTTTCCTAACAACGTGGTTTCCACCATATTTTCTTACCTCCCTACCATCCACGTTCAAATGGCAAAGCGGAACAACTGGTTCAGACTTTTAAAAAGATTATGGACAAAGCTAATCTTACTACACCGACGGAAATGCAAATAACCCTTTTGGACTTTCTTGCGATGTATCGAACAACACCACATTGTGTCACGGGAATATCCCCTGCAGAATTGTTGTTTGGACGTCAGAGTCTAACTCAATTGGATCTTC